>LR990853.1:11825596-13267713 GCA_905163395.2 Endotricha flammealis
CTAAGTCGATCCTGTTTTCACAGGGAGATAGAGCTCGGCTTGGAGCAGAATATAGGCTTTGTTTCATTTAAATCGCATGACAGGAAAAGGAGATATCCTTATTTGAACATTTCACGCGGACGAAGTCGCGGGTAACAGCTCGTTTGATGAATAAACTGGTTCATGTAGTGTGTGTATTTTTAAATTGAAATATAATCAACGATTAAACCGTTATTCGTGTTATTTCTTAAACTTCGGAGTACAATTAACGATAATTTTAAATATCTAATCTAACACACAATAGTCGTTGAACCAATATCAAAATAGTAACACGATATAATCAATCCATTTGGAATACAGTAGTACATTATGCTATAGCTCTATAAACGGCCCATTAAGGACGGCTTAGCTTCATATTTCTTGAGGTATCGCTTGCACGCTTTGCGCCTTTGGTTTGAGTTCGTTCGACTGAATCGAGGGGGGAGGGGGGGGGGGAGAAGTGGAGAAAGATGGGTGTGAATTTGACAGAGGTTGTTAATTATATGCCTGTCGGTCACGATCGCGAGCTCCTAGCGGTTCCAGGGAAAATTACGACTTGTGCTTCGCTTAGCACACGCGGGTTTAATAACAATCGTAAAGAGAATTTTCGAGGTCGAGATCCTATCTTTTATTGCTGGCTTTGGATAAAAGCTAGTCATCAATAATGCCCATTTTAATAGATATGCTAATAAATAACCTGTTAAGACTTTGGTGTAGTAACATACAAGTCAGCTAAAGAGAAAACAAGAAAAAATGCAGATCTATACTAATATTATAAAGAGGATAGATTTGATTGTTTGTTTGAATTGAATAGGCTCCGAAACTACTGGACCGATTTCACAAATTCTTTCACCAGTAGAAACCTAAATTATCAGGGAGTGACATAGGCTATAGCTTTTCCCGAAATTCAATGTGGTTCCCACGGGAACGGGTCCGGAACTTCACGCGGACGAAGACGCGGGCAAAAAAGCTAGTCATCTATAAAAAGGTAAATTAAAGAATCCATTAACAAGTCGCTAACTTTGTAGGCTGTCTGATAAGCCAACTATAATATTTAAGAATAAAGTTGTTAATTTATAAAGTGCCTGAAATAAATGAAGGCAACAAAATACTTGACCCAATTAGGTAAAACTGATTACCACGATTAAGGAGCTCGCTTGGAGTATTGATTTACATTTCTTTGCGATTAATTAACCTGAACCTTTTTAAATAAACTTCTCGGTACAGATTTTTTAAATCATGACATTTAACATCTTTTATGCAATAAAAAAATATTAAATTCGTGGCAGCAAAATATAAAATTCAAAATAAGTTTTAAGCTATGCGCTTAAAACTTATTTTGAATTTTACGAATACTTACTAATGATTTATAATTATTTATTTGTGCATTTTCTCCATAAAGAATAGAACCAAAACGTAGTATCATCATCATGTTAATGTAGTCATCATACTGCCTACAGCAGTATGAGCAGAGCGAGCGTATATAAATATGAGTACCTAGGTATGTAATAAAATTTCATAAATATCATCACATGCTATTAATTTTAATTTTAACTATCTGAAAATTCTGCAGACCCATTTTTTTATATCCAATAAAATTCATCAGTAAAAACTTTTTAAACTAGTTTTTTTTTTCTAACTTTATTAGCATTCGTTATAGTAATGTGCTGTCGCGCGCACTCTCATTACAAACTTAGCCCATTTTGACTCTCATCGAGAACACCTACTTTATGAAACAAGTTTTCGTTAAATTGACCAATATTAAACGAAAAAATTTTAGTCATTCATTTCCATTTTAGAGTTAATTTGACATCGGTTTGACATGTATTATTAGGAATATTGATTAAAACACCGCTATTCGATATGGGTTTGTAATTTAAAATTATTTAAACGTATGCATACTGTGCGTTGAGTTAAGAAGCCAGTAAGAAACACTGGATAATCAAAACCCTTGGTCTAAGCTGAAAAGAGGTTCCCTTGATGATGTAGATAATATTCAAAATTGCCAACTGAAAAACGTTGTAGTTACTAGTCTATATATATAAAATTCAAAGTCTTGACTGACTTAACTATATATCAACGCACAGAGATCTAAAGATTCCAAATTTGGAATGTAGATTCCTTACGAGACGTCTAGGGGTGTACTAAGAAAGGATTTTTCAAAATTCCCACGGGTAAGCGAGATATCGTCGGGGATAGTGCAAATCCGCGAATCTACTACATGTGGGTATCTACACTCCAGACAGTTTTACAGGAGAAAGTTAAAACTTTATATATTTTTTTATTTCAATGGATATTGGTAATTTTTTTTGCTTAAAGATATTTATTTGTATTCCGTGCAATATTAACAACAGAAATTTAGGAATTAAAATAATGAAATCAGTCTCTACAACAATACAAAACCGAATTAGAATTTGCCTACATTTGTCAGATACGCGGTATTATCCAGTGCTACGCGGCTTTGCACTATCCCCGACGATATACGCAAACGAAGTTGCGAGGGTATATCAACGCACATCCCAAACAGCTGGGTCTAGAGATTCCAAATTTGGCATGTAAATTCCTTATAAGGACCGGACCGGACCGGAACGGATCGGACAAGATGGAACCGTACCGTACCGGGCCGTGCTGGACCGGACCGAACCGGACGGACCGGAATATGTTTCTGAAGAAAAATATGCTAATTGTTAGTAGGCCACGCGGGCGAAGCCGCGGCCATAAGCTAGTATAAAATATATTTCCTTATCGAAAACTGATGGTACGATGTGAATATTTTTATTATATTTCGTATGTTTACAAACTATTACGCATTAAAAGGGTGAAACCTCTTATCAGAAAACCCATGCTGTTTGTTCAAAACATTTTTAAAGGACAAAATGGAAATTAAAGTCACACCCAGGCCGTATAAATAAAGGGCTAATTAACACCCGTGCACACGCGTTGAATTATTCAAAACATACGGATATTGCGTACCTATATCTGAAGCACTATCTAAATTAAATTAGGCACCCGGAGGTGGGAACATACCCTAATTAAGATTTTATATTTACTTTATCTTGTATATTTAGCAAAATTTGATAAACAAAATATTTATAATCAATAGAAATTTATTGTTTTAAAAATATTATAGATTTTAATTTGAGCAACGCATATTAAACTTGTATTCTAAACATTAATTTTAAATCATTTTTTTAAATTAAATAAAACAAACAATTTTTAATATCTTCTTTTACGCCTGATAAAGCAGTTTTGTAACTACTAAGATGATAGTTAATAGTAAAATACATTTCTTTTTATTTTAAAATTATTATATAACATTCCATTTTGATTTCAAACAAAATTATACCTATGCCACTGAAATAGTAACCTAAACCTACACTATTTTATAAGTGACTTGTTCACGTAATTAGTATTCTAGGCAACTATGTAAGGAACCTGCATTCTAGAATTATAGGAATTAGTTTAATTGAACTATTTAAGCTTGCACTTGGTCAGCCATCTTGAGTGTGTTAATTCAACATTGTTGTGTGGTTTGAGTGTTTCGAAATAGTTTACTTTCAAGTTAATACATCGTTGTGTTGAATTAGAGATGGTTTCTGAGAGCTATACAGCTTCCTTATTATAAAAAAATATATACTTATGTAAAGTGTTTGTCGATCAAACATTCTACTTTCTAAACAATTTAATGATTAAAATTTTTTATATAAAAACATTGTTATTCTACTTTATAAAACTAATAAAGGATTTATCGCTATTCTAGACCAATAATTTATTTACAAAACGGTTATATTGTTAGCTATCTAATATCCGAACATAAACTACTTATTTTGGGACTATACAGATGAGATGTGGATGAGATCGTGTAAGTCATTGCGTAGCGTATTAATTGAGCCTAAAGTATGGTAGAGTATTGAGTAGGTGCGTCACGAAGGTCCGCTCGCTGAATGAATCCATGTCACACTGCACTAATGATGCAGGTAAAACCGAATGCAATAGATAGAAAGTAGTTTATCTAGAAGATAGAAAGTAGGAGACTATTTTAGAGAAAAAAAATTGGGTCCTGTAATTTTTATAATCTGCTTTTTTACTTATTTTGCAAGGTACATGTAACGTTTAAATACTTACATTTTAACATGTCTATAAAAAAATCTGACTGTTCAGATTTTTGCAACATTTCTCAACAGGCCATTTACATCCAAAGTGCTAGTAGGATAAAATCTATTGACATGACGTGCATGTACTTCCTGGATCCACTTACAAAATTATTTTATTCATCTATATATATAAAATTCAAAGTCCTGACTGACTGTGGCCTTATTCACGTACAAGACCGATTCTAGTTCGATTCAACGACACTCGCTGTCCCGTTCAATTCCTATTTTGTATGAGTGAGACAGCGAGTGTTGTTGAATTGAACTAGAATCGGTTCTTGTTACGTGAATAAGGCCACTGACTGACTGACTTAACTATATATCAACGCACAGCCCAAACCGCTGGGTCTAGAGATTCCAAAGGACTGTAGGTTCCTTACGTACGACGTCTAGGGGTGTACTAAGAAAGGATTTTTTAAAATTCCCACGGGAAAGCGAGATATGCGCAAACGAAGTTGCGAGGGTATATCAACGCACAGCCCAAACCGCTGGATCTAGAGATTCCAAATTTGGCATGTAGGTTCCATAAAAGAACCGAACGGACCGGACCGGACCGGAACGGATCGGACCTGATCGGACCGAATGGAACCGTACCGTACCGGGTCGTGCTGGACTGGACTGGGCCGTGCCGGACCGGACCGAACCCGATCGGACCGGAATTTGTTTCTGAAGAAAAATATGCTTATTGTTAGTAGGCCATGCAGGCGAAGCTGCGGGCTGAAGCTAGTTTACTATAAAACACTATCGCGATATGAATAATTTTCCCCGTTTTTGCAACATTTTTCACTGATGCTTCGCTCCTCTTGGTCGCAGCGTAATGTTATATAGCTTAGCCTTCCTCGACAAATAGACTATCCAACACAAAATTATTTTTCAATTCGAACCAGTAGTTCGTGAGATTAGCGCGTTTAAACAAACAAACAAACTCTTCAGCTTTATAATATTAGTATAGATTAGAAATACATAAACAGTGTTTTATAACTTCGTATTTATTTAGCTAGAGTGAGGGATGTGCCTTGCCTATTCGATTTAGATTCCTAGATACGTAATCAAATCCGACCACCCTACCTGGCACACACATAATTTCATTAAAGCATTAACTGTACGCACGACACACTTTAATAGCTTTCTGCCGACGACTTTGAACATAATTCTCCTTTAAAGATCTATATTACGACTCATATAACAGGGAATGAAAATTAATTTGAAGATGGCAGAGTTTCAACTCAAAGAAAAACTTGGGTCACATAATGAATTAAAACTACGTAGGAGTGCGTAAACGACGAGTGTTAAATTCAATTAATTTGGACAAAGAAAGGCTTAATAAGTATTACGTTTGAATAACATTTTTGTTAAGCTTATTTATGATAGAAAGATGAGCTAAATTCGCAATGTAATATAACTTTGGTCTAACCTTGTGGGTAAACGATTCCGGATTATGGAAATTACGTTATAAATTTCCATTTAGCCGTAGTTTTTAAAATAAAACAGCAGTGAATTAGGTATCGAAGTATAAAACCATTCGATCATCCAAATTTAAAAGTGGTAAACTCGGACATAGATCAATTTTTTGGTGTCCGAGTTGCCCTCTAGATCCATTTAAAGCATTATTATTTTATTGACCATTTATGCTTATAATGGATATTTTTATTCCACATTTTGCCACCTACTGAAGGTCTGAATAAAGTTTACATAACCTCTTTTACTTACTGACCGAAACAGTTCCTCAGACAAATTAAGAAGTAAGTACTTTGATAATGCGAGTGAAGTGTATAATAGTATGCTCGTAAATATAAACGGTTGTTATTATTTTCTAGTGCTTAGTGACGAAGCGAAATCTCTTGACACAAGACAAGTGTTTGTGACTCTAGCTAAATAATATTGAATATTGAAAAAAAATATGTGCAGAAACAAAATAATTATTATAATGTAAAATATTGACTGTGTATTAGCGTTGTGAAAAACAATACATACTTATTTGGTTAAAAAAATAAAATTCTTCATAATTCACACAGCGTTACCTAGTCTCAAAGTAAGCAAGAGCGCCTTGTGGTAAAGGGAAAAGACAAAATAAAAACTGCCCTTAATGGTAGTACCAGGAAAGCAGTAAGTATTTCGAAAAACGGAGCAACGGATCAAGGTGACCACTCTACCAAGAGTTTAGCATGGAATAAGGTCTGAAAAACCCGAAACCAGCTAATCTGCAGTTCATATCAATAGGGAGCACAGGAAGTAGTAGCACTAATATCCCTTTGTATGTCTTTCTTCTTCGTCCAAGGCTATGAGCAAACTACTCGGTATTAAACTGCAGTTACAGGCCGCCCAAGAATTTAAGTCTTCATATTTATAATATTAACCAAATTACTATTTGATCGTATACCCAATATCATATTTAGATTACTTCGAGCAACGGCCCTTATCTAATGTAAACAAGAAACCAATCTGAGTAATATTTCATACCTAATAATACCTATAAAACTTTGGAAAGCGACCTCCGTGGGAGACAAGGGGTCGAAGGGATTATTCCGCTTAGTTGCCCACCTTTAATTCCACTGTTCCCAGTAGATTCATTCGTTAGTTTACTATTTTACACACTAATCTGTCGGTTTCGTTAATTTGTTATCGTTTTTAGAGGTCCGTTTCCCAGAGGTTGGTATCATAAGCCTGCCTGCCCGTCTCGATATAAATAGAACGGTGAAACCTTAAAAAGGAATTAACTTGTCTTTTGACACCTTATCAATTATCTGCTGTAATAGCTCCTATAACATTTTTTTTTAAATGTAGTATAACTAAACTCGAATATCAATTGAGATAAGGAAAAGTATAAATGTGCAAAAGTACCTTTATGTCTGTTTTTTATGCGGATAATACTGCCGGTTCACATAATTTTATTAGAAGTATGCTAAAATATTATGTACCTATATAGGTAATTATGAAAGTAAAAACTTAGTAACTAGGAAAAAAACACAAAATTAGCTATCTACCTAATACCCATAAGACTTTGCTTAATTTGGATAGTGGTTTCGTAATTCTTCCAGAAAATAAATTATTTATTTATTCTCATATTTACATTGATTATGAATTATTCATTACACCTATCTTACTCTGGGCATTAGATTTTATTACACTTGTGTGAAAATTATATTTTTATTATGAATATAACAATAAGAAACGTTTACAAGGTTAGGGAATAAATTATTGATTTTCAAAAGCATATAAGTACCTAAAACTATTAATAGAAATTACATACTCGTATTGTACGTAGATACTAGTTATATAACACGTTTGCATTTTTTTATTTTGAAATTAGTTAACATTCAATCATAATAACTCAGATTAGCAAGCAATTAATGAATTAACAAAATAAGTATTATAAATACATATGATTGGAATAAATCTTTTACCTATTATAGTGTAAAATGATAACATTATCTGTTTATGCGTGAATAATTAAAAAATACGTTTTTAATGACCGCTTTTTCTATGTATTTTTAGTGATTTGTGCAAAAGTAATTTTAAAATTAATATCACATTAAGATTTCGTGCTATACCTACATAATAGACGATAGATTGATTTAATTGTAATGTTTAACACATTTTGTCTCTCTCAACTCTATTTGGTATAAAGAAATAGTTATTTGTTATGCAAGGCTGCAAAGTTGTTTTTTGGCGCGAGTACTTATATTGAAACCTGAGCTAGCGAAGGATTCTAGGATTGAACCACGAGCGAAGCGAGTGGTTCAAATATAGAATCCTGAGCGTAGCGAGGGTTTCAAAGGTACGAGACGCAGAATAACTTTGCTGCCGAGCGAAACACAAATTTTTTCACCTCACAACAGCGAGGAAAATCCTAGGTGCAAGAAAAACGCAAATAATATATTAAATAAGTGTTTATTTTTTTCATGCGGTGTCGTGCTGGCCAGTTCGATTATTCTAAAAATAAGGTTGGCGCACTGGAATGAAATAAGTATTAATGCATTTTCAGAGGACTTGCGGTATAAAAAATTAAAGAATAGAAAGGTTCGAATTTTAAAAATACTTTCCACGCTAGAGCACAAAATGCACTTTTGCGCTCAGATTTCGAATGACAAACAGATTCTTTCCGAGCTTGTGAGGTGAAAAAGTTTTTTAATTTAATCTCAAATAAAACTTTGGGCTGTTTTCTTATTTATTTGAATTTGTGTTTCTCTACAGATCTTTATGATCAGAGTTTATACACTGATATGTGAGTGACTATAAAAGTGATAAAAATAAAACAATTAAAAATGGCATATTATATGCTTTGGTTCATCTGTGTTCTACTGGTTGGCACTGAAGCATCACTGTATGACGACGACTACGATTCGTATACAAGATCTAATGACTACAAAAGTTCAGGTAATAACAATTTTACTTCATTTATTAGATTTTTTATATAGGGACAATTCATACAGATTGAGCTAGCCCCAAAGTAAGTTCGAAACTTGTGTTATGGGATACTAACTCAACGATATTATATTTTATAACAAATACATATATAGATAAACATCCAAGACCCGATGCCAATCAGAAAAAGTTCGTTTTTCATCATGACCCGACCGGGGATCGAACCCGGGACCTCCTGGGTGGCGATCTGGCGTGGTAACCATTACGCCACGGAAGTCGTCAATTACTAGCAAAACCCGCGCAACTTCTGCGTGTAGGTAATCTCGTTTGACAACAACCCATAGCGTGACTTGTGGCGCCATCTGTTGGCCGACATCGCAATTGCAGCGCTATCTATAGTAGAAACAAATATTTTCCCATTGGAATGACATACTTTCACGGGATAAAAGTTGTTGTAGTCTATGTTGGAGTCTGTACCCCTGACAATATGAATACAAATTTTCATAATGATCGGCTGATTAGTCAAGCCTTGAAGGAATAACAAACAAACTCAATTTCTCATAATATTAGTTAGTTAGTTAGTTCCTCTTGAATCACAAAGATCTTAGCACATAGGAACAGACACACAGACCGCGGAAAGAGACTACATTTTATATTATGTAAAGACGATAATAACTTTGTGAAGAAAAAAATGTGGCAAGACAGACTGATCTATGCGATTTAAATATAAAAATAATTTAAAGTAGGTACGTATCTACCTAATTCAGCGAATTAATTTATATATGAAATTTTATTAGCATAGCATTTTCTTTTTACAAGCAGACAACACTGTAATTAATTCATATTACAAGATTCATTTTCTTTGATTATACTGAGAACTGATATTAATTATGTTTTAGTTTTACCCACGCCATTTCAGTTTATATAAAAACTAGATTTTGCACGCGGCTTCGCTCGCGGTTAATTTTATGATTAAGATCACGTATAGCGCGGCTTGTGGCGCCATCTGTTGGCTGGCAATTGCGAATTGCAGCGCCATCTATAGTAGAAAAAGTATTTTCCCAATGGAATGACATACTTTCACGGGATAAAAAGTAGCCTATGTTGGGCTCTGTACCCCTGACAATATGTATATAAATTTTCATAATGATCGGCTGCTTAGTCAAGCCGTGAAGGAATAACAAACAAACAAACTCACTTTCTCATTTATAATATTAGTATTTTATTTAAAGCGTTTCTATGAAAGAGCGATGACTTGTTGAAAAAATGTTGACATAAAACTCAATATTGTATCTATTGAATATTTTAACAATCAAATCAAAAAACGCATTATTATTATATTCAAAATAATATTTTTAACTTTGCAGACACCCGTGGCTTTATATAGAAATGTTTTTATAATTGAAATAAGTTTTGTCATTCATAAACATTATCTTTTTCAAAATTCATTAAGTTAAATTAAAAGGAGACCTATTGATTTTTTACATTAAAAAGCCAATAGTCAAATCAAAATCAGATTTCAAATAAAGCCTATAGATACAGACTAACTAGGATTGACCTTAGTAATTTAATTTTAGTGCACTGTGTAGGTACATCAACTGAATAAAGGATAATACTGTTATAAATTTTCATGTGATCAAAACTGATTTTGCGAACAACAAAGTTAACTAAAATTGGACACAAATACGTGCTCTAGGTTGTAAATAATTTTATTTAAATAATTATACATTTATTAGTGAATAAACGTGAGAGATTATATTGTTGTGTAAAATTTATTTGAATTTGGTTAATACTCTACAAATTCATTTGCTTGATGAATATTATCAACCTGTACAATGCTATTAATATGTTTAGTTTAGTTGCATTACTTCTGTAAAATTATAATCAATGTTTATTTTAATATTGTATAGTGATTAGTCATTTCAGCAAGTCCAATGAAAACTTTTTCAATAATATTGAATTTAAATCTATAGGTACATTATAATAAAACAGTAGACCCCGATGTCTGTACTTTGAACATATTTGGCAAAAATAGAGAGGGAACAGTTAGGCTCCTTTCATTCTGCAGCGTGTCGCCGGTCGCGTGTGCACGCGACCGGCGCAATTTGTATGAAGGTATATAGAGGCTTTCATAGTGCCGCGTGCGGCCGGTTGCGTTTTTCGACACGCCCGACCGGCCCAATGCTTGACCGGTGCCCGCGCGTCCGGCGTGTGCCGGTCGGCGCGCGGGCCAGTGATGCATTGTGAGCTTTCACTGTCGGGCGTGTGCGCGCCCGTTTTAGTACAGTTATGGCGGCAATAGACACGGAGCAATTAATAAGAGCAGTCCAAAAAAGGCCTGCTATTTGGGACTTGATAAACGTACGTGACTGTACACGTCCAGAGCCCAGTCGAGTACACACGCGAAAGTGTGAAATGCGAACTCGACCGGTAGCGCGGCACGCGACCGGCGACACGCTGCAGAATGAAAGGAGCCTTAGAGAAAGGTAATAAAAGCGGAAAATATTTTTTTGAATTTTTTGTCTGTCTGTCTGTTTGAACGCGCACATCTTCTAAGTTACTGAACGGATTTAATTGCTGTTTTCACAGGAAGATAGAACTTGGAGCAGAATACAGGCTTTGTTTCATTTAAATCGCATGAGCGGAAAAGTAGTTATCATTATTTGAAAATTTCACGCGAACGAAGGCGCGGGTAACAGCTCGTTTGAACGCGCACATAAACATACTTTGTTTTTTCACCTTGACGACGACGTTTCGACAGAGTTGCATCTGCCGTGGTCACGGGGAGGGGAGACATTGTCCCAGCCGCCGCGCCGCCGCCATGTAGTAAATTATAAAATGTTAAAAAAAAAAGTTTTAAATGTACAATTAAATTTAAACTTTGATACTTATTTCATTGTACATATTAATAAATGTCACAACACAACCTAGGAAATTCGTTTTAAAAATGCTTTGCAAAGCACTTAATTACAGATATCTTATAAAATCTTTGCACCCAATCAACCCGTTTCTAATTTAAAATTATGTTACACAAGTCTCACTCTCAGACCGGTCATCAGCAATACGTTTTATGGGTAATGCAATCGTATTCCAGACGAGTGAGTGCTCGCAGTAACATGCGCAAGTGCACTTGAAAGCTCTCGGTTACGTCGATAACGAATGCACTCATCGCCTGCGCCTCTACTAGTCTTGAGTACAATTTCTCGCTGCAACTCAAACTATTACCATCTTGGGGACAATTTGCCCTAATGCCACTACATTTCGCATCGTTTAAAATATTCTGCTGTGCTGCTTTTTGGCGAGCTTTAATGAAATTACATAGCAGTTTCTACAACCAGCTGCCTGCTCGCTATTCCTCGTAGAATTAACGAATTTGTTCTGGCGCATTGCGCTAAGTAGACCCTAGATTAATATTTATCTTGTAGTGCAAACGTATTTTTAAATTAATTGTTCTCATTTAGTATTTTATTGCTACGTATTTTTTTTTTCTTAAAACTTCATGGATGATACTTTGTTAAAATAGTAAGAAAATATGACTTACTAACACTTATTCGTTTACAAAATTCATTGTAATTGGAAACCTTATTTCAGAAGGTGCTATATAAAAACCCATGGAAATGGGAGACATAATAAAAAAGGTTGTTTCGTATTCAAAAGAAATCTTAATAAAGAAGAATTAAAGAAATAAAAAATAAGAACATTCTTGAACATTCTTTAATACTGTATAATTAATTCGTAATTTAAAATGCGTAGTTACGTAGTCATTGAGACGTAAAATTAATTAGGGCAAAGTGGAGATTGAGGATAGAAAAATTATGGACTTCTACAGGAGCATTAAAGCTAATCTTTAATGACGTTCGTAAATTGATATTACTTTTTGATACTTACTAAGTTATAAAAGTGTATGAAGTCAAAGTTTAACATAAACTTTATAACACTACGGGCCAAGGTGTAAGCAATGTTTCATTATGCTGATCCAAACAACAGTTTTAGCAGTGTCTGTATTTTCAATTACAAATATTCCGAATTTGTAAGTATACACTTGGGGACATTTACTTTCATTTAGTTCAACGATATCACACTTACAAGTCTCAGTAAATTACAGTAAGCCGATAAAGAGCCGGATCACTTCGGCTTTACGCAACTAAGGAATAAAGCGCTTTAATAGTAACTTATACAACATATACTCGTATTAAAGCAGCCCCACAATTACTGTTCGCTTGAATAAATATCTACCTCGAGTCTGAAGAACATTATGTGCAAATTGATATAATATATTATGTAGCATTTCCTCGACGTGAGCGAATAATAGACATTATATAATACGTACTGCCTACATGATTGAATGTGATACGACACTCGTCAATGAATATCGAGAGTCGAAGGGTCTGAAGCAATTTCACGATCGGCAATTTTTGTCACCATTTCACGTTAGAGTGATTTTGTTCGGAAAGACGTCTCCAACGAATGAGCTTATCAGGCCGCCAGCGTATCTCCAGTTTACGCACTCGTGCGGTTATACGGTTTGGGCGCCGAGCATCCACTCTTTTCGGGGGTGACAAGAGGGAAGATTACCTCTAGCGAACGTATCTATGTTTCAACGGTATCAAGGTATGACGTGATAATATAAGTCTAAGCAATTGTGCAAATTTCAAAAAGGACATTTTTAATTAAGGTTGTTTACAGAAAAAGTTCCTCCCACGTTCCATAAGCGAGTATGGATTATTGCCGACTTTATCTGGCGTATAATATAATAAGAATTTGGCTATTTTGGCTCCTCTATTTTTCCTCAGTATTAAAGCAATAAGTCTTTCCATATTATGAGATCTTGCGGTTTGATCTTGCTTGATTAGTGATTCACTGTATATCGAGCATGGAACGACTTAGACCCGAATTGCGACCGACGCGACAGTACCCCATTCAGCTAATGGGACCCTATCTAAGGGATTAATTAACAGTACACTGTCGAATAATCTCTTTGTTTCGGAGGCTAGCGTAGATAAATAGAGCTTAGCCCTAGAATTAACAGCAATAAATGACTTATGAATTCTAAACATTTTATTAACTAGGGTAGCTACTAAATGCCAGTTTAAAGAATTAGTTAATTAATTGGATCTTTGTGCTAATGAAGCGTTTCGAAATACCTTTCAGGGTTTTTAAACTAAGAAGAATAGAGCTAACATCGTTTTGCTATAAAGAACGATAAGTAAGTTGAATTTAAGCTTTCTCTGAATAAGTACCGAATGGATTTAGCATAGTTTTATATGACAGATGGATTTGGATTATAGTCTTTGATTCATAAAATCTAAAGTCAGAATACTGAATTGCTGCACGACTTAGAATCATAGGTCCAGTTTTAATAGTAATAACGACTTTACGGATCATAAATCAGAATGTTGAAATGGATGTGTAATCATAAATGGTACGAAATGTAAGCTCGGAATAGCTCTTGGAAATTAAATCTAAACGTAAACACCTTTATATTTTTTCTATACAACTTCTGTTAGGTACATAACTTTACAGTGATTCAACATTAAGATTCAAAACTTTCATTGCGGCCGGCCGCAAACTTAAACTCGAAAAGTTTGTTAGTGCTTAAACCCATTTGTAAATGGTTTGTCAATATTTCAGTTTAATTAAAATTTACGGGCAATTCTTAGAAGTTTCTAGGCCTATTCCACGATACGTACCAACTGAATATTTCCCATTTCGCAAAATTTTCTGCGTCTTTGCCAAAATGTTGTAACCTAGTGCCGTAAAACTGTGCTGGTAACATATCTAAACGGTAGCGAAATCTCACGTAAAACATTAATGAGGAAGTTACCGAGATAAGCGCGCTCAAACAAGGATTGAAGCAAGATCGCCGAAGAAGCTCGCATTAACATTCCAGTGCAGAGGAGGCAATAATGTGGGTGTTACACGGCGAAGCGTTTCACTCGAGCAAATGGCCGCCCCGCCCCGTCAGGGAATACCTTTTACACTACCCGCTCGGTTATTGTAGCAGGTTTGTATTAGGTAGCAACCCTGCCTTACAATCCCGAAGTAAACGAGGGTCGCTGAACGCGAAAAAATTACGAATTCTTTTGGGCATTTCAATATTCTCTACCTACACTTACGTGAATTAGAAAGAATGAGTGTTACAATACTAATCTATACTTATTGGTGCCAGAAGGTGTAGCATTCTTTGGAGAAAATGCCTAACGTAATTATTATCGACGAACTGACCTCGCCAGCGGGAACTTTTCCTCATGTAGCGGTTCGCAAAATATTTTTACAAAAGTAAGAATTAGGGGATGACTTGAGGAAAGTCGCAAGAAGCCGCTGGATGCAGGCCGCTGCCAACAGCAGTGGACTTTTTGTGGCTGAGATGATGAGTAGTAAATGGGACTAATAGACGTAGATGTTAACAATTGTGCCACAAGGACCAACAAAAGAAAATTATATTTCTTGTGCCCACTGAGCAACATCTTGATGTTTGTTTTTCCAAATGTTTGTCAAGTAACACATTATTTCTTAGACCGGGACTCGCATACGTGACACGATTTTTTAATACAAGTCTTTTAATAAGATGTTCTATTCTCCTCAGTGGCCTAATCTCTTATTCCTTTGGCAAAATACGATGTTTTGGCCGACAATCTCCGATAGTAGGCTCAAATTTATCGCTGGCGGTGGAAAGGCTACGCTCATTCGTAGGGCCACGTAGGGCGATATTATTTGGGGTGCGTTTTGTTTACAAATTGCTCGGCGGCGCGTGCCGCGTTCCGCTCACTTCAAGATAAAGCGGCTGGTACCCACCGATAATTTTCTTCAACCTTGTTTTATACGCACGTTGTACGGTGATTTCAGCCGTAAATGGATTGATCCTGTTTACAGCTTCCCCTCCGGCTAGAGACGAGAACGATGAGATAAAACATATAAAAACTCTCATTAATAGGTACGCAGTATATAAGTACCTTGGCATTGTTTCCCGGTATTTAAACCAACATAATCTTATTCACTAAGGTTTTCGTAAACGTTTTTATAAACTTTTCTGTATAGCCTTGTAATAGAATTTCAAAAAAATAAACAAAATGATTCGGTGAAATAAAAACAAGCGACGTCCTTTGTACCTAGCTGAAAGTTGAATTAAACGGACTAAAACATAATTATGTACACCAGTTAACTGAGCAAATTTTAGTTTCAAAATATTTTTTTAAATAGGTACAGTTGCTCAAAAAGTGGTGTATTGCAGGGACGTATAGCGTTCGGGATGTGGGCTATTACGCACTCGTGCGTTCTCTTTCCCAACTGTCAAAATAATGTCTATTGAAAAGAAAAACTCAACCACGAAATTTTTACTAAAAAAACAGAAGTTTTTATGATTCATGCAAATATTTCTAAAAAGAAGCTACTAATTTGTTTCAATATCAGATTTAATGATTTGATTCAATGAGTTAGGTTAGGTATCATTTCATTTCATCTCATTAAATTTCATTTTCATTTCATATCAATAAAAAAAATCTACTGAAGACTTGGCTGTATTGGCATAGTTCCCTTTGCCTACCCAGAATGGGTGAAGAAAACAAAAAAAAATTCTCTGCTTAAATTCTTTTACGGTTGGCGCCATTTTCCAAAAAATTTCTTTGCGAGTTTAGTTGTTTGTTGCACAAAATGAGTAATTATATTGCTTAATTTTTTCGCAACTGTATTAAAAATAGTTGTTCAGTACACGTTCGGAACCGTCATTGCAACTTATTTCGACTGTCAACCCTCACCTTCGGCTGCGCCTCGGCTCGAGGAGACATTTGTCGGACCTCTTTGCAATGACAAGCTTTCCGCACTCGTAATGAAATGTACTATTTTATATAGGTGTGTAGGTACTTAGGAGAACAAATTATTTATTATTCCGACCTAATATGTTTTGACATGTAATACCAAGTCTAATATAAGTGAAGATTAAAGGTGCCTGAAAGCGTCGGCGTGTTCGCCGTCACATCCTTCATATAAATTAAAAGAAGAAATAGGAGATCCTTCGAAAGGTGTGATCACAGGAGATTCATATTTAACACGAGAGCATTAGGAGACGTTTTCCTTTGATGTTACATCGTTACCGAAAATGTTTCTCTAAAAATTGTGGATAGCCGGGAAGTAAATGAAAAATTCCCCCTTGACACGGCCCGCACAACTAAATCTTTAACGATGTTACAATATTCCTATATTTTGTCATCGTTTTGTTAACAATTCATCGTTTATGCTTCCCCTCTTTTTAATTCCGCTCTGATTTTACCGAACAAAGGCACCTTTTAACGAGCGATTGATACTGCATACCAACGATTTTAATGAATCTTAATTATGATAAATGGGCGAAAGCAAACCGAACACGAGCTGAACGCCAATGACAATGTGTAAAATTGTTAGCTTTACCTATTTTAAATTCGACAATTAACTTGCAAAGCGTTGGAATTTGCGATTTTTTAAGTAAAGGTGTTGTTCTGTTTTCTAGTCTTGTTTTTTTTTTCACTTTTTTCTATTGTGAAGAGAAATAGTAATAGATTAATACCTACTCTAATTTTTTGTCTTTTTTCTTTGCAGAAAGTCGGACCTGTACATCGTCGGAGTTCAGGTGTAAAACTGGCCGTTGTGTTCCGATGTCATGGCGGTGCGACAATGAAAAGGACTGCTCCGACGGATCCGACGAAGATCCTAGCACGTGCAGTACGTATTCAAATTGATTACTACTGAGATTCATTTCTACTAAGCTGAGTATTGTTTTTCTAGATGCTGGCTAAAGCTGCCCCTAGATTTGTTCAATAGAATTGAAAGCCATATGTGAGTGGATAATATATCTAACATAGTCGACTAGTGAAGTAATTGTTTATGGAAGCCTTCACTGGCACTTTTCTAGTCTCTGTCTCTTCCCAAAAATAATGATTTGTATAAATAATAAGTCGAAAATATTAGCGACATAGTTGATTTTAATTAGATTATTTATTAATCAATTTATGTGGCTATATTCACTTCAACTCATAATTGATTGATGTGAAGCGGCTCTTTTAAAGGGATTTAAATGATAAGGAATTTTACAAATCGTCATTGTGATAAAGAAGTATTTAAAATCAGATTAAATATATCGCATGATTCATTATTATAATATAAATCTCCAAAAGTAGATTTCATCCAAACAAAGTCAATACTAATATTGCTTAACAGGAATATCTATCGTATTGGTTATGGACTAGTAATACGTCTTACTTTCCTGATCTTCCAGGTTTCTTCTAGAGAAGTTTATTGCGATTAAACTACATAATCCTAAACAACCATTAGGACACTCAGTCTGACTACCATCAAAGTTTACGTAGGCGTAAAGCGACGGAAAAACGACGAGTAGGAACTTAGTATAATTTGTGTGGCGAAAATAAACAAACATTGTTACTTCAGCAAATTTGCTTTTGGACCCTGTTGGTAGACTGGCTATTGTGTTTGGACACAGAACAATGAAAAAACAAGGTCGCCAAGTGACAAAGCCAGATTTGAGAGCATGAAAACCGGACGAATCTGTAATCCCAACCCGAGGGTTACAATGAAGGGTTCACGAAAAACACATCCAATATAAGAATATATGCTCCCGATTACATCTATAAGATCTGAGCAAATATTTATTTTCGAAATTAAATTCGACAACATGCAAATAAAATTTGTGAATTTGTGCGTACTTGGAACATTTGAACAAATTAAACTAACATTAATACTGCGTTACATGATTTAGCGTGAGAATTAAGTTGCTGACAGACAGAAGGGTAGGCGTTAAGAGACATAACTTAAGGCAAGAAACCCTAAAAAATAATTATCTTACAATTTATGAGAAAAGTTTTAAGGTAAGGAGCACGCGTATTTCGTTCTCACCGAGACACCGGTGTAGATTAAAATCTTAATTACGACTCGAAGTTTATGGATTAATTTTATAATCTCTGCTCCCTCTTTTACCTGTTTTTGTTATGAATCGTGAATTAGAATCCCATTTAAGTCTATTGATTGTACGACTTCTATAAAGGCTTATGTGATTAACTGAAGATGAAGGGTTTCAAAAGTTGGTCGAAATTTTTAAAATAAATGAAACGTATAACATGTTACCTTTATGACAACCCGTCAAATTTTGTAGGTTATGTTCTAATTTTCGTACATGAAAACTAAATTTGTGGAATGTCGGTGACCCAAATTAAACAAAGCTGTAAATTTACGGTACAAATCCCGCAATGTGGAGAGGTTTGTCACCTCCGCGCAGGAAAATGTTAAAATTTAATTCTGACACAGCTGCCTAATAACACGTTGATTGAAATAAAAAGCACACTTTCATTTATTTGTAAGCACCAATTAAGAAACAAACAACCCACTAGAATGTGACAACTGAAGTAACTTGTACGGTTGTACCTACTTTGAGTTTGCTTAGATTCTTTTCAGCGTACATTTCAGTAAAATTCCACTTTCACATATCTACCAGCAAGTACTTAGGTATGATAAATTGACTAAGCTGGTCCATAATGCGAATTTAAATATAATTTTACTTGAGCTAACTTTTCACTATCTTCAACCTTATCAGTATTTATGTCGTTCGTAACTTTTCGGTCATAAACCTCAAACTGAAACAGAGATGGAATTTCCTTAATGTTTTTAGTGTCGCTATAATTTTTTATTTTACTCATTACATAAGGTATTAAAAGAGGGTACTTTTTGCCATTAAATTTATAGTCTCATTCTAAAAAGGCTGACAATATCAATAAAAATAAGACCCTTGAAAAATCCTTTTAGTCGTTGAACGAGTATTTGTTTTGTCTCCTTACAAATGGCTTAATAGGCTCTTCGTATAAGCATCGTAGAATGATGTCATGTAACTATTTAAAAAAATACAAGATATACATTTCAACTAGAAGTATCTAGATGAAAAATTATGAAGTCAAACAAAGAAAGTTAAAGTACAAACTTTATGGTTGAAATATTTAATTTAATTTGATGATTCCACATAATCGGGTCATGTCGTAAAAATGATATCAATCAAACATAGACTTTGACCTGATTATCGTACACTCACCAAAACATTGACTTATTTTATGGCGATTTAAAATCGTTCAAAGTTCTCAAGTAGGTAACTTACTTGAATAAAAAGTGCCAAAAGAAGTTGGCTCACCGAAGCGGCGCGGCGGTCGGACTTTTAATTCCTTGTTTTTCTCAAACTGTAACAATGTGTATAAAAAGCTTGGGAGTTTGCGGGGCTTTATTTCTAGGGAGGGTTATGGCAACCGCGGCCGTGTAACAAACTTCTAAGTGCCGCTGTAAGTCGAGCCGATGTAATGGAAAAACCTTTTTATTTGATACGACCACGCAATGTTTTGTACCTACACAAATACACAAGCCCTACGTCCTCAATTGTTATGGTTGTTTCATGGTAGGGTTTCTCATAATATGGAGTTAAGTGAATTTCATCTCTTGTTATAAATTTGTGAAATCTTTAAACGCAAATAAGTGAAAATCAAAGTTAATTAAGCCTCTATTTGATTATCTCAACAAGCATATTCATTTGTATGATCAGCGTACTTCATGGCACTCCAGTAGTATTCCTCATTTCGTTGAGATTCTAGAATATTCGTTGTATTGAATATTTGAAGTAAGTAATTTTATATCAAAGTGAAAATTCAAGATAGCTGTTGAGGACCACACCGTCCCATTTCTGAGTCGCTGCAGTTGCATAACGAATATCTCAATCCGGTCTCAAGATCCTATTGTTTTCAAGTACTGCTTTGTCACCGAAACTGCTCTCTTGAGGTCTTTATATTCCTGTGAATGCAGTTGCAGAGTTCTATCTCCAACAGGTGCCGCGATTTTAGCTAATATTTTATTCCTATTCAATAATAAAACCAGGGTCTCTAATTGTAATGTACTTAATGTTTCCTAAAGTGAATGTGACCTTTCTCCATTACTATCGTATCAAAATTTACTGTCGAGCTGCAAAGCGCCTTAATAAGAGTTTATTTAATTTGTTAACAGCGACGTAAAACAACATTAGGCTCTAATAAGGACTGTTTAGTATCATTAATTACGTTTTAGTCACGGTGCGTTAGCATTAGCATTTATTATTTTGCAGTCGTCCTCGCTCAGCATTTTAAATGAGTTGCGCTGTCAGCTTGAGCCAAGTTGAGCTAAGTTGCTATTAAGAGCTGCTCGACGTTTTAATCTCTTCGATTTGTAGACTTAATGAGGTTAGTTAGGAATCTATGTCTGAAATCCAGCTGTCTTGTTTCATTTGAATATCTCTGGCTACTTTAATTTAATTTATTCTGTCGCAGATTATATGTAAATTAACTAAATAAGTCAGATTCAATAGACTAGTGCATAATTCTCAGCTATTTATAATTTTAAAGAAATACTTGATATTTTTTCCCACGTGAAAATGTTTCACATATAAAATTTGTGAGCAAACAACAATATTTGCATCAATCTAACTTTCGTATACAGCGACGCTACGAAGTTGTCCCGAACACAAATTTGTATGTACGAGTGGTCACTGTATACCTGCTGCGTGGCATTGCGACTACGAGACCGATTGTCTCGACGGCTCTGACGAACACCAGTGTGGTAAGGGCATGGTCACCATAAAGTAGCATGTTAAGGCAATTGGCATGACCGGACGTCAAAAACGAATCAAAATCATCATTAGAAATAGCATGTACAGCGTTATCTTCTGAGGTTATGCTCATAATTTTTTACTTATAATAAACAAAATTAGCTTACTGTCTATTCGGTTAAATTTAATGTCTCTAGTTCGAAGTAAATTAGAAATTTCCAAGTTCCCGAAAATCGTCCTTCAAAACCATAGTTGGAATTTTAAAGTAGCCGTAACGAAGCAGCAAAAAAATGTAATTAAGAATAAATTAACTTACCACAGACTGGGAAGATTTCAAAAGAAAAAATAAGGAGCTATGAAGTGAATGAACCCAATAATTTTATTTAAACGACGCTAAACTTCAATGTAAAGTTATTTATATTCTTCTAAAGTAGTTTCGATAGTTTTAAAATACGTATAATATTTTTTGTAAAAATTCTTTCATTGTAATTTAAACTATAGAATTTCGATTTAAGAATTTTTCGTATGTATCTACTTACTTTTTTTGTATAGATCTCGTTTCAATGGCGAGCAGCGCTGAAATACATCAGCATTTTTTATTTATTAAGTCAATATGTCATCATTTGCATCGTATTTATGCATGAGCATGAATTGGGTTGGCAGAATTGGAGGCTTGCGGACCAGAAGAGTTCACATGTCGGGGGAAACACGGCGAGTGCGTCCCGCTCACCTGGATGTGCGACGACAATGCAGACTGTTCCGACGGATCTGATGAAAAAGCATGCAGTAAGGGTTTTCATAACTTCATTATAAAGAGTAACTACGTGGCAATCAAAAACATAGAAATAGCATTATTTTGTATAGAAATTTCAAGTAATTTAAAGGTGCATTACACTTGATGAGTCAGCATACATGCTCTTACATTCTTTCAAATTCTCATAATCATTACAAATTGTACTTAAAGGAATGCACATAAAATGGATACTGTTTTGGGATGATCTGTTTCATTCATATGCATAATTGGCTATTTAAACTTTTGATATGAAAATTGCATGATGCCGACCTACATATTTTATCTTTTAGGTTCATTTATTTAGCACAAAGAGCACGCGACGACGCGACGTCTCTTATTGCGTCTTTTACGATCTCCATTTAATGCGTATTATCCCCCTGCACTTTAGCCTCACCCTTTTCAATCATAACGTCGTCGAAAAAAGTACACTGTTTACCTATACTTCCTTGGAACTTTTGATGAAGCTGATGTTTAACTATTCCTCTTCGACGTTGGGGTATCAATCAATCATTGGGGTCCCCACCCTCGAGCAAACACTCTGTATTCTATCAGCGCCCAGCTCATCCGTCTATACTCGTAAATTCTTATCTACCCGCACCGGCCGACCCGCCTTGAACCGTGAGCGATGACGTTGCGTGTATACCAATAGTCGCTAGATTTTCCTATACCCAACCTTCCCGACTATTATGTCATAACGATTATCTGTTAATGTCTATCGATGAATAATGAGTCGTGTATACTTAAGCCGCCTTTGGTCCCTTAAAAGCGTTATGTACTTGAAACGCTTAATCAGTCATTCGTCGAAAATCGAGGCGTTCTACATTTTCCAATATTCAGGCAGTACTCGTTTTAGAGATGTCAATAATCGTGTTGAATATGCAACATCAGCAAAATCTATTTATATCTGTTTTAAGTTAAAGAAACAAACATTTGTCTTTGCCCAGGAATTTAATTAAACGTGGAATGCCAGTTCTAGAAATAGTCGCGATAATTTTTCAACAGAAAGAAATGTGCAAGAGAACGAGATTTGCTAGAAAATAAAATAATAAAATACCATTCTTGCAGAAGTCTCCACAAGATAGCAAATCATCCTTTTGTGTTATGCACAGAATTATTTTTATTTCTCCTCTCTTCATTACTTGTATAAAACGGGACCTGGAAAAATGGAAATCATATTTTGTATTACCTACTTTATATTAACTGTGCTCTTTGTGTTAATTCTTATTCGAAAAAAAGTTTTATAAAATATCAAAATCGTAAATAGTAGCTCAGTGTTTTAATTACATTGTTACTACTTTAGTAGGTATAATTTTAACATGCTTGTTTTAATATTTTAACATACTAAAATTAGATTTGCTTTTAAATACATAAATAAAATAAGTTTCAACTATATTAACACTTGTAATTTTGCATCAGATGAAACATGTCGCTCGGATGAATTCACTTGTGGGAATGGAAAATGCATACAACAGAGGTGGGTGTGTGATGGTGACGACGATTGTGGCGACGACACCGACGAAGCAAAATGTCCAGCACCAACCTGCCAACCTCACACTCACTTTTCTTGCACGGACGGCCACTGTATCTCAGCTAGATGGCGCTGTGATGGAGATATAGACTGCCCAGATGCTAGTGATGAAACGGTAAGAACTGATTGTATTTAAAACTAATAATATATTATTTTAGAGTTTTAGCTGTTTAAATCAATATATACGGAACTGAACCGATAATCTGTAACAAATGATGAGATGTTTCAAATGTTGCAATGTCTCATTAAATTTGATGTCTGGCAAGCTATCGCAAACTTGCATGTAATTTTTTGCAGGAAAACGCGACTTTATGATATTACTGCCTTCGCAGAGGTCAATTTTCGAATTGATAATTCTAAAAATATCAGCATGTGTAACATCTATCTTTTAAATTGAACAATTATCCTGAATCAATGAAAGGTATTAGTCATTGAAATTCAATAAAGGTACAACTGTGTAATTTTCATCCGATAATATCCGCAAACACCCTTGTTTTTTACACGACATTAATTTTATTACTGACACTTCCTATCCGGATGGCCAGCGCTGGTTGCGTAAATAACATTTGATTAGGTATTACATTTTATTTGTACATATATAGGCCTACATTTGCAATCCCGCAGGGGAACCCCTGGGATGTTTCCGCGTGCCATCAATACTCATTCGGGACATTTGCAATTTGCCACATGAAATATTTTTGTTATATTTTTCATGTCATTGTTTCGTGTATCTATTATATGTAGGTACTACAGCAATTTGATTACTACATTCATGGCATCATTATAAAAGATTTAATTTTTTTTGGTTGGCAGTCGAAATTTTTTTTGTTATTAAAACTAGCTGTGCCCGCGACTCCGTCCGCTCCGCATGTTTTTAACTGTTCCATACATACTTTCACCCCACTTTCACCCCTTTAGCCTTTAGGGGATGATTTTCGGGATAAAAAGAACTATACTATGTCCTTTCTCGGGTCTTAAACTATCTCCATACAAATATTTTATCTCAATCGGTTCAGTGGTTTTAACGTGAAGTGAAGAGATAACAGACAGGCAGACAGAGTTACTTTCGCATTTATAATATTAGTAAGGATGAGCCTTGGTGTCAACATAATAAGACATTTTACTAACATTTATCTGCAATACTGCTTCTTTTTAGGTCTGGCATAAAATTTTCTATTTATGCTGTCAAACCGTTGTAGTGACTTGCATTCATCATCATCTCAGCCACAAGAAGTCCACTGCTGTGATTTGCATTATGTTCAAATAAATATTATTATATCTATATCATGCTAGGTACTATTCTAACAGCTTATTTAGATACCACTGTCAGTTTTATTTCTAAGTAAAACTTGTTTGCATTCAAAATCCTCAAAAAAATGTATAAAAGGGGAAGCCATCTACATACGAACTAATTTTATGCCCACCTGTGTAGTTACTTATTCCTCTAGCATTAATAATTTGTTATTTTGTATTTTCAATTCCAGGAGTGTGCTACAACACCAAGAACGACATCTCCATGTATATCTACTGAATTTGAATGTCGAGATCGTATGACTTGCGTCCACAAAGCTTGGGTTTGTGATGGAGATCGTGACTGCCCTGACGGTGGCGACGAGGCTCCAGAGATCTGCCGAGGAAACGTCACTTGCAGACTAGACCAGTTTCAATGTAAGGACCATAGCTGTATACCTGGAGCTATGTACTGCAACGGAGATAAGGATTGTCCTGATGGAAGCGACGAATTTAATTGCAGTAAGTAACATTTTTATTTTGTTGGCAAAACGCAGTTGCAAATCATAAATAAATAAATTTCATTAAATTTTCTTAAGCGAATAAAATTAGAAAGTAAAATAAGTCCATCATATAGTAAAGTCAATTTTCAAATTACCTATTTGGGTCCTATTTTTATTACAAAACTCTTTCTTATTCGTATTAGAATCAATTTGGAAACATTTTCTAAAATGTATGTATTAAATTTCACAGCTCGACCAAAACCTGTCTGCGACAAGAAAACACAATTCGATTGTGGTGAAGGAATGTGCATTCCTCTATCCAAATTATGCGACAAGAAACCGGACTGTCCTAATTTTGAAGATGAACCACGAGACAAATGTGGTGAAAATGAATGTGCCATTAACAACGGAGGGTGCACGCAAAAATGTGTAGATGCTCCTGTAGGATACTACTGCGACTGTGAAAAAGGATACAAGCTTGTTGACAACCGAACATGCGAAGGTGTGTACAATTTATTTCTATTTAAAATAAGTATTAACACGTCGACTAAGTTGTTTGAGCTTGAATGAAGCAATTTGTTTACTGAATCCTTTGATGTTAAAATACATCAAAGAATTTTCTAAGTACAGAAGGTTTAGATTTTCTTATTTACACATTAAAAGAAGTATATCGATTTTCATGTTTGTAATGAAAAAGATTTACTAATCGCGCAAAAGGTGAAACGTTTCAATTATGATGGGTAATGTTAAAGTTGAAATATCTTGTAGGATCATTTACGATTAAATCATATACATATTATCCATCCACATCGTGTATAACCAATGTCCCATTTTCAACTTGAACTATATTGATGTATCTTATTTATTCTATATTATATTAATTCCAGATGTCGACGAGTGTGCAGACCCAGGAGCGTGTTCTCAAATGTGCATTAATGAAAAGGGAACGTTTAAATGCGAGTGCCATGCTGGTTACGCCAGAGATCCAAGAGACCGAACCAGATGTAAAGCTACAGAAGGTCATCCATCCTTACTATTTGCCAGGCGCTTTGACATTAGAAAAATCAGTTTGGATCACCACGAAATGGTCGCAATTGTAAACGACACAAAATCAGCAACAGCGTTGGATTATGTTTTCAGAACAGGAATGATATTTTGGAGCGACGTTACTGATGAGAAAATTTACAAGTGAGTGTTATCTATACTAATATTATAAAGAGGAAAGATTTGATTGTTTTTTGAATTGAATAGGCTCCGAAACTACTGGACCGATTTCAAAAATTCTTTAACCAGTAGAAAGCTACATTATCAGGGAGTGACATAGGCTATAGCTTATCCCGAAATTCAATGTGGTTCCCATGGGAACGACGGGTCCGGAACTTCGCGCGGACGAAGTCGCGGGGCAAAAAAGCTAGTTTACTTATATATATTATTTTTGTCTTTCTTTATGTGTTGTTATATTCTTATAATACTTTATTAGGTATTGCTTTCTTATCTGAAATAATTTAGACAAGACAAAAATGTTCAAATATAAACCATCATAATTTGATCGAGAATTGCTTTGTCAACAATTTAATTTCTCTCTACGCCCTTTTTATACTTAGCTCAGCAGTGATTAATGTTTTCAAATAATTTAATAGCGAATTGAATGATCAAAGAATTACGATCTATTCTTTTCGGATCTTCCAGTTTGGTTACATTTGTCAGCAAAATATAAGTCATAACTAAGATTAAAGGCATGTTTTGTTAAAAATTTCAGAGCACCCATAGATGAAGGCAGTCAAAGAACGGTTGTAATAGGCGACCAACTCATCACATCAGACGGTTTAGCTGTAGATTGGATCTACAATCACCTCTATTGGACTGATACGGGAAAGAACCACATCGAGCTATCAGATCTGCAGGGTAACATGAGGAAGATACTCATCAGGGACCGGCTAGAAGAACCAAGGGCAATTGCTCTTAATCCTCTTGATGGGTTAGTTTGAATGACGACTATTTTTTTAAAAAGAGATACTGGAACTAGTAGGTAGTAGTTTTAAGAGAGGTAGGGCACAACGGATAATCCGAATCGAATCGGAGCAACCCGTCTGGGGAAGGACCTCCACCTTGCAAAAGATCGTAGTCAAATAGCATTGGTCTCGGCCATGTTGTGTTCCTACGGTGAGTAAGGTCTCCAGAGCTCCTCTTGGGGGGGTTGGGACGGTTGGCAACGCGTGATTGATACCCCCAGTATTGCAAGCGTCTATAGGCTACGGTGATGCTTACCATCAGGTCGTATGCTAGTTTGCCAACTTTGTGGTATAAAAAAAAATTGTCTAATAAAATCTTTTAAAGAAGTAAATTCAAAACAATGTCTGACAAGGATTGTAATCTTCCATTTAAAATTTTACATTAGTATCAAGATCTCGAAGGGATCGTGATTCCATTACCTAATTGCGATTCGATTATTGCAATTATTCGTTATTTTCTATTTTACCCTATATCATTTGATATAGTAAAGCATTACGTTGTAAGCAATAACCTTCTTCGGGCGTTCAGTATTTGTTTGTCATCCACATCAAACTACTATCAATTCGCAAATGTTTCGGCAAATTCATTTTACAAACCGTTCTCAAATGTTTAAGTTATTCTATTCGTATTTAGACGATGATGCCATGGCAGTTATTGATGGGCACACCGTGTGTTCCCTATGATTTGTGCCGCTAAGTACCTATATCTTGCGAGCAAATAACTGTAGGTATATATAATTAATTACAATTGTTATCTTCGAAAATACCAAACGTCTTATCCTATGACGATTGTTTTGAATATTGCTCGATAAAACAAATCATTTCAATATAATCGGTTATTATACTATATTAGTGCCATAATGCAGCTGAGATTTTTGTAGATATTGTAATGGATTGTGTGACGTCAATGTAAATATTTTTTATGCGTGATTTGTTCTAGATTATTTTAAATACTTTATTACCTACCTATGTATTATTTGATTTTGCTTGTTTATGGTCAACACTGACGACAACAAATCAACAAATCCATAAAGCACTTTTGACTGGGAAAATACAATATGTAATTATATGCAGTAACGCATAGGTACGACGCGACTTAATTCCGTGTAGTTCTGGCAGATCATGCTGCGCCGCGCCACGGCACGCAAAAAAAAAATAGAACGTTTGCTTCAACACGCGCTTACGCAGACGAAGACGTACACATCTGCACGTATAAGTAGATGTGCGTCGTGTACTTTGAGTCGGTGAGAAATCCGCAACGGAGTTTTTATGCGCCATTTTTCAGACTTTTTATACTCCGCAGACGACCGCACAATGTGATGTCTAGCACTAGTTTATTAGGTTCTAGATTTTCTTCGTGTTATTACATGTAACTATGTGGAACAAAGCAAATGTGCTCCACTTGCACGACTTATCATGCAGTTATTTGAATTCCTTGCGACTTACGAACATAGGTTCTACTTTCACTAAGTTCTGGAACCAAGAATCTTTTTTATGATCATTTTTTACCACAGAAAGGAGAAATATTACCATAGTAAAAATTATTTTAAGGGGGCAAAATCTTGCAAATAGCCTGATTTAGCATTAACAAGTTTTAAAAATAATTTTGTGTCTTTGTATGCAGATGGATGTACTGGACGGATTGGGGACAAACTCCGAAAATTGAGCGCGCTGGAATGGACGGCTCACACCGTCAAACGATCGTGGCTTATGACGTCAAATGGCCCAATGGCCTTACTTTGGACCTTGTCAGGAAACGTGTATATTGGGTAAGCTTTATTGCTATTAATTAACAGACAACTGTTATTTTTTGTCTTGATAATAGCAGACTCTCTCGGTTTTAAGCGCGCAATTTGATTGTTCCCGTTTTATTGACATAGATTGCTCTTATAGTGTTCAACCAATCAAGTCCCATCAAAATCAGCTAAGCCGTTTGGGATATTATCCAATAAAAGCAGGCAGTATTTATTTTATTGTTTTTGGAAAGAAAATAATAATACTAAAATGAAGTAGCTAAGTCTATTCAAAAAGCTTTAAGCAAATTACTTTACGAAGAAACAGGCGAGACGTCTAATGATATTTCCACGCCTCCCTCGGCTGACCTGCATCCGTCATCTATGTTTCATATATTAAAACTACTTAAATAAATAAATATGTAGGGCCAATTCGTACAGATTGAGCTAGCCCCAAAGTAAGTTCGAAACTTGTGTTATGGAATACTAACTCAACGATATTATATTTTATAACAAATACATATATAGATAAACATCCAAGACCCGAGGCCAATCAGAAAAAGTTTGTTTTTCATCATGACCCGACCGGGGATCGAACCCGGGACCTCCTGGGTGGCGGTCTGGCGTGGTAACCATTACGCCACGGAGGCCTTATAACACAATACTTAGGATAAAATTATATATTTTTTTTGTTTAGCTATTAAGGTCCCACTGCTGGGCAAAAGCCTCCCCTTTACGCTTCCAAGCATCTCTATCGCTTGCCAGTACCCCCGATCCCCGCAAAAGGCAGTCAAGTCGTCCGACCATCGCATCCTTGGCTTACCCCTTTTTCTTATTATGGCCCACGATTCGAAAATTATAAATACGGGTTTTAAAAATTAATCATTTTATATGTCATACAAGTACCAAAAACAAGGATTTGGGAATAGAGAAAGCTGTTAGGAGACTCTAAAATTTTAGGAATTATTGGTGAAAAAGGGCATAATAAATTATATTGTTTGTAGATAGGTAGGTACCTACATACTTTTATCAACTAGATATCTAGTTGCTAAGAAAAAGGTTATTATTGAAAACTTATCCAAAAATAGCTTTTCAAACTCATTATCATAATATAAACCCATCATTGCTTTGCTTACGCACGAATAGATACTGGCGTTAAACATCAAAGGATTTGATTGATGAAGGAATGATTATCATCTAATTAATTACCGACCACAAGTTTTACATGTGCCTAGTTACTGTTCTTCAATGTTGTGACAGTGTAGGTAGGTTGGTTAGCTACTGATTTTCGATTAAGGGACTGAGCAGACTTGCTTTTTAGTCGCGGCGTTCGGCGAGTTTGGCGTTTTTACGGCAGAGACTTTTGGCTTATAAGCGGCGTGAGGTAAATTGCGAGTCGAACGGCGCCGCCGCTCTGTCCAGGCATTGCATTGGATCTCATACGTATGTACATTGTTTCCTGTCAGCGGCCTTTCCAAAGTCACTCATTTTCCAAAAAAGACGCCACGAGACGCCGCTTATGGCGGTAGAGCGAGCGATTTTTGTAGGAGCGCAGCGCGCGGTGCCGATCGCGGAGAGGGAACAAATGTACGCGCGGCCCAATACGATGCGACAACATAGGCGCGCACCGCACCGCCGCCGCGCCGCTCGCTCGCAATCACTGCCGCCGCTTGCCGCTTAGCCAGGTCTTTTGACTTTAGCGGCGATTTCTCGAATATGTATCTGCATTATATTCGATTTATGTTGGGCCGAATTATGTGTGTAGTGATTTTTTAGCGTGCCGTTTTCAAACCGCACACCTGTGCCCTATCTACAGACAGTATAATATAGGTACATCATTATTGTAACTAAACTACTATATTATTATAATCTGTAATATTTATGGATTATACCCAGGTACTATTAATCATGTTATCAATGACTTAATTTATACATTACGGTGATAAGATCGTAGTATAATTTTGATGGAAAAACTGTGTCAATCTGGTCTTAAGCGCTATCTTTAGGATTTATGGTGTAAAAAGGTATATTATGTGTTCGAACCCCGCGAGACACACATTGTTAAATAAAGAAATTGTAGGATCTTGTTTATTTGATGCTAGCTAACCATTTCAGGGATAACTCAACGCAAATACATAAAGTGATAATCATATCACCAGTCTATGCTACCCTTTATCCCGTAAAGTTCTGTTATTCCAATGAGAGATCAAAAATAAGCATATTTTTAATAGTATAATGGCGCTGTAATCGCCAAATCCTAACAACAGCAACGGCCAACAGATGGCGCATTAAATCACGGTACCTACGGGTTGGTCTTTTTAAAAAACCGGGCAAGTGCGTGTCGGGCCACGCACAATGTAGGGTTCCGTATTGGCTACGTATTTCTTGCTTGCAGATGAGTACAATGCCATATTCTATGACATTTGTACGTTTTCGTTAAAGAAATTTTACTTCATAAGTTCGTCGGCTATTACTTGGTAACTATTAGTGCCTAAGTGCCTACTTAACCGTTATAGTTTTCCTTGACAGACAGACATGGGACTGATTACAATATCATACATACATACATACATTTGAAATCTGTTGGTGGGTGGGGACCGTGGGGACAGTGCCCATACAAAATCTTGCATGGTCCTTTCTACACATTAAAATTTAAAGTAGGTATTTACCGGGAAAATGTGCCTTGAAAATATAATAGTCTTTAAGTACCTTGTTTGTGGAGAAATAACATTTTATATAAAAATAAATAATAATAAAACCTAGATTTAAATATACTTAAATAACTATATACCTATACTTTTTTTTATTTCCGTCCATTTAATCGTGCTTTCCAATGTCCGTCGTACCTACCGGCTACCTACAGTCAATAACAGAGGTAGATTAACACTTTAGTACCACTTCAAACCAAGTTGTCACTTTTGCTAATATAAACAACTGCTTTCTATTGTCTGCATCTATATTATGTATGACAATGACAAGGTGTCTAAATAAAATTTATAAACTTTCTAGAATTGTGATAAAATAAATGATAACATCGCTACATTTTATTACAGGTATATACATGTATATTTTCTTTTTAACATACAACTCCTTTAACATACAAGTCAAGTTTACTTACTACCCTACTAAATGGTAAAATTTTAAGATAATAAATAAATGAGTCATTATACTTAATTGTCTTGATTCACTATTACGTATAAACAATGATTAAATAATGATTTCGAACAATGAATCATTATATGTATTACTTTACATAAAAACTTTTCGTTTCTTATTGTCAGGTGGCAATATTATAATTAAAACTAATAAAATACCATAAATAAATAAAATACATACCTATCAACAGAAAACTTTCTGTTGACAAGACAAGTATAAAAAAGATACACAAGCCCGTGGCTTCGCTCGCGGTAAATTTTTGAGTGATTTTAGATCTCGTTTTTAGGGTTCCGTAGTAAACTACAAGGAACCCTTATAGTATCGCCATGTCCGTCTGTCTGTCTGTCCGTCCGCGGTCTAGCGCCTAGACGCTTAATGCTAGAAAGCTGTAATATACATGTATGGTATAATAAAGTGCTGGAACAAATTTAAAAATTAAAAAAAAAAAAATTTGTGACATGGGACTGATTACAATATCATACATACATACATACATACATTTGAAATCTGTTGGTGGGTGGGGACGATTTCTTGCATGATCCTTTACTATTAAAACAGTTTATTTTCCTTTTACCATAAGGTACCTAGCTAAATAAATAATTATTTGTTATTGGTATCTGATCGGAAAAAATGTGCTTAATTATATTTTTACAAGATTTGTTTTAATGACGTAGTTGATAAATTTGATTATAATCAGGCACATTATGATAATTATCATTTACTTAAACAAATCAGATCGTCAAAAGTTTTTTCCACCATAATTTTATTTGCGTTTTAAAGTTTATTTCTAGACATAATTTACGTCATACGCAGAAAGACTGACGAAAGTTCTTTGTGTTTATATTTTTTATATCTTTCTATGACCTAAACAGTTCTTGTAAAGATACGGTAAAGTTGTTATTTCAAGTGTTTGAGAATGATACAAAAAAGTCACAAAACATGTATTGTTCAGGTAGAATTCACAGTCTGCTGGGGCTATATGTATACCTAGTAAATTCATATGCGTGTAGTGTGACTGGTGTGAGGGCCTATTGTATACAAAACATCAATAAGCCAACACTTCAACGTACTAGAATTGTTCTGTCAATATAGATTCACATTTGTTACAAGCATGCTTATATAAAATGATTAAATGACTTGTTTTGACCAATTATTAATAGGTACCTACCTACTATTATAATGGTTATTTTGTCGCGTTTTTATCGCAGATGTCAATCAGGGAACGGAAACATCGGGATTTCGCGGATAAAGCCACGAGCATCAACTATCAGTCCGTGCTTTTACATAGGTACTCGCATCCACCGGGGATAGAGAACTAAGAAAGTACAAAAACTTTTACGTCACGAACCTTTGTAATTAATGACATAGACATGAAATAGTGCTATTGATAAACAATAATTCTAGTAAATGCAGTGTTTAGAAAACTTGAATTTATTTCAATAACCCTGGACTCGATACATTTTTCATTTAGGTATTATTTTGTTGACGGGATATTTCAGTCTACTAAAGCCAGTCTTAACACAATGCAATTTTCTTTCTCTAAAAGAAATATATTTTTTTTCCCCTAGGTTGATGCAAAAATGAATACTATCTCGTCCTGCAACTATGACGGCTCTGGACGCCGCGTCATCCTGTATTCCACTGATGTTCTTCGTCATCCGTTCTCCATTACTACTTTTGAAGACTCCGTATATTGGACAGACTGGGACAAGACAGCAGTGTATCGAGCCAACAAGTTCAACGGGAAAGATATTGAAGCCATCACATCTACGCACACTGTAAGTGTTTATTAATAACTATATTTAATTAGCAATGGCCATAAACCTTCGAGCGCCAAAGGGCATGAATTTCATTACTGTGTGGGGCGAACGAACATTTATGTAATACAATTTTATTTACATTTTATGTGTAGGTAATTAATAGAATAAGTATATTAGTGGATATTGATATGCGTTGTCTAGCTAGTCTAGCTTAATATAGTAAAACTAATGGTCTATATCAGCGAAATCTTTGAAATTTTATAAAATGTTAATAAACCTATTTTTGTTACTAACTGTACTACATCTAAAGTACAAGTTAGCTAGAGGAGCTAGATGGCGCTGTATGATAGGTATAATTAGATTATTATTTATTAAAATGTTAATAAACCTATTTTTGTTACTAACTGTACATCTAAAGTACAAGTTAGCTAGAGGAACTAGATGGCGCTGTATGATAGGTATAATTAGATTATTATTTTTTCTATTTCCTATTAATAACATTTTATTAAACAGCTCCAAAACCCGATGGTGATCCACGTGTACCATCCGTACCGACAACCTGATGGAGTCAACCACTGCGCAGCGGTCAACGGCCACTGCTCACATCTGTGCCTACCAGCACCTAGGATAGGTCCAAACTCACCAAGGGTTTCCTGCGCCTGCCCCAATGGCCTCAGGTTGTTACCCGACAATCAGATGTGCGTCGAGGACAGTAAGTACATTTATTTATACTTTTATATCAACCTCACCATTTGTCCTACATTCTATAAAAAATGTTCATCTCACGAAAAGTAGGACGAGAAAGTGAGGTTAGCAAGGAATATATAATATTTTGGTACTGAATATGAGAATTTGTATTCAAAAACGGTTATAGGATGATTTTTTTGATAGAAAACTCATAAACCATTAATTCATTTATCTATAGAGACAAATAAAGATAAGTGACCTAATCAGTTTCAACAGAAATCGTTGCACTTATAATGGTAACTACGATAATATTTTAACGCTACACGGTACAGTGCAAGTATTCGTTTACGATAAGATTAGGCATTAAGACAGCCGTAGCCACTACTAGCCACGACGTTGAGTTGAGACCAATAAGTCGGTGGCTGGCATGTGTTTTGAAAACTGCAGGTGCATTCACGTAATTAGAATTATTAGAATTTAATCTCGCTGTCTCGCTTATTACCCATTCTGTTTTGAGTGGGATAGACTGTGAGATTTAAAGTTAAGTTTAACTATTATAACCAAGAAAACTGATATAGCTTGATTCTAAAACACATTTGAAGTCTTGAAGGAAGACCGATATTCTACCCCCTATTAGAATATTCGATAATTGATGATAAAGAAAAAATTGGTTCATTTTTGATTCTAAATCGTAGTAATCTTCTGCTCCACTGAACATAAACTAAGTTCATATAAAGCGTATGGACGCTCTAATGAATTTACAATGTAATGAATGAAAATGACAAAGCGGTTACTGATGCGAGAGGCGCATGCAATGCATGTTAATGTGCTATTTTTGTTACTATAAATTAAGAATATGAGAATTTTAACATTGAAATTGAAAATGGGCGACTTTTGACACAATTATCGGAATCTGGACCATTTGCCATAAGTTGGTAAGCATCGTAAGATCTTGCTAACGACGGCGTAAAGACGGTCTATGAAAAAAAAAAACAATTTTATTATCTCGCAATTTATAAAATGCATCCCAAATATACAGTTGCATTGTGTTACCTATTACGATAGTAAAAAACATGTTTATTAAGGCTGGGTTATAGTTGAAATACGATTGTAAATGCATGCTTGTATTCAACTCGGAATTACATTGTTTGACAATCTTCTCAAAAACAAGGTCCTACTACCTACTTGGTATAGCTATCGTAAAAAAAAAAGAAAAAAAATGTTTATAGGTAGGTACTTGGGTGTGTGACAGGATTTAACAGATACTTAATAAAACATAAGTTTTTTCTCTTGTATTTTTTATTATTTTGGATTAGCCATTATTGTGTGAAAATTGTTATTAGGTATGATAACATTTTGTTGTCTGGTAATTTTTTAATACCGTGCGTCATAAAATCTAGACAGCGTCTTTAAAAAAAAATAACAACTAAGTAAATGCAAATGGTATGCAAACAATTCAAAATTAAGTTTATTATGTGATAGTCCTGAAATAGTTCTTGAAACTGTCGTATATTCATATGCGTATTATATGGTTTAGGGAAAGCTCGTCCGCGTTCAACCTGGTCCGCGGTGCTCAATCCCACGTCACACCCGGTGTATCCCAGTAGCCCTCTCTGGCCTGCGCCCCACGCCCCATTGGGGCGCAACTGTTTTTTTTTTTATAAAAATATTCTAGTTGCCTTCAGAGTCACCAGTTGCCCCCTCTACTGTGTGTGACACGGAGGATATTTAAAAAAAACTGGTTGCCGAGGTACCGTACAAAAAAATCACTTGTAACTTTCAAAGAATAAATTTTAATAAAAAATAACAATAGCGACAATAGTTTAGTAATTATTATTTTTTAAGTTAGCAACCAAACTCATAGTGCATATTAAGTCTAAAAAGAACGGCCTTTACCCCAAAGAGGGATCACTCTATTAGTCACCAACATCGAGTACGTATGTATACGTATCCCTTTTACCAACGTTATGACGTACAGATAAGTAAATATACAATGCAAATACATACAAAACGGAAAATAATATTTTCCTTCTAAATAGACTTCACTTAACTAAGGTTAGACTTTAGCCAATATTGGAACTTCCCATATTTACATAATAAATAACAGCTTTTAAGGGGTACAGAGATCGAATTCCATTGTTTTTACTTCTCCTTATCACAGGTTGTCAGTAGGTACAAAAATCAAAATCAAAATTCTTTATTCTGTGGGCCCTTGCCATAGAATAAGTAATAAATAACCCGAGGCCCTCGCGCACTTATATTTTTTAATCTACCAGCATTTCGGAATAAATGAAATCTCCTTTCTTATGACATTAACATTCAAATTAAGGTCAGTCACATCATGTTGACACCACTGCAAATGTACCGTATTATCATGATTCCTTATTTTTATTTATTAGAGAATACTTAAATATTATAATCAATTTAAATGGATAAACAAAACTAAATCTAAAACTAGCAATAATTGAAAAACTACGTGCTCATAATTTTTTTCACAGAATTTTGACAACCCTATTTGTACCCTGACCTGTAAATATCTGAACATTTATACTTAACTATGGACTTCCCAAATTACGTTATTAATATGTATGTAAACATTTGAAAAAATAAATGGTAACTAAGAATTTAGAAGTTTTTTTTTAGCAATATCCGATTTTAATGCAAATTTTAAACTTTAGCATTAGGTAGTTGCCTCATAAGGTTTTTCTAGGATTTTGGGTTTTTAGAAAGACCTCAGTTCACTGGTTTTTAAGACAGATTTACATTTAATAAAAAAAAACTCATAGATTTCCAATGCAGTGCAGCCAAATCATGGTACTCATCCCATCTTCCGGCCCAGGCACGCTACCGTTTAGTGCATTATAGAACCCACTTCGTAGACTTGTGACGCCGTACAATAGAATTTGAAGTTTGTTGTTGTAGAAAACAGAAGGAAAATAGATAGTGAGTAAGTTAAGGGGGGGAAGAAGACTTGTAACACGCTACAATAGAATTTGAATTTTGCAAGTCTACTAGATGCAAGTAAATAAAACACAAGGAAAACAGGCAGACCATGAGAAAATTTAAGTCACAAAAAACATACAGTGTAAATTATTTGTTACATTCCGCTGTCGAACTAGGATCGTATTAGAAAGTTCTTTTGAACATACGACAGCGCTTCAATGCCGCAAATCTTTGCGTAACGTGGCCTTACGCCTTAAGCATAAAGGACACCATAAAGACTAGGACGTGGTGAACCTCGGTACAATTAGCAATAATACAATGAAAAAAAAAAAGGTTTAAGCCTAGGTACATACAAGTCTTGCTAGGCATTGTATGTAACCATTTGTGTCCGGGGCCTCGTTAATTATTTTTTTCTCTGCTTCTAAAATTTTGAAATCAAATTTAGAAAGTCAAATCCAACTAGTAAATAGTACTTAAAAACGGGCAAGTACGTGTCGGGCCACGCACAATGTAGGGTTCCGTATTTGCTGTGCTTTGCTTGCCTTCAGTTGAGTCCAATATCAAATTCTATCACATTTGTAAGTTTTCATCAAAGAAAAAAAAAAGAAAGGGACAAAATTTTGAAAAATATTTTCATCAAATATTTTTTAAAATTTTGTCCCAGCACTTTGTTGACATTGTTAATATATGTATAATAAATAAATAAATAAAATAAAAAGCCTTTTATTTCTTGCAAGTAATTACAAAGTATATGTATATCAAAACATTTTTAAAATTAGTTTAATGATTATTTTGTTAGTTAATTTGCTTAGTTTAGTTCTGTTAGTAGTTAGTTAGTAGTTGCAAGAACCCCGGTTTGGGTAAAGGCCTCCTCCAAAGATGCCCACTTGTCTCTATCTTGTGCCACCAAACTCCAGTTTGTGCCAGCTATTTGTATGATGTCATCCTCCCAGCGTGCCAAAGGTCTTCCTTTGCTTCGCTTGCCTGGTGGTCCTTTCCACCAGGTCACTTGCTCGGTCCATCTCCGGTCTGTCAATCTCGCGATATGACCTACCAATTTAATAAAAAAATTGTATACATATAATAACAAAATAAGTTAACATATGTATACATACCAAATTACAGCTTTCTAAGGCGCTAGACCGCGGACAGACAGACAGACAGGCAGACGGACATGGCGAAACTATAAGGGTTCCTTGTAGTTTACTACGGAACCCTAAAAAGTTTCATAACGATAGTAAGATTCGTGGCATAAAGATTTCTTCTCTCATTTACGATGCATGGTTGCAATAAAAAATGAATATTTTTTTCTATACATAGAATTGTTTTTTACACGCATCGAGGTCTATCTTTGAACGCACTAGTGTGCTGTAATTTCGCGCTAATTATTATGAAAATTACCTATTGAATTGTTTCGAAACCTTCAACCTGACTGCTACAATTTGACCTGACTGGAATGCGAAAGCAACGCCCCCTTGTGTTCCTACTTACACGAGTAGGTACAGCGTCCTTACGTTTTACTGATTCCTTATTGATAGCATTGTGTTTAGTCGCTGTTTTAGAAATTCCCATGGGAACAATTTTAAGTAAAAAAAATAATATCTTTTAATGTTCATGTCTTTTCTTCCTTTTTGACAACGGCAGCGTAAGATTGATTAAAAAGACAAATTGTAAGACATTTTTGCATTTGACTATTAATATTATTTTTATTTAGACTGTCTAATTGGACGGCGTATTATCAAATTAAATAAAACCCGTGTAATAATATTTGTTTTCAACAAAACTACCTACTAAGCATATTTTTTAATAGATTTGTTTTAGGTGAATCCCAGAGTACCTAAGTATATATAACTGTGAAAACTAACAGCAAACAGATAAAACGTATTAAATAAACCTAAAAACAAATTATTTAATAGGTACTGGGAAGGACATAAATTAAGATAATTGGAAATATCTTTAATAGGCCTAATTAAAATAAAAAAAATATTTATTGATAATAAATTCATCACGGCTTTACAATAATGCCTTTTGATGAGAGAAAAAAAACAAGAAAATATAATTACAATATTGTTTTTTATTATTATGTATACTTAATTATATTAAAATATTCACAATTTGTAGTAATTGAAAAAAACAAGAAGTCACATTATTAGTTTTTTCCATACAAAACAAAGATCATCATATTATGAATGTTTACGGATATTTGTACTTTCGACTATATGAATTGATTCATCAAAATACCATGAAACAAAAAATAGCTTTTAACCAAAATACGTACGTGGGTTATTCATCTACATTATTATATTAGGTATACATAGAAGATAGGTATCAATGAATCATTTTAATTTAATACCTACCTTTTTTAATTCGGGCAAATACATTACTGCATGTCTGGGAGAACCTGACAGACCGATGTATCGCGGTGGAGGGGGCAACTCCTCTTGTGACTGTGACACGGAGGGCAACTGGGACATTTTTATTAAAAAAGAACCAGTTGCTCCCCAAGGGGGCGTCGCTAGGGAGCTACTGGGATACACCGCGACAAACCCCCACCGCTTCGGGAAGCGGCAGGGGTCTGACGGGCTCTCCCCTCCTAACAACACTTGAGGGGCATACCGGCTAAAAACCTGACTGTCTACCACCTCTTTGGCGGCGGAGTCGCGGGTACTGGCGATACCTCGGCAACCCAACCGGCGGCGGCGGCTGTCCGTAAGGGGGTCTACGTAGTCTAGAGATAGTACCTACATAGATTGCACCATGCGAGTAACGCATTTACTTAGCAGCCGTGAACGCATTTCGTAGGGAATTCAGACAATATATATTTATATCCAGGACTGACGATAAGAAAGTAATAAATAAATAAATATATATTTATTTATTTAATTATTACTTTTATATTTTATATTCATACAGATTGAGCTAGCCCCAAAGTAAGTGCGAAACTTGTGTTATGGGATACTAACTCAACGATATAATATTTTATAACAAATACATATATAGATAAACATCCAAGACCCGAGGCCAATCAGAAAAAGTTCGTTTTTCATCGTGACCCGACCGGGGATCGACCCCGGGACCTCCTGGGTGGCTGTCTGGCGTGGTAACCATTACGCCACGGAGGTCGTCAAAACATAACTTAGTAGAAGGCGAAATTTTTTTTGGTAAAAACCATAACATTAAAATTGCAAGTCACCGTACCATATTTGTAATTACTTGTATTTTGTTATAGTTCTAGATAGTTGATGTATTTAAATCTTGCAAAAAAATGCATTCGTTTCCGTAACAACATTTGATTCTATATTATCATAATTTATGCAAACAGGTTTGATTGCTTGGAAAATAACTATGTTGCATGACTGTGCATGATTAGGTATACTATGACGAAGGATCATGCCACGAAGAGACATAATATATATGAAATACCTAAGCGTGTAACCTAAATAATAAAAAATGTAGCAGGCTTGGTAGACCCAACCAATAGTTATTATGACAGGGACAGGATGTTAGAAAATCATATTGATGTTAATTCCAATAGATATCTGTCGGGACGCTTTCAAACCAAGCCTAAATCTGCAATAAGTACACCTGTTAATAAAACGGCATAAAAATTCAACAGTTTCTAAGATTAGTACCTAGTAGATATGGAATAAAACACACAAATCTGCGAGTACAATTTAGTTGATAATTACCTATAGTACACGACGTAAACAAACTTCATCAATGCGGACGTCGCTGTGGGTTTTTGTATGGAAAAATTTGGACATAAACAGAGATACGAACTTTACACGTGTATGCAAAATGTACAAAATTGGACTTGCTTTTTACGCATTTAGCAGAGTTATAGCACACATAAACATCACGTCATCCCAGAGGAAGTAAACTGAATGGTCTAGGTACAAATCTACTAACTGGTGGTAGTATAAGAAGGGGTGATACGAAAGAGCTTGTAATTGGCTTGTTGGAATTGAAGGCTCGCGTAAGTACCGCCTACTTGCAGAATATGCATACGGGTTTCTTTCGGTATAATTGAGATCTAGAAAACATATTACATTTATTTAATTTATAGGCGGATAAAGCATCCTTGAAAAGACTAACTTCTTCATTATCGTATAATGTAGGTACACATCTTACAGAATATTTGTATTGTTGTAGGTACAGTTAATCGTTTTTTTTATTTATTAGAATGATGATGAAAATTTTGAAATTAAAGAAAATGCGTCTGTTTAGTTAACATAAAGTTGATCTAATAATAATGCACCTGTGTATATTTCCACAGGAAATGTAAATCATTGCAAGTCGGATGCAATCAAAATAGAATTCGTCCTCGATGTGCAACAAAGCGTTGATACACTAAAATGCATAATTTCTATTTAATACCGGTGCAAAACTGTGCACAAAGTTGTTTAAACGTATGTAAAATTTGTTTTTAATCTTAAAAAATATTTTAGAGAAGAGTAAATACTTATTTCAAGCAATATTTACAATTTTACTTCTAATTTTTTTTTAATGTTCAGTAACTTTTTCCAGTGACAAAAATATTTTCTATGCTGTACTTATTGTGGCCAATCTTAAAATTATTGAAGCAGGCACTCATTATTAAAATTAAACGGTATGCGCCGTCTCGTTGCTAACTTTTTTTTAAAAGAAAAGCCAATGTTTATATCATTGACAAATCAATCAAATCAAATCAAAATATTTTTATTCAAATAGGCATATTACAAGCACTTTCGAATCGTCACTTTTTTTCCCTACCACCAGTTCAGACGGCAGATTTGTGCTAAGAAGAACTCAGACTTACTATAGAACTATTGTGGCTGTTATTTTTAAGCATGAATCACATATCCTGCGAAATGATGACGGCAAATCGGTTCATAATTTGTTATTCAAAACATCAAGATGTGTTTGGGCGATAATTGTTATTATTTTTAGATGTTTAAACATGCATCTATTTGTAAAAAATTAACGTTGCGTATAGGAAGCGTCAAACGACAAAAAAATATAATGTTAATTATTCTATAATGTTTAAATTATTAATATTACCTTATGCAAAAAAAACACGTATCTGTAGTAGCGTATTTTTGGCATGTCTAGCGCCTAGAATAAATTTAATTCTGCCGCGCGTGCTGCTCCGTTTTTAGTTATTTCAGGAATGTAAAACTAATAGGAAAAGTAATGAAATTTTAATTGTGCCGCATTCGTAAATTTCTACACTACCAATGGTTGACTGGTAGATAATGCAATTAGCATTAAGACCACTTATTGTTTCAGTACTTTGTGTATTGTGGTCAATAAAGTTATATAAATAAATAAATAAAAAGATGAAAAAGAGAATAAATAAAAGATATGAAGAGAGAAGTTACAAAACTATTCATTACGAAAGTCACCTAAATTTGAATGAAAGGTTTCCGTGGTGCGGCTGCAGTCATCGCAGCTATTGCCCCTGGCCTTTTGGCAAAGTAAACAGTAGTGCCTAACTTTATAAGGCTTTGAGGTCTAAACAATTACTTTTAATGAATTTGGCACTAACATTAAAGGCAAAGAACGTACGAATAAAATATATTTTTTACTTTTGATTTCTTATAAGGGACAGTTTAAGTACTTATATTACAGGAAACATCGTCTTGAGTAGTTCATTCAACGTTAATTGGCGTACAATTGATTGTGTTCAATAAAAAATACATTCATCGTAATTGACATTCAATCATTGATTCACGAATATTCAATTGATTTGGTCGCTTTTTAGGGAATCTGTTGTGCTTGTGCCCTATATGTTTATGGAACGCGTTTAGCTTTATTGTCGACAATCGATAACACTATAATATCGCTATTTTATCTGTATTGCTGATAAAATTTCATAATAAAAAGATGAACAATTGGTTTGGATACTTTGGATACGCTTATTCTACACGGATTAGGAATATTCTAGTCGTATGTCTAGATTAATTTTGAGGTTGTGTATAGTTTCCATATTATTCAAACTTCCAAATAATTCTTGATGTGTCATTTCAACACATCGATTATTTCAACATCATAAACAAAATATTCAACATCACGCTTAGGAATTTAAAGCGGGAAAAGCCGCAGATAACAGTTTATACTTGTATCTACTAAAAAAATATATATTTCTAGAAAGTTCCCCACACTCTTCAATAAAAAAATCTGCGCTAGACTATAAATAAAATATTCATTTTATGAAATTAGCTAAAGTGTGGTTTCTAATTATTTTGTTTGTCATTTTCTTCGAAAATAATTGTCCTCAAATCTCAGTTGTCAATTACTGCGCGCGCAACCAAAATAGAGGTTGAAATTTTAAAATAGTGAGCGATTATATTTACAAAATACCAACAAATTTGGACAAAGCCAATGGATTTGAAGGCGTCTCTATTCAAAAGGGCTGCGTACTCGATGCCCAGCGGTAGGAATAACCTTATGTCATCAAATGTCCCACTTTGTCCAGTCAGGTTAGGTTATTTTTAAGGCTAGGAGGCGTTGGTGAAAACAGGCATTACATTATTCCTTACTAATATTATAAATGAGAAAGTGAGTTTGTTTGTTATTCCTTCACGGCTTGACTAAGCAGCCGATCATTATGAAAATTTGCATACATATTGTTAGGGGTACAGAGCCCAACATAGACTTTTTATCCCGTGAAAATATGTCGTTCCAATGGGAAAATATTTTTCTACATAGAGGGCGCTGTATCGGCCAACAGATGGCGCCACAAGTCGCGCTATGAGTTGATTTGTTGTTAAACGAGATCTATACAGTCATAAAATTAACGTGAGCGAAGCCGCGGGGAAAAGCTAGTTTCTAATAAAAACTTTAATTTTAATAGGTTTAAATTGCTAGTTGTTGATTTCAAGCAAGCTTTAATAAGGTTTAGTGACCGCTTGCATGTACTAGCAAGGTAAAACTAAAGCGCAGACGGCCCTGAAAAGCCGCCTCGCTCATTTCTGGGAAACAAGATGGCCCTTCGCTCTGGCTAGGCCTACTACGTCCGCATCTGTATAAAATAAAAAATATTACGAACATTTAATTATTATCAACTAGCGAAACCCGCGCAACTTCGTTTGCGTGTATTTATGCATAGCAGAGCCGCCTACTTTATAAAACGCCATTAACTATCAGACCTTTGACCAAATTACGACCTCCGTGGCGTAATGGTTACCACGCCAGACCGCCACCCAGGAGGTTCCGGGTTCGATCCCCGGTCGGGTCATGATGAAAAACGAACTTTTTCTGATTGGCCTCGGGTCTTGGATGTTTATATTGTATTTGTTATAAAATATAATATCGTTGAGTTAGTATACCATAACACAAGTTTCGAACTTACTTTGAGGCTAGGTCAATCTGTATGAATTGTCCCTACTTATATATATTATAAAAAATATAAAAAATCGACAGGAATCGAGTACTTTTCGGGATAAAAAGTAACTTATGTGTTAATCAGGTATCAGCTATCTACATACCAAATATCATAAAAATAGGCCCAGCAATTTGAGTGTGAAGTAACAAACAAATTCTCGAACTTTCGCCGTTATAATAGAAGCTTTATATTGCAATATGGTACAAAATATAAAATGTTCTTGACGTGAACTTTATCGTGCATTGGACTGGATTGAATTAATGAAAAATAATGCAATAATAAATTGTTAAGAGGTAAATTAATTAGTAATAATAGATCGGTAATTACAGTAATAAACAATAGACGTTTGAATTGAATGATTTGTAATATTGAATGACTACATACATGAATGAGTTGAATAATGTCATATTTCATACCATTATTAAGCCTTCACAATGACATAATTTATTTTGACGGCCATGTCAATTTGTCGTGAACCCATAAAACAGATTATCAAGAAAATGTTTTTTTCTTTCTTTACAATGGTTAAGTCTTATCTATTATACCAATATTATAAAGAGGAAAGATTTAACTTAAAAACTACTTGACCGATTTCTCAAATTCTTTCGCCGTAGTGAAGCTACATTATCCGCGAGTAACATAGGCCATATGTTTTTTTTTATATGGATACTTAGTAAAACTTGCGAAGCTGGGGCGGGGCGCAGTCTTATTTATACACTACAACTAGATAAGTACCCATTAGTACCACATTAACACAGATAACATTGCTATAAAATTGCAGCCATGCCTGCCGAAACGTCGCCGACTGCTGCTTAAGCCATTACCTATAATATAATTAAAAAATATTTAGCATAACCGTACCATTGTGTTCGTATAATAGACTTACGCAACTTTTATAAAATATTAGCTGCTGCCTACGGTGTTACTCGCGTTTAATTTTATACACAGCAGCGCCATCTAAATCAGACTTGACCAAATCCTACAGGAGTCGCGTATTTTTAGAGATAATAAGTATCCTATCCTAAGTGCTAATCCAAGGTCCATCAACTACCTACGTATATCATAAAAATTGCCCAAGCCATTTGAGTGTGAAGAAGTGACAAACATACATACACACAAATTTTCGCCTTTATAATATTATTAGGATTTTCAATTTAAAAAATAACAGGTTATAAGTTAGAAATAGTTTAAAAAATGCTGTTATATCTCAGATAACTTATCAGTCAGATAAATTGACAGTAAAACTATTAAATTAAACTATTAACATTGTGAAATCTGCGTTTAAAAAACAAAAACGTAATACTAATAAGATGTGTCATCAGATTTAAACAGTTGAAGTAACTTGTAAAAATATAGATTAGTCAAATCCGGCGCGTGCCCGAGATCCACGTCACCTCATGACGTTATATCGTACGATTCGAGCCGTCATCCGACTACGCCAATTAACCTTGACTTCACTATTTGGAATATACCGTGCCCACCGCGACGCTTATCTCAGCATATATACTTACTCATTCATTAGTAGTACGCAATGTTATTATTATATTATCGTAAATATACTACAAAGTATACGACGTAGACAAAATTACATACCTATCGGCGATAGTGGATTCGCTACCTATATGGTTTGCAGATTTATTTCCGTATAATATAAGAATTAATATGATAGGTACTTAAAATACTCTGTGCAATTACACATTCTCTCAGTAAGTATATCATTGACCCGATGCAGTGAATTCTTAATAGAACATAAATCGATATCGAAACACTACAACGGTCGTCTACCAAGCCATGCAGTTGGCGAATAAGGCGAAGTGACGTCACACATCACGCCACCTTTTGTTAGTCAATTCAACGCGATCCGGCACGCCGCTTGCGCGTGGTAACTACAAAATTAAACTGCTATGTAAAAAAAAAACCGTGACCGAACTAATATAAAGTACGTATCTAATGGGAAAAGTTATTATGCAAATTATATTACAGTAGTTATTAGAATATTCATATTCACAATAAAGTTTTATTACCTTATTGTTATATAAGGTACCTATTAAATAAATATAAATTATAATCACGAAAAATACCAAGCGTTACCACATACGTCAAACATTCATTCAAACGTACCCAAGTCTGTCACACCAATATTTTTACGTACTTTATTACTTAGTCAGTGATTCCCAGTTAAATTTTACCTGAGCAGCGGTCGCCGGATCGCGCTCAGTTAAAATGACAGAACGCAGCGACGGCGGAACGTCATTGGCGCGCGCGAGTGGTTTTCGTTTTTGACTCACCCCACCGTTTCATTCCGTTGCGTGAGTTCGACGGCAGAACTTGTGTGTGAGCCACGACTTTCGCTGTGTTCCGCAATTCTGAAATAAACACTAAAAACCAAATAACAAAACATAAATAAATAATATTAAGGAAACATTTTATAAGGTGGTTTTATAATAATATCTACAGATGCAATAAAACAAGATGTGGACGTGCAAAAACCGCATTCTGGTAGAAAAGAAATTGTAACTAGTGAAGAAAAACCTGTAACCAGTGAGTATATAAGTGCAATACATCCAGTTTTTTTGTTGAACCTTTTCCTTTCCTAATAAACCTGCTGCCTGCATTCGGATAAATTTTGTCGCATTTGAGGTTATAATTTTAATTTCCTAAGTAAAAGTGAATGTAAGTTTACAAAATTTTTGTGTGGTGATCTGACATTTTTGTAAGACGGTCAGTTCGACTGACTATTTTATTGCTACCTTTCAAATGCTACAAAATTAAGCTGACACTGCTTCATTATCTTCTGAATGGGGATGTATCGTTATCATTCATTATCTTCTGTATGGGGAGGTATCATTTTATCAGATAAGGGTATCACCTACATATATAATTGGAGGTGGGCTTATTAAACAAACATTAATATACAAAACGGCTATCGACTAACTCTCATAGTGAATGTTCAACAATATTATCTGTGTGTCTTCAACTTGGGATTCCTTGACTGATTTGCAGGGCATGAGATACATCTAATATTGGAACAGATGATTTGCTGTTTTGAATGCACATATTATAAAGGACCTTTCGACACATATGGTGAAATTCAACGGAGACAGGCTAGTTAGCCTTCTCTTAAAATTTGGACGAGCAGCGATTGAAAGTAAAGAACCAACGGAAGACCCAAAGGAAATAGTATCTTCAACTGAATCTAGTAACGCTGAGCCAATGATGGTTTATTGGGAAAAAGACGAAAAAAAATTGAAGAACAGCAATCAAGACTACATTGATCTGTTCCAGAAGGGTATTGCTCTGGAAAGGATACCAGACACTACCGAATCGCCTGTCAAAGAATCTCGTTACAATTTCGAAAAAATAAGTCTAGCTTACATTCCGGAAACTTTAAGAAACTTTAATGAGGGTAAAGTATTAAAATTTTATTTTTTAATATTAATTTTCAAATTACCTTCTAAAATATGGGAAGACACACAGATTCAATATAATTGAATTGGGTGCATGTTTAATATTTCATTTTTAATAATTAATACATAGTCTAAATGCATTAAAATAATTAAGCATCTTGTGCATCAATACACTTTTTTGTTTGCTAACAATATAAGAGTGGTGTGATTATAACAGTATGAATAATAACTACAAAACTTACTAAGCGCTAATGAGACAACTTTAGATATATTCGGAAATAAGAAAAATATTACACGCCTATTTTATTCATTCTTCATCTACAATCTACATCTATTAGATACTGAGTTGTGTGATCGTCATTACCACAACAATTGGCTCGAACTTGTCATCTAACTGCATTCAAGGTTTTGGTGTCCATTTTATCCATAGTCAATTATCAGATTTCGTTTTCCTGTCCAGTTCTATTATGTCTACACCCTCAGATCCTCTCATTTATGATTTGTTATGTCAATTAATAATTGCACTAAATGTAGGTGAAGATGTTTATTTCAGTTAACCCATATGTGCTGGCACGTTTCATTGACACGCCGCAAATAGAATGTCTAGTGTGATCCGGTTAGAAAACCTACGCTAACTTCTAATGCCCCTGTAGTAATTACGGGATGGTTCAATATGATGCCTATCAAATACCTTCGTTTACGTAAACGGTGTTACTACCTGCGTCAATTCTACACTTGTATTTGTTTTACAATACTTGGTTGACGTTATTTCAAAATATTTCGTATTGTTAAAGAAATCATAGGGATTTTAAGACGTGATTAATGTACCATTACCATCAAACATTAAGTACCGTTTTCCTCACGCCATATTATCCTCGTGTTAACATTTTCCAAATACACATCATAGTAATTTGTAGCTGTTTTGTCAAGGTGGAGGTAAACTTGTTTTAACTATATTGTTAATTACTGTTTTTAACATTATTGACATCATGATCTAATATATTTGCCCTTGCAGCACAATATTGTTTCTTAATAACTACCTAATTACTTGTATTTTTAGATACTTTATGAGAATAATGTATTACTATGACTATTCATATAAAGCAAACAACATTAACACACAAAACAATATAACAGAGATTATAAAAAATGTACTTATATTACTGTGAAAATTATTTATGTTAGAGATTGGAGAATATTCTTTCTCCAAAAAAAAACAGCAACCTTGAAAATTACTTAATTATCTGTTGCCGCCTCGATTGTTTCATTAATACTGAAACTTATTTGCATATTTTCAATACATTCTCTTCGACATGAATGATCATACTAATCAAACTACAAGCTGTAACATAAATAACTTGTGCTGCAAGGATTTGACAAATTTTTCGAAACATCAATTTTGCTAATTGTATTTTTTTTTTCAATTCCAGGTGTACCAGAAACACCAAAGACTGGTACTGGAATCTCAAGCAGTGGCCGCGACGCAGGCGTAGTGGCCGGCATTGTTGTAGGAGTCATTTCTGGTGTCATCATATTAGCGGCTGTGGTAAGTAACTTTTATATCATTCCTGACTAATAAATAAATATCGGGACAAGCCCACCACACATTCCCACCGCTATGTCTGATGTATAACCAGGATAATTTCTGACTATAAACACTTCACCAATATATAGCAAATCGGCTTTTCTAAATTCTTAAAACGGTAACACTGCTACTACTACTACTTCGTGTAGTCAGCGTCATAAATATGTTATCACTTTAGTATCTTGTCAGTTTAGTAAACTTAATAACATAAATTTTAATTATTGACTTGTGAACATGTCAATGTCGTGTAATAGTGACAAAGCAAGGTGATAACAAGTTTATTCTGGTAGCGATATTTCCCAAAATTGGTGTTAGTGTGTTTAGGATGACAGTATTTTTATAGTAATCAAAATCTAAACGAGTAATATTTCAAAATAATGCAGATACCTGATAAAATTATTTGCAGATAAACCGTCAATTTTATGAGTCTATTTATCTGACAGATATGCTAACTGGAACTTAATAGAAACTTGTTAAACCGTACCTTAGTATAAAGAGATGAATGTAATAGGTATTGTAAATTCTTTGATGAGTCAAGATACACTTCTGACGTTTAAAATGAACCTCTAGACATAAGTTAAATTGGAGACAAAGTTTGAACTTTGCAAAAATGAAAAAAAAAACCATTTGAGCAAAGTTCAAAATGAATAATCAAAGGAGAAACCCAAAAAACTAAAATATTTTAGTTTTAGGTTAATTACACACTTTAACCTTTTTAACATCTTTTAGTAATTATGAAAATATGATAATTTCCGTTATGTTGCTGAAACAAAAGTAAGACTGGTTGGAATTTCACCCCTTATTTTGGCATTTTCCTTTCGAATGTGTTTCCAATCTGGATTCCAAACTCAGAATAATAAATTGAAATGAAGATAAATGAGTGATAAATTACTTTTTTCCTGTTCTTACTTACTAGTCAGAAAAAGAGTAACGAAGTATTTTCTTACTCATATTTCCTTCCTTCAATTTATCATACTCAGTGTTGTATCCAGTCCTACTTATCCGAGGTTATCACGGATTAATAATTTATCATAGCTATTAAACATCTTGATTGGAAATGGATTTTTATAATGGATTATGTAGATAGATTGAATTTTCATTTTATGTCAGATAATCACTTTATTTTATCGATGCAATTTTATTGGACATAACTTTTCCTGGTTTATTATTAACCTTGTAATTTGCGGAAATTTAAACGCTTTATGACAGTTAATACATAGTGATATAATATTATTATATAAAATTTATATTCCTACGTCATCCATCACGACAATCACTTTTAGTAAAAAAAAATGTATCTCTTTTTGTATAATGTATAAAAGTACATATTGAATCGACCAAACCTATATATGTATAAAATATTAGGTATTACCTATATCGAATCAAATGCCGCATCTTATATTTTACATCTTTTAGGACCAGTTACTTAGAATTCTGTTGAGTTCCAAATTAGTCTATTTGTTAATACGTCGAAAAAAAAACATTCCAAAATTGTTGTTTTATCTGATAAGTTTTAACTGAAACGTGTAAAACCATACCTACTTATGATATTATAAAATATGATATGTACACCTAGGTATAATAGGTTAATAGGTACTTATATCACTGATATAATAGATTTTTTCTAAGCAAAATGTCATCAGATGTCTCTATTATGATTAGCGAAAGAGTTCGTTCATTGTCTCATATAAGATCCAGTTTCAATTGTTCATTTAATATGTCTGCCCATAAAAGTGGACTTCCGTGGGCTGTGATCAATCGAGTCAAGTCGTGAAGACTGCTCTAGCGTCTCAACACATCTATCATACTTTTAAATCGCATATTTTCATAACCTCATTAGATTACCTCGCGTCACATCGCGATTGTCATATTTTAACAAGTCGTAACCTACGAAACTCTACCTTAATGATACGAAGAATTGAATTGTTATGACAACTCGTGAACTTTCTAGAAACGTCGACGTGAGGTACATTTGAGTTTGTATTGATAAGCATTAGTGGTAGTCGCTATTAAAATACTTCGTTCGTGATTAGTTAATTATTTCATACGTTTAAGGTTTTTAGAATTTATATTTGCATAAAATAGGCGATGTAACAAAAAAAAACAAGTTAATATTATTGTATAAAAACCTTTTTTGTAGTACTAAAATTTTATCAAAAAGTTATTTAAAACGCTAATAATTAATGAAGGAAATCTCAGGAAATACGTAATTATAATAATTTGAATCGATTACTACTATACTGATAAGGTGTGTCCGTTTATTATAATACAATAATTGATATGCCATTGTAACAATGTGTTACGCACACGACGCAGTGACGTCACAGATTCTTCTCGAGTTTCTCATCAATGAACGAATAGATTGCGTCAAACGTTTAATTGGACAGTTGCATCACACCAGCCTCCCTTTAATTGACGCCAATTGCCTTAGTTCCTTCAGCGTATCCAACAAATTGTTGGTACGAACAAAATAAGAGTGTCGAAATATTTTTAACGATTTATTTCTGTTTCTATTTGCAGATTGCTGTTGTTATGTACAAGCATTACGTGAACCGCAACGTCACATCTATGAACTTCGACAACCCAGTGTATCGCAAGACAACAGAAGATCACTTCGCGCTGGAGAAAAATGGGATGGGTTATGCACCAGGCAGCAAGCTGTACCCCAGCACCGTGGGGGAAGAGGTAAGAGCATTAACGGCTATGGAGTGTACGCTTAACATACAAAATAGTCTAAGATAAGTCTCCCAACACTGCCCTCCACAAATGGAGCCAATTATCATGAAAATGGGTGTTTTAGGTCACACCGACCCTATTTAGATCTTAATTTTCGTAAACTTTTACTATTGAATATTACAAAAAAATTAAAAATATATTTATTTTCGAAACATCTCTCTTCGACATGTCGTGTACAATGAAACAATTAAGACCCCAGAGAAGGCCAAATTGTAAATAAAAGGTTAAAAACTAGGGGTTATTTTACTATAATAACGTTAAGGTCTGCCTAAGACATTTTAAACTTGATGTATTTAGAGTTATATTTATTAGGTATTGTTTTAAGGAATTTATAGAAGATAATATTTTCGTTTAGTCTTAAGAATTGTGGCAATTAAAATGTGCCAACATTTTTACCGCATCAGTATTAAAACATAGTTGCCAAATATTGGTTATTATATGGTAGGTGTAAAATGCTGTAAATAGTCCTTTTTAATATAGCATAATTATATGATTTTACATTCTGCCTAATGCTTAAACATAGATGTTACTGATAACGTTTTATTGGCGAAATATTTATTTTTCATGCACTAACATGCGAGGGCTATTAATTCTTGGTAAGTTTTAGTAGATTTTAAGTGTAGACACTACTTCCAATGCATTAGGAATAGCAAAGTATTATTTTGCGCATTTTTGCTGCTAGATGTAGCATTGTAATGTTTAAATTAAATTTTAAAAATATTAATTGTATTTTTCTCTTTCCAGGCTCGACAACCACTCAATACGCCCGGTACAAATGACTTTGTATAGTGTACAAGCCGGCAGCAAATACACTAGTATATCATTAAATGTGAAAAGAAAAAGAAGGACATGTGATACTTAAAAATAGTGAATCAGTGATTGGGACTTGACATTTTGTAGTGTAAAATAGCGTTAGTGCAGTGGAACGAGTGAAGCTTGGAACAAAGTTCTTAAAATGTTGACATGACCTGCGCTATGGATCTCAAAATTTGTCGTGTGAAATTAGTCGACTTTAAGCGTCGGTTCCATTGGTGCGATCAAGCGACACGCGATTGGTTATTTATCATTATGGTGAATGGAAAAAATATACAAGGAAATTGCGTTTTAAAGTCGTCTGATCGTGCCGATGATTCATTAATTTAATCGTTACATCTTATCAGCAGTTTACTACATCATAGGGATTTTGTCAACGCTTTTTTTATCTGTATCACATTTAGAAAATAGGTGGGATATGTTTGGCTATAATTTTTTTAGACTGTGAATAGTGTAGTCGGATACTGCTTTCGAGCACATGCCTGGTGCATTGTAATTATTTATTAAAGGTTTTACAATTTTTATATTCGACTTTTAGTTAAATGCTTTATACAATACAATGGTTTGTGGCAGCTTTCTGAGCTAAAATTGTATTTTGTATTCTGCGACAATGAAGCTCATTATGATTATTATTGTACTTACAAATTTTGTACATAATTTTATCATTTACACGCGAATTTTATTTATTTAATATTTTTTCATTTAGAAAAATAATAATGAAATTAAGCTATGTATACATGAAACTGTAAATTTATGTGCCAACTAGTGAAATTTTTAATGTCGCCAAATTTCAATTTGCCGATTGCGTCAATGTAACCTATACTTAAGTAGTAATGCTCAGTCATATGTTTGTTGCCTTGTATTTATTTGAATTATATAAAAAATTGTTATGCATTAGTACGGTTAATATTTATATTATATTTTATGTAAAGGTTGTGTTTACCATCCATATATTTATGTATTTTCATTAGTAATCATTATGTAGTGTTTGGAATGTGACTTTGTCAAGCAAAATCCTGCCAAAATCCTCTAAATATAAATTATTAAAATATTTGTAATGTAATTGGATTACATTATGTACTTGATGCACACATTTCATACAATATGCATAGCTCAATAAGTGTGGTCACTACAATTATTGTGTAAATATCGTCAGTAAAATAAATGTAAAATGTGTTAATTTTATTTCATTTTTTAATTTTCTTGTACCTACTACCTATCATCCATCACACACACACATACATTATACATTTGAGTACCATCCAAAAATCTATACAAATCACATTATCTTATAAAAAGGGGCGGCTGCCGAGTAAAATCAGTTATTGATATAATAGACACTGAATACACATTTGTAACAAGTTAATACCTACTTAGTAGTTGAAACTAAAATCACTTACATTTTGTAATAAGGTAAGTATTTTATATTTATGTAGGTACTTGAACACTACTATGTGGGCTGTGAATAATAAGACGTTATGGCATAAATTTGCCATTTATTTAATGATGTTGGTGATTCAAAGTACTAGGAGTTCAGGATTTAACAGGAGTGTTTTCATGGCAAAAGCATTAACATCTCTTTAACCTCTTTCCAATGTTGGTGATTCAAAGTACTAGGAATTAGTAATTAAAATAATAAATTAATAGAAATGCTACATGAATGGATATAGAAATCATCGTGTCGGCACGTACCTACAGCGTGACGCATGTAACTTACAGACAGCCTAGTTAAAAAAACAGCGTTAAAACCATTACAGCAAGTAGGCACATTCGTACATGAAAGGCTAGCTTTACTACTACTAGGATGGCTGGATTCATATTACAAATGAACTGCACTGCGACAACGTCAAGCGCATCCGGACCCCGGACATACGTACACTACGCGCCTACGCTACTGTGTTTGTGAAGTTACCGACGAGTGGCTGCGCAATAAATTAAAACAGGTACAGTCACTTCCATAAATATGTAATCACTTTAGTACCTTGTCACTATAACCAAATACTATAGAAGACTAATACGCACAGCTCTTGACGTTTCTCATACAATGACTTGGCAACCTCCGTTCACCTCATGCCGCTAGGGGCGCTATAACATTTTGCATACAAAACGCACAAAAGTTTTGAAATCGTTCACCTCATGCCGCCCTCATGCCGTAGGGGCGCTAGTGTCGCGTCTTGCCCGAATTCTTCTGAAGCTGTGCGTATTAGTCTTCTATAATATTTGCTATAACATTGTTGACATGTTCAGTCAAATGTCATATGTAATTGAAATGATATACGAAAGTGACAAGGTACTAAAGTGACTACATATTTATGGAGGTGACAGACATTGGGCCGTGGCTCCGTGGAGCACTAAACGGTCGATCGAAAAGATGCTCCGTATGGTCCGTTCTACAGCGTAGATAGTACGGACCGTCGAATAGCACTAAATTCAGTAAGTGGCACATTTTAAATAGTATACATAGAAACAAAAAAATATCTATAAATAGTTTATTGTTGCTCTATGAAAACAAAAGGAAAAATTTACTAAAGTGAAACATGTTTATTATGTTAAGTGACAATGTGAAAATTAATAACATGTTAATTAATTTCACATATCATTTACTCATCTACGTATACAAATAAAAATGGTATAATTGTAATGTGAAAAACACATTTATATTAAATGTAGAAATTATGTTAAACTTAAAAACAAATTTATCAATTTTAGCTTGTATGTTATGAATAATTTTCGAAAAGACTACATCGATTTTGAAGGGATCTGCACTGGCAGATAGCTTAAGAAGTACTATTACTGTTATGTAATAAATTCTTAGGAATGGATACAAACGCTTTCTACTAAGACTCAAATTATGCTTACTATCATTATTTAAGTGATGCTATTATTATTTTTAATATTAAAGTCTGGTCAGACCGCCGCCGCCGTCTTTGTCCCAGCGAATAGTCACTACAATTAAGTTTTCTTGTGGTTTTGCACCAAAATTTATCAAAGTGAGGCAGCGCTGAAGCCATAAGCGCCATAGATTAGATTTATTCAGGTCGTAATTAATCAATAATTATACATATAATATACACGTATACATCCTTAAACGAACGTTAATGAACAATCATAGTTAAGCGAAAATCAAATTAACACAGCTTCCGTTTATATATAATTTGGTTTAGATTTAAAAAATATTGTTTTTATTCATTAATAATTTTTACAATCAAAGTCATTAAACTATTTATTTTGGGTAAACCATAATAAATTTAGAGATTAGTACGAAATACTTAATTTAGCTTCAGTTTAATTTAATTCAAATAATCATTTACAATAGATTAGTAAATTGACATAGTGCTTGGGTATTTTATACCACTAAGGTGACAAACAAGCATACGGTCTGCCTGATGGTAAGCAATCACCGTGGCCTATGGACGCTTGCAATATCGAGAGTATTACTAGCGCGTTGTCGACCCTGTAGAAAGTGGAGCTCTAGAGACCTTACACACCGTAGGAACACAACATGGCCGAGACCAATGCTATTTGGCTACGATCTTCTGTAAGGTGGAGGTCCTTCCCCAGACGGGCTGCTCCGATTTGAGCGGATTATCCGCACTGAAATGCTTGGGTACTTTATTTTTATTTTTTATATTTATATTTTAAATTAATCTACCTCGTGCTATGCATTATACCGTGTAAGCATAATTATCTAGTCTATTACTACAAATTGTCTGGAGTTGGAACGTATTTAACTTTGGTATGATCTTGCGTCATTTAATCTGGAAGATAGGCTTAGAAATCAGGAACCTATGAAACTTAACATAAATCACAGCTTTTAATGGTTTGTGATGAAAGTATAAAATTTAATTATCAGATTAATAAATTACTTTAAGTTTCTGTTCCACCACTTATAGATATCCCAATCCACAAGACAATTTTTTTACGATATTTTTTGATAAATAAGCTTCTTCGAGTTGATTAGCATTAGTAGTGTAGTAACACGCCCTAATCATCTATACCTACACAGGAGAGGTTCCTATTCCTTAAAACTGGGTAAACTAGAGGTCATTTGCAACAAATTAGCCTTTGCATTTTTTATTATTTCTTAATAGATTTTTTAAATATTTTTTTTCTTTATTGATTTTTTAACATTTGCAGCTAAGTACTGCAAATATTATTTAAAAAAACTTCACAGTCAATACACCTACCTTGTTACTAACAAACGTAAAGTCAAAATATAGAATTCTGACATTTCATAAGTGTTGCTAAAAAAAAAGCTTTGCAACTATTATGGAAACCTATCTAAGAGCAATAAAATATAAAATAATTGATTAATTTTTATGTTTTGCCTAAAAAAAAACTTAAATTTTAAACTTGTATATTTAAAATGTTATTATATTTTTTAATATCGAATTAGCAAAGTTATGTTTTAAGTTAGCAGTTTATTTTTCACAGTTATTTGTATTTTATACCGATTGTTCAATTGTTAGAGATGAAAAGGAACGTAAGTATCGCTCGCCATAAATCCTCTTTTGATTTGGAGCGCCGCAATCAGTAAAATGTACCTATAGACTTAGATGTTCACTCGTATTGAAAAAACATGTGCCAGGCCCAAAAGGTTTCTAATCTCTGATATGTAAAAAAATGTCAGCTGTCAGAATTCTACGGAATAAAAAATCATACTTTAATAATAATAAAAATTACTTCTTACAGCCAAAACAATGCCAATTCATGTGTCAAACCCTCAAACGACTAAAAACGACAGACTTTAATAAATATAAGTACTTAATAAAAATACAATGAGGACTATTTTTTTATTCAAGGTTCATCTTTCGCCCGAACGGAACGGAATTTGTCCATTTTGTTTCACCCAGAAAGATCAAAGTAATGTCGGTATAATAATAATGAATATAACGTATCATAGTTACATTCAAAATGAACATTATATAGGGCGTATGTACGGTCCGCGACGGATTAAAATTATGTATTAAATCCGCGACGTCGTCGCATTGAACGCACTTCGCGGATTTTATACATTTGACAATCCGTCGCGGACTGCCGTCCTTTGCGGATCCACATCGCACTGCATATAGGTCCTTAGTTTAGTTGATAAAGAATACTGTTTGGAAAAGAAAGTTAACTTCAAGAAGGTAACTATGACACAAAATATTTAACGTTATTTATTTTGGTGACATTACTTCCGAGGAAAAAATGAATCAGTCGAAACACTGAATGGAAATAATATTAATTTCCTCATGGCATTAAACATCCTCGGGTGACCACTGAAAAAGTCTGGTTTCACCTACAGATTCCTGATATAATAATAAGCCAATCTCCCAGATAAATTGACGAGAAATCTACAAAAAAACTAACAAAACTTATCTGATACTTATTTAACTTATCAGTAACATCCAACCTAATTAATTACAGAACTACTATAACACTAACTACATTATTACAATGCTACAAACATATTTCGTCGTCACTCACTCTAATTTTCTTATTGGCTTTATCACTATCCGAGTCAATTTTATCCTCTTTTGCTTCAGACTTGTATAAGTTATATTGCTTGATAATGTGTTGTTTGAATTCCTCGAAGGTGTTTGAAGCGATGTGGAGTCGAGCATGTCGAAACATTTGATCGAAGTGATGTAGATTGTGTCTGAAAAAGTATTAGGGTTTTATCAGTATTGAGGAGCTCGATGGCATCGCTGTGTCGCACTCCAAAAACGTCAGTTAAAGTAATCACCATTTAATAGGTCCGTTTTGACATTTGTCATCGTGGCGTATATAATGATCAAATCAAAATCAAATCAAATCATTTATTTGTCCAAAAATGCAGGTATTATAAAAGGTGTTACAGTAGTGGTAAGTCCCGTTTACATTTTTTGCCAAAAATTGGCATGCAAATATTCAAAATAATGAAATTAAAAAAATATATTAATTCATAATAATAAAACTCAAATGAAAAAATAAAAATAAAGTTAAAATAATAATTGAAAATAATTAAATCGATAATAATTATAACAGTAAAAAATAAGTTACAATAAAAAAATTAAAAATTAAAATAATTAAATCTATAATAATTTATCATTTAAATAATCTGTCACACTATAATAACATTTTTCTAATAATAAAGCGATCAATTTCTTTTTGAACACATTAAAGGGCAATAGCTTTATGTCGTCAGGAATTTTATTATATATTACGGGAGCAAAACCGATGACACTTTTTTGTAGCAACGTTGTGTTATGTCCGCCGACTACGAGGAGATTTTTATATTGTCTTCTAATGTTCTGTCGTGTCCTTGTTTCGGCGAGTTTAGGGAACATATTTGGATTTGTCTTTACGAATATGCATATTTCTAGTATGTACAATGAGGGTAGTGTTAGCAGTTTCAGTGATCTAAATATAGGTACACAGCTTTCAGTTGATTTTATGCCACAAATTGCTCTTATGCACCTTTTCTGTGCCTTAAAAATAATCTCTCTCGCACTAGAATTACCCCAGAATATGATGCCAAACCGCAGAATTGACACAACAGTGGCATGGTATGCCATCAAAACAGTTTTCTGATTAACTTTTTTTCTGAGATTATGAAGCACGTATGCGGATTTACTAAGTTTCTTGCAGATTTGTTCAGATTGTGGTTTCCAAGTTAACTGATTGTCGATGGTTATTCCGAGAAATTTTGTAGCCCCTACTTCTTCCAATTTTTGACCATTATAATTAACATTTAGGTTTTGTATAACTAATCTTTGATGAAAATTCATAAATGTCGTTTTATTTAAATTGATAATAAGATTATTCATGTCAAGCCAGGTAATTATTTCCTTTAGGGTTTTATTTATGTCATGTTCGTAGGAAGTTTTATCATTACATTTTATTATGGCCGTACTATCATCAGCAAACAGAACCATTGGATGTTGAATAGAACTGGGAAGGTCGTTAATGTAGATAAGAAAGAGTAGCTGTCCCAATACACTGCCTTGAGGGACACCATGTTTTATTTCTTTCGGGTTTGATCGGTAGACATATTCTCTCCGCGTTCTCAGACATACTCTTGATATTTCCACATATTGTGTTCGTTTGCTTAGGTAGGAATTTAGTAGATTAAGTATATTTCCGCGAATACCATATGCATTGAGTTTCTCTACAAGTCTTTTGTGGTCTACATAATCAAAGGCTTTTGTCATATCGGTAAAGATGGCACATATCGGTGTCCGTTTATCTACCTGCTTCATCACTGTATTCATCAAATCATAGACTGCCATATTAATTGTTTTGCTTTTCCTAAAACCCTTTTGTTCTTCACAAAGTATTTTGAATTTAGTAAGGTATGAGTACATAGAGTTGTATATTACTTTTTCGAATACTTTTGAGAAAACTGATGTTAATGCTATTGGTCTATAGTTAGCTAAATCTTCTTTTTCATCCTTTTTATGTAGCGGTTTTACAATTACCGTCTTTAGACTCTGTGGAAAAGTGCCAGCAGTGATACTTAAATTAAGTATATAACTTAAATGTGTGGTTATATATTCGGATGCATGTTTTATAACTACCGTGGCGATGCCATCGTAACCTACACTTTTCGTGTTATTTAACGATTTTATTGCTCTTGCCACATCACAGGGTAGAACTGGTGACATGAACATAGATTGTGGTTGGTTTGGTATGCCTGTATTACTACTATCTCGTGGTTGAGATGAAATTTCCACTGTTTCAATGAAATGTTCATTAAATAAGTTCGATATTTCTTGAGGGTCCGTTACTAGTTTGTTATTTTTTCTTATTTTTTCTATAAAATCTTTTTGTTTTTTAGTGTTGTTGATTATCTGCCAACTTGCTTTCGACTTGTTCTCTGTTGTTTGTATATAATAATTATTTTGAGCTTTTTGTGTGAGTTTTATAATTTTTTTCAATGTTTTTGTATAGTTTCTGTACGTAATTTTATTATATGTTGTTGGTGAGTGCCTGTATTTCCAAAGAAGCTGTCGTTTCCTTCGGCTGCATGTTTTTATTCCACGCGAAATCCATTTGTTTTGTTTCGAGGATTTTATAGTAATTGTGTTAATTGGAAAACATAAGTCATACAGCATACGGAAGTACTCGAGAAATTGATCATAGGCTATGTTTGGATCTTGAGTTTGATAAATATCTGAAAAACTTATACTATTCAGATGTTTGCAAAATAGTTTTATGTTGTCTGCCGATAGGTCTCTTATTTCTTTACTCCATGATTTAATAATGGGGGTTCTTTTTACAGGTATTTCCAGTATTTGGGCAGTATGGTCGGAGAGTGCAAGATCTATAACTTCCGATTTACATTTATGCCTTGAGTTATGCGCGAAATTGTCTATGCAGGTTCCGCTAACTAAACGTGTAGGTTTCTTTATTTCTAAATGGAGATTGTGACCCAAGAGAAGATGTTCAAAATCCAGAGTAGTGTTGTTTCTATTCAAAGCGTCTATGTTAAAGTCGCCACACAATACGATTCTTTTACTAGTATTTGAGCAAGCCATTCTAAGGATCATATCTAGTCGTTCGTAGAATACGTTTAAATTACTTAAGGTGGGTGGTCTATAAACGCACAAAATGGTTAAATTATGTTTTGTTATTTCTATTGCGCATCCCTCTAAAATTCCCTTTATAGAATGTTTAGTAACATATGGTAGTTCTTTATAATCATGACAATTTTTTATCAGAATGCAAGCACCGCCCCGTTTTATTCCTTCTCTCGAATAATATGCTGCAAGTCGATAATTTGTAATATGTAAAAGATCTTCATGACCAGACATCATAAAGTGTTCGGTTATACAAACTACATCAATAATTAGCTTCTTTACAGATAGTAGTTCAGATAAGTGCAAGGTAAGAAGATCAGACTTATTCAGAAGGCCAGCAATATTTTGATGCAATATATTAATTTTGTTATAATAGAAAAAAATCTGAATGTTTATTAATTTGAGCCTGTTTATTTGACGCTTCATTTCCTTAGTCCAAATCCTCAAGTTCTAAATTTGTAAGTAAAAGCTGCAAGTTCATGAATACATTTCTTATCCCATTATTGTACCAAGTCGTTTTGAGAACATGTCAATGTCATATGATAGGTGTAGATTTGAATCTAATAAATGGGCGTAGTTATGTGTTTGTATATCTAGGTACAGCAGTTTGTTAAAAGTTTCGACTCTACAGTTATACATCAGTGAGTAATCAGTGAATTCATAAATCGGGAGGCATATTATAATATTTGTGTGCGTAAGTGTCTGTAATTGTTCTCTTAGATATATCACTAAATCCACATAATTATCTGTTTTCTTAAAATCCTCGGGGCCAATGCATACAACGCAATAGTCTTTCTTGGTGTAGTGTTTTAGTTTTAAATGTAAGTTATCTATAAGTTTTTTTATTCCACAGTTAGGTGTGAGATAATGACAAATTCTATAATTTGCGAGTGTATGTTCAGCTATAGATAATATTTTATTTTTCTTGTTAGTGCTTATAATACAAACTTTCCGCTCTTTCTGCTTTTTTATTTGTGTGTTTCCGTTGTTTTTATAATGTTGTGGTGTGCCAATTGGCAATTTGTTCTCATTTTGACTAGGAGTTGTCGATTGTAATTTATCATGTTTTAGTTTTTTTTTTGCTATTTTTCAGAGGCGTTGAACAGTTTGACTTTTTAGTCGGCGTGACAGAACTGGTAGATAATCTTTTAGTTACTTTTTTGATAATTTGATTTTTTGCCTCAATTTCTTGAAGATTTCGTCTTAGTTTACTATTCTCTAATGATAAATTATTTATTTCTTCGTGTGCCGTCGCAAGTTCAATTTTTATTTTTTTTAATTCATTGTTTAAGAGGGCGCACACAGGCGTTAGCTCAGTTTAGCGAAAACTGAACTTTTCGAAGCTCTTAATATCTATAAAAAACTTTTCTAACAGACTTATGAATTACACAAAATGTTAGACAATATTGTTGCCTAAATAGTTAGTAGAAAACATTTTGTCATGTAATGGAATATTTATGAATGCTATCGTGATAACCGAACAGTGTTTTCTCGATTTCACGTTCAGTGCCAACTTCGGATGTCAAAATATCCCCGTAATGCTGCCAATTGTAAGAAATAAATTATAAAATCTAACGGCAAATATACTTAAGCATATAGTTAGTAGAACATTTTTGTAATCTTTTGTTACATAAATAAGATATTAACATCCAAACTAAGTGAAATTACGAAGAAAGTCAAGTCGTTGTTATGTTTGTTTTCACCATTAAATCTTAGTTATTTTGTGTCAATATTATCATCATCTAAGAGATAAACGTATTCCCTAAAATCTAGGCGCCAAAATTTATGTAAAATGTTTACCATTATTTTTCTACCAATTTTTGAATATAGCCATAAAACCACTATAAAACCGCGCGCGTCTTTTGTTACGACTCACTCGAGCCGCCGGCTCTGCGGAGAGTGGTCACGTCGCTCCGGCGCAGGACCTGACCGCACGTAACCTTTGTGCCCATACGCAGTGCAAACCGTGTAGCGCGACCGACAATCTAGATACTTTGGTAAGTAAAATATGACTTTTTGTTGATAATGACGACGAACTATTTACTTTTTTAGTGACAACAACATAATATGTTTCAGAGTATAGGGAACAAAAAAAAGCAGTTTTTATCGAAAAAAAGAAAAAGACGAAATGTTGAAAATTTAAATAAAGCAAGGCCTAAAAGGCTGGTGGTACCTATCTATACATATAATAAAACAGTAGACCCCGATATGTCTGTACATTGAACATATTTGGCAAAAATGGAGAGAGAACAGTTAGAGAAAGGTAATAAAAGCGAAAAAAATTTTTTTGGATTTTTTTGTCTGTCTGTCTATCTGTCTGTCTGTCTGTCTGTTTGAACGCGCACATCTTCTAAGTTACTGGACGGATTTTAATGCAGTTTTCACAGGAGGATAGAGCTCGGCTTGGAGCAGAATATAGGCTTTGTTTCATTTAAATCGGATGTCAGGAAACTAAGTTATGTTCATTTAAAGGTCTCCTCCCTGTCAATGTAAGAAAAAAAAATTCTCGCACTTACAAACTTGAGACTTGGTACACCATACCTACCGACAACAGACTGGACCGGACCGGACCGGACCGAACCGGACCGGACCGGATGTCAGGAGAAGAAAAAGAAGAAGTTACACTCATTTAAATTTTCAACAACCAAAGAATTTTAACATTGTCACTGTGCAGAGTCGGAATCGCCCGACCCCTGATTACGACCATTTTAATATTCAATAGCACTGTGTATGAAAGTTTTTTATTTACTTGAGCTGACCATTTTGAAATTTAGTTCCTCAAGAATTCACTAGATGGCACTGTGCAGATTCTGAATCGCGCTATGAAAGTTTTTTAATAGTTTACCTGAGACCTGATTGCGACGCGCCCGACATAATGGAAAACTACATTTTTGCGTATATCTTACTGCTGCTACGTAAAAATAATATTTCATGTTGGTTTTCGATAGTTAATTATTATATTCACTTTTTCATTTTGATTTTTTTCGTGTTCTAGATTAGATAGTCATTATGTATAAGTTAATTTTGATTTTCATTATTATTAGTTTTTTTTAAGTTTTCGTTATTATTAGTAAGTAGGTACCTAGGTAGATTAGATTAGTATTTTGATTATTATTAGTATTATTTTATTTTGATTTTCATGTAGATTAGACTGATAGTTTTGGTGTTCTTTCGTAGGTATAGGTGTATATTTTGATTATTATGCGTTAAGTTTTGATTTTCTTAGTTATTGTTGCGGACACGAGCCGATTTTGTAAATATATAAATTGATTATGTTTTAATTATGTTTTACCCTAGTTTTACGGTTTTATTGAACACTTTGATGATCGGAATTATGTGATTATTTAGTTTAAGTTTAAATACCTTTGTTTTACATTAGAATAAGCTAATTAGATTACGTAATTAGATGTAACATGGATATTTTCACTATTTACGTGCACTATTTACGTGTACGATTGGATATACACGTTTAGGTTGAGGCTTTTAGTTGCAAAGTTTTGCCTGAAGCAGCGCTACAGATTTGTCCACCTGAGTTGTAAAATCTTGCCGTGGCGCTAGTAAATGAAATGGGTAATAATTTTGGCTTATGATCTTCAATTGTTTTGTGTGTTTACTGTCTTGAATATGTACGGATAGTTAACAATTAATGTGTAAAAGGTTGGTTACGTCATAGAGTATGTGTGATCAATAACTTTAGCGATGTAAACGTTAAGAATACGACGTTATTGATCAATTTCGTATCCACTTTTACGTTTTGCATGTATAATTTAAGGTTTACGTGTTTATTTCGGATATTAGTTTTGTGTAGTTACTGTTAATATATCGCTTATATGGAAACAGCGTGTTAGTTAGTTAGAATAACCACGAATATGGAGTTATAAGTTACTAATTGTAGAATATAGAGCGCGATAGGCGATATGTGCATAGTGACTTTTTGCCCGAAATGTCGTCGGAAATTGTCGGAAATTACACGAAAATTATCTCGCCTCCGATTGGTCCGCATGAGGGCCAAATATTGGCTATAAATATGTCAGGGTAGCTCGGTACTGTCACAGTCCAACACAGCTCTTCAGAGAGTGAACAACACCGAGCTACACTACCAAGAAAGAAATAGTATTGTTTTAAATGAAGATAGAAATAGTACTCAAGAATAAATACAGTCCATTGATGTTAAAAGAAGCAAACCTCGTTTTCCTTTCCGGTATATGGTTCCTGGTGACCATTGCCTACCCATTGCCGCAGAACCATCAGTTTGTCCTTCGAGCCGGATCACGGTTCGAGGTTTGACAAGGCGTCTTTAGACGCAGGCGTCTTTCGACGTGAAAAACCTGGCGTCTTTCGACGTGAAAAACCTGGTGTCTTTCGACGTGAAGATCTTTACGCAAAGTTGTGCGAAGCATATTGGCGACGCACACAGCGCAGAACGCAGCGCTGATACGTGTCTTGCCGCACGCTGCTAAGTGTAACGAGCACGTATACTTTGTGGTCGACTTTGGGTCGTTTTACGATCGAAGTCGTCCGTCGACGTAAAGTTGTGCGAAGCATATTGGCGACGCACACAGCGCAGAACGTAGCGCTGATATGTGTCTTGCCGAACGCCGTTAGGTGTAGCGAGCACGTATACTTTGCGTCGACCTTAGGTCGTTTTACGATCGAAGCTGGTATATCCGAAGAACACCGAACGGTGCGACGTGCGACCGACGGGTTTTATTGAAGATCACCCAACGGTGCGACGACGTCGAGCAACAGGCAGCCAAACGGTTGCGTTGTACTTCGGATCGACGAGACTACGAGCCGCCGTGCAAGACTCTCGTCACGTAGTGTAGTAAGGTTAAGTGTTAGTTGTCAAGTGTTAGGGTAGTAGGTGGCACGGGTATGCCAACCACGCGTAGTATGAGAGCGTATGAGGATCCACCCGCGTCGCCGTCGACTGCGAATGCCGCAGCGACCGCCGCGTTAGGTAACATCGCGAACGTAGAAGATGCGCGGACGAACGCCGCGATGACTACAACCGCGACCGATGTAGGCCCAGTCCGTAGGGAAAGTAGGGCACCTTCTGTGCGATCACAGCGTTCCACGGCTTCAGCGGTTGCACGAATAAGGCAAGCCGAGTTGGAAGCCGAAGAACAGCTGGCGGATCTACAGCGTCGGGAATTTCAGTTACAAGCGGATTTGATTAAGAAACGGTTAGCTGCGGACGTCGCTACCATTAGAGAGGAGACGGACCGCGATAGTGTAGGCGGTAATGAACCAGCGGACGCAGAACGTCGCGTTTCCGACTGGTTGCAGCAGAATCCCAAGCCGATGACTGGGCAAGCTGAACAACGGTTCTCGGAGTGGTTACATAACACTCACATACGAGGGGAGCGCGTTGATGTCGAAACCACGGGATATCGGGATAGTTCACCGACGGCGCAGGAACATAGGCGCGACCGATCGGGCGATAGAGCTATACCTAACCGGGTAACTTTTGACGCAATGCCGCGTAGAGACGAGCCGCCGACGCCGGCACGCTCTCGGGACTTCGGAGCAGATAGGTTAGCTGACGTTTTGGAGAAGTTGTCTAGGGACAGGGCTCCGTCACGATTGCGGGACTTGCCGATATTCAGCGGCGCCATTGTAGAATGGATGCCTTTCAAAGCCGCGATGGAACAATCGACAAAACTGCACCGAATTAGTGAAGCAGAAAACCTAGATCGGCTCCGATCGTGCCTACGCGGGCAGGCGCGTGAGGAAGTTGCCGCGCAACTTTATACGGCGACCGACCCGAAGGTCGTAATGCAGACGCTGGAACAGAGTTACGGGCAACCAGAAGCCATTATTGATAGGGCACTTGAGGACATTAAAAAGTTGCCGCGTTTGGGCACTACCGCAGGTGACCTTAACACCTTCGCAGTACGACTTCAGAGTATCGTAACGGTCTTGTCATGCGTGGATGAGTACGGATACCTGCAAAATCCAATGTTAGCGCGGCAGGTTACGGACAAATTGGGTCAGAACATTAGGATGCGGTGGTGCGATCACGCCGCCAAACACAATGACTCTAAAGTACCGCTGATAGTAGCATTATCACGCTATCTAATGCAAGAAGCGAATAAAGGGGTGCGGTACTCATATTCGCCGTCGACCGCAGCGACAACGGCGCAATTAGTGACAACGCCGGCCAACAGGAACGCGACAGTGGCGCCTCCGCGCGGGCGAGCGGACAGATCGCGGGTTAGGGTGTATGCAACCGCGAACGCTAACGAAGTCCACGCGAACAAAGCGACCGCGAACGCGAACCGAGCGACCACGAACGCGAACGAAGTTCGCAAACGTGAATGTTTGTGTTGCGGAGCTAAACACGATACGTTCCGGTGTCCAAAAGTTGTGAAAATGGAGACGCATGAAAGATGGGAGTGGGCGAAGGAAGTAGGCGTCTGTTTCCTGTGTCTGAATGACAAACACAGAAGAGTCAAGTGTAAAGCGAAAAGGTGCGGTATAGGCGAGTGCCGATCGCCGCATCACGCTTTATTACACGTGACTTACGCGCCCGCGGCGAAAGAAGAAGATAGTGCAATAACCGCGGTCACGCACTTAAGTAGGAACACCGAGGTGTTACTTAAAGTTTGTCCGATCGTGATTAGGGGCAAAGATGGTAGAGACGTGGATACGTTGGCCATGTTTGATGAGGGCTCTACCATCACACTCGTTAACGACGAGTTAGCTACCGCGATCGGGGCCACAGGACCGGAGAGGGCGTTGCGTATACACGGCGTAACGTCGACACAGCGGGAGCCAGCCAGTAGGGTAGTTTCCCTAGCGATACGGGGAAAGGCGGAAAATAATTTCTATTCAGTAACGGCACGAACGGTCCGTAACCTATCCCTGGGAAGCCAAACTATTCGGCGGGACGTTTTACTTACTCCGCATCTGCAACAGCTGTCGGAAAGCGACGTGTGTTACGCAAACGCGAGTCCGGGAATTTTAATAGGTGCGGATAATTGGCACTTAATAGTGACACGCCGACTGCTTACGAACGGAACAAAGCAGCCCGCGGCGTCGCTCACGAAATTAGGATGGGTGATTCATGGGACCGCACCGAGGTGGGTTATGAATGAGGATTTGAGAGTGATGCATGCACGGACCGCGTCGCGTTGTGATGACGAGTTGAATAGCATTATTGAAAGACATTTCGCTATTGACTCGCTGGGAATTGCGTTAAATCGGAAACCGATACAAGCCGAGGAACGCGCCGTAGAAATGTTTGAGTCTACGGTGACGAGGGTCCAGGGACGCTATGAGGTCGGTTTACCGTGGGCGAACGAAAACATAGCCCTTCCCCCCAGCCACGATATGGCATACAAGCGATTGAAGAATATTGAGCGGCGCATGGACAAATCCGAATCTTTTAGGTCTGCGTATACTAGTCAGGTAGACGGACTATTAGACAAGGGATACGCGGTTCCGTGTAAAGACAAATGCGAGAACAACCCGCGACTTTGGTACTTACCGCACTTTGCGGTGGTTAACCCGCATAAACCGGATAAAATTCGAATGGTATTTGACGCGGCGGCTAAGTCCAAAGGCACGTGCCTTAATGACGCGTTGTTAGAGGGACCGGATATGTTGCAGTCGTTGAACGGGGTCTTATACCGATTTAGGGAGCGCCCGGTCGCCGTGACCGCGGACATCAGAGAAATGTTTCTGCGTGTTCGAATACGAACGGAAGATCAGGCGGCTCAACACTTTCTGTGGCGCGGCAACGAACGCACGTCTCCGCCACGAAAGTATCGTATGACGGCTATGCTATTCGGGGCAAAGAGTTCACCGTTTATGGCGCACAGTATTAGGAATAGGAATGCTGAGGCGCACCGGGAAACTCACCCTCTCGCATTTAGGGAAATCACGGAAAACCACTATATGGCGATGCGGCGTATGGCGGCCCGCCGGGGATGGCCAAGTACTTTTCTGTCAGACAACGGTATTAACTTTCGCGGCGCTGACATAGAACTAAATGCAGCGATGAAAGAATGGCGCGAAACGTTAGGCGAATATGTAACCGCGAAGAAGGTATTTGACCCCGGTGGTCCGAACCAGGGCGGCGGCGCCTGGGAAAGAATGATACGCAGTGTACGGTCGTTTTACACGAGCGAGCGCCTCGAGAGGAAGCATTGTCCACGCTCCTCGCGGAAATTGAGTATACAGTAAATTCGCGCCCACTCACACACGTATCAGTAGACCCAGACGACGAGGAGGCTCTCACTCCTAACCACTTTTTGTTAGGCACCGCGAACGGTGTACCGATTTTAGGTAGGAGCGAGTTGGCCGACCGACGGGCGTGGCGCGCGGCACAAGCGTTAGCAGATATGTTCTGGTCACGCTGGATTAAGGAGTATTTGCCCGCGTTAGGACCGCGTGACGACATCCGCCGCGAAAACAGGAACATAGAGGTCGGAGATGTGGTCGTAATCGCCGACGACCAATCGCCTCGCAACGTGTGGCCACGGGGCCAGGTAGAGAAGGTCTACCCGGGACCAGACGGCGTCGTTCGCAGTGTTGACGTGCGCACGCGTGGTGGAATCTTCAGGCGACCTGTTAGACGGCTCATAGTCCTCCCAACGAGGGAAAGGGGCTGCGGAGTCCTTCGCCGAGGGGAGGATGTTGCGGACACGAGCCGATTTTGTAAATATATAAATTGATTATGTTTTAATTATGTTTTACCCTAGTTTTACGGTTTTATTGAACACTTTGATGATCGGAATTATGTGATTATTTAGTTTAAGTTTAAATACCTTTGTTTTACATTAGAATAAGCTAATTAGATTACGTAATTAGATGTAACATGGATATTTTCACTATTTACGTGCACTATTTACGTGTACGATTGGATATACACGTTTAGGTTGAGGCTTTTAGTTGCAAAGTTTTGCCTGAAGCAGCGCTACAGATTTGTCCACCTGAGTTGTAAAATCTTGCCGTGGCGCTAGTAAATGAAATGGGTAATAATTTTGGCTTATGATCTTCAATTGTTTTGTGTGTTTACTGTCTTGAATATGTACGGATAGTTAACAATTAATGTGTAAAAGGTTGGTTACGTCATAGAGTATGTGTGATCAATAACTTTAGCGATGTAAACGTTAAGAATACGACGTTATTGATCAATTTCGTATCCACTTTTACGTTTTGCATGTATAATTTAAGGTTTACGTGTTTATTTCGGATATTAGTTTTGTGTAGTTACTGTTAATATATCGCTTATATGGAAACAGCGTGTTAGTTAGTTAGAATAACCACGAATATGGAGTTATAAGTTACTAATTGTAGAATATAGAGCGCGATAGGCGATATGTGCATAGTGACTTTTTGCCCGAAATGTCGTCGGAAATTGTCGGAAATTACACGAAAATTATCTCGCCTCCGATTGGTCCGCATGAGGGCCAAATATTGGCTATAAATATGTCAGGGTAGCTCGGTACTGTCACAGTCCAACACAGCTCTTCAGAGAGTGAACAACACCGAGCTACACTACCAAGAAAGAAATAGTATTGTTTTAAATGAAGATAGAAATAGTACTCAAGAATAAATACAGTCCATTGATGTTAAAAGAAGCAAACCTCGTTTTCCTTTCCGGTATATGGTTCCTGGTGACCATTGCCTACCCATTGCCGCAGAACCATCAGTTATAATTTAAATTTTGATTACCTTCGTGGGTATTATTACTATTATTAAAATGACTCGCAAAAGGTCTAATTTATCTAATAGTACTAGAACAGCAAAAATATTATCTATATATATAAAAGATAAAATCACTGACTGATTCATCACGAAATCTCCGAAACTACAAGTGCCAGGAGTCTCAAATTTTGCATGGGGGTTCCTTTTGGGGCGTAGGTGTTCACTAAGAAAGGATTTTTGGAAATTTATCCCCTAAGGGGGTGAAACGGGGGTGCAAAATTAGTATGAAACTTTGCCGTTTTTGAAGTTATTCGAATGAAATTCAGCATGAAGGTTCTTTATTAAAAGGCATGAAACACGAGTAAAATATTTTTCTCAAAAATCTTCCCTTATGGGGTTTAACGGGGGCACAAAGTTAGTATGAAAGTTTGCCGTTTTTGAAGTTATTCGAATGAAATTCAGTATTAAGGTTCTTTATTGAAAGGCATGAAACACGAGTAAAATATTTTTCTCAGAAATCATCCCTTAGGGGGTGAAACTGGGGTGCAAAGTTAGTATGAAACTGCCGTTTTTGAAGTTATTCAAATGAAATTCAGCATTAAGGTTCTTTATTGAAAGGTATAAAACACGAGTAAAATATTTTTCTCAAAAATCATCCCTTAGGGGGTTAAACGGAGGTGCAAAGGTAGTATGAAACTTTTCCGTTTTCGTAGTTATTCGAATGAAATTAAGCATGAAGGTTCTTTATTGAAAGACATGAAACACGAGTAAAATATTTTTCTCAAAAATCATCAGAGTAATAGGACTGCACGTGTGTTATAGTGGACGCTCAACCTAGAACGCCTAGATTTTGTATTAAGCTTCCCTTTATAAAGTACTTAGACAAGGATAAAGACGGGGTTTTTAAAATTCCCACAGGATTCGGAATAATAAGACTACACGTGTATTACAGGGAGCGCTCAACCTAGAAAGCTGAAATTTTCTATAGAGATTCCCTTTATAATGTTGACAAGGATAAAGTCGGATTTTTTTTATTCCTACGGGAACGAAAAAATAGGACTGCACGTGTATTATCGTGGGCGCTCAACCTAGAACTCCTAGATTTTGTAATAAGCTTCCCTTTATAAAGTAGACAAGGATAAAGATGGTTTTTTTTTTAAATTCCCACAGGATTAATAATAAGGAGGAATAATTAGACAACGCGTGTATTATCGGAAGCGCTTAACCTGAAAAGCTGGTTTTTTTAATAGAGATTCCCTTTATGATGTTGACAAGGATAAAGTTGTTTTTTTTTTTATTCCCACGGGAACGAAATTATTGGCATTTTCGCTTGACCACGCGGGCGGAGTTGCGGGTAACAGCTATTAAAATAATAAAACAACAGGATTCGTACACAGTAGGTAGCCAAGATTAACAGCGGCGAGCAAATAGACAATGAGCAATGAAGAACACTGACGTCTCGGGGAAAACTACAGTAATAGGAGACTGTTAAATCCGTCTATACTACTTAATTAGTCACAAGTCCAATTCCACGCGGGCGAAGCTGCGGGCACAGCTAGTAATTAATATAATGGTTATAAATTATAATATATGACAAGTTCTACTAAGGAGGTCGATTATTGCGAAATCGTAAAAAAAAATTGCTGTTTCATATGTTTCAGTCCGTATGATGAAGGAGGACACGAAGAGGAAGAAAAACAAGAGTCCGTACTTTTTCATCTTCTTCAAAATGAAAACCATCCTGGTGATGGAATTGAATCCCAATCCCAACCAAAGAATTATTTCTCTTTATAACCCATTTCATTTTTCGTCTTTTTGAGATTGTGGGTGAACCGCTAGTCTCACAAACTTGGCTATGAGGTCTAATAAAAGCTAGTTAAATCTACTACAAAGTATTTCCAGTATAAATGTACTACAGAATATTTAGTGACCTTTCTTCATAGGGCAAATAGTTTTGCAAATATTTTGCGAAATACGTAAGTAAAACCTAAAAATTGCATTTTTCGAGATTAATGGGTCACATTCGAAGTTCTATAGCTTGGCTTCTATAAGGTCAATACAGTTGCAATTACACCAGCAATACAGCGGAAATTGGGTTCAAATTGTAGGTAATTTAATACAGTCTATAAGTCTAGGAAACATCATTCGCAAAAAACGCATAGTTTTGGCTTTGGAGAGCAAATAACGAAAAAAGTCCAAAAATTACGAAGTTTTCTCGGTTTTCTCAATTTCCAGAAGTTTTTCGAAGTTGCAAATTGGAATTCACACTACTACTCTTACAGACCCATACAACTTTCCAAAAATGGAGAACTACATCACGTTTTGTTAATTAAATATCTAATTCTACTAAGCTATTCGGCTTGTAACCCCCTTTCTGTAACATCCTGTTTAATTACTAATTATTTTATTTTATTTATTTAAACTTTATTGACCACAATATTTGGGTACAAAAGGCGGACTTAACGCTAAATGCATTATCTACCAGTCAACCTTTGGGAAGTGCAGATATTCGCGAATGCGGTTTTAAATTATATGACATACTTACAATAAATCTTAGATGTAAAAAAGAAAAAAAAAAAACAATGTATTTCCATAATACTAATAATTACATAAACTAAACACAATACACACATAAATAAATATCACATAAGAATACATTACTAATATAATACTTACTATAGATACAAAATATTATATAATAGACTACGTTGACGACAATTACTGCATTGTTGAGAGAAGGCTAGCTTTAACTTTCCTTTTAAAATTAAATTATGTTTCAGTGATAAGCAACTGTGTCTATTTGCGGTATGGACTGGGCCCCAATTTCGTCTGAAGACTGCCAGAATTAAAAGAGATGACGAATTTTGGTCATCAAAGATGGAATCGAAATTGGTGAAATTTTACAAGAAATGTATTTTACCAGAATTGGTAGATAGATGGTAGAGTCTATGTATGCCAATTAGAAACACATGTTTCAAATACAAATAATTATATGTACCTATATCTATTACGAGTACTTTATTGTTATACTTCTCCATAATCCATAGGTATTAATACACGAGTAAAGATACATTATTTGTATTTATTTCCAAACGAGACATGAAGAATGCCGAAAAAAATTTTTTATTACATAATAACAATACTTATGTTCTACATAGAAATAGGTCTGTAGCTAAAATCACATGAACTTCGAGTCTACTATTATATCAAATAGTGAAGTCTTATCATAAAAGTATCAAAATCATTTGTCTTCGCCGGCGCACGCTCATGTTCGTGGCTCAGTAGTTTCGTAAAATAACACGCTTCGATTTTGAGTTGCGTTGATTTGGGTGCGCGCTCTTAATTCCTGCACTCTGTCGTCGTTGTCGCTATCCGAAGATACATTCGGAAGACTACTGGTGGTGCCATCTAGTGGCGAGTTTTGATGCTCATCGTGTGTTTTTTCTGACATAGAGGTCGTGCGTGCTCTTCGGAATGTGATATTCTCTAAGAAATTCATTTTATATTGCTAATTAATTTGTTAGTAAAATTTATCGTTCAAAAAATCTTTCCGACTTCAGCCGGATTTGAACTCGGTGTATAGTCAGTCAGTAAGCCGGCGTCTTAAACCAATTAGCTACTGATCGTTGTACTGGAACTGGTGAAATTATCGGGTCCTTTATACGTACTTTATACGTTACAAAGTTCAAATGATTGATTTATAAACACCGTCAAAATAAATATCCTATTCAATATTTATCACTATTTCAAATAATTACTTTTTAATTGAGTTCACTAATTTTAATATGTTTTAATCACTGTTTTTATTATTTAATTTTTGTTGAAACACAATAACACCACTGATTAAAGATCGATTTTTTATTTGTAATATCTTTTTATTTACAATTTATATATTATCACAAACGTCACAATCAATAGTTTATTCACTTATTCACTAACTTTTAACGTGATGTTATTTATTTGTCCACTTATTCTATTTTTTATAATTTATAGTCACGGAGCCAATGTTTACTAGGCAACGCCATCTACCGCAGTTATGTGTAACCACACGACTCAGTACTCGATACTTACGATAAATCGATTCAAGTTTGTATGAGGATGTAATCGATTTGATCATGTAGTCAATGTATTGTAAAGTGCATCGGATTAAATTAAATAAATTAAATTATAATATAATTATTTTTTATACTTGATCAAAAAAGTTGTTATGCTACTAATTTAAAACATCCAGCCACTGAGTTCTTTAAAACTGTAAAGACATGTTTTAGTTTTCATTTTTTTTCTCTTTAAATAAACGATGTATTATAGGGAAAGTGATCTTAATGGTGAGCTAGGAAGATTAGCGAGCTAAAAAGCTTTTTAATAAAGATTACTACACAATATCTAAATACTATTATTAAAATCGAATGAAATTGGTGAAATTCAGCAATTAAACATGGTTACAACACTGGTATCGAAAAAAAAGACTGAGAACGCAACTGTTTATGGGACGTTTCTTAATAATTAAAAATTGTATGCTACTATAAATTAAAATACTCGTAATATTTTCTATCATAATTATTTAACGCGCACTGAAATATATATATTTTTTTAAACACTCCAAGTGTAGTGTAAGTGGCTTTCAGTTTCGTTCCAAGTTACATTCTAGGTTCTTCCTCAAGTGTCAAAACGGACCTATTAAATGGTGACGACTTTAACAGACATTGGCTGTGACTTGTGCAACACTAGTGCGCCGCTGACGATGAGTCATCTTCTATTTTGACGACCTCCGTGGCGTAATGGTTACCACGCCAGACCGCCACCCAAGAGGTCCCGGGTTCGATTCCCGGTCGGGTCATGATGAAAAACGAACTTTTTCTGATTGGCCTCGGGTCTTGGATGTTTATCTATATATGTATTTGTTATAAAATTTAATATCGTTGAGTTAGTATCCCATAACACAAGTTTCGAACTTACTTTGGGGCTAGCTCAATCTGTATGAATTGTCCTATATATTTATTTATTTATTATTTATTTTCTCGGGTTGTCCTACTGACTGTGCCTATACAGATCTGTGGAAGGCCACGGATAATGCCATCTTACTGGCTGAACATCTTGCCAGTGGGGTGTTAGAATTTTGTTTTATTTGAGTCATTTACATGAAAAGAAATCTTCAAAAACGAACAAGTTAAGCAACATCGACCCAAGCCAGTGTATGGATGGGTTTCGTTATCTCGAGCTTCTCCGTGCTTCGGAGGGCACGTTAAGCCGTCAGTCCCGGCTTTTGTCGATGGATGACAATCTTCAAGCCAAGTCTCTGCTAATCTGCATTAGAGCACCGTGACAGCGTACGCCCTAATCCTAATATCGTCAAGCCGTTTTTGCATATACACACATAAGAAGTTATGTGTGTGTATACAAAAACAAACTATCATCAATATAATAGTACGGGTTGACTGTTTATGTAATAATTTCTTCAAACTTACATGCTAAGTAATACTGAAGACAACATCTCCCTTGTGTTCAATAGATGTCGTATATACGCCCGCGTATGTTTTTTACATGCTAAACATTCACAGTCTTCTAAAATTGGTCGAAATTCATCCTTATATCTGTAAACAGACAGTAAAAAATTACGTATAATCGCCCTTGGAGTGCCTCTAGAATTTTCATAGTAATTACACAAAATAAAACACTATCGCGCTATAATAATTTTCCCCGTTTTTGCAACATTTTTCACAGATGCGTCGCTCCTATTGGTCGCAGCTCGCAGCGTAATGTTATATAGCTTAAAGTCTTCCTCGATAAATGTACTATCCAACACAAAAATATTTTTTTAATTCGAACGAGTAGTTCCTCAAAACTCTTCAGCTTTATATATTAGTATATAGAAGTATAGATATAAATACATAACCAATTAGATTTTCAAACCACATTTTTGAAAATAAAATGATGATGACATGTGCTGTGCAAGTCAATGTTATTAGTTACAATAAAAAATATACAACAGGATAGATAGTCTCAATTAATAAACAAGAATACGAAAAATGAAATGACGTCATTTTAAATCCAATATTGCGGACGACGCCGCAAGATGGCGGACTACTTTTTTTTGGTAAGTACCCTCTTATGATATGAATATTAAATAAAAAGGTTTGCCGAGAAGAATACGAAAAATTTAATGAAATATGGCTTTTTTAAACTATATTTTATATGATTGCTGTTCCTATAACGCCTGTCAGAAGACAACAGAAAACTAGCTGACATTGATATCAAATTGTTTTTTATAACATTGTTCTGTAATAATAAAGGACCATTCTCTTTCTCTACGCTTTCATCTATTCTTGATTCCTGTATCTAATAAAGTGCGTTTCATTAGGATCCATTCAGACAGATTCACGAGAGAATAGCAAACATTTGATTGTAAAAGACTTAATATAATATGTATTTGTATCATTGAAATAGTTTAGTGTAAAAACATAACCCTCCCGCTAGGGCAGTTGGGTAAAAATAAACCTTTACGAAATGGTCTGATTGAATGGACTCTAACTAAATCCACATTAGGCACACAGACTCTGAATAAACATTTGAATGGGTAGAGGAAAACTTACCGAACATTATTTAAGTTTAATATACATAGTTCATCACAATTTCGATTTTGATCGAAATTCAGTGCCAAAGCGTGGCCTTTATTTGTAAGTTTCAATGGATAGGATCCATCGAATATATCCCAACCGTGTTCTATTGCAGTCATAATCACTGCTGGGTCCCAACATCCTTCTATGATACGTAGTAAATCTTTGGGCAATGCTTCCTGTAAAATATTATAAAGAGATTTAGCTTTACTTAAATTATTCAGGAACGTAATTAGATGGATAAAACCTTTATTCATAATCTCTAAAACACATAAGTAAATACAAAGTTGACAATAACAAAATTGCAATAGAAAATTAGTGTATAAAGAGGCAGATTTTCAGAAATTCTTTTTCCACAATTTGAAATGAAATGAAATCAGATTTATTTCAGAAATTATACCTTCACAGGCACTTTTTCTTATCATTTACAACTTGTATATACAAAGAAAATAAACTACGTTATTAACTACGACCATTTCGGATACAAGCAATATGGCCACCGGTAAAAGAAATGGCGAAAGAAAACCGGTTACGGCCTTTTTTGTAATTTTGCAATTTTTTCTTCCACTCGTTAGTTACAATGTATAAGTACATTAAAATTTATAAGAAGAATCAGTCACCCCAGTCAGCACCCGTTCACGAGTTAACCCAAGAGTCAGCCATCGCTGTGCTCAACCATTTTGTTATAACACACAACCAAGAAAAGAAAGGGCATTCTTTTTTATATCTATTTATAAATTCCTTTAACTTGAAAGAAAAGTATTTAACTCTTTAATGTCTTTGAACAATTGGTAAAAAAGAGCTGCACGGATGATAATGAAGACGAATTAAGAAAAATAAAGCCTTGTCTTACAATACACAAGGAAAATTAAATGGCCATAACATATACTCACACCGACTCTCTTAAACACAGCCTCTAATTTCTCCAGGGGAACAGCAAAAGATTCCTCCGAACCATCCGTTATCCCTTGTAATGCTACACCACTCAAACTTTGTTTGTGTGTAAGAATATGCTGGATACAATCATCACACTTTTTCTCAGAACCAGTGGCAGCTATTACTCCTGAAAAATATTAAAGATATAGTTAATTTTTATTATAATTTAACAGATGAGACTCCTAACGGAAGAGCAACGTCGTGGTGTCTAAACTGACGCCTCGGCTTATGCATTTTCGGCGCCTTTTCGGTGTCATATACTACTCTAGTTTTTAAGCCAAGTCGGTGGCCTTAGGGCGGTTTGAAAACACCGACCTCTGCCAATCCGCATTGGAGCAGCGTGGCAGAGTACGCTCTAATCACCTCCGATTGAAGGGAGACCCGTATCCCAGCAGTGGTATGGTTATGGGTTGATATGATGATGATGAATTATTGTCATTGAATAAACCATTATTTCTTTCTTTTTATAAGGGTGGCACAGGATCGAGGCGAGGGGCTCTCTAGAGAGGAGGCCTATGTTCGGCAGTGGACTAGTATGGGCTGAAATAACTAATTATAATGTGGTGATAATACAACTAGGTACAAACAGATCAGTCTTACAGTCGTAGACTGATTTAACAATGAAATCAATACTAATAAAGAAGAAAGGTTTGTATTTTGTTTGTATTGAATAAATTTAAAAACTACTGACCAATTTCAAAAATTCTCTCACAGTACATTACCACCAGGTAACATTTCGGACTGGTTTATCAATGACGGATTTTAGTACCATCACAGGCCCAGTGGTGAAGTGGATAGCAATGGCTTCTTTATCCCAAGAATCGTGGGTTCACGTTTGTCTTGCTCAGGATATTTGTTTTTTATTAGCTATCTAGTACCTAAAGCACACCCCGGACACTCCATACAAACATCTCGTTATAATCACCTACTACTATTACATGAACAGAAGAACGTCTGCACACACTGTGCGCATGTGTGTGCGTGCAACGCGTGACCACCGTGCCTTTAAGTACCCCACTGATTGTGGGCGGGAGGGGAGGGGTCGCCCGTTTTGGTGCGGGGCGGGGAGTGGCCAATCTGTATGTTAGTACTATTATGAATTGCCTAAAGTCCAAGCTTAGCTTAGTTTGGGACTTGATGTTGTATAATTTTTCCAGGAATATTAATTTATGCTACATAGCATAGTAGCTCACTGCAGGTTCTACTAAAGAATCAAAATAAGAAAATTTTGTTTTTTATAGTTGTTATAGTCAGGTCAACTAACCATTCACGAAAATATTTTTGAAAGAATCCCACCTGGGGCGGTGAAGTGTTTTTTTATATATTTCAGAATAACATCCTTACTAATATTATAAATGAAAAAGTGAGTTTGTTTGTTTGTTATTCCTTCACGGCTTGACTAAGCAGCCGATCATTATGAAATTTTGCATATTGTTAGGGGTACAGAGCCCAACATAGGCTACTTTTTATCCTGTGAAAGTATGTTGTTCCAATGGGAAAATAATTTTTCCACTATAGAGGGCGCTGTATCGGCCAACAGATGGCGCCACAAGTCGCGCTATGGGTTGCTTTGTTGTCAAACGAGATCTATACAGTCATAAAATTAACGCGAACGAAGCCGCGGGAAAAAGCTAGTAAGAAATATTACAAAAATATAAAATAATACAAACCAATAAGAGAGCTCTCTTGCAACTGTGTGGAAGCCTTATATCTCTTCAGACAAACATCCAGCATACTACTGGTCCGATCCAGAGCCTTTTTGGTTCTCTTGAGGCCTTCATCCAGTGAAGTTTGACCATCTGCAATCGCCAAAATTATGTCTGGTTTGAAAATTTCCATGACATCCATATATCTGGAAAAGTTGATGTTTTTATTTAGTGACTTTGCATTGACCAATTGGTTCAAATATCTGTTGAGTCACTGACTTGTTCTATTATTTACTACAGTTTTTAAGTCAGTCAAAGAATTTAATAGAATGGTTTTTATTTTGCACTATGTAATTTCATCATAATGCTTACATTATTAGCAAGCATATAATATGCTTTCCCATGGGAATTTCAGAAAATTCTTATAAGCATCATACATATAAACCTACCCCTATAATCACTATATCTGACTTTAGCCTGCATTAAAATCCATTATAATATTTTAAAAGACCGAAGCAAACAGACAAGAAGCGTCTTCATTTTAGACCATGTAAAGACAAAAGCTTGGTTCTTAGATTACCCAGGATACTTTCCTTAATTGTACACATAATAATAAAGAAAATTTAACCTCTCAGCAGTAATCATTTTCTTTCCATGTTTCGTCCAAACAGGTACTTGGCTCTGTTCAAAATGTCCCGAAGGTGTGGATTCGCACACATTATGCAACGTTGCACAAGTAACATGGTTTGGTATACCAGCAAACTTTGCGACACCCTCTCCTTGTGCCTTTGTTCCTGGTTCTAAGTGAAGAGACTTGGATAGTGGAACCCACATGAGTTTTGGACTTGAGAATACTTTTGTTAATACTTCCACTGTTAGGTGAACCACGCTGGCACTCTGAAAGATAAGATAATAAAATGTTTAAAATCACATTAATATAATTATAAAAAAATATTCCAAGAGAGCGGTGTTCTACTCAGTGAATATAATTAAGTATATCCACGTGGAAACATATCCTAACGCGACTCTCTGTCCAAATGGAAGCTGCTACACCGACAAGAGCCCAGCTTTTAAATTTAGAAGAAGAGAACATTTAGTAAGTTTAAAGTGTACAGATCGATACGGGTAATCAACCAAAGCGGGGTTAGGTTAAGGTTGATTTGTAACCATTAGGTAAATGAAAACAGAATATAAAATTCATTTTAATATTTCTCACAACCATGAGACCACCCTACACCCTTTGAAGAGGGGAGTCCTGAACTGCCCATAAGGCAACTCTGTGACCTGAACTGTCCTAAAATCAGAAGCCATATACACCAAAATTTCTACCGACCCTGATATTCAATATTTTTTTGTTTATTTTGTAATAATCAGTCAAAAAATTGGTTATCTGTTTGCAGTAAGTTATCGTGTCGCATAACCTATATAAAAATTAAGATACATAGTAACAACAATTCGGTTACAGTGGTTTTGCAACTATTATAACATTAATTAAGTTTTGAACAAGTGTTTATAAGATAAACATGATTATACATACTTGTGTGAGAAGAGCCGATGTTGGAGTTTCTATCACTGTATTCGGTGATTTTACAAATTCTATCAAACTACCAATACGTTCGCTCTTACTACCAGTTTGTTGAATGTTAAATCGCATTGTTATTGTTTGTTTTTTTAGTAAAATCAATGAATTAACGCGGTAAATTCGTAGCTCAAGCTCAAATTCAAATGGCAAAATTTCCAAGTTTTCCAATTCTTCTTCTTCTTTCTATTATTGGCAACCATATGTTGGCCACTGCTATTCAAACGGTCTCAAAATTACTACTGCCATTGTAATGGCATGCTAAAACCTTAGCAAAACATTGAGAAATGAGGGAGTTTTAAAGAGTGCTTATCTCGTATAAAGCTAGTTATACAGACAAGCATAAACTTGACGATGACAGAATAGAATCTTCGTCTGATTGCCAAACGAAAGGAAAAAGTACAGGTAATATTCGGAAAACGGTTCGAAATGCTGTTACTAGATGTCGTTACTAAAAATCCGAGATTTGGTTGGTATGTAAATGGTATGTAACGATATTTATTTTTATTAAAAAATTCAGGCTGTTAGAATTATTGTATGTATGTAAAAAGTATTTAGGTACCTTAGAGAATATATTTATTTATACTCTAAGGCAGGTACATTTTTTTAGATGAATAATCACCTCATTATTAAAATCAATATTAAAATAAATCTACCTACCTACGTATCCCCTTCCTAAAATAATTTCCCTTATAACTTAGCCCGTACCTACTCGCAGTTTGTCTGTATAGGCACCTAACAATACACTACTCGATGCCTGTGCTAACAATTATATCTGTACTTTTAAACCTCTTTTTTAAGTATATTTCTATCAAGGGTTTGCCGCCCCGCCCCTTATATTTTATTAAATACCTATTCCAGTTAATAAAGATTTGGATTTTAATTAAGTTTACTAATTTATTTTCGCCCTAGCTACTATAGGTGTGTGTGTAGAGCGAAATGTAATAAATTATTGTTTACCGACTGCATACAAAATAGATTTGAATTTCATTGCCTACATAGTAACGCTTATTATTTATTAATGTCCATAATATCACTCTGTTGCATATTGCAAGGGTGGAATAACTTTTGTAGCCCTAGGAAAAATAATTAGCAATTCAATGGGGTGGGTTCCTAAATGTATTGGAGTTAATATTCATAAACCGGAGGACCATTTTGTGAGGTAGTACCCAAACGACTGGTGCATAATTTGACATTATGAGTTGCGGGATAAAATTATTAGTTAACCAGTGGGGTCTTTCATAGATACCCATGAAAAACCCTACATACCTTAAAAGATATTAAATTTAATTACTTACATAACTACCAGTCTTTGTACCCTAAAAGTAATAATTCCTAATTAGTCTCACAGAGGGCGCTGGGCGTGTAGGTCGCAGGTTCATTACGAATTTTCGGGTCACCAGAATCAACGCCGTTCATGAAACATAAGAGACACCCAGGACGAGTCTCTGAGCCGTTGCCGACCTCTAACAGAAAAAGGAGAAAGAGAACATGGCTTTCGATTTTCTCTCACTCTAACTAAAAATAAATTATTTTATTTTACATAACTACAACCTTTACGTCGTCTTTTTTGACGACATTTGATTAATAATATAAATTAACAACATCTTATTACTGTGCTAATGAACTAATTAGAGCAAATAATAAAGTTAAAGTGAAAAACAAAAAGTGTAAGTTTTAATATACCTACTTAGTTAGCACTTTGTAGCTGTTGATTACAGTAAAAGCAGCAAGTGGAGGGAATAAAGTTTACTTTAAGGTTTTCATAAGGCGTGGTCATGCGTCTCGGCACGATGGTGCATTAATGCCTTACAACTTAATGCGAACATGCACGCGGCCCACTCACTGTCGTAACGAGTATACAAAGATTAATAAATGCAGAAGTGCTCTTGCTTGTTCTTTTTGTCCACGCAAACTGCATGTCATGCACACGCTTTCGTCAATTATTGACGATTGCAAGACAAATGCTTGACCAATTTGACGAATTTGACGTTTATATGCAAGATGAATGCTTGCATATGGCAGCTGGCATCAGCAGCAGCTTGCAACTGGCCTTGTAGAGAAACAATCACTTTTGAAGGTTTGTCATAGTTGTTTGGGAATGCTGGAGAAAGTTGTTTTTTTTTTAGTTTCAAAGGTTTGCCTGTGTTGTGTGAGGAAGGAAGTGTCGCAGAAATCGCACAGCTCCATTCATGTAGATGACGTTGATGAAACTTGAGTCTTTGGTGGATGGTGCGAAAGTAGAATCGAGCGGCTGGAATAATGATTTACACACAGGGCTATGTACCTCAGTTATAACAGCTTAAATTCCTAAACTGAATCTTAATATTAAAAACTGTTATATTGATCCCCTAACAAATGCATCACGAACCATGTGACAATTCTGCAAAATCCACATTTTACTCTTTGGCAACTCTTCCACCAGCCGGTGGCTAAAAGTATGAAAGCCTTTGTGTAGTGCAGCTTGGAAACCTAGGACCACTTGCAAAATATTGTACGTGCATGTGTGCTTGCATTAATATGCATTACCGTTGAGCTCATTTACTTTTTTTAATTTTGTTTACATAATTATTTCTAAAGAAAAAGCACGATTTTTTATGTAATATTTACAGTGCATGAGATTAAAAATTCCTCTATATATGTCTGACTGCGTGTGATGGTTCGGATAAAAAAAAAAAGTAGGCAAACAGAAAATTATAATAATTTAGTAAGAAGCTTAATTTTTTTTAAAATCATGGCAGACTGGACGCTCTATTGTCATTTTCTGTCTGTTACATAATTTCTCAATATTATTTCGATTGGTCAAATAAATAAATAAATACCCATACCTACAGAAACAATTTATTCGATAGTGCTGAGAATCTGAAACCACCTGAAACTACTTATTGCATTTTTTTAAGACTTTATATTAAGTATAGAGATAATGATATTACATTTCCTGCCAATATTCCCATTCACATTATAATTTGACATCCAAGTAAAAATGCTTACGTTTGAGAATGTAATCATCTTTTCAAATAACGACAAGTTAACACAGTGCCAAGTCGAGTTTGTTGGTTAAGTAAAAGAAATTACAACATGTGAGGAGCATATTATGTAGAATTTGCCTTTTAACCTACGCTAAACGTAATCTTGCTTTGAGAGAAGTCATTTTAATATGGTTTGCGAAGCCCCGGGAATGTAGGATTACATTTTGTAAACATTGTGATGATAGCTATAAGGTTAAATGGGGTTATTAAAATTAATCTGATGTTACATATCTCTTTGTGTAATATGAAAAGCGAGTATGTTAGCTTTTGAATATTTTTATTATCTTTCCTTTTTATGCAATATATAATGTCGCATAAATATTATTAGAGTTCGTTCTTATCCTACCGACTGCGCCAATATTATGCCTTTTTATTTTTTATTTTTTTATTTTTTATTTTAGTGAGAGAAATGCATTACTGCATGTCCCGCCACTTGGGGAAGCGGCGGGGGTATGTCGGGCTCCCCCTCTAATGCCACTTAGGGTATACCGACTAAAACTCTCACTCCACTACCACATTATCCGACTAGATGAGCAGGGCCACGGGAACTAAGATACTTCCGTGACCCCGCCGGCGGTTGTCCGAAGACCCGTCTAACCAATATTATGCCTGCGCCAATATACTTATTAGATACCTATTGTTAAGTACCCATTTTTCCAATAGATATTCCTACTTATTCCTTAATATTAATGAGTAGTTTTAATAAAATAATACTGAATTTACCAGACGACGTATTTTATACACAGAATAACGCAACTATGAATAATTTGATTATGATCTACAAGTTGTTCATAATTTTACGCAAAGAATAAAGTAGGTAAATATCTTAAATGTTTATTGAAGAGGAAATCAAAAACATTTCAGTAACATTTTCCGTTTTTGTTTCGTATCATATTTTAGAATTCACTTACATTATCTTAAAAGATTTTTCCAATTGAATTCACTATAATTATTTTCACTTTTTTATATTATTCAAAATATACTAACATACAGCATAAATTAAAAGTATATAAATATCTGATGGCAAAAGATACCTAATTAATAAGATAAATAAATAAGATAAGAGAAATCCGATACCGATTTTTCTCAACAAGACAAACCACCAAAAGGATTGAGGGATTCAAGTGGAAAAAAGTCGCCTAGGATACATTGAGGAAATTAAATGGAAAAAAGTCGCCTAAAATCCATTGAGGGATCAATCAATAGATCCAAGTGGAAGAAAGGGCTACGTACTCGATGCAAACAACACATCTCTATGTTCAAATTCTAAACGCTCGTTCTTAATAGACAACTGTTTTTTTAATATATTTGCTTACCTGAATGAATACTAAAATATTACTTATGTAACGTTTTTCTGTTGCGGGAGTCGAACCCGTGCCTTCTATGGCTCCGGAGATAGAGTCACATTATTATCTACTACAAATGAAAAGGGAAACCTTACTGCTTGTATTCTATGACCAAAATTGTATCCTTTACAAAGCACCTTACCAAGGAATGACTTCTACGAGTTAAGTCAAATATCCTCATTCAATTACTCGGAACAATAGTTTTGGAGAAATGAATACATCGATTCCCTCGTGGCCCGTTTTAGAGAAACAGATGGCAAACGGGACTATGAACAATAGAGCCAAATTATACAGATGGGAATTAATCAGTAGGTCATACATTGTGAGTAGCGTTTCAAAGGACTTGTAGTTCTGGAGACGATGTCCAATTATTTCATAGAACATCTCTGTTTTAGGAATGGTACCTACGTATATTGTCTGTAAAGGGCTACTCTCTGAATTAACATTTTGATATTTTGTTAAAAAAAATTACATTTGTCAAATGATCGCCAAATTCCATAAATTCGCAGATTTGAGCGATTTGCATGAAAGTGTTTAAAAAAATAACCAATTCAGTCTCGAGATATCTATGTCTTTGTTCTGTCACCGTTTGTAAAATTATTTCCGTAACTTATATTAGCAACATGTAAAGCGGTCCTAAATCGTCAAATTATTAAATATAGGATGAGCAATATATTACAGTGTCTTTTAGCTTAGACTGTTTGAACATAAACAAATATTTAATTTCTTTTATTCTAACCTTTTTTACCACATTCTGATTTAAAAAAAAAATGCGACAATAAAGGATTCCCAGATGAATGCGGGTTAACCGCCACGGACGAGCTCTCAATTCACCTTCAAGGCCTTTTTGGTGAAGTATAAATTACTAGGCAGCCAATGCGGTCCAATAATAAATGAGTGTACAAGTACAATTTCAATTCGGTGCCTAAGTTTATGTGATCAAATAATATAATTATTTAAAAAAATATTTAGACAGAAATAAATGAAATTATTTATTAAATTGTATTAAAAAATACTTACGTCGTATTTTAATACTTAATACAACCTAAGTTAAACAAATGACATTATATTCTATTTTTAATTGAAGGAAAAATTAAGTAATCGTGTTTTAAATAAAAATAGAATTTCATATTTTGCCAAAAATGTAGGATACATTCTTAAAGCAAAATAATAAATTCCATTTTTTTTATTATAAAAGCTATAACGAAACGGTTTTCCGTGTAATTATATCCATCAAAGACGATTTAGAAAACTTTAAAACATAAACTTTTTTTATTTTCGATAGCAATTTTCATCTGAAGCAAAAATGCCTCATAATGTAGGTATAAAGCTACTGAAATATGCCACAAATCCTTTCTTGTCTGCGAAAATTTAATTTTTGATGAAGGTTCAGATTTATGTCTCGGGAACGTTCCACTGAAAAATGGTGAAATAAAAAAGAAACCTGTGAATTTAGCCGCTAATTGGAAATGAGCTGATTTTTATATTTTAAAGTGTCACGCTTTTAGGTAAGTAATTATGATTTTGTAGCGATAAAATGTGTTATGCCGCATAACATATTTTATTAGCTTTTGCATAGCATAATGCTATATCTACCATATCTATATTATGCATAATATCCTATCTAATATACAAAGGGGCATTATAGGATTTTTACAGGGGTCGGCAACGAGCGAGTACCTACCGATTATCGATACAAGCGTTCTTGGGCTACGGCGACCGTTTAGCATCAGGCTTGTTTGCCACCATAGTGGTATAAAAAAACTTTTTTTTTTTACTTTTTGGCATAAATCATTTGTTACGTATTGGTTACGTAAAATAACTATATAATTTGAATGTATATGTGGGCAACGCATCCAAATTCTTGTTATCTTGGATGTCCATGGACAGCGGTGATTGCTTACCATCAGGTGACCCTAGTTCGTTTGTTCTCCTCCATCATAAAAAAAATAAACTGAAACAAAAAAATACAAAATTTTGTAGTGATAACGATTAAATCTGAATGATCCGCAAAAAGCCGGAGCTTATAATATATGAAAACGTTGAAATTGCATAAAAATATGTGAAAATAATGTAAATAAATTATTGCATGATTGATTTTTAGACTAATATTAGAAATATAATAAAATAATACAGCGAGATGCACTTTATAGTTAAGTCTCACAATGGTCTCTTATTTGACAGTACTGCGTATGGTTTAACATGCATTTAACTTTAAAATGGATTTCTGCAACTTACAGATAAAATAATGTACTTACCATAAGGTACACCATGCGGGGCCATCAAATGGCAGAGAGAGTAATTATAATTCCCGAGACTTGTGATACGGGTTTAGGTTTGACAATATTTTCCCTATTCATACTGAATTTATGAGAACGTGGAATTATGTGCCTATTAATCAGTTATAGTTATTGTGTGTGATTTGTAGAAACCAATTTATTGTCAATCATGCACAAGTGAATTATATTTCCATATACGATTTATGTATTCATGGTACATTGGTGTGTCATGCGCATTTTGTGAAAGTGTGTTATATTAGATGAATTGAAATTGGCATCATATTTATCTAGAAGTATTAGTAGGCTGTCTGCCTGAACTGTTGCCGTCAAGTTCAGTCAGTATTTTACGTCCTTTATTCCCAGTAGTTCCATGTAGCTAGTTCCACATGGAACTTCTGCTACTCACTAGTTCCATGTATGGAACACTAGTTCCATACATGGGAGTACACGGGAGTATTACCAAACCTATTATATTTATTCCTAGTAGTTCCTCATAAAGGAAAAATAAGAATATATACAGGGTGACAGGTTTTAAGTCCTATTCCTTAAAGCTGGTTAAACTAGAGGTCATTTGCAACAAATTAGCCCCCATCAATAGATGTCGAAAGTGACCGGTTATGTTAAAAGAAGAAGAATTTTATAATAAGTTAGCTTAGGTATATAGATCAATTGAAGGAAAAGGTGGGAGTCGTGTCTAAGAGCGGTGAAGGAGCTGGCACAGGAGAGAGGAAAATAAAGGCTACTACACGCACGCCACGAAAAATTACCTATTGACTATAGGGAGGTAAACCAAACTGTATGAATTCGTGTTCCTTTCATAATATGTAAGAGTTTATTTATTCTATGCTAAGTAACACTACATTACAAAAGCAACTCTTGACTTTCTTGAATAGGCACTATACAGTAATGTAGAAAATTACGAATTTTGCCTGCGTACGTATACCACAAAGGCCAATTTCTCTGAGAGGTTGGCGTCGAATACGCATACAATTTCAATATTATTTATGTACCCTCTTGATATGCTTAGGAAGTTTGCCAAAAGTCCTTACACGGAGTACCTACTTCCGCATAATGTTCACTTATGTAACTGACAGATAAGTTTTATAATGTAAATTCATCTGCATGATTGTTCCTCTTCTAACTCTTCGTTCATTTGTTTACATGAAAAGTAAGTTATGGATTCACTTTTTTATATATTTATTACTATTTAAACTATTTGCATAACATTGTATGTGCATAATATATTCCATTTTGTAAATAAATGTGACGTCGATAACTTTGTAAGATAGCTAAATATTCTTTTAAGTACATTTTTTATATATATTTGAATCAGACAAAATGACAGCACTACAAAATTTATTTCACAGCGGTAACATTTATATACGAATGATACGAAAACAGGAGGAAAAAGTTGCAAAAGAGGCTTTCGAGGTCCCTGAAATGGGTCAGGAACGGTTTATAAATCCAGATCGGGCGTAATGTGTGTCGACATTACCGTCCTTCGGGTAGTGGCAGGTCATCGGTCGTTGGCGCATCGATAGATAACATTAGCTTCGGTCGAAATAAATTTGATGCCCTACTTAATGTGTGGGTTCGAGCTAAAAATGAGAACGAAGTAGTCGTAAATTGAAGTCATATTTTGTATCATTTACTTTAAGTTTTTTTTTAGTTTGTGGTAGGTAGTGGATATTCGCGGTATTTGTCAATTTGTGTTTTACCGTCTCTACATTACACGCTCATTTCTTTTTATTATTGTGAGAATAAGCGATTTTTTTTAATTACAGTAAATCAGAACAATATTTTTGTAAAGTCGACGAATGAAAGAGATATCCAGGACCTTATATATGATCTAAGGTTTCTAAATATTGCATGAAAGGATTGGATGTGGTTACCGCTTCGTGAGCATTAGTAACACCAGGGGCGCTACTAATGCGTTGCCTGATATAAAGAAGGGAATAAGGAAATAAGGAATAAAGAAAACGAAAAGGGAAAGAATTATACTCACGGACCTTTATACCAAACAATGAAATTTTAAGAATAACAAACATATCCACATCTATACAAACTTTTACATAAAATAGCCAATAATCCCAATGATCTAGGGGGCCACTCGGACAGAAAAAAACTGATCCGTGTCCTAGTTTACTTACAGAACGATATTAATTATAGATTAACTACTTAGAGACGTATGACAATATCTTAAGTTTGAACTAATAATATATTCCAATATTAAATCAATTCTCTATATTCTGGAAGCTTCGCAAACATATACAAATAAATCATATTAATCAAGAAGGAACTCTAAGACAGATTATTATAATGGGAGCTTGCGTACACGAAGGTGAGCACGGGTCACATTCGGCCCATCAGTCAATACGAAAGTACTACAGAGGAGATGACATAGATATACATTAGAATGGACTACGTAATTCTTTATGGAATAAAATTAAGATTATGTTTTCACTACTAGTAGGTAGCAGATAGATGTAGGCAGCGCCAGATCAAGATGATTGGCTATAGAGTAACGAGTTATGTTCAACAGTAGACTAAAATACGCTGAATGATGATGCTGATGAACACAGGAGTGTATAGATTTTGCTATTACCGTCCATATAGAAATAGATGCAAATGATTTATTTTTTGTTACCGGCTGTGTGTTATAGTGTTAAAAAATTGCGTTTTTTTTATTTCGATGGAAAATATAGTCTAGTCGATATCTTCAAGATCATTGCATTAACGGATGGAATTAAATACATTATGTACCGAGAGGTCTATGGAAATTTTCTCAAATTCATTTTTTTGTTGTCATACGATGATGGACAAACAAGCAAGTGTTCACCGCCACCTATGACCACCAGTAACACCAAAAGCCACGAAAACCGCTACGAGCTTGGAAGGAATTGGGAGAAAAGAGATCAGGATCTCTCAGTCACTGAACGAAACGCACGGTTTACACCGATATTCTGTGAGAGAGTAATACTTTTCCGTTCGAGCGATTTGCTGTACCACAACAGAAAATATCCATTTAGTATATGTCTATGGTAGTTACCGTAAATTATGGCTTTGTAGAACACATCTATCATGGACTGGCTTTGACCCAATTTAATGCTGCCGATCTATTTACCTAACTATATTTCAGAAGATTCGAGCTCTCGTAAAGGCAATCGATCTTGGAGAATTTAAATTTTAAAACGTCATCAAGTTTGTGCGGAGACCGTCTACCAAGTTTCTTGCAATTTCTTAGCCATTAGTGAGGCTTTCTTCATTTCTTCCTGTATAGTAAAGTGCATTATGTTTAAGGTTTAAGAAACTTTAATATCTCATAAAGAATATATACAAAATTCACTTACTGAGATAAAAACTTAAATAATAGGTTAATAAAATTACAAGACAGTGAGCGTATCCAAATACAAAATCAACAATAAAACATGTGTCGGTTAGTTCTCGCGTCTTTGAGCGCTCAAGGCACAACGACGAATTAAAGTTAAATATAAAATTTTATAAATTACTTACCAGACATCAACCATTATAAAACAAGAACACAAATCAGTTAACTTTGTATTACAAAAAACAAAGAGCTAACAAACTACCTATTATACAATAACTAGCGGCCCGGCCCGGCTTCGCACGGGTTATAACTATCTGCCTGTGTTAAACAGTCGTATACTTACATATATAAATAAATATTTTAGTTTGTTTTCTAACATACTAAAATATTTCTTTATATACCACATTGACAACTTCTGCGTCATTTCGTGTAAAAACAAACATACAATTGTCCATGTGAAAAACATTGAGTAGACGAATACGGTCGTTACGTAAGCGGAGTTGTCTATCTTCGGGCGTTTCTGTCTCTTTGAGCGTTATGTCTATCATTGTCCAACGCTAAACGAACTGTGCGATCCACCGACGATTCTCGCGCTCTTTGGGAAACATGCCTTTCACAGTCCAACGATAAACGAACTGTGCGATCCACCGACGATTCTCGCGCTCTTTGGAAAACATGATTAAATTGTCATGAAATAGGTACTTTATATTGCTAATTAAACTTAAATAATTGTTATAATCTGTCAATAAAAAAAAAACTCAAAGATAACATAAATCAACACGAAACCATAAAAAAATGCGACAGATGTTAAAATAAGCCCAAACAAAGGACTAAATTGAAGCGAGTATGTAAGTGTCTATCCATATCTATCTATTTACAATAAATTGTATCAAAAATTATAACACGAAACAAATAAAATGCACCCTTAATATTAACTTTAAATAATTCAAATTGTGAAGCATAAACAAATTAAAAGTATGTAAGTATCTATAATTTTATTTTTAAACAGCGCCACCTAGCGTAATAGATATAAAGTGCTTTAATTTTCGCGCGATATTTATAATATAATGAAAACGTAACCATAGCGCGATGCTTTTGAATAGCGCCATCTAGCGTAGAATAGAAAGAACTTGAACTAATTTCGGCAAGCGCGTAAATTTTTTGCTATAACTTCTAAAGTATCTATGTATTTAAATAATATGATGTAAAGATTATAATAATGTACATGAAATACTTAAGGTAACTAACGTAGTTAACTGGATAAGGATTAATATTGTATACGTCAAAATCGGTTTCCAATTCAAGTTCTTTCTATTCTACGCTAGATGGCGCTATTTCCGCATTATTACTCGGAAATCGCTTTTTATTTTATAGTAAGTTATCCGTATACGATAAATATATGCTATCGCGGACTTTTTTGGAGACCTAAATAAGAGGAATATCCTATAATTTTTGTTTTGTTATATCTCAAAGGGTTTAGCCAGCGTTTTCGTCGACAGCTCCCAAGCGGTTGATTTTTTCCGACACTCCCAACAATAATCTTTATATTTCAGCCAATTTACATAAAATCCTGACAAATTTTATACATAAACCTTCCTCATGAACCAGGCTATCCGTTGGTGAAAACCGCATCAAAATCCGTTGCGTAATTTTAAAGATTTAAGCATACAAAGGGACATAGGGACATAGGGACAGAGAAAGCGACTTTGTTTTATACTATGTAGTGATAATCTATGGATTGCCCGACTGTACTGTTTGACCATATTGTACCGAGCAACCACGGATCCAAAGCGAACGTTTAACTAACTTTTCCTCGCGGCTTCGCTCGCGTTAATTTATAGATCTCGTTTGACAACAAAACAACCCATAGCGCGACTTGTGGCGCCATCTGTTGGCCTATAGCCCATCCCATACAGCGCCCTCTATAGTAGAAAAAATATTTTCCCATTGGAATGACATACTTTCACGGGATAAAAAGTAACCTATGTTGGGCTCAGTACCCCTGACAATATGTATTACATGCATACGCAAGCCGTGAAGGAAAGGAATAACAAACAAACAAATAAACAAACAAACAAACTCACTTTCTCATTTGTAATATTATTAAACAAACTCACTTTCTCATTTGTAATATTAGTAAGTAGATAAGTTCCAGATAACTATTGACAGTTGGGCTATGTGAACTCATCATGACCAGGACATTTCAAAATAACTGACCATATTTTTTTTTTAGAATTTTATTGTAAGAATAGAATAGAATAGAGTCAATTGAATATATTGTCAGAGTTTCTTTTGGCATATCTTCTCGTCACTGGTTTCCGAAATGCAAAGAGAATGCAAAAAAAGAAATGTTGAATGATTTTTTTGCGGGATCATGAACTGAGCAGAGCATTTCACATTTTTTCTCTGTAGGTATTTACTGCGATGGAATAGACTTTGCAAAATGCCAGAAACATTTCGGACCTCGCTGATTCGAAATCTGAAGTTTTCCACTTTTTGCAATAATAAACAGAGGTTAAGGAGACACCGGGCTATGGCGTCTTACGTCCGATTCACTTTACGGTGATGCAGTCGAGATTACAGGTGAAATAGCTCACAGCATATATCGTTGGAAAATTTAAATAACAGCAGTACCAAACGATGTTTTTATTTACATAGCATGCCTATGAATTGGCACTAAGCGATTCACCAAAATGTTTGCGTTGTTGAAAGCGCGAAGTGATGTCGCGAAGCAGGGCGGATATCCTGTGCCGCCGCCGGCGGCGTCGTCGCTAATGCGGCTTGCACTTAGCTCAATCACTCGACTAAATGCACTATTTACCCATATGGACCGATAAAAATGATAGATACACCTAATTATATCTTTGGAACTCTTAAACATGTAGTTGAATTCTGTGGTTTTAAAAGGGACAAAATAGAACAGCATGTTAGAAACGGAGTAAAATCTCAAGCGCCCTGGATTCTTTTATATCAAAAGTTATTGAAAAAAGTATTTACTTACTTAGGTGAATGTTGACGTACTGTCGAAATTTCATGACTGACTAAAAGTGCACTGTGTGAATCACTAAGCTAGCGTACCTACTAAGTAACATGAAATAGTACAAAAAGATAAGATGTTTCGAACTACAATAGAAATTATAGAGATTTAAGAAGATAATGTACGAAAATAGCGAATTCGGTAATTTATAACGGTATGATTTATCCAAAATCCTTTTAAGAACTTATGGCATAAAAAGAATAGGATGAAAGACGAATGATTCCAATTAATCCTATTCCCAACCAACAAAACGTTAGTAATATCGAAAGGAGAATATGAATGAAAAAGTTAATATGGAGGACCGCACGCGTGCCGCTCAGAAAAAAAAGATGGATGTCTGTGAATAATGTTCGGTCGCGAACTGTAGTAATGGACAGCACTAAATATTGCACCAAGGGAAAATAAATTACGCCACTTTTTCAGACGCACAAAAAACCTTCTTCGTTTTCTCTTTCAGGGGATCTGAGTGGAAAAAAGTTTAATATGTTACGTCGGACACTGATTACGTAGGTAGCAGCGTGTCGTGTAGTTTCTTTTGTTATTTTAGCGTTCCGTACCACAATTGGGTAACTGGGACTGGGGCGATATAAAAACAACTCCACTGTTTTGCAAAATATACTATTATATACTATATATAAGGATGGAGAGATTAGGAAAAGAGGAAGGGATGAAGAAAATTATATTACAGAAAAATATGGTTCGATGGCGAGAAGGTGAAAAGTGAAGTGAAGTGACAGTAAAATAGAATATAAAAACAATAATGAAAAAGGAAACATAATAACTATTTACAAAGAGGTTCTTGTTTAAAAAGAGTTCGATACCGCTGTCCATATTAGCACTAAAAAATATTTTCTTTTACTTTCACATTATTATCTCATGCTGCAAACTCACTGGGAATATAATTTATTAAAGAAGATACTACTCACACACATTTTCTTCTTTAATTTAATCTTATTATTCGTCATCTGAATATAAATATTCAGACACTATGATATGGAAGAACTAACATGCTATTTCGACCGAAGGGATAACACCTTACATAAAACGTAATGTAACTAATACATTAAGTAAGTATTATAATACATTAGATGTTATGTGTTATGTGTGCTGTGTATTAAAGTTGTAATACATAAGAATAAATGTGCCCATATGAGAAAGTAAAAAGGAGAAGTAAAAAAGTAAAAATTTTTAATGGATCGTCGACAAAGTTACATCCTTTGAAAAGGTTTAACATCTCTTCATGCACAGAGATAAATATAAAACGGTAAAAACTAGATTCCACAAAGCTGTGCGTCCTGTTTAGTATGCATTAATCAACCAGTGTCCGCCGGCGTGATTGAAACTAAATCCCTAGGAAGTCAGTTTACTGCCAACTGATTACTGTCCGTACAACTACGTGTACTAGGACGTAGATTAGGATATTTAAATTAGAAACACCAGGATTTTCCTTTTAAAACCATTGATATAGTATTTAAATGGATACTTATAATAAGTAGCTTTTTTCCGAAGTTCCGGACCCGTTCCCGTGGGAACCACATTGAATTTCGGGAAAAGCTGTAGCCTATGTCACTCCCTGATAATGTAGCTTTCTACTGGTGAAAGAATTTTTGGAATCGGTCCAGTAGTTTCGGAGCCTATTCAATGCAAACAAACAAACAAATCTTTCCTCTTTATAATATTAGTATAGATTGAACGGACTTAATTACAGTAAAGAAAAATATCAGGATTGATAAAAATAAATAAATTATGTGCTTAAAAAATCAATGTGTTTTCCTATTGAATGGCATGGTTCACAAAGATGATTCATATACGATCAAATTTTTAGGTTATGAAAATAATAAGTAGTATAATATAATTTTATATAAACATTTTGGTAATATACACGTGTAATAAAAAGACCAGGATTTTCTATAGATTTTATATAGTTTCACTGTGATATAAAAATATAGTAACATTAGTAACTAATGTTTTATTCACACAATAAAGATTATCTTGACATAGCAATGTGAACATTTATCAAAATATGTAGTTGGTCTATGAATGAATCCAACACGTATGCATGTAGCCGAAGTGCTTTAAAAGCAATTACATTTATTTAAGCTTTCTGTGGTCGTGGAATGTAAATAAGCAATGGTTTAGTACTTAGTTTCACTATCGTTGCACCTGGTACAAACTTTCGTAAAGCGTTTCCTTAAAAATCTCAGATAAGACTCAGGGACGAATGTACACTCTGTTTCAATAAGCTCTAGAGAAACTTTCGTGAAATAATACAGAAATTTCCAATTTATCTTTCAAAAAAGCTTTTCAATAAATAAATATAAATATATAGGGACAATTCATACAGATTGAGCTAGCCCCAAAGTAAGTTCGAGACTTGTGTTATGGGATACTAACTCAACGATATTTTATTTTATAACAAATACATATATAGATAAACATCCAAGACCCGAGCCCAATCAGAAAAAGTTCGTTTTTCATCATGACCCGACCGGGGATCGAACCCAGGAGGCGGATTACGCCATACAGCAAATCACTCTTATTTCCTTGAAATATCTCAGTTGATAATTATGATGAGAGAAAATTCACCCGTTTAATCTATTATATTAATATAAGCTTTATGACTATAGGCAAAATTAATATAATCTTAGAAAATTGTACAAAATAAGAGTCTGGTCTACTGATGCATAGTCCAAACCTAGAAAGCCGAAATTTTGCGTAGAATTTTCAGAAATTCTATATTAACGAAATAAGCACATTATATTTCTGTAAATCGTCTGTAGCAAAAATAAAAACAAATTATACTTCTATTTTTCACACAGTTTCTCTCCATTAAATAGATCTTAAATGTATTTGTAATCTTCAAGTCTTAAACAGAATCACTTAGCAAAACTAGAACAATTTTCCAAGAAAACAAAAAGAAAAAACACCTAACGAGCAAAAGCAAAATTGTACTATAGCAGATGAAAGAAAAAGATAACTTGCAATTTTCCAACTGGGAACAATAAACAATCCGCTGTGAAATAAGAGTAATTATGAGAATCCACCTGAATCACTGTTGAAATAACTTACAGATGATCGCCTCCATGCAAGCATTCAACGCCTTCTGTAAATGTTATCATGAAATACGCAGTACGTGTAGTATTCAAGCAATATTTTGATTTTAGCCTATTAAACTTTTAACTTGTTTTATTTTGTTTATTAAATAAACAAAATAAAACAAGACAATGAAATAAAACAATGCAGTAGGTACCTATTATAATTTAAGTCTGTTACTATTAAAAAAACTCAAGTAGGTAGGTACTTTATTTTTTTTCTTGTGTTTTGTTAAAATTTTAATTATTTGGTGCCAATCCTCATTGGAGCACCTTCGATGAAGGGAGACCCGTATCCCTGCAGTGGGATGATTATGGGTTGATATGATGATGATGAAGCATGTTAACTTTCCAGTTCATCATCATCTTGCTGAATGGACTAATTAAGCAATTAAGCGCGGAAACGTCGCTCGCGCTGATCCCAGTCTGATTGTAATGTGAAGTAGAATTGCAATGGCAAGAGTTGAAAGCCTTCATTACATTATGATGCTATATCTTATGGCGGTCTTTCAATAAGACCCTCGGTTGGTATTTATTGACCACAATTTTATCTATGTTTGTATTTTTGCACCGTTCTTCAATGTGAAGTGTCTCTCTGTAGAATACCTACTCGGTGCTTGAAGTGCACGGCGGCGATAAATCCATTTAACACTGAAGGGGCGTTGATTTCTCGAACAAAAACCGAAGCGGTGATGCTACAGCGCCAATTTAAACTCCTCAGTTGCATGTTGCCAACGCAATTTTGTGAATAGAATTGAACGTTTAGTTTTAAATTAATTAGAACTGTTTCAAAGTTAGATTTTCGCAAAAAGATGTCAATGTTGAGTTGATTCATTTAGTAATTTGATTCAGTTACTTAGTTTGTATTCAATTTTTTATCATATTTTTTTAATTTTGTCGTCCTAAAAATTTCAGTTCCTAAAAACTTCAGTACTTTGACAGATCTCTCGATCTGTCAAAGTACTGAAGTTGTGAATTTTCTTGAACGAATAAGATTAGGTCAAGTGCAAGCGTCCATAGGCTACAGTGACCGCTCATCATCAGGCGGACCGTAAGCTTGTTTGCCACCTTTGTGGTATAAAAAAAGGTCATCTTTTAAACTGGATACCGATTAGACACCTAAATGTTTCGCTATTATTTTCTAATATTATACTTAACTAACATTATAAAGAGGAAAGATTTGATTGTTTGTTTCTTTGTTTGAATTGAATAGGCTCCGAAACTACTGGACCGATTTCAAAAATTCTTTCACCAGTAAAAAGCTACATTATCAGGTAGTGACATAGGCTATAGCTTTTCCCGAAATTCTACGTGGTTCCCACGGGAACGGGTCCGGAACTTCACGCGGACGAAGTCGCGTGCTAAAAAGCTAGTACTTAATGAAAGTATATTATCTAATTAGCTTAAAAAAACAATTTTCTTGTTTAGATTTGTCTTATAAACACATGTGGGCAAATAAAGCGTTGTTGATGACAAGTGACTGACTGGCGAACAATTAGCAAGCGGGGTGGCCGCTAAACAAAAGGGCCTCTTAGTTTCACTTAATTAAAAAGGAGGAAGCCGAGGCGGGACAGAGAAAAATTGCCGTGAAATATATAACAACAGCTCTTAGGAAAACGTGTACACTCTGATGTTTGTGTTAAGCATGTGAATTAATGGGTTTTGTGCGGAAAAGTTAGTTAAAGTCAGTTATAGCTGACTGAACTACGCTTTTATTTCTCACATCTACTATATTTTTATAAAAATTACTAGCTGTTACCCGCGGCTCCGCCCGCGTGGTCAAGCAAAAATGCCAATAAGTTCGTTCCCGTGGGAATTTAAAAAAAAACGACTTTATCCTTGTCAACATCATAAAGATAGCGCTCCCGATAATACACGTGTAGTCTTATTACTTCGAATCCTGTGGGAATTTAAAAAAATTACGTCTTTGTCCTTGTCTACTTTATAAACGGAAGCTTAATACAAAATCTAGGCGTTCTAGGTTGAGCGCCCACAATAACACACGTGCAATCCTATTTATCCCGTTCCCGTGGGAATTAAAACATCCCGTCTTTATCCTTGTCTACATCATAAAAGGAACCTCTATACAAAATCTTAGCTTTCTAGGTTGAGCGCCCCCGATAATACACGTGTAGTCTTATTATTCCTGTTCCCGTATGAATTTTAAAAATTCCTGTCTTTGTTATTGTCCACTTCATAAAGGGATCCTCAATACAAAATCTCAGCTTTCTTTGTTGAGTGCCCTCGATAATACACATGTAGTCTTATTTATTATTCCTGATCCTGTTGGAATTTTAAAAAACCCCGTCTTTGTCCTTGTCTACTATAAAAAGGAAACCTCAATACAAAATCCTAGTGTTCTAGGTTGAGCGCTCACAATAACACACGTGCAGTCCTATTTGTCCCGTTCCTGTGGGAATTAAAGCGGTTTGGGCTGTGCGTTAATATGTCAGTCAGTTATTCAGTCAGCTTCTCCTTTTATATATATAGATTTAGACTCGTACTCTCGCGTACTCTTTCGCTTACTGTGGCGTATACATGCGTATTCTTGCGTACTGTGGCTTACTCTGGCGTATTCTTGCGTACTCTGGCGTACTGTGGTGTACTCTTGCGTACTCTGGCGTACTGTGGTGTACTTCTGAGTACTCTGGCATACTCTTCCGTACTGTGGCGTACTCATGCGTATTTTTGCGTCCTCTGTACGAAATTCCAGCTTTCTATGTTGAGCGCCTGCGATAAGACACTCACAGTTATATTACTCCCTTTCCCGTGGGAATTTCATAAAAACCCATCTTTATCCTTGTACAACAACATAAAGGGAACCTCTATACAAAATTTCAGCTTTCTAGGTTGAGCGCCTGCGATAATACACTTACAGTCCTATTACTTCCTTTCCCGTGCGAATTTCGTAAAATCCCATCTTTATCCTTGTCAACATCATAAAGAGAACCTCTATAAAAAAATTCAGCTTTCTAGGTTGAGCGTCTGCGATAATACACTTACAGTCCTATTACTCGCTCTCCCGTGGGAATTTCGCAAAACCCCATCTTTATCCTTGTCAACATCATATAGAGAACTTCTATACAAAATTTCAGCTTTCTAGGTTGAGAGCCTGCGATAAAACACTTACAGTCCTATTACTCCCTTTCCCGTGGTAATTTAAAAAAATCCTTTCTTAGTACTCCCCTACGTTATAAAAGGAACCCCTGTGCAAAATTTGAAGTTATAACCCATGGTTTAGGGCCTGCGTTGATATGTCAGTCAGTCAGTCAGCTTCTCCTTTTATATATATAGATGATAGAATCTTTTAGCTAGATTGAGCGTCCCGGGTAATACACGTGCAGTGCCATTATTCCCGTTCCCATGGGAATTTCGCAAAATAACGAAAGGAACCTCCATGAAACATTGGAAACTTCTAGCACTTGCAGTTTCAGAACACGTAATGATTCAGTGATTTACACGTTCAGTCTCATTATTCCCATTCTTTCCCTGTGGGAATTTCGGGATAAAAATACCCTTTCTGTTACTCTGGATTAAATTCTACTCCTGAACCAAATTTCATCATAATCCCTTCAGTCGTGTCAGTGAATTACACGTTCAATCCCGTTATTCCCGTTCCCGTAGGAATTTTGAAACACACACTAAATGTTAAGTTGAGGAAATCGCCACATATTAGTGAAAACCGCATCCAAATCGGTTCAGCCGTTTCTGAGATTAGCGTGTGCAAACATACATACAAACAGACGGACAATTTTTTTCGAAATTCTTGTTCTATTGCTTATTCTTCATCGCCCTAAACAATTTTTTTGGATATATATTCAATGTACAGACAAACTTTTTTTACACTTTTATTATATTAATAGATAGATAGATAATGCAATTTAAACAGCAAATAATATTAGTTAAATTAAAGTTAGTCTTTAATTTGCTTTCTTTTGTTAATTCTTTAATAAATAGATTTTTGGTTCCGAAATGATGGTAGCTTCATTGAGTCAATTATGTATTTGTGATGAATTTGACAAAGAAATTTTCGTCAATTAGTTCTGTTCTGAAGGTTCTAAATATACCGGTTCGGTTAGTATGGTATAATCATTGACACTTGACCTAATTTTCACTATAGAATACGATACTTGTCTTCTTATTCTCATTCCTTACTCATATTTGGAACAGTAAATCAATAAGGATAGTTGCAGAGAAGTAAGATTCACACAATATATTTCTAAAACTACAAAAAGCGCTAAGCATGTTTCTAATCAATTGCGCCATTTTGTAATTGCGCGTCGTTTTCGTAATAATAATACATATTCGATGTCCTAAAAAAACAGAAAAAAGAATGAAAGCTCTCTCGTATTTCACGTACATTTTACATGCAAATAACATATTTTACGTCCAAATTTAGAATTTTTGTTGCGGCAAACTTCCATTGCTGGAAGCACAATATGGCATGTGAAAAATTAAACCGCGTTGCATAGTCCACGCGTTGAATTTTCCAAGTTTAGTTGCGCTATAATTTTCCGGGAGCGCGACGCAGTGTACAATGAGGTATGGCCTGAAGCCATCATTAAGGTATATGCGACGAGTCGGGACGTCTTTCTTTCCTAGAAACGGGGCTAGTCACACTTTACAAACTTTGCTGCGTTGCGCGAATTTGTATTATACTTGTATTTTGCAGTAGGTAGATATTATTTCAATATGTTTTAAAAACATTTATAATGATAAAGATTCATGTTTTTGAATTATCATCATCGTCATCATCTCAGAAAATTTCTACCCACTACTGAGTGAGCGTATATCAATCAATCAAAATATTTTTTTATTTATTCAAATAGGCATATTACAAGCACTTTCGAATCGTCACTTTTTTTTTCCCTACCACCAGTTCAGACGGCAGATTCGTGCTAAGAACTTTTCCTTGTACGTCTACCACTTTGTTAGTATAGTTAATATGTGTAAACATGAAAAATTACAGCTTTCTAGTATTAAACGTCTCGACGGTAGACCGCGAACAACAGACAGACATAGTGAAACTATAAAGATTCCTTGTTTAAGAACCCTAAAAATCAATGAGTCTGAATCTGATTGGCCTTGATTCAATTAGTTTGAAATGTACAATGTATTTTTGTACTATTCTTATTTTCCCCTTTCCAACTGCACTGAAGGCCCCATGCCCCATGATCTACGGGAATAATTAACTATGTACATTAGGGGAAGGATATTTTTGAGGGGTGAAATACCGCGGGGTAATTAGCGGAAACTGAGGAAGGCTGTGCAGGATCTGCCTGAAGGAACGTATTTCTACTTGAACAGTTGTTTTGTTTTAGTGTTATTGTACTCCAGTGAATGGTAAAGGAAAACTTGAGATGTAATTCATCCGGTGGGAAGGGTATTTGAAAAATCATAAATATTTGATACGTCATTTGTAATTCTGTATAATAAATTTTTATTTAGGGCCTTCCGCCAAAACGCATTTGGGAACCATGTTTGGTGGACTACGCTCAAAATCTTCGACTACCAACCAAGGAGACTAAACCCAACAATACAATGAGTAAACGTGTTGATGATGATGATGATGAATAATTGAAAATATAGAAATATAATTTTAAGTAGATAGATAATAGGGATTTAAATTGGTAAATAAAACGGAGTTTCTTTTTTCAGATTAAATAAGTAATTGTATGTGAGTTTGTTGTTCAGTATAATATGTTTTAATTTTAGTAAGGAAATTACATTAAACAAAAGAGAAGTTTCAATTTCTCTACATGCAATCAAAGTTTGAGGATAATATCAGTATGCATTAAATGAGCCGAGTGCGGTATCCGAACCTCTTAAGAATTAAAGCCTGAAGATTTCCACCCCATGTCCCAACCCCTGCAATTAAAACGCACCCGAAGGGTTGCATTTCGAAATTGCAAACACGTCCATTGTTTTAATCTACTCCATTCTATGAATCCAGGAGGATATAGCAGAAATAAGGTTACCTTTTAAATGTGACCTCTCGGCCTCAAACTGTCTCCAAGACAACATTAGGCGGTTGAAGCTCTTTGCCGGTTGGTTGGTCGACTTTGGCGTGGAATTCACCAAGTACTTGATTGAAATATTAATTTCGAGTATTCCTTGCAGCTAACTGCGGAAATAACTGTTGCGAAATTTTAATAGCTAAGGAAAAATTTATAATGATAATTTTGCAAATGAATAACTTTGAGACTAAGACGGTGAAACTGTTTAGCTTTTTAATAAATTCTTTGCAATTTCACAGCGTTTTAGTCGGTTTGCACCTTCCATTTTAGGGTTTTCAAAACCCCATAGCTTACTATAAATTGACAGAGTTTAATAACTCATTAGTTCATAATACACTGGGCGTCAAAAATAAGTAGTACAGTTTTAAAATTGCAATATCACCTAAACTACCGAAGCTAGACCTTTGAAATACAAAAAAAGTTAAAAGACAATTTTATTTCATTTAATAAAAACTTCATGCATAATATCGTCTTTTATAGATTGATTTTTATTTCAAAACTCTAACTTCTATATAGTTTAAGAGTAATTGCAATTTTAAAAAAGAGAGGTCACGACCCTCAGCAATGAGGAATACGACGCAAGGAGGAGGCAATTTTAAAACTGTACTACTTATTTTTGACGCCCAGTGTATTTGTTAAAGTTATAAAATATATTCCTGGACGAATTACATTACATCATCCATAGAAAGAAATTAAGCAAAGGTATACTTTGAGCACACCTATGGGTTTCGATAAAATATTTTTTGTAAATACTGATCGATTTTTCAAAGTTACTTACATAATTTTAAATTATAAAGCAAAGAGAACGGAACAGTAAATGCTCTACGTTATAAGTATAGCAATATATTGTCTCTTAATAAGTACTAGCTGTTACCCGCGGCTCCGCCCGCGTGGTCAAGCGAAATTACAAATAATTTCGTTCCCGTGGGAATAAATAAAAAACTGACTTTATCCTTGTCAACATCATAAAGGGAATCTCTATAAAAAATTTCAGCTTTTCAGGTTAAGCGTTTCCTATAATATACGCGTAGTCTAATTATTCAGAATCCTGTGGGAATTTTAAAAAATCCGATCTTTATCCTTGTCTACTTTATAAAGGGAAGCTTAATAAAAAATCTAGGAGTTCTAGATTGAGCGCCCACGATAATACACGTGCAGTCCTATTTTTCTCGTTCCCGTGGGAATTAAAAAAAAACGACTTTATCCTTGTCAACATCATAAAGGGAATCTCTATTAAAAAATTCAGCTTTCTAGGTTGAGCGCTCCCGATAATACACGTGTAGTCTTATTATTCTGAATCCTGAGGGAATTTTAAAAATCCCGTTCTTACCTTGTCTAGGTACTTTATAAAGGGAAGCTTAATACAAAACTCTAGTGTTCTAGGTTGAGCGCCCACAATAACACAAGTGCAGTCCTATTTGTCTCGTTCCCGTGGGAATTAAAATGCCTGCAATAATACACTTACAGTCCTGTTACTCCCTTTCCCGTGGGAATTTCATAAAATTCCATCTTTATCCTTGTCCGCATCATAAAGAGAACGTCTATACAAAATTTCAGCTTTCTAGGTTGAGCGCCTGCGATAAGACACTTACAGTCCTATTACTCCCTTTCCCGTGAGAATTGTATAAAACCCCATCTTTGTCCTTGTCAACATCATAAAGAGAAACTCTATACAAAATTTCAGCTTTCTAGGTTGAGCGCACACGATAATACACTTGCAGTCCTATTACTCCCTTTCCCGTGGGAATTTTAAAAAATCCTTTCTTAGTGAGCACCTACGCCCCAAAAGGAACCCCCATGCAAAATTTGAGACTCCTGGCAGTTGTAGTTTTGGAGATTTCGTGATGAATCAGTCAGTGATTTTCTCTAACTTTGTATCCCCGTTTTACCGCCCTTGTTGGATGTTTTTTGGGAAAAATATTTTACTCGTGTTTCATGCCTTTCAATAAAGAACCTTCATGCTGAATTTCATTTGAATAATTTCAAAAACGGCAAAATTTCATACTAACTTTGCACCCCCGTTTAACCCCCTAAGGGATGATTTTTAAGAAAAATATTTTACTCGTTTTTCATGCCTTTCAATAAAGAACCTTAATGCTGAATTACATTTAAATAACTTCAAAAACGGCAAAGTTTCATACGAAATTTGCGCCCCCGTTTAACCCCCTAAGGGATGATTTTTGAGAAAAATATTTTACTCGTGTTTCATGCCTTTCAATAAAGAACCATCATGCTGAAATTCATTCGAATAACTTCAAAAACGGCAAAGTTTCATACTATCTTTGCACCCCCGTTTAACCCCCTCAGGGATGAATTTTGAAAAAAATATTTTACTCATGTTTCATGCTTTTCAGTAAAGAACCTTCATGCTGAATTTCATTAGAGTAACTTCAAAAACGGCAAAGTTTCATACTAACTTTGCACCCCCGTTTTACCCCCTTAGGGGATGAATTTTCAAAAATCCTTTCTTAGTGAGCACCTACGCCCCAAAAGGAACCCCCACGCAAAATTTGAGACTCCTGGTACTTGTAGTTTCGGAGATTTCGTGATGAATCAGTCAGTGATTTTCTCTTTTATATAGATAACAATTTCCATACATTGTCGCTTAGATAAAAATCTACGCACAAGTTACATAATTACTTTAACGTAGTTATTAAACATAAGCATTGCAATTTTTAATTTAATTCGGAGAATTGGATTGACAAAATAAAAATAACTAAATACGTTTTCCAATGTATATCTATACGAATATCCGTGGAGAATAATTACGAGCAAAATCACACGTTTAATCCTAATAGGTGGCGCCACCTGCTCGTAATCTCATTAGCAAACGCACTCAAAATACTCACAAATCGTCGTCAATTATTCCGTTCAAAGCCAGTCACGTGGGGGCTTTAAATCGTTTACAACTGGAAGTAATCATGAATTACCTACTATAGTTTAATTTAGAATTTTGTTATATCACAATAGGCATAAACTGCACATGGCACGGATTTCATGGGATAGTAGGAATAGTGTGTATAGTCTAGAAATAAATCATTAAAATATGTTCGTTTTTCAGTGCGATTCTGGTCAAACAAGTTGAAGTGCATTTTGTTGTTTTTAAATGTTGTTCTTGTGTTAAGAACTTAAGAATTATTGTCACTTTACTCCTACGCTAGGAGGCATTGCATTGGTGAAAACGAGCATAACAAACTTCAAAAAAAATTTTGGTGGTCAAAACGTGACTTGTGGCAACACAATGTTACAGTCGTAATTACTTGCCATACAATAAAGTAACCACTTTTCATCAGTTAGTGCACTTGCTTGTTTGTGTCTTACGACTTAAATAATACGTAATTGTTAAGGAGGAGAGTAGATATTAGCTTTAAAAGCATTTATTAAAAAAAAAATACAAAAAAATATAACACTAATGTAAAAATAAAACAATTCACAATCAAAATATTCTATAACAAAGGTACGTACAATAATTCTTGTATTGGTGCTCTTCTAGTAAGTGTGAAACACCTGTTTCAGAAGGGCACGCTCTTCCATAGCCGTAATACAATAGAGTACCAAGCAATTATCTATATATATAAAATGCTTTGTCCTGACTGACTGACTGACTGACTGACTGACTGAGAATCAACGCACAGCCTAAACCGCTCATCGTAAAAATCTGAAACTTGGCAGATGGACCTATTACATGACGTAGGCGTCCGATAAGAAAGGATTTTTCGAAATTCGAACTCTAAGGGGGTGAAAAAGGGGGGTAAAGTTACTATGGGACAACTTGATTCCTTGGTCCAATCTACTTCAAATTTTGCATAAAAATTGTTTAAGAGAATTGATGGAAGACGTGATTCTTATTTTATTGAAATTCTTGAAAAATATGTATTTTGTGGGTAATTTTCTTCGATTTGATATCAATACTCATACTCCTTAGTGCTTTTGATTCAATTACATTTCATTTTGACACATCCGTGAAGTGAAGTCTGTCATGTAATATTTTTATAAATTGTGAATATTCAAACAAAATGATTTCATAATGTCGTCGTACTATTTATTCTGTTTGTGATCTCGGAAAACAGCTAAAATTCTAACTATGTATAAAGCGGACTGAATCATATTCAACGATAATAAACAGTAAGTAATTAAATATTAAATTTATAATATTTGACAGGGTTCAAGTTAAATTGGTCAATGGTTAAATGGCATATTGATATTGTCTCTTTCTCACTTATAGAAAATCTCATTACGTCGACTCGCTCTAATATTTCGTAGTGTTGTTGTAGGGATGGTTGTAGGCTGAGGTTGTATGTATTGAAATACCCATATATTTATACATTTTTTTTACGGAAGTGGTTGGTATACAAGCTCAGGAATATGGATCATTTGATATTAGGTGATTACAGTCGACTATGGAGCACATAGATTCTAGGGTCCCTGACCCGTTGCCGACCTATAACAGGAAAATACAGGATATATAGCGAGAAATAGTATAAGGAAGGAGTTAGATTTGTTTTATACCACAAAGGTGGCAAACAACAATTTCGGATATTTCACTCTCCGAACGAAACGCATTGCTGCTTCACATCAATATTCTGTATAAGGGTGGTAGTTCACCGGTCGGGCTAGCCTATTTCATAAACGCCCACTCCAAAGATTGTAATGAGAAGTACTTATATAAATAGAAAAATAATCATGTATACATATGAAAATGTTTTGTCTTGACCGTAGAGACCTGAAATTTGGGTGTGTGATGTAGGCAACCAATAAGAAAGAATTTTTTTAAATTCCCACGGGAAAGCGGGATAAACGCAAACGAAGTTGCGCGGGTTTCTCTAGTTCCATATATAGTTATAATACCTAAAAGCATCCTAAAAAGTACAAGTTCCATACAATAGGGTTGTTTCCAGGGTCAAAATAATTACATTATATTTGTCCGTATTTTAGATTATAAAAAAATATTGGACACCTATTTTTTCTTTTTTCGATTAAACAAAAAATAACAAAGATACAAGGCATAAAAATTTAGGAGTGGGGGCCTGTCACCCCGTGCTTAAAAATGTCACACGGCGTGACGTCACACGTAACTTTAATGGGCTATATCTTTGTCATTTTTGGTCTAATTTACAAATGAAAAAATGAGTTGATCTTATTTTTGAATAATCTAAAAGATGGACTAATTACATTTTTTACGGCAACTAGCCTATTGTACGAACGAACTACGAATAAATCTGTCTAAATCCTGAAACTGGAGACTTATTACAATTGTCTGTTTCCCTTACATCTGCTTAATGAGCTGAGCCATTAACATTGCACCCCTAGCGACAATGTACCAACAGTACTGCATATTAACAGCGCAAACGGACAAACTTTCACTATTGTTATCAGTCACTTGGACTTTCCTCAGTAATGTAAGAGCAAATTTATGACACCCTGTAGGATTTTAGTCTGCGTTTACTTAGTTGTTAATGTTCTGTCTGAACTAGGGATCGTGAACATTTATACGTTTGAATTAAAAAAATTATTATATTAAAGATGTCGATGGTGTTGTTGCAAAATTGAATGAACCTAAGGAGAAAAATAAAGAATTTATAATTATTATTATTAACAGCTTCTTGTGGCCAGTATTTTTAAAATGTTATACGGTATGCAAACAAGCAAGCGGTTATCGCCACCTAACACGAATAGAACATTACCTACATTATTTTGTTTATTAAAGTTTCTAAAAGACATAACTTGCAAAAACACCACTTCAAAATACTAAAAGGCCAAATAAACTTCCCAATTTTACCATATCCGTGTCTAAGTTACTGCCCGGATTAATATAAAAATAGTTAATTATTAAACATTGTTTTTTCTATAAAAATGTCAACAATACCTACTACATTACAAAATCAGGTTTTCATAAATTCTCCAATTAAATTATAATTCGTTTTAACATTATTTTGTAAGCGTGCCATTAGTGTGCCATCTCTGTACTAAAATGAAAACCGGATATTTTGCTTAAAATGTGAATACTCCAAGCCAGATTTAAACATGATGAGTAAACAGTGAATTTCATCTTTATTTTCCTGGCGTACACAGTTCTTCTTTAGAATTTCAGAACTGGAATAGTTCCACATCACAATTCAGAACATAGAATGTTAAACATATCACTGGCTGTTCATATTTTACGAATTAAGTAAAGAGGTAAATTAAAGAGAAAAAATCCTCTATGAAGAGACTAATAAAGTTTCAGTTTCTACATAAGATATACCTACTTATTTGCAGGTCATAAAAGTAACGTCAAAAATAAACACTCCAATTACTGCAACAAAAAACCTGTTACAGGCTACACGCACAATGAAGGACATAATAATTATTAATATTTTCATGATATTGCGTGAAGAAGAATATTGTACCAGAACAAATTGTCGTACAGTTATGAATTATGCAAATAAATTTAAAAAAATTATAAAGTAACACGTACATTAATGGTTGCAGTATGAAATAAAAATATTTGATTTTAAAATTGATGCACCCAACGTAAGGTTTTAGTTAATGTCTATGTACCAGGGTGTATCTACTGTTGTCATATTAACTAATGTACGTGCGTGGTCACAATATGAGTTGAGCATCTTGAAATTTGCCTTTGTCGTGTAGACCGTGAAGTTTGTTATCTGTTGGCAGCAAGCTCTCAGGATAGTACTAATGAGCTTGGTCATTACCAGGGTGCGTGCCCGGAAACAAGTTTCACTTGGATACATAGATATTTACATTTTCTTTGATATGAAATGCTGTAAAGGCCTTTTAGAAGAGTCTTCTTGTTTAGAAGACCATTAGATGTCAATACAAATGTTTATATGGTTAAAATGTATGTCGTTTAAGTAAGAAACAAGAGGCTTTTGCTTAAAATTTGGCAACTGTCTTTTGTTATTTAAGGCTATCGTTTGAATTAAGGTATGAAGGAAAGCGGTCGAAAAACCCAGGACTTGATGTGGCAGTTTGATTTGTATGTAACTGAACATATTATAGGTGGGTGAGCAAATTTGTTAACGAATGAAAATTATTTTAATCAAATAACGATAATGATATAAAAATATTATCAGATGAAACAACATATTATCAGAGTTTAAATTAACATTAGCAAATACTTCGAATTTGAGTTAGAAATCGCAAACATTTACAATTCGTTTGCAAAAGCGTTGAAACCGTATAGCAAGCTGTAATAATTAACAAATCTTTTCAGTTATTGTTGCTATCGAAACAAAGGCCCATTAAATCAAAAGGGCTTCCGCAATTAACGCTTCGAAATTAGAAGTTGAAATGAGACTATATAATTCAGATCTTTTATTATAGGAAAACTCCCGGCGGCCGGCCCGGATTAATCGTTCGCTACAGTCTGTTTAAAAATGCAAATTATCTGTTCAGATGCGGCTTCTTTCTCGATTTCAGTTGGGGAGCGGGAATTAATATTTAAAATTTCGCCTGGTTTAAGCAGGCTTTCCACCAAGGATGTACAATGTAAGTAAATGATGAGGCAAGCGACAGAAATATGTTTATTTATACCTAAGCCAAATATTGGGCAATGCCAGTAAGACGTCCTCCCTTAAAATCTATCACACTCTGTATGAGATGTATAGGTAATGTAGGTAAATCATGAGACAAACAACAAAACTATGTCTATTTAAACCTGAGCCAAATTGGGCAATGGCGCAGTAAGAAATCCTCGCTTAACATGTATTGTATTCTTGCATCTCTTATGCTTCATGGTGGCTTATACTGCTGCAGACAAAGTACGTTTGAGGCAGGAGTCTCCTATCTTCTAGTCTCTTTTAACTAAACTAAAGATAAGTTAACAAAACTAGATGACCATTAATCAGTATAATATAAAATTTTAATTTCCCAGCTAAAGTGGTGGAAAACTGGCCTGCACTGAACGCTGAAGAAATAAGCTACGGAGGAAGGGATCAGTAATACAAAAGTCCGGAGGCAAGTTGCACGTTGAATAAAGACATATACACAACAACAATCGATGTTCCTGACAAAAGTGTATGCTTGAAGACTACAGGGGTTTGTTTAACAATTGTCAGGTGTATAGCGGTATGAATATAAAATACAATGTCTAGCGCTTACGTGAGGTACGTGTAAATATAGTGCTAACCAACATCTTTATCAACGTGAGTGACGTTTGTAGGAGGGCGTTACTGTGGCATATTTTCATACATTTTGTCAAAGGCGAACTGTCAAAAAGTGACATACAATATGAACGGGAGTTGTAGTTCCAATTTCGGTCACGTTCATAAAGATGTTGGTAGATCTGTATGTAGTTTTGAAGTACCTAGGTTCTTTTGATTAGAGGTAGTTACATTTTGATATAACGCGTGTTTACAAATATGGATTAATTAGCTTCATCAAAATTTCTTGTTGATATTTAAAAGCCAGTGTTCGGGGATCCGTCTATTTTCATTTTCCTTCAATAATAATCTTTGGCAGCTTATCGTTTACCAAGTAGCTATCGGCTTTTTAGATTTTGCCATTTCTGAATTACAAGCGTTACGCTTGTATAGTCAGCGGCAAAAAATTATTGTCATTTTATCTTATACTAGAACTAGAACAAGTTGGTTCGCTCAAAAGTCTTCAGCAATTAAAATTATCTACAAAAGTGACAAGATATTTATGCCGCTGCCTGTGCTATCAATATAATATGAAACATTGATTGAAATTGCAACGTGAAATACGAGTACTTTTCTACTATGCATCGTAAATGGGTCATTCCTAGTATCGTTTGAAACAGAATGTTCGATGAAGTTAATTATAGCTTGATTGGTAGTTGAACCTTTAATAAGGTGGCTTTAAAAGCTTGTTTATTTATTCCTATTGACACCAAGAGGGTGTTCTTACTGACAATCAAAAGCAGTTTGTACACCATTTAAAAGGAGTGACAATAACTTGTCAATAAAAGAGATACCTACAAACAAAATCTATAAACTCATTGATTTTTATTAAATTATTTGCCAATTTCAAGACAGCGATACTCATCGAGTACTTAGTGGCGGTACTGAATCAAATTGATAAAAACAGATACACAGATATTATTTAAAAAAACTTAGAACCGGTTACCTAATCGTAACCAATTTGAGCATTATAACCACGACTCGCCAAGAAGACCTGAAATACAAATACTGATGATGCAACAGCCGTCAGAAATTCTACAACCCAAACTTTTCTCAATTTTGGTGACCCATAAAATCAGTGCCTCCAGTCAAAAGCGGTCTAAGACGAGTTATGCCTTTTTGTTTTTATTTGCCCGTTGGAATCAGCTCGTCGAGTTACATAACATATCAAAAGGACATATCTCTAACTTATTCCTAACCCAATTTTTAGATTACACTAAGGACATATTTCACGCTTTAAAATGACACAAACACAGTTACCAGATTTTAATTTTCGACTCTAAAGACATAACTATGATAGGTTCGTATTTGTTTGAGTTCAAAATGGCATTGTTTTAGTTAACTTTGTTATTATAGACATTACGACATTTGTACCTTCATGGCGCAGAATCAAATTTCAAATTTATAGAAACAGAAGCAGTTGTGCCCTTTAATGCACACTTTTAATAAGTGCTATAATTAGGTATTCTCCGACTTGTTACCTTCTCGCATCGGTTTGACTTGCTACTAGTGGGAATGAGTCAAACATTCCTTTGAAAAGTAAATACTATAATATGAACTGTTCCACATTATAAAAATAATTATAATGTTCTTTGTGCCTTATTTTACGTTTTTCTTATTGTTTTTGTGATAAAATAATCTCTAAAATGTTATAATTTTGAAATATGATTTAAAAAGTGCGAAAACTGTTCTCACTCACACCACTCTAACACTTAGATGGTATTTTTGTAAACACTTTGTGCCTTCATTTGTTTTAAGCCGTCGCCTTTAGTGTTTTAAAATAGTGGTAAAAAAATCAGCAATTAGTAACAGTAAGTACCTATTTAGCTATCTATTGTAGGTTATTCAGTTGTAGACATTTTTTGACAAGTCGATTTTAACTTCGATACTTTTTCAGCTGTTTATGTTACCGCATATTATTACAAAATATTTTTATGTTTTTCATAGGGCGAATTTTCATTGATTACTCCGCAAGATTTAGGCATAACTGAGTATACGAACGAGATTTTCAGGGCAACAACTAAATCTAAATCCATTAGTGACAGGGTTTGTACTACTTGACTTTTTAATGTTTTGAGATGTAATTATAACTAACTTCGTGCTTTTCTGTTACTAGTTTTGAAACTTCTATTTTTATTTTTCTAGGTTCAGCTATATTCAAAAACTATAAATGTCGATTATAATGAGTGTTAATCATAACGAGACTGCTCCTGTACTAGTAGGTACCTACCTATACCCATTTTAAAATTCTGTTGATCGGCGAGTTGTGTATTAGCCTATACTGTGTTTCGTTAACCTAGCTATAATATACAATAATATTTTTCTAATCAGACTAGTTCCAGAGATTATCACGTTTCAAGATATAAAAAAAATCTCTTTTGCTTTATTACATTAGGTATAGATTTATCTTGTAACAGTTTATTTTCAATAGCAATGTCTTCTGTTATTTTTACAGAGCGAGCCAATTAATGCCAAAATAACAGTACCTGAAATGTCAAAGTAATGATAATTAATAATATTATGACTGAGGCTTTTGAAGAACCTAGTAATGTAAGTAATAACTTACGCTCTTCGTTCGCGTAGACCCTGGTTTTCTGTTAATAGTTTAAAAACATCTGATTTTTTTCTAGGTGCAGCTAGTAGACGAACAATAAATTTGATTTATTTTTCTTCTATGTCTTCATCATTGGGTATTATAATGTTATTAATTAATTATTACTACGACTCTTTGTACTTCATTGTGTATGATATTTTTCAATAAAATTTTTATTCTTTGACTTTACCTTTGATTTACCTGCATGTTTTTTGAATTACATTATTTTGCGACACAAAGAGAAAAATATAATTCGTATTATTTCTTTAAAGTGACATAGAAACAATCGCTTAAGACACGTTATGCCATAAAATAATGGTTAACAAAGGCATAATTCGTATTATTTCTTTTAAGTGACATAGAGACAGTCGCTTAAGACACGTTATGCCATAAAATAATGGTTAACAAAGGCATAATTCGAAAAAAAACGTAAAAATATATATTAAACGAGCGTGAATTTAAACCATTTTTCATATACACAAAGTCCATAATATTGTCTACGAAATTGTGTATTTTAATTCCTGGTTAAAACATAAGTCCATGAGAATTTCCAAAAGTTTGGTTTTTTGGCTCTCCTGAAAAGTTGATAAAATCGAGTTATTCCCTTTTTAACTGGAGGCACTGAAATATGACTTCCGAAAGTGTACAGTAAAGCAAGCAAACCCAAAAAAAATTTTTGAAATAGAAAACGGGGTCTGCCACAGTAAAGCTATTGCATTTTTTAATCAACATAAGCAATTATAATTATTTATTTATTGACCAGTTGAAATTTAATTGTTACCGCTCATCCCTCATAGAGGAATCTGTTAAATTGCGTATATTCTGTTTATTAATTTTATCGGTGTTAGGTTTGAATTTATTTTCGTTACGGAATTTCTTGATTCGGTCGCCGCGCTCAAAGCCCGCGATAAAAGCTATGCAATAGCTTGAAAAAAAATTTTTTTTTATTCATCAACTAAATTATTTTAATTACCATTAAAATGAAACACGAAATTTGAACGGGTCAGCAGTAAACACCAAAAAAGGTATTTCAAAACAAAGTCATTGCAAAGTTTGCGAGGAACAATTTTCGGAATAAAGTTACCTGTTGCCGCAAAACTTAGTCATGTAAGTGAAAACGCCAAACATCAGAAACTTGAACAAGTTCATTAACTTAAATCGTGCCTGTTATTTACATTTTCTGTTAAAATTAATATTATTTTCTTGGGTAAATACAATTTTTAAATGTTTAGTATTGGCTATTTATCTATTACACAATAATTTGAGTACAAAAGGCGGACTTAACTCTAAAAGCATTATCTATCAGTCAACTTTTTTTTGTTTTTTTTGTAGCATACTAATTGATATTATTAAATACGCTAATATAATTACAATCTAGCCTAAATACAGACTAATGAGTAATTTTACGTTGACCTAGTTTTATAAAGTTGTAATATAAGAATGTGTCCATCGGCACTTTTCTTACTGTCTCTATTAAGGGGAAGTCACTTTGTTCATGTGTCTTTGTTTACACTATATTAACACTGTTATATTGTTACTAATCACTACACTAGTTCGAACGGTTTGGTTCTATTGAGTCTTCGCACTATATCCGTATTATCGAGGAGCTGGATCGCCTCGACATTCACATGATGAAGCAGTCTATATTCGTGTGCTTCTGCATATTTTTTTATAACTTTATTGACGAACTGTATATTAAGGTCCCGGTGCAGGTCGTCGTTTCTTATATACCAGGGAGCATTCACTATTGCTCTTAGCACTTTATTTTGAAATCTTTGGATAACTTCGGTATTACTCTGTTTAGTACAGCCCCACAACTGTATCCCATAGGTCCATACGGGCATGAGGACTTGTTTGTATATAAGTAATTTGTTATATACTGATAGGCTGGAGTGTCTTCCAAGCAGCCAGTACATTTTTTGGAACCGTAGTTCCAGTTCTTCCTTTTTTTTTTTGACATGAGCTTTCCGCCGAAGCTTAGCATCCAGCGTCATGCCTAGGTACTTGGCGGAATTTTCATGTGGTATTATCTTTCCATTTATATATATAGGAAGGTACAGTTCATGTTTGTTTGTAAAATTCACGTGAATAGATTTTGTTTCATTCAGTTTTATTCTCCATGTCTTTGTCCAATTGTGAACTCTGTTAACAGCTAATTGAACCTTTTCTGCAGCTTCAGCATGGGTAGTTCCAACCGCCATTAGAGCCGTATCATCCGCAAAGGTTGCAATAGTGTTTTCTTCTAAGTCAGGGATATCACAGGTGTATAAAAGGTACAGGACCGGACCTAATACACTTCCCTGAGGTACTCCAGCTCTTATTTGTTTAATGGCAGAGTAAGCTTCTTCTTGCTTTACTCTAAATACTCGATTTTTTATATATGAAGATAATATGTCTACATAGCTTTTAGGTAGCATTCTTTTTAGTTTTATGATTAGGCCTTCATGCCAGACTTTGTCAAAAGCTTGCGCAACATCTAAAAAGACTGTAGAGCAAACTTTTTTATCTTCAAGACATTTTTCTATTATATTTGTAATCCTATGTACCTGGTCTATTGTGGAATGTTTTTCTCTGAAGCCAAATTGATGTTCTGGAATGAGGTTCTTGGCGTTTATTATAGGTTTTAATCTCTTTAATAGAAGTTTCTCGAATAATTTGGACATCACAGGCAACAAAGAGATCGGTCTGTATGAAGTTGTCTCATTTGGCGGTTTTCCTGGTTTCGCTATCATGATCACCTCAGCGATTTTCCATAGATCTGGTACATATTTCAGTCTCAGTGCTGCGTTAATAAGATTAGTCAGCTTAACTATAGCTTTTCTCGGGAGTTTGTGCAATAACTCACCAGGTATAAGATCAAAGCCTGGTGACTTTTTAGGGTTGATTTGATGTTTAATTTGTTGTAACACTTCTCTTGGTGTTACAAGTTTAATCTCTATTTGTTCCTCGTGGTTGCAATTGATGGGTTCGTCACCAAAGTTTTCATGATTTGGTTGACTTTCGTTTGGTTGGAAAATGTCCTCCAGATATTCAGCAAACCTTCCGGCTTTCTCTTCATTGCTAATCATCTATCATATCAGTCAACTATTTATGACACACACACACTATATTTTTTTTTTTTATATTTTTTTATACCTACCACACAGGTGGCAAACAAGCATACGGTCGGCCTGATGGTAAGCCGTCACCGTAGCCTATAGACGTAAGCAATACCGGGGGTATCACTCGCGCGTTGCCAACCCTCCCAACCCCCCCAAGTGAAGATCTGGAGACCTTACTCACCGTAGGAACACAACATGGCCGAGACCAATGCTATTTGACTACGATCTTCTGTAAGGTGGAGGTCCTTCCCCAGACGGGCTGCTCCGATTTGAGCGAATGAAAACTTATTTACTTGAACGTGTTTTTGTATCATATAAATAGACATTTGGCCACTACCTATCATTGGTTTTCACTTGAGTTATATTATTTTGACGATTATTTCAATTAATGAGAGTGCTACTACAGATTTAAAATGAATTGCATAATGCTATTTATTGATTCCATCTTTCCATGTGAATATCTTGGAACCCATCACCTAAATCAAATAAATAAAAATAATATCTTAGTAAATATTTTTTTTAAATATGACAGAAATTTTGTGGTTTTAAAGGCAATCTTTCGGAGCCTCCAACGCTGTTAATTAAAGCAAATTCTGAACCATTTTGCGGCTGGACGAAGTCACCTCCACTAATTGCATCTCATTTTAAAAATACCGTTTCTCGCAATTAACCTACATTCATTTGCGTTTGCAGTATTCATACTAGTCTGCACGGTATCTATAGAATCATTTCTATAAACAGTCTGTGCAGAGCATGAATTTACTGTTTAAACATCATATTAAGAAACGTAAAGGGCAAACTGAACCGATATATGTTAGAAGAAGGCTAAATGTAAAGTGAATGAAGCAGCGGTAGCAATATGTATACGAATTCCCTTGTGTAGCTTTTTCTTTGTTACATTTTTAATTCGAAGACAATAGACACCTCCATATCCCTTCTAATTAATGAATTGCATTTTTATAAAGTCCGCAAGGCTAATCACAAGCCACTGTAAGCCTTTGTGACCCCAATCTATTAAAACCGGAGCAAGTTGCGGTATTAAACGCGGTCTGCTCTACATTTTCTTTTGTTGCACTGAAAATAGTAGAAGCAAGCTTAATTCCAACTAATTCCATTTCCTAGACAATGGACTCACTTCATCAAATAGATTGTTTCAAAATAAATATGAAGTTTTGGAAAGTACTTGGTTTATGGCCTGGTTGGAATAGTTCCTGGGATAATTATCGTATATATTCCAACGTGTTTTTATTAATATTTTTGTATCTCTATCTAATGCTGTTTACGATAAATATACCATTTCTGATTGGTCAATATGACATTTTGATTGAAGAAGTAGTATTTTATTGTACAGAAGTGTCTGTAGCTTCTAAAGCTCTGACTATTGTGTTTGCACATAAAAATATTGTAGAAATTTTGTTGTTGTTAGAAAGTGAGATATTTCAGCCGAGTGCAATAGAAGGCAAAAAGATAATTAAGAATGCAAAATATTTTATTACATGGTACTGGAAAATAATGGCTGTCACATCAATAGTGTGCTGTTTTAGCCATCAATCTATTCCTCTTGTTAAGGGTTTGATAATACCGAATGGAAAATTAGAGTTGTCTATTTGCAGTTATATGTTTATTCCTAATGAACTCAAAGAAATGTTAGTTTATCCCCTGTATCTATATCAAGCTATTGGAGTGACTTTCCACATGTTGTATAACGTAAATATTGATACGTTTTTCTTAGGTCTAATGGTGTTAATAATAGCACAATTAGACATCCTTGATTTGAATTTGAGGAATATAACAGAAAATAAGGAAAGTGACGATAAGGAATGCATAAAGAAACTAAATGATTGTATCACACATTTTGATAAAGTTGGAAAGTATGTCGATGTCGAACTTATTAGACATTCTTTTAAATTTATTATAGTGAATGTACAATCGAGTTTTATTTTCAGATTTTGTGAGTCGGTTCAAGGTGTATTTACTGTTACATTATTTATACAGTTTAGTGTTGCTTCAATTATAATATGCGTTTGCCTTTTTAGATTCACATTGGTAAGTTTAATATCGAAAAATTCCAAAACCCCTCTTAATTTTTCTTTAACGGTTTCAACAAATTATAATGCACAAACAGATATAATTAATAATAATAATAATAATAATTTATCTTTATTTCTCCCACAATGAAAAACATATACAGGCATAAAACAAATCAGATATGAAACATGTTAGAGCGCAAAGTTTAAAAAAAAAAAAAATGCAAATACAATCAATAGTGGGAGACTGGTGCCTAAGCTAGGCAAAGCCTGTGTTTCAGGACACCAGGTCTCCACCCCAAGGAAATTAAATTGTGACAGTAACAAGTTTAAAACATATTTCAAAATTATTATAATAGAAACTATAATATATGAAGTTTTTTTATAAGTACCATGCCATTTATGAGAGATTAAACAGTTTTTCAGTGTCCTCATAACCGAGTCCCAGTAGCCAATTTCTAACTGCTATCTTACAAGCTCTTCTGGTGAAACTATATATGTACAAGTTTTTGTTAATTTTATTATATAAAAAACAGCCTAGGAAACAAAAGAAACGTTGAGCAAATGATGTGGAAAATATTTTGGTTCTAGAGCAGACCCGATCCTTACGCCTCTTATTTAGCACAGAGGGGTCATATACGGTCATAGAATGTTGCCTTAATACAATAGATAAAACAAACAATTGTCGAACCGATAACACATTTACCTTACGATACAATTCAAAAGTAGGAAATCTAATGGGCAAGAACATCATAACCTTTAAGATGGATCTCTGGGTTTTCTCCAATTTAATGAGTGTTGTTTTGGGAGCTCCACCATAAATGTCAATGCAGTAATTTATCAAAGATTGGCACAAAGCATAATAAACCGAGATCAAAACCTTGCGATTTGCTACAGCTCTTAAGTTTCTAAATACGTATATTAACTTCCTGAGTCTCTTCATCAAACCATCTATATGTAAATGAAAGTTTAAATTTGAATCAATGATAATACCCAGATATTTAATGTTGTCGACTTTCTGCAAGAAAGGACACGAGCAATTTGGAGTATCAGGGGGACAAGAATGTACTTTAATGAAATCGGGAAAGGGGTTGGGCGATGTTCGATCATTTCTAATTGAAAATGCGATGGTCTTAGTTTTGTCAGAATTCAGGCTTAGTATATTGCAACGCAGCCACGAAACTACAATGTCAAATCCGGCCTGAGCTGTGTCATGGACCTTTTTCCAAGAGTCTGCACTAAACAAAAGTGCGGTGTCATCGGCGAAAGCAATTAATTTACCTCCCTCCAGGAATATATTGCATAAATCATTGATGTACACAAGGAAGAGTGTAGGTCCAAGGATCCTTCCCTGTGGGACACCGCACTCAGCAGTCAACTCATCACTAAGATGAGAATCCAGTCTGACACACTGCTTTCTGTCACTTAAGTAATCCCGAAAGAGTGACAGCTGATTACCCCTAACTCCAATGCGCTCCAACTTGTTCAGCAATATAGGGACAGAGATCGTGTCGAACGCTTTCGCAAGGTCCAGAAATATACCTATCACTTTCTTTTTAGCGTCCATATTTTCTACCACATAATTCGTAAGCTCGTGCACACACATTGTCATCATATTAAAATATTATTCGTTGAAAAACTAGTATATTTTAAATAATTTTGGAGAGAAGACAATCAAAATGAAGCTTATTTCATTGTGACTAATAATAAATATGATGCTAAAATTGCTGCAGGGAGGAGAAATTATGAAATCATGTTAATTGAAACGTAACTTTCTATTTTTATAGTTATTTCGTTTTTTATGCGTTTTTTACTGTAAATAAATTGTAAACTAAATTACTAATTTCAGCCGGCTCATATGCATTATTACGTGTTCCTAGCCACTTATGTGGTCATCATGATTTTTCAAATATTGATGCCTTGTTGGTTTGGAACAAGAATTATTAGTAAAGTAAGTAAAAAATAGTAAATGAATAGCAACGTGTCTCTCTATATCTTGTTCTTTTATGACCGATGATGTACCGTTGTAGGTACCTACCATTAACTCCAGCCCGCAACCAACAATTGATTCAGCAGCACGAAATCAGATTTGTAATCGAAGAATTCGAAGTTTCTTTTTTATTTGATATGTAATGTGTAATTTTAATTCTTTAATGCTATAATTGTACCTAATTATAATTTCTAAATTTTATGAAACTAATGTTTTATGTACAGTCAACAAAGGAATGGGCTGACCCCGGGGTGTATATATGATTAAAGATTCCAAATATTGCGTGAAAATTTGTAATTACATAGTACAATATGAATATTATTGATAAATAAACTTTCAAGCAATATGTCAAAAGTATGGGGGGGGGGGGGGGGGGTCAGCCCATTCCTCTGTAGACTGTACTTACGTCTGAGAATTATTTTTATTTATTTTTCTGTGGTAATAAAAGTAAGTTTTTTGTTTCAGAGTTCATCTCTTGCCTTTTCTCTTTACAACTGTGATTGGACCGTTAGGTCGCGTAGTTTCAAAAGCAGCATGCGTATATTTATTGAAAGAGTCAACAAACCACTTACAATAGTTGGAGGAAAAATGTTTCCCCTGTCACTAAATGTTTTTATATCTGTAAGTATTATTTCGTTGCTCATTCGGTAGCCTGTGATGTCAACGAGCCACTTACTTTTATGTTTTTTTTGTTATAGTTGATTTCATATGTATCATGTTTTTTACTAAATGTAGATATGTTATAATTAGTACCCGTATCCCTGTAAAATGATTATGGGTTGATAATGATGATGATGATATGGAGTCATCGAGTGGTTTCTTGCCTTGTTTACGTATCCAGATCATCCTTACTAATATTATAAATGAGAAAGTGAGTTTGTTTCTTTGTTTGTTATTCCTTCACGGCTTGACTAAGCAGCCGATCATTATGAAAATTTGCATATTTATTGTTAGGGGTACAGAGCCCAACATAGGCTACTTTTTATCCCGTGAAAGTATGTCGTTCCAATGGGAAAATATTTTTTCTACTATAGAGGGCGCTGTATCGGCCAACAGATGGCGCCACAAGTTGTGTTATGGGTTGTTTTCTTGTCAAACGAGATCTATGTCATAAAATTAACGCGAGCGAAGCCGCGGGGAAAAGCTAGTCATCTATATGCCATCAAAAGTCTCTCCGCCTTTCCTCCAACCAAATATCCCTTTCCAAAGTTACTATTTAATGAGAAATTCTCTTACAGGTAATGAATTCGGCGTATTCCTTTTATACACTGCTCCGACACATGCAGTCTCGAGAAGCCTAATGTGTTTTTGAAAATCGTTGCTCTTTCTAAAAATCGTATGTACTTATTTTTATTTACTTATCATGTATGTATGTAATATATACGCACTTTATCATGATAATGCGTAAAATAGGTTTTAGACTTATCACGCCCATACACATCACACTAAAGTTATATAAGTAGGAAATAAAGACAAATAAAAATAATAAATAAATAAATAACCTTGTGGATCTAGCTATTGAATTTTGCAATTGTATACGCATACTACGTAATTTTGTTATTAAAATATTTAGTTAATTTTCGCCACATACCCCGTCTATAATGATTCTTAATTTCCACTTCTTCTAGGTTGTCTGGAAGAGATTGCTTCTGCGATAAGACCGCCTTTTGTTTATTAATTTTGTTAATTATTTTTATTTTTTGTTCTGTATGTTTATATTTTTAATGGCAATAAAGTGTTTTGTATTGTATTGTATTGTATTAAATACCTTTCACCTCACTGCATCGATAGGGAATTCATCCTCATCCACTGTCTGGAGCCAAACTGATCCCGTACTGCGCGATTCCAGAGAGATTTTAGTCCGCGAATCCTTAAGTTGTGGAATAGACTCTCTGTAAAGGTTTTTACTAATGTCACATGATACAACCTTTGAAAAGGGCGTGAAGAGGTTCTTAAAGGGACGTCAGGAAGTTAATACCTAGTAGACTCCTGGTATTGCAAACGTCCAAACGCTCTGCGTATGCGGTGACTGCTTCACATCAGGCGGCCGTATGATTGTCTGCCATCAGTATTATAAAAAAATAAAGTCCGTAAGAAAGTCATCAAAATTTTATTTTTATTAAAATAAATAATCTGTCATATCAAACGTATTTGATCAAGCGTTTCTTAATTAGAAAGCCGAAGTGAACACGAAAATCATACATTAATTATTCGTGATTAATGAACCTTTGATGAAATCAAAATACAGATTAATTAAGCAAATATATTTTACATTTACTGATATTTTGTAATAAAATCACGTAATAAAATTAATTATTTAGTAGCTTTCTACCTTCGCGCAAATTTTCATGAAATATTTTTAATATTTGGTAACGTTATACTTATTCGTTAAACTCTATTGTTATTATACTTAATTTTTTATTTGAAATGCATACTTCATGGTAAAAACATAAGATTTCTTGTGTTTCTATGCCATAATAAAAAGTAATAAAAAGTACCCTTTTTAGTTTTGACTGATGTTAGATTGCGAACTGGATTCGGGTCGACTCGCATCATATAAAATAACACCAGCTAGGTTACTCTGCTCAGCAATCGCGATTTTAATTTCAATTATGTATAATTTAAAATGCAAAATTAAAAACAAATCCTAATTACCCTTATTTTTTTATTTACTAACTATTTGGTTATCATACAATCCGATTTCATTTAGTTTAGTATTTAGTTAGCACCAGTCTAGCTCTAAAGAGTACATAAAAGTAACAATCCAATGGCGATCGAGCTCCTAATAATAAATAAATATTTTATTTTATTTATTTATTATATTATATAAATATTTTATTTTATTTATTTATTATTAGGAGAAAAAAAATATGAGAAGAAATATAGGTAGTATTCATACTATACATAGGTATATATAAATAACAAGAGAAGAGGATTACTAGGCATTTTATTTGTCCTTGAACATTTTTATGTGCGAAAATTCTGAGTAAAACAAGATTCGAAATCCGAATTCGAGAAACATATTTGGGTAACACATGAATAAATAGACGTTTCACATATAACGTACATTTTTTCGGTGGGTCTGCGAGAAACAAACGTCACATACAAAGATCGGGGACAATGGGCCTGTTCAGCAGTTCATCTGTTAGCCGGTGGCGGTAATAAGGTGTGTTTTTGCTTCCACGCAACGGAAAAGAAAACAATGATTTTGCCCGTGACTAGATAAATAAGATGTCCGCACGTGACGAGGGTACCATTACAGTTTTTATAGAATCTTTCAGTGGGCACACCATCTCAGCGTACGGCTCCACCTGCTTCTCTTTGTTTAGGCCTGAATACATTGTTAATGCATTGGTGGAAAGCGGAGCCCTGATTTTGCGACTGTTTGAAAAACAAAGCCATACAATACATCCGTAGTATCCGTACCCCTTCTGTTTGCAATGTAAACATTGTAATTATTACACATACGTTTATTACGTGTATTTGTATCTGACAAAAAGGATAAAAATTGCGTCCGCACACGTACCCTCGCGCAAACGATGATTTAGTGGCGATCCAAGGATTTATAGACCGGCCCGCCCCGCCCAGCGACTTCAATGAATAATAAATTGAAGATCTTTTTCGATATTATTGATACTTCGGTTTTCTACGGGTGATGTATGTTCGGGTGCGAATTGAAACCCTTTTATTAAAGCATATATTACAAGACACGTCTCGTCAGTGACACTGAATAATACGCTCCTTGTTGCAACAATTCTTTGCGGAGCTCTCTTATTTCGGCTTTTATTACGCTAGGATTATTTATTGCGGCGAATGTCTGTGTGAGAAGATTTTAGAGATAGCCTTTTTGATGTACAAACCTTTGACTATGTTTAAATGCTATCAAGATTTTATTGGGTTCGTAGTTGGAAGATTTGAGTTAGATTGTGGAATTTCTTGATTTTCGAATCGAATCTGTTGGTTATTTCGGTTTGTTGCAAGCAATGTGACCGAGACGTTGACTTCTAAAGTAAAAGCCGAAGATATTTATCGGACATGCCTTATGGACTTTTCTTTGAGAGAAAACAAAGAATTTGTCATTGAGTTTGCCGAGACAAAAGCGAAAACAAACTAATTATAATTTTAATTGAATCTGGCAGACGCAGTGCTAGATGCAAATAATATTTTATCATTTTTATCGCCAGTTGCATAGTTTGCATAATTACGCGGTAAAGTTTAATAAAAACATTAATGAAGAGACCGTGGAAATGTCGATACATTTCCTTTGAGTCGATACTCAATTTAAAATAATTGACGTTCTAAAAGATTAAACTATAAAATTTTGTTTCAAACTAATGATAAATAAACTATTTTTACTCTTTAGTAAAAGAAAAGATTAGAGTATCGTGTACTCATCATGCAGTCTTGCCACATGAAACTCTAGCTGCAAAGTAAACACGGTAGTGAGGTTAAAACTTGGCTCGCATGTAAAATTAGTTAAATACCACCCTCGGAATCTTCACTTCATACGGAAACACGTCTTTGCTCTAAAGCCGAGCAAATTAGACTGCGAACTTGCTAACGTTATACTCGTGTTCTAAATTAATCTTCCTACTGGGGATAATAATGAAAAAACATTGCAGTCTTTTAATATTCTAGTGGTGCTAGTTTAACCAGCTCACAATTTGCCGGTTACATTTTATGCACCATAAACAAATTGATCTTTGGGAATATATGAACAGGTGGTAGGAAAAAATTGTGACGATTCGAAAGAGCTTATATTAGGCCTATTTTAATAAAAATAATTTGAATTTATAATTGAAAATTAATTATCTAATTAAAAAAAAAAAAGTTTTTTGACTGATTGATAGATTGGTTAGTATTTTGCCTAAACCCTTGGATTCAGATTCCTCTGTGACCATATTAGTCTCAGAGATTTTAGTATAGTTTTCTTTTATGAAGTAGACAAGGAATAAGACAAAATATTGACGATTTTTTTAAACTCTCACGAGACCGCTAGATACAAGAAGCTTTTCGAGTTTCACAATTGTAATAATAGTTTTGTAAATTGAGATGTTTGTGTGCTTAGAACTTGAGTTTCCGATTAAAATTCCGCCGAAGTACATCCCATCCTTAGAATTTATGCCTGTTTACCCTTGTTTCTAGACCCAAACTAATTTAATTTACTTGATTACGGTATTCAAGTCCGAACAATGACCGTAAACCGTCTATTTGGATACTTGGATTTTTAGAACTCCCATTTATTATTATCTTACTAAATGTTTGTAACCACTGACATTTTATAAATTGCCAGTGATCAGAAGTAAATTGAGTATTTTGCACTCAAAATATTTAATAAAGTGAACATAAATAAACAAACAAATGTTGGCTCCAAAACTTTGGACGAATCACATAAGACCATCCGATCCGTAACTGAGCAAAGCTTGTATTATGGGTTGCTAGTAATACTGATGAATGATACGATATTTAATATTTGGAAATAAAAACCTACGTAATATACATAGAAAGCTTACACCAAGATAACCAGACATGTTCATGCAGACAGATGCGTCTTTTTATTTATTTTTTATTTTTTTATTTACTAAAAATACATTAAACAAAATTAACAGATATTTAAAGTATCACAAAAACCAGTGATTCGGTTTGTCCGGATACTTGAGTGTCGTCAACAAACAATATTATAAACGCTACTTATCTAAATTACTAAACAATACCAAATCTTATATTTGTTGGCGCTTTACTTAAATCTTAAACCTAATTTTTATGATTCTTATTATTTCATGGCCTAAAATACAATATTTTATTTCTAAATAAAACTTAATTTACAAGGGATTTAAACCCCAGATAAAATAGCCATTGCCAGCCAGTCGATCTGGCCGTATAGACTTTAAAACAATGAATTTTAGGAAATACAAGTTTATTTTTAGATTGTGGTTTACCAATATTTATGTTTAAACCATTATTATTTATAATAGAGTAGTGCAAATAGCCGTATGCGGTATCACTAATTATAATTTCAGTTACAATAATAATTTAGATTCCATTTTAATAAAAAATAATACGGGAGAATCCTGCAGTGGGTAGAGTGGCAGTAATGTAAAGTAAATTGCTAGAATAAACTCCAAGATGCCTAGAAATAGGGAAGTTGGAATAAGAAGGTGTAGCATACGGCATACGAAAGGCTCATGAAGAAGATCCATGAAAGCATTCTGGAAATTCTTATGAAATGGTATGACCATGGCAGAAAGAGTTGAATGCCAATGTTAAGAAGTAAATTCGAAATATTTATATCGTCGAAAAGCAAATCGTAAAAAGATTATGATTATTTTCTAATACATTTTTTTTACTGGGTGCAAATGACAGGCTGTTGATTGATAGCTTCGGACTGATGGCTCGAACTTCATTGTCCACAGGTTTGTTATACAAGGCATGACAATTTTTTCTCACTACTACGAGGGCTATGAAAATTCAGTTTCAGTTTAATAACTATAAAATTCTAGTTACTATTCCAGTAGAACATTAGCCCTAGTTAATATTGACACTTTATACCTACTTAAAAATTAGAATAAAGAATTCCGACTTCATTTAAATAATATAAGACAATCTCAAAATTTCAATACCTACCGACCGATTGGTATAACTTTCAGAAATAACCCTGCTATTTCAAAATATCTGCTGTCACCAGTCACTACTTGGCCATTTTACCATCATCCTTCATTAACAATTAGCCTGACTTGCCTTCAAAAACTCGAGATTTTTAGACCTATCTAAATAATGGATAATGTTGAAGCTACTTAACATGTTTATTTAGTTTGACACATTCACCTCCTATACCATCTGGTTCATGCATTAAGATACTGCATTTATCATCGATTACTTCGCACACTGAAAGGGGATCGTTGTATGTCCCACCACAGGATGTTTGAACTGTTGTTGAAAACTTTTAGTAGAACAGATCAACTCAAAGGCTTTCTTCTAAAGAATGGTTTGTGGATAAAGATGTAGAGGTTTCTGACGAATAATTTTGTTTAAACTTATACTGTTTCTTTACCATTATTACTATTCTTAGGTATATTTTGTCTATACCTAAGTGTCAGTGACTGCCAGATTAAAACAGAACACTATTTATAATGGTAATAATCAATTGACGTTAATACTGTAATTCCCATTCATTTGTTAAAATTTACTTATTTTTCTTTTTTCTCATTCTTATTCAAAATATTGACAGATACGACTGACTGATCGACATATCTTTTTCTTTAAATATTTAAATTTATTAAAAGTGCATTTTAAGTTATCATATTGAGTTATGATAATACTAAGCGCATCCATCATTCAAATAACAATCTTTCAAAAAGCTTTCAAACGTTATTTGGTGAAAATAAACAAAGAACAGAATAGTTTTTCCAATACAGCAAAACATTGTTTTAACGTAGTAAATAGACAGCGTAGCAATTACAGTGAACTAACACATGTTGTGAATCAATCCCCACAACGAACGTACATACTGGTCCTCGTTGACTCTTTAGATAAATAGAAAACTCGTCCCGCGCGCTTGCTTCTCGTGGATCACCGAAACCAATAAAACGCTTACGTTACTGTACATTTTCTGGAACTGACATGTTATTGACTTTTTTTTATACCACAAAGGTGGCAAACAAGCATACGGCCGGCCTGATGGTAAGCCGTCACCGTTGCCTATAGACGCATACAATACCGGGGGTATCACTCACGCGTTGCCAACCATCCCAACCCCCCCTGTGCCCTACTTCTTTTGTCACATATTATTTTGTGTATGTCAGTTCCAGCGGATAATCCGCTCAAATCGGAGCAGCCCGTCTGGGGAAGGACCTCTACCTTACAGAAGATCGTAGCCAAATAGCATTGGTCTCGGCCATGTTGTGTTCTTACGGTGAGTAAGGTCTCCAGAGCTCCACTTGGGAGGGTTGGCAACGCGTGAGTGATACCCCTGGTATTGCAAGCGTCTATAGGCTGCGGTGACGGCTTGGTTTACCATCAGGCCGACTGTATGATTGTTTGCCACCTTTGTGGTATAAAAAAAATGTATATATTTCTTTGGTTAAAATAATAGAAGAGCGGCTGCTGTTCTCGTAACAAAAACGGTTTCAATCTCGATTTAAATTCACGCGCTGTTTGTCCCTTTCAATTCCTATTTTATATGAATGAGATAGCGATAGAAATTGACACGAGATTTGGACGATTTTTGTTACGAGAATCGAGCCGCAGATCTTTCTTAGATCGCATTTACATTTGCAATAAATTGCAGCCAGATATTGCATTGTGTTGTCCGACAGCAACTTGCAAATGTTACTACATAGCAAGTACTCGAGATAAATTGCACGACCGTTCTTGCGAGTTCTCGATTCGAATCAAAAGAATTTGCAGTAATTCGGGATAGTTTTCGCGCAACATACATAATTTTCGTAACAACTATTAGCTCTCATGACAATGATACCTAAACACTGCGTTAAGTCGCGACAGTAATTGCATGAATAAACAGTATCTTTAAGATGTAATCAATTTTGCAGTAATTTCAGCGAATTTACTCGCAAAATAATTATAAAGTAATCATAAAGTTAGCACACTTCAGCTGTGGGATAGTCGGACTGAATCCACGGCGTTGGTCTTCGTCGGAAACCTGCAAAATATGCATCGCATAGTCACTTCCATTGACTTTGTACCACTGTACGTTGTTAGGAACGGAGTCGTCAGCACTAAATCCTGAGTTGCAGCCATCGGCCACGACCGCAGCTGGCCACTGGCTGCTAATCAGTGTTTGCACATGACACGATCGATCGCTTGCAAGAGGACTAACGAGTATAAAGCAAAAACTTTGCTAAGCGCATTGATCACTTGCTTTCGGTTCATTTATAGTGGAAATTGTAAAAGAATTTTCACGACGCGTACTGTTCTTCTTCTTTTCTTTTTGTTGTGTCATTCCCCAGGCAAACAGGCAAGCGGACCACTTGATGGAAAGGGGTTACCGCCGCCTATGAACATTAGTAACACCAAAAACTCTACTAATCTTTTGAATGCTACAAGGAAGGGAATAGATAAGGAAAAGCGAAAAGAATTGTGCTTCCGGATCCCTCAGACACCGAACGAAACACATTGGTTTTTTACTTGGATATTCTTCGAGAGCATGGTACTTCCCCAGTCGAGCGAGCACATTTCATAATGCTTTTATAACTCCAGTAATAGTATCAATGACCCAATAAAAATTCTAATAGGCAAGTACTACTGGCAAGATGTTTAGCTAGTAAGATAATTTTTGTCCGTGACTTTCCACAAATCTGTCAAGGTATAGTAAAGCTATTTGGACGCATTCTGTTAAGAGGAGAAAATGTGATTTTTAAACGTGTAATTAAAAAATTGTGTATTTTATACAATTTTACTGTTTTTTGACTCAATAGTCGGCTTAAAAGTAATACAATAGGGTTTTCACATGGTTTTCACTGGATAAAAAGTTGCAAAAGTGCTTTCTATGTTTTTTTTTTGCATAAGTTCATGGTTTAACTTTTATGGGTTTGTTAATAGAGTTTACTTTAAAAGACTAATATTATTAATGGGAAGTTTTGCGGTTGAAGCTGGAATATTGTGCGGCAACCTTTCATGTGTCATAAATTAATCTTACAAATATTATAATTGAGAAAGTGAGTTTGTTTGTTTGTTAAAACTTCACGGCTTGACTAAGCAGCCGATCATTATGAAAATTTGTATACATATTGTCAGGGGTACAGAGCCCAACATAGGCTAATCTTTACGAGAGCGAAGCCGCGGGTAATAGCTAATGTGTCATAAACTTTTTTGTGCAAACTGTTTCATTTAAATAGAATTAATACAGACCCTACAGCTTTTCTAGACAAGTTAGATCAATATTTACATGAAATAACCAAATTCAAAAATCATAATACCAAAATAGTTATCACAGGAGATTTCAATATTAATACGCTCAAAAAAGGAAAAATAAGTAATCACTTACAAGATTTATGTCATAACTATAACTTAAAAATTCATATTGATATACCGACAAGGAAAGACTCGTGTATAGATCACATTGTAAGTAATGTTACAGACGCGATGGCTACTGTTTTACCATTATATCTGTCAGACCACGAAACAGCACAAATGTTAAGCTTCCCTATACAATGTGAGACCCCACAAATGAAAGCGTATTACATTTACAAAAAAGATTATTGTCTACAAAACATAAAAAAATTCAAAGACTATTTAAGCAAACTAACATGGTCGGAAATGTACTCAGAATTAGATTTAAACGCGTCTTTTAATAAATTTTACGACCTATTCACTTTGATTTACAATCTTTGTTTTCCTAAAAATCGACTAAAAATTAGTAATCAACCCAAAAATAATCGGAATTGGATGAGTCAGGGAATCAGAAAAAGCTGCAAATTTAAGAGACATCTAAGATACCTGTATTACAAAAATAAAACAGCATTATCTAAAAACAAATATAAAACATACTCTATCATATTAAAAAAGTGCATGGATAACGCAAAAAAAAACTCTAATATTAAATTTATAAATAAGAGTAAAAACGTTTGTAAAGCAACGTGGTCTATCATAAAAAACGAAACGTGTAAATCAATTAGGGATGATGTCAAAGAACTTAAAATAAATAACAAGTCCATAATAGAACCGATTGATATTTCCAGGGCATTCAATAATTACTTCATTGATTCAATAAATTTATTATCATCTAATAAAACATCACATAGATCTTCGGGCTCATCATTACTTAATTCTATATTCATTAAGCCTATGGCTGAAGAAGAAGTAAAGAAGGAAGTCATGGCTCTAAATAACAGCAATGCAGAAGGATATGATGGTATTAACACAAAAATAATTAAAGCATGTGTAGATGAATTGGTCAATCCTTTGACATATCTCATCAATTTCTCATTTACCACTGGCACCTTTCCGGAAGCATTAAAAATATCAATTGTTAAACCGCTATTTAAAAATGGCGATAAAAAGGAAATTGAGAATTATCGTCCTATTACACTCATACCGATTCTATCAAAAGTTTTTGAGAAATGTATGAACAAAAGAATAAAAGAATTCTGTTGTAAATATAATATAATTCGAGCAGAACAAAATGGATTTCAGAAAAATAAGTCAACTACACTAGCAATCTATAATCTTATAAATACAATCTTGACAGGAATCAATAACAACAAATTTACAACTGGCCTGTTCTTGGATCTTTCAAAGGCGTTTGATCTGGTATCACATAAACTTTTATTAAAAAAACTAGATTTTTTTGGAATCAGAGGGCCTCCACTGAGCTGGATAGGATCTTATTTGTCAGGTCGGAAGCAATGTGTAGTAGTTGAAAAGATAGTCGAAGGAGACCTGATCCCCTACTACTCGGAGTTTCGGGAAATTTCTCAGGGGGTTCCTCAGGGAAGTGTGTTAGGTCCAATCTTATTTCTGCTTTACATAAATGACATCACTGAAGTAACTGATCATAAACTTACCCTTTTTGCGGATGACATTTCATTGATTGTGACATCTGATAGGAAAAGTTGTTCATTACGTGATCACGAAACAGACATTAATAATACCATTGAAAAAGTAATTTCGTGGCTTGATAATAATAATTTAAAAATTAATTTAAATAAATCTCATTATATACAATTCAATCAATCAAAACACGATAAATACAATTTTCAATTAAATATCCATAAAATAAATGAGGTCGCACATATTAAATTCTTAGGTGTAATAATAGACCAAAATTTGAACTGGGAAAATCATGTGGATAATCTATGCAAGCGAATTAACCGTTTCGTTTATGCACTAAAACGTGTCAAAAGCGTAACAAACAAAAAAACAGCCATAATGTGTTATCACGCGTACATAGAAACCATTTTACGCTACGGCCTAATAATGTGGGGGAATAGTGTAGCTAGGAATCGTATATTTTTAGCACAAAAGAAATGTATTAGAGCAATATGTGGAATCTCACAGCGTCAGTCGTGTCAACCGCTGTTCAAAGAACTTAAATTGCTGCCCCTACCTTCGCTTTATATATTTGAAACGTGTAGCTTTGTACATAAACATATAGAACTGTTTTTAAATGCACAAAAGTCAAGTTCTAGATTGCAAAGGAATCAATATAGGCTTATATTGAATGAGATTCCAAAATCTGAAAAATACGCCAAAAGTAGCATAGCCATGTGCATACATTTGTATAATAAAATACCTAATACATTAAAATCACTTAATACCAGCTTGTTCAAAAAACAATTGTTCAGATGGCTCAACGATAATAATTTCTACGACATTCATGAATTATATAACAGAATAATTTAATATTCAATTTTCAATTAATTTTTATTTTATATTATTGTAAATACTTTTATTGTTTTATTTTTTTCTCATCCGTTTAATTTTGTCACTAAAATTGCATGCTCTAAATATAGCAAAACATTGTGTACTTTAAAAAAATGTAACAACTTCTTCTTACCATGTTTTATGCAATAAACGTATTATCTTATCTTATCTTATCTTAAAATAAATAGTTCTGTTAAGTCTATCCTAATGGACTTATAGATATATAACCTGATATGAGATAATTATAACATTTTATTTTCAATGTAATAATCTTATCTCGCTTACGGGAACGTATCCCACTGTATTATTTTATCGTTTCCGCAGTTTTAGAGCCATTGTTGTAGTTAAAATTGCTTTTCGCCCCAGATGGTCCAGCCGTTCAGATGCAGCTGCTGGTATAATATTTCTTCCCTGAGGGTTTCTGAAAACCTTCATATTAAAAACGCTTTATAACGTTTCACAAACAACATAACGAAACTATTTTTAAAGTCACTTTTGGTACATTTTTTTATTGGTATTAGAAGTTTTGTAATTTCTATGTTCTGTAACAATAAAATTGTTGTTAAGACAGTGTCTAGATTATATATTAAGAAACAACAATATATGTTTATTGTATCATTTTGGTGAGAAAATAAGTCTTAGTAGTACACTAATCTCAGTGAAGGAATTTTTTAATGTGAACTTTACAATGCTTTTGCATAATATCATTTCTGAAAATAATAAAAGTGTTATTAACTGTCGCTATGTAGGTAACATATTTTGATCTGAATAGCTCTTATAAAACCAACTAATTACGGTGAATTCATAGAACCCTGTGACAAAAAATATCCATACTAATATTAGCACGTCTGCTTGCAGGCTGAATACATTCGCCAATGTACATCACTAACACCTCATGTAAAATTTTTGTGTATTCTGGCAAATAAATGATTTGATTTGAATTGCTCAAAACAATTTTTAAAGTTAACGAAACGTTGTATTAGGACAGTCATTGTCAAACTAAAGAAGAAAAGAGAAAACCGTGAGGTAAAATGTAGAGTAGAGATAGTCAGAAACTGTACGTTTGTGAAGTCGCTGCAATAGTTACGGTACATTACATTACTACATCATAATTTTGGTTCGAGTACGTAGAATGGTAAGAATTTATTTCTAAAGATTTTGGCAAGATATCAAGACATGTCTGGCATACGAACTTAAGGATCTTCATCATATAATAATATATGTTATGACATTAATAATATTTTTTATATATCTATGGAATTATGTAACCTTTGCGTTACTGAAAATAGTCTCTATTAATATCGATAAAATGTTGGTGACTATGAATCTGGTCGCGCTGTTTGGGGGAGGCCTGTCCAGCAGTAGACCTCTTGTAGCTGAGATGATAATGATAATGACTGGTGATATTATTACGTACACCTCAATTGTTCCAATTTCCATAAAAATGTAAATAAAACCCTATAGTATAGCTGTCAGTTATCTTTCAGTAATTAAATACATGAAATTATTTCACATTGAACTCTCACGGAACCAATTTTGTCGGAAGTCAGTAAAATTACCAGTAAAATCGGTTCATTAATTTTGTAGAAGTTGTTAAATATTAAAACATATATTTTATGACATACGGCAGACAAACAAGCGAGCTGGCCACCTGATGGTATGTGGTCACCGCCGCCTATGAACAGTAGCTATGAACATTAGCATCACCATGCGTAGGTAAGGTATAGGAAGAAAAGACATCGGAAAGCAGGATGAGCTTCTCTATTTGACGACCTCCGTGGCGTAATGGTTACCACGCCAGACCGCCACCCATGAGGTCCCGGGTTCGAATCCCGGTCGGGTCATGATGAAAAACGAACTTTTTCTGATTGGCCTCGGGTCTTGGATGTTTATTTAAATAATAATATGTATTTGTTATAAAATATAATATCGTTGAGTTAGTATTCCATAACACAAGTTTCGAACTTACTTTGGGGTTAGCTCAATCTGGGTGATTAGTTCCTATATATTTATTTATTTATTGTCACTCACAGAACGAAACGCATTGCTACCTTTACGTCTACATTCTGTGAGAGGATTGTACTTTCCCGGTCGAGCTAGCCCTTTTCATAAATGCTCTGCCACTTAAAATACTAAAGTTTAAAATGAACCATTCTAACATTGAGATGCTGCAACATTAATATTAGTAACTTCAGGAAACTGCGAAATACACCTTATGTATGAAACCTGAAATAGTTTTATGAAGGTTTTATGATCACATGTACCGTCATTTAAAAAGTATAATTACTACAAGTGCCCCTAATATCAGTCATCTGCTCCAAAAACATAGTACAAATACCCAAAATGCCTATAACAATAAACAAAATTATAGCATTGCGTAATTTAGTCGCGAGAATTAACTTTAATTATTCCCTAAATTTGAACCGGCTACCCTCACATTATTAGCATTCACGACGTTACTACAGTCGGAATAAAAGGGTTCAAATATTTCAGGTCAACATAATTTAGTAAAATTGCAAGTTTAATTTCTTGCCATTAAGAGTCCATTTCGCTTGTCCGTGGAACTGTCGTCACAATTAATTTAGTATGAGGAAATCTCCATTCCATGACAATGTTACAGCGTTTACTTGGACTCTTTCGTTTATTCCGGAATGGGAAAGGAATTTGAATAAATTGCTCTTGAAGGTCACACTAATGGCCTATATTTTTAAAAGCGCTTACGTAGCGTCTGTTGTCTGAGAAAATTTTTAACGCTATTGTGTCTACGACTTCCGATGACATGCTAAATTAACAATATTATGAACTTGTCCGTTTTTTTATTAAAAGACTGTGTACTTTAAGTAAACGACCTTATATAAATAGTTTTTTTTTTAGTTTATCATCATAATATATTTTATACTTATGTTTAGAATTATTTTAAGAAACGGTTGTTATATTTAAATTTTTTGCTGTTTTTGCGACAAATATTTACAAGTATCATATTTGTTTTTCAAAATACTCTTCCCTGCTTTTAACATTTCACCTTTAAAAATAACTTTTCCGACATTGCGAGTAAATACATATTTACCCCAGGGAGCAATCCGTCAAAGACCGGACTGCTCGTATTCTGGACCTCGATCGGGGCTAAACGTCGCATAGAGTAAATATATACTGAGACGGATACTCCTAAAACCATTTAGCGGGCAATGCCTAGGTGGTAGCCACCATGAATTGAACCTTTGTCGCAGAGTTCAAAACCATTGTTTTTTTTTATTGAGCCCGTTAAAGGGTTAAGTGACTCCGATCGAGGTCTTTCAAGTATTTACCACTAGTGAATATGTAGTTAGAACCTGGCAAGTTTATTTGCAACTGTCATGGTATTTTTTTTTCATAAATATTTATTAGTATTTGATCATTTCAACGAATACTTACTTGAACTAATTTTACACAAATTATTGAATATTTTTTTTGTTTAGTTTAATGTTTAAATAGAACAAATGAAACAACTTCAATATTATATTAACTTAACACCTACAGTCACAGTTTTACAGAATTAAATAGTTTCGATTATTCCCTTCAATCTAAAATGTTTCAGTTTTATGTCTCGTTTCAAAAGTTTTCAAAAATTCGTTGATATCAAAATTACTGTATTTTATTACAGGACCAAATAATTGTCATATAATTTAGATCTTAAACTGTAAATCCACAATCAACATTTTATTTTTGACCCTCTGTATAACTTTTCTTTGTGCGTTAGTCTGATCCCATTCCTATATTTCAACAGTAATGTGAGAGGCAATGATTTTCTATTATTAACTCGCACTTACGGGAGTTAAAACGTAGGGAACTGGGCTTAGCTTCTATGCTAACTTAGCTAAGCCGACCTCAGTATTCAGGTAAACTCTATAGTCGTTATATGAATAAATGACGTCCGTAAAATCTTCTGAATAGAAGCTTTTGTTACAAAATAAGTTATTCTGATTTGATACCCCAAACCTATCAAAACATGACTGATCGGTTTATGAGATGAGAAAGGAAAACTCAATAAAATTCACTTTAGGCGTGTTTCACCGTCTGCTAATAAATTTCCGATTTTTGTTGGTCAGATAAAAAGACTGTCAGTCCATAAAAACCTGTTAATTCCAAGTTGTGATGACAAGTGTTGATCTCGTGATTGTTTCAAATTATAGTTATGTATCATGCGTAACAAATGAAATCATTCCAGATGTTTTTCATACGATATGTGTATTATCGAGGGTGGATCTACATGGTGCGTGCAGCACGGCGCCGCGGCGGCGGCGGCGGCACAAAAGTATTTTTATTTAAGTTATGATACATTAAACTATGGTTGTTACTGTAAACAAGAAAGCGTGAGACTAAAATGTGGATTTAAGATCAAATATGTTTTTACAATTGGCTGTGTAGCTGAAAATCGAACACTTTATTCACCGGTTTTCAAATCGGTTAACCCTCCAGTAGTGTCGCAACTTTAATCAGGGATTCTTACAACTTCGCACCAACAAAGGCGTAGTCGGTAATCTATGAAAATACTCGTATGTAGTTCCACAAACCGTCAGTTGTGCTATGACATGAAAAACTCGGAAATATGATAAAAAGAATGCGAAGAACAGAAAAGCGTTTGCCCTAATGAAGCGAGATTGTTCGTACAGCACACCTGATGTCGGCTTTGTGGTGATGGTGTTTTCATATACATATGGTAAAGTTGGTGGTTTAGAACAGAACGGTAATGTTGGATGAGGTTGGTGAATGCGGATCACCTGATAATAAGATGATCGCCATCGAATATAAAGCACAGAGACACTAATGAAAGTAAAAGATCAGTCTTTTGCCGATCTTTAATATGAAGAAGGTTAAAGGGTTTAACCCTTAGAGGAGAAGTTGAGTTTGAGTCGTTTCTGAGTTTCTCACTCGCCAAATGAAACGCATTACCGTAGCAATCATGCTGCATCTTAAAGAATTAAGACTTCCCCGGTCTAGCTAGTCCATTTCACAAAATGGTCTACCACTTCATAAAGTTAACGGGTATTGAATGACGCTATTAGCATTAAATTCGTCTTTTGTATAGTTTAGTGCAAGAGCTATACACTTTACTCTTACAATACTATGTTGACTCTATGGCGATTATATTATCATTTTATGCCATATCATTCCACTATTAAAATATACCCCATGAGAGTTTTAGAGCAATACCCCACCACTCTTCTCTACAGCGGGAAGACGGACCGGATTGCAGTGTCAATAATATCAGTGCAATGTCAATTATAGTTTGGTGTAATTAAAATAAGATCACTAAACAATGTCAAGTACCCTTTAAACTTTCTATCTATTTTTAAATTGTACAAAAGTTTCTGAATTTACGTCTGTAAATAAGAAAGAACCCTCGTTTCCACTTGCGTTCACCGCAATAAAAGAAACACGAAACCATGAACAGGTATGAAAACATTTCGCGGTACAATCAACAACATCGTAAAACGCTACTTGAACGCTTTCAATATTAGTGATACCATTCAACCCACTCTATATAATTGATTTTCGATTTGCACACATATAAACAATTACTTTCCAGTTCGATCTACGGGAGTTTTCAAGTTGATACAATGTTTTTATTTAAATATTTCTACATATTATTATGAGGAACTGTCTGATATCAGTGCATAGTGAAAATAAATAGACCTAATGTATTTCGATTAGTGTGCGTTACAGTAGAGAGTTTTATACAAAATTAAATGATACTAAACGACTCGAGTTGATACGGTGACGATTTCTTGCCAAGTTGATATGTGTGCTACGACCCTAAGGAATTTTTGAGAATTTGGATAGTGATCCATCTATATCCAGTGACACCGTTTGAAACTTCGTCCTAGATGGCGTTTGGAAAATATATTTTGTGTTTTACAAAAAAAATATTTTTATATAAATTTCCACCTAAGCAAAAAAATTTATTTATCGTAGAAGTATACTGCTAAGTTAAAAAATCTGAAACCCGCATTTGTACTCAATTAATAAAACCCATTTAATTTGCCATAATTAAACATCATTCGTGAATAAGTAAACATTGTCATTTGCTAAGTCCTCGTTGTTATAGCCAATCTAATTAATTTTGTTTATATTTTGAACCTAAATTCTGACTAAAGTGCTGTATACAAGTTTTTATGAAAAACGAAAACATATTTGGTCATTTGAGTTTATTTATTTATTTTAATTTTATTATATTTATAATAAATAGCAATTATGTAAAATATTAAACTATGCTAAAATCCGTACCTTAGAATATCATCAAACGTACAATACAATAATCATAAAAAAAATCTTGCAGCATCAACAAAAAAGTAATAAACAGACATAACAATTCAATATATTGAATCAAATAGCGGCATTGGTTTTCGGACGATGCCCACTGAATCGTGGAGTTTTTTTCCCCTATAATAAATTGTACATAAAGGCTCCACGCACTCGAGTCACGCATAACATCTTATGGATTTATATCCCACACTTCTGTCCAAATTTAGATTTAGTGTTATGTTTAGCTATAACTCACGACACTTAGGGCTTTTCGCAAAATTGTGAGAAATCGCCTCTGAGCCAATTGTAATTAATATTTTATTATTGGTTGTATTAACGCGACTTTGTTATTCTTTTACAAAGAAAATATTATTACTCTCTTTTCAACTTACTTTGCAGGATTTATTTATTTGAACAAAAACCACTACATTTTACACAACATTAAAACTAAACAACTTACGTTGTATTATTGTTAGTTTAAACTGTTCTTTTGTCGGACAAACGCTTCATAGTCACATGAAATCTCTCCAAACCCTCTGGGCATAGCTCGAAATAGACATCTAGGTGACAATAATAATGTTTATTTCTTCGTATCAAAACGATGGTATGAAATCTTAAGGTCGCTGTATACGTAACGTGTTTTTTCCTGGACGGGACGGAACGGGAAGTTAAATGTTACATACAAAATGTATGTGATTAAGCATATTATTATGTCGCGTATACACGGACGGGACGGGAACGTGGTCGGCCGTGTCGAACAAAAAGTCACGTCCCCGTCCCGTCCGAGGTATTATCCCGTTGCGTATACAGAGACCTTTAAACGACAATACAATTTTATATTATTAAAGTTTTTAATACTGAACACATGGTTGATAAATGTATAAGCTTACAATATTATTCCAAGCGCGCCGGTTTCACAATATCCTGATAGATTTCAGATATGGTTTTGTATGACTTTTCCACAATTTATCTGGCTATTTGGAACTTATTATGGGATATTCTGAAAACAGTCCTTGTCCTCACTCAATATATAATAGTAAGCTGTAAAATTGTCTCACATGGTCACCACCGTCATTCACATAAGTTTTTTATTATGGCTTTTTTTAAATAAAAGTTCAAACCTTCATAACTCCATGCCAGTGGTAGTAATTTCACAGAGCAAATATGTAATGCAATGATAATTTTATTGCTGAGAAATGCACGCTTTAAGGGGTCAGAGGATTTTTCATTACCTCGTCTGTGCATATGAGTTTTACGAATATTTCAAAGCGGAACATTTTTTCCGCGAGTGGAGTCAGGGTTAAGGTAGTGACACATAGTTAAAAAGCATATTACAATTAAGTATACGAATTGATATAAGTAGGTACGATATTTGCTCTTTGCGACAGCTTCATAAACGAATAGTATAAATTTATAATGTTCATTATCTGATTGAAGTACCATAGTTCTTCAGAAGAACCGGTTACGCAATTGAATAAAACTCGAATCTGATCAAATAGATGGCGCTGCTGTGCATAAATAAATACACGCAAATGAAGTTGCGCGGGTTCCACTAGTATATTATACATGTAGAGGTTGTGTATGCAACTGTGTAAAAGAGCCTTAAATAACACTCGTTAACTTTTCCGCACAGTAACGGGACCCAACGATTATTTTTCGAGAACGATTTTAGCGGGTTGATTAAAACGGGCGTATTTTTTTAAAGCACGAGTAATTTTTCATTTATCGCATGAGTGGGTAAAGGCTTCGGGTATGTACAGTACATAAAACGGGGATGGTAATGAATAAATAATGTCATTTAGCTCTTTGTTTGCGGTGAGAGGGGTAAAAGGTTAGGAACACTTTGTTTCTTATTCACAGGTTTTTGATACTCGTTTAGTGAATATATTGTACAGGTCCTTATGTAGATTATTCCTAGGCTGCTTCTGGGCTACGGGCTCGAAACCAGGGCGGTGGAGCTGTGATGTGCTGCGCACCAGCATAGCTATAATACACTGTGACGTTGCAACAGTAGGTTGATAGAGCGGCGACCATCACTGCACTGGCGACAGGTCAGTAAGTATGCAATTAAAGAAATAAGGATCGTTCAAGAGTCAGACTGATTAACGGCTGACGGCTGAACCAATCATGTGATTGTTAAGGCAGTGGTGATTCAAGCCCGCCACACTCTCTAGGAATGATTTCGTCGGAAATCACTGATACTAATCAGTCAGTATACTAACACTGAATTCGGGACAAGCCCATCACACATTCCCACCGATCTGTCTCCTGCGTAGCCAGGATCAACAACGGCGACCTCAGATTGACAATAAGCGATGAAGCTTATTGACGTCCCGGGGGAGAAAACTACAGCTGTCTTGGAACTCACAACGAATTTCATCAGAAAGAAGATAGTCGGATCGGATTGCAAAACCTTCTAAATGCCTGATGAACTTAATAAACATCTGTTTAACCTTAACATGAGCCAGTCCGCGATGTGCAGATTCTGCCAAGAAGAAGAAGAAAGTGCCATGCACATTCTCTGCTCCTGCGGACCACTCATGTACAAAAGAAGTATACACATGGGAAAGCATATTCTGCTTCCAGAGGAGATACAACAGCTCTCTGCCCACCACATCTGGAAGTTCCTAGAAGCAACCAGTCTGGTCAGGGAAATTTAAGTAAAGGGCACTACAAAAGATCAGCAATGGTCGAAGCAGTATTCTTGAAGCCCACAGCAACAAATTATAATAATAATAAATGCCTGATAATTCTCTCTGCTATACTAACACTGAATCGTGTTATGTGTGCTTTTAACCTACACAGTCAGTTAAGTAGAAGTTGAACCTACTAGTACTATAAATAACCACACTACGTATTTCAATAATTACAATACTTTTATTATAAATACATGATTACTCCGGATCTCAAGTACGAATTATAGTTGTTTATTAGACAATTAAAAAAAAAAAAAATATCTATGATAATAATGAATATTACACTCGCTTATACCCTACGTTAGGTCTGGTAGATTCCGCACATAAACTAAAAGCAATGTTTCGGAAGTGAAAAATTCTTGTTTGAATAGAAAATTGATAATCTCTACGTTTAAACAGATTATTTTTATAGTCAGTCAGTTTGTTTCAGTTAAAAATGTTTTAACCTATTATATTATAAGTTTTTTATTTTGTATTAATTATTTCATATGTTTTGGAGTGGTTGAGCATTAGTTTCATGAAATGGACTTAGCCAGATGGATAGCCAGCATCGTAGGAGGAGTATCACTAAGAAGCAGCAATGTGTTTCATTTGGTGAGTGATATGAAAGCCCAACTCTTTCCGTGTACCATTTCTCACTAACTCCTTTATTCCTGCTGCTGAAGGTTCAAGGAATAGTACATATTATTATCTTAGTTCTTAATAGGCGGCACGGCGCTGTGATCACTTGCTAATCTGAAATCAAAATAAATCAAATGATATCGTTGCAAACACAGTCTACAATTTCGTATTTCAATTAGTTTAACAATAACGCCATCAGGCTCAATTTGTAATTAACAACAATTTTAATAAAGATAAAACTAACAAATATAAAATTATTATGTAAGAATTTCTAAATTATATTTATGCAAAATCAGTCTGCAGTGACTCCTCAATTGAAGCTTCATTTTACGGACGTGGTTATGTGAAAAATTTAATTCATTGCTAGCAAATTTATATGCATACCACGCCTGCAGTTTATCAAGAATGCAGTGCTCCCCAGCCCCGGCTCTAAAATAAAACGGTCAGCTTCATTCCACCTATTATATGAGTACTCTACCTTGGGAATTTGGTACCTTAATGATTTATGACGAAGTTTTTATATGAATTTTAATTTTTAAATTTTATTGCTGGTTGATAACTTAATAAACGATGTGCCTATGTGTACACAATATATTGTGTACAATATATGAATATATTGTGTTTGATTATGATGATGCTGCTGCGGATGGTAATGATGATGATGAGGAATTCATTTTGCACACCGAAACTAGGGTAGTTTGCGGTGTATATAAAATTAAGTTAATTAAGTTATTATTTTTACCTTAGTTTTTGTTTGAACACTGGCATAAAGTATGCAATGTTCTATAAATATTTAATTTTTTATGAAGGATGCTGTTATTTATATTTTAATTGTTGATAATAAACTGATAAAAGCGTACGTACAAGTATCAAATTTCTATAAGTTTAAGATTTTCATCTACCTAACTTACTCAATATGAGTATAAAATTTATGAAACTCAAATTCACTAACCTCACATTTAATTACAACAGTAACCAATAATCTTAAACAGCAAAGATTACACCGCAGAAGTTGTTTTATCCGATCTCTTACGGAGTAAACGTTCGGTCTCCATGAAATATGCATCAAATGTTTACACAGTCTCGGCCAAGCCATTCCCTTGAAGTCGACTGAAGCGGACCGATTTGCAATTCACCGAACATCCTTTTGAAAAAGAGCCACTGAACAAAGACGGCGAAGAAAAGGAATGAACGTCTAAATACTGGCCTATTTACGACTGGGTAAGATTAAGTGACTTAGATGAAGTACCTATACCTGAAAAACAAATGTGTACAAAGGTATATATTGACTTGTACTTCTTCTTAGTGTATTGAGTCTTTTATTATCTGATATAGTGTTAATTTATTTGACGGATAGACAAATTAGAATCTATCCAGTTAAAGTTTTAAACTTTTAATAAAACGTTACCATGGGGAACACAAATTGCTACAACATTTCAGTAGTCTTTAAAGTTAGGAACGTTCTAGGAAATTAAACATTTTTCAGATACGTGTCACGACGAAATTTTGGGAGGACGTAGAAGTTTTTCTTATCTTCTTATTGAGGTTGAAACGTGTGATAGTTCTACTTTGTATCAAGAGGATGCAGTGGTAACAGCTTATAAAGTATAAGACTAGAAATTAACAGAAAAGTTGCGATTACGACGAAACAATTTATTGCAAATAAATGCAATCCATTAACTAGAAACCTGACTTTAACAAACTTATATATGGTGAACTGGAATAAAAATTGTACAAATAGAGCCTCTGTGTACACACGTGTAGTTGAAATATGCAACCCACTCATAGGTTTTAAAAATTCCCAACGGGAACTGAGTAAAAACCGCTTGGAACTGGTAAAAGCCAGTTACCGGTGGATACGATATTAATCCTTAGCGTACCGCGCTATTTAATAACTGTTTTGGTGGTTGAGTTTTAAAAAGCTGTTACAGTTTGCTAACTCTATTTTCTGTATATGGGATTTCACTGAAATACTACTAACCATCTTTTAAACTGTGTATTTATAATTATCGAAAGGTGAGAATTCTGCTCCTTGCATCTTTGAACTTAGCAGTCTTAGTAATATAGTATAGTATCGTGGATTTTTTTTTCTTGACGATGTTGTGCAAGCTAGTGAAGCGCTAACGGGATACGCTTCACCAGCAACATTGGTTTTACGTGGGCGAGGTGTCAACCCGCCGCACAACCCCCGAAATGCTGGAGGACCACACCCGTCGTTGGTCAGCGAGTCCATTGGACTTAGCCGGTTAGTGTAGCTAGGCTGTACTACCGACCATTCCCCTATCCGCCACCTTGGCCGCCACCACGCTCCTTTACGCTGTGAGGGCCAGCGCGGGGTATCGTGGAATTAGTATCCCATACAAAAGATTAAAAGATTTTTAGAGGGTCGGCAAAGCTCTAGTGATACTCACGGTGTTGCAAGCGTCCATAGGCTACGGTGACCGGTTACCATCACCCAGGTCGTAAGCTTGTTTGCCACCTTAGTGGTATAGAAAAATAAGTCACGAACCTGCTTTGGGGCTGGCTCGATTTGTGTGATTTGTCCATCGAAGACTAATGTACTAGGATTTGTTCCTATTTATTTATTTAGAACATTGTTTTGTCGGTACCAGCCATTGTCTCAAGATGACAGTTCAACATCCAAGTCAATCATTAAATTGATTGAAAACACGAATAACCTGTTGAAAGCGATTAAAATAATGTCTGAATGAAAATAATGTTTTAATTGTATCATAATACATTTCATCAAATGTTTATTTTAGATTCAGTATTATATTTTTATTATTTATTTATTTATTTATTTAATGATTTGTAAATCAAAAGGAGACTCATATCCAAGATGACCATCGTAATGATTTATAGTGCCTTTTGTAGTGAATCGGTAGAACTTGCATTGTGTGGAGTTGGAAAAGAAGGTCTTTTTCCAGTAGACCAGAATAACTAAAAAAATAAATCAGAGTAGTATTCTAATATTATGTAAGCACCATAAATCTTTCAAACTTTAGCAAATGCAGTATTATAACACATAACAGGTTTGCAGGTGCAAGTGATCCCTAGCGATCTCTCCTTTTCTCACAATCCTTATGAACCATTTTTAAAGTGATAAGTAATTTAGTACCTAACAAAGGTTATTTGGTTGCCTCTGTTATTAACGCTTCCCTTAACATGAGAGCAGGGCAAATGGTGCAAATATTTGGTTACCTACAAGAAATATGAAAACAGGTGGAGTGCTCTGTCGTTTTGAATAACTTGTATATGGTTAAATACATTTTTTTATTATTTATTAAGCGTCAAGCTAAAAAAAAATACTATTTAAAAAATATAAAATAAGTGTTTAACAAATAAAGTGTCAATTTTTTTATGCCAAGTTTCGCAAGAACGTTCATACGGATTGGCAGGCAAACTCACATATTTCCTATGGAATTTCTTGTACTCTGACCTAAGGAAACCTTAAAGAGATAATCATGATGAGAACGAATGCAAGTTGCCATTCATTTACCCATTAAAAAATCTTAATGATAATGAGGTAACAACCAGGAAAAATATTTATTTGCCCGCAAGTTTTAAAAGCCATAAAAAAATATTTGAAATATAATAAGCGCCACATAATTGCACTTTTGTTACGTAGTTCATGACTTGAAATAATTACTATGGTACTTGTAAAAAAAATATGTAAAGTAAATGAAATTTCGTCGCCCGTGTACGCCACTTCATAAAACGTTTATCGTGATGGAATGTAATAATTATTGTGTTGTGCTTTAAATCAGAAAAAATCAGGCAATTTACCTTTTTACTACCGTAACTTACCATAAATTTAATATAATCTAAGAAATTATCGCGACAACGCCTACAAACTCGGTTTAAAATAAAACATTTCAGGGTCGTATTTATTTTACATTGTTTTATTATGATCGTAAAAGTTAACTGCTTTAAGAGAACGCGAAAATATTTAAATAGATAAGTAAATTACTTGTAAATTTAATCCAGAGTGTCTAACAAAAATTAATGTTAATGAAGATTAAATTGATACTTTAGAAAAGCAACTCGCTCTGTTTATAATAATATGTACTCAGAAGCTGATAAACATTAGGTAGAGAAGTAGAAATATCAGCCATTCTTCAACTTCACAGATCAGAAGATTTACAGATAAGAGAGTCAGCTAATTAGTTTTAAGAAATTTATTTAAGAACTGAAACAAGTGACTAAAAGGGTACCACATAATATACTTCTTCGTATATTCATAAGAAACTAAAGTTTGCTTGCGAGTAACTTTTTTTTGCGTCGAAGTTGTTCTCTGTAAAGTTCCAAAGCATACTCAAAACAAAGATTCTTTTACTGGTCTTCGAGTTAAATCAACAAATACAGTATTTACAGACTAATATTCTGGTTTAGACCAGAGGTTACACTAAATGCAGAGAATTTTCTTATGATTACTATCTATCTTATTATTTTATGTTTTCAATCAATAATATCCTACCTTCATGAAACAAAACTCAATAGGTTACAGATAATTATGTTAAATTTTGTCTTCGCTTAAACTCTTTTCAAAGTAAAGCTGTTGTTACGGCTACAGCTGCAGTTAGTAATTGCAAAATTTCAGATCTCTAGCTTCAAGGGTTTACATGATATTATTTTTTCAAGTCAGATGCCATTTATATTTCTCAGCGTATCGATTTCAATGATAAGATAAACTTTCCAATTTTTTCCTGAATGAAATAGGTATTCAATACTACATAAATAAAATTGTAGTCACTATTACAAAAGAATTAAACATGAATAACAAAATAAAAATAAAATTATGTCAAATAAAAGGCTTTTATATGTCAAATCCACCTCTTAATGTTTCTGGTACAAAGCTCCCCAAAACGCTTGCTGCGTTGCCGCGCTGAATGGCGATGGCCATTTTTTGCACCAGAAACAAGGCAGATCGGGGGTCGCCGTTCCTCGCCGCTGTTCTGTACCCTATCTCTCTGATTAGGGTCTTAGCCTCAGCACACCAACAACCCAATGTCTCCACGGCTATGGGCACAAAAATATAATGTGACTCCATATCCGCACACTTTCGCCACTTAAACTACTTCACAGAAACACTTCGCTACTTAAATTAATCGATAATAAAATCAAGGAAAAAGTATCTCATAAAGATGAAATGCTGCAAAGAGAAGAAAATATTGAAAATTTTAAGGATCTCCAAGGACTCATTTCTTCTTTCTTTGTCTTGTGCTTCTAAAAATAAAATTTGATTCAACTGAAGCCCTGAATGACCTAAAGACCAGATGGCCAGTGACTTGGAATAACGACTGCCATTTAATGACAACAATCGAAACCTATAGCTACTAACCTATACTCTTAATAAAGAATCGATATTTAATAATAACTAATAATCCATTATTTTTATAACCTCTAACTTTTAAAACCATCACAAAAACTTTGATAAGACGATGAAGATTGTTCGGAAGAGAAAAAAGGCAATAATATAAGTCATAGAAAAATGAACGCATCATCATTGTAAAAAGGTCTATCATAACTCGAGATTTTTCATATAAGATCAGGAATCGTTCAACGACAATGACTGGGGACATTAGAGAATCGCTCAGTCGACTGTTACGTCGCCGCAGGCATTCTAATAGAGATCGCTGGTGGGCTGGATCACTTGATGTTAGAAAAACTAGATATGATTTAAATGCATTCATATATTATATAATTAATTCTACTAATAACTAATCTAAAAATTCATATATTACATATTTAATTTCATTCTGAAAATAAATAAATTTATAAATTCAAATTCAAAATATTTTTATTCAAATAGGCCTAATATAAGCTCTTTCTTATATTTTTATAAGCTATGCGCTTAATTAGCATGATGAAAGACAAAGGTCAGTCAGTGACGTTATTTCAAACTGAACTAATGCGTTAAAATAAATTTATATTTAAAAACCGGGCAAGTACGTGTCGGGCCACGCACAATGTAGGGTTTCGTATTTGCTGCGCTTTGCTTGCCTTCAGTTGAGTCCAATATTCCATCACATTTGTAAGTTTTCATCAAAGAAATTTTGTTTTATAAGTTCGTCGGCTATTACTCGGTAACTAGTAGAGCCTACTTAACCGTTATAGTTTTCATTGAAGGTTCAGCATATGGACTACTCCCATGTTTTTTTTCAAATTTCTCAATATTAGACTTTAACGAAAATTGACACGATAAATGTAAATAATTCCGAAACGGATCATTGTATCGAAAAATGATCTTCCCATACCCTCAATGTTTTGAAGAGACCTATCTAACGATACCCCACAATATGAGGTGGGCGCGAAAAAAAAACTCATTTCCACTTTACATGTAGGGGCGTAGGCAACTCTTTGTTAACATTGTTAATATGTGTATACATACCAAATTACAGTTTTCTATCGTCAACCGTCTAGGCGCTAGACTGCGGACAGACAGACGGACATGGCAAAACTATAAGGGTTCTTTGTAGTTTACTACGGAACCCTAAAAAACAGTAACAAAAGATACAAAATATTAAAATAATGAAAACAGTGTCTTCACACTCTGTATAGACTGTTTTGCGCAATTGATCGCAGTGTTTTCCGAAAGTAAATGCAAGTTTAATTTATCATCAACTACTCCAAAGCTGTTGTCGAACAAATTATTGAAGCCAAGAAAATGAAATTGTATTTCTATTTTCAAAACATATTGACAAGTTAAATTAGGAAATCATTAAAAGAAATCGCGCAACCAATAATCCTATTTCAAAATTGTTTTCCTTTGCATTTCTTTGAACAAAAGCAGCAGCTGCAACAAAATAAACTAAAGAAGAGCAAATTGCTTTACAACTAGCGCGTTCTAAGTAAAAATTCCTTTAGCGAAGTTTAAACTTTGGCGAACTAGTAACTCCATTGCCATTTCTAGTAGTTTAACATCTGTTTAAGGAGCGTTTCCTTTATTAAACGCATCAATTCGACGCCCAGCATCGCGATAAGGCGTGCACTCACGATCTTCGGCGACAGTTATTGTCGTTAAATGTAATGTCAGTTCCACAACAGAATTGCAGCTAGCAACACGCTTTAATATTAGTATTCCATGTAACATTGTTACCAAAACTAAGATTGTTGACGGCAAGAATGTGTATTACCTTTTTAGGTGATTCATTGAATATCAGTCACTTAAGTTGTCAGTGTATTTTGAAAGATTTAAGAAAACTTTTCTAAAACGCAGGCAGTTTTTAGGAGCATGAAGGAGATTTGTATGAGTTTTGGCGTGCTAAACTAGAAGTGTTCGAGTGAACGAGATGGGCGTTTGAATCAGTAGAGCTACCGTAAAAAGAAAAGATTAGATCTTTTACTATATTTATATCGCGAACTAAAGTGTTAAGCTATACTAAAGCTTGAACTCCGCTGGTAACATCCAATAGTTTGTTAATATTATATTCGGTTTGTAGGTGTACTGAAACAAAACGTATGGAAAGATGCAAAACCTCATCCTTCACGATAGCTTACTCGCCAGAGCCATCAACATGTTTATTACATCTGTACTCTATTCTCTGAAAAACATTGTAAAGTAATTTTTTGTTTCATTTTCTTTTAACACTTAATAGCCAGTATTCTTGAGTAATAAAAGTAACTTGAATTTCGATTTAATATTTTTTCTCTGAGGCTTGATAGCAGTTCAAGACTGACTGTAATAAAAAGTTGCATTTTCAGCTAATTACCTTAACATTTCAATGGCAAATGACGTGAACCATTACACGATATCCCTGTCGGTATACTACCGTCGTGATGTTTATGATTTTCTGCCCTCTATTTACTAACGACTTGGGTAATTTAACAGAAGTGTTTACGATTTGAGTTGCGTGTCTAAATATGCCAGTTACGAAGTCGGCTGACGCGTCGGTTTACAAACGGAAACGTTATTGTTTCATTAAATAACCCTTTCGACAGTTTAATTTGCTAACTCGCTTAGAATATTGTTGTTATTGTTTACATTATTCAAAGATTCAGATTTGTCGGTGTTGAATTAAAATTATAATTTAAACTGACTGACATAATTACTTTGGTAACAAGTTTGTGCATCGAACCAACAGTTTTGACAGTATTTTAACGTGCATCGTTTTTTTTCTATAGAGATTAACAGACATAACTCATAACAAGATATTATATAAACAGACCTCCTATACCGTTTAATTGATTATTAATCATAAGATATTACAATCGTTTTGGATTAATAACATGATTATTAGAAATCGACTACACATTATTAGTAGTAAAAACAAAATAAAATACGGCTCTGTCACACACTTCACGTTTTATTATTATAGCAAATTCATGGAAATACTATTTTATATACCTAATTAAAAAGTTACGAAGGTAAAATTTCAAACAAATTCCTTTATTTTAGTCACACTTACTTAATTAACAGCGAGTTTTTGCATTTAAAGCTTTACAAAAGCAGTGGTTCTGTGCTTTCTTTTATTTTCTGTGATAACATAAATATTTTTTCACTAAAATTCATGCTAATGATATCTTTACATAGTGTAAAACGAGGTAGTTTTTACTGTCTGTCTGTGTGTCTTATGTATGCTTAAATCTTTAAAACTACGCAACAGATAAGAATAATACATTCCAAAATTCCTACGGGAAACACGCAAACGAAGTTGCGCGGGTTTCGCTAGATATTTTATAAATACTAAAAGTAGATGTCTATATTGTACCTGAACCCTGAATGAAGAATCCTAAAAAGAATAGTTTTTATCTCGGAAAGCACTCTAGGAACAACGGCTTTGCTCGACTAACACAGTGTCATTCTTAACATTTTCACTACTGTCCCCTTATCGGATTTGCGACCATCGAATCTGACCTACTAGCAAATAAACAAGATATTACATCAGCAACGTGATTATAACACACAAGAAGATAAAGGAGGGTCAAAAAGGCTGGGATTAAAAGCTATTGGCTCACTGCCCATCCAATTTTCTTTGTTGATGTCCCCAGAGAACCCAGATTATCTTAACAAAGCAAAGACTGGAACGTTAGAGACAATGTAATCGGCGGCCAGATCTTACGTAGAAAACAATTACACTACTCGCACTTCTATCAGTCTTTGAGATACGTCTTTGTAATGAAAGATGTAAGTTATTCATTGTAAGTAGACTAACGCTGAGTTGCACCATCTTACTTTAACAATAACAAACAACGAAACTTCAGTTAAAGTACCGGTTAGACTAAAAATGAGTTGCACCAGTTGACAAATAGTTAAATGACGGCATAACTTTAACCATAACCGTAACCGCTCACTTTTCGCTGGTTAGTGCTATTGTTTGTGTTATGTATATATATATAAAACAAACACACCGAACTGTCTAAAATTTGACACTAGTGGACAGCGCTAGATGATGATACCATATTTAAAAATGTTACCCCCAACGAATTTAGGGTAAATCACGCCTTATTTGATTTGCAACACTTTTAACTTTAACAAAGCTAATGAATTCGCCGGTGCAACACATTTTGCTGTAACCGTTAAAGTCAGCGTTACTGTTAGTGTCAAATTTAACACAAACCTTTACTATGACTTCTAATATGGTGCAACTCAGCCTAAGTATTTAATACTAAATCAGGTATTATTCGCACAGATAGCTAAGGCTTTTTTTATTTGGCCCAATCTTTATTTTGTTAACGTAAAGGAATTTGCTGCTACTGTTATCTGCTTACATATTATATGCTTGATAATTGATATAGTCAACCATTTTAAAATATTCGTTAGCGTTCTTTGTAAAACGCAGAAAATTATTTTCATTCGCTTTTATAAAAAAAAAACTTCAAGAATCTCTTAAGTTTCAATAACTTCTTTTAACTTTTTCTTGTTCGAGAAACCTCGTTATATTGTGATTTAAAAATATATTAAAATCATAAATATTATTTTTGTTATAATCTAGCTGTTCTCGCCATAGATTTAGTATATACTAGCGTATAGATCGGCAATGGTTTGATTAAGGCGAGACCAAAAACAAAATACACTAGTGTGCGTGTAATGTACATGTGTGCAAGCAAGATATATAATTATGTGGATTTTCCTTTTTGTTTGAGTTACATCCAGGCACTGCACAGGTAACCATATTTAATCACGTCTAATTAACACCAAAACTACACTAAAAATCATAAATTTTGTAAAAATACCTAAGTGGGATTTGTTTTTAACACGACTGACGTCAGGACGATACAGCCCGATAGCGTGTATAGGAAGAATGGTCTAGCCCATCTATCTCGCTCTAACAAGCGCGTATGCTATGATTTATCTCTTTTGCATTGCCAATCTAACGCTAGTATATAATAAATCTAATGGTTCCCGCGGTATAACTCGCGAATTAATAATAAGTGCTGAAAAAAAAACATAATATGTTAATCTAGGACTGTAAACTTGCTAATTGTAATATTCAATAAAAACTATAATAATTTTGCGTTGAAATAGTAACACACGAATCCTTACAAACATTCATTCAAGGCTTAATAATTATAATGTTTGTTTATATTATCTATTCTACTCTGTTCATTTTAATACAAAAACATAGAGATATCTTTTTATTAACAATAAATACATAAGCTTTTAATACGATTAAAGTTTTATTATATTCTATTCTAAAGATACTAGATAACCATAATACGCATAAGTTAACAACACTGACATATTAATACCTGAAAACATAGATGAGTATTACTCGCCTTTAAAGGAAACAGGGTAGGGGAGAAAGCCGTACAAATTCCAATAAAATACACCTTCACTATCGGCACCCGTAATACTATGATTATATATTACGACCCCCAATTTCTCATCCCTCAACATAAGCTATCTCATCTCGTTACGCAGGCAGTAATGACCGTCACACAAGTTGCTCTAATGCGTACGTCCCTAACGATCGTCGGGTATTCCAATAGTCCTAATATGGGTTAATACATAGACATCGTATCGGCGGAACTACATAGACTGCGGGTTTAAAATAAACTTAAAAAAAATTTTGGTATGCTGCAGTCTGAACTGGTGGTAGGGAAAAATGTGACGATTCGAAAGAGCATTATGTATTTGAATAAATGTATTTATTAGTAATAAATAGTTAAATAAGTTAATTATTATGTAAAATATTACCATCATTATCAATGATATTATATGCTCTTAGTTTTGATTTAACTATACTGCATGCCCTTTTAATCCCTGGGAGAGAAAAATACTTTTAAAGTTAGAAAATTAGTTCCAATTTGTTGTATGAAAAATAAAGAATATAATTATAAATTCCTACGCTTTCATGTAAATACAGTGTATGAAATACTTTTTACATTTATTGTGCAAAAAATATATTTCTACCTTATATTCAAAAGCTACTGGGGAAACTGAAAAAGTAATGAAACACAAAATGTAAAAATAGGTTGAATGTGATGCTATACTAGTCGCCAAATGGCTAACTTGCGCTGACGTTTATAGAAGTTCGAAACTGACACATTACTGGGTGCATAATGAAATAGATTTTCAATTGTTTTATACGCTGTGAGTCGCGTTGTTGGCGCGTAGTACTTACTATAGCTGTTTTTTTTTGCCGTCTATTTATCATCTCCACAATGTGTCTATGGCCCGTATGGCTTCCCTGGCGTCTACTACGCCCTGTTAACGGCTCCAGTTAAATAATGAACGTAGTGTCACGTTCACGATTCAATTCTAGTAGGCAATAACGATTATTTGAAATGTGTCCATTAACATAATATTATGGAATTATTACGTAGAGCCCAAAATTTTTGGGAGTATGGGAGACCGTAGTAGTTTTTTATAGGACTATTAAAATATTCGTAATTAAAAAATCGTAAAAAATAATATTTGAGACACAGACACGATCCCATCCTGTCGCCTGATGGTAAGCAGTCATCCATCACTGTCAATAACCACAAACTTACAGAATATTTATTTACGTACTCATCTTTTCTCTACGGTGTATTTCAACTAACATCACGACAGTTTTATGTGCATTGATGATACAATTAACAAATGAAAGAGGTATCCAGGGCCATAAATATGACTCAAGTTTCTAAATGTTTCAATTTACAAAGTTTCATGCTTACATAATTAAAAATCATTGTTTTTAAATTCTCTACCCTGGTTGGACTTATTTCATTTATTGATTGTACTTAAAAGCTTCACTAGGTGGCGCTGATTAAATTGTCCAAAAAACTATTGTTTATTAACAAAAGCCATGAAAAATAATTTCCTGATATCTGAGACATCAATTGCTAAGGTGCTGCGGTTGCAACGGCCATTGAGGGCTATAAATCGTGTTAACTAACTGTTTGGGATACCCTAGGGGCACGAAGGAAACCATTCGATTAATAGTTTATCTTAAATTAATAGTGAAACTTATCGCTTAAGAGTTTAAAGACGTTGGGAGGTTTATTAAATTACTTTAGTGATTGTCAGAAATTTAAACAATGTAACAAATCAAAAAACGAGACGCGCTGCCGGTGTTTGATTGAGTTTTGTTTTAAATATAACGCTCAGTCGTGTCATTGTCTACAGGTGGTATTTGGATTGTATGTAGACCTCAAACGTGATACAGAAGGCGTATGGATGAGTTTAAAATATAATTCAATCGTGCTAATAGAGGTCAGTCTTAGTATAGCTTAATCTACTGGTGTCCCCGCGCTGGCCCTCACAGCGTAGGGGAGCGTCCCCAAGGTGGCGGATAGGGGAATGGTCGGTAGTACAGCCTAGCTACACTAACCGGCTAAGTTCGATGGACTCGCTGACCAACGACGGGTGTGGTCCTCCAGCATTTCGGGGGTTGTGCGGCGGGTTGACACCTCGCCCACGTAAAACCAATGTTGCTGGTGAAGCGTATCCCGTTAGAGCTACACTAGCTTGTACAACATCATCAAAAAAAAAAAAGAAATCTACTGGTGTTATTTAAACACTGTAATAAACATTTCCTTTAATTTCACATTTTGTATGACTAGCGTGTGAGATTGAAACTTGATATTGACAATTTCAACTTGAGAATTGGCCCGCTATTGTAATCGTAAAATAGCCAAAACTGTTGATTGCAGAACGATGACAAACTTCTGTTATTCGTGCATTGCACCTCGTGTAAAGGCAAATACAATAAACCCATACAATAGTTTTCCTATCGCTTAATTTACTTTACAGTTCTAGTTTCACGAGACAAAAGCCCCGTATGTGTCCGCCCTTGACGAATCATTATCTACAGCGGAATTGGGACACCGTACTGCCTTGAATTTGAATGTGCCAACTCAGGCTTAAATCTGGTGAGTAAACTTAATTAAATTACTTACTCCAACTAAATTAGTGAGTTGTCGAAGTAAGTAATACAACATGATATGCTATATATTTAGACTTCTTATAGACCAGCGAGCGGCTAGAAATGGCTAGTCTGTTTATTTTGGTCAGGTCTTAGGTCTTTTCTATGTACCTATAAAATTATTGTACAGTCAAGAGCACGTCGACGTTTATATATCGTACTTTGTACCGTTCTTAAGTTCTATGTCATAAGAGCCAAAATTGAATTGCTCAATTGCTCAACGTGCTCCTGACTGTACATTAGCGCCCCGCCCCAGATTCGGTTAGCCTATGTTACTCGGGAATAGTGTAGCTTCTCATAGGTGAAATAATTTTCGAAATATATAAAATATTTTTTTATATTGCAACGAATAACAAACTAAAATACAAATCTTTCCTCTTTATAATATTAGTAATAGATTTATCACTTATCTCATACCATTTTAATTGGTTACAATACAATGATCATAAAGGAAATGCTGTATCAACTTATTACCGATATACTGATTTTGTAAACATATTATCACGGCTATTTTATTGAAATTCACGTGTTCCTTGTCTTGTCTATACGTGATCTGACACGCGACAATATTAATTTATCACGCCGCCTAATAATCCTGTCTTGTCACGTCAAAGACAGATGTCATAGACAGCTTGACCAATCACTGAAGGTAGTGTGGAGATTTATTGAAGATAATAAGGTAGGCAATTAATTAATTGTCTAAGACCGGAGTTCACCAACTGATGTTTAAATTTTAAACAGATGTTTAGACCCTAACCGGCTGTTTAACCAAATTTTGCTGTTCACCGTGCACTAAACATTGGTTAAGTGTCGTAACCGTCTGTTTAATTTAATGGACGGAATAGACGTAGTCTAAACGTCGGTTATTTGAGTGACGTGACCTGACATAAGTTGTATATCACTATATCACTAAATTTATTGAGTGCACAGCCTAGATAACACCATTTAATCACTATTAACAAAGTCACAACAGTAGGATAGGCATATTCAAAGTATTTCAAACATAAAAACGATCAACAAACACGGATATAAAGTAACATGTAGGTAAATATTTAGAAACTGGATGTGGCATCATGCATCGTTGAGCTGTTATTATAATTTTAATAATTATGATATTTATGTAATGATATGATAGTATAATATATTTGCATATAATGTAAGTAAGTATTCATATTATTTACGTAGTGATTTAAAATTTAAATAAAACTAAAATACATTTTAGTTTTATTTATATTTAAAATATTTATTTACATTCGTTTATACATATAAACGCAGTGCAGCGTAGACTTTTTATTATCTACTAAATCTTGGTACTTTAAAACCCATCTCCATAACTGATACTTTTATATTACATATGTATGTAATATGTTATTAAATTATGTATTACAATATTACAAAAATAACTTCGAGGTGAAAAATGTGGTAAAATAAAAAAATAAACATCTGGCCACATCAAGCGAAACTAAATCTATGGGCCACATTTTGACTATTGACTGCTGACAGTGCTGACTGATTAGACTTTGACAATAGAAAAAGGATGTTTAATAAGAAAGACGTTCCCATTACGGACATGGCATTACCTTAACAGATTTTGAATTTTGTAGTATAATAACAAAACCATACCATTTATAGATGCCGTTCGGGTAAAGACAAAAGTATGGAGGTACACTGCCATCTTTACAAAGTAGTATTAAACTATTCATTCTTTTTCGGCTTATTCATTCAAAAACGTTTGGTTAGTTAACCGCTAGATAAAACTGAACGGAGAACATTAAAAAAACGCAGCTTGTTTATACAACGATTAAAATATAACCGTGCGGTTACGTAAACGTTGGTTATGTTGTAGTTGGCGAACTCGAGCCTAAAACAAATACTGCATTGATGTTAATGGATTATAGACAAAATAATAGTGGTGATTAGTGACTTGTGCTTGGATACCAGACAACAGATATACTACATACAAAACGGTCAGGCTCAGAAACACAAATGCTCATCACATAAATATTTGCCCCGTCTGGGTAACGAACCCCTGCTTCTGGTGCCGAAGGTACGGCAACTACCAACGGAGCATAAGCTAAATGAAAAAGTTAAGTCACTTTGAAGAGATATAAGTGAGTGGCTTCTATAAGATATAAACAAAAGAGTAAAGGATGATGAAGAAAAAAAGAGACTACTTTCTTCTAAAGTAGAAAACGTAAACATCTTAAAACGAGACAAACAAGAACAATATTGTGGTCTGATACTAAATACTCATCGCAATGCAATTTTAACGAATTTGTTACAATTTCCAATTGAATTTGTAGTTAAAACAATATGACAGTATTTCCAGAAATAAAGTTAACGGTTTTACACACACAACCATTTGCATCGTCGGAATACCCGACGACAGTTGTACAGATGGTGCACTGCCCAATTTGCCGGTTTTTAGAACAAACTTCACAAAATGTGTGCGGATTATATGGGTCTGTACCTGCATTGCTTAGGCTGGATATAGTCTGCGATTTGTCGCATGAATATATTTTTTATTTGGCGTAAACATAGGTAAGTACTTGTGATGTGATGTGACGCAGTTTATGTACAAATAATTTCTGTTATTTTAATGTTAAAAAGTAGCAACGTTATGGATTTAATTTTGATACTGTAATATGTTAGAAGATACTATAAGAACTAATAAACTATATATCAAAGTGATATTTCCTTAGGTGACTTGAATGAAGGAGAAGCTAGTTGTTTAAGCGCTTGTAATCGAAGTGAAGCTAAGGATGATCTAAATTCATGGACTCGCCAGAAATACTTACAAAAACACAACTTTAACAATTAATATTTCTTACATTTTACAAATGCTATAATGTTGGACAACACCGCCGACCGTGTAGTTACTTGACGCCGTCAAACGCAAATCAAGAGTTGTATGATGACGGCATCTATCCGAAAGAGGTAAAGGTAGAGCGATTCAAACCCTCAACCGGTAGCTTTGTTGATTTACGAAAGTTATTCGTTGCAATTCTGTGCTAAAACTGTTTATAAGTCGACATAGTAGACAATTGTTTCGCTGTTGTGTAAGATGCCTAACTTCACAAATATGTGTGAGGAAGATAAGGGTCGACCTGCATCAGTTACATACCTAATGGCACATTAAGGTAGATAGTTTAGATGGGTCGTGTCGTGGGTTAGCCGTCGACATGCGGGTACAATATGAACTAAGAAACACACAGTAACACGTGTTAAATAAAAATTATTTAATAAAAATTTTAGTTTACCAGTTTTGTCTGGAATTTACTAAGTTCTAAAAGTACAAATTGACTTTATTTGAGTTTTCTTTATGGAAGCGTTTGGCAAACGAGCACGCTGGACAGCTGATGGTAAATGAAGCCACCACCTGAGCATAGAGTCGTCAGGGGAGAATAGAGTAGTTGGCAGCGTCTTAAGGACTTAAACCGCCGACCTTTAACAGGAAGAATGGTGGAAATAAGAATAGGGATTCAGGAGGAGTTGGTTTTCCAGATTTTTTATTCGTCGAAACGCATTGCTGAAGAGAAGTGGTAATTCCCCGGTCGAGCTTGCTCATTACATATATTATGTCTATCACTCTAAAATATTAGCTTTAAAGCTTCGATAAAAAAAATTAGAAAAGGCTTGATTTCTCACACTAATGTGTAATGTGGCATACATAATCCTTGTAAACCCTTATCGAATAAACGCATATGTAAGTATTATCACCAGTAACGGTAGGGAACTTTCCGAATGGGGTGCCAAAGTAACAATTCTATAAATCTTACTTAACACGTGTGACCTTGTCGTTTTCAAATTAATATGAGATTAAATAAAAATGTAACTTGCAAAATATTCAGTAGGCAGGGACATTTGACGTAGCAGGTGTGAGCGACGTACATCTCTAATTTGTCAGGTTTATGCTAAGTCGGTCCCTTATCATGTGACGTCATCTGGCAGCTATTGTCAATCTGCTCAGAGAGGATTTGTATAAATATGAGGGATATTTGACTACTCTGTATAACCCTACAATCGTGCAGTGGTAGGCATAATACAGCGAAACTTAAAGGTATGGTTTACTTAGCTTGTAGTGACTGGCCTAGCCAGTCAGTGGGCTAGGCCAGTCACTACAAGCTAAGTAAACTATACCTTAGTGACTGGCCTAGCCAGTCACTACAAGCTAAGTCAGCTAAGCCAAGTCAGTAAGTGAGTGAGTTGCACGAAATTACACTACAAGTTAACTCACTAGTGAGTGAGTTGCACGAAATTATATAAATATTAAATCATGTAATACCATATATTTACAGGAATATAAAATAAAAATACACTTATGTCCTTTAGCATAAAGAGATATGAATGACCTTACTTATGTCATCGAATGTCATATTAATTGTTCCAGTTAGGTTATTCCAGCGAGCATGTATCCAATAGAGACGTAATGTTTGTCATTTTCTTGAAAAATAATTGTCCTCAAATTTCAGTTGCCAATGACTGCGCGCGCAAACAAAACAGAGGTAATCTCAGTTGTCAATGACTGCGCAAACAAAATAATGAGCGATTATATGTACAAAATACCAATACATTTGGACAAACCCAATGGACTTGAAGGCTTCTCTATTCAAAAGGGCTACGTACTCGATGGGATATTCCTACCGCTAGATGGCGTTGGTGAAAACGGGAAATATTTGTATTATAGACATGTAACAAGACAAAAGAGAAGGAGCAAAACTTAAGATAGACGTGTTAAATATCGAGCTGCGAAAGGTACATGGTAACGTAATGAATAAATATTTTCAACCCAATATTACTTCTTTTAGTCTTTCCTTTAATAACAGTTTAAGACATTTTACGTCCTTTATCTCACATTACATGTCGCCTCAACGCAGCAATAAATAAAAAATAAGAGATGCGTCGTGCGTGATGGATATGACCCTTGGGTAATCATAGAAGGCACTACATATAAAACCTTAGGGCTAATCACACATGTTGATAAATGAAAGCATCCCAAACGCTTTTTGTTAATTAGCTTTTAGAGTGATAGAGCATTTATAAAAGATGCAAGTTCGACCTTGGAACTACCACCCTCTTATAGAACTTGAGTTTGAAACAGCAATGCGTTCGGCAAGTGACAAATTCGGAAGCCCAACTCTTCGTCTATCCATTTTTTTACTTAATTCAGAGCGATTAGTTTTTATTTTTTTATACTACTAAGGTGGCAGATAAACACACGGTCGCCTGATGGTAAGCAGTCACCGCGACGAATGGACGTTTGCAATGATAGAACCATTGCTAACACGTTGCTGGCTGAAAGAACCTCTTTACGCCCTTTTTGAAGAACTTTTAAATGTTATTCAGTATACGTTACATATTACATAATCTTATTCTATAAAAAAGTAAGAAAGAAGGAATTAATTCTTGGTACTAAGAATAAAAATACTTTACTAAAAAGCACTAACATCTTTGATTAGACCATTATTATGGTCGGATGCCTTCGCAATAACGAATAGTGGCACACGTTCATAAAACGAGATTTTCCCGACAAAATGACTACGATATCGGTCACTATAAAATAAAATGGTTTTAGATCGGTAAACTAGATGGCGTGTCTGACCTATTTTTCGATTCTAGATTGAGCCTGGGTTGCTCGTAAGTGATTTTATGGATGTAGTGAAATTCCTCTAACTAAAGACCTTGCGCACTTATCGAAATAAACGCTTTGCATAAATAGGATTTTATAAAATGTTGGTTATATTTTTGTTATGTAAAATTGTACTGATGGATGGAGCTGATGATGATGATGATGATGATGATGAATAGGTGCTAGGCTTAACCTGATTATGTTATGGGTACCACACAATGAATATATTATTGTAATAATGATAATGATACATAGAAAACACACAGACTCGGGAGCAAACACAAATGCCATCATATATGTATATATATATATTTTTTAAATCATTTTAATCAATGTAAAAAACAGAAAATTTAATAACAAATATGCCGCACCACAAAAGCCGCGCAGGGCTTGCCTATCCGAGTGCCGGCTGGTCGCTCATATACCAGCTTTTTAACGTTTTTATTAATTATAATTAAATTAAATCTGGATATTCAAAAGTAGTCAGCAAAATAGTAAATGAATAGAGTTTGAATCATCCCTTGGTGTCTCGTTCCCAATTAGGTTTAGTTTCAATATGGTTAAGTTTACTGATTGTTAGTGTCAAGTTCTTGTTGGTAAAGTTCTTGTTCAGACAATGTCGACTCCAAGACTCAGCAAACCAAAATTAAGTTTAAAGTTCCTGTCAATATTGATTTCAGTTAAAGTTAATTTATCTTCTATCATTTAAAGCATTACTATTTATATTTTTTTAAGGAAGTCAACATACAGAATAGTTAAGAAATTAGAGAGATGAGATGCTTTTAAGGTATTTATGCTTTGAGGAGAGCTTTTCAACGACATCCCAGACAACGAGAAGACAACGAGAAAAAACATTCATTCCCACTTTACATGTAGGGAAGGCACCTCCAAAAAATAATATTAGGGTAATTCCAGGAGAGGTGCCGCACTGGGATATGTGCCTCGATTTCAAGTTTACCATGTTCCAAGTATCGTAGGTAAAAATTGTACTGCTTATATTGAAGAGCACTCCCTTCTACCAATAAGTCCCGCTCGGATAGTCGGAGAGTGCGCGCGTTTCTTCCGTGTGTGGTAAAATCTTCCGCGGCGAGTAATTGAAAAGCGTCGAAATTATATTGGTAAGTACGCATTATCGAATTACTTTTTTCTCGGTCGTTTAATGAATTAGCTTTTAATATGATGTAATTGCACTATTATGTAAAGTATACGATGTGATAATTTAAATTCTAATTTTCTTATTACTTTATATATTATTAAAAAGTGCATGTATCCTCTACTAAAAGGATAGTCGCCTCAATTTTTGTGGCCATAGTTGCCCTAAGGGCACCTATACCTATTACTTTTTTCTTGTCACAGGTGGGCAAAATGCCTCGGAAATACCGAAGAAAAGCAGGCGTCGTCCCGCGTCATGTTACGTGGACTGAAGAGAGCTTACAGTTGGCGTTCCAGGAGATGGAAAATAAAGCGAAAAGTGTGAACGAAATAGCAAGAACTTATGGCATACCAGGCACCATAAATATTTATATTTTTTATTGCAAAGTTGATTGCGCTTTAATACATAAGATTATGAAGACAATATTTTATGTTACTAAAAGTTTAGTAGTTTTGGCTTTTAAGATTATTATTGTTGAGTTTTGTTAATCATTATTTCTATTTTTTATACCAAAGTTGATTGCGCTTTATTACTTATTAAGATTATGAAGACAAATTTTTTATGTTCCTAAAAGTGTTGTACTTTTTGGAAAATTTTTACATTATTATGTTGAGTTTTATTAATCATTATTTCTATTTTTCATACCAAAGTTGATTGCACTTTAATAATTATTAAGATTATGAAGACAATTTTTTTATGTTCCTAAGAGTGTTGTACTTTTTGGAAAATTTTAATATTATTATGTTGAGTTTTATTAATCATTATTTCTATTTTTCATACCAAAGTTGATAGCACTTTAATACTTATTAAGATTATGAAGACAATTTTTTTATGTTCCTATGTTAAAAGTGTTGTACTTTTTGGAAAATTTTAAGATTATTATGTTGCGTTTTATTAATCATTATTTCTATTTTTCATACCAAAGTTGATTGCACTTTAATAATTATTAAGATTATGAAGACAATTTTCTTATGTTCCTAAAAGTGTTGTACTTTTTGGAAAATTTTAAGATTATTATGTTGAGTTTTATTAATAATTTTTTCTATTTTTCATACCAAAGTTGATTGCACTTTAATACTTATTAAGATTATTGTGTGAGTTTTGTTAATTATTATAAAAAGAGATCATAATTTAATAAAGACTGATTTAATGATAACATGGACTTGTTTGATTTAAAACGCAAATTAAATATAAATAGGCAATCTATCCGCATAGCAGGCATCTATCCTTTTAAGCTTTTTGGGATGTGCCTTCTATCCCGCACGAGAGGCGTCTATCCCATTTTGAAGAGGTCTACGGAAATGCGATTTACACAAATCGTGTATACAATAAACACAAATAATAAACATAATATGAGAGATCAAAGATTGGACTTCCCAGACACAAGAAAAAAAAATCGATACTCATTTATTTACTAAGTTACAGAGCTTTTTCAAATCCGGGAATAACTGGAATTACCCTATTCCCGATTTTGTTCCATCACTTTGTTAGCATACACATAGTTAATATAACATGCCAAATTACAGCTTTCTAGTATTTCGTCTCAAAGCTAGATCGCGGACAGACGGACATGGCGAAACTATAAGGAGTCCTTGTTTACTACGAAACCCTAAAAAGGAACGACATATAAATAGATTTAGCAAAGTTTACATAATATTTGTTAGTGGCACACCCACCCGCTGAATGTTTACAGTTATGTATCCCAACTATTAATTAGCGAGGGATCATCATCCCTCAAGACAGCCGTCCAACAATGTTTCGGACCCACCCTCATACTTCTGTAAATGACGGGTGGTTTTTTTGACATGTACGCTAATGCTAACGATGGGGTCGTATTTTGCGATGGTACTAACAAATATGAATCTGTTATCTCTGAGAGGGTAGACAGAGTTCAATTCACTGGTAATTGCTTAGCTTCTTGGAACTCATCTTCAATCTACTTATCAATAAAAATAAAAGGAAACGCATGTAGTTATGACTGACTGATTTATCAGTCAAAATAACTGGATCTAAATAAAACTTTACACAGAATTTTTTCTACTGTGAGGTAGTGAACATAAATTATGGAAATTTCAAGAAAATGAAAATAACGGAACGGCGCGTGAGGGTATTATTTCTAAAGGTTCAGATATGGAGTGGTAGAGGATTTATGAAGAGACTGGAAGTTCCAATCTATCACAGATTATCGACGTGAAACAGCAGTTCATTTTATTTGGTGAGTGAGAAGAGAGTCAGAGTGGTGTCTGGAAACCCAACTCCCCTATATTTTTTTTATTTTAAACTTTCTTCTTGTTAAAGATCTGCAACAGCTCTGCGACTCCTCTGGTGACTATGTGCTCCATGGGAAAGGCAGCCGAGCGATGATCACTTACCAGACTCGAATACTTGTTTACCAACCTCTTCCATAACATAAAAGATTACGTTTTGTATGAAGTAGTTTTGGCAGCACAATGTGATTATTATAATAACAAGATACAAATAAAAGGACACAGCAAAAGGCAGGGATAACACGTGTATTTTTTTATCTCCAATGCAATAAACATCATGTAGGTGAAGTGTTTGTCGCGCCGTTGACGCCCGAAACAATGTCGCCTTGATCCCTCCCCTATCACCTGTGACGCGTCGAAATTCGGAGAAACATAGACGGTATCGCGCGAACGTGTTATGACGTTCTTGGGGTCTATTCGGAAAGACGATAGAAATAAATGCTCATAACACTGAAGTGCCAGAAACATGCAAGTATTATTTCTTTAATTAATTTGAAGTACGTAGACAGCATAAGAGACAGGCTAATCTTTTGAACTACCGCAGGCTTCCGTAGAAGTATCTATTGCCAAAAACTGAAATATAATATTAGTTGAAAAAATCACGGAGACGTTACCTACCAACAGGAGGGATACACTCGATGCCTATCAAGTAGGTTCTTTTCAGAAATAAAAGCGAAATAATCACTGGATACAGGAACAGAAAACATAATATATTTAAATAGAGTTTCGATCGTCATACATAATTATTTACACAGTCAGAATAATCCATATTATGTAACATATTGAATTATTGATACAGAAGTAAAATATGTAGTAGGTACTTACTTCATAAATTCGAGAGACATTTTTTTGCATTTTTGTAAAAGTTTTAAATATTCCTGATGTAACACTTTCTACTTTTTCCGTACGTTTCGCTTACGCTCTAGTCGAGTGACTTTAATAATATGACACCAAAACGCCTCCTCAGGTGCTTCGGATTCACGTGAATTGCTTGTTTAACATATTTTTTCGTTTCTGTCTCGTTTACGTTTAACGTAACGACTTCGTACGCGTTATGTGTTTGAATTTTGTTGTCTGGAGCGCATGAGTGCTTCTGTTATTTATTTGGGAGGACCTTTTTTACAACTATCGAGGCAAACAAGGATTTGAATGTAAGGTCTGATGTTATGGTCGCTTGAATTCTTAAGAATATTTGCGCGTAACGAACCGTGAAAAAGGCTGAGAGATAGGTTCTGAAACGCATTCGATTTCGCTATTTATTTCTTCTTTAGTTTCACAGTGACAGTCATGCATGATATATGTGTAACTTTGAAAATCTCCCTACTAACGTTGTGTTTTTATGTATTTTGTTTTCTCTGTTTTAGGTGGTGCATGAAGTAGGCAGAAAAAAAACTCAAATAAAAAGATACAATTCAAAGTTTCACCGGTCAATTCATAATATTTCACCGGTCAATTTCCAAAATTTGACGTGTCTCTTCAACCATTGGCGGAATTTAATTCTGTTGTATTTAGGCACAAAGATAAGGAGCCATTTTAAAAATACCTAATGGAAAAATGGTCATTATATTTCAGTCTTCGTCCTCAAGATTAGCATAATACTCGTAGTTTCGCCTAGATGTCACCATTCCACACTATATTGAGATTTACTTTTTTTTTTTTTTTTGTGGGTACTTGCCCCTTGCGCCCGCGTTTCTCTTCATTCGCTTTTTAGTGCCTCGCCGTTCCACATCGCGTTCGCGGTAATAATATTAAAACAGTTTGTGAATTTTATAATTATGCCTAAAAGAAAGTATTACGATAACTGTGATCATATTAAACGTAAAATAAAAAGATTAGAAAATAAATTACAACGAAAACAACGCCATAATCGACATGATTTGGACAGCTCGGATTCGTCGTTGGATTCCCGTGCATCGCATTCGCAGCATTATAATCAAGGTACGAAAGTGTTTATTCCTGATGACCTAGTTATTTTATACGTTGACCTACTTTCAAAGATAAGGATTTGAACTTGTTTTAAGTGTATATTAGTAATAAAAATTACTGACTGATAAATTATAATTATAAATGAGTTTTATCTCGAAATAAGGAAATCTTTTACTTCTATCTTTAAAATTAATATTATTTTTTACTACTATGAATTATTATTATCTTGCTGCAATAGTATTCTATAGGTACTACAATTAAATACCGTCTTTTAACATCCAGTTTGCGAACAGTACTTGCATTGCATTGGGACTGTTTCTTACTGATAACTAAACTGTATATAACAGTGTATAATTTTCGACACATCGAGCAGTACTGTGGGACTGTCTCAACGTGTTTGAACTCTAGTTTGCGGACAGTACGTGTTACTTTCAAGTAACTAGGGACTGTCTCTTACAATATGAGTACATAATGTCTGACGTCAATTTAATTGGCTCAGTATAATTGAGATCTGGTATCTCTCTTTTCAGACTGCGAAATCATAGACTATGGAAATCTAACGGATCAGGACAGTGGCAACCCAGATATGATTATGCCACCTATTGAGAATGACGCACAGCCAGGTCCGAGTACTGATAAATCAGCACCAGATGAAAGAGCGGAAATTCGCTCGGTTGTTGTAAATCCTTCTACATCCACTCTTGAAAAAAGTCTACAAGTGGATACTCAGGATCCTACCGATCCTGAAACAGAAAAATTGGACAGTGATATATTAGAAATATTAGGAATAGATTCCACTGTTGATAAAAAATATGGCAAAAATATACATAAAGATATATCAGCCAGATTAGAATCTTGCGCCACAATTGGCTTAACTAAAGATCAACGCAAGGACTTTAAAGATAAATACTTGACTCCTGAAAATTGCAAGCTCATTGATCCACCGGAACTAAATGCTGAAATTAAAGCAGCAGTTACCGATGTCATAATTAAACGAGATAAGGCTATTGAAGGAAAACAGAAACAACTGTCCTCAGCTATTGCATGTCTAGGAGAAGCCATTACTCTGTTATTAATGTCGAAGGATAAAAATACCACCTTATTAAAGTTTTTAATGGATGCAGCTCGCCTTATGTGTGATTGCCAACACGCTGATACGGTTACCAGAAGAAACTTTCTTTTGGGAGCTGTTAAGAAAGAAGTAAGAGAACAGCTCCAGAATACAAAAGTAGACAAGCTGCTCTTTGGCGAAAATTTGCCTGAAGTCTTAAGATCTGCAAAGGCTATTCAAAAATCCGGAATTGACTTACAACCGACAACATCAAAAGTACAGGCTAAAAAACCAACACCTAATACTTTTAATTCTCAGAGGAATTTAAACCGGAACCCAGGCCCGCCTCGCAGGCAGACGGGTCCACCGAAGATGAGGGAGCCTGCAAAGACCTCGACCTCGACGCGCGGACGGCCAGCCTCCTCGTCGAGGCAGTCACATCATCCGCAACAGCGGCCAACCTTCAATCGACGATAGACACGGTAAAAACAGCAGGTAGATTGTCATTATTCTATAATCAATGGGAGATGATCACTCGTGATCCTCTAGTACTATCATGTATACGTGGTTATAGAATTCCGTTCTCACGACCACCAGTGCAATTAATGACACCGGACGTTCGTAAATATTCTGATTCGGAAAGAATACATTTTGTTAAAGCCATAAATAAGTTATTAATTACAGGAGCTATCTCGCAATGTGAGGCTCGAGCAGATCAATTCCTTTCAAATGTTTTTCTAATACCCAAACCGAATGGTACTAAACGCTTTATTTTGAATTTAAAATCATTAAATAAATTTATCAAAACAAGTCATTTCAAATTAGAAGACATACGAACAGTAATAAAATTAATTTCTAAAGAAAGTTATCTATGTACAGTGGACTTAAAAGACGCGTATTTTTTAATTAAGATACACGAAGAAGATAGAAAATTTTTGAGGTTCCGATTTGAAGATACTATTTATGAATTTAATGTATTGCCATTCGGTTTGAATACAGCTCCTTTCGTTTTCACAAAGGTGATGAAACCGGTCACAAAGTTACTAAGATCATGCGGTTACGAATCGTCTATATATCTAGATGACATTTGTATCATTGGTAAAAATTACCAATCATGCCAGAAAAACTTAGAGGTTACCCGTAAAATTCTTACGTCACTTGGGTTTATTTTAAACTTGGAGAAAAGTAATTTAAATCCTTCTCAAAGTTGTAAATTTCTTGGCTATCTTATAAACGCTAAAAAATTACTTATCTCGTTACCACCGGAAAAGATTTCAACCTTGAAGTCCTGCAAAATAAGAGACTTTGCTCGTTTTATTGGTCTTCTAATATCAGCTTGCCCGGCAGTAGAGTATAGCTGGCTGTATACAAAGCTTTTCGAAAGAGTTAAATTCCTTAGTTGTGTACAATTTAATAATAATAATTATGAATGTCGAATGTATCTTCCGGAAATTTTGAATTCTGACTTTGAATGGTGGATACAAGCTATAGATTTTCCGGCTTGTAAAATCAAATATGATACTTACGAAATAGAGATTTTTTCGGATGCCTCAACTACGGGGTGGGGCATATCATGTGGAGATCAGAGAGCTAGCGGATTATGGACAGAAGAGGAAAAGAGTCAACACATTAATTATTTAGAGTTATTAGCGGCTTTTATTGGACTTAAAATATTTGCAAAAAAATATTCTAACACTCAAATCCTTCTTCGCATTGACAACACCACGGCTATATCATATGTCAATCGTATGGGTGGAATACAATTTCCGCATTTAACAAGTGTCACAAAACAACTTTGGCAGTGGTGTGAACAAAGAAAGATTTTCGTGTTTGCTTCGTATATACGCTCGTCGGATAATTACATTGCGGATGAAGAGTCAAGACGTAGGCATCCAGATATCGAGTGGCAGCTTGCAAACTATGCCTTTCAAGCTATCACCAAAAAGCTGGGTATTCCGAACATAGATCTGTTCGCAAGCCGTACCAACAAGAAATGTACAAAATACGTGTCATGGCACAGAGATCCAGATGCGTACGCAGTTGACGCTTTTACAATTCCGTGGTCGAATTTTTATTTCTAGGCATTCCCCCCATTTACGATCATATTAAAAATATTAAGAAAAATTATCTCTGATAATGCTAGGGGAATTTTAGTGGTACCATTCTGGCCTTCTCAGCCATGGTACCCTTTGTACAGAAGACTTTTAGAGTCTGAAATGCTGACTTTCAAGTCTAATAAAAACTTAATATTATCGACTGATTCCAGTTGCCGTCAGATGCACACCAAGATTACCCTGGTGGCAGGAGTATTGTCAGGGAGGCAGTACTAAGAAGAGGAGTACCTCTATTATCTTTGGATATTGTTTTAAACTCCCTCTCGGAAAACTCATATAAACAATACGAAGGGTGTTATAAAAAGTGGTTCATTTATTGTAAGGAGAATAAATTGAATATTTACGAAGCTTCAATTCCTGATGTCATTAAATTCTTAACAAATTTATTTAATAAGGGCGCGCAATATGGTACTTTAAATTCTTACCGGTCCGCCTTAGCTTTAATTCTAATTGAAAAAATAACAGATAATGAGATCATTAAACGATTTTTTAAAGGGATATTCCGTTCCAGGCCTACAATGCCCAAATATGATGAAACTTGGGACCCATCTATTGTGCTAAATCATCTTGAAAAATGGCATCCAAATGAAAGTTTAAGTCTAGAAAAAATTTCAAAAAAATTAATAACTTTACTTGCATTATCTACAGCGCACAGGGTACAGACTTTGTCAAAAATTAGAGTTGAAAACATCGAAATTCATTCTTGTGAAATTAAAATTAAAATCCCAGATTTAATTAAAACATCTAGGCCTGGATCGACCCAGCCATTGCTGATTATTCCATTTTTTCAAGAACATCCAGAAATCTGTCCCGGTAAAGCCTTGCTATCTTACCTGGACATGACTAAATCTATTAGAGTTAACACAGATGTTCTTTTCATAAGTTTTAAAAAACCATATAAACCGGTTAGCACCCAAACATTATCGAGGTGGATTAAAAATGTTTTGAGTTTAAGTGGAATTGATACTTCGACGTTCACTGCGCATAGCACCCGGCATGCTGCCACTTCAGCTGCTCAGAGGTTAGGTGTAAGCATAGACCAAATTCGGAAGACTGCAGGGTGGAGCCCTGGCTCTCATACATTTGCAAAATTTTATAATAGGCCCATTAGTGCCTCATCTAATAATAATTTCGGTGTGAAGGTTATAAATAATTGTACTGATTGATGTACTTTAAATAGAAAATCGTTATTTAGTTTGTTATCCTTAATTCAGTGAAATTGAAATAAGACAATATTGTTTGGTTTAAGAATTAAATTAATAGAAATAGGAACAGTATTTCATTTAATAATATTTTACGATTAGGCTCTAAACATCTACGAGTATTATGCTAATCTTGAGGACGAAGACTGAAATATAATTAGTGATTAAACGAACTTACCTGTATGTGAAGTTCTATCCTAATTATACGAAGTCTTCGTCCGAAGAGATTAGCAACCCTCCCTCCCTCGCTAACACTACCCTGTTTCGTAAAATATAAAAAGCGATGAAGGCTTCTCTCTAAACTAAATGAAGAGAAACGCGGGCGCAAGGGGCAAGTACCCACAAAAAAAAAAAAAAAAAGTAAATCTCAATATAGTGTGGAATGGTGACATCTAGGCGAAACTACGAGTATTATGCTAATCTCTTCGGACGAAGACTTCGTATAATTAGGATAGAACTTCACATACAGGTAAGTTCGTTTAATCACTAATTATTTTCTCTTCAGTTTTATTCTTCAAGAATTATATTAACAAACTTTAATATATTCTAACTTTTGACAACGAAGTCGATTATCATACTCACAATAACTAGTCTACTTGCCGTATAGTTTTCCTTTATAATTCACTTAATCTAGAACAGCAATAATCCCGACAAAGTTTTTGAAGCATCCATCCAAAATAAGCAGGTTAAAACGTTCATTTTGAATAGTGGTCTCAAAGTTCAGATTAATCTGATAATTTGCTCCGCCATCAGAAGTGTAACGTATGAGAATTATACTAACTCCATAATACAATTTCAAACAATACAATTTTGCGGTTCGCTTCCTCAGTCCGCGTTTGCTCTCTTATTTATTACTTGCACTGTGAACGTGCTCAAAGCGAATTTGTTTTCATAATATTTCTCGCGAGCGCCACTTCAGCATTATGTGAACGCTAAACGCAAACAATTTTGAATCCTCGACCTTACACGCAAGCATTAATATTCAACATCTCCTCACTGAAATATGTACATTTTGTCTTTTTATTTATTTTATTGCGACATTTTATAATATTCTACGTTTTATGCGATAAGGCGCAAGACGCTCATCTGTTAAAAATAAAGTTGATGTTTTACTTTTGTTATCAAATAACAATGTATGTTTAGTATGATTGCTTATACAATGTTTTTGGTATAATAACGAATTCTATCTGAGATTAGGTGATGTAAATTGGATAAGCAATGATTAACTTGTACAAAGTTGTAGGAATTAGAAAATTTCAAGAATAATTTCCATAAATGTATGTTATCTTAAAGTACTTTTTTTTGGTATAAATAGGAGATCTCCGTAGTATACTTCCACAGCATCGTTCCCATTGAAATTTCTAAAAACTCCTATTAATTCTCACTTACTTTACAAAATAATTGCATTCATTAAAATCTTACTGTGTGATCCACAGTCTCAGTCAGTCAATCTAATAATGCTTAGTTTTAGTTTTTATTGTTAGTTTAGTTTTTAATTTTTATTGTTAGTTTAGTTTTAATTAATTTTATTGAATTTCATATTATTTAATTATGTATTTTACCAATAAAGTACAGTTTATAAATATTTTAAGCGTCACAAGTTTAACAAGGTGTTCATTATAGACAACTCACAAAAAACGATCGTGGTAATTTGTTTTTCCATTATTTGTTATCCAATTATAATATTAAATTTTATATCCAGTTTTTGAATGTTCTGAACCAAAAAGCTAACGTGTAAAATAAGTCTTATGCAAACAGAGCAACTCTTTGGCTTGTAACACCTGACGCACAACTCTTCGTTTATAGACAAACTTTCCTTTTCAATTAATGTTCCAAAGTCGTTTGCTTTTGTTATTGTTTTCGATCACCAAACTTGTTGGAAACTCTTCTACTGTCATGTTTAACTTTTAAACGTATGAAGGTAATATTCTACTTTAACAGTTTTAAAGCACCCGCTAAACTTTTTAGTGGCGCGCGAGCACTTTTCGAAACATTCACAAAACCGAATGTATCTATTCAAATGTATTTTAACAGAGTCATTATAATTAGTACTTCGTCTTCACCTTTTCTTTGTCTTCTAACTTCGTGCCTTCACTTGACTTCGCTCAACTTCCCAAGAGTGTAGAGTTACAATGAATTATTATTTATGGTACGAAAGGTAACGTGGAGTATCAGGGTACCAAATAAACGCGCTGGAAACGTTTGGGGGAGGTCTATGTCGAGCAGTAATCTTCTTGTGGCTGAGATGATGATGGTGATGATGAACTAAAATGTCTATTCATCATCTCATCATCATCTCAGCCACAAGAAGTCCACTGCTGGACATAGGCCTCCCCCAAACGCCTCCTGGCAGCGGCCTGAATGCCTATTGATTAAAGTAAAACCTGTTTTTTTTTTAACCAGTGTGTATCTTGGCTTTAATGGTACATGAACGTGGAAAAATATTACCATCCGTCTGGACCTTACTGCGCTATAAATTTCACTAGAGCATAATGCAGTGTCGTTTTATTAAATAGGTTGCTGATATTAACGAGCTATGTGTTGTATTAATGTGTGCATTTTTTACTTTGAATCTAAAGCTACTCTATTTTTTGTCTTCTTATTTTTTTTTAAAGTGACATCTATAAATTAATGTCTCATTAAATTGATATGTTTCTGTGCACACTGTTAGGGACCTTTAAGAAACGAACGTATTAAATTATTCACTTTAAAGGCAGGCAACGACTCAGTGACTCCGGTGTGGTCCCGATGGTCTCTGTGAGGGCGGGCGGTGCGGTGGTGATCACTAACCATCAGGTGGACCATCCTGTTTCATAAAAAAGAACATGGGTAAGGCACGGAAGAGTTTTTTTAATGAAAGAAAAGAAATCGTTCTTTATGAATGCCTTCACATGTACTAATTACAATTTACATATCGCACAAGTTATCTTGTATGTGTAAAATAGTACAAGTTGCTCTTTAACCTTTTACTAATAAAAAAAAAATTAAAGTCACACATAACAGTATAGCTGGGTAAAACAAACAAAACTGTTATAAGCTGAAACTTTCTAATACGATTTGTCTACGTCATATTCCCAACTTCATAATTCATCAATTTAACTTAACCCCGTTAGTGATCTTAGTTAACAAACAAGTTAGTTTTATAACTTGGCGGTAAACAAACAGATGGCCTTGCAGAGATTCTTGTCAACTGGATTAATTTTGTTAAACAAACGAAGCGAAGTAAAATGCTTGCAGGTGAAGTTAGATAACGTTCCGGAAATTGCTCAGGAGTATACTGAGTGGTCATGCCAGTGGGCCAGGTAGTGATGGATCACCTTCTCGCATGACCAAGTAATTGTTACTTCAGGCCACCCCCAGGAGGTGGGGAGTTCGCGTGTAGGCTTTCTTTAAAATAATCTCGCGGCTTTCATTGTGAATAACGAATTACTGACTGTTTATTGGCTGTGAGATTGTTACTTGTTGGTCAATCGATATGGTTAGGTTAGATTTATACAGTGGCAGAGCCTGGTTACTACTATGAACTGACTATTAAATGGACTGGCTCGACTGGGACAGTATCCTCGAATATTGAGAATTGACGTGAAAGGAATAGGCAGCTGTGATTCGTAAGATGAGTTGCTCGATCAATACATATAGATCGATGTGCTCGATGGCCTTGTTGTGGGTGTCAAAGAGGAACTATACTTAGTAGGGCAATTACGCTGCTATCGATTGTTGTCGATACACAACAGTCGTTACGCCAAGTCAGTACTGTAGTACTTGAAAATACTGACACCAGCTACTCTTTAACACTAATTGAACAAGAAGGAAGAAAGGAAGATCATAAGTATACAGATTTTGTTATAAAACAGAAACAAGATAAAACTAAATAGGATACACCAACTGACACAAATAACACCTTGCCATGTATAAAGCAGTTTGTTTTCGATTTCGCTCAACAAAGCGTTGTGTTGCATGCTCGCAGGCTCACATTTGTAACACATCGTTGCCATTGCAGAGATAATAAATTGTGAACCTGCTGTTTATTTAATAATAAATAATAATAAAATATCTCTGTAAGGTTTTTTGGCACAGCATTCTTAGCAAAGCTGTAGATGGCGTTGCTTATTGTTTTTTTTTTTTGTGAAAAACTAACCAGTGTGCAGGTACTGGTAAGCTATCTGTGCCGCCCATGGGACGAGAGACCACCACCATGAGATATTGCTGACCTTTGAATAGAACAAAGAAGGAGTAGAATAGCAGTTGGGTCAAAAGTTCTCTCACTTACCGAATGATACGTATTGCTGCTTCACGCATATTCGTACCACGATGAAAGTGACCTAATTCAAAATTTTGGTAAATTGAGTTAAGAGTATGAAGTGACTTTTCTCAACATGATCTATCCCCTGATAAATCAAAAACCGTCAAATTCGGGTTAGAAAAGGAGAAACAGGTATGTCGTGTCTCTTCCATTACCGCGCGTTTCAGCCCTCACCCCACAACACAACCATAGTGACAGATTCAAATCTAGTTCGGTCTCTTTTTTTTATTGAAACCTAAAATGGGTGCAACGACTTATATAACACATGCATTTAATTATTCAAACATAAAATGACCATAAAATTACTCGTCCACTTGACTTTGGAGGTAAGTTGGAACAAAGAAATCGACGAACAAACGCGTTTTTCATTCTGTTCGTGTGCTTCCTGCTTTCATTTGATTTAAATTTTTATTATTGTTTTGAAGGGACGCGGTTCTGTCGGGCTCTCCTTTAGAGACATCGCCAACTAAAATTCTGATTTACCACCTAAACCACCTTCGCCACCTCATGGGTAATGGAGCTCTGTGAATCAGTTATACTCTGCATAAATAATTTGAAATAATATTTAAATAAATTATTATTATTAGCATTATAGCGGGTATTTATGTCATTTGCTTCATTTCTGCGCAAAAATAGATAGATACCGGTACTGGCTATAATTTACTAATCGATATCGATTAGTAATTACCTAGATATGATATTAATTAGACCTATTACTGTACACTATGTTTTATGGTCTTAGTATTTATCTGTCACATGAAGAACTGTGGGTCAAAAATACCACATAATGGAATAGTGTATTTTTTACTTTTGTAGGAACTGGCAGCCAACAAAGGACTCTGGTACATTACAGTTGCATATTATACTTCGTATTATCTATTTTATGTCTACATAATAATATAATAAAAATCTCAAATCTAAATTCATCTAACAATTTAAATAACAAAAACTTTATGCACGATATAATAATAATAAAATAAAATGTGATGTCTTGATGTATGTACATACATTTAAATAGTATATAAATAGTAATATCTCTATCAGGAAAGTATACATAATGTCATTTTTTTTACGAAGAACATGCTCATCTTACATATCAGCTGCTTCAGTGTCGTTGGAAGTTTGTTGTATACTTTTAGTGCCATGTATACTATGCTTCTCTATTTTAGTATTTTCTTGCATTTTGATAAATTAACATTGTTTCAAGTGTATATTATTGCACTTTGACGGAGATTGGATCTTCCATTTAAAAATATAAGACAATTCCACACTATACTAGCAAGAGGGTGGGCGCATCGCTGCGCTCGCATACGATTACCCCCGCAACGTGCACACTGCTATTCGCCGACACTCGCCAACTGTAATTCAGATGACACGATTATTGCACATCGATGATTGCCACACTTTTATTTTATTAGTAGGGGATACCGTCACGTGTGTGAGATGCCTGTCATTATTTTTATTGATTTTTTCCACTTGGCTTTTCGATATCTGTTTAATTGATTTGAAGTATCGTTCGCATTGGACCTATGGACCTGTAAAACTTGCTTGCACTTGCAAAACCACAAATGTGGTTTCTGACCAGGGTCATACCATACAGATACAAGCTCTTACAAATAAAAAGGATATGAAATGTTGTTGATGGAGGGAAAATAAAATAAAAAAATCGTAACGAGTCCTGTATTGCAAAGATCAAAAGTTTTAGGCTAACTAAAGAACCTCAAATATACTAAATGGAATTTTACGGAGACATTAAAATGGATGCACTAATTAATTAAAAGATTACCCATTAGAAGATAGAGAACACATTTGTAGAAGCAAATACCGGTGATCAAGAAATTTCGATCTTTATTAATTTCAATATGTTAATTATTAGTCAACTTTTTCGGATATATCCAAGTAGTTTACAAAGGTATTTAGTTCCACTAGAGTTTCAGTAAAATACAGTAATTTTTTTTTATTTTTTTTTTTTTTTTATTTTTTATTAATTGAAAATTTCAGTTTGGGTGTACTAACACCCTCTTCTGAGACACCGGACTGTTGCGGGAGCGTAGGGCTCTCACCGCCAAAAATTTACAGTGTCTGCCTAGGGGCGCCCCAGAGGGGGGCTCGAACCTCGGCCTATGGCGACACTGGGGGAAGGCGAACGGATTGGAGAGAAGCGGCCGGGCACGTGCCGGTACCGCGAAAACCGAGTCCCTACAGGAAGGTGGCGCGACGCGCGACCCCGCCGGCGGGGCCGATATGACGGACGTGTGTGTCTAGTTTGTGTCGCGGAATCTAATTGTTTATACGCCTCGATGGCGACTGTAATGGAGTCGTCCGGGTCGTTGAGGACGTGCCGCGGACGACGTTTGGACCTGCTGGTGCCAGCCGGAGCGGAATAATCCCCTGCGGCTTTCACCAACGGATTTGGGTGATGATTGAGCGAGTCGAAGTATTTGACAGAGCATTGCTTTAGGTGGTGCGAGATGGTCGGCACACCTAAGTCAATGTGGAGGTTTTTGTTCCTAACGAACCAAAGCCCACCGATGGCTTTGCGCAAAAACCTATTCTGAATGGTTTGCAGCCTGTGGATATGAGAGGGCGCGGCGTGAGCGAAAACTGGACTTGCGTATGTCATTATCGGCCTAATGCACGTTGTGTAAACTCTCACCTTATTTCTAAGAGAGAGTTTACTGCGCCCATTAAGCAGACAATGTAAGCGGCCTAGCGCGAAAGCAGCGCGGTCGCGGACAATCTTTATATGATGTTCGAAGGTGAGTCCCCTATCGAGTGTGACACCTAAATAACGGACTTTCTTTTCCCAAGGGATCGGTTGTCCGAACATCTTGACTTTAGTGGAGGGATTTGGCGTAGTACCTCTGGAGAAGAGGATAGCGGCGCTTTTATCTGGATTAACTTCTGTACCTTCTAAATATATTATATATTTATCAAATAAAACAACAATAAAGCTGAAAAAATATTACGACCATTTCTCAAGATAATGCAAGTCATGGAGCCATAAGTGTTTCGACATAAATAAACAAAATCACATATTCTGAGCTGTTCGCAGATTATTACTTGCGTAGAGTATGTATTATTCATAGTTGTGTCTGTCTGTATTACTGCGGTCATATATCACGGCATGGCTCCCCCATTTTCTAACAATATGCTATGACTATTTAGGGGTAGTATTATCTTGGGTTAATCATATTTAAGGATTAACGATAAGTACTTATTGTAAATAATTCTATGTATTTAATAGTAAATAAAATCAAATAGTAAAATGACTATTTGACATTATTAAAAATGTTGCATAAGTCATTAACGTCATGTCAGTGTACATTTTTTATTCGTCATCAACCATCACAGTTTATATTATCAATCATCATCAACCATCGAGACGGCCACCAGTGGATCGATCATGATCTTGATTTAGTTTCGCAATATTTTGCATAGTCGACACATCTCTAGCTGCCAGTCGTCCTCTACGTTCCTCCACCACTCGGTGACTATCTTTGCTAATGCCATTCAGCATTCCTTTAAGCCTAATTTGATCGAATAATTATTTTAATTGTAATTTTTCACTAAACAAGACAAGTTTAAACTTTCGTAAACGTTGTGAACGGGAGGCCTATGTCAAAGGACAACCTGACCAACAAAATGGTTGCTAAAATGTTTTTTTTATAAATTAGTAGTTTCTAAGCTAAAAATGGAAATGGTCAGCGAATAAAGACTTTTTTATTTATTATTTTATAAACGTTGTCGACAACGACAGTTTAATTTAATCACATTGTGTCACTTTTACACTTTATGGAATGACAATGACAGAAAAGATTTTAATCCTTGTTGTGAATTATGTTATTGGTCTTTATATTATTTTATGAATAGAAAGACAAGCAATCTATAAAACTACATAGTCATGTAGGTTGTAGATAGGTTATGAATGAGTACCGCCATACTTATTCAAATTGCTGCCGCTAAATAATTATAATTGTGATACATAATAGTGTCGGGCGCTGTAGTCACGCGAAGCTAATAACGTGACCACTTTTCTTCGAGTCGGCGCGAGGGTGGATATTAGTATATAAAATGCACTATCATTGACTTGTCGAGGGTTTTCTAGGACGGCATTGAGGACAAAAGAATGTACAGTGAACAAATGAGAGATCTGAGCAGGGTTAAAAACTAAGAAAAAAGTTTTAATGCTAATATTGTAAGCATCTTTATGAAAATTGTAATTATATATAATATGAATACTATTTTATAAATAAAAATTCGCGTAAATTCCTTCACGATTTATATAGAGAACCTGACATATTTAAAGCATTACAGGCTTACTGAATATTACTGATGATAGCTGCAAAAACTTATGAATGTAGAGATTTTACTAAAGCATTTGAAAGAGAAAATAGTTAAGTAGCTATTTGTATATTCGTAATTTTTTCTGTTTGATAACTGGGCCCAAGAACTACTTCAACTAAATAAAATAAAAATAATTTATTTCAAGCAAAAATTGATTCATATAATTTTCGTGTATTAGTATTATCATACAATTTTAGCATTTCGTATGTTTAATAATTCTAATACAAAATATTATAATGCCTTGCCTGTATAAAGCTGTGCAATTTATACAGGTAACAAAATATAAATTAGATAAGGTTCTAGATAGATACGTTTTTATCACAATAAATAACGAAGCATTGATACGTTTCCAAATGTTTTCATTGATGGTACTTTGTCAAAGTCAGTTTTATCTGTTTGAATTTTAAATATAAATGTTAAAAAGCTTTAGACAATTTTGTCAGATATGCAGTATACATCCATATACATACTTAATATTAATGTGAAAGTGTGTTTGTTTGTTTGTTTGTCCTCCCTTCACGCCGAAAGTAATAAACGGATTAATATGATTTTTTATTGTGGATAGTTTAAGGTCTGTAGAATGACATATTTTTTTCCCACGGGATAAAGAGATTCCCATGGGAAAAATATTATCATTTTCCCTTGACCACGCGGGCGGAGCCGCGGGTAACAACTAGTTGCTTTTATAATAGATAATTTAGGCATACTAATAGAACGTCACGAAATACAGTCAACTGCTCGTTGTCATTTTTCTAAATGGTAAATATATGAACATAATGAAGAGCTCAAGCTCACAATAAATTTAGTTAGGGCTATCGCAGTTTTAGAGACTATCTTTTTTATGTCACATTGCAGACAAACAAACAAGCAACCGACTAGAGAGTCTGTTGCTTATTTGTCTGCAATAGAATAGTGGTTACCACCGCCTGTTAGCATCAGTAATACCAGAGGCGCAACCTATGCGTTGCCTGTAAGGAAGGGAAAAAAAAGAAAAGTGATAAGAAAAAGGAGAAGAGAAATGTGTTGGACTTCCGATTCGTTCAGTGAACGAAAGGCAGTGCTGCTTTGAATTTTTGAACGACGACCTCCGTGGCGTAACGGTTACCACGCCAGACCTCCACCCAGGAGGTCCTGGGTTCGAATCCCGGTCAGGTCATGATGAAAAACAAACTTTTTCTGATTGGCCTCGGGTCTTGGATGTTTATCTATATATGTATCACTACATAGTATAAAACAAAGTCGCTTTTTCTGTCCCTATAACCCTATGTCCCTTTGTATGCTTAAATCTTTAAAACTACGCAACGGATTTTGATGCGTTTTTTTTAATTGATAGAGTGATTCAAGGGGAAGGTTTTAAAGTATCATACATTCCAAAATTCCCACGGGAAAGCGGGATACACGCAAACGAAGTTGCGCGGGTTTCGCTAGTTTATTATAAAATATAGTATCGCTGAGTTAGTATCCCATAACACAAGTTTCGAACTTACTTTGGGGCTAGCTCAATCTGTGTGATTTGTCCCTATATATTTAATTTAACTGAAAGAAACCTGTTTCTGTCCGTCATCCGTCCTGTTTCTGTTTCTGTACGTCATTGTCTTTTCTGTTGACCTAACCCAATCCCCAAATGAGAATTTTCAGGTAAACTTAACGACTATATTATAATTATGTTCATGACAAATCATAGTAACATTTGACAATGACATATTACTACCGTTGCACTCCACTTGTATGAGAATACATAATTATTGAAATAATATGCAAATGGCAAAGGCTGGCAGTTACTTCGCTCAACGGATATCTATCGCCGTTCAGCGAGGTAACGCTGCTAGCATTTTGGGCACCCTGCCACAGGGACCATGTCTTTTTAATGCTTAGTTTTAGTTTATATTGTTAGTTTAGTTTTTAATTTTTATTGTTAGTTTAGTTTTAATTATTTTTTTTGAATTTCATATTATTTAATTATGTATTTTACCAATAAATCCTTCAATTAAAGAAGAATTCTAATAATAAAAAATAATAAAAAAAATATGCAAATTGAATGACCGTTATGTTTAACATTGTTACATTACATTTTGTTATTACTAACAATATATTTGTCTTTGATTCTAACAACTATGGCAATCTGATTGATCGCTGATTCAGTGTCCAAAAGGATGAGATATCGGACAGAAAAATTAATAGAGAAACATTATTCATTAAAAATATTGTTTGCCTTGGGATCTGATTTTTTCAGGGGCTTGAATATACTCACCTAGGAGTTTCATATTATCTATGTATGTTTTTTAAAGTAAATACATATTTAAATCAAATGGAGATTCAAGATTTCCTAAATTTGATTGTTAGATCCAGATGGCACTTCGTGTAATTTGTTTCATTGGGTCAAAATAATTACATTACATTTAGTCCGTATTTTAGATTATAAAAAAATATTGGACATGTATTTTTTCTTTTTTCGATTAAACAAAAAATAACAAAGATACAAAGCATAAAAATTTAGGAGTGGGGGCGTTTGACGTCAAACCGTGCGAAGAAATGTCACACGGTGTGACGTCACACGTAACTTTAATGGGCTATATCTTTGTCATTTTTGGTCTAATTTACAAATGAAAAAATGACTTGCCCTTATTTTTGAATAATCTAAAAGACGGACTAATTACATTTTTTACGGCAACAAGCCTATTATTTTATTGTTTATCGTTATTAACGACATGTTTTAATCAAATGTTTCCCCGTATTAATGTAATTAAAATCCAACAATTGGACATTGAAATCTGAAGGTGCAGTAATCTACTGTGGTTAATTGAAAAATAATAGCGGTTTATGCACCCTCTTTTTCACCCCCGAAACTGCACGCAACCTGCCAACTTGCCACTCACGTGGAGCTACATGGTTTTTGTTTGTTTTTAGGATTCCGTAACAAAATAATTAACAATTGTACCTAATAAAAATAATATAATTTATATTTTTTTTTAAAATATGTAATAACATGACGATGAAATAGAGAGTTAAAGTGAGTTACTTACACTCTACCACTTTGAGCAACTCTGAGAAGACATTTTTTTTACTAAACCTTTGTAGCCAGACCACTGTGGTCTCTTGTTACTACACCCGGGTAGTTGCAGCAGCAGGAATTTCACACCCCTTGAGAAAGGCAGTAGTAAATAAATAAATAATAAATAAATAATAAATAAATATATAGGGACAATTCATACAGATTGAGCTAGCCCCAAAGTAAGTTCGAAACTTGTGTTATGGGATACTAACTCAACGATATTATATTTTATAACAAATACATATATAGATAAACATCCAAGACCCGAGGCCAATCAGAAAAAGTTCGTTTTTCATCATGACCCGACCGGGGATCGAACCCGGGACCTCCTGCGTGGCGGTCTGGCGTGGTAACCATTACGCCACGGAGGTAGTCAATAAATAAAATACAATCAACAATGAGACCTTTCGTAATTAATTTAAATTAAATTGAATGGATGATATTAAGAGAGGTAGGGCACAGCGGATATTCCGCTCAAATCGAAGCAGCCCGTCTGGGAAGGACCTCTACCTTACAGAAGATCGTAGCCAAATAGCATTGGTCTCGGCCATGTTATGTTCCTACGGTGAGTAAGGTCTCCAGAGCTCCACTTGGGGGAGTTGGGAGGGTTGGCAGTGTGTGAGTGATACCCCCGGTATTGCAAGCGTCTATAGGGTCTATCTATAGGCTACGGGTGATGCTTACCATCAGGTGGGCCGTATGCTTCTTTGCCAACTTTGTAGTATAAAAAAATTTACCGATATTTAGATACAAATATTATACGGAACCATTCAAACGAGTTTATATCTTACGATTGTATTTTATCATTCGTATTTTTAAATTTCGCCCATATTCAGACTGTTTTTCAAATATGTAAACTTTTGTAAGCAAAATTGTTTTGCGTTTTACATATTTTGAGGTGTATATAATTTAAATTAGCATTAGCAACAATAATGACATGAATGTACAATTGTACATGTACTCGGAAGTAAAGTAGTAAGTAAAGTATTATTAAAATATCTATCTATATTTTATTTTTAAGAACAAACAATTTTTTTACGCCTTTGTACATTCTATTGTCTGAGTTGTTTGGAGATTAGCAATGGCCGACATACGACACTATATCCCTCATCTATATTTATAAAAGAGAAAATCACTGACTGATTCATCACGAAATCTCCGAAACTACAAGTGCCAGGAGTCTCAAATTTTGCATGGGGGTTCCTTTTGGAGCGTAAGTGCTCACTAAGAAAGGATTTTTGGAAATTCATCCCCTAAGGGGGTAAAACGGGGGTCCAAAGTTAGTATGAAACTTTGCCGTTTTTGAAGTTATACGAATGAAATTCAGCATGAAGGTTCTTAACTGAAAAGCATGAAACATGTGTGAATTACTTTTTCAAAATTTATCCCTTAGGGGGTTAAACGGGGGTGCAAAGATAGTATGAAACTTTGCCGTTTTTGAAGTTATTCGAATGAAATTCAGCATGAAGGTTCTTTATTGAAAGCCATGAAACACGAGTAAAATATTTTTCTCAAAAATCATCCCTTAGGGGGTTAAACGGGGGTGCAAAGATAGTATGAAACTTTGCCGTTTTTGAAGTTATTCGAATGAAATTCAGCATGAAGGTTCTTTATTGAAAGGCATGAAACACGAGTCAAATATTTTTCTCAAAAATCATCCCTTAGGGGGTTAAACGGGGGTGCAAAGTTAGTATGAAACTTTGCCGTTTTTGAAGTTATTCAAATGAAATACAGCATTAAGGTTCTTTATTGAAAGGCATGAAACACGAGTAAAATATTTTTCTCAAAAATTATCCCTTAGGGGGTTAAACGGGGGTGCAAAGTTAGTATGAAACATTGCCGTTTTTGAAGTTATTCGAATGAAATTCAGCATGAAGGTTCTATATTAAAAGACATGAAACACGAGTAAAATATTTTTCTCAAAAATCATCCCTTATGGGGTTAAACGGGGGCGCAAATTTCGTATGAAACTTTGCCGTTTTTGAAGTTATTTAAATGAAATTCAGCATTAGGGTTCTTTATTGAAAGGCATGAAACACGAGTAAAATAATTTTCACAAAAATCATCCCTTAGGGGGTTAAACGGGGGTGCAAAGTTAGTATGAAACTTTGCCGTTTTTGAAGTTATTCGAATGAAGTTCAGCATGAAGGTTCTTTATTGAAAGGCACGAAACACGAGTAAAATATTTTTTTCAAAAATCATCCCTTAGGGGGTTAATCGAGGGTGCAAAGTTAGTATGAAATATTGCCGTTTTTGAAGTTATTCGAATGAAATTCAGCATGAAGGTTCTATATTAAAAGGCATGAAACACGAGTAAAATATTTTTCTCAAAAATCATACCTTAGGGGGTTAAACGGGGGCGCAAATTTCGTATGAAACTTTGCCGTTTTTGAAGTTATTTAAATGAAATTCAGCATTAAGGTTCTTTATTGAAAGGCATGAAACACGAGTAAAATATTTTTCTCAAAAATTATCCCTTAGGGGGTTAAACGAGGGTGCAAAGTTAGTATGAAACTTTGCCGTTTTGAAGTTATTCGAATGAAATTCAGCATGAAGGTTCTTTAGGCGATACGAAGTTCGCCGGGTCAGCTAGTAATATTTATGTAGGAGGACAGAAATAATGAGTATGGAAACCTTGATAAGAAAATGGATCTTGTTTCTATTTAATTACTTTATTACCGTTTGATAATGTTTAGTACAAAAATAAATAGAGAATCATTTCTTGAAAACTAAGTATTTATTTTGTAATAAAACACTTTATTTTCTGACAAGCTAAATTGAATGGGACCGACAAAGCCTACGAGATGAAGGCAGAAAAAATATTTAGAGGCAAAGTGAAATGAGACCAGACATTTTAACCTTCGTTCACAAATAATTATTCTGAACAGCGTTCTATTTGATACTTCAAATTAGTTCAAATACATTTTCGTCTGTTTTGGAAGTTACCAAGTCGGCTCTTGAATGCAAAGCTTAACCTTAAACTGCTATAGAAAGGTCACACTCACAAAATATCTAGATGTAGTTTGGTAGATAGAATGACTCAAGAGGAAGGGTTATAATGTGTATATGTATAATACATACAAACGAAGTTGCGCAGTTTTCGCTAGAATGTATATTAAAAAGTAATACATAATAAATTACGTTGGAATAAAATATAAAGTACAAAGACGCACAAAGCCATGAAAGACACGTAGTTAACAATAAGTTTTATTTTATTAAAACAATAAAACATCCAACATTTCACAAAACATAGTTTGTTGTTGAAGTGTTGTGAGTTGTGTTGAAATAGTATGTACGTGACAGTACTTCGTCACATCTGTTATATTTCTACGCGTTATTGTAGAAATTTTCGGTAAAGTAAAATACTTGTAATGACTTTCAAAGCTCATTTAAAGAAAGACGAGTTCAAAATGGCGTTGTAAATTGTCTCGCTCGCATTTATTGAATTTTTTTTTAGCATTTTTTCTATATAGGGTGTTCTGAAATTATATGTTGCATAATGAAGTGGGACATAGTATCCGTTTCATAGATTTTATTTATCCAGCAATTATCAATTTTTAAGCTCATACAATTTTCCATACACACAAAAATAATATTCACGTTCTGCCTTTGTAACAAACCCGGGGTGCCGCGTGGGGGCACCGCGTTCATTCATTATAACAGCTGTTACTACGCGAGCTATACGCCCCGTCCTTGTCTGTGTCGGCGTCGAGGGCGGCCGGCGGCGGGCGGCGGCGGCGGCGTTTCCGCGCCTGATACCCCGCACCGCCGCCCGCGCCCGCGCACCCGCGATGGCGTATATCAAACACGGTCACTGACCTCTGCCAATCCGTAGTGAAAGGGCGTGGCAGAGTAAGCTCTTATTCTATTGAAGGAAGACCCATATCCATGCAGTGGGATGATGGTTGATTTGATAGATGACTTTACAACTGCGTACGTACGTAACCTGTATTTGATGCCGTCACCACGGTCGGGTCGCATTACTCTTTGATCAGACTCGACAAAGAAATGCATAGATTTTTATTTTATTCATTCAGACATACCAATAAACAGTGTACGTACACATCACAATTACGTACCTACATTAAATTAATGATACAGTATTATTCTCACGTGTACACCAATTACAGGTATTACAAATTTCACTATTACATTATCAAAACAATCTCTTATTGTGAGATGCACGAACACATTTTAAAGTAATAATGGCACCTTAAAACAGGGCTCCCAACGTCTAACTAAAAGAGAAAAAGAGGCCCGTTCTTCACCTCTATTTTACCTAGTTACATTGTAGTTACCATGCAGTTACATTGATGTAACTAGTTGGACATAAACACTGCTTGCCTCGTAGTGCAGGTACTGATTTGTGTATCGAAATAGCATTATTAAAAGCTTTTATTTAACTTGTATTTTAACCGAACCGAATCACGCGATTGACTGGTCTAAATAGGTAACACTTACTTAGTAATAAGGGAAAGGGGCTGCGCGGGGGTTGCAGGGCGCGGCACGGGCGGCCGCCGGCTGCCGGACGGCGGCGCTGCGCGGGCGTCGCGGGCAGCACGCGGGGTCGCGGGCGGGACGAGGGCGGTGGCGGCGTGGTCAAACTCAACTCAAACGAGCGGCACCTTTGACCGCGGCGACAACGATTTTTCGCAAAAAATATTATTTCATTCTTTTTGCTTTTTTCTCTCGTTCTTACTTACATCAGACAGAGTAAACGGTTGTGTTGTGTTGTGTTGTGGTCATTTATCATCTTGCCGTACGTAAACAAATGAATGATGAGTGTTTGAACATAGTGTCAATGTTGTGTACAAAGAGTATTCTTGGAGCGGCATTGGGTCACTGGAGACGCGGAGAACTCCCGCTTTCGAATACCTACAGTTGGATTTAGGATTTGCTGGATTTCTTTGAGAGAATGCGAGCACTGAGGATGGAGTGATAAAGGCTTTGCGTGACGAGTGTAGTCGATGGACTGATGGGCGCTCTTGACTTGACAGCAGTGGTCATAGTGAGTGCAGTGAGTGCTTGTTGGCACGTTATGTCGGCGTGTTCGGTGAAGAACAACGGAGGAGGAGGAAGATACTTTTTTTGTAAGTAACCTTGACATTTTATGCCTAGGTACCATTTTGTAAATGTATCTAATGAACTTTTAAACGCCAAATTACTGTACGATAGTTATTTGAAATCTAGTAGGTACTTATCCATCTACTAATACTATCAGCTGTGAACATTTCGATTTATTTTTTGTTAAATTTAGCTTGATTGATAGTAATTAGTAGGTAAAGGTAAGTAAATGCATATGATAGGTAAGTCGTTTCCCCGCTTCATTCATAACTTTACATTTTATTGAATGAAAGACAGAGATCGAATGAGTGACAGAGAAAGATAGATGTGGCTATGCCGTAAAGATGCATCTACATATGACGCTGTTTGTCGGCGGAAATCCGCCCGTTTTTAGCCCGTTTTAATGCCAGATTTAGTACTTGCAGCCATGTTTTCTACCACTTAAAGTTAAATTTACAAGCGAAGCTAACTTTTGTCTGTATTCAAAAGCCACGCGAGCCTAATAATGCTAAACAGTACAACGGTTCTCGCGCGGTTTTTGAATTACAGCTAAGACGCGGCGTGCTCCGGTCATAATGTGAATGCCGCTTAAAAGTTATGTTCTTTAGAGGCAGAACACGAATATTATTTTTGTGTGTATGGAAAATTGTATGAGCTTAAAAATTGATAATTGCTGGATAAATAAAATCTATGAAACGGATACTATGTCCCACTTCATTATGCAACATATAATTTCAGAACACCCTATATACTAGGTTTTGCCTGTGGCTTCGCTAATCCTGAATTTCGGCTTTTAAAGAATTATGCGTGATATTGAATAACTGATCTTCCTTAGAAAGTAGCCAATGAATATGAGTATAGCACCAAATTTTATGTAACGCAAACAAATCATTCGTCAACGTTTAGATATCTAGTATAATAAATGAGCAATTTTATTTAAATGAAGTATTATAAATTTTATTCTAGAGCATCATTTTATTGCGCGGAGGGAGCCTGGTGACCTGTTAATACAGGAAGGTTTTTACCCACCTATTACAGGCACCAGTCCTCTCTACACCTGTTTTCTAAATTATGTATAAGAAAATGTATGTATATTGTTTTAATATTGTAACCTGTGGAGAGAGAAAATAAATAATTATTCTGTTCTATTCTATTTTTTTGTTACTATGGCTACGGGTATCCAATGTGCAAAAAATGTAAGCGAAAACCTAAAAACTGTTGTTCTGAAGGCAAAACAAATGTAAGTATAACGCAACATTGTTTCGCTCCAGTGACATGAAAGTTCTCCCTTTTCATGGGTCAATAGTTCTTTGGGCCGGCCTCCACCTCTATAACTTTTCGATTGTAATGAATTTATCATTATAATACTTGTATACGTATGTTTTATGAATGAGTTTTCTTTGTTCTAGCCTGTGAAAAATGTATGGGAATTCCTTTGGATTTTGTGGAATTTTACCAAAATATATTTTTGTTTTTTCATAATGTAGACATATAAACCATGGATGTGCTATAATGCATGTAGCCAAGCGTAATTTCACGTTTTTTGTATACTATTTTGGTAAAGAGATTACAGGTTGGTTTTTTAAATGTTAGAATTGCTCATGGTTTTGAGTTACATATTATTATATTATGGGTGTAACTGTCAAATTAAAAAGCAAAAAATAGGTAGCTTGCGTGCGACTAGGGCCTATGCAGTACAATGCAGATCCGCTACGGACGATCCGCGACAGATTATCAAATGTATTGTGTGCGAAGTGCGTTCAGTGCGTCGTCGCGGAGGGCCCGCGTCGCGAATTTTATACATTTGACCATCCGTCGCGGACCGTCCGTCACGGATCCGCATCGCACTGCATAGGCCCGTGGAAGTCAAAATGACTTGTAAGTAAAATAAGTAAAAGTAAAGAAATGGTTTCAGATACTGACTAACAATGAATTTATTTAAATAAATAGACGGAGTAGGAATGATTGAAATGATTGTATTACCAAACGTTAGAGACAGAAATTTCAAACATAAGACATAATAGCTGTGTAAGATAATGTTTACGATGGGTTTACTTAACCTGAAGTATGTTTTATAATCCTAATGTATAAACCTATGTGTAATATTTATTACGTAAGAGACTCACTCTGTTTTATGCCATCAGATGACCCCGTATTTGCCCTGTAATAAATTGAAATTATCTTTAGTATTTTAAAATCAAAACGCCTTTCGTGCGACATTTTTATAATTAAAAAATAACATACACGATTCTAGTTCTATCTCTGTGACCGAGCGAGCAATTTCATACAATAACACCGACAGTATTTGTAGACCATAATGGCTACCCATGCTTGTTTTTGTTTGCGCATGTTATTAATTCATCGTTTTTAAAGGGCGAACAAAGCAAATGGGTGAGTTTGATTGGATTTTACGCGAGTGTAATACAAATGTATTCGTCTTTTATTTCTGTTTTGTTTTACGTCGCGCTCGAAAACGTTTTATTTTGGTTGTTACATTGTGATTGTGTCGTGTACATGATATAGAATGGGTTGTTTTGTTTTATTGGTACCTTAAGATGAAAGGTATATTCAATATTGCGTAGCTACGTTGAATTCATTGTTATTAATATTAACTCAAATGTTGGCCTGGGATGGTTTAAGTTCATAAGGTCATAGATTCACGTAGGAGTCTCGAAGGCGGCGGCGTGGCAGCAAAAAGATAACGGTGGTGGTTGTGTGGTTGACGGTGAAATGGTGTTGCAATCGTCTATAGGTTATCGTGACCACTTACCACCACGCGGGCCGTAAGCTTGTTTACCACCGGCGTGGTGTAATATAAAAAAGACGGATATGAATTCTGAGAAGATGAACTAACAAAAATGTATATTGTCAGTTCTTTTTTGTCTAGACCAAACTTAGCTACATTATCGAAACCAGTAGCTATCAAAATAAATCAGGCATGTTTCATAACGAAGTTGAATTTTGAGTGCATTACCATAGCTTTAAAACATCATGCAACTGACCAACTGTTTCACAACATAAAGTATAATTTAATACGTATGGAAATTGCTTCATTGCTCTAATCTATGGTACACCAACAACTCCTATTAAAGTTAACGATAATATAAACTTACAAGGTACGGGCATATCGTAATAATCGAGATAAGAGTCACATACTTTTTACTTCTAAAATCTGAGGAATATGAACAAGTCACCTTACCATCATGATAAGGTGACTTGTACCACATGGTAAGGTGACTTATACCACATGGTATGGTGACTATTGTAGCTCATTTTCCTCTGATTTTATTTGATTGATTTTAGAAACTCCTACAAGAAAAAAAACCGAAGTAACCTCTGTTTTTTTTTTCAGAACTCTTGTAACTTCTAAACGGTAAATAATATAAATTTTAAACTTCATATTAAAGAAAGACATTAATGTTTTCTAGATATTTATTATATATTGTAAAGACAAATATTAAAAAACTTAATTAATGAATTTTAAATAAGCCTAAATGTGTTTTGGCGCTTACGGTGTTAAAAATTCGCCGGGTTCACGGTGTCCCATCTCTGTCTCTCGAAGCAGGGATTGATATATGCGTCGCACGGGCGGGGCGGGCTCAGTCGGCCGCAATTATTTTACGACGTAGGCCTTTAAGGTAAGATTGGGGTTAGAGCATAGTTCGTCATCTTTTACTGAGGTTAGCGACTGGCTGGCTCGAACCTATTATAAAACATATCGACAGGCCCGGTGGGCGAGTGGCTAGCAATGGCTACTTTATCCCAAGGGCCGCGGGTTCGAATCCTGCGCAAGGCAAACATTTGTGTGCATGAACATGTCTGTTTGCCTTAGTCTGGGTGTTTTCTATGTATAATAAGTATTTATTTACAAAAAAAAAGTATTTAAGTACATTTATCAGCAATTTAGTACCCATAGTACAAGCTTAGTTGCTTAGTTTGGGACTAGATGGCGTTGTGTGATTCGTCCAAGAATATTTATTTATTTATATTTTGTATTTTTTTTAAAGTATTACTCTTTGCCATGCATTCTGTCTTCGTTGTTGTTCACTTTCGTCGGTTCTGTATGTAAATTATTAAAACATTATTTCTTATTAATATTCTTCGTCTCTATACCATCTATCATCTATTAAAGTGTGATAATAGTCCACTTCCTCACCTTATCACCAGTTATCAGCTGGAGGCATTAAATTGTTTGATAACCGATATAAATAAATTACGGAGGAGAAAACACTAATGTTTGGTTATAGATAGGTACATAAATTATTAATTAAATTGTACTTGTATAATTCATACTTGATTCCAAATTAACGTACGAATTGGATTACTTATGTTACACTATACAAACTATACAACGGTTATTGATACAATGGACACTATTTCACCCTGACTCAACACAAACACAAATGTTCATCACATAAATGTATCTTCTGTGCGGAGATCGAACCTTTACCCACTTCCGCCGGAGAAAAGGTCACTAGCAACTACGCCTAATTATTATAAACTATTTGGCTGCTAATAGTAACTGTATAGTAAACCAAAGCCAGTAAAACACGAAGCACTAAGTTAACAGTTTTGCGTGCGTACCTTCTGCGCCTGCAGTTTGCTTTCCGCAAACAAAATATAGCAATAATTTGCATTTCACTTCGCTGTAGGGCGTGGCAAGGGCTTGTCATTAATAATAGAGTGAAGTTAAGGGTGGTCCCGCCCTGTAGTCTGCAAGGGTTAACGACCCTTGTAAAACAGTGCATAGAATCTAGATACATTTTGTACAAGAATGACTAGTGCATATTTATGTTTTTCTTTCCCTTTTTCAACTTTTTCCAATTAAGTATACCATGTTTTCTGCACGATAGTGTTCTTCAAGTTTTTAATAATATACTGTATTAGGTAAATTTAATTTCGCATCAGCATAATGTATGTAACTGTTTGGGAAAGAAACAGTTAGCTGATTCTTGATTTGAGATATGTCATGGCGTCAGTTCCGTGGTCACGGTATTTTCTAAGTTTATCACTTTAACCACTTAGGCTTCTAGTTTTTTCTTTTTTTATAGGCTAAGTTTAATATTGAATTGCATATTAACCTTGATTAAGAGAGGTAGGACACAGCGGATAATCCGCTCAAATCGGAGCAGCCCGTCTGGGGAAGAACTTCCACCTTACAGAAGATCGTAGCCAAATAGCATTGGTCTCGGCCATGTTGTGTTTCTACGGTGATATGAGTAAGGTATCGGTTGGGAGGGTCGGCAATGCATGAGTGCTACCCCCGGTATTGCAAGCGTCTATAATCTACGGTGATGCTTACCATCAGGCGGGCCGTATGCTTGTTTGCCAACTTTGTGGTATAAAAAAAAAATATTTCTAAGATGAGATAATTTCTATGGTCCCAAATCATCTCTTTGTTTTTTTAACTAAACAATGATAATATTAATAATTAAACATGTCGTTTTTTTTATGAGAGAGGAAGACAAACAAGCTATGAAAGTCAACTGATGGTAAGCAATACTGCTGCACATGGACTACAAGTCTCTTGCATGTGTTACTCACTTATGCAGAAATGAAAAAAAATAAGGATGATACTGCCCCGGTCGAACCACAACATTTACGAGCTACTACCAGTTCATAAAAGTAGCTAGGTTCTCCCGCTCAAAAATAGATAACAATTCAGTGTGGCTAAGATCAAACAATCAAAAATAGTTTTTTTTTTAGAAAGAATGAGACATCCATACAACTTCACCTTAGTTCTGTTTTATTTCATTTTCTAAGAAACCCCATGATTATAATTGAATTTTTATATAAGTAATATATTTTTAATATTATTTTTAGTAATAAACGTACACAAATTATTATGGTAGCGGTTTTTTGGCTGAAACAGTTACCGTGTTCAATTCGATAATTAATTGCATTGATTTGACGGTTTTAGTTAATTAAGAGACCATAATTTAACTGCTAATTGTTTGTTTTGTGGTGAATTCTACATTAACGAGTTATGGTCGTTACTATTTGTCTATGTGCATATGTACTGCCGAACTGCCGAGTATAAAAATTAAAGAACGGTCTAAAATCGTGTTAGTTTGATACGGGTTTGGAAGAGTGGGAAGCTCTGTCACAGGTCTCAAAACCTACTAGAGAGGGTCCTAATGTAATACCGTGCTGTACAATTTTTTGATGAAAATAATATTAAGGTCATAAATATAGTGAAAATTTATAATCTTTGAATAGCTATAATTTAAAAAATGTGCTGAATAAAAGTACCCATTGCAGACCCTTATCGAGCACAGTAAATTAGAGAGTTTAGCTTTTTGTCTGTACACTTTGATTATATGTGAAGGAATCTGAATAAACGCTTGCATTTCAATACAGTTACAAGTACTGTATTGAAATGCAAGCGTTTATTCAGACCGTAGACTACTATAAATATTTTCTAATCACTATTTTGCTTTTAACAAAGCAGGCTTTGCGTTACGTCTATAATTTATCCATGTGTATGGCTATTCATTTCATTTGTTTATTTCTGTTAATTAAGAAAATTAGTACTGTTTAAAATATTTTACATACTTTGAAAACTTTGATAAAAATACTAGCAGTTTTGCTAATAAAGTCAAACTAATGGCGGATAGATCCCTACCTAGAAATGAATAGATTACCTAGGAGGACCTACCTTCCAGAATTCATCAGAAAGTCCGAGGTCTTTAGAGTGTCAATTTTAAATGAAAAGATAATAAACTGGGTTGAAAGACAAACGTAACTTTGTATAGTCCGCTTCCGTATTACCAATCAACTGCAGAAAAAATTGGCATGACCAGATATATATTTTTTCGTAATTAAACAATTTACAACTTTTGGATTAGCTATAATGATTATTTCCAAATTTTAAGATTCTCAACGGCTTATACTGAGTTTTTTTTTTACAGTATGTGACTCCACACTATTTAAAAAAATATATATTGGCAGACAGAGATAACAAAATGATGAGAAAAAGGTTATATTTTTTTGAAGGACAAACCCTAAAAACAAAAAGACTTTTAAAGAATAAAGACATTTTTATTGGCTAGTGAATTTCTAGAGAGCTGATTTCAGTGATTTGAAGCAATAATTCATTTCAGGCCTGTTGGCGCGGGGTGCGCCGCCCGTGAAATTGGTCGCATAATATAATTTAAAATAACCGTCTTAAGATGAATCTTTGAAACCCAATTACTCTCGTTATAGAATGTACCTTTTTTAAAGCTATCATTATTATAATAGATTTTGATATTTAGTTTGAAATTTTATTTAATTTTAATATTTGATTGTTGATAAACACAGGTATTGTTTGGTTTTGATAAATATTCGATTAAATGACTTGTGAAAGAATGAATAAATACACATCAATGAAGGTATTTAAAATAGATTTGTAACTGATCTAAAATCAAAACATATATTGTACTTTTTTGCGAAAATAAAAAACAAGATTCTGTAGTATTTCGCTTTTTTTTTTCATTTTTAGAAACCGCATTTTTCATCAACTTTAGTATATTAATATTTATTTATTGTAATACAAGTTTCTTTGAAATAAGTAGGACGAAATATTAAAATATATTGTTTATGACTGAAAAAATAACAATGAATTGAGAATATCAAAAAATGTAAACCAGTAGAAATATGTAGAACAGGGTGCTCCAACTCGTCCCTTTAAGCCGATTATTTCCACCGCTGCTGGCAAAATTAATCTAAAAAGCATTACTGTTGACACGTAAATCGCATTAATAATGTTGTCTTCAATAAGGTTGGCTGCCTATTCAATATTATTTTTAATTTTTTAAATCTAATAATTTTTAATTAAGTTACTGGCCAGTTGGCCACTTTATTTACACAAGGGTTAGTAAGATGGAACCAATTCCAACCGAAATGTATGAATTTTAAGGTAAAATAAATTGTACTTTCCACAAAACAGTTTCCGGGTAACGTTTCTCCGAAATTACCTACAAGGCGCTTATCTAAAAGGAATCCCACGAATGACTTTGTTTTACAAAACGAATTTCTTTTCTTTTTCATCGAAAAAGCGGATAAGTCATTAAAAGTGCCGGCGAAGCGTAAGAACGGAGTGGAGTCGAGTAAAGTGGTCGAACCCAGCTGGGGCCTTATCGAAAACTTGAAACTAGTGTGATTCCTATCTCGCGAAGACTTAGAACTATATAGATGACGCAAATATACGCATGCCTATCAAAAATTTGTCAAAGGGTGTTTGAATTAATCCTCTTTGAATTGCTATTCAATCCGGTTTCCACGATTCGGGTGTCTAAATGAAAACTAGCAAATAATGTTTAAATGCAGTAATGTGCTAAAATTTTAATTAAAATTGAATAAGTACTGATCAATTATAGACTCTAGGTTTTATCAACTTAAATCGAACTCTACAGTTTTCACGCATAGTTAAGAGAAAATATAACACGAGATAATATGACAACAGGCGTAATATTCTTTTTATTTATTCCATATTTAAACGCCGCCTGGCGCCTACTTTCCAACATACCTACGATGCATTATAAAATGACATGCGTCTCTCACTCAATACAATCTCGCGGACTTCTTCCGTCAGTTTATTGGTATTGCAACGCGCAGTAAGTAGATGGAGAGCGAGAACGATCGCGGTATCTATATTTATTTTACATCTGTAGTAACTACTTATTAAACTTTTCTTTACTTTATAAAGAGAAACGTCAAATTTTGCGAATAGTTGCCGACTGAGTAATATTTGAAGTTGTAACCGTCTCAGAGCTCTTTGGATCGTCGTACTTAATTAATGACTGTGGGTCGTTCCGGAATAAGAACTTTCATAGATTTCAATTCAATGACTGGATTTTTATGAACAGATTTTATATGTGAATGTAGTTGATTTTGCCTACGTAGGGGATAAATGAATTCGTTTATTCAGAAAGTAGGCTTTCACAGGCACGTTTTCTTTAGTCATATTTTACGTTTTATTTCAGTGTTATTCAGTATAAATAATATTAAATAAATAAGATATTATAAATACAAAAATTTCGGAAACAAAGCAAAATGACCACTTATGTCGAAACTAATTTGCGAAAAACACGGGACACACTATTGTACCTATCGTCCTACCTATTATAAGAAATATTTTATACATTATAAAGTCATTCATTCAAATCCATTCAATTATATATCTGTGTGATTTAACTTCTAGAATACTGGTTCCAGACAAAAATAAATAATTTGAGATTATTTACGAAATACTAATTTAATATTTTTTTTTCAAAGCAAAAATAGAATTGACCCTTACATTCCATGATTAAGTTACTTCGCAAGCAATCTATTGCCCTATATCTTATAACTACGTGTATACACCCGTATTTCGTACCACATTCAACTTTGTATTCAGGCGGACGGCAAAGGAGACTACTTTCTTTAAAAAGCTGAGATAGGGAAGCTTAAAAGAATATAAAAGAGAGTGAATTGGCTGAGGGCAGGATGGAGGGGGCGGTCAATCGAAGCACCAGACGACTCATTACATTCTGGCTCGGAACGAATACCGCATTGCTTTGATTTTATAAGACCTCTACTTCGATTTTAAAGGTAAATGTTTTATGTCTACTTTCGCAAAACAATACATTTCTTTTATCATTTTTATTGAGAAAATAGATAGCGTTGTTACTCGTATCAAAATAAAAGACTACGCAAGTTTAGAAATCATATCTCCAGCCAGTATTTGGATAGGCTTTAAACTTTGCGTGCGTTTTTCTCTTCAATTCTTTTAAATTGTGTTATTATGAAAACAATTTGTTCGATTTACTAAAAATTAAAATAATAATCTTATGTTTCCATCATAAAAATTAGTTTTACTGAGAAACTTTCACGGCTCATTTTACACTTGAAAACTTTAACTAATTAAACTTTTAATCAACACCTCTATAATTTTTAAACTAAACCCGTCCTTAAGCCTGAAACCCTGAAACATAGTTGTTTATTACGTTGGCAACACTGCACTCGTTTGACGCGGGAAACGGGGTCGCCATGAAAAAGGTCCGTTCCCTAAACTAATGACCATTTTCATTACGTCTAATAGAGGCAAATAGGCAGTTTTTATCACGTTCACTGTCGTTTGCGTCAACAAAAAAGTTCAGATAACAAGATCATGGCCTGTCTTTAACCCTCCTTTGTGATGCTTCAAATGATTACATTCCTTACCCGGGCCGTTTAGATCAAAATCTAGAAATTAAAAAAATAAAAAGTGACTGTCATTTTTTAGTGGCAACGTTCTACCTTTTGTTTTAATTTAATTCATTTTTGTAAAAAAAAAGATTGTGTTTAAAAATTTCTAGCTGTTGTAGCGTTACTTTATTATACCTAGATAGATACGCTTTTTGATGACTTTTTGGAATTGCTTTTGCAGGAATTTATGATAACAGATATTGCTTTATTTCCTCCAGGTGTAATTTTAATTAAATAAATGTATGTATACCAAAATGACCAGAACATTGACCCGATACAATTTATAAACAAATAAAAAGTCTTTAAGTAGAAATGTTTAGAAAACGAAAAAAGTTTAAAAAGGCGTAGGTATCCATACTAATATTATAAATGTGAAAGTGTGTTTGTTTGTTTGTTTGTCCTCTCTTCACGTCGAAAGTAATGAACGGATTGATATGATTTTTTTATTGGGTATAGCTTAAGGTCTAAAGAGTGAAATAGGCTAAAAAGATAAAAATCCCGGAAAAACATCTTATTCCCACAGGAAAAAATAAAGTATATAATTTTTTGTTCTTCGTTCACGTTAAAAGGAAGTAAAGGAACCTTAGTACCGACGACATGATGTTTTTAAACGGAGATGATTTAAGGTCTGGAGAGTGACTACTGAGTGGCTACTTTTTATCCCGGAAAAACATATCATTCCCACGGGAATAAAAAGTATAACATTATTTTTTCATAATTTTATAACGGGCATAATTTAAGGTCTGGAGAGTGACATTAGGCTACTTTTTTCCCACGGGAAAAGTTATAGACATTTTCCCTTGACCACGCGGGCGGGCCGGGGGTAACAGCTAGTCATAAAATAATTATTAAAACATTATAACTTTATGGTTTATTCAAACCGATAATCTAATGTCATTAGGACCCTTCAAATTCATGGTTGACTTGAACAGTCCCTAGTTAGTAAAGTTTTAATTCTGTTTTGTTTAATATAAACTGCAGTAAATTATTACGCATTAAGGGGTAGGCTAATAACGCCAACTGCCTCGCTTACGGCTGCTGTCGAAATTAATAGGGCATTAGGGCTGTGCTTTGCTATTTATCGATAAACTGAAATTTATTAGGTTTTATGACAGAAATAAATTATAAATGAATGTGAATAGATACATACCTAATATGAAACTATTTATAACTGTTAATCTAACTGTATCGTAATAAAATGTTCTTTATTTGCAAAATTATTTAATTAAATGCGTAAAGTATCATAATAATCATAAATTCTTTGTTTCATTAAAATTTTCGATTGTATCTTTTAATTTTACAATTCAAGTTTTAATTAGAAAAGGATGGATAATAAACTAATTTTCTAAATTCTTCGTAAATAGAAATGACGTGAAATATGAAATGCTTAAAGATGAAATGATTTTAAGTATTTCGCAGTAAAACTTAATGTTTTCTTTTTAAATATTTTTATTAGAAAACGTTTCTAAAAATGTAATAAAATACTGAAAAACAAGAAGGAAATTAAATTTATAGCTTCAAGCTAGCACCGCAATTTCAGTAAAACCATACTTTTGACGCTAGACTAAACACAGTTTCCGCAAAAGTACACGCTTTGTTTTCATGACTAGACGCCAGAAATATTGCTGTACTGTTTAAGCTCTTTGATACGAATGACTGTTAACACTTCTTATAACACCAATTTTAAATACTAGTAAGGCTTTAATGTTTTAATTAAATGTCGTTTCTATTGCACTTTTATAATTAATCTCATCTACTAAGTAATATATCTCTACTTAAAAGAACCATTACACAAGAAACCGCTAAGTTTGGTGCTTCAAAGTGGACTTTAGTGGATGCGAGTCCCACACAGGCCCTCCGTCCCCTGGCGGAAGGTATCGTGCGTGCTTAAGGCATTCCCCCGCGTGAAAAAAATGTTGTAAACATTGTCGATATTATGAACAGGTACTGCAAATAGTTCATCACTATTAAAAAGTTTTGTTTCCATGTGTAAATTTTAACGAGGACCAGAACTAGCCACTCTAATGTATAACTCATTTTGAATTATCACATTAAGCTTAATAAAACCTAATATTTTATCATTTTGCAGTCTACTCTGCGAATTATATTTTGTGCCATCATTTTCCATTGTTTTATACACAATGAACTGTATTAGCTATGTGTTTTATAGTTTTTTCATCATATTTAAAACTAGCTGTGACCCGCGGCTTTGCCCGCGTAAAAATTTGCATATGTTTGGCTCTGTACCATTGAGAATATGTATACAAATTTTCATAATGATCAGCTGCTTCAAGCCGTGAAGGAATAAGAAACAAACAAACTCACTTTCTCATATATCATACTAGCGAAACCCGCGCAACTTCGTTTGCGTGTATCCCGCTTTCCCGTGGGAATTTTGGAATGTATGATACTTTAAAACCTTCCCCTTGAATCACTCTATCAATTAAAAAAAACCGCATCAAAATCCGTTGCGTAGTTTTAAAGATTTAAGCATACAATACGATTGTACATTAGTAAATAACTGTACTTTGTTGAAAGTAACAATGAAATATTTAGTCAATATAAAAGTTATCGATAGAATCACAGCACATCCCTATTCCTCCTTTAGAGACGTGCTAGGGCGTAGGGGATTTCCGGCTCTTCAGCAGCGACGCTAATATAGCTATCCTCACTCGGGGCGATGTCGCCGGCCGGCCTAACGCGAAACTCATAAAATTTACACACAGAGACAAAAGCATACACGTTTCGTATTTTCACCCCTTGAAAATGGAGCTCAATTTGTTGCGTTAATGAATTTTTGCTTGCGGCTCTACGAACGATTTGCATTACGCGGATGTTGGGCTTGTGTTTATAGAATTAAATAATATTATCTATAGAAATATCATTAGGGGATTCTTTTACTGTCTGATAGATTATTCGCCTAACTGACAGTTCTTATTTGACAAATGAAAAAAATAAATTCTACACAATACACTTAGCGTTTAAATAGTGCCATTACGTTTGTATAATTTTAGAATTAGTTGTACATTGTTTTTTAAAATGTAAAGTTATTTATTTAATCCGAAAGTAGGTTATCGGTACCAGACAAAAGATATCACATAAATGCCCCGAGCGGAAATCAAATTCGCGCCCTCTGGAGCGGGAGGCTCACTGCCAACACACCACAGTCAATTTTCATCGAATGTCCCATTAGTTTGAAATACTTTTAGCATTTGCTCAACTATGCCGATGCTCATTTATCAGGTGTCCCATGTATTGAGATGACTGCCAAAAGCATCCATTGTCCGACGCGTATATGCACTGCACATGTTAATTATGTCCGGCTGATGCTGTGTCACGACCATTGCGGACATCGTTAATTATTCCATCCTTTCAGATTTGGGCAAAGCCAATTTACGGCTTATCACGAAGTCATTAAATCTAATTCCGTTGTTTTGCTAGTGTGATTCGTGTTTGCATTTGTTATGATGAGATATGAGTTTCTGGGTGAAGTGTTTCTGAATATGAATGGTTGATTTTGCGGCCAACCTCTGATGTATGAGAACATGGCTGAAGAAGAAATTTATGTTTTACCGGATTGTAATTTGTATACAGATTGGAGTACCTGCTCCGGAAAAAAGTTAATATTTTGACCTCAAAACTTTTAAAAGCTTTTACATGCAAAGCTTTCGTTTGAATAGTTTTTCGCATTGAAACAGATCTATTTTATTTTATTTTATTTTATTCGATGACGTTCTGTTTCATTAGCATGTAGTTCTGTTTCATAATATTGTTATTAGGTGGGATTCCATAGAATCCGCTTGTATAAAGTATAAACATTTCAAGTATAATCTAGCAGATCAGTTTATTTGTCCATTTTATAACAGAGATTAAAAAATTAAACTTATCATTAAACAAGACGTGTAAATTATTAGACTTACTTTTTATATAGAACTGCTGTAATTCTCCAATTTCATAGAAAACTACACCAAATGCTGATATATTTAGAAATCAATTTGGAGTGCAGGCAATGGCAATCGAAGCTCACGATTCGCCTCGATATTGAGAATGTAATAAACTGCTCTGCCTCGAGATTATTTCCACTTGAACCAATACGTACAGATTCTGTGGTGGGAACGTACGAAATAATATGCTGTGTGATGATATACTATGACGTACTAACAGAATATGATGTATTTTTGATTCTATGAAAAATATTTGTTGCAAGTAACTGTCATTTTAGTATGTAATCACGTTTGGCATCCTCACATCCAAAAATCAGCTCCCAAATAACTTTTTAATTCTCTCAAGTTTTTTTTTTTCATACCACAAAAGTGGCAAATAAGCATACGGCCGGCCGGCCTGATGGTAAGCCGTCACCGTAGACTATATAAGCTTGACCAAGACCGAGGGTATCACTCGCGCGTTGCCAACCCTCCCAATCCTGGGGGGGTTGGGAGGAGTAACTATCGGAATACTCACATAGCAACATGACAAAATTGCCTATACGTCTTGAAATTAAGATGCCATGGTAAGTAGATAGTCATCTACGCTAAATGCCCAAACCATATCCTAATGTTACTTTATGAATTTTTATCATTACCTTATTAGCGTTTTAAATTGTCATTATGTCCCTTTTCTAAACAGAGTAAAATTTCAACCTTTTCGTTAACACAAATACACGAAAATGCTGAACTATTTTAATATGCCCGTCGGCACATGGAGCTTGTAACACTGAAAATCCCGCGCAAACACTTGTCGTGAGTCAAAGGGACCTGTTTTAATTTGAATATTTGTACTAACACCACCCACATTTCGTTATCATAAATGAGGATCTCTGAATTGCGAAACACACTAAACAGTTTTATGTTAGACGAATTGCATTGTCTTGATACATAAATAATGGTCCCCGTAAACGTTGTTACGTCTTGTGGTAATATGGCTTATTTATTTGAAAAGAAAACACACTGATTAGAGGGAGTCGGGGAACTTGTGCCTGCGATTTGTGACTAGTGACTATATTTTTTGACAAATTACACAACTTTTCTAGTCCTAAACTAAACAAAGCTTACTATGTAGGTATAGTATATTGTTTTTATTTATTATTAAATTCCTATTATAATATACTGTCGTTGACAATCGTCCTAAGATTATCGCCAAGATCCGTTATCTCTAATTATCCTGCGTGTTTTCTGTGTTTTAATTTATATAAAAGTATGTATGGATGTTATAATTTATATAAAAGTATGCATACATACTTTTATATAAATTATAACACAGAAAACATCCGTGGCATCCGTGGCCTCGACAATATCCGTGGCGTAATGGTTACCACGCCAGACCACCACCCCGGGTTCGAATTCCGGTCGGGTCATGATGAAAAACGAACTTTTTCTGATTGGCCTCAGGTCTTTGGTTTATCTATTTATGTATTTGTTATAAAATAAATTATCGTTGAGTTAGTATCCCATAACACAAGTTTCGAACTTACTTTGGGGCTCTCAATCTGTGTGATTTGTCCCTATATATTTATTATTATTATTATCCAGTCTAAGACAAACATACATGTTCATGCATACAAATGTCTGCCTTGTGCGGCATTCGAAACGACGAACCCACGGCTTTTTGGGTTTAAAGTAGCCATTGCTAGCCACTCGATCACCGATCCTGTTTGTTTTAGATTTGAGTATAGAATGATTTTGTTGTCATGACTGTATGCAATTTGTCACACAAATGGCGTGCACAATTCGAACCATTGCATTGTAACAGGTTGCATACATAGTCACAAAAATATGTTGGTCGATAGGTATAGTTTTTCCCCAATTTCACTTGCAATTTTGATAGTATCATATCAAATATTCACATTGCAGTCTACATCGATATGAATATTTTAGATAGAGAATAGAGGCCGTATTCAATGAAGCATCCACCGCGATTCGGGCTGAAGTATTTCATATTGTGCAGTCGCTTTTAAAGATCAAAACAGACTTGCTTCATTCGAAAGCGATTAAAACGTTTGTTTATATATTTTTTAAATCGCGATTAACCTTTGTCAGGATTTTATTATCTGCCTTTCTTTTGTGAATTCACGAATAACAGGAGTAACTGAAATTGTGCACTACCAGTAAGCAGAGAAGGTCGTTACCACACGGGCTGGGACTGTTATAGGTACTTACTAGTATCAAAAGGAGGAAAATTTATGACATCGTTACGCTAATAGTCAATAGAATATGAGATAGTTGGTAATCTGAAAACTCTGGCACCATCTAATCAGCAGTTAATACAATGACTTGGAACTATTTGAGAGGTACATTAGAGGTCTCGTCAGAGGTGGGTAACGCATTGGTGGCGTCCCTGGTATCTTTCTTGGCTATGGCTTCCATCAGGTAGACCGACTGCCTGTCTGTCTGCCGTAGTACATAAAAAATATATATGAAATTATAGCTTTTTTTAATTGCCTATCGATCGGTAGTTTGAGGAGACTGATATTGATGAGAGTTTTTTTATATTTTTTTTTAATAATAATTGTTATTTTCAGGTTCGGGTGAACTAACACCCTCTTCTGAGACACCGGACTGTTACGGCAGCGTAGGGCTCTCACCGCCAAAAATTTACAGTGTCAATGATGAGAATTTATATTGTAGACTGTAGTTTATATAGTTGCTGCGTCGACCGAATAATCGTCGGCTGAAGTAGCACGTCTACACAGACCTATAAGCAGACAATGAGGAGAACGCATCACTCAACGTCACGTCACATCTCGACGTGTTCTGTATTTTTGCATTCACAATACTTAGGGGGGAATAATTTCTATTGTCGGTTAACACACGCTACAGCTTTGAGCGGTAGCATACAATTGCCCTTTATCTAGGTATATTGTTCTTTCCCTTCAATGCGTCTCAGGAATTTTTTAATATTTGTAAGGTTTTTCTTTTTATGCAAAAAACATACGGTTTTAGTAAGGAGTAGGCGCTTGCCGCAGGATTACCTTTAACTTTCAAACGTTCTCTAGTCTTTTTTCGGGACAAGCCCACCACACATTCCCACCACTGTGTCTCCTGTGTAGCCAGGATCAACAACGGCGACCTCAGATAGACAATAAGCAATGAAGCTTATTGACGTCCCGGGGAATAAACTACAGCTGTCTTGGAACTCACAACGAATTTAATCAGAAAGAAGATAGTCGGAGTAGGAAGTATTGAAAGGACTTCCCTCCTTAACAACTACGTGAGAAACAGCAATTTGAAGCAAAAGGCATTATACCCTAGAGAGATGGCAAATCAAGTGAGGCTCGATTGCCGAGCACCACGGTCTATTGTTACATTACTATTGGGACCTAATGCTATAACTTGTTGTTTACTATTTTGATTCCAATAATATGTATTGCAAAACCTTCTAAATGCCTGATAATTCTCTCTGCTTGCTACGAGATCAGAATAATACACTACGCCCGAAGTGACATGTAAAGAATCCAACATGATTACGCGTTCGTCATGCCAAAGATCACACTCCCACAGAACGTGATGAGCTGTTTGTTCTACTCTGGTATTCGCGTTAGAACATTCACAGAAAGGAGAAGGTACAACCTTGAAATAGAATAACTTGGCCTTAAAGTTTCCGTGTCCCGTTAAAAATTGAGCTACTTGATGGTCGACCTCTAGCCAGGTTTTCTTTAATCTGTCTCTCACAGAGGGAAAAAACAGATACAGATGGCGGCCTTTTACGGAAGTCTCCCACCTTTCCTGCCATTCCGATAGAAGATTCTGTAATACGTCATCTAACGGGTTAAATAGTCTATTTATTTTGTCACGATCACGTGTCTTAAGGAACGCGGGGGTCATTTCTTTTGATCGATAGTACATCGACGCGCGACGCTGTATCTCCAAATCGACGGGTATTACGCCAGCCAGCACAGGGAGTGCCTCCGTGCTGACAGTTCTATAAGACTTACACAAAAATATCAAGGCAAGACGCTGACTTTGCAATAATTTTCTTCGCGCGGCCCCAATTGTTACACGATCCGCGAAAACCGCTGAACCATATGTTATACAACCTAGGTATGTCGCAGTATAAACCATTTCTAACGTTCTAAAAGTTAAACCCCAGGTTGCGGCAGATACTCGAGTTAAGGCATAAAAATTCTTTTTCTCCAACCTGCTTCATATGTTCAATGAAATTAAAGTTTTTGTCTAAAAGTAAACCTAAGTAGCAGACTGTGATTTTATTTGAAACTGAAACTTCTCTAGTCTGTTGTCTTTCTACCTTCAACTTGTAATATTAACATTATTATAATTTTAAACTATATTCTTGACTACATAGTCCATTTTATGTTTACCCATTTGTCTGAATTATGCTACCACCTTTAACGAAACAATTTTGTTAGATTTGAAAACCCAATTACATCAAAGGTATGCAAATATTGCTCATCGTATGTGTGGTGATAGCTAAAGAGTGCTTATTGATAGGAATCACAAGAATTCAAATTCGGGTACAGGTCACATGGTGTATTTCTTGTGTTTATTGATCATCATTTGTTTATAGTGAATTTCATAGTAATTAATATCTTATTACTATGAAATTCACAATATGCCGTATGTGGGGTAGGGTATGTGGGTAGGGGTATGTATAATTCGGATGATTACGTCAGAGGTGGACAAATAAGTGCAGAAACGTCACATTCGTACGTTATATACGTTTTTCATTTCATCGGTGATATACTCGTAGTACCTACCGGTCGAGTCGAGAAGCAAGTCGATCTTCGCGTAGATTCAGTAACTAAACATAAATTATATCTTGATAATCATAATAACAACTATTGTAAGACAGATTCTTTGGTACAATTTTTGCCATTGTAAGTATAACAATTCTTTTCAACTTTCAAACAATTGATTTTCCATTTATCCTTTTTATAGTAGTCTAGAAAAGATGAATAAAATTCAACAGCAAGCAACCCGATACATTTTCCTCTACGAGTTAATAATACATCCCTGCGACGTCTCCATAATGTAAATTGTGATTTACGAGTATTTCAAGACTCGAATGGTACGTTTCTTTAATCCAAATCATTAATCAACTATCAGGGAAGCGTAGCAGAAATAAAATATGGCAACGTTCATCGACATAAAAGTATAGACAAGCTGTCCGGTACTGAGATTTTGCGGCATTGCGAGGTTGCAAATTGACATCACCACCTTTCAGTCAGTTGCGAGCGAGCGATAGAAGCAGTGGTGTCCAATTGACAAAAAACGATCTGTTAAAAAAATGACTACTATTGCACACCACTGCTTCTGTTGCTCGCTCGCAACTGACTGTAGGGTGGTGGTGTCCATGTGCACAATTGCAATGCCGCTAAATCTCAGTACCGGACAGCTTGTCTATACTTTTATGTCGATGGCAACGTTGGCAAAACTCGTACCCGGGAACGCTCCTGTCATCACCATGATGTATATGAACGTTTTCATGGGTACCAGTGAGCGCTTTGTCAACGTCCGACGTTAAAGGTCATCGCTCATTGCTGAAGAGAGGAAATCTGAAGACTCCTGAATGTGGATTTAGGTTTTTATGTGTAAAAAAAAAGTGTAGCTTATTTATATAACTCGAAACTTACTGAATATGTAAATTTATGACTAGAGAACGTGTCCGTGAAAGCCTACTCTCTGAATAAACGTTTGATTTCATTTCAAACTAAGAACTATAATTTGTTTTTACAATAAGGCTTTTTTAGAACATTTTCATTTCGCCATGTCCGTCTGTCCGTCCTCGGTCCAGCGCCATAGAAAACTGTAATTTGGTATGTATACGCATATTAACAATGCTAACAAAGTGCACCTTACAGAAGATCGTAGCCAAATAACACTGGTCTAGGCCATGTTGTGTTCCTACGGTGAGTAAGGTCTCCAGAACTCCACTTGGTTGGGAGGGTTGGCAACGCGTGAGTGATACCTCCGGTATTGCAAGCGTCTATAGGCTATGGTGACGGCTTACCATCAGGCCGGCCGTATGCTTCTTTGCCACCTTTGTGATATAAAAAAAGTAGTAGAATAAAATTTTGAAAAAATTTTTTTTTGGGTGCCAAATAATTTCATTCACATTTTACATGTAGGGAACATGTATAATGGGAAAGAAATTATTTTTTTCGCGCCGACCCCATGTTGTGGGGTATCGTTAGATAGGTCTCTTAAAAACATCGAGCAGATTTTTCTTCTTATGTAATTTTTTATAAATAAAATGCAGTGACTAATAAATTTTATTACTTTCATATAAGGGGTATTATATTGTCTATCTATTTCAGTCTATCTATTATACACTGTTTAGTTTATTAAGCTAGCATTCTTAGTTTCCGAGATTTATAGGTTTCTTTAGGTGACCCGCATTCATTGCTCTCGAGTGTATATTTCAAATTATTAATTTAGGTATACGGTCCTTACTACTTATATTTTTATATGTTAACCTACTTATAATATGCATAAACAAATGTGTGCAAACTGGATGAACCCTTGTGGATTTGGTTAGTTAAAAATGTTAATTGTATAAAGTAATATTTTTTTTTTTACCTTTATGCTAATTTGTAGATATTTTGGAAATATTTATAATTATTGGTTTGACGTAAAATTAGAAAACACTTGGTATTTTTTAGCTAATTTACGAATATGAAACGTAAAAATCCAATGTCTATTGATTGGGTATCGCTTCGAACAGAACAATTACGCATACAAAAACAGTAATTTGAAACATATTTAACTCTAATATCTATTGCCTATAATTATTTAATGGTCACAGTAATATGCTACACAAATCAATTTGTTATGGTTACGGGCGTATGACGTTATAATTTAATTAAACACTGAAACGTTGCCGACATTATAAACTTGTGCTATGATTCTGCCAAAATTCACATACGAAATATTAATTAAAACGAAATTTAAGCCATTAGAGATCGTTGCGATTACCCTTCCAAACATATGCGAACCGCAACGTACAATAGAAAAGTTTATTACAAACCCGCGCCTGAAGTCAGGTTCTCGTTAAGAGGTAAATATTTGCAAAGAGAAAGCAACGTGTGAACATGCCGACGAAATATATAATGCAGAACATAAAATTCATAAAGAAGTCATAAATTCCCTAATAGAATTTACTTTATCTACAAAATTTAAGAACGAATATTTCAAAAATGTTTCATGTGAAGTCGGCTTTAATGGTTTTGGAGGAACATCACTGGATATAATAACCCCGTTCAAGTCACAAATCCCAACAGAATGAAAGAAGTTTTTAGTAATAATCGTAGATTTTCCATTCAACAAGTCACCTAGCAGGTAATATGAAGGTTAATCAATCACCATTCTCCACGATCAAACCGCGAGCGTTGCAAGTTTTTAAAATGTCACGAAAAGTAGACTGGTTTACCTGGTGAACATATTATATAGGGTACAGTAAGTACCTACTGTGCCACACGACCCAGCTCATTTCATTACTCTAATTGTTCCCAAAAAAGCAGAGTTTTTCAGAGATTGATCCCTGAACTAAGATTCTTCTTTAGGTATTGTACAGAACGAACATAAATTTCACACTCTGTACAGAATATTCGGTTATGTGGCGTAAGGACGAGTAAATAATGAAGCGTACATCTAACAAGATGAATGTTTGCGGACTACCAGCGAAAGTAATTAAGACTTTAATAAGAGTTACGGAATAAGACAATTTTGTCAAAAACTCGGCAACTTCCGAACCGCAAGTTGGTCTGACTCTAATTATGTTACGTCAGGATTACAAAATTATTAATTTTAATTTCGCCTCTTGGTATATAAAGTTGTATATTTATTGTTGTCATGATATTAATTTAAATAAATTTTATGTTCGTGAAACAAACTTTATTCTACAACTTAATTTACTTCAGTATTGACTGAAGTAAATTAAGATTAAGAACTGAGCCTTAGCATTGGCTAAGGCTCAGTTCAGTCCCTGATAAATTCTAATTAGCTTATATGTCAGATACGTTTAGGATTTTGGTGCCGATTTCTCCTGTCCCGAATAGTGGCTGAATAGTGTGGTGGTGTGATAGGCTTGTCCCGAGATAGACTTGACTTTTTAATGAAGGATTTATGTGTTTTTACGCACGTGACAAATTATATTCCTAAAAATCTTTACTTTTTTTTGTAACTTTTACTATATCACACACAAAAAATTCTATCTATCTTTTCTGAATCTATGATAAAAATAACAAATCATTATTATAAGCATGTTAACTTAGTACCTTTGATTGATAGGTACTAAAAACCGAAAAATTGCGAATATTTTCACCTTTATTAAAATATTAAACATTTAAATCGAAGGCACTTGCCCTCTTTATTGGTTGATATTCATAAAACATGCAACAGTTTACTAAGTACTTTTTAAGATTAATAAAATTGGCAATATTTCAAAAAAAATATTGAAGAAAGATCAAAGAAGTCGATCAGATTGAAAGCTGTTTAAAACAGTAAAAGTACTTTTACTAAGTATTATTTTAGTCAAAAACTCCAATGAAGTTGTTGGCGTGGAACAAATGAAATTAAATACTTTTGAAGTTAGCACGACAGTTGCATTAGATGATCGAAATATCGATTATGATTTCGATAGATTTTTAATAAATGTAGTGTAACCCGTAACGGACACCAATTAGCGCAACACACACGAAATGAATTAACCAATCAGTCTTGTTAACGTTCTTGTATATGGTATTATTTATTTGCAATACTGACCAATAAAATAGAGCATCATCAAGCATATGATGATACCGACTTTTTGCAGATACATATATCTGCAAAAAGTCGGTATTATCAAGGCCCATATAGACGACGCCAGTTTCTTGTACATTCAAGAGCAATAATTGCATGCAATCTAGTGGGAGCAATAATTTGTCCTTCAAAAATTGTAAGCAACTGCCGTTTGATGATGACATAATTGCTTTGACATTATTGTATGCCACAGGCAATAAACTGGCATCGTCTAAATGGGCGTTAATTCTCACAGAAATCTTTTCAAGACAACTATCCTGTTATTAATTTTAATTTGGAGTAAGCAATATTAATAAAATTACAACTTTTTTCAAACGTATATAAAAAGGATTAAAAGGAACAAGATAAAAGGTTGTTAACTTTAATTTAGTGACCGAGAATTCAGCGTAGGTTTCGAGCGCTGACCACACTCCGGCTAAATCCTTAAACTCGAACATGTTTGTTAATCCCGGATAGGTCGTCGTCGGTACCGACAGTGACGAAGTGTGGGTCGTACGGGATTACTCTATCAGCCACCCGTCGGTCACCACGGCCTATGTTGCTTTATTAAGACAAATAAAGGTTATTTTTCTTACGTGTTTTTGGGAAGGATTTATTTAAATTTGCAATTTACCAACAAGAAAATATCTCCTGTTGTTTGTTTGTGCTATTAATCAGCGTAACTTTAGTGTTACGTCACAAGAACTGTGTTGGGTATACAGTGAGTTGCGGTTTCAAACTTAATTCCACATGAAGTTTCAAGCTATCTCTTTTTCATTCGTACAAAACAATGACAGTATGAGATTAATGTGTCATACATTTAAAATGTTTTGTGATACTCACTATTTACATTAACAATATTGTATACTTTGATTCTAAACACCACGTCCATAGTCCAGACAATGGTGATCGTCGTCATCATTTTCAGCTTCTTTTATTTCAGGGTCCCCATCTGCCCCCATCTAGAGAGCCATTCCCCTCAATCCTGCATCCCTGCATCAAAGTTTAAAATTCCTTTTAGCCCAGCCCTGTCTTGAAATGTCATGTACATTTCAAGACATGGCTGGGCTATGTATATGCAGAGAAAAAAAAATTACTGACGTGAAAATTTTAACAAACGAACAACATTCTAACAAGCAGAATACCCAAATCTTTGTACAAATCCCATTTGAAAAGCTTCTCAAACTGGATCTACAATGTTACTGAGTTTCAGCTGTGGTTCGGTTATTACCTTTTGAATAGTTATTACAAGTGAATTTACTAATACTAATAACTTATTAGTATTAGTAAATTCACTTTTTGTGTCTTCTGAACTCATCTGTTTGTGTTTTTGTAACCGTGACTAATTCACTAGGTAAAACTTCATAATTGAATTCAGTCACTGCATGCAATTATAAAACTTGTCAAAAATATACAATTTTGTATCAAATATAATAAATAGATACATTTCCTCCCAAATACAATAGTATAACTCAAAATTATTCTAACAAATAAATATCATAAAAGCAAAACTGCCATTTGAGTCACATTTTTCTATTTCAAAAACATATTTCACATTGAATGTCGGATATTGCTTCATCAGACCAACAAATCACTATTCCACAAGCAAGCTCAAAGCCATCAATTCACAAGCTATTCCACCATATCGGACATTTTCTGTTAAAAATGCGTGACTATTTGTCTTAATAAAGGTGAAAAGGTTGGGTCGTGCGTTCGATATACTAATCCCAATTATATTGGACAAGAGTGAAATGAGCCCTTTGGAGTGGTAGAGCATTTTAAGAAATACATAGGTTCACTTGGTCGGGCATGTACAGTCGCCTCGAGGATAGCAGGACAGGACCATCTTTAGAATGATTTTTGGTTGCAACATCCAACATTCTAGTGGACACATGTGGCTCTAATAAACAAAAATCCTATTTGGTAACAAAGAAATCTGCTTACAAGATGTGCAAGCGACTTTTTTCTAAAATGGTCCTCCTATCTTCGAGGCCACTGTACCATACCACAGTAGTCTCATAAAATATCGGTGTAAAGCAGCAATGGGTTTCTCTCTTTATTCCTTCTCTGTAGCAAGCAACGCATTGATAGCTCCTCTGGTATTACTGATGTTGATTTAAAAAAAAATAAGTAAACTTTACAAACTTATTGATTTTATTGAAAAATATTTTTCATGACCAAATGATTCAATCATCAAAACGAAAAACCGAAAATATAATATGTCATTTTCGACTACTTACATGTACTATTTTTAGTACAACGTCATTGTGCTTAATCCTGATCGGTTTTGGTTTAAAGTCAAAAGCTCCCCATAGGTCGCTGCCTTCGTATAGCTAAACGAATTAGCAAACACATGTCAGGATTTGTTTGCTCTGAACTAACTTTATGAACAGCCCTTTCGAGTTCTAAGGTTTTGCTTTGAAAGGATTGCTTTCAATAACGCTGCCTTGATAATGTAATTTATTATATTATTGTATGTAGGTACCTTTTGAAAAATATATAGTGACAATAAAATTGGTATACTTTTTTCAGTAGAAAAGCACTTCTATCGATCCAGAGTATTCCAGAGCCGGCTGATGTCAACGATTCAATCCTTAAACTCACATCCATACTTCCATATCCATAATTAATATTATAAATGTGAAAGTGTGTTTGTTTGTTTGATTGTTTGTTTGTTTATTTTTCCTCCCTTCACGTCGAAAGTAATGAACGGATTGATATGATTTTTTTATTGGGCATAGTTTAAGGTCTGGAGAGTGACATAAGCTACGGGATAAAGAGATTCCCATGGGAAAAAATATTGAAATTTTCCCTTGACCACGAGGGCGAAGCCGCGCGTAAAAGCTAGTAACTATATAAATACAATCGATATTACAAGAAAACATTTCAACAAAATGCAGAAGAGCCAACTCCGGCCAGCGGCGGCCAAGACAAACTTTGGCAGATAAAACCTAAAAGAATTAAAGTTACCTCCCCTCTAACAAATCAAAACGAAACAGCCCAATAAAACGGGAGTAACTGAGCGAAACGTCTGCATACCTAACCCCAACCTTATCCCATTTAAAAGTTGAGAGTCGAGTTCATATCATACACCTGGACACAAGAAAGGAAAATTAGGGGAAAAGAGTGAAATAATTCGAGTAATAAATTCAACTTTTATAACCGTAGTACGTCGGTTGCCTCCGAGACGCTACATCGACATCATTTAACTTTTTCCTATTATCTTTATGCTGACGTAGTTAAGTACCTATTCACATATTGCGGGGAGCGCGTTTTTATTATAATTCGACATCTTTGAAGATTTGTTATGAAAGTTTCCTGAAAAAACCCGTGGCAATCTTAATTATATTCAGTTTTTGTTAGATAAATGGATTTATGACAGTTTTTGTTATAGTGAATGATGAAGATGTTCTTCCGTACTAAGCTAACTAAAATCTGTTTTGTCACAGTCATTTTTGAGAAGAAAATGAAGTGCTAAAGTGACTAAATAGATTTCTATTGTTGGCTGTTTCCAACAAAGGTTTTTTTTCTTTTGCGACCTTCCTTTAAAATAAAACATGGAACGGTAAGATAAGTTGTTGATCTAAAATTAGACTTTTATGTAATTTTCTCTCTTGTCTAAAAACAAGTACAAAAAATATAAAGTAAATTAAAGTAATAATTACTGTTAGGTACTATAACAACATTGTTATGATTTGATATTTTTGTTTTTTCTCTTTAATGAAAATTTTTAGTTTTCAACAGGTCTCTTATCAAATTTCTTTCAGCGTACAATCCACTTGGGAACTTCTTTAGATTGAAAATTGACTTAAAATATGATTGATATTAAAATAAGCTATCAAACTTAATTATCACACTGTAATGAATATTAAAATGCGAATAGGTACTCAAATTAAATTAGTTTATCTTTTTATTTAAGTATACCAGTCTTTATAAATATGTATTATGGGTAAATTAAAGACACTTTGAAATTAATCAACAATCATATTAAAAACTAGCTGTGCCCGCGACTTCGTTCGCGTTGACCACACGATTACATGCTTTATGATAGATAGATAGATAGACTGCTGTGCATGAAAGAAGTCCAATATGAAAGCTTCTGTACCACAAAGGAAAGTGTTTACGAAGAAACTTTCACATTTTTTGTATTTTGTAGGTACTTTATAAACATGTTTCATATAAAATTTCAGACTTAGTAAACTTAATTAGGGTGCTTAGGGAGAAAACATACTTAAAGTCCAGGCGTCTAAGAGGTGAGCCGGAGGGAGGGAAGGGTGACAAAGGTTCCAATTTTAGGTTTTTCGCTTATATATCACTTTGATAATTTACATTTTTTCCTAAGAAGATGGATTGGTGACCTGTCATGGCTGCCAACAGAATGAGGCCTCAACACTGTTCCAAAGCGTGTAATTCGAAAACGGATGGGAATATGGAAAAAATATAAACTATCAAAGTGATAGAGAATTTTATAAGCTTTCATTTCGTCACAGACTATTTTCCGCCATAACGTACCCTTTTTGAGATATAAGCGAAAAACCTAAAATTGGAACCTTTGTCACCCTCTCCTCCCTCCGGCCCACCTCTTAGACGCCAGGACTTTGAGTATGTTTTCTCGCTAAACATCCTGATTAGGTTTCTGAAGAAATCGCTTAGGTTCCCGCTCACGCACTCTACAACTACGTTATTTTACAACTAACTGCTTGACATCACGCGGTTTGGTTTATTACCATGCGTAAACAACAAATGCTTATTACGCTGAACAACTTTTCCTAAGGCGCTATATTTGTACCTATCTCATATAGTTAAGCTGGGCTGCTACGGTTCCACATCAAGTGTGCCAGATTTTTGTACATACATCAATAGAAAATCCTCTTACGCTAATTAAATTTTCCTAAGGCGCTATATTTGTATCTCTTATAGTTTAGCTGAGCTGCTAGGGTTCCTCATCAAGTGTGCCAGATCTTCGATTTTTGTACATCAATAGGAAATGCTCATCACGCTAATCAACTTTTCCTAAGGCGCTATATATTTGTATCTCTTATAGTTTAGCTGGGCTGCTAGGGCTCCTCATCAAGTGTGCCAGATCTTCGATTTTTGTACGTCAATAGAAAATACTCATCACGCTTATCAACTTTTCCTAAGGCGCTATATTTGTATCTCTTATGGTTTAGCTCCCTCATTCGTCTTAGGACAGATTCTGGTTTGGACAGATTCTGGTTACGACAGGTTCTTGTTACGGCAGGCTGGGCTGGTACGGTTTCACATCAAGTGTGCTAGATCTTCGATTTTTGTACGTCAATAAAAAGAGCCTATCACGGTAATCAAATTTTCCTAAGGCGCTATATTTGTATCTCTTATAGTTTAGCTGGGCTGCTACGGTTCCACATCGATTGTGCCAGATCTTCAATTTTTGTACGTGAATAAAAAGAGCCCATCACGCTAATCAAATTTTCCAAAGGCGCTATATTTGTATCTCTTATGGTTTAGCTGGGCTGCTACGGTTCCACAACAAGTGTGCCAGATCTTCGATTTTTGTACATTATTACAAAATGCTCATCATGCTGATTAACTTTTCTTAAGGTGCAATATTTGTATCTCTTATACTTTAGCTGGGCTGCTAGGGTTCCACATCAGGTATTCCGATCTTCAGAATAAATTATAGCCTATATGTTGGCGAGGACCAACAGCTATATAACAAAAAAAGTTTCATCAAAATCCGTTCAGTAGTTTTTCCGTGAAAAGCGAACAACAGACAGACAGACAAACAAGACAGACAAAAATTTCAAAAATCACATTTTCTACATCTGTTATCTTTAGGAAGATCCCTGGAGGTATTTTTTTTCAATGTACAGAATTGGCCCTTTTACAGTTTTATTATAAGTATAGATATAGATAGATATAGATTGGATTTTTAAAAGCTTATATTTTTTAACTTTATCACAAATCTAGTGTCAGCTCTATATATTTCTAAAGCCATGAACATAATTGAATATCAATAGTTTTACCCACCTAATCCTAATCTAATAATAGTTAATGCATTGTACTATATTTAGATTTTCATATTGACCAGAAGCAAACATAGATATGTATTGCTAATTCTAAATTCACTTTAGAAATATGTCATGTTATATTACTTAAATTAATTTTATTTGTACTACGGCCCGCAGGCCAGCTGCGGCCCGCGAGTACCAACAACCCGGCCCGCGTAAAAGGGAGCATAATGACAATTGGGCGCGTAATTAAAAATTACAGTATGTTGGTACAATGAGCTAGCTAGGTCCTGGCACTTAGAACTTCGTGGAGGAGTAAGTCTGGCCCATAGGCTGAAAAGTTTGGCGACCCATGCTCAAGTCAATCAGATCTTATTCTACGTGAGATGGGGTAGACATATTAAAATGTTTGTATAGGTACTTGCTAAGTCAGGCGGACGCCACGTAATATAATTTTAGCTTCGCTTTATTATGCGCATCCATATTAGTCAGAGCTCATTTTATACTGAAACTTAAGTATGACCTAATTAGTTCGTTTAACGAATACATAATTTTTCTACGAGCAAGTATTATAATAATTGTGTGCTATGTGAAAAAGAGATCTGCAGGGTTACCACCATCTCTTATTCCCATTCAATTCAGGACCTAAACAGAATAGAATCGTTATTTCGTACCACCATGTATTCTAAACGACTCGGTTTAGGTGACAGCGATTCAGCAGATATTATTCATTCATTTTGTATGAACTTTCGTACCACCATGTCTTTCCACGACCTAAATTGAAAGAATTGATCTGTCAAAAGAGCTGTCAACCTAAACTGAATCAAGGACTGTCAAGGAGGACAGAGTGGCAACTCCGGGGTAAAATCGTCATGTATGGAAGGTGCTGTCATGCACTGGCTGAGATATGAACTAAAATTTCAACTATATACCTTTATACATAGTATGTATACGCTACCCTTTATTTTCTAAATATTATTATATTTCTTTGTTAGCGCTCCAAAGACATCCCCCAACCGACGGAATATATAGAATTTTGAGTATTTAAGTATCCAATTATATTTTATTTACATTTTAAGTAAATAAACAACTAATAAAATCAATAACGTCAATGGTATCAAATGGTCCGCGGTCCATCAGACGCCATGTGAAGTTGGAAAATGGCCATCGCTTTTTTTTAATTTTAGTTCACCCGCCAGCCGCCAAATGTCGCTGTTGCCTATGAAAATTGACGGTAATATCTATCAAATTTCTATCTAAATATGGCTACTTGGTGCGAATTGTTTTATGAAATTTAATAATTATAAGAAACGAGTAAATATATAAGAAAGTAAAGAAAACGACCACACAAAATGTATTGTTGTAACATTTATATAAATTACATTTATTGTTATGAACATTAACATTATAAAAAAATGTTATGATGTGATATGATATTCATCAATAATGTGTTATGCTAGTTAACAATAGTAGTAAATATTAAATTATAGAAATTAATATATTTTTTATATCTCTTAATCTCCTCTACTAAATTCCTAAAAAAGACCAATAACTCCCTCGATAAATTGGCTTTTTCTATTGAGTCAGCACACAACGCCCTGCGTGCTGCATCTTATTTCAACGCCGGTTCACCATCACCACAGAATTCATATCACCACACCACCACGTCTCCGCCTGTCACGCGTTGTTCTGCGTCTAGGAGTTAGATGCTGAGGCGTAGCTGCTACGGTCGCAGATGGAAAATGACGAGGCGTAAATTTATTTAAATTCGTAAAACGCGATTTCACTTCACAAGATTGACTTGACATTTGTGTCAGTCCGATCCGACAGGGTGCGTTTTGAACGTGTAATATTTAATTTTCGTTAAATACTTTTTTTACGCAAGTATAAGAAAGTATACCCCGTTTAATCTGTCTATAATCTATAAAAAATCGATGTTTTTCGTTTGAATATAGATTAATTTACATCTTAAACAATTTTAAAATAGATAAATAATAAAATTAAGTTGTTTTAAAAAACCGGTAATGACCAAAACGAATTAATGGTTTGTTTTGAACGCACCGCTGCAACTAATCAGCGACAATTTTCATTTGCTCATCCGACGAAATGCGATCCTGTTTATGAGAGATGGTGGTACGAAATAATGCGATTACGTTTAGGTACCTAAACGGAACCAATTCAAAACGTGAGTAGTTAGGTAAAAGATGATGGTAACCCCCCGTTATAAAACAGTGTATTTTCAGTATTCGGAGTTTATAGTTTTGGTAGAAATTTCAGTCACCATTTTATAAAAAATTATATTAACTCTTTAATCGCATACTAAGCCAAAAACTTATTTATTTGCAACATTTATGTTTAAAAAATATAGGATTTTGGTGAGACGTTGTAATGCCTATTCGTACAGTGTCTGCTTTTAATGTAGCTCATTTAATTCTGAATCCGAATAAAAAATTACAAGTTACCATTTGTCGTTCTAAAACAAACCACGCCAAATACCCCCAGCCTTTCGGCATTTATATCTGCATCTTAACATCGGAACATCGTTTTGCTCTCAAACACATCGCTTTGGCACTTTCGAACAAAACTTCAACTCAAAGTTCCCTGAGGCCAAATCTATAAGACTGTTTTGCCACATGATCTGTTTCACGATTTGCCAACAAAATAAAGTTGAACAGGCAAACTAGTTTGCTGTGAGTTGATAAAAGTATACCACATAGAGCAACTATCTAGTACATTGTGTAGCTCCATATAACATAATATTGAATCAATTTAAAAAAAGTTAACCGACTTCAAAAAAAAAAGTTTATAGCATCTAACAAAATATGAAAAAAACTTTAAAACATGTTTACAGAATTCAAAACCGGCTCCCAAACACAATGAAATGCATAAAATAATCAGTGTGTATTTTTATTTTCAAAACCGAGGTAGTTTTAATGATTTTATTATTTCATGTGCTACCTATATATTTGAAGCATCGACCAAGTCAAAAGCACAGCTAAATCTGTCTCGGCCATTATCGTAGGTGGTTCCACGAACACAGTCCTGTCGGCAACTTGCATCGATTACCAAATTTATAAAATTTTTCGGCAATTCCGTATCTTCGACGTAAGTAAGTTTTCTCTAACTAACTAGTATGCCTTAGTTAATTATGCTGACGTCCGTAATACAGTTCCGGTATACCACGTCAGAATTATTTAACTTGAACTGTAGGTCTGTGTGTCTACTCAGTTGATAAAAGTTGAATATCTTACCACGTACGCTGTATTCAAACTTTGGCAGTGAATATGAAACAGTTCGAAACACTAAGTTTTACGTAGACATTGTTACAATGTTAATAGCAATCGACTTCTGGGAAACATTACGATACCTGTTTTATGCGAAAACTTCTGAAAATGTTCACAATGACATGACTACTGATAAACGCTACACAATTTAATGCTCGTGTATTGTTAGGCTAAATGTTGTACGTATTTTATAACAATAATTACGAATAATACAAGGACAATAATTAATAGGGAAATTAGTATCAAACATAATCAATATATTAAGAAATAAAATTATCCTTAAGATTGGGTAGCGGACAACGCTAACCCTTGTGTATTAAGAACAACACAGTTAACGATAGAAGAAGACAAACTTTGCATTCAAAGACGCACTCTTACATCGGAAAATATTTGTTGGGACTTGTTTAAAGCAGGCTGGATTAAGAAAAGTGACTACAGCCGCAATTATACCAGCGGAAAAAGAAATTTTGAAACTCACAACGAATTTAATCATAAAAATATTAGATGGAAATTTCCATACTTCGTGGCGTAATGGTTACCACGCCAGACCAGGAGGTCCCGGGTTCGATCCCCGGTCGGGTCATGATGAAAAGTGAAATTTTTCTGATTGGCCTCGGATCTTGGATGTTTATCTATGTATGTATTTGTTATAAAATATAATATCGTTGAGTTAGTATCCCATAACACAAGTTTCGAACTTACTTTGGGGGTAGCTCAATCTGTATGAATTGTTCCTATATATTTATTTATTTATATTAATTCTAGCTTTAGCAACGTAAGAGAAATTTAAACACAAGACCCAGTATAAAGAAATTACTCTGGTATGACTGATTCCGCTGTGAGAATCTCAGCTGGAGGACCTCTGGAATTGAAAACGCGACAAAATTCGGGTTAAATTGTCTTTTGTTCTTTGATTGTTGTCTCAATCATCTGAATCTGCAAAAAGAAATAGGAAATGGATATATTGCAAGAAATTCACGTCAGTACGAAAATTATCCTGTAAATTAATGATTATTCTATAAACTATAAGAGGTATCAACACCAAGTGAAGTAATGATTGCAACTTGTTTAAATTCAAACATTGAATTTCCTAGCCTTCAGTTAATAGCAGTCTCATTCATTATGTCTTTGTTCGTTGGAATACTTAACAAAAAGATTTATAAGAAGCTTCAGTAAGGTTCTAACACAATTTGAACACATTTCTCACTGGATTAGATAATCTAACTGTTAACTTTTCGAACAAAATGTATCTAGATATAAGGATAAGGTTCTAATAAATAGTAGTTGAATTTATATACATTAATTTAATTACAATGTTTGTTTGTAATTCAAATTAACATATTATTTCTGTCTTACTTACTCACCGTCTCATCAAGAAACATTTTGTTAAACGATTGTTCTACCTTATCTTTGAAACAGCTTGTCCTATTCAAACCGGAATTCAGTAGTGTAATAACATGAGGCGATATACAAATAAATATATTATTACCTACTATTAGACAGGTACCGCAGAAGATCCCGCGAGGTGCGAGGTAGACAATTCTCTAAATGATGCATGAAGATAGCGTGAAACAAGTTTTACAGCTTATTCTAATAACATTTTCTCTAACTGAGCTATTTTAATCTAAGTGAAATAATATTTTTATTCTACTACTTTTGTAAACTCGATGTATGGATAGAAGTGTAAAACACAAAAAATATATTTGTATGTCTTATCGCCAGTCTGATAGTTACTTATAGACACTGCTTGCTTGAAACTAGAAGGCAGTTGGTATGTAAGGAATTTGTCAAATAACTTTTATGAGCGATCCTTACATGACAACTCCGTTGGTATGTTACTGCTCAGTCATAATATTTGGATTACTTTCCCTCCATTAAATTTTCGTTTAAAAGGATTCCAACCTTATAATTTTTACTTAATTTGTCTTAATTACAGCAAAAAGTACTCTACTTTGAATTGCAAACGTATAATCTCGTCCCGAAATTATTAAATAAATACGGAAGTTTTTGTCTTCTTCTGTCACATTAATATCATTTTAGCATGTTACCATTTCTCTTGTTTTTGTTAATTTACCAAATTGTTTCTCAATCTTTGGTTTTTGACATGAAATATGAATTACTTATTTTTTTGTTAGCGAGTAGTAGTAGGTTGAGGTGATATTTTCTAACACTAAGCATATAATCGTTTAGTCGACTTAGAAAGTACCATTATAATATCAATAGGCTTTTAGTTACTTCTGGTGTTAAAGATCTCGCCTGCAGGCTTTTTATTAGCAATATTTCTGATCATGACGTTTGCACATCATTCTGAACGAAAAGGGTTCTTTGTTAGCATACAGTCTGTATTGGGAATGAAGGTGTCTTATTTATTTTTCAAACAATATCATTGAAGCGTCTGGTAAATGATATGACTACCAAAGTTAATAACAATCTCACCCAGTGCAGTCAAGAACATAATTAAGTATGTGGGGTGTGGATTACCAGTCAGCTTTTGAAATACTGCGTGAAAAGACTACCTAACATTTTTTTAAATTATAAATAGTATTCATAATATGGTATCAAGTAATGACAAAGTTTGATAACGATATACATTATCATCTCATCATATACATAGTTATCATCCAAATCTTGGTTTTGATTCTCTGCGCTGCATACCTATCCCTTGACCTGACCCTTGACTTTACCTACGTGGACAGAACTTAAAACAAAATTAACTACTATGAATATGGACGGCACGTTAAGTTATCGATTGTGATGACAAATGATGAGGAACAGTAAAACCAAACATATTTTTTAAAATACTGATACCAGTTAACACAAATAATTACGATAAGCACATAAAATGAATTAATTAAATCTAGTTTAAATTAACTAAACTATCCGAATTAGACTGCAGAAGCTTGTGATTACTTTATGTTACGCACAGCATTTCCAAGCTGTCTGGGTGTCGAGTTAAGATTTCGTGCTAGTTAAACATACTAAGTAACTTGTCTAAGCAGTTTGATGGGATCACTTTAATTACTGACTTGCTTTACTTCGGATATGCTGAATTATGTATACTATGTCTGTCTGGCCGACAACCATAACTATTGAACGTGGAAGGTTTTTTTTACGGAAGAGGTTGACAAACATGTATTCTGGTCACCTAATTGTAAGTGATTACCGCCGACTATGGAGCACAGAGACACCAAGAAGAGTCCTTGAGTCGTTGCAGATCCTTAAATAGCGCAAGTAAAATAAATATCAGCTCCACCTGTTGTCATACGTCATAACGTCAAGTCATAACAACACTTTGCGGAAGTACCCTGATATTTGGAAAACTTTTTGGTATGTTTGTAAATCGTGAAGTAAAAACATAGAATGAAGTAAGCTAAACACTACCCAATTCTACTCAATTGAAAATAACAGACATGGATGTTAAGCTCCCACAATATGACTCATCGACGTTTATAATGAACTACATTAACATCCTATAAATAATTAAAACATTGTAGCGTTTACGCAGTAAGTCAACAGCGGGCGTAAAATAGTCAGTTATATTGAAAAACATTAACGAGTTCCATATAACACTGTTTAATATTCCCTCCGCACTGTACCAAAACAAATATATGATTTACAGTGGTATTTGGCTTCGTTATCAGTCGGGGGGCGGTTGATTTACACGGCGCTTGATCACAACCGCCATCGCGATACCCGAACCTACCCTATCTCCAGAACAGCGAAAATAATCGTTCATGCTTATCTATAAACGCATAAAACGAAACAACGGGCCCGCAGAGAAACAATCCCGATAAACAATCTTATTTTCCACGAAAGAAAATTACACAAAACAAAGAGTACAATCTAATAAAAACAGATTTTAAAACATCCCTTAAATGGATAATTAGAAGTGTAGATAAAACTCCGTCGAAGCTGTCTCTTTTCATTAATCTTTTGCTAGAGAAATTGAAAATCGAGGATGGCAGGTTAAGAAAAAGCGGACGTTTTTTTCACAACGAATTAATTAGTTGGGATGGGATGGGTATATTCAATTTTCTGTGGACTTTGCATTAGAAAATATCCATGCTTCTATATGAAAACTCGTTAAAGAGCTCGTTTTGGGGATTGCTTTGAGTAAGTATAATGTAATAGACGATTAATACGAATGGTTGTACGTATTTCAGAATGTCTTATTTGAACTAAACCAACGAACGAAAAGAGAATTGAATGAATTGAAGTAACCGTTTGCAACTTTAATGATATAAAAAAAACTATTTTATCTAGGTTACTAGAACGATCCAATACATCATAAAATGTCTATAAACAACCTAATACGTTCGCAGTAAAACAAATAGTTACCGACCCTTCCAAGCGAAAGTGAATGATCTAAAAAGTTTTAACAAACACATTGAATGGTCTCATTGCGTTGTAACTCCGTAACGAGTTTGGGGATTGATGAATGTACGAATATATGCCAGTTCTGAACGTGTATTGATAACGTTACATTAATCTACACTCAGGACAATAAATTGACCGATGTTTAATGATTTTTTTACAGAGAATTTTAGGACTATAAATCAAGAAATTTAGGATGTTGTTATGGTTAACCTCGATGCACATATACCAAAATTCAGTTGTTTGGATAACAAACAACTGAATTTTTGTATTTGAGCATCGATATTAGAGACAATCACATCACATTCATCTGATAGCTCTGTAAATGAAATCGTTTTGTTTGACAATGTAAGCAAAGGGATTATGGGAAACTTTATTTGCGACTAATGTATAAATATGGATGCAGAAAGTTGATAAAAACTACAATCGGAAAAACTATAACCAGTGATTTAGTAGTTTATAGTACTGTAGACTGTTTGGCTTCAAAACTTTATAGACCTAAAAATATTAATTAGCTAAATAAAGTAGACCGAAATAAAGTTTATCAATGACAGAAATAACAAATTAAATAATTCTGATTAAATCCTTGAATCTGACTTTGGTGAATTAACTATTAACCAACTCAATTAAAATCGAAAACTTTTTAAATACACTTCTACAGAGCTAAGAACAAGTTGGTTCATGAACATTGACTATTTACCTAATTTGAAGCAATTGGAGACTGTCTGAGAGCGTGCTGTAGTTTCCGTCCGCGCCTTTTTGGCAACTGCCCGAATGCGAGCGTGATAGCGATCAACAACTATTTTCTCGCTCAAGAAATGCTCATTACCTGAGCAACTTGCCTGAATTAAAGAAAAAAAACACTGTGACAAAATCTCGCTCAGCTTGCTGTTCGCTTATTGCCCTGAAAACGGATTAAAACTCGAAACGACTGGGTGACATACCAGAAATATCGACTAGGTTTTGACACAGAATACCAGCAATTGTAACAAAATTAGGACACAATGACGTCTACAAAATAAGATAGCAGTCATAAAATCTGTGCAGAAAAATGAGACCTCTTGACACTGCTTATCTGGAACTAGACGACTAGCGGTCATTCTTTGGAATTCAGTTAGCAGAAATATCTACATAAGAGTCAACTCAGACTCAAACATAATAAGACTTGTATAGATTTATATGTAATACGTCTGTGTAATTCTGAGTATATTCTCAAGTAATTTCCAAGTATTTACGATTGAAAACCAGACTGGTACAGCACAATAGATCCTCAATAGTCGTAGTGCTTTGTGTGCTCCTTTACCGAGAAATTCGATAGCTATTCGCTTATTTTCTAAATGTTGGACAGTTGCCTTACCCGGGGCACGACTGACCCGTTTAATTTGATGTCACAGGCTTCGTCGTCTATCGTAAAGTCTCTGATTAACTTCCTGTTTCCAATTTCTATTAGATATACGTTTGTCGAGTCCATGATTGAATTTTCAACTATTTTATTCTATTGTCTAAAAATCTGAGATTCCGCAGTGAATTTCTTGCAAAGAATGATTTAATTAATCAATAAATTAATAGTTTTCTTGCAACATTTTTTAGGAACTTCACTTTTTAACATTAGGCTTGTAATAAATATGCAATAATGATGTAAGCATGTCAGAAAACAAACGCATCTTTGTTTTGTAAAGAAAATCCTAATGAATCCATAGAACAGTCTTAGTAAGACTGGGATTATCCAGTACTCGATTAAGTTAAGTCTAGAAGAAAACTAGTAACTGTTTTACGTATCCATACCACAGACCATAAACAGTATATTTTTTTTCGTATTAGTTAACTTTAGTAATCAGACCTACTTTCAGTGGGTCTCGACCATGTCTCGACTAACGAAACTCGACGGCGCGCACGTAAGTCGACGAAGCGAATAATTTATTGGAATCGTATAAATTGTATCTACTACGTGAGAAGAGATGAATATTTATTATTTTATTAACAGACGCTCGTGGTTCTACCCTACGATCCCAATGCTTCTATTCCTATGAGTATATAAAAAAATATTTGTTTGTAAAGCCTCGTTAAATCACTCCATTGATGAAAACTACGAGCTGTTACCCGCGACTTCGTCCGCGTGAAATGTTCAAATAAGGATAACTCCTTTTCCTGACATGTGATTTAAATGAAAATAAATGAAACAAAGCCTATATTCTGCTCCAAGCCGAGCTCTATCTTCCTGTGTATAAACAGCATTAAAATCCGTTCAGTAACTTAGAAGATGTGCGCGTTCAAACAGACAGATAAACAAAAATAATTTTTTCCTTTATTATTTTTTTATTTTTATTGAAGATACCAACAGCGTACAATTATATATTTCACATTTTCATGTTACATGTTATTCTTAAGCTAATAATAGGTTTCTAATAATTTTCCAAAAATATAATAAATTCAATAACGCTCAATGACGCAGAATTCATATAAGTTTGTGAAGTACACAATACAAATACGCAACCATATGCTATGTAATAAGCTGAACATACAAAAAGAAAATTATATATAGTACCTACCTAACCTTGATACAAGGATATTATGTGATTTGGTTAGTAAGTATCTATAGGTCAGTTTGTCTGTCAGTAGGGAAGGAGGGTATTACTTTACTCTAACTGTTCCCTCTCCATTTTTGCCAAATATGTTCAATGTACAGACATATCAAGGTTTACTGTTTTATTAATATGTAAATATAGATTTATTTTTAAAAAATGACGCTAGCATAGAAAATGAGCTGGTAGACTTTGTTTTATTAAATTGATAATAAAATTTTTGGACATATGAAACATTTTTAGTACATTTTATTAATTCATGCCATGAATAGACATGTCATTGTGTTTACTAAAAGCATGCAAATATGATGATGGGCCGTTCTGAACCGCATTGGAGTATGATAAAAATATTCCTTTTTGTTTACCCACGCACGATACCGTGCAGAGCGCGCTAGCAGCTTGACAAGCGTCTGATTTAAAACAGAAATCATTATGAATGAAAAATCTAAAGAATACGAACATGAATCCAGCACAAATCACTTTATTTCAATAATGCACATAACATTATGCTATCACAATAAAGTATGACCGACTAGTTCAAATACTATCATTAAATTTAGCTACCCTGTGGAAACTTTGTGACAAGTAAAATGGAAAATAAATCATTGTTTTCAATAAAACTGATATGATAAAAGGAAATAAACATGACATCTCGGTAAACATACACTACAATCTCTTAATAAGTCCATCACAATAAGACATTTTAAATTAAACACTTCAGTTATTGGTTCAATAAATGAACTTTGTTAATACGAATCAACGCTGCGGTATAATATGGACGGTCAACTTTTGATATTACTCTACAAAGCGCCAAACTTTGTATAATATATTAAGGGGGAGTAACAACATAATAGTATGCAAGATAAATGGCCTTTAAGGTATGAAATGATGAAATTGCTGCCTTAATTACGTGACATATTGTATAAATAACAAGTCGAAGTTTGTGTGAGTTTATGAAGGATTAACGCTTCGCCTATTCGTACAGGTGTTTGTGTACTAAGCTTACGATATAATGCCGTCGTTTCATTATGCTACATACTTAGTTAACTATTTCAGTTAAAATTTTGTCGTTATTGGTAAGTAAAGTAGTTTGACTTGCTAATTTATGAGCGACACTTTTGTTTATTTATTTATTTATTTAGTTCACCAACATAGAGTACACCGTTACAACATAAAACACAACACAAATATTCGTCATCAAGTGTCACTACAATTATAGGTGAAGACATCACGCACAGTAAACAATGAGAGTAACAGATCCTAAAAAATAAAAATAAAATAACATTGGAATAAGAACACACATTGTTTGGTATTACAAAAGAAAAGTAAGGAGAGAGGTTACAATCTTTAAGAGGTATATAATATTTCATCAAAATTGATTCATCAGTAGGACGGTCCAGCAGAAAGTTATACCAACGTAGTTTTTTTTTAAATATCTATTGTTTCTTTGTGGAGTGGCAGAGCATTTATGACATTGGCTAACTCGACCGGGAAAGTGCCACCCTCACACAGAATATCCGCGTAAAGCAGCAATGCGTTTCGTTCGGTGAGTTAGACATATCTGCCCCCCCGCCCCCTCCCCCTTCCCTTCTCCTACTATTCCTTTACTTGTAGCAGGCAACGCTTTGGTATCGCCTCAGGTATTACTATTGTTCATAGGCGTCGGCAAACCAGCAAGCGGGTGCTTGCTTGTTAGCCTGCGGTTGGACATTTAAAAATAAGGTTAAATGGTAAAGTGTTCATTAAATCCGAATGCCATTTAACTCAATCAAAACATCAAATTCAGTATAAATAAAAAACTGCAAGGAAATTCTAATGACCTACATTCCTCAAAGATTAATGCGACCTGTCTACTCCATGGCAATCCCCGCCATTTTAGCTAAATTTTGAGTCAAAGCTAAGTACACAATAACTCGCCGTCCGTCACTGGCATTCCCTCTGGCCATCAATCTTGACAACTCTCGGTTTCAACTTTCTGTCACTGATTAGATACCAATTCGAAATTATAAACTAAGAAATTCATTGTTTTGATTGTTTTGGTAATTATTCAAAATTTTGTTCTGTTTCATTAATCATAACCTAATTATTCACTGTTTCGATTGTTCTCGATTTTTTTGGCTTCTGAACCTTCCTATCATATGCTATATCTTTCCTGTACTGAGCTACTAAATGAATAGTACTTATTTCAAATCTGTAGTGTCCTCTCATGTCAGCCTATATCTTTTGTTGTACTGAGCTAATAAAAGTGAAAAATGCCTTATTTCCAATTCCCCTGCTAATTTCCGAAATTAATGAATTCAGAATTCCAAAACAAAAGAAACATCGTGTCTTTTTACCCGACTCGAGAAGAGTATATTTTTTGTATCCGTAAAATTCTGCAAACTTATTATAATTATCTTAAAATTTCTGGTTCTATTTCGATCCGTTACTAAAGTAACTGTATTAGACGCTAGAGAAACCCGAGCATATGAAAATTGGAATTTGGTACTTACTACAAAATCAAAATTTCTACTTATAATATTAAATTAAATAAGACGCCTACTTTAAAACACTATAACCACTAAATAATAACAACGCTATCATTGCTCAAACTGTTAAATTCTAATACTATTATGACTGATTACATCACACATTAACAGCCCTTCGCGTCATATTACACGACCAATTAAAGACAGCACAAACCAACTATAATTAATAGCTACTCATTAAGTTGACTTCATTCTTTCCCGATTATCATTTGTTTTATCCGGGTTGGAAGGGCCGGAAAAATACATTACGCGAGGTACTAACATTTATCTTCGTCGCCTTCCGACTCGACGTTAATTAATATGGAATACCCTTTGGGTACCCTGTTTACCATTCTTTGACTAATGTCTTTATTCGAATTTTATCTATTCAACCGATACATTTGTGCTAATAAAATATATTTTAGGGTTCCGTGCTACCTAAACAAGAAACCTTTATATCTAGTAAGCAATTTGTGTATCCCTCCGCGGTCTAGCGCCGAGATATAATACTAGAAAGCTGTAATTTTTCTCGTCTGTACATATTAAACTAAGCTAACAAAGTGGTTGAAGAAAATCATGAAAAAAAAATTTTTTGTTATCTCCCCTACATCTAAAGAAAAAGAGTTGGGTTTCCTTACTCACCGAATACATACGAGTACCTACCTGTCAAGTACCTAGTTACGTATGCTTGTCTAACGTAGCGTAGTTACTATCAGCTATATAATCTGTAGCAAAATCACGTTATTCCAATACGCGAGCTAAATCTGCAACAGAAACTCGGTCAGTCACTGGCTAAGGAAATTTTGTTAATACATAGACAATAAATTTTTATAGACGTTACAAATTGTGTGTATAAGAATTAATTAACTAAATAAATAACATGAATTGAATTTATTGTAATTTTCTTTTTAGACAATAATTTTATATATTACCAGTGAAATCCGCGCAACTTCAGCAGCGCCATCTATATTTGATCAAATCCTACGGGAATCGCGTACTTTTTGGGATAAAAAGTAACCTATGTGTTAATCTAAGGTATCAGCTACCTACATACCTAATATCATAAATATTGGCCCAGCTTTTAAGAAGTAACAAACATACACATAACTTTCGCCTTTATATTAGTAGGGTTTTACTATTTTGTTAAAAAAAGCATGGTGTACGTGAAGAGAGACCTTACTCCATGCTTACAAAACCATGACTCAAAGGGTTGAGATAATTATTGACTAAATAGTGATACACAATAGAACAAGAAGTGGCGAAAGTAGTTGATGTCAAGTATTATTTTTGAAAATCATTACGCACTTATCTTCTCATATATCTGATGGATGTTTTTAATTCTGATACAATAAAAATATTATTATAAAATAACTACTCATACTAAAAATGAATATAACGTAAAAAATTACGTAAGCTGTCAAGTCTAATTTAAGTGGTCTATGGTGAACATAAGCAGCTTTGGTTAGGTCGAATGATCATTGAAACGGACTGCATTGTATACGGCTTGCAGTGAGCCGCAGCGATGCTCAATTCGCTAGACTCAATTTATGGACAATTCAGTTCGCTTGACTATTTGCTAATGTGCAGCGTCCCTTAGAAGTCTGACGTCATAATTTTGACGTTTATGTCGAAACAAGTCCAAGGCCCGGTCCCAGATGGCCTACTGCTCGCCCACCAACACGCGTCAGACAAGTGTAGTAGGTTTTCACGTCCAAACACCTCCAGCCTTCAAATCCCTGAATATAAGGAACTCATGAGGAAAGACTGCCCAGCAGTGGAATAACAGAACATCAAACAAGTATAATCTACCTACTACAATATCTAAATCCGGAATAAAAAACACGTAGTTGAGTGATCGAATAAAATTACTATGATCTTCTTAGTTTGCAGCAATCACTGCAGGTTTAATTTGACGATTGTTTTTATGAACGTTTACTTTATTTACCATCACGCTTGTTTGCTTCATATGTATGTTTAATTTTAATAGATTAAATATTTTGATCTAGTTTTTGTTTAGATTATTATAATACCCAAATAGTTTGAATTTTAATATTTTTTTATAATCCATATTATAAAAGTAATGTCAAGGATGATTCACACATTGATTTACAGTTTTTAAGATATCATAACAAAAATAAGGTATGTGCAGAACCAAATCTTTCATTGAGCTGTCTCATAATTCTCAATTTATTAATTTAAGGCATGTTAGCTATGCGAGATTTTAATAATTCATTTAATTTATTATGTTAAGACACAACTTGATCTTGATTCCTAGATTTAGGCGATATTTTTAATGTCAAGTCACATAACTATGACTTGTATTTGTCGTGTTGAATACTTGACATTCCATAGGAAAATATAATTTTATTACAATAATACTTTAGTTTTCCTGGCCGATAAGGTGAGATTGATCGTTGTCCGCGTTGCGATGGGTCTTACTTCTGGACTCCTCGCCTGCTCAACGTCAGGTGGGAGGAATCAACTTGTTTGGCCAAATATATATTTTTTTAATACAACTCGACAGTCACTAACTTGGTTTAACAACTGTCATATATCGACAGGCGGGGTCGACAGCTACGTGCCCTCCGAAGCACTTTAGAAGTCAGAACAATATTTACAGAACAGAAGTATACAATGTGGTCAGATATATTTAAATTCCAAAAAGTAGAGTAGCTGACCAAACACTGGGTCGCAATAAATTCCACTAATATATTTAATAAAAAACGCAAAGCCTCGCTCGGCTTAAAACTCTTACTGTAATTTATTTTTTAATTCCCGCAAAGGCGGCGAATGTCCCACATGAACCGCCAAAAACACCATTTGTTTTTCCCAAGTCCAAGTCGTTAATTTCCTAATTACAGTTTCGGAATAAAAGCCTGTGTTTTTGTCCCATCGTCCCTTCCGAGCTTACAATCCGGGCCGGAAGGTTAATGGAAGAAAAAATACTCTGTACAAATTTGCATAACATTTTTCTCTGTCTCCCGCCGAAATTAAGTCCTCGGTCCTGCATCTACGGGTTTGTTTAAATTACTGAAGTGAATTTTGTGATTCGCTTGTTATATTCAATTTTATGTTCCTCCCGCCGCTTCTGCTTTGTTTACTTTTTCTTGTTATCATAAATCTGTGCCCTAATAATAACCAATTTCAGTTTTACAAGATGATAAAATAGAATGGGATTGTTGTCACACTTATTAAATAATGTACATTGTTTGTTATTCTTAATTCTATTCAATCTGACACTTCGATTATCCTTATAATCATGATGACTCAGTCTTTTTACATTTTAAAATAAATATTTTCTTTATAATTATTTTGGTGTCATACAGTAAATGTTTTCGATGAAATGCTAATAAAAATTGAAAAAAAAAACTCTTGAATAAAAATCTCTTGAATTAAAATTATAATAACGATTGTCAAATCTTCGGAGAGCAAATTAACACAGCATCAATGATCGTAAATATCTAAGAGAATGTCAGAGTAAGTTATCGATATAGTCAGCAAGTTGAAACTGGCGTACGCCCGATGGGAAATCTGCAATCTTGGCCTTCCGCTAACAAAGTTTTCAACTAAAATCCTATTGTGCCTGTGTCATGGGACACAAAGTACTGTACACTTGATTAGTAGGTCTTGGGACAGATCACTAAAACAACACAATACCATTACTAAAATAATATTCTACTTTAGTGTATAATAAATTTGAAAATAATGTCAATCCTGCTGACGATAAAAACAGATTGTATAAGATTGGTAAATAACTGAAGAGCAATGCAAATTATATTTTGATCTACTCATCATAAGTTCATGAAGTGGAATAGACCTAAATGGTTGCTTACTGACTGTAAATGCAGGTGGAGACAACCACAATGAGTCACAAATTGACTAATCACATTGTACGACTGAAGAAGAAAAGTTCAACGAATAAGCGAAGCATGTCAATCGTATGCATTATCTGGCTCCCTTTCTAGGCAAATAGCATACATCCCAGAATGGGTCAGATAAGCCATGCTGATACGATCGCGCCAAATCAAACACTCCCCAGACGATGTATAAGCGGCGAAGCAATTCGGGTCACAGAAAGAAAATATGGCATCCGAACGAGGATACGTTTACTATTCATCCGGGAATACTCCTTGTTCAGAGATTTAGATAGATCTCATATAAATTTTAAGATTCGGTTGGAGTGTAGCCTTAGGGGCACTATTTTTAGGACTTAGAAAAATTTTCTGAGTTGGAGTATAGGCACTATGAGACGCCAAGAAAACATGAAAAAAAATTTTTTTGAGAAAAATTTTTTTTTTGGACTTAGATTTTTTTTTCGCTAAAATTTTTTTTTAAAAAAAAATCTCCGATTTTTCCCTTTTTTTGGTCCCGTCGTATTAGGGGGGCACTTACGAACACTTTTAGTCCTATGCACTAACCGCGTTCGGGCTACCATTTTCGAGATATACGTCGTATTGTAAAATGACCATATTCAAAGAATGGCCAATTACTCGTAAATGGTGACCTTTAGGAAGTTGATGTAAAGGACCAAAAGTGTTTCTAGTTGCGCTCCTGACACGATGAGGATAAAAAAAGGGGAGATATTAAGAAAAAAAAAAGTGGATTCAAAATTTGTCAGAGTCCTAAAAACGCTGTTTCTGGGACTCTGAAATTTTTCGGATCGTTTTTTTTTTTTTGTAAAATTCCACCTTTTTTTGGTCTCATCTTATCGGTGGAGCACTTACGAACACTTTTAGTACTTTGCACCAACCCCGTACGGGCTACCGTTCTAGAGATATACGCAATTTCGAAGAAAGTCGGATTTCAAAAACTGCAAATTTCTCGAAAACCGTAGCCCGCACGGGGTTGGTACAAACGACCAAAAGTGTTCGTAAGTGCCCTCCCAATAAGATGAGACCAAAAAAGGGGAGATTTTAATTACTCGTAAATGGTGACCTTTAGGAAGTTGATGTAAAGGACCAAAAGTGTTTCTAGTTGCGCTCCTGACACGATGAGGACAAATCAAGTACTATTGAGTCAAACAGATAAGCCGAAAATAGACGACAACGCGTTGATTGAATCTTTTCAGAAAAATTCGCGCCTCACTCGCTTCGCTCGCTCGGCGGTGTTATGATCACAAGATAACCCTAACCTAACCCACCAATGTCTGTCTGAATATTGGTGGGTTAGGTTAGGGTTATCTTGTGATCACAACACCGCCGAGCGAGCGAAGCGAGTGAGGCGCGAATTTTTCTTACGATTCCACTTTGTGGCCATCTTAAAACTAAACCAGTCGAGGATTTTGCCATTAGTTTTATCATAAAACTAACCCAGTCTAGGTTTTTGATGAAAAAACTGGATATTTCCAGGTTTATGGTAAAACAAAGCAATGATTTTGTCTTCTTACGGATCTTGATCAAAAGCCTAGGATTTTGATCAAAAACCTGATTTCATCATAAACCTACGACAGATAGATTAATATCGGAATGAAATGAATAGCATTTGTTGCTACAATGTTAGAATGGATTTATCTAACAAAGTCTATGCGATTTCGGTCAATTTCTGTAGTGATTAAGGTTTCGTCAAGTTTTTGGCAAACAGAAGCTAAGCCAGTTCAGTTTACACTTTCTCTATAATGGTATAGGTTTTGTAAATTCGCAGCCCGGGCGCGGTTGGTGCAAAGGACTAAAAGTGTTCGTAAGTGCCTCCCCCAACATGATGAGACAAAAAGAAGTGAAGATTTCTATTAAAAAAAAACTAAGTCCCAACTCCCTTTTCAGTGCTATTGCAGGGATAGGGGCAGCATTTTTTAGACTCGTGACAAATTTTCGAATCGATTTTTTTTCTTTAAATTTTCGCTCCTTTTGTCCTTATCGTGTCGGGGGGGCAACTAGAGACACTTTTAGTCCTTTAAGTCAACTTCGTTATAATCACCATTTACGAGTAATTGGCCATTCTTTGAATCTGTTTTTTTTACAAAATGGCGTATATATCGAAAACGGTAGCCCGGACGCGGTTAGTGCAAAGAGCTAAGTGTGTTCGTAAATGCCCCCCCAATAAGATGGAACCAAAAAAAAAGGGAATTTAAAAAAAAAAAATTTAGCGAAAAAAATCTAAGTCCAAAAAAAAAAATTGTCTCAAAAATTTTTTTTTTCATGTTTTCTTGGCGTCTCATAGTGCCCCTAAGCCAACTCAGAAAAAAAATCTAAGTCCTAAAAATAGTGCCCCTAAGGCTACACTCTGACCTAAGATTCCGTTTCAACGGAATTGTCGTTCGTGCACGGATGGGATGGTACTGTAACTAGTGCAATAGGTTTCGTTTCTGCATTTTACAACAGTTCCTTTGTTGTGAAATCTAGCTGAGTGATCTATATTATATTATTTTTACTCTAAAAAGTTTCTTTTTGTTGTCAGTGCGGTTAAAATAACTCTACTTACGCAATGCGTAAGTTAGACATCAAGTTGTTGTTACATGCATGTCTAAGCAACATTATTGTTTCACATAAACTAATTATATCGAATGTAGCTCAATGATAAACCGTAAACTAATCAAGCAAGTCACTATGAGGCCTCTGACACAGCGCAGAACATAATAACTCTATTGTTCCTCAAACGAAGAAGTGAAACAACGCCCTAATGTTGATGGCAATTTGCTATACATGTGGGTTTACACGTGAGTCATAGTAAAAGGATTCGGTTCTTATTTCTGACCAATTTCGGGAGATGTAAAAATTTTACAACTTGTGGTTTTAAAGTTAGTCATGTAAATACCAAAGAAAATTGATAAGATTTGATTCACAAATTAAATAATGTTTATTAAATTGTTTATTGTATTCCTTCTTGGAATGTTGACGATGGCATCGAAATTGCAAATCTTTCTCGAAAACCATAATGAATAATTTATTGTATGTAAGTTCTAACTTAGTCACGTTGTTTATAAGATTGTTTTGGAAAAACTTCTTCACATATCGAGGGGAAAAATAATAGAATTTGACGCAGAAGAATATTGCAAATCCTTCTTAAAATCTATTGATATTCATGGATTGTACGTAGGTTCTCTACGAGATCGAATCAGAAAAGAGGAGATTCGTAGCAGAACCAAAATAACCGACATAGCCAAACGATCAGCAAGCTGAAGTGGCAGTGGGCAGAGCATATAGCGCGCAGAACCGATGGCCGGTGGGACAAGAGGCTTCTGGAATGGCGACCACGTACTCAAAGCGCAGCGTATTACGCCCACCACAAGGTGGTCAGACGGCCTAAGGAAAGTCACAGGACGCAGGAAGACGCTGGATGCAGGCCGTTGCCAGCAGATCACACTGAAGACGTTTGGGGGAGGCCTATGTCCAGCAGTGGACTTCTTGTGGCTAAGATGATGATGATGATATAGGTACTACTTAGTCATGTTGCTCTAAGTTTAGGGAAAAAACCATCTATAAAGAAATCTTATCATAACGTATTAAATATTTATGTTAATTAATCTGTGATTCGTTATTAAAGTACGTACCATATGCATTACCCAATTACATGATATTTTTAATGGTAAATATGACTTTAATTTTCATGAGTGCAATTTTGTATAATTATTTTGCACTCACATGTTTAAAAAAAAAAACACAATGTGCATAATCAAATCATCGGAAGTGTGAGTAAGAGGATAACAGCATAATTACAATCATGGTAAAAATATTTTTTATAATGATGTCGATGTATTCAAAGATTCAGAATTCGAGTTTGCCTTCGTTAATAAATTTTAAATTGAAATATGTATTTTAGGCATTTTAAACACTTTTGTTAGTTTGAACTTCAAAATAAAATTGTCATTGTTGGCAACCGACATAGTGGTAAAATCGAATCATATATTTATAGATAGATAGGTACACTATAATCCTATATAATATAATATCCTTTAAAGCTTACGACGAATACTTAGTTTGATTGTTTACAAAACGCCTAGGGGCAGATGTCCGGTCTATCGAACGTGTCCAATACAGTACACAGACTTAATTGTTTACCACGTAACTAAACTATAACAACCTGAGCCAGGGAAATGTTTTTTTTATTGCTTTTGAATCTTATCTTAAAGATAAGAATTTAATAAATTAAATTAATTAAAAGAATTAAAAATGAACGATGAGTGAGAAATCCTAATACCCCCACTATTTCCTCCCTTTTTCATTCATTCACAGGTGGATAATATATCCAAGATCTTGTATTCTTGGTTGTCAAGGCCGTCAAAGAGTTGAGCAAGCAGCAAGGCCGTCAATATAATTCAAAAAGCGTATTCGTATGTCGAAAATATAAAATTTTGAAAATAAATAAAAAGGGGTTTTCAAGGGGTTGCCATTTTTTGAGGAGGGACTAAGAATCAGGAGCTTAATCGATTGGCGTAAAAAGCATTTTTTATTTTTATCATAGTATTTTAGTAGGACAAGCCCGGCTTTTCGGCTTTATTGTAAGGACCGCCACTGTTTTCAAGTTAAAGTTTCTTAAAAAATACTACGAATAAATATAATTACGATAAATTCATATTTTTATATTGTTCTATAGAGCTTATTTAAAAAAAATGGCAACCCCTTGAAAATCACCCTGTACAATTTTCATAAATAAAAACGATTGTTTTTTTTATTTATTCTGCGTAACGTTACGCACCACAGAATTTAGACGAGCACTAATAATGAATGTCTTGTAAGCAACTCGGGGAACTATCTCGGGGCGTGAAGCCAGTGGCACTGACATATCCAATTAACGCGGCATCCGGCACCGAGAATCTGACGTGCCAACTACGAACCTTGATCTCTTGTACTATATAGTATTTTGATTTATTTCGTGTGATTTCTACCCCTTAATTATAATGGCAAGAACGGTACCAACTAGTGGAGTAATTCCGGGGATTTCTACCAAGGAGTATATTCATAAGACGTTTAAATTGTGCAGTCGGCTGCAATTAAATTGTGGACATTTTTGGTCTTTGTAATCAAGTCATTGCACATAACTATACTCTATTTCTCTTCGTGCCGAATAATATGTAAATTTGGAATACCTACTTGTGAATAAAATTTGTACTTAAGTGTTGTCAAAATAACTCATTTTACCTGACAGAATTAAAATGTTATTTCATGAATCAAACAATTAAAAGTTTGTATAATTTACGTTGTTACGGCTAATCGACCTATTTTGCTTGACCTATTTTGAACATTTCTAGTTTATTTGAAATTGTTATCATACAGGTACTACATGTTAACATTTTTATAGAAATAAATATGAGATTACTATTTCATATTAACTAATTGATACATCGGTCATTTAGAAGCGAATTAAACAAATAAGATTGATGTTATTACATTAAATACTTCCGATCGATTTAAGAAACATTATTTGACTAGTTATGACTAAAGTTCAAGTATATAAAGTGAATGTTGACCGTGCACTTGATAATGTAATAATAAAGTATTTTTCTAAGCCTAATTAGCGAAGTGTAAGGTTTCATATTTGCTGCGCTTTGCCTGCTTGAAGATGAGTGCAAAGTCATATTCTATGACGTTTTCACCAAAGAAATATCACATATTTCATAAGTTCATCAGCCTTTACTTACTAACTGGTCTAATTAACCATGAACTATCATGGTTAATTAGACTAGTCTCTGCTAATCTCTGATTAGAATTGTTATAATAACACGAGTAAATAAACCTACAAGGGAATATTCCCTTAGGGAAGGGAAGTTAGGGAATATTCCCTTGTAGGTTTTTTTACTCGTGTTATTATAACATAAAATAAATCTAATCAGAGATTAGCACGTTCAACCGAACAAACAAACTCTTCAATTTTATAGTTAGTACTTTATTTTATACTACAAAGGTGGCAAACAAATATACGGCCGGCCTTATGGTACCTAAGCTAGCCGTTACCGTAGCTTATAGATAGACGCTTGCAATACCGGGGACGTATCACTTACGCGTTGCCAACCCCCCCCCCCCCCCCCCCCCCTCGCAAGTAAAGCTCTGGAGACCCCCTCCCAACCCCCTCCCCTCCCAAGTGGAGCTCTGGAGACCTTACTCACCATAGGAACACAACATGGCCGAGACCAATGCTATTTGGCTACGATCTTCTGTAAGGTGGAGGTCCTTGCCCAGACGGGCTGCTCCGATTTGAGCGGATTATCCGCTGTGCCCTACCTCTCTAAACCTATTAGTATAGATTATTAGATTAATTTATTAAACTTGAATAATCTTCTCAATAACAAAATAAAACATGACGAAAAAAAATACCTAATTTATTCAATCAGGTCAAATGATTGGCGCCTTTGAAACATTTGTTTAATTTAACTACTGATTAAAAACAGTTCCGGGTCAATAATATGGAACATCCTAGAATAAACTCATTTTTCAATTATCATTGTCTTATTGTAATAGGTTAGCGACATACAGAGCAACATATCTCAATGAGAGCAACTTTTGTTTGTCGGACACTATTAGAAAACCATTAAGTGATTCAAATAGCCACTTAGGCATCTACACTAGTACTATAAACGCGAAAGTATGTATGGATGGATGGATGCTTTTTACTCTTTTACGCAAAAAACAGATTTTAACAAAAATAATGTGATTTAATTAAGAATGACATTCACGTCAGAGGTCCGGCGATTACTCATAATAGCTTGTATTTAAAAAACAATCCTAGCTTTTAAAATATTCCTTTAATATTATAACAAAACCTTAAGATAAAAGTTACCTCACTTAAAAAATACTTGTATAGACATATAAATTGACTTAATTCTAGCCAAATCAGAATAGATATACGAGTATTTATGAGCTAGTTCACTTCAACAGTACAGTAACTGTAATACAGTACATACAATACCTAAAATTGTAAATATAAGTTTTGTAACACCTGACCTGTACCTACTGTACCAATCCTTAATGAGAGAAATAAAACGATATTTATTATTATTATTATATAGCACGAGTGCATAAGTCACCCAATAAAATATTAATAAAAAACACGTGTTATAATAATAGTTGTGGTCAGCCTTAGTTCGCAGATATTTCTGTAGATAAACAAGAGTGATGAATGTTCAGAACTTAATGACTTTCTTGGATTAATTAATCAATACATCAACCCAGATTCCCACAAACACACTTGGTAAGACAGTACCGATATAGCAATTGATGAACCTATTTACCAACACAAAAAATTATATCTAGTCATTCGGTTAGGTTATTTTTATCCGACTTGATACCTACTTAAGATTTTTTGAAGTGAAAACTTCTTTAGCGGCGCTTGGCACTTTTTTTAGATGGGTAAAAAATGTAAAACTCGCGTCAGATCCGTAGCCTGATCGAAAAAGCGTAAGATTCCCTAACTATTCCAAAATATTCAAAAATGCACAACGTTGATGTTTAAATTTTCACTTCTGCCGGCACTCCCGGAGTGCAACCCGTCCTTTTTTTTATTGTTTTTATATCATAAGGCAAGATAAGCAAGCGGGTGACCTGGTGGAGCGTGGTTACTGCTGTTGGAAAGCATATCTGGCCTCCAGAGGAGATAAAACAGCTCTCTGCCCAGCACATCTGGAAGTTTTTGGAAGCAACCGGTCTGGACAGGGAAATTTAAATACGGGCACTACAAAAGACCAGCATTGGTCGAAGCAGTATTTTTAAAGCCCAAAGTAACAAATAATAATAATACTACTATGAACATTAGCAATACCAGGGGCCCGATTCTACTAACACAAATGCACGAATGGACTCAATGGTGTCTCAATCGTGTCTTAAAAGAATGCCGATAGTGTATCAGTGGAATAGTTTTTGACATTTGTTATGGACATAAACAATAACATAATTTATGTTATGTCCATTGGTGCATTTGTGTTAGTAGAATCGGGCCCCAGGGGTGTTACCAACATTGTAACAGTCACAGGATTACTCGCTCCCATCTCAGAATCAGCGTTTCTTCTAGGATTTTCTACTTCCCCAGTTGAGATAGCCCTTTACAAAAAATGCTCCATTCGAGACGCTTGATGGTCTCGTTATGCGCGTCAAAGCGGAATGATCAGCAAGACAATAACAGCTAATACTTCGATGGGTTACGGCTAGTAAAGCAATGAACTTATTATCACAGATAAAATTACTAGAAAAGTACAATATAATTATTATGCGTCATAGCATTGCATAAGACTAAAGCCTTCCTCATCATTGCGTAGAAGTTATATTGGTACTTGTAATGCGAAATTTATGCTAAAAGTTACGTCTTTTATACGTCCACATTCCACTGTGTGTGATGTTCTAAGAAAACTTCAATTAACGTAAATCAATAATTAATTGTATCAGGTGCTTGCTCATTACAGACCATCTCATCTCAAAATCGTGTAGTTTCTTGATTGACAAGCGAGTTTTTTTATTTACACATCTGTGAAATGAGAGGCCATGTTTACGAAATAATATAAGTTCTTTTGATTGTTTCTACAGAATGAATCCACAACCCAGTTACTTTATGTGGACAAACGTTTATAAGTGTTAATGAGAAACATTCGATAACATGAAGTTATTGAACAGAGCAATACAATTAATTTGGCAGGGTTCGTATCATTTTTACAGTAGGTATATTCAATAGGGTAAGTTATCAGAAACCTGAGAAATGCAGCTGTAATGTAAGCCATTAATTTAATACCATACATGCTAAAGTGTAAAGGCATTTACATAATTACAACAATGCAATTAAACAGCTACCGAACTATTCCATACAAATCCCAACATCCCACAGTTTACACTCACATCAGTGCACTAAAATCATAAATCAGGAATTTATTTCGTGAAGCACGGAGTGTTGTGGCCGAAAACCACGGGACGTGCTTATCTGTTATTTGCAGCGGAACGGAGCGCTGTTGCAGCGGTTTTTGGCAACATGTTGATAAATATTTGGGGGAAGTTCGGCTTAGCGCGCGAATTGGACGAGAAACCTATTTAGGGCTATGGGTTATTAAGACGTTTAAGCTTGAAGTACAAAGAGGACGGGTGCAGGTTATAGGACTCGGGTGCGGTTCTCTTTATTTTATTGTGGTTTATATATCTACGTCATAGCATGGATTGTGTGTGCGGGTCGACTGACTTTTTATTGATGTAAATAAACGGGCTGAAATTGAAATCGGAAATTATCTGGACATAATAATTGGAAGACCAAATAAAAAAAATTACATTAAAACATTGAATTGAGGATGATATGTATAGAAAGAGTCAGTAATACTCTTTCTACGTACGATAAAATTTACTTTCCGTACCGTATTTACTCTCCGTCCGACCAACGTAAAATGGTAGAAGGGTTGGAAACTTGGAAGAAGTAGAATCACTATATTGATGCATTAACATAATAAATGTATGGCAATTATAATGTTATATAATTACGCCACAGCCCTAAGGCTTAAGGTAGGTCGGTAAACAAGGAACACATCCATCAACATGGCTTAATGGCTTATCCGAATCAATTAGAAACTTAAAGCCTATATTCGGTATAAGATAGTGATACAGACGTGAAGCCCTCTATGTTATATTATTATGAAATTGATTTTTTTTGTCAGTCCAAATTCTTAACATCTTAATCGCACCTGTCTTGTAGCTGACAACACATTGGTTTTTATAGACGGCTACCACTTTCCATCACACCGCTTGATCGTTTCAACAAAAGCCTGTATAGTCGATTTAACTTATTAGGTACGTGCAGATGACAAAATGTGCGTCGCCGTCTGCGTCATTGAAAACAATAGTTATCGAATGCCCACGAACATTATAAAATAAAATTTATTTGATGAAAATGTACAAATGTCATAAAGTATGACATTTCAGTCATCTGCAAGCAACTAAAGCTTAGCAAATACGAAACCTTAAAATACTGTGCGTGGCCCAACACACACTTCTTGCCCGGTTTTTTGTTTCTATCTAATACGTACGAGTATTATGCCCTACCAACATAAAACAGGCCTTATGTACTAGTGACTGCGACAAACAGAGTAGGTAATAATACAGTAACCAAGGTATAAAAGTATTAAATATCTATATTTGCTTATAACGTGGGCTGTGGACGCAACTAAGATTTGTATTGCACTGCAAATAAAATATGTTTTTTATTGATACCCTTTGAGATTTTACTTCTGGCTGTGATTCATTGGAATGTACGTACGTAATGCGAGATTTTATAACATTTCAATTAAGATTTAAGAGGATTAATATTTTTATATTAATTTCAGATATATCTTTACTTTTAATATTTCAGTAACGAATTATAAATCTATATTAAAAATAGCAAAACCCGCAAATAAAGAATACACCCTTCATGTTTCAGGTCGTACTTCGATTCGTCAGTCAGTCAGTCGTTTAGGACGAATATACGACGAGCGTCATATATGTATGTCAAGATAGCCAACGGCATTCTGAAAATACTATGTGACAAGCAGGGACTGTCCGTTCCTGGGGCACTGGGACCGCATCCATAGTTGCGTTCCTAGTGCAACAGGCAATGGACAGGCCGGTAAATATAGGAATTGACATTTAATACATAATAAAAATATGTTTTATTAATATATTAATTTAAACATATACTTATTTGTAATTTTAATTTTATTTAATAATACCTACTAACATAGGTTTTTAAGTTTGCAAAATGTTACTAAAAAAATGGATACTTAAATAGTCTGAAATAAGGGATTTAATTTATAAATAAACTGAAGAACAAATTCAGACATATCGACTTGTAGCTGAATTATTACATAAATCAATAATCTACGGTCTACATGGCATATTATTATGTACCGATAAAATACAGTGTAGACAAGACCATGATAAATAATATTTTGATATTTTCATCATAAAAGGTCCGTCTACGAATTCACTATTTGAATATGTTGGTCGGAAATTCTTTAAAAGACGAACCAGGAAATGTGAACAAAGGACATGATAGGTCATGAATGTGATCTATTTCTTTAAACCCGTGCCTGACAATATATTGGCCTCGATTGTCATATTTTATATTTATTTAACCTTTTGTAAAAAAAATGAGAAAATACAGTCGATGTCTAGTGGCAAACTCCACCGAAACAGATTCACGTGGAACGGAACAGAAATATGTGTAAAAAAATTCACGCAAATCTTATTCTGATGATGCACACATAGATTCTAAAACTGATCTATTTAAATAAATACCGCTATGCACATTAAAATATAAATAATAAAGTTGTAAAAGCAATATATTCTCCATAATAAAACAATAAAAACCATTAAAATTCTGATAAAAACGCATATTTGGGTGTTTTTTTATAAACATGTTGTTTATACGCATATAATTTTATTTATGCTGCAATGATACTTATGAATTAAATGTATTTATAATAAAATACATATAAATATCACAATGAACTTGACGAAATATTTTGACGTAATTGTAAAATTATTCAAAAAACAAACTGACGAAACACATTCGTATTGTTGTCAAAATGTACAAAAATTTATAATGACACCAATTTAATACCACTCCTACGCACGCATTTTATTGGTAATCAAATTAATTTATTTACATACTTTTGTATACAAAAAGTATGGAATGTTGATAATACTGCATTAGAAAAAAAAAGCTTAAATGCTCTAGATTTGAGCACCATTAAATTAAATATTTGACGTAAAATCTTAATTTATGAGTACATTTTACTATTAAACGAACGTTCGGACACCATCAAAGTCATATTCAGGTTAAATTGTTGTCAAAGAATGCCAAAAAGTATTATTTGGACGTAGATTGTGGTAAACAAAAGACCTTTTATTTTTACTGGTCAACATTATTGTCCAGTCTACATTTTTATAGACAATAATACCCATTCAATTTGGTACGGACAACCCAATGCTTATGGCGATTTGGTGATACAGCAATTAACTTCAAAATACCTTTGACAATTTGAATTTTATATATAACCACGTAAAACAATGACTTGCACAAAACATTTAAAAGTTAATGATATTATTAAGGCATATTTTTTTCTTATTATTTACAACCCCTTCACACTATTACACTCTTTGACATTATTCTGAGGTAACTAATTTTATAATTTAAAAAAATTATTCCATGTTGAACTCAACCCAATTAGGTATTTATATTGAATATAAGTAATTTAAAAATAGACTAATTTAGACATTCGTTATGAGCTATTATTAATTAATTATCATTATCCCACTGTTGGGAAGAGACTCCTTTAATAAAGCATGGTCCGCCTTGCTTTATTTTAAAATCTTTGTATTATTGTTATCCTACAAAGCCTTGCACCTGATTACAATGATCAGTCAAATGACAGATATATCTTATGGGTCGTATTTAAATATTAAAATAAATACTACTTAAATTAGTATTATTTTAATTTTTTGATATCATGATAAGATAAAGTGTGTATAATTTTATCATTTTTGAATCCCTGGATTCTGAGGTCATCGCTTTGTGGCCTTGCGCGGTCGCCGACCAAAGATAACACTCTGACCTGCGGCATGTTTGTACAATCAATATGAATCAATAACACTTTACAATAAAGTTTAGTTTTCAATGAAATATTTTTGGACTTTTGCGTATGTTTTCCAAGCGGGGCTGTGTCAATGTTTTGACGGTACATTAATATTTATTTATACAAGGAATGTATTTTTGCAATCGAATTGACACATTGAGATCTAGATAAAAATAGTCTATTTTAAATGCGTCTTATTTCCTAAAAAAATAATCTAACCGTTTATAATAATCGAAAGTCATACTTTTATATTTCAGTTATTTCTTTATAGTTTTCGCACTGGTTTCAATAAAGATCCCTTATTTTTTGGAAATATATTATAACATTTGGTACCCGGGGTTAACCTTCATTCAACGGTAAAATAATTTTTAAAATCGGTAGTAGTTTATTTGTTACAAACAAAAATAGAAAATCTTTCCTTATTCAAAGAAGTTTTGACTCTGCTTATTTTAAGTAACATTTGCAAAATATCGTGAACTATGATTTTAAAAACTGGTGGGCGCGGACAGAATGATTGATTTTAGCGTTAAATTATGTGAAGTTGAAATCATTAATTACACCCACATTTCAATACCTTGGAGTTCCATTTAAATGTTTCTAGATCGTCCTGTCTTGTCTTCAAAACCTCTTCTAATAGATTAATAGCGACTAAATAAAAAGGTTTACTAATCTTCTTAGAAGGTATACCTCCTAAACAAATTGACAAAGGTTTGATGAAACTTTAATGAGCTTGTCTATCTGCAGTACGTGCATCAAAAAGAAACCCTGGGAATGTTACCCTAAGCGCCTGACAGGAACGATCGACGATTCAGTCGCTTTTGGAAACTCAAAGCAGCAGAAAAAGAAAATTATTTTTGATTGCTCACGAATTAAAAAAGTTTCACAAACATAATTTTCTCGATAGTATAAATATCAAATTTTTCAGCTTCTATTTTGATTCAATTTATTAAAAATTAGATTTAAAAACTATTATATAATATTATCTAGACGGTAAAAAATATACTTTTAACAAGATTTTAAATTATTTTGTATGAGTTTCAAATAAAGATCCAAAAACGAAACCCACAGAGTAATAACCTGTATTCATACAAAGTAAATCGCTCGGGAGACCTTAAGTTTAGGTCACTGAGTTCAACACGCTTCAAACTATTGTACAAGATTTCAACATCGCATTGATTTTTTAAAGTAAACCATTAAACCTTTCGAACTCAAAATAACGGCAACTGTCTCTCATTGTATCAAAAGTGTTAACTTCCTTCTTATATTGATGCTTCAGACAATGTGTGATTGACATCAGTAAGTTATATGAGCACTCACGCCATATAATTGGATTTACCATTTGCTGATTGAGGATTTTTACGCTTAACTGTTAATATTTTGTTTGTTTACTTGATTGATTTAGCGATCTCGGTCGTATAACTGAACATGTGTTTTGATGATTAAGTAGATTTTTTATCTAAACAGATTAATAAATGAAAGTGTATGTTTGTTATGTTAAAATAACTTATTAATGTGTTTTTTGTCAATCTGTGGTCTTGAACGGCCAGGTTTTAAAGAACTAGTCCCGATATACGGTTTAGTCAATATCCTGACATTAGAGGGAGGACTGCTTGCTTATCTCACCCATTGACCTACGTCTGTCTGTCTGTGTCGTCATAGGCTGAGGTGCGAGCCTTCCCCTGAACTGCCCTTGAGAGGACACTGTGAATTCTAAGCGGTAAGAGTTCCGCTCCTGCAATTGCCAGTCGAAATAATGTAGACGCAGTTGAAGGCTTCAATACTTAGTTCACAAATTCCATACAAAAATGAGAAAAAATGCATTGTCCGATGATAATTTTATTAATACCAAAAGTATCATAATATTACGACAATTGAGCCAGTTCACTGGCGCCATCCTTAATACCGGAACGTCTCGAGCCATTACCAAAAACAGGAATACCAAGAATGTATGGAATTTACATGCTATTAATTTTATTTCTCGATGCTTACAAGGGAAGGCGTTCGTACGCAGGCGCCAACGTCCAACTCGATGCCTTCGCATAAATATTCGCTTATTTTTGAGTCCCGTTCAAAGAATATAAAATTACAAGTTATAAAACCGAATTGCCCATGAAAATACAGTTCTGTCATGAGAGCAGTCTTTGAGAAATTTATAAGAGGTTTTAAAAATAAATTATGGGAAGTATTGGTATAATTGTAGACTGTTTCTTATCTAGAACTGAAAGAAAAATTGAAATATTTTTCAAATAATTAAAATCAGCAAAACGTTGGTATTATCTGGTTGTTGTAACACATCTTTAAACAGTATTGCAATTTACCACATATCCAGCAGGAGCAACAAATTGAAACCTAGATTCCCTATTCCAAAATTCAGTAGTTTTCAAATTATTTAGTTTTAAATGGATATTTAAATTTTCAGTGTCTTTTTAAGAAATACCCAAATGTAATAAATAATACGTTATTTTTGAAAATGCGATTAGCAATAAACTTCGGCACTCAGCAATAAAAATAGTTTTGATGACATATTGGCTGCAAAAATCAACATTCCAAAAAACAAAGTCTGGTTTGACGTTTTCAAAATCGATTTTGATAATTAACATTTTCCAATGGAACAGATTAGTAATTAATTATACTTATATGGATTTGTTAGACATAAAACAAACAGAAATTATTTAGAATTTAGATTAATGAGCGAAGTAGGAAATAACACATAAAATATCGTTATTACATTGTCCACTCAATAAAAAATTGAAAACCTAAGCGAACACTGCTACTCCATTATGATAAAGTATTAGTGAAAGATCCGTTAACATCAAACCGGCCGTCGAAATCGACAGCCATAAACAAATGAGAGGAAAACATTTGACATTGCGTTTAAAAAAATTTAGACATTAAACAAGTGGGTATACATTAAAATTGAAGGTGTTGTGTCAAAGTCATCTAGAATTCTGATTAAATTATCTTTTTATGAAAACCGTCTTGGACATTCAAGTAAATTTCAAGATAGTCGATTTAAGGTCCTTAATTAACAGCTGAGATGACGAAGTTGCCAACGTTATCAATTTGAAGAAGTCGGGAAAGACCACGACCAAAAAACATATTTACAAAGTTGGGGTTTTGATAAAATAGTGATAGATAATACGAAGCTATCGCATATTTAAAGGTTAGTAGAAAATATAATAACATTATGTACACAATAATAATGACGAGATTCTAATCCCCGGAAATGAGAATCAAAACATGTTTTTTCTCACAAAGCCTACAATAATACTGATAAATTGATATAGACTGCCCACAACTCATCTTTATATCAAATTAATAAATTGACCATCAGGATTATTGATTTTAACAATGCGAACTATGTAAGCGAATAATATAAATCTGTAATAAATCAACAATTTATCAAATAGTTCGATAACAGCTATATTACAACGAGAGGTCATTTATTGTTAATTCTTGGGATTGCTTAACTAAAATTAAAAGCATAGTTAGTGATACAGGAAGAGTTTATAACAAGCAATCTTTTGTATAGACATGACCTCTAGCTATTAGGGTAATTCCATTAACTTCTAAGGAATCAATTGGGTTTGTACTCCGATATTTATCACTTCGTGGTTTACGAAGCACGACTTCAGCCGCCTCTAAATTTGCATTATTTTTTATCGTCCCTAAACATTTTTGTCTTTGTTAGTCAAAACATTGAACATTTTGTGTTGTTGTTCCAAAATGATTCACTAGATATTTAAATATTGCGGAAGATTCACCGGTCTCCGCAGCCCTGACGCAATTTAGTCACATCATTTTTTTTGTCGGTATGTTCATTATTGAGAAAGTGAGTTTGTTTGTTTGTTTGTTATTCCTTCATGGCTTGACTAAGCAGCCGATCATTATGGAAATTTGCATATATATTGCTAGGGGTACAGAGCCCAACATAGGCTACTTTTTATCCCGTGAAAGTATGTCGTTCCAATGGGAAAATATTTTTTCTACTATAGAGGGCGTTGTATCGGCCAACAGATGGCGCCACAAGTCGCGCTATGCGTTGTTTTGTTGTCAAACGAGATCTATGTCATATAATTAATGCGAGCAATGCCGTGGGGAAAAGCTAGTTAGCTTATAAGAAGAAAACCACTGCTTGGGGAAGCAGTGATATATTTACCTCGCTATAGAAAAGGATATATTTGAGCCAGTTCAAAGAAAGATTTAATAATGATTTTTTGAAGGTCTTTATCTGAAGCAAAGTTTAAAGCAGACTTTAAAAAGCCATAAGGTTTTTGTTTTGTTTCTGAAGTTTCAAAATTGTTATTCAATTATTTTAAAAAACAACAATATTTACATTAATAAAGTCATGTTCACTCAAAAAATAAAATGTCTGTGACGTGAAATTTCTTAAGATGTTCTCATTTTCCCATTAATCTGATGTACCTTTTCAAGTGCCCTCTTCAGCTTGATGTATATCAGGTAGGTACACATCTTCAACATTAATGATTTCGCAAATTCTTAGTCATCAATCACTACCCTAATTATTGCAGTCCAATTAAATTGAGGAAAAATTCGATACGCAATTCTGATGACTGATGTCTTCGAGTGCGGTAAATAACCCAAAGCTAATTACACCTCACATTATTGAATAATAGGCATTGCGCAATAAGGGTGCGACGACTTCTTACGGTTTCTTGATGCAGTTAGTCATCTTGTAGATTAATCCTTTTATTTTGTAACTTGTCTTTTCTGTTATTTGTCTTCAATATTTATTTATGTATAATCAAAATCAGTTTTATTAAATTATTACCAATGTTTATTAGTGCTATTTGTCAAGCACTTTTATTCGTACATTGATCTCCACTACTATCATAAATTTGATGTATTATTTTATTCATAATTTGGATGATAAAACGTGCGCAAAAAAAGGAAAAAGAAGGCTTTATAAATAAATGTCATGGCTGGTGGGCGCGACACAAGATGCCAAAATCTCGAGTAAGGTCGCTTCAGAAGGTCACATTCCGCTACATCGTCGTAATCGTTGTCAACTCCAGTCGTACCTCTGACAGGATGAGCTCTTTTTGTATCATTTGCATTTTTGAAAACTGAAACATTTTTTAGTTGATACTCTGATCATAAATGGTTTTTTTGGACGGACACCTTTATCAGACTTGCTGAGGTAGTTGCTACTAACATAAAGGCTCTTCAGGCTTAAGGCCTTTATGTAGTCCTAGTACTACTACAATTACATATTTATAATGTATGGGACTTAGTGGGACTTCGTTAATTTTAAAATTAATAAACACAAAATACTACAATTACCATAGAACAATCGCTCGTCAGGAATAATACAGATTCTTGATTTCCATGTGTCAATTCATTCATTGTTAAAAATTCCTTTTAGCAAAAACCATTATAAAAATTTCAGTCGTCACTGCAGTGTATATCTGTATCCTTGAACCTGCCGAGATAACATTCAGGTCAAGCACATGGGCGAACCTCATTGAATGGACATTTGGATAACATGCACCAATAAAATTTCTTCAAGACAGTTATTGTAAGCGATAAAATGCACAAGCAAGCCGGAACTTTACTCCACCTGGAGCCAAAAAGAGGAAAAAAGCCAAAATCTTTGGTAGGATCAGTGAACACTGAAGGTCGCATACCGATGAATTTATATTCGTTTTTATATTCTGCCATTGCACTCCAAGAAAGGCTAAAAGGCTATAGAATGATCTCGATGCCGCTGATAGTCCTAACGGTCCTAACTCAGTGTTCATTAATTTTATTTACTTATCATGATGATTACAATTTCTTGTTATTGATCATGACAGTACTCAAGATGAGTAATATCCAAGTGTTTATAGGTTGTGTAAAAAATCTTGTTTAGCGGTCAATGCTAAACTAGTTTTATCAAAAATATTAATAGAAATTTCATGCAAAGTAATAATAGCTTGAAGCTGGCAGTTACTTCGCTCAACGGATCTCTATCGCTGTTCAGCGAGGTAAACGCTGCTAGCATTTTGGACATCCTGCCACAGGGACCATGTCTTTTTAATGCTTAATTTTATTTTTTATTTTTTTTTGTTAGTTTAGTTTTAATTAGTTTTATAATATAATCTAAGATTGTATCAAAACGTATATTCCATTTCAATAAAGATGTATTCTCATAGGTTGAATGCATGGCAAATTTCGCAAGGTGCATGGAAAACTAAAAGGCATAAAGAGAAAAATAATACAACTAAATTCTTGAAATTATTATTTCAATTTCCAAAATTGTATATTTTTAACGCATCAAGGTGTCAAATGGTAAAATTTTGATATCGAAAAATGAAAAAATCCAATATATAAGTTGACAGTAAATACGTTCATAAATATTTGAATTCTTTTTAGCTGCATGGAGATTTGGAGATCAAATTAACTTGTGGATTTATATGAAGTATGTTGTAAAACAGGTATTTTGTAATATTAACAGGAGTTCAATTTAATACGACATGCAAAGTCGCTAATAATGATAATAAGTGCATGTTATTGCATGAAATTTGTGTTTTTGTGCTTAGTTATTGATAAAAAATTGCAAGGATACCGTAACTTTTTTTCTTATCTTTTTTATTGCAACTGAAACAAGGCAGTAGGCGTCAGTAACAGAAAGAGTGCATATTATTTCGCTTTTTCATATTCAAAAATATTAAGTATGTATGATCTGTATTTTTTTTTTCCATAATTAGTACTTTTTCAATAGAGACGAGTTTATTCCGGGTAAAACCGCGGTCATAAGCTAGTCGTATTTTATTTTTAAAAAACGCAACATTACAAGTAAAGAAATAAAAATAGTAAATTGTTATTTATCTATTGAATTACTGGCTTTGATCGTTAACTTTCCATCTGAGGTCAAGAAGGTCGTCGTGAGAAAGGATCAATTCAAATGCTTTTGACGTAAATTTTTGTTCTACTTTGTTTTAATGTTATTGACTACTAACCTCGAAAATGCAGCCAATTTATTATATATTTTTAATTTCTATTAATTAACAATAAAATCTTAATCCTAAGTTAATGTAGTGAATTTATAATATATTGCTTTCTAATGATAGCCTTCTCTAATGAAATTAGAATAATTCAAAAATATGACGACTTAACAAAAATAACTGTTAGTAAAGACGCCTACACTACGCTAAGGTCGGTGATAAGATCTATCTACTTCAAAAAGACTTTTTAGGCATTTTCTATAGTCTTCATTTACATGTCATTTCAATACTATTGAGTATGTATTAAATGTTACATAGCTTATAAACTACGAATGTTGGAACGATGAACCGTTATTACCAAGAAGGACCACTTAAATTATAAGTTCTTAAAAGAAACCCAAATAGCGCTTGTTGTTGATAACATCCTGTTCCATCATCTTTCCATACAAATGTTTGCTACATATGTTTTGACGCACTGTTGACAAAATGTCGAATATTTTATATTTATTATACCAATAAAATTCAAAATTAACCTACTTTGTTCAAAGATTTTGATGTTTTTGTTATTTCATTTGAGTAATTTATTCAAAAAGTAACCTAGGTTGACGAATACTAACAAAGTTTTTACATAATTATTGTATTACTAGCTGTCCTGGCGAAGTTCGAACCGCCTCAGCGTAGCTTTGTTGCATATAATTATAGTCTATGAGCTGTTACCCGCCACTTCGTCCGCGTGAAATGTTTAAACAAGGATAACTCATTTTACTGAAATGCGATTTAAATGAACCAAAGCCAATATTCTGTTCCAAGCCGAGCTCTATCTTCCTGTGTAAACAGCATTAAAATCCATTCAGTAACTTAGAAGATGTGTGCGTTAAAACAGACAGACAGACAAAAAAAAGAAGTAGCTTTTATTACCCTTTTCTAACTGTTCCCTCGCCATTTTTGCCAATTATGTTCAAAGTACAGACATATCGGTGTCTACTATTTTATTATATGTATAGATGGCTGTAACTGACGTCGACGTTCATTACACGAGGTTATTTAAATATATGTAAAATTAAGTATTTTTTCCCTTACTAAGCCATTTTCTTAATTTCCATATCGATATCCATTATCGACTTCTGAGTCCATTGACGTTATCATAGGAATGTTATTTAATAAAATACACGCAAAAAAAACTGTTATAAACAAAATGCGTCAGTGACGCTCTAAATTTTTGTTTGAACGACTCACTCAAAGCGATATAATTTGGTTATAAAATTTGCATATTGTGTCCTAGATAACAATTACGTCAAACGATACGCTTTTTATTGTATTATGGCAATATCAAATGTAAAGTAGTCATAAACCATAAATTCATATGCATTTTATAAATCATACATATTGCTTTTATTTTGTTTTTATTCTTTACTAGTTGATTCTGTTGTTATCGTTCCCGAAATGATTTTGGATTTTAAAAATACCTTATGTTACCTTACCTTTTTGATAGTTCGTTTGAGTAGCTATATTTAAGCTTTAGCTGTCATGGTAGAGTTTAGCTCCTATTATGAACTAGTGGTGGCTGGCATCTCAACCAACCCAACTGCTGGTTATAAGCCTTATTTCGTCTTAACCACTTTTTCTTAGCCCTAGCCAACGTGATTTAGTTTTTCACTGCAATTTTCATCACAATCTAGCTGCCGATTATTCTTTATTAAAATAAAAAGCATTTCTAAAACACATCAGTATCTATTTAATTACAAACTTAACATAAAATTTGTAAATATTAAATAAAAATCAGTTTTACCTACATTGCTTATCCATTAGGTCAGAATATTATAAATTACACTGCCACTACGGGGCGCCACTTCGAAGTGAGAATTTAACGGAATTTCTATACGTATAAATTTAAATGAACAAACATTTCAAATCCGTTTTAATTAATGGGTTGATAATAAACTCGGGGCTAAATTGTTTTATCGGCGCACAGATGATTTATATCCGATGAATATATTATTTAGTATTGTGTCGGTTATGCCGACTCTACACTCTCGCGAAATTGAGCGACGAGTGTGTGCTCCTCTTCGTCCCACTTCGTCTTTAGTTTTCTTTAACTTCTCACTTCACTCCGGTCAACTTCGCAAGAGTGTAGAGCCGGCATCAAACTAAGGGGTTTTTAGACAAATTATAACAATTGCAAAAGCTTTTTAACGTAAATAAGTGTTAAAAGATAAAAAAAACCTCACGGAATAAAGAATTATTTTATAAATCATCTAATAGGTGATTAACAATGATCATTCGTAAAGTATTTTATTAAATTATTATTATAAAAATATCCCAGAAAGAAATTAACATTGTCACAGATTTTGAGTGACAGTACGTAGCCGTCGCACGAACAGCGACGAATTCATTATAATGACATTGTTAATATGACGAAAACAATATATATTTTATCGTATACTTTTTATCATTTTATTGTTGTAAACTGACGTGCCAAACTGTTTATAACTTTAAGGCTTCCATGATCGGCATTTCACGCGTATCCGGATATCTTCTTAATATTTATATTTGTCATAAGTGAAAAGAAAAATCTCTACTATATAAAGTATTATATAGTACCTAGTGAAATAGACCCTATGAACAGATAATACAGTTGATGGTCAGGCTTTCAAAACGACTCGACTGAAAAATATCAGCGATCTAGCTACAAAATGTCCATACAAAAAAGTATAAGTATAAATTAGGCTGAAATAAATAATATGTGAACTAATAAATGAAAGGCTGAGATAAATAATTTTTAATTTATTGGTATATTTCAAAATGGGCTAACGCATAATTGTATTTTTATTCAATTTATTTATTATTTCATTCACATCACATTTATTAATCAATGAATATTAAAATTTATTTACTTGATTACTTTACTTGATTTCATACATTGATTTGTTATTACAATGTTTAGGTTTTCTTTATTATTAATTATTTTATATCGCCTTTTGTGTTAGATAATGAAACATTTTCATTTTGAAATAAAAACTTCGAAAATAAAAAAAAATCGAATTTCTCCGAATATTATATAAAGGTACAAAGAACTTTTTGTAAAGGTAATTTTCGAACTAGTGAACCGATTTTATCATTTCTTTTGCTCTTTTAATAGAAAGATCTTGTCTTTACATCACAGGGGTGTATTTCCAAGGCTTGGGTAAACAAAGGATGTACATTAAATATATAATTTCATCTTATTGCTAGCTGTTGCTTGCGAGTTTAGTTGCTCAACCTTATAAGTCGGCTCATATACTTCACTTCTTGAATAGTAGAGTATTTATGAAATAGATTGGCTCTGCCAGAGAAGTACCACCTTCTATCTTGAAGAGTATCAGCGTGAAACAGCAATGCGTATAGATCGGACATTGAAAGAAATCTGAAAATCTAACTCCTTTTCTATCCCTATTCTAAGGTGCAATTCATTGTTAATTATATTTTATATTTTGTCATTTGTTTGTGGAGAAGAAATAAATAATCTTTTTTTTTTTTTTTTTTTTTTTTTTTTTTTTTTTTTTTTTTTTTTTTTTTTTTTAATTCTTTCTATTTCCACAGTAGTGAGTAACAGCTCTATACAATCCGGTCGCTACTCAGGTGTTGGTATTGGTCAGTCAGTCAATAGAACAGTAAACAAGATTCAACTGCAAGCTTCAGGTCTCTTCGATCAGTAGTTTTAGTAGTCCGTCAGTCAGTCATACAAGACAAACTATTTTATATGTACATATCTTAAAAACAGTTAAATTTATATGAATTTAAACATAATTGCAATCACAATCCAAGGAAGGCAATAAATTCACTAACTCAAAAACTTGAATAATATTCCCGTTAATGTCTCACTCAGACGCCAAATTAACTAAAATTATAGACTCTGGCGTACAATGAAAATTTACGTTCACATTATAAAAAGCAGTGCTACAATATCAGACATATTATTATAAAAATTTTAGTAATCTTATGAACGTACAGACAGCTGTAGAGATACCTGACTCCCCAAACGAAGTAGGAATTAGGTTTTTAAAGGTAACTCTAATTTGTTTTTTTTATACCACAAAGGTGGCAAACAAGCATACGGCCCGCCTGATGGTAAGCATCACCGGAGGCTATAGTATAGACCAACCCAACCCATTACTTACCGTATAAACACAACATGGCTGAGACCAATGCTTTTTGGCTACGATCTTACGATTTCAACGAAATTTCAGGAAGAATAGTAGACGTAATCAAAATGTATTTTTTTATTAATTTTCGAAGGTTAGAATTTTATTGAAGGGTCAGGTTTGCCTGTAGCTGTCTGTACGTAGTTTTAAGTTTGTTTTACCTAATAGATTTAGCGTTGCTAAAATTTATACGTACTGAATGTCAGAAATATTTTAAGTAAATTCTGAAAACTATGAAAAAAATTACTGAAAATAAAAGTTATAAAACTAAATACATGATTGTTGTATTAAATGTCCCCAAAGTCTCCATTGAAATATCACTAAAATGTTACACGGATAAGCTATTAGGTAACTAGTATTAACACAGAATAATAAATAGTACTCTATTAATAAACGTAAACGTTGCAATAACTGCTGAAAAAATTGGCTATAGAGCCCGGAGAAAAAAAATCACATGATCATCATCATCATCTCAGCCACATGAAGTACCACTCCACTGCGGGACATAGGCCTCCCCCAAAAGCCACCGCGACCGGTTGGCAGCGGCCTGATAAACAAAAAAAAGCCGGGCAAGTACTTGTCGAGCCACGCACAATGTAGGGTTCCGTATTTGCTGTGCTTTGCTTGCCTTCAGTTGAGTCCAATATCAAATTCTATCACATAAGTTTTCATCAAAGAAATTTTATTTTATAAGTTCGTCGGCTATTACTTGGTATCTAGTGGAGCCTACTTAACCGTTATAGTTTTCATTGAAGGTTCAGCATATAGACTAATACCATGATTTTTTTCAATTTTCTAAACTTATGACTTTCGAAGATAGGAGGACCACCGTGCAGAACGAAAATTGACACGATAAATGTAAATAATTCCGAAACGGATCATTGTATCGAAAAATAATCTTTTCACACCCTCAATTTTTTGAAAAGATATCTCATAAAATGGGGTGGGAGCTTTACTTGTAGGGGAGACATCACAAAAAAAATTTTTTCTTCAAAATTTTGTTTCAGCTCTTTGTTAGCATTGTTAATATGTGTATACAATACATACTAAATTACAGCTTTCTACAGACAGACAGACAGACAGACGGACATGGCGAAACTATAAGGGTTCCTTGTAGTTTACTACGAAACCCTAAAAAAGAAACTAACATAAATGGGAAACATGACAGCCGGTGCATAGGGTATACTGAAATGCGTCATAAAACGAAACTCAAACGAAATTTCTGCCTTTTAGCTCTGTTTATTGGTCTGGGTTTTGATGAGTCAGTAGGTACCTACTATTGTAAATTGTATTTACTTATAAGATTTTTATTTATTACTAGCTTTTCCCCGCGGTTTCGCTCGCGTTAATTTTATGACATAGATCTCGTTTGACAACAAAACAACCCATAGCGCAACTTGTGGCGCCATCTGTTGGCCGATACAGCGCCCTCTATAGTATAAAAAATATTTTCCCATTGGAACGACATTATTTCACGGGATAAAAAGTAGCCTATGTTGGGTTCTGTACCCCTTACAATATGTATGCAAATTTTCACAATGATCGGCTGCTTAGTCAAGCCGTGAAGGAATAACAAATAAACAAACAAACTCACTTTCTCATTTATAATATTAGTAAGGATAAGGATAGTAAGGATTAATTCAATGAGTCATTATCATTCTATCAATTCACAAGGCACTCTATTGCGTTCTATGCCGTATAAATTACAATTGTGTCATGATATTTTTAGGAAAGCTTAAGCAATCGCACCCTTGATAATAATCTATCATTACCTAGATATTTTTAATATCGCAAAATACCAGTAATATTTCATCAAAAACACTTTCTTCTTTTAGAACATAATGAATTAGAAAGTTGTCAATTGATTTATGATGGTAATGTTTAACATAAATGTATAAAGTTGTATCCGTGCAATGTAAGAGTTAATTTATTCAAGAGGAGACATGGTATTTACTTGAAAATAAATGATTAATGTCACAAAATCAAAAGTACTCTTTATCTATTAATATTTTAAAGAAGTAAAGTTTATAAGGTTGTATCTTTGGATCTACTGAACCGATGTTGAAAATTTATTTACCAGTAAATAGTGCCATAATATGATTAACCTGAAAAATGAAAAGAATTCCCACGGGATAGCGGGATATAGGGAAAAGAAGTTGCGCATGCTTTGCTAGGTTTTATATTTCTACTGAACTAAACTCGACAGATGAGTAAGTGATTAGCGTAGCGATTCGTAGCTTGCGCTACAAACAAATTGAGGGAGTATAACTCAATAGGGTTCATATGTGTATTTGTTATAAAAAAATATCCTTCCAGCCAGCTTTTTCTCTTATAAGACACAAGCGACGTCTGCATTTTCCTTCACTTAATTTATATTTTCTTCTCGCATTATAGATCTTTAATTATTCTTTACATTATTATTTATCACGATATCAAAAAAATCTACTTTCAACAGATATTAAATGAACAGCCAGCCTCTGTAAATAGTTTAATTGTAAAGTGTTGATAGTTATTCATAAAAATCTCTAAGAAGCTAAGAACACTTACAAAATGAATCATAACGATAATAATTCTTGTTGTCAACCTTTAATATAAAAAACATAACTTTCATGTACGTAAGTACCTATAAAGATAAAAGCACTTAAACTTTTAAAGAAAATAAACAAGAGTTGACCCATGTTTTTTAATATTAACCTGTTATTGGTATCATCATGGTACAGATGAAGGTCTCACCAATGAAGCAATCAAATCATAAATATGTTGGCAAGCCTTTGTTTGATATACTTATTTAAAAGATCTTCTGTTGCACTATTTTTAAATGGTCAGCAACAGAAACAGAATAAATACATAAATAAGTTATCTGTCTATACCAGAGAAGGCTTTCAATTGCTAAATAACATAATGAAATCAATCAAAAATAAAATAAGGTTTTTCATTATGAAATTATATTTAGTGAAATAGCTGATGTTCCTTCCTGAATGATGGATTACCGTACAGCCTAGACCGATGATCATAGAGACCTAAAACTAAAAACACCAATTTCTTTAGAAACTTTTTTATTTTGTATTTTATTTTAAATAATCTTGTTTATGTTCTAATCGTAATCTTGTAAAAACATCGAATTTTATAACACTCGTAAATTTATGATCTTGATATGATTTTTCACTTTGGAAAATATCATAGACATCACGAATGACAATCCCGAGAGAATAGGCAGAGTCCAAAAAACAATTTACTTCAGATTCTATGTAGGTATATAAAACACGTTTCTTTACATAGTATAACGAAGTCGCTTTCCTGTATATGTCATGTCTGTCCTTATCAACGTGATTCAAGAGGAAGGTATAATACATTCTTAAATTCCCACGGGAAAGAGGGATACACGCAACCATAGTTGCGCGGGTTTAACTAGTAGTTAATAAAAGGACGCTCACTGAAAAGTATACTACCTCATAGACGTTTATATCCTAAGGAAATGTAACATAGTCGGGATGCAGATATTAACTCTTAGAATTGTCACTTTTAAAGTGAAAACTTTTTTATATGGGTAAAAATGTTAAACTCACGTTAGATCCGTAGCCTGATCGAAAAAGCGTAAGATTCCAGAATATTCAACGGAGTGCAACCCGTCCTTTTTTCTACCATCATTCAGACAGCAGAATCGTTAGGTACTAAGACGAACAACTGGCAAGAAACTTAGTTAAATAAATAGTTATTAAATGTTTTCTTTATTTTATTTTAATACTGTTTTATAGCTATTGTTAAAAATGGCAAAATAATAATAAAAAATAATATAATTTACTGTTGCAACTTTGAATTATTTAAAATGCCGAAATAGGTTCATTCCCTTGGCAGTAATTTCTGACCCATCAATGTCATCTTGTCCTTCTGTCAGTCACAAAGGCCATAACTACTATCTTGTTCAGATATCTGAGAGATTGTTATCGTACCACTGACCTGACAGATTTACTCTATATTCATGAATTAAAGATCTAAAATATCTTCGTAGAATCTCGATGATAAAGAACCCGATGACTCAGTTGGCAGGCGCCAAAGGGCGCTATTTTATATTTTTCCTCATACACATATACTAATATGATAATAAGTTTGTTTTGAGTTAAAAAAAAAAAACTATTATAAGAATCAGTTGTATAGAACGTCATAACACAGGCAGGTCCTTTACATAACTAGGAATCTGTTTCGTGTTCAAACAGAGTGGATATTTCGGCCGAAGTATCGGAAGAATTTTAACCGTGAAATACAAGGTATTTCATGGTTATTTTAGTAATTCCTTGAATTATATCCATGAAATACCTTGTACTTTATGGTTATTTTAGTAGTTCATTGAATTATAATCATGAAATAACTTGTATTTCACGGTTAAAATTCTTCCGATACTTCGGCCGAAGTATCGGATTTACGTTTCGTAGTAGCCCTCCTGGCAGCGGGATAGCGGGCGGGGCGGACGTTTGCATTTTCTGCTTGTAGCGACCGCTCCGGTACATAACTAAGTAATTAAAATTCAGACATGATAATAGGCGTTTACGCTGAGAATCCCCGCGAAGTACTGTGTCCACGAGAATTAGCGTTTTCCACCTTTCTCGCATCGCAGAGATTTTAGACTATCTTTTCATACCTAAACGTACCTACTATGTAAATAGAGGTAAAGATCATATTATTTCATTTTAATCAAAAATATTGATGAAAATGTTAATCTGATTTACAATTTCTTAATTAATATCTACTTTACCACACTTTGATTTGAGCCGTAGCAGCTGTTGCTTCCGACGGGTTCGTAATTATTAAGTTATAATTAAAACATTGCTCAATCAACTTCGAATAATCTATTGGACTGAAACTTCATTAGATTAATATTTTTTTAAAACGTGGCAAACAAGTCCTTACGTAAGTTGATTTGACAACTGAAACATCCAATAACATTTTTCTTCACTTACTAAATAACATCCGCGGATTTACTGTAATTACTATAAAGTTAAATAAATATATTTCACATTTTGGTTTTTATTTTCCTATTCATACAATAGCATTAGGAGAAATATAAATTAAACGAAAGCAAAATAAAAATATATTTTACCACATGCATTAAAATCTCAATCGAATGCAACTGTTACCTGTAGGTTTGGACCTTAAATTCATTGTTTATGTGATAAACAGAAACGAAATGTTGCAATATAGTCGTCAAACTCACATAGATGCGAAAATGTCTACTTACAATGTAAATTAAAACGTTCTTTAGAAGTACCATGTATTGCAACGTCAAAATAAACTCTATTTACATAATAATAGGGTTTATTTAAATGAAGTCTTTGCCCCTTTATTTTGTAACTTCACCAATGCATTCGCGGTCGTTGGCCGTACTTATTTGGTCCTAAGCATTTTAGTCACATTGGTTTTAAGAGATACAATGTATACAGGTTCGACTTATACTTATTACAAGTAATACTTATTAGTAAGGATAGTAGTTCGGTGGTGCAGTTTGTGGTGACTCTAACTCCGACGCTAGAGGGCGCGGATCCGTATAAATATTTATAATTGTGAACATTCTGGATATATTCTTCGATCATCAATTTTAGACTCGTTGAGTTGGTTAAAAACACAACGCTGCGCTCTTCGACAAAAGTCGTGGATGTGGGCAAAAATCGGATAGGTTAAAACGGGACTGAGCAAATCACGTCTGTCGTATGCATGAAGAAACATGGTCTCGCAATCTAACCACATGGGTACCACACCACACGATGGATAAAAGGGAAGATCAAATTGGTCAGACGACTTCAAAATTTTTATCAGAGGCTGGTCCTTAAGAACACTGGACAGGGATGTGTAGAGGGAGGAAGCGGAGGTTTTTTTTTTATGAGTGGGACACGCATGTCATTTACAAATGTACAAAAAGTAAAATAAACCACTAATAGGAAAAAACCTTTTATTACCTATAGTCATAAATCATAACTTTATTTAAATAAATTCTATCTTGAATGCAATACATAATATTAACCATATTTTCGTTCTAAAAATGACATCACACAAGAAAAACTAGTCAGAAATTATATCATAGCCAAAATATTTATTGATACTTACTGAAAATTTTAATTAAACTAATTTAAATAAAATTAATCGATTTTATAATGAGTATAATTAAACTCATTGAACTTGATGAATAGAATAGGACATAAATTCATAATGATAAGTTAATTTATCTTTAAATTTAAACACAATTATTATGAAGCAGAAGAGTTTGAGTTTGCTTGAACGCGCTAATCTCAGGAATTAGTACCGGTTCAAATGGAAAAAAAATGTGTTGGATAAGTAATTTGTTGAAATAGGCTTAATAAGAGAGGTGCAAATAAGCCTAATTTCTATTAAAGACGGCGGATAATCCGCTCAAATCGGAGCAGCCCGTCTGGGGAAGCACCTCCACCTTACAGAAGATCGTACCCAAATAGCATTGGCCTCGGCCATGTTGTGTTCCTACGGTGAGTAGGTAAGGTCTCCAGAGCTGGACTTGGGGGAGTTGGGAGGGTTGGCAACGCGTGAGTGATACCCCCGGTATTGCAAGCGTCTATAAGCTACGGTGATGCTTACCTTCAGGCGGGCCGTATGCTTGTTTGCCAACTTTGTGGTATAAAAATAAAAAGTCTTTTTTAACATTATAACTAAAACAATGGGAATTTTTAGATAAAAACGCGCGGTGTATACACCAAATTAAACCAGTAGCTACTGGGATACACCAAAACCTCGGGTATCAGCCAATCAGCTAGTACACTGGGCGTCAAAAGTAAGTAGTACAGTTTTAAAATTGCAATATCTCCTAAACTACAGAAGCTAGACCTTTGAAATAAAAAAAAGTTAAAAGACAATTTCATTTCATTTAATAAAAACGTTATGCATAATATCATTTTTTAAGATTGACTGAAAAAAAAACTTAATAAACAAAAACACTCTTTTTTAAACTGTTGGCTTGTACTTTTGTTTTTTATTGTTTTCTTTATTGCTGATAAATCAATTGCAATTCAAAAGCAAATGTGTCTTCAGCGAGTAAACTTCACTAATCATGCCTCTTTCACCAGAAGAATGTGCAAGAATCATAACTTTTCTCGAAGTAGGCATCAGTATGCGTCATACTGCAAGAACGGTGGGTGTAACTCTAAGAACGATGCAGCAAGTAAAGCGAAGGTACTAAGAGACTGGAAACCATCTAAGGAGACCAAGTAATGGCAGACCCAGGTGCACTAGTACCTGAAAGACCGCTTAATTGTCTCTACTGTGTTAAGAAATCGTCACCTTAATGCAGTTAAGGTCCAGCAACAGCTTCTTCAGACCCGAAGAGACTACGTTAGTGAGAGTACAGTGAGGAGAAGACTTGCTGAAGCCAACCTGAAGTCGTACAGGCCAGCAAATGGCCCCAAACTTCAGACAGGGCATCGAGTAGCAAGACTACGCTACGCCCGTCAACACGTACAATGGGGCGAAGAAGAATGGACAAGAGTTTTGTTCACAGATGAGTCTGGGTTTTCTTTATTCACTTCCGATGGAACGCGGAGAGTATACAGGCGACCTGGTGACCGATACATTCAAGGTTGCATCTCGGAAAGAGTTCAATACGGCGGGGGCTCTGTACACGTATGGGCTGGCACCTCTTCAGAGGGTCGCACAGAGCTAGTGGTCATAGAAAATGGCACTCTGACTGGTGAAAGATATGCATTAGAGATCCTTATCGAGTATGCAGGGCCATATTTAGTAAATATGGGTGATGGAGCGATTCTAATGCATAATAACGCCCGGCCACACACCGCTCACCTCGTACAAGAGTACATTCAGGAGGTTGGCATCAGCTTGATGGCTTGGCCATCAAGAAGCCCAGATCTTAACCCTATTGAACACACTTGGGATGAGCTTGGGAGGCTAGTCAGAAGACGCAGACCACCCCCCGCCACCCTCAGGGCTCTAAAACAGGCCCTGATAGAAGAATGGGTGAATATTCCCCAACACCGCCTCCGTAACTTAGTGTCCAGCATGCCAAACCGGTTTGAAGATGTCATCAGAGCCCGAGGCGGCAACACAAGTTACTAAAGTGGGAACAAGGCCCAAAACGTAAAAATTAAGTTTTTGATAGTTACTTCAAAATGGTTAGCTTTTTAGTTTTTTCTTAATTTTCAGTGTAAAACTTTACTAATACTAAATAAAATATTATTTTTAGAAAACTTTGTTAAATTTGCTATAAAATGACTTTTATTTCAAAACTCTAACTTCTATAGTTTAAGAGTAATTGCAATTTTAAAACTGTACTACTTATTTTTGACGCCCAGTGTATTTTCATACTTAATTTTTATTATTTTATTTATATTTTGATTACTAGTCGTTTAGCTAAAGTTTGTCTCTTTTTTATACTACACTGGTGGCAAATAAGCATACGGTCGGCCTGATGGTAAGCCTGTCTCTGCCATTAATACGAATGATCTGCTGAAAACTACAGAGAAAGTAACATCCTTTTGTACGACAATAATAAATGTTTATTATCATTCAATTTTGATTAATATAAACACGGTAATCAATGCCAACTTACAATCAAGAACTTAATTCTGTTGTATAAATACTTTTGCAATGTCTCTTTTGTGAATTGCACACGTTATTGCAAATAAAGCCTTGTATGACTTTAAATAGGATTTTTTACTTGGCGAATAAAATGTTGTATTAATCATCAGGAAACATTGTTTAAGATTTTTAGAAGGACGTCCGATGTGCCTTAAAAATGAACTGAATGTAATTTGATGTCATGTCATTGGTATATGCTGAAATGAAGTCCAGCACAAATTAAGATAGGGCCGTTGAGAGCAACGATTAGTTTTATACTAAAATAAGCTAGTAATATTTTCAAATTTTCTGATATTACACTCAACCATATTTTCTTTCCTACTCATAAAACAGAAACACATTCCTGATGTTCCTGATTCCTGATTTCTGTTTTATGACGCATTAGCTTTTATGCCCGCGACTGCGTCCGCCTGAAGTTTCGGACCCGTTCCCGTGGGAACCACATTGAATTTGGGGAAAAGCTATAGCCTATGTCACTCCCTGACAATGTAGCTTTCTATTGGTGAAAGATTTTTTCATTCAATTCAAACAAACAAACAATCAAATCGTTCCTCTTTAGAATATTAGTATATAAGTATAGATCAAAATGTTTTTATGCAACTCACCGTAAATCAATAACCTAAAATATAGACATTATTATTCATCACATCCAAGTGATGAAGTTGACGAAAAAGGGTAGCTGAATGATACGACACATTTTAAGAGACCAACTCAACACAAAACCTTTAAAAGGACTCACTTATCGACTCTTCAATTTGGCATGGAAGCCCAGTAAAAATATTATTGTTTTTCTTTACATAAAAGATTGTAATGTTGGTATGAAAATTCATATTTGTATAAGTATAGGTACTTTAATGATATGGTATCAATAACAGAAACAAAATCAAGATTTGCTTAGGTTAGTAAATTAAGATGCACTTTGAAATAAATTACACTTAATTACCACTATGAGCACGTCTTTAACGGTTTCTAAAAAGTATTGACATTATTATAATTCACTATTTAAATTAAATTATCGACGACCTCCGTGGCGTAATGGTTACCGCGCCAGACCGCCACCCATGATGTCCCGTGTTCGAATCCCGGTCGGGTCATGATGAAAACCGAACTTTTTCTGATTGGCCTGAGTCTTGGATGTTTATCTATATAATAATATTGTATTTGTTATAAAATATATTATCGTTGAGTTAGTATCCCATAACACGAGTTTCGAACTTACTTTGGGGCTAGCTCAATCGTGTGATTTGTCCCTATATTTTATTTATATAATTATATCTATTGACAGTACACATAGGTAAATAAAGATTTTGAAAATAATTTAAGGCAAAATACAGTGTGAAATATGAAACGCCCACGACCAATAAGATCCGTTTTACCACAGAACCTCAATAAGGGGAAGAGTGCCATAAAACCAACTTGGATCAAAACTCAGACGAAACGCTTCAAGACCTAAATAATCATATTAAAATTCTTCAAAAAGGTCTTTAGAGACGATATACACAAATCAGGAAGGCTTTAAATTTGAAGTTATATCTTTCATATTATAAATTTATTTGCTGCTCGGAATTTTTGTTGTTTTATTTACTTTTTATCGAACGTTTTATTACAGTAGACAGTTATTTAGGTTGCAGTTAGCTGTTCTTTTGAATGTATTGAATTTAAAATTGTGGAGCAATATTTACAAATCCAAGGAAAAACATCGATATAGTATTTAGCTACTACTAAAAATTTAAAAATGTTGTGTACACCTATAATTGGGTTGCATGCACAAAATGTAAATTTTATTGCAAGTTTCATTAAACTTTTTGGTGTGGGGTGTCCTTTTACCAATCCATTGGAGTTAAAAAAGGTCTGTCGTTACCTGACCCTAAGAAGAAATATAATTAAGTATGGTATATTATTCGATATAATATTCTGTTTCGCGATAAGCTATCACGAAGAATATCTCCACTATTTTTTTTACAAAAGAAGAAGAAAACTGAGAGAGCTCTTGCGAATATAGCGTAGCAGTAGTGTAATGGCTAAGATTCTTCTCGATTGCGAGTGATCTTTTCGAAAAAAACATCTTGGAAATCTCCCGCATACGCCACATGATTCTGTAAATAGCAATTTAACTTCCATTAGCTATACAACAGCACTAACTTTTATCGAACATTCCACTTTAACGCCAAAAGCATTAATTCAAACAGCTACTGTTTTGTAGAGCGGAAGATCGGGTCAGATATTCCGGCCTCGCATTAGTGAAATGTTTAGATACGTAGATAAAATTAAATAGATAAATGATTCTCTGTTATTTAAGGAATTTAGTTACAATGAAATACTAGATATTAGAAATAGAAAGCTAGATTATTTAGTAACTAAACGCGTTTGAAGATCCACGCATGCTACGTGCTTATGCGGGTTGCAGATCAAGAGCTAGGCTAAGTTAGTTTTCAGTTAGTTTTACATACATTACGCATTGTGGTCTGCACCTAAGTATGTTAAAATTATTTCAGCTATGAAGACTAAGCTAAACTAAGGTCTGCAACCCGCTCTTATAAATGCACACAACTACTAATACCAATAAAAACAGTATGAGATACAATACACGTTGCTCCATTTGATTTTCATTCCCATTGTCGCCCTAGGTCAAAGTACGAGTCCGTCAACTGTAGCATGTCTAAGCAGACACTGTCGACCTTCGTCTTCTAGTGTCGCCCTAGGTCGAAGTACGAGCCTCTCTTGGGCACACCTAGGAAAACACTACTAATCCTAAACGACGAGATTCTTCAGATAACGTGATTATTCAGTGTAGTAGATAGTAGCAGGCCACAGATAGACACATTACAAGCGTCCAAACAAAAGAAAATACACATTACATATGACACGTGTAGAGTTGCAAGTGTTTCCAGAGACAACCGGCTTTGAATCTGCTTCAAGGGGTAAATTTAACAGGACAAATGTTCGAAAGGCTTTGCGAAGCTCCATGCTCAATCAATACTCTATTAAAAAATTATACAAGTAGGTACGTACACAATATTAGCCATCAACCTCATCATCATCATCATCATCTCAGCCACAAAAAGTCCACTGCTGGACATAGGCCTCCCCCAAACGCCTCCAATGCGACCTGTTGGCAGCGGCCTGCATCCAGCGGCTTCCTGCAACCTTCCTTAGGTCGTCTTGTAGGTGGGCGTCCTACGCTGCGCTTTCCGGTACGTGGTCGCCATTCCAGAACCCTTTTGCCTCATCGGCCATCGTTCTGCGCGCTATGTGCCCTGCCCACTGCCATCAACCTATATCATAAATCAATGAGGCAATGACGTACATCGTGTAGTAAAATGTATAGTAAACTTCAGCACAACAAATAATGGTAAAACTGTCATAGTCATAAATTCAAATAGGTTGTTTTAGCTCATAATATTGTAAAAATTTCAAAAAAATATCATCAGTGCGTACTTATGACGTTTGCCTGATAATAAAATGTTGTTTTATCACTGTTATATTTGACTGACTCCTGTGTTCGTGGAGGTTGAAAAATTCTGACTTTTATTTTTATTAAAAAATAATTATTTCTGAAGTAATAAACGATTTATTAAAACTAGTGAGTATTATAAAGGGTAACAGGGCTGTAAAGGCTGTGTAACAGTAAAGTTTTGAAACGTTCGTAGCAATGTAGTTTTTATTAAGAACTAGCTGCCCGGCCCGGCTTCGCCCGGGTTTTGTGTTTCGTTTCGTTTTTTTTTCAATCTTTCTGAGAGATTTTCTTAATATTTTTTTCCGTAAGAACCTTGTACAGAGTATTAGAAAACTACAAAAAAAAAATCAGCCAAATCGGTCAAGCCGTTCTCATGTTATGTCGTGACAACGGAAAACGGGTTTCATTTTTATATAATAGATATAAATATTCCGTTTCTCAGTTTGTCACAAACATATATGTATAATAAACATTATTACTATATTAATGTTTAATTTAATTGTTTATGTCACTTAGGTGCAGTCTAATATATTCCGCCTTCAGAACAATAATTACACTATTTTATAGTCTGGTTTCACATATACACTAAGATCCCACTTCATAAAATTTACCGTAAAGGTGCTCCTTCACCGCGAACATTCGCGTGTAACATAGATTCGTCTTTGAGCATTACATTACAATACTACCTCCCTGACTGACGAGCGTTCGCCTCCCTCACTGCTGTAATGCTCGGATCTGAGCGTTGCATTACACGCGAATGCTCCCGGTGAAGGAGCACCTCAAGGAGATAAAAGCTGGAAAAAAATAATTTTAATCCATTCCTATTAAAATAAAAAAACTGTCGACTTTTAATTTTCTTGCTTCAAAGGTTGATGAGTCTGTACTAATTATTATATCTTTTACGAATATTGCAGAATGAGCTATCGAATCTTTTGTGTAAAGATTAAACTATCGGAGAGTACTGACTATTTTTAAAATTAAAATCGAGCACAGATTTTTAACGTAAAATTTCTGCAATGCTAATATTAAAAAATTCAAGTGTTTTTTTTATAACTAGACATGAACATTTACACTATAACAGAAGATTTGTGACAGAGCAGTTAATATGTAAGTAAGTAACAAGAAGATTTTTTCTCTCTGTAATAAAATTGATGAAGTCAAAATCTTGCTACTGGATCTTAGACGGCGCCTCAGAATAGTCAGAATCTAACGAAGTGCGTCATCTTGCTAAAATCCGCATACATAGTACAAGTAAACATCTAAAGAATTTTCTAATTTAGCTGTTTTGAAGACAAATAAATAAATTCCAAGGAAAATGTCAATATTTGTAGCAACTCATCAAAAAACCGGATTCCTAGAGGTCTCAATAAATAAATTTGCACTTTATTTATCAACGCATAGAGATAGATTTCTGACAAATCAGTTGTGTTTTATAGATAACTTAAATCGTCTTATGCTCCAAATAAAATTATTATGCATTTGCATGATTATGGAAAGAATAAATCATGAACTTCCGCAATTATAAATTTTTTAAATATTAATTGGTGTTAAATAAGATAATATATTTTTATTCATCGTATCATCAACGGGTGCTAAATTTTCAGTACCTATTAGCAAAAGTATGAGAACTAGATTTCTTAATGATTTCGAATCCGCGGGTGACAAAATTCGCTCGGAATTCAAAACCGTGGGACAGAATTTTATAGTTGCTTATAACCTTATAGTAAGCTAGTAAAACCCTCGCAACTTCGCTTGCGTATATCTCGCTTTCCCGTGGGAATTTTGAAAAAACCTACATTTCAAATTTGGAATCTCTAGACCCAGGCGGTTTGGACTGAGCGTTGATATAATAGTTAAGTCAGGACTTTGAATTTTATTTAAATAGAAATTCCTTGGCAAATAGTCTCTTCATCATCATCATTCCAGCCTATACTAGTCCACAATTAATTTTGTTATGCAAAGATATTTAAAATTAATTATAAATAAGAAAAATAATCGGAGAGATAAGTTTACATGAACTTCATTCGAACAACTGAACAAGGGGTTGAATTCAGTAGGCAGCTAACAGGTTAAAATAAATATTAAAAGATTCTGATCTACTAGCTCAAACTGAGATTATATATAGATAGATAGATATATCGCACCTGACTATCAACTTAGTATTATCTCAAAATTTTTGATTTTTGAGTTACAATTATATTCGGAATGTAGATTTTTTTCTCTACAAACTGGTAAAACAATGGTATTTCTAAGTCTTTGGGTTCTCTGGAAGATAGCGGGTTAAGCCACTATTACCTAATGTGCCGTCCCTTTCCGCGCGCCTGTCGAACAGTCGCATCGCAGTTGATTCACTAGCCGCTCAGTATTTACAGAGACCGCAAGCTATTTTGTGTCGTATTTTGAAATAATACATCAACAAGACAAAATGTCCGCAAAGGTGAGTAATTATCTTTTACTTGATACTGTATTGTTTGTCAATAATTTTACGAAACTAAATTTTATTAGGAGTTGTTACTATTTAGCCTGTTCAGTTATTACATTTTTTGTGGTTGGTAATATTTTATTTATAAATAACACTTTAATGCACTAAATTTGTTTAAGATATCACTATAGTGCAGTTTTTTAATACCCATACGAGTTCCTTTATTTAGACTTACAACCCTATGACGGACCCTATGATGTTGACTATATTGTTGATTTCATTTTATTCTAGTGTCATATAACAAAATGGACAGACAAAAAAGAATAATTATCAAGAATACTAATGGCAGTAAATTACGATGAGAGCGATTCAGACAGCATTTCTTCACCCGAACAAAATAATTGATGTATGAACCTGATGAGAACTGTTCACCGCAAGTTTTTCCTACAGAATCTTCAGGCCAACAGCTGACGTATTCAAATTGCGGATATTTTGTCCTGCACATCAGATGTTTTTGCGGCTTGTAATAAATGTAGCAGTTTTCTTCATTTTGAAGACTGTTAGACTTTCAACGATTGCTCTCGTCACGTTAATGTACATGACGACACTATGTGCGTCGATTTAATGTTAAGACAGCTAAATAATCTAAAAAATATAATCTAAAATTCAAAATCCTGACTGACTGACAGACTTAACTATAGGTATATCAACGCACAGCCCAAACCGTTGGGCCTAGAGATTCCAAATTTGGAATGTAGGTTCCTTACGACGTCTAGCGGTGTACTAAGAAAGGATTTTTCAAAATTCCCACGGGAAAGCGAGATATACGCAAACGAAGTTGCAAGGGTTTTACTGATCCAATGGGTCTAGAGATTCCAAATTTGGAATGTAGGTTCTTTACCATGTCTAGGGTGCACTAAGAAAGGATTTTTCAAAACGAAGTTGCGAGGGTATATCAACGCACAGCCCAAACCGCTGGGTCTAGATTCCAAATTTGGCATGTAGGTTCCTAATAAGAACCGGACCCACCGGGCCGTGCCGGAACGAACCGAACCGGACCGGACCGGAATTCGTTTCTGAAGAAAAATATGCTAATTGTTAGTAGGCCACGCGGGCAAAGCCGCGGGCAGAAGCTAGTGTTGAAAACAACACAACACTGGCTGATAAATTTGATAATAGTAATACTTACTTAAATACTTTTTTTGACTTAACTAATTTTGTTTAATACTGCGAAATAAAAACCTGATTTTGATCGTATTATTTCATTTTGACAACCTACTGAACAAACGAATTGCGTACTTTAAAACATGTTGTAGAGTATTAACTAAAAAATAATATTTAGTTGCGAAGGTAACATGGTATTAACTCTGAATGGTTCTAAAAAAATACTTGTAACTTGGAAAATATGGGGCCACAAGCCCTTATTTTGACTGAATAAGGAGATGAAGAATGCGCCTTTAAATCAACATAAAAATGAGACCTTAAAGACGTAAGGTTCAAACGTAATGATTTTTTGAATGTTTAAAACGCTATATCTCGAAACAGCGTTTTTTGACTTAATACTAAGTTGATAGTCAGGTGCGATATATTATATAGAGATAGGCCATATTGAAACTACTGAAGATATTAATTTTAATTACGAATTTAAGCTACTCATCATACATAATGCTGCGGGTACCGTAAACCTTAACTTCCAAATTGAATACAATTTTTTTTTTTCAGTTACTGAGATTAGGAGAGTGCTGCGTGACACCGATACCCCAATAAAGTGAACCAACAGAGGTAATATTAGTTAAAAAAATGCGTATGTGTGTGACGCACTCGGATTCCCGCAAAACAGTAGATGTTGCAGTTAGTATAAAAGCGACGAGACGATTTCGAAATCAACACAACGATTTGAAGTCCTCCAAAGTGTGCACACACGGATAGAAGTGTGACTGTGTATTTCCGCATAGTGATCTTACCTATCACAGTGAAGTGACCTGGACTGTATCGCGAACGGTGTCTCTTAGGAATTTTTGTGTTGCAAGGATGATTTGTTTATTGGTATGTTGACCTTGAGCTATCGAAACTACCCTTATATTTTTATATCCACAACTTATTTTTTTTTAATAATTTTGTAAACATCTAAATTATTTTTGGGTCTATCTATAAAGTTCAATCAGATAGTTAAAGTTAGTTTATACAGTAAAAGCAGTCATTTTTGAAACTCGTATGGAGAAAATTTAGATAATATCGAATTTAAATTCTATCAGTTTTTTTTTTCAAAATCATAACGTTTTTCATTGTTTTTGTTATGACAGTACGTCATCGCCCTTTGCGCCGTAGCTACAGTTGCAGCGCCATCTGACGATGGAAAATGGCATCCACAAAGGACTGAGTCTGTAGAAGGCAGATGGCACCCTTACAAATATGGAGACTCTGGAAAGTAAGTAAAAGTTGTGAGTAAAAAAAAAAAATATTGTAAAACCACATTAAAATCTTCTTTATTGATCATATCTGTGCTTCTGCTGTGCTGTTTCTGCGCTTGCGTCGATGCACACAGAACTGGGAAACGATTTAAAGTTAAACATCAATATCTAAATACAGTACAGCAATCTACTACCAATATAGATAACCTCTCTTTAAAAAAAAAATACTTTTTATAATAATTGCAACATAGCAAAAAAGAAATAGGTATCAATTACAAGTTTTGCAAATAAAACACAGATGTTGCGATGTGCGATTATTTCGGTGACATTTTGACCACTTTTATATGTCAATGGCAGTAATAACACACCGAATTCCACATTTAATTATTAATAATTCTTCTCACATAAAATAATAAAGCATCTTTCAATGCTACATAATAAAAGTATGCTAGTTTTATTATAATGCTGGTTTGACGACAACAATACTAAATAAAAAACATTTGATAAGTCGGTGATAGATTTCACACATACTTTCTTTATTTTCATTGGAATTAATAACATTTTACCCTTTCCAAGATAAGCTAATAAAATACCATTTCTTATTCTTAAGTGTAGTAACTTAACTAATATAAATAGTTTGGGAATGTTTGCCATTTGTCTTGACAATCAGCAGGGCAGAATTTGACGTAATTGGATTTGAAACGAATTGATGTCGCATTGGTTCAGTAAAGGCCGATATTTAAGTATTTTGATGCCTAAACTATCAATCGTGTTAAGTGCAGTAGCATTTGATACGATTGTTATTGTTAGTTTAGGCGTAAGTAGTAACTCATTTCACTCTCCAGAAAGTATGGTGGGTTTGAAAAATTTGATTAGGACTACATAGAATAGATTGAATATTAAAACTTAGTAATTTACTGGCTTAATTTTAGAATAATTTTCGTAGCCTAAAAGTATTATAAAAAACACAGTAGTATGAAGATATCATCAATACTTCCGATAAGTAAAAGTTTGTGAGAAAACATTGTCTGTTCGTCCTGGCATTATCTTCTTTTTCCAATCCATTATGATAAGACGGAGTCCACTATTTAAATAAGTATAGGGAGCTAAAATACAGATTTTACGTGGAGCAACTACCTCCACAATCTAAAACATAAAGGCAAATCAGATCTTTCTTAGATTAGGTCAAACAAATGAAAAAAAGAAACAAGACGAAACCCGAAAACACCAATTCAATATAAAATTTTTCACTTGGTTATTTTAATTTCTTGCTAGGCTTTTTACTGCGCTTTCATTTTAATTTCGAAGTGTTAAAAAGGCTATAAACTCTAAAAGACCATGATAAAATATTAATGAATATGTGACGTCTGATAGTGATCATTTATATGCCAATAAAAAACTAAAAGTCAACATTCTTAACACCTGAAGAATTCCGGCATTTGTAATAATATGCATAATTTTCTCTAGGTACATTCCGACCGACGAAGGGAAATACATCCACATACCGAACCCTTACATTCACCTCGACAACCCCTACATTCACGACTACGAGCCTTATGTGGGTGAAGAAACAGTTGTAGACCGGTACAGACATGTGTTGACACCTCCTGATGAGCTACTGCCTTATTATAAAGATGGTTACTACAGGAACAATGGTATCAAAATCATCAGACAGAAACACAACTACCAGGAAGATAAATATGACTTCGAGTGAGTATCTTTTTCCATTTGATAAAGCATTTCGGGTAATACTAAGAGTGCAAAAGCCCGTTAAGAACCATTTATCTTATTTAATCTTTAAATATTTCGTTAATAGTGCATGAATCGCAGCATAATGTATAAAATCAAATTCAAATCGTTAAGACAATGCAAAATATACAATATCTCATCCTTAGGCACAGCACACTCATAAAAAAATCATTTACAAAATCCGTGTACCCGAAATTGTGCCGTCCAAATATTTTCATCTGTTCTGTGATTGGATGATTATGTGACATTTATACATGAAACATGTATAATTATATACATATCAATGTCGATAGCCTTGCCAGCACTAGGGTTCAGCAAAGAAGGCATGAAAAGTCACGCATCTTGTGAAATATGTTATTCTTCCGGATTTTATGTTCCTTCATTTTTAATAAGCTATAAAATCTCTTCGTTTGATTCATATCATATAACTCCTAATTATATTATAACAATAGTTAAACTCGTCTGTATAAAAATTAGTAGGTAACAATAACCATTTAATTTGCGTAAAAAGAAATGCTAGGACACAATTCGTGAGTTTGAGAAAGTTTCAAAAGTTATAGCTTTTGAAAGAGATAGTTGAAGGAAAGGAAGAGAGGTTTTGCCAGCAGCGGAGGGGTTTAAATGTGGCAATTGTATTTTCATAATTTGCAAAAAATGGGCAGTACCTACTAGCTGAATCTACAGAATTAACATTGCTTGCTACTTATTTGTTATCTATCTCTATACCTATATATATATATATCGTCACCTAGCACCACAACTTTTTTTGATATTAATTTACGTTATCAGTGACTTGAAAAAAAGATTGCATGTAGGCTAGAAAAATTCAAATGCACTAAAATTATGAATATAAAAATTCAACCCTAGGGATTGTTGATTTTATTGCTCATGAAATGGAATAAACAAGTTCATGAACTACAAAAGCGTGTAATTTGAAAAAGAGATTGACACCTATTGCTATATATGATTTTAATCTAAGTAAGATTTAAGTTTTATTTTGTAGTATACAACATTGATTTATATATCGATAGGATTAAATTTAAATAAATAATTATTAAAATCCCGGTATGCGTATTTATAATACCTATCATCTCATCTTTCTTGGCCTTGCATTTCTTAATGTCAATATTAACATTTTGCATGCCTCCTGACTAAATGTTACGCTATACATGTGTGTTTCAAAAGACATTTTGAGTAGCAACATACCTAATTAATAATCATAATAATTACCTTTGTCAAAGGCTGTATTTATGGCATACACGGTATTATCCTGATAGACCATATTTTAAGAAAGGTCGCACAGTCTACTTCCGCATGAGGACATAAGGTTATAAATTCAAATATTTATTCTGACTCTAGATGTGCAATGGTGAGACAGCATTGAGACAAGCTAATCATTAATATTAATAGTTTATTTGTTCTTAGTATAATTATTAATAACAAGAAGAAATCTGGGAAGGCCTAGTCCAATAATATTCCGAAATGTGACTAAATGTTTTGATTTTTTTAAATAGATAAAAGACTTCAAACTATGAGTCATTATTTTTAACTTTGGCTAAGATATTCACTGTCAGGTCATCGTCCTTGAATATAATCGGAATAGCAGACCAATCTGCTTAAATAAAAAATACAGGCCTTGACCAATTATATTGACTCTCACACTTGGGTTATAGGTCAAACCTATTTATTATCATTTAGTCGGTTCAACAGACAATAAGACTATGTGGTGTGACATAATATCATTCTAATGAACGGGTTATGATTATAGGTAAAATTAAGGTATCTATTCGTTCGATTTTGTAGACAGGTAGTTTAGATTTTTAATAAATAATAAAAAAAAAACTTTTATGCTCTTCAATGATGTGTTAATAACTTTAATGCTGTGATTCCTGACTAAATTTGCCCTAACTAAAAATTGTTGATTTCTAGAGTAGGTAGTATTTTTAAGAGACAAAAAATATTATCTCAGTTTATCTACTTTGTCATATTTGCATCAAATTTTACAGAATATTTTTTGTCTAGACATTTTTGGATACTCGACAATGTCAGCCTAAAGGGGTTTGTCTTCTTTGATTAAGCCATAATGATAGACAGTAAATTAGCATAGTAAAAAAATTAAGAGAAACAAACAATTGCAGCAACAAAAGAAATTAAAAACATAAATGTCTTCACTCCGTTTTCGCATGACCTTATGGCGGCGCCTCGCACAAATCCAAAGTCAATGTCATCTGACCGATTATTACTCAATAAATAATCATAAATATTTCTTTCTGTAGCTTCGAGACCGAAAACAAAATCCGAGCTGAGGAGAAGGCCATATTGAAGAATCCAAACACAATTGACGAAGGCATCGCCTCCAAGGGATTCTACGAGTACATCGGCCCGGATGGATTCATGTACAGAGTTGAATACACCGCTGATGAGAATGGTTTCCGCCCTAAGGTCAAAAGGCTAGAGACGAAATATTCAGGCAAATGGGTGTTAGAAAAGGTCAACTAGTTAAAAATTATCATACTCATAATAAATCAGTATTTTTTTAATAGATAGTGTTCTCGAGCACAATGTTGGAAATAGTGACATTACAACTAAAATAGGCCCTAAAGGAAATGATGGATGAGTTATCATAAAAGGCATTAAAATAGAAGCTATGCCTAAGCAAAAGAAGACAACTTCCAAATAAGTGTTCCATCAATAATTCGAACTAGATCTTACATGACTTCTCGGTGGGATCGAAGAGGATTGCAACTTTACAAAAAACGTTTAAATTTACATTTTACGGGCCTATATAAGTTCATACTACCATAAAATTCCAATGCTCGACCATTCCCGACTGCAAATTTAATAATATAGCTAGGTTTGATTATGTAAAATGTTTTCAAAATTTACCCAAAATCTGTACACATCAATTTGAATTATTAGTTAAATGGTTCAAATGTTTGAGTCTGTTGAGTGAGTTTAGGTAATTGTAATTTATATTTTAGAAATAAGATTTACTTTAGTTACTTATTTATGAAATGTGATAATAAATTTATATTTCTTTAAATATTTTTGTATTACTAATCCATTACAATTAACTCTAGTAATAGTGCTGAAGTGCCATTCATTACTCTGCCAGATCTAAACACCATCTTTAGTCAAATCTATCAAGAGATCTAAATAAAAAAAATTAATAAAATGAAATATGATTATTTATTGAGTAATAAATAAAATAGATAAATAATTTTGTGAACATTACAAAATTGTCTTAACAGGAAAAACAAGCACACACACATGACAACGAAGTAACCTTATAAGGGTTTCATTTTTTACCTGTTAAAGTACCCTACACAGATCCCTAATAATTTATAGTTGTGGTGATATTAAAACAGTAACAGCTATTATAAAAGACGTTTAAAATCACCTCTAAGATCAATATAGAAATATTTTCCTCTACCCAATATCAATACCGTAATCTGAATCGGCGCCTCTGGCTGAATACAGGTAGTCGTAATTAATTCGTGTGTATTATAAATCAATTCTAATTGAATTCCTACTACAAACACCTATGCGATGATTAATAATTTTAGAGATACGAATCTCTTAACACATACTAATATAACAAAGGGAATATCGTCGTTGCGTCCTATTTTAGGATTTTTCTGAAATGTTACTAGTTTTACATTGTTAACGAGCGAATTTATAGTGTAAAATACCCCACATATATTGAAATAAGGGTAGATGACGAACGAGAAAAACGCAACAGTAGTTGCATCCCAAAAGACAATTCCATAAAATACAAGATCACCCAACTGTATAATAATTTAAAACACATTTACTTTATTGTTTAAGATCACACGTCAGCATTTTCTGCTTTAAAAATGTCGGCAACTTTTTATTGAAACAAAATGAAAGGAAGATGTACAAAATAGTTTACAGCTAATTGGAACTCTATTAGTTTGACCTAAATATTCGCAAATGGATACTGCACTGCAGCTGAAATGAAATAAAACTTTTGTGAACGGATTTACTGGGATTTACTACACATATTCGAAATAAATGTTTGGGGGAGAAGAATTAAAGCCACAAAACGTATATAGGAAAAACTGTATAGCTTCCTGGGTTGAAAAAACATCAATAACCAAAAAAAAAATTATTGAGTATGTTAAAGTCGAGATCCAAAAATAATGCTTTGTTGCATTATTTTTGGATGGAGAGATGACGAATAATGGAGAAAAATATTCCAGAAACTTACACCGAACTGCAGTTTAAAGTAGGATGAGGATAAAATACGACCATGAATAAAGTTAACCATTGTTTAATACTTAATGATTAAATTAATATTTGAAACTAAAGACCGCGAACGATCGATGTAGCTGGTACATTTTAAATACAAATAACCAAAATGTAACAATAAATAATAAAGATGGCTTAATTGTCAACAATGCTACAAGTAGCAAGTCATAAAAAAATACAAACAAGCAAGCGGGCTGATGGAAAGCTGTCACCGCCGCCTATGGACACCAGAGGGGCGCTACCAATGCGTTGTCCACCAAGGAAGTTGGAGGAAAGGAAGGAGGAAGAGAAGGGAAAGAAGGAGGGGTAAAGGAAAGAGGGGATAGGGAAGGAGTTGGGCTTCCGGATCCCTCACTCACCGAACGAAACGCATTGCTGCTTCAAGTCAGTATTCTGTGAGAGGGTGGTACTTCCCCGGTCGAGCTAGCCCATTTCATCATAATTGCTCTACCACTCCAAAAATTATTTCTTTTCTCTATATACTATATTGTATGGCAGCAATAAATGATTTATTCCCTATTTGAAACTGAGCAGAGACTTAAAAATAAAAGATACCACAAGAGACCAGCAACGATTGATGTAGCTGGTACATTTTAAATAAGAATAACCAATATCTAACAATAAATAATAAAAATGGCTTAATTGTCAACGATGCTACAAGTAGCAAGTCATAAAAAAATTATGTCTCATTCAGAAAAAAGCTCTTTTGATTTTTCTCCATATACTATATTGTATGGCAGCAATAAATCATGTCGCTGATAAATACAATTGATCTGATAACGATAATAAATATGAAGGCGCTTGATATAAAAATATCAAGAGTCGACAAAAATAAACGATCTCAGGATCAGAAGACCGTAAAGTCGTGCGTGTTACTGGCAAGAAATTTGGCGAAATTGTTTTGGCTCAGAACTTCGGGCATAGTATAAAAGCAAATCAGTACGTTTAAATCCTTCAATAATGGCCCTTAGCCATAAATTAAAAATCCGGACGAGCACATAAAAAAACAATGAGGTAGTATAATTTAGAAATTGTGATTTATTAGTTGAGAAACCTTTCACGTTAGAGACAATGTTAAAGGCAGTATTCGTTATGGCAGTTTATCGTTGTGACAAGATTAGCAGATGACTAGATCTTGTGTTTGGTTGTCAAAATTATATAAAACAAAGATGACAGGCACAACATGATGAGAGTGTTTTTTTTATTTCGTATAAACAAATAAAGTACAGTATGTTCCACCACCACCATCAGGTTGTCCATAGCTTAAGACGTGTAAAAAAACGGTATCTCCAGATACAATAAACTACATCTTCCTTCTTATTGAGTCCGCTACTTATGCCTATTTGCATTAAACTATAATAGTTAAACGTTTCGATGTTAGGTACCTGCTAAAGCTGGTTAATGTTTTGTGCTTCCCTACTGGATGTATACTATGGTAAGGCTTTCTGAGTACGTTGACCGGGAGTTCTGCCAACTGGCCGGCGCCGTTCAGCTCGACGCACTGCGTTGTATCCTTAACTGCACTGCGCATTCTTTCAGCTATGTCTCTGTATTGGGAGATAGTTACGCAATTGCCAAATAGGTCGAGAAAACTTATGTATGGAAATAAGGCATCATGAAAGAGAAATACTAGCTGTAGCAAGAGTTCGTTGCCCAAGGAGTTTTATCATGGAATATTTTGGATAACATCCAGATGCCAAAGAGCTCTTTGAAATTTATTTTACAAGTCTACACATTTATTAAAATAATATTATTTCAGCGAATACACACATTTTATTTTATGCTTTGTCTAAATAGAAAACAATATGATCATTAAAATCTGAAACTCTGGTTCCGTCAATTTGCAAAAGATGGATCTTTTGCTATCAAGCGACCTTTAGCGAAAGAGGATGTTCGATTAATATTAGACTACTTTCTAAACTTGATAACATAACACATTATTAACTTAAGGGAACTGCTTATACTAAAAGCGATGAGCAAACGAAGCCGTACGGCGGCTTCCACACATGAATACTCGTGTAGGTATGTCCCTGTGCCTAAATCGAAACTTTAAGTATTGTAACAAAAAAAAAATACTTATTTTTAAAAAAATCGGTAAAAGAATATATTACACGACGACAGTCCGTTGAACTCAATTTATATTTCCAACGAAGGTCGTCCCAAACCAAACATAAAGACTAAATGACAATGTCGGTATACTGTAATTTCGACCCGTATATAAGATAGAATGATTTCTGTATGCAAATCGGACGGGTTCGATTAACGTCTCTCTGAACAACATTTTTATAACTACTTCGTTACGCGAACCTGTTGTTTGTTTAAGGGTTGGTATGTTTAAAAAGATTTTGTTTAATTAACTTTGCAAGCAAATAATTAATGAACAAAAAATATCATTATGAAGCCAAAGTAGCATTTTTAGGAATTTGTGAAATCAGTCTCTTCTACATTGTTTGACCCACGCTCTCAAGCATCGTAGATGTAGCTGTCATTACGAATTTCCATTCACCTATTGTCATCTTTTACAAAAATCTTCTTTTTGAAAATTTCAAGATTTTTCAGGATAAATCCTTTGGTTCATCATTTTAGAAGCCTTTAGTTAACGTGCGATGTTACTTAGTTTTTTTACGTTAAATCTTGCAAGCTACGAATACCGCTTTAGCATGAAAATATATCAATATTTCTAAAATAGTTGTCGCTATAAAATGACCGGCGAGATTTGGGTTGGGCGACAAAAGGCACTATTCTAAAAGATTTAGTAAAAGTATATAATTTATAAAATAGTAGCTGTTACACGCTCGCCCGCGTAAAAATTTGTATATGTTGGGCTCTGTACCCCTGACAATTTAAATACAAATTTTCATAATGATCGGCTGCTTAGTCAAGCCGTCAAGGAATAAGGCCTCATTTAGACGACGCCAGTTTCAAGCAATAATTGCATGCAACCTAGTGGGAGCAATAATTTGTCCTTCAAAAATTGTAAGCTACTGTCGTTTAGACGACGTGCATGTCAATTATTGCTTTGACATTATTGTATGCCACAGGTAATAAACTGGCATGGTCTAAATGGGCCTTAACAAACAAACAAAGTCACTTTCTCATTTATAATATTAGTATGATAAATTTATTTAATTTTCAAATAAGTATGGAAAGAATATTTTTTTTTTAACAAACAGGTTAATTACTTGACGATTTGTTAACTGCTTTTATGGTTGTTAGTTTTACTAATGGGCAATAATGTTTCTTTTTATAGCATTTTATTTTGATTCCGTTACATTATTAGTTATTATTTATTGATATTAAATTAATAAAATATCGAGTTATTTTAATTTAATTTTCACCAACTCCAATCTATAAATATTAAACAAACATTTAGTAATGATTCAATGTAGAGAATTATAATATTAATTTTATATTTTATGGATGTGAAATATAAATGCATTAAATATATATAAAGAATTCAACAGAATTATTTATACTAGTATAAAATAATTAGTTGCAATATCAAATTATTCTAGAAAAATAATTAAATACCATCTCTGAGCTATTTTGACTTGTAGCTACATAAAAAGATTACATTGTTTTTGTAATTTCCAGTCATTGCAAAATTTTTCTATTTGTTTATTGTAACATTTGTAACTTAAACTCTGTAACAACTTTATTGTAGCAAAAAAAACGTTAGTAGTCATTTAAAAATAATTTTTTTGCATCTATTAATCGTAAGAAAAAAGTTTTATTTAACCATCACATAAATATTATCTGCGAAACTTACACAAAAACCCTATTTTTATTTTTTTAAATTCTTTTTATTTTATCCAAGAAAAAATAAATCTATGTATTGTCAGTACATTAAAACATTAGCCAAATAAAAAAAACACGAAAACTTTTTAAAAAATCCAAACATTTCTGTTACTTTTATTTTACTTTTTATTTAAGTAAAAATATAGCTCAATAAATTAGTACATAAATATTAGCGGTAAAAGATTTGCGGCAGACCGGATGAAGGGCGGACGTTGGCGCCTGCTGCCTTAATTGGCTACCGACCAACTTCCCAAAGAAACCCCAAACGTGATCCGGCTAAACGGAAAAGATACGAGGCAAAACTACGCAATTTTCCTTTCAGAGTTTCATTTAATGTTTTACTTTTGTTATTTAATAACGTTAGCAATAGAATAGATAGTATATCCGAACTTATTGATAAACAAAGTGTAGCCAAGGCAAAAACTAGAGATTTTGGTTAATGTCAACATGCTGCAGATAGCGTGACATGACAGGTTGTGTAGATGATGAAGAAATGAGTTGAACCACTCTGTATGCATGGAACGGAAGGTAGACCTTCGTTCAGCAGTGGGACAGTGCAAGTTGATAAAGATGAGAGCTTAAGTTGATAAATAACTAATATGAAATGAAGAGAGGTAGGTCATAGCGGATAAGCCCGTCTGGGGAATGATCTCCACCTTACAGAAGATCGTAGCCAAATAGCATTGGTCTCGGGCATTGTTATATCCCAGCTTACTATTTGTTAGCTAGAGATTAACTTTTAAATATTTTCAGGAAAATAAAATATTAAGAAAATTGAAGTTATCTTTCATTAACTTAATTTATTTCTATGGATACAATCTTAACGAGTACGACTTAGACTAAGTTCTTATAAAAGTGTTCTGGCAAATTATGCCTTGCAAGTTCTTATATATGACCCTTATAATACAAAGACTCTCTTTCATAAATATTTTTTAGACAATGATTTGATTAGGTTTAATTATGGCGCCGGAAAGGTGGCGACCTTTATAATACACTGAATTTCATTTATATAATTTTGGCAATTAATTTTATGTGTCTGCTTAGTATTTAAGGTTAGATACACATCAAGTATTAGGTGTGAGATACACTTGGTATATAACACCTCCCTACTTAAAACTAAACAATAACTGTGAAACAAAATTTTGTTTAGTTACAATATTATATTTTGTGTTAATTACAATATGACAATATTTCAAGACAAAATTATATCTGACAATGGTGTGAGTAAAAATATTCTTAAAAATAAGTTTATATAATAAAAATCTTAATCCTAAGGGATAATAAAAGAAAAAAAATAATGGAGTAGTTTTTAATCTCCTTAATGTTAATATTCTTAGAATTACGAATATAATTGCTAAATTTTTTTTTTTTAAAGAATATAATGAAAAAGGAAAATAAACCTTATTTTAATTGTTACTTAGTACATTGTAACAAAACTACACATTGTAAAAATAATAGAAATCCAATAAAAAAAAATAAAGTAAAAAAAATAAAATAAAACATGTCATATAATAAAAAAAAAATGCTCAAATGAAAATTTGAAATATAGAGTAGTAAAACAAGTTTTCACAATCAGTTGTTCAAATTATATTTATATCGCAGCTCAGTACTCGCTGTACGTCTGAGTGGAGACGTTAAGGTTGGGCTAGAACGACTTGGATTTTCTTGTAAAAATTCCTGCATCGTAATCTGAGGCTCAACTCTATTATTCTTTGAGGAAGTATAACATTGATTAAATATTTTAATACAACAACCTCCGTGATCATGATTATCATCATCACTTACATTATGGACCTTTGCTCGTCCTTTAAATTTTTTACACAATCGAAACATTAAATAAAGTGCAATTACACCACATATTACATATACTAAGTAAGGAATATGGAAGCTCTTTCCATAACCTTGATTTATTACTTGTTCTTTTTTATGAATCTGTTCTTCAATAGCATGTAACTTTACTGACGCTAAATTAAGGTCGTCTAATTGAATATTATTTATATGAAATGGGGTAAAAAGATGCTTTGTGTTATTTAACTTTTCTTTGTTACAACAATCATCTTCCATTAAATTAATTCCTACTATTGGAGAAGTATAATTCGTAATTATTTCGCTTGTTGCGGTTATTTGAATCAAATTAGCGTAACCCTTACAATCTTTATCTAGTTGAATTATTCCGGTTTCCGATAATTCCAATTCTTTAATTTCTTTACTTAAACAATCTACTGTCAATTTAGTTGGCTTGGAATATATGTATATCCATCTATTATTAGTTAGTTTTTGCCAAATTTCTACTTGTCCGTACATAAATTTCGTAATACATTCTTTAGGTAAGGTTTTTAAGACTTTAGTCAATAATTGTGATTCACAAGAGGGATTTGTCATTACTGAATATTCATTGATATCTTCACAAATGAAATGTTCGTTCGTTAATTTCTTGCATTGATTTAGGTAATTAAACTGTACATATGAATGTCTATTAGTAGTAATACCAATAAATCTTTTAGTAGGTTGTACCAAACCAAAAGTTAAATCTTGGAATTTGTGTGGTACTGGCAAAGGAAAAACATGGTATAATTCGTACTCTTGTGGAGTAACTAAAGGAATATTTAAAATAAATACCAATTTCGAGTTAATATAAAACACTTTTAGTGTTGAAATATCAATAAGCAAATGTATATCTTCCAGGTTCAAAGGGACTGGAAACTCCTTATTTTGTTTTAAGGATTTTAAATTAGTAGATAACTCTACATAAATTTGTTTAGGGGAAATTATACCCGGATGCAATACGTTTTGTTTTGCAAATAAAATAGCATTTGTGACTAAATTTATTTCGTTTGTTAAATCTGTAGTCATTTCGTTTAAAATACTAAAATGAGTATTTAGGATAGATCGTATTTCAGTAATAGAAAAGTTTGATGCCATATTATTAATATATTCTTTCAATATTAGGAAATTTTTATCTAAGGCTTGTTCATTCTGATTTAATTTATTAACAGTGTTATTAAAGTTCTGAATAGCAGACTGTGTAATTTGAATTTGATTTTTCATAATATTGAATATTTCTTTATCGTCGTTTAAAACCTTATTTATAACATCGTCATAATACAGAGCATCATCGCTATCCAACGTTCCAAAAACTGTCTTCAAAACTGAACCTATTCCATCGAACCATCCACGCTTAGAACGTCGCGTACTTGTTAAATGAGATAATGACTCGTATAAGTTAATAGCATTGTTTAAGTTTTTAGTTGCCGTTTCTAATCGTTTAGTACATTTGAAATTAGAGCTAACATCTTCTAAATCTTCACAATGAGTTCTTGTATATTTAATTCGTGATTCAATCAATCGTATAGTCTTAGGTATACTTTCAATATCTTTAAATGTCATCAACTTCCAATTATCAGCATGTATTTTCAAAGTTCCAATTCTATCAAAGTATAGACCAGATCCATTTATTATGGGGGTTATTTCTAATGCAAATGCTGTCTGGAACGTAGTCCATATCCTGAAATTACAGGTTTAGATTTAATTTTATTAACTAGTTTCTTTGGTGAAAATTTAGTTCGATTTATATGTACCTTTTCATGTTTACCATTATGAGATTTAATAGTTAAATTAACATTATCAATAGAAATTATTTCAAATGGTCCTTTCCATTTTGAACTTAGACTTTTACTAGAATTTGAAGATAATAAAATATGATCTCCGACTTTATATTTAGGTACTTTAATTTTAGTATCATATCGAATTTTAGAAATTTCTTTATTTTTAATTAAATTTTGTCTGGCAATAGACTGGATTTTATTTAATTTTAACTTTAAATTCTGTACATAATTATTATAATTTGATTCATTTTCATTATTATTTATAGAAGAAGGTAGTAAAGGTTTTTGTCCGTAGACAAGTTCGTATGGAGTAAAATTACTACTAGAGTGCACGCTTGTATTATAACAAAACATTGCAAGTGGAACATATTTATCCCAATCATTTAGTTCTTCTGAAACGTATTGTTTTAAGTAATCTTTAAGTGTACAATGACTTCTTTCTAAAGCACCGTTAGTTTGAGGGTGATATGCTGTAGATACTAATTTCTTTATTTTAAATAACTTTGTAAGTTCTTTTAATAAATTAGACATAAATTCACTGCCTTGATCACTAAGAATTGATTTAGGAATTCCAAAATAAGAAATAAATAATATTATTTTTTCTGCTACCATTTTAGCTTCATGAGAAGGCAAAGGAAAAGCCTGTGAAAATTTTGTTAAATCGTCTTGTATAGTTAATATAAATCGGTTTCCATTTTCCGTAGTAGATAACGGACCAACAATATCCATTGCTATTCTTTCAAACGCAGTTGTAGAAGTAGTTGTAATTATCATAGGGGATTTCGTTTTCTTTCGAACTGTTTTATTTAATTGACAAGATTTACAGTTATTAACATACTTTATAATGTCATTTTTCATATTCGACCAAGAGTATTTCGATTTTATTCTTGAATACATCTTGATTATTCCGTTATGACCGGATGTAGTAGTATTATGATTTTCTTTTAAAATCGTAGGAATAAGAGAAATATCTGGATTAATTATTTTATTATGACACATTGTAATTTTTATAGGCAAATTTCTAAAGATATAAAATATTACTTGCTTGATTTTATCTGGATGTAAAAAACTATAAGAATCCTTGAAATTAGGTAAATAAATTGATTTAACGTTATCGTTTAACAGTTCATTGCGTAAGTTTCTCAAAGTGTAAAATAAATCTTTTATTGTTAGCTTATCATAATAATTTTGTTTGGCAATGCAATGATATATTTTTTGCTTTTCTTTATAATCTGACTTAAATATCTGATATAATTCCTTTTCTTTCATTAAAAGTTCGTCTATATTATTGCTTTTACTAAAAGCTTCAATTCCGAATGTATTTTCTTCGTCAAGAGTAATATTAGTGAAATAAGCTACATTATCATGTTTATCATTAAACAATAAATTATCGATTTCCTGAAAATCTTCTATTTTGAATTCTTGATTTGTTTCAAAAAAATTTTGAAAATCGCTGTATGTTTCTAGTTGAGAATTTGCAGTAATTGTGTTTATAGTTATTCTAGATAAACAATCAACATTTGAATTAACTCTACCAGGTTTATGAATTATTTCGTAGTCGAATTCTTCCATTTGTAATCGCCATCTAATTAATTTACTTCCAGGATCTTTAACATTAAATAACCATGTAAGTGGTCTATGATCAGTCACTATTTTAAAATGTCTACCATATAGATATGGTCTAAAATATTGAATTGCCCATTTTATGGCTAACAATTCTTTTTCTGTAGTGTTATAATTTCCTTCAGTAGTGTTAAGAGTTCTAGATGCATAAGCTATAGGTAAATCTTTACCAATTTCGCCTTGACTAAGTATAGCACCTATTGCAAAATTACTTGCGTCTGTTGTAAGTATAAACTCTTTAGTAAAATCTGGATATTTTAATATTTTAGGGGATATTAATATTTGACGTAATTCATCAAATGAATTTTGTTGTACTTCAGTCCATTCAAAACTAATATCCTTTTTTAATAGTTTAGTTAATGGTTTTGTAATTTTTGAGAAGTTTTCTATGAATCTTCTATAGTATCCTACTAAACCTAGGAATGATTTAATATCTTTAGCACATTTAGGAATTGGAAATTTTTCTATAACTTTAGTTTTTTCAGAGTTAGGTAATACACCTTCATTTGTTATAACATGTCCTAAATATGAGACTTCTTTACGCATAAACTCGCATTTATCTGGTTGGAGTTTAAGGTTATTATCTTTTAAATGACAAAATACTGCATTTAATTTTTTAGAATGATCTTGAATAGAATTTGCATAGATTACTATGTCATCCAAATAAACAAAACAATAAATTCCTTGAATTCCACTTAAAACATTATTCATTAATCTTTGAAAAGTAGCTGGCGCATTTTTTAATCCGAAAGGCATTCTAGTATATTCGAATAGTCCTTGAGGTGTAGAGAAAGCTGTTTTAGGTATATCATCAGGATCCATTTCAATTTGATGGAATCCAGATGCTAAGTCTAAAGTAGTGAAATACTTAGAATTACCAAGTTGATCTAGAATTTCATTTATTTGCGGAAGAGGATAAGCATCTCCTACTGTAACGTTATTAAGTTTACGATAGTCGATAACGACACGCCATTTAACTTTACAAGATGCGTCGCTTTTCTTTGGAACTACCCATAAAGGTGATGTCCAAGGGCTAGTTGAAGGTCTAATAATTTTTTGATCTAACATTTTCTTTATTTGTTTATTAACTTCTTCTTTATGAACCTCAGGATATCTGTAGGTTTTACTTTGAATAGGTACATCGGGATTTGTTACGATTTTATGTTTAAGTACATGTGTACTAGATAATTCATCTCCTTCGAGATAAAATATCGAATTATAATTTTGACAAATATTTAATAAAGATTCTCTTTCTTCAGAGTTTAAATGTTCTATTCTTAGTTGTTTTAACAAATTTTTATTTCGATTTTTCCAAGGTGAATTACTCTTATCGGAATAATTGGCGTTAGTATTAAATAAATTCCGTATATTAATAGTCTCATTTATAGAATCAGAATCACAAATACACATAGTATTGCTACTGCATAATAAACAAACAGAATCACGGATGTTACCGCTACTGGATGAGGTACAGTCACTTTCGCTGTCCTTTAATAAACAAACAGAATCACGAATATTATCGTTACTGGATGAGGTACAGTCACTTTCGCTGTCCTTTAATAAACAAACAGAATCACGAATATTATCGTTACTGGATGAGGTACAGTCACTTTCGCTGTCCTTTAATAAACAAACAGAATCACGAATATTATCGTTACTGGATGAGGTACAGTCACTTTCGCTGTCCTTTAATAAACAAACAGAATCACGAATATTATCGTTACTGGATGAGGTACAGTCACTTTCGCTGTCCTTTAATAAACAAACAGAATCACGAATATTATCGTTACTGGATGAGGTACAGACATTTTCGCTGTCCTTTAATAAACAAACAGAATTACCAACACTCAAAGTGTTGTTACTGCGTAATAAATTAACAGAATCACGATCTTTGTCGCTACTGAATGAGGTACAGTCACTATCGGGGCTGACCTTTAAAAGATAAGAACTCAACGGTTCCAAAACTATATCTAATCGTTTAATAATTACTTCTTTTTCAAGAGTATTTAAAATTGAGACAAAAGCTTGATTATTTTCATCAACGCTTGTAATTGCATTAGATAAATATACGCCATTTAAAATTTTTAAATTATTAATTATTCCTTCTTTTATTTGAGGATTTAAAACATTTACTTTTATTAGAGTTTCACATCTTGGTTTTAATTTATAAAGATAAGGGAATTCATGCCCTTTTTTATTTTCAATTTTATTCCGATATAATAATTTTATTTTAACAACTTTATTATTTATAAGTCGTAATTCATTATTTATTAAATCAATTTGTGTTTTAAAATGTATTAAAAAGTCATTTCCAATGATTCCGTCATAATCAAGAGAAAAGTTTTTATCATTAATTACATGAAATTTATAATTAAAATTAACATTATCGATATTTAAATTTAAATAAGTATAACCAAGGGTTTTACATTCAGTTTCCGTTTTATTTATCCCATTTATTTTTATAATCGCATGAGTATAAACATTAATTAATGGGTTTAAATTTTTTGTTAAAATTACAGAGATACTAGCACCTGTGTCTATTAAAAATGAAAGCTTTTTACTAGTAGCTTCTTTACAAGATACTTCAATATAAACAATATTATTATTATCTAAATTGACTGTGCCTGTATCACGCTCACAAGACTCGAAGCAGTGGCACCCTGCTCGAGTGGGTTGGAGTTTAAAGTATTAATAGGTTTAGAATTATTAATCTGAGAATTTTTGTTGAGTTTTGAAAAATCATTAATTTTATTTTTATTTTGAAGTTTAAAACATTTTTCTATCACGTGCCCGTGTTTTTTGCAATATTTACAGTACCTTGATTGGTAATCCTCCGTCTTAGTATGCGCAATTTGTTTATTATAAAAATGTTTATTATTAGAATTTCTAAAATTATTATTACCGTTACCAGGTTTAAAATATGCATTACTACTGGAATAATTTGATTTTTGCATTAACTGAAACTTTTCCTCCTCAATTGCCATATTAAATGCATCATTAATATTATGTGGCTCTCTGGCTCGCAAGATTTGTGCTATATGTGGTTTCACATTTATCATAAATGTATGTAACGCTAGTTGATTAGTGCTAGCAATTTCTCCAGGGAGAAGTTTTTCGTCTGTGCATGATTGATTAATACAAGACAGAAGTCTTTTTAAACAAGATTCTAATCGATATATATATTGAGTTACATCTTCACATTGTAATTGTTTGCAATTTTGTAATTCTATTAATAAATGGGTTTGGTGTTTCTTATTCCCAAAACGAACTTTAAGAAATTCCTTGAGATCGCTCCAAGTCTCAAAGATAGCATTGTTGCAAGTAGATTGTGCCCTATCAGTTAACTGGTTTTGTACATATGCGAACAAAAGGGGTTTCTGTGATTCACTAGCGAGGTTAAATGCTCTATCACAATTTCCTAACCACGCGCTCAAACAATCTCTATTTCCATCATAAGTTTTAATAAATCGTATTAATGTTTCCGTACTTATAGACAAAGTAGTTGGTAAGGTTTTATCTGCACTTGTACTTGGTTCCATTTTACAAAGAAAATATTGAAAATTTTAAAATATTGTAAACTATAAAAAGATTTTACGTAAAATATTTATAATTTGTAAAAAAAAATTAAAATTTATAGAAACTGATTCTCAAAAACAAGAATATGTAAATTTCTAAAAATAAAATTAAAAAAATATATATAATTAAAACTTAAATCTAGTGAAAACACTTTTATAAATAACTGTCCACACTAATAAAATTACTGACGGCGTAATTTTAGTAATTAGGGTCAACGTTGTCACTCACAAGATTACTCCGATGGTCTTCATCCTCAGTGGTTTATCTTGATCCGCACCTTTGTCGGTGATATCCACTTGACGATTCTTGCCTGCTTTGTGCAAAACACAATTCGATCCCGTAGTGGTATTATTGCCTCTGGAACCAACCGCAGCTTGGTGTAATGGTGATTCGCTTGACGAATACAAGCCAATTTTGTCACGTCCGCACCAGAATTATTTTCTGAAAATTTTTGGGTTGTTTTTAATTAAGGTTTTAGAAAACCAACTATCCAATGGCCAATTTGGATTTCGGAAAGCACTCGCGGCGAGCTACTTCCGAAACGTTTAAAACTTAATCCCGCACTTCTGACACCAATTTTATTTTTGTTATATCCCAGCTTACTATTTGTTAGCTAGAGATTAACTTTTAAATATTTTCAGGAAAATAAAATATTAAGAAAATTGAAGTTATCTTTCATTAACTTAATTTATTTCTATGGATACAATCTTAACGAGTACGACTTAGACTAAGTTCTTATAAAAGTGTTCTGGCAAATTATGCCTTGCAAGTTCTTATATATGACCCTTATAATACAAAGACTCTCTTTCATAAATATTTTTTAGACAATGATTTGATTAGGTTTAATTATGGCGCCGGAAAGGTGGCGACCTTTATAATACACTGAATTTCATTTATATAATTTTGGCAATTAATTTTATGTGTCTGCTTAGTATTTAAGGTTAGATACACATCAAGTATTAGGTGTGAGATACACTTGGTATATAACAGGCATGTTGTGTTCCTACTGTGATTAAGGTCTCCAGCCGGGCTAACATGACAAACGCGACAAAAATTTCTCGCTCCGCTCTGCCAATAGCGTATCTCGGTTATGTCTACAGTAGACAAAACAGACATTGCTATTGGCGAAGAAGCTTTGTCGCGTGCGAGAAACTATCTCGAGTGTAAGCATGTTAGACTGGCAGAGCTCCACTTTTAACAGGCAACGCGCGAGTGATATTGCTTGCAAGTATCCATAGGCTACGGTGACTGCTTACCATCAGGCGGGTCGTATGCTATTTTGCCACCTCAGTAATATTAAAAAAAAACATTGGGAAAGCTGTAGGAATGTACATTAAGTCAAGTAAAATGGTAAGACGAATTTGAATGAAAATTGATATAGGTACCTACAGACACTTTACAACGTATATTAACATAATGATATTTTTTGACATTGGAAATGTCTTTTCGTTCGCTTCAGTATAGGCTTCGATTTCACGAAAAAGTGCGATCCCCTTATATCTCAAAGAGTTGTGAAGATATGATATTCATAATAGGCTCAAAAGACGCGTATTCACGAGAGCTGTAAGGTGCAAAAAGAATTATTTGAGAAAGTCAAAAACGAAAAAAGTTATAGCCGAAATTGTGAAAATAAAAATCATTTCTTTCCGAATTTTTGATTTTGGCGCTCGATATTTTGGAAACGAAGAATGATATCAAAAATTTGAGAAAAACTCGTCTGGACAATTTAGTCAGCTATAATTTGAGCCTAAAACAAAGATGATCGGGTTAAGGGCTTGCCCTGTAGCTTAACCTTTTTGAACAAAGTCAAAAACGTTGTAGTTTTATTTTGTAACCTTTTCCTTATCCCGACTTTATCGTCGCTCATCATCATCATCATATCAACTCATAATCATCCCATTGCTGGGATACGGGTCTCCCTTCAGTCGAAGGTGATTAGAGCGTACTCTGCCACGCTGCTCCAATGAGGATTGGCAGAGGCCGGTGTTTTCAAACCGCCCTAAGGCCACCGACTTGGCCTAACGACTGTCATCCATCGATAACAGCCGGGACCGATGGCTTAACCCTTTATAGGGCATAAGCATCTAGGGTACATAAAAAAAACTATGTTTTTAGATTGCTTTTTATGTTTTTTAATAAAACACGGTGGTAAAAATATTCCCTCTGCCCGTGTGGCTTGAGGTTCTGAGGTCTGCTGAGTACCAGATATATTGAGTAAAATTTCAAATCTTGCTGCCCGCCTAGAACGATCGCGTTGGGATGGGACGATGGAGGACGGAGGGCTAGATGAAAAATCAACACATGAACTGCTAGGTTCGACTTTCGAGAGGTATTATGCTGCTACGTCATAGTTTTTTAGGATCGCTCAATACAGTACGTATTGTATGAACCTCGTCTTCAACAGATTCAAAACCATCATCAGATACATCGGGAAGACAAAATATGTCTTCCAATTCATTGACTATTTGTAAATCTATATACATATAATAAAACAGTTAGACCCCGATGTCTGAACATAATTTGGCAAAAATGGAGAGGGAACAGTTAGAGGAAGGTAATAAAAGCAAAAAAAAATTATTTTTATTTTTTTGTCTGTCTGTCTCTCTGTTTGAACGCGCACATCTTCTAAATTACTGAATGGATTTTAATGCTGTTTTCACAGGAAGATAGAGTTCGGCTTGGAGCAGAATATAGGCTTTGTCGCATTTAAATAGGATATCAGGAAAATAAGTTATGGTCATTTAAAAGTCTCTACCCTGTCAATGTAAGAAGAAAAATATTTGTCGAACTTACAAACTTGAGACTTGGTACACCATACACCATAACGAACCGAAGCGGATCGAACCGAATCGAACCGGACCGGATGTCAGGAATAGAAGTTACCCTCATTTAAATTTTCAACAGCCTAAGAATTTTTAAATTGTCACTCACTGCTGAGTCGGAATCGCCCGATATCTCATAACGACCATTTTTAAATTCAGTAGCACTTTGTTTGAAAGTTTTTTTTTACTTGAGTTAACCATTTAAAATTTTGTTCCTCTAAAATTCACTAGATGGCACTGTTAGATTCTGAATCGCGCTATGAAAGTTTTTTAGTATAACTGAGCTGACCATTTCAATTTTAATATAATTTTAATTCATACTGATTTTACATTAGGTATTTTGATTAGGTACGATAAAATTAAATAAAACACAGCGGCGAGCAAATAGACAATGAGCATTATAGAACACTGACGTCTCGGGGAAAAACTATAGCAGTAGTAATAGGAGACTGTTAAATCTGTATATCCCGAGTGGAATTGGGCTTATGACTATAATAGATAGTCATAAGCCCAATTCCACTCGGGCGAAGCCGCGGGCACAGCTAGTCGTTAAGTATTTTTCTACTCCTACTCATTTGCCAGATAGTCTGTAATATGCAAAAAAGGAAATAGGCTTAACGTGGTCCGAGAGTCTCTTCGCGAGTTTTTCAAAAGCACTAATATTCTCACGGTGGCTCACAGTGCATTCTTGACAGCATCATGTTTGTTCGTAAGAACATTCATGACTATAACCAGGTGTGGATATTCATAATTTAAATACGCGTAACAGAAATAAATTTGCTGTTCCTAAATTCAGGCTTAGGAAAGCGGGCAAGTTATTTATGATTCAAAGTTTGCATTATGTATAATAAAATTCCAGAATATATAAAAAAATGCCCAATCGATTTAAATTAAATGTCAAAAATTTCTTAACCAGTAAAGCGTACTATACTATCAACGAGTATCTAAATGAAAGTTCTCCCTGGCCCCCTTGCGAAGGTGAAATGCTAAAACTTGTCGTGAAAAGCCAGTCAATGTTCAATAAATTATATAAATAAAAAATTGTTTTCAATATTGTAATATGTACACGCGTCGTAGTGTCATCCAAGTGGGACTGTCTTTTTATATTATTTACATTTTAATATAATTTACATTAAATAATTGGTTACAAGGATGTTAATGTGTACAGGCACGTCATCACCATACTCGCAAATTGTCCAAACTGGCGGTGGCGTTGTGGGTCGGGTTACTGTTGTTCCCTTCAATATTGTTCATAATATTGTTGATGGTGAGCCCAGTAATGGGGGCTGGCAGACTGACTCTCACGTCAACTCGAAAATACACGAGAACAGTTGCTGCCTTGCGGGCCTGGTCTGCTCCTATCTTTAACACCGATTTTGCATTTTATATTTTAGATTAATTAATGGCACTATTTATTGACGTAATGTTGTATGTACCTAGTTTTAAATTTTATGGTAAAAAAAAACACGATATATTTATAAATGCTAAAAAAGGCCCTAACAGGTTTTCTTTCGCCATTTCTTTTACCAGTGGTCATTTTGCTTTTGTTTCCGAAATAGTAGTAGTATATAGAGTAGATTAATCCCACCAAAAACATTTTCATGTAAAATGTTGCCAAGACGAGACCATAATGACTCGTATTGTCAAAAAGTTATCAGATCTCATGTAGACACGCCCTACCTCTACAAGGCCTAACTTCACAAACTCTACACCTTCAAGTGACGAAATCGGGGGTTTTAGGACATTAATAAAATCTAAAGTATAATAGCTACGACATTCAAAGTTTATGTTTAATGATTGTACTGGTGTTATTATATTTTGAAATTTTTAACTATTTAGCATCATCCAAAACAAAGTTATGAGAGTTCAAAAAAACGACGAAACGTTTCGAGAAAAGGTAGGTAGTGCCCTTGCGCTCCGCTTGGCTCGTCTGGTACGAGATTTATACAAATCATTTTTTACAACTGTATACTCTGACAAGAGAACGTGTTTGTGAAAGCTTATTCTCTAAATAAAAGTTTTGAATTTGAATTTGGTCACCCCACGGGCAAAGGGAATATTTTTACCACCACAAAAAAAGCGTGTAAGAAAAGCCTCGTAAATACATAATGAAAAATAAAACTTATCCAAATGCAATATACATTAGACATTAAATTTAATAACAACTTATTTTTCGAAAGTCGCAAAATTTGAAGATGCATAAAGATTTAACAGCAGGTGTCGAAATTCAGTTGTTTTTAAACTTGTAACTGTCACAGATAAAAAAAATATTATGACGTCCGTTCTTAACTCCTAGATAAAAAAAAAATAATATGAAATCCACAATTTGTTGCCATAGGAATAAATTCGATCACTAGTTTCGTTTTCAAAAAAATATGGTGGGAAATATATTCCCGCTGCCTTATAAAGAAAGGGTCGTGCCCTCCGAAGCACGGAGAAGCTCAAGATAACAAAACCTATCCAGACGCTGGCTAGGGTCGATGTTGCTTAACTTGCGTGTTCATTTTAGAGTGCGACACACCACACAGCGACGCCATCGAGCTCCTCCGACGTCATCGAGCTCCTCGTCGCTCAGCGACAATATTTTTTCGAATTCCGTAGATTCATTTCCAATGTGCATGATAGTCGTGTGAAGCACGAAATCTGTGAATTTTTTTTAATTAGCAATTGCACAATAACTTCCTCTGGAAGTCAAATTCCCTTAAGCATATTAAAAAAAACACCCTTCAGTCACAAAACAGTGTATAGTATTGCAAATGCAATTCTTTCAGTTAACCACATTGAAATAACATAAAAGTTTTCCGTTCGAGCCTGGACCGATTCCAAATAAGGTGACTGCCGGTGACGCCCGCCCAAGGCAACAATCACAGGTATTTACCTAAATAGATGCCGTCAGTCCACGTGGTAGTGGACTTTATTTGATTGTTTCAGTTCTTTACTAGTCTTTTGTTTAGGTTTTTAATATGTGTTTTTTATTTATAATTTTTATCTAAATGCTTGTAAATATAAAATGTCATTATCACGGCTATTGGGCATATCGTAATATTTTTCTATTTCACTGTCGGTACTTGTCACAAAAGCTCAAAATATTTTAAATATAAACTACTTTGTCCTGACTGACTGCCTGACTGACTGAGAATCAACGCACAGCCTAAATCGCTCATCGTAAAAATCTGAAACTTGGAGGGTGGATTGTTTGTATGACGTAGGCGTCCGATAAGACAGGGTTTTTCGAAATTCTAACTCTAAGGGGGTAAAAAAGGGGAGCAAAGTTACTATGGGACAACTTGATTCAATCTACTTCAAATTTGGCATTAAAATTGTTTAAGAGAATTGATGGAAGACCTGATTCTTATTTAATTGAAATTCTTGAAAAAAAAATTAATTAATTTTCTTCGAGTTGATATCAATTTAAAGAAAGTTAAATGGCATATTGCTATTGTCTCTTTCACACTTATAGGAAATCTTATTTCGTTGACTCGCTCTATTTTTTCATAGTGTTGTAGGGATAGTTTGTATTGTATGAATTTGTATGTAGGTATTGAAATACCGATATTATACTTTTTTTTTTCGGAATTGGTTGGAAAACAAGCTCAGGAATATGGATCATTTGATGTTAGGTGATTACAGTCTACTATGGAGCACAAAGATTCTAGGGTTCCTAACCCGTTGCCGACCTATAACAGAAAAAACAGGATTTAGAGGGAAATAGTATACGGAAGGAGTTATTAGAATTTCGGATATTTCACTCCCCAAACAAAACGCATTGCTGCTTCACGTCAATATTCTGTAAGAGGGTGGCACTTCACCGGTCGGGCTAACCTATTTCCTATTTCATAAACACTACAAAGATTGTAATGAGAAGTATATAAACAGAAAAATAATCTATACATATGAAAATGTTTTGTCTTGAGCGTAGAGACCTGAAACTTGGGTGTGTTCTGAAAAGTATGGTGTAGGCAACCGAAAAGAAAGAATTTTTTAAATTCCCACGGGAAAGCGGGATAAACGCAAACGAAGTTGGGCTTCTCTAGTCTAAAATAAAATGCTACTACTTCTTCTTCTATTTTGGCTATCACTATTCTGACTGATCAAATAAACAAAATGATATTATGTTGATTTTTTACAGACAAAAGACTGGCGGTATCTATTTAGATTTAAAACTGAACGCTATGATCCTGCAGAAAAATTATTTACGACCTACCTGAACTCTATTTCACGGGAACAAAGTTGGTAGTCAATTATTTTGGGATTTGAAAAAGTTTGTGAATGAACAGAACTGTTCTTTTTCAGATTCAGTGGCTTTTCAGTGAGTTTTGTAGTAGACTTTTGTTTGGCAATTTTTTACAAACAATTCTTCTTTTAGAGTACTGGTACTTAATATTATAATTAATAATAAAATTACGTTAATGATTCTACTAATATCGACTATAACGCCATCTGTCGAACGTAATTGCAACTAATTTCCTGTTCTATTTGAATATTTTGAACTTTACTTTTACTTCGCGCATCTCACGATAGATGGCTTCCATCAAATCGATATTGATGTAAAATCTTTTAATTTTGAATTTTTATTAGTTTTGGGCGTCAATCGTCAGGTGCTCGTTTGCCCTCTAGCATAAAATTCAGGTCCGCTAACTAAGGCAACGATTAAGCATTAAATAATGAAATATTGGTAACAAACATGACGAAACTTTACGCGTATCTTGTTAGTTTACTACGAATCCCTGAAAAACGCATGAAAGTTAAAAAAAATAAATAGTAACATTAAAATCCAGGCTTTTCCATTAAAATTCAGGCTTGTTATCTGACCTGATATATATTTAAATCGTTTAAATGGTCGCACGGACGGCACTGAAAACTGTCCATTATTTTTTTTGAATAATACAGCAACTACCCAATAAGAAGATTGTATTTTTAAAAACCATTAGCGTATCGTATGTGTACCTTTTAGTGTCGATAACTTATTTATTAAAAAAATGTTTTATTCAACTGTACAGTCAGCGGCATATAGGTACCTATGTGTGTTGTAATTTTTTTTTTATACCACAAAGGTGGCAAACAAGCTTACGGTCCGCCTGATGGTGAGCGGTCACCGTAGCCTATGGACGCTTGCAACATTGCCGACCCTGTAAAAATCTTTTAATGCCCCGTTATTTTAGTACTTTGTCACATTTGTTTACTTTATAATTACTGAATAAAATATATGTTGTCATTAGTTTCCTATCAGTTTTGTTTACTTGCAGTGGAAGACTTTTGAGTGGATATGTCAACAACGTTATAGTGACAAGGTACTAAAGTGACGTTATTTTTCTGCCGTTGACTGGACAGTTAATGGCATAAAAATGAAATAGTCACCTTGTTTTTATAGCTCTATCCTGAACTTAGTGCATACAGTGCACCATACCTGCATAACATAATAAAACTAACAGTATAAACGCGAATGTTTTTCTTGTGTGTCTTATTCTTCTTGTTGTTTTAGGCGACCATAAGTTATTTGTTTTTTTTTACCATTATCAATATTCGGTGGCGCTAATAAAATCAAACTATTGTCACCTCTCTCTCAGTTAGGGTATAGAGAACCGGTACTATCTCAAGGAACCGGGATTTTCGGTACCGGACTATGCTGGAACCGGGATTTCCCGGGATATCCCGGGAATTTCGGTACTTTCGGGATTTTTTTTCAATACATCAACAACGCCTAGGGATGTTTTGATTTTGCTCAATTTACACATTTTTTGTTGGACATACTTATTTTTAGAAAGCTCATTTATTGGACTAGGTAAATGTAAAAGTAAAATAATATTATATTTATTGCGTAAATATTTTTTAAAAAGTGAAATAATGATACAAGTAACGACCGTATTTGTTTAATTTGTATTTGTTTAATACGGTCGTCACAAAGAAAAAATAAAAAATTATGCAGTTTTTTGCAATTATGCGAAAAATCTGTTATCAATAATAGTTATTTGTTATGCAAGGCTGCAAAGTTGTTTTTTGGCGCGAGTACTTATATTGAAACCCGAGCTAGCGAAGGTTTCTAGGATTGAACCACGAGCGAAGCGAGTGGTTCAAATATAGAATCCTGAGCGTAGCGAGGGTTTCAAAGGTACGAGACGCAGAATAACTTTACTGCCAAGCGAAACACACAAATTTTCACCTCACTACAGCGAGGAAAATGCTAGGTGCAAGAAAAACGCAAATACTATATTAAATAAGTGTTTATTTTTTTCATGCGGTGTCGTGCTGGCCAGTTCGATTATTCTAAAAATAAGGTTGGCGCACTGGCATGAAATAAGTATTAATCCATTTTTAGAGGACTGGCGGTATAAAAAATTATAGAATAGAAAGGTTCGAATTTTAAAAATTCTTTCCACGCTAGGGCACAAAATGCACTTTTGCGCTCAGATTTCGAATGACAAACAGATTTTTCCGAGCTTGTGAGGTGAAAAAATATTTTTGTGCCCTAGCGTGGAAAGAATTTTTAAAATTCGAACCTTTCTTTTCTATAATTTTTTATACCGCCAGTCCTCTGAAAATGCATTATTAGGTACTTATTTCATGCCAGTGTGCCAACCTTATTTTTAGAATAATCGAACTGGCCAGCACGACACCGCATGAAAGAAAATATACACTTATTTAATACCTATATTATTTGCGTTTTTCTTGCACCTAGCATTTTCCTAGTAGTGAGGTGAAAAGTTGTGTGTTTCGCTCGGCAGCAAAGTTATTCTGCATCTCGTACCTTTGAAACCCTCGCTACGCTCAGGATTCTATATTTGAAACCACTCTCTTCGCTCGTGGTTCAATCCTAGAATCCTTCGCTAGCTCAGGTTTCAATAAAGTACTCGCGCCAAAAAACAACTTTGCAGCCTTGCATAACAAATAACTATTTCATGTCATAAATCAAATCTTTTTGGGCGACATTACCCAAGTCCTGGTATGATGCTAAAAAGTTGCTCTTGTCGCAAGGCTTGCAGCAATCAAGGTTAAAGTAACGTTATCATGCTACTGGGGAAGTAAGTGAAAGAATGCCATGGCCAGAAGCGCAAGGACCATACGTACGAAGACCGATTTTTGCTAACTGATGCGAAAAAACAAATGTTACGGCAATGCTGTTTCTTCAAATGCTCTCGTCAGAGCACCAGTTGTTTGTGTTAAATAAAAATTGACGATTGGACACCACTGATTCTGTCGCTCGCTCGCAACTGACTGAAAGGTTGTGGTGTTAATGTCCGTACGCAGACAGCGCGAGTGGTGACCAGCTGGCTTCAGGAGCATGCATGACATTTCGGTCTTAGACTGGCCTGCGCAATCACCAGACCAAAATCCCAAAAAGAACGCATAGAACATGCTTCCTCCACAAACATTGAGACTGAAGAGCAATTTTTTTGCATCTTAACAGGACTTGAGACAATTCTTGGGAAAATTGAGACTTCGTGATCTTGATTCGAAGCATAAAAACCGTTTCAGAACCATTGTAAACATAGGTTAAATAAATAAATAAATATTCTTGGACAAATCACACAACGCCATCTAGTCCCAAACTAAGCAACTAAGCTTGTACTATGGGTACTAGATTGCTGATAAACATACTTAAATACTTTTTTTTTTGTAAATAAATACTTATTATACATAGAAAACACCCAGACCAAGGCAAACAGACATGTTCATGCGCACAAATGTTTGCCTTGCGCAGGATTCGAACCCGCGGCCCTTGGGATAAACTGACCATTGCTAGCCACTCGACCACAGGACCTGTCAAAAGGTGTTTTTAAAGACAACATTTTCTTTGGCAAAATTGCAAAAAAGTCATAGTTTAGATATTTTTTTTACTTTTTCTTGAAAACATACTCGATTGTTTGTTGACCATCAAAATATATTCGATCGCACGTAGCGTCACTAGCGTCAGTGTTGCCAATTGCCATGTAATTGAATAAATAAAAAAATCCCGAAAGTACCGGAAAATCCCGGTTCTTGTATTTCAATTCCCGGTTCTTTTACAGCTATAAAAGAACCGGGAATTCCCGGGATTTTCGGTACCGGGATTTCCCGGTTCTATACCCTACTCTCAGTCATCAATACTGGTCAGAATATGTTACTAGGTGCGTATAGTATATGTCAGTTTATTATTATTATTTATTTTTATATGTGTATGTTTATAGCCGTATATATGATTAGTTCTTAGGTAACCAGTTGATTTTATTTTTTTCCCGCCAACAATATTTTCTGCATTACCCGATGGTTGACTGGTAGGGAATGCCTTTAGGCATTAAGTCCACCAATAATACTCTTAATCGTGAAATAAAGAATAAATAAATAAAAAAATAAAAGTGTACAAAAACAATAGGTTATAAAAGTAATAAATTAATTACACAAAACAATCTGTTATACTGCATGTTTATAGTACCATCTAAACTCATTATAAATTCACTTACATTATATTAAAACGAGTAACTGAATGAAGGCGAGTGTCGCAGCAACCTCTTCCCCTAAAACTACAATCGTAAAGCGGGTCGTACGAGTTCCCATCTTGGGAGTAACATATGCTAAAAAATGCAAACAGGAAAATTTAATGGTTCGTGAAGTAAGTCAGATACGCGAGCACTCGGGAATTGCCTCCATATTCCAGTTGGGAACACAACTATTGAGGGAAACATCTCGAATTTATATCGAAAACAATGTAATCGAGTTGAAAAAAACGTCTATCGGAACAAAATAATTATATTATAACGAATATGTATAACTTTAAGTGGTATGAAAATAATATTTTGAATTAAAATGTAAAATTAACTGCTATTCTGCTATGCTATGGACTCGTACGTTCTCAAATATGAAACATTAGAAACTATGTCTTGTGTTGGACTTCAAAGGTTTAAAAAGTTTGTGAAATAATGTTACATCAAAATCAATTTAGCGGACAGACAGACGGACTTATTTTCGAATTTATAATAATTTTAGAATTCTTAACAGATTATCATTTACAATAGGTAGTATCGTATATTGGATTTATTAATGAATCTGTCATTCTCATCTCACTAACTATCTTGTAAAAAAAAAATAAGAATATAATGAAAGAGTTTACGAAAATCTTATTCTAATAACAATCGAAACGTATTCCTAATTTTATCTTCGAGACTAAATAGTAGGGGCCACGAACAAAGGGTGCTCTCATGTGGATTTCCTTAATATTACTTACTATCGCTTATTATTCTAAGCTATTGACTTGAACATGAAAATTGCGTTCCGTTTTGTTTATGTTGGGGTAGAAGGACGCATGTCGTGCGAGATAAGAGGAACATAAGGCCAATAAGGTAAAATTTTCCGTACACATCATATTATCATAAATCTCAACAAGATTGAGGGGTGCATTTTAATATTTGTGTGCAAGTAACGTTGCTGTTTACTTTTGATAATAATAGGTAGCACGCTTGTGGCTATTAATGGAATATAAACACGATAAAATGTTTTGCAAAAAAATTGTTTTTATAATAATGGTTATGAATCCATTTTATACACGCTGTATCTTTGGTTATGTAGGTTTGGTCAAACCATGGGCAAACGGACCAACCATCATCGCTACCAGGGGCTGTAACGAGCCATGTCCTTTGATAGTTGACCGCTACACCAGTTGTGCAGCTCTACACTCTAGCGAAATTGACCGAAGGAAGTTAAGTTAGGCACGAAGAAAAGTGAAGACAAAGTTGAACGAAGAGTCAACACTCGCTTTCGCTCAACTTTACGAGAGTGAAAAGCTAGCATTATGTTCTCTTCTTCATAGTACCGATAATAAAATTCTTCCAAAATTCTGGATTCTTCTTCTTCTTCTTTCAACCTGTCATCACCCATTGTTGGTTATAGGCCTCTTCATGGGCTTTCCATAAGGGTCTTGTTCTGGCTGGATTAGTCCGTCGCAAATACACTTCATTCATCAACAATGACGTCATCCAGCTTTAGACCTAAGTCGTCCAAACTAATTATTTACGAGTCATTAGTCGGTCCTCAACAAACAAGTTGGATCTCAATAAAATTTAAATTTAAATATTAAACCCCTACAAACTCCCTTGATTATTGCCTGTAAAAGTATTCGTATTTACTACCTTTCTGTGAAGTTTCATCCGGGTCCTGCTGAAGTTCCTGTAAATACAACTGGCTGTAATTAACAGCACGAAACATGCCACATTCCAGGTTCTATTCACACAATCACAATGGTTTGTTCATTGTTATAATTTTTGTAATCATGACCCAAAAAATCAGGGGTTTTTTTTAAAATACATTTGTAGCCAGATTGCTGCTACCTTGGGAGGTGAAGGCTCTCACCGATTAGACTTTGCAGTGTCTGTCTAGGATCACAGAAGGGGTTCTCACTCTCTCAGGAGTTGCAGGGACAGGAAGGTCAAACGGGTGAATACCAAACAATAAATAAATAATAAAACCAATTGTAGTCAAGCCTTGTCTGCTCTTTCTTTATACCTACTTATTTTTTCACGAATCTTCTTCTAGTTGGCCAGAAATAAGTTATAAGAAAATCACTATGCCCTGGCATTTGACACATATACGCACATTTTGTACTAAAATACCTGGCACGAAAATCTAAAAATGTGAAAAAAAAATCTTCTATTCTTCTGCCCTTCTTCGCTCCTGTAAGTATGAACGGCCCTCGAAGGCCCTCGGACACGCCACTTGGCGAGTGTCACTCCAGTATTTAATTAAAAAGCAAAGAAACTGAGAAGGTAGGGTAATTTGTCAAAATTAATTAAAAAGAAAACGTAGGCAATGAAGAATTAGTAACAACATGATGTGCCTTTAAAGAATTCACTGGAATATTGTATTGTTTTTGTTTTGTTGTTAAGGTTTTTGTAAAGTGTGCGTCAAGTTTTACATAATTAGAATATCCCCTTTTACTTGATAGGTAGTATTTTTTTCTGCCAAACTACAAATAAATTATTTTATATGATATTCATTTTGTAAGTACTTTTTATCAGATATGACATGAGACTTCATGGTAAGTAGAAAAGTTTTGTAAACATTTTACTAAAAAAAAAATCTGTATATCGTTTATGTTCTATTTGAAGTATTCAAATCCAATCTTGCTATATCCAGGATGAATTTATTCACCCCATGACCTTCGCACAATGTAAAAAAAATTGATGTAAGAGTAGCAATGCAATGGGTTGGCCGCAGGAGGCCTCGTTGAGATGCGTTCTTTATGTATAGAAAACCGAATTGGCTGCCAAATTGAATTATGTCCCGTTGTACCATCCCCGGCCTGGTTTTGACAGTTGCAGATTTATAAAGACGAATAAATTATTGAGTGAATAAAAAATGTTGACTACTTTTATTATGTTTAAATTAACATAAAGATTCCTATTATTATTCATATAGAAGATAAATGAACTGACCTATTATTGCATAGCCGAAACAACTACGCAAATGAATTTCCAGAACTTATATGAAAGATTAAGATTTTCGGAAATTTCTAGCTACGGGATGATTGTGTGACTTATGGCTAGGAAACGTGTAATATTGAGACTAGTCCACTAGTGTAATAAAAGTACACTATTTCTCACTTCTGGGAAATGAAAATCTTTCAATGAACTTTAAAATTCTACAAATATTTCTAAACGACTTCGTCCGCGTGAAGTTCTGGACCCGTTCCCGTGGGAAATACATTTAATTTCGGGAAAAGCTCTAGCCTATGTCACTCCCTGATAATGTAGCTTTCTTCTGGTGAAAGAATTTTTGAAATCGGTCCATTAGTTTCGGAGCCTATTCACTTCAAACAAACAAACAATCAAATCTTTCCTCTTTATAACATTAAAATTTCTTGGACGAATCATACAACGTTAACTGGTCCCAAACTAAACCAAAATTCTACTATGGATACTTGATTTCTGATAAATATGAATATTTTCAACTTTTTGTCTAGTTTTACAGCAAAAAAAATATTTTGTGTCCCTCGTCCAATCACGGCACTGATAGATTTTTAAACATAAGACCAAAGGTTAATCTATTGCATTTTAAACTCAATCCAATTTCAATATTAAAATGAATATTCATCATCAATACACTAAAGCAATTTCATTAAAAAAGTAATTATCTTAAAAATAACACTTTAAATTATGCATATTGCATGCTTTTGTTAACTGAACATAATCATTGAGATATTACGTTTTAAAATAACTGATTTATACTATAGGTTATTCCACGTTGAAGTTTTTATGTGACGTTTTAAGCGAGAGAATCCCTAAGTTATTACTGCATACCTTTAACAAAGCATTCCTCGTACCTATAGGGCGGCTATAAAATAAACACTCGACGAACACCATAAAAAGACGCAAACTCAAAAGTGTTTCTCATTTGTAAACAAAAAGGAGTTAGTCAAAAGCTCTGAGCAATAGACAATAACCGAAAATATTTTAAAACGGAATATGTAAGTCGCATTTGTAAGGTTAGTGTTCCGTATAATAATTTTTTTATTTAATGTAAATCAAGTGTATGTTTGTATAGGTTTATTTTTTTACTTTATAAATCATGTGTAACATACACCCCGTCTCAGCTTCGTAGAGAGTTTTGTAAAGATTCCTAAACATACACATGATTTATAGGTTGATAGGGACAACCTAGACAGACAAAAATAAGAAAGCATCCGCTCAAAACATTGATTTGGAACCGAGGTTTAAAACAGTGTTGTGACAAGAACATTTCGTATGAAACCACTGTCTACACAGTTTTAAATATATCTATGAAACCAACGTTTTAAATCGTATAGAACAGGCTATACCAGTCGAGTAGTAAGTAGATATGCAAAATTATTTGCAATTAAAAAATAAAAGAGCGCGAAAAAAACAAAAAAGGGACGATCCCCTTTTTTTTTAAAGAAAGATTTTTTTAGTCTTTACACTTGTATAAAAAACTACGCACAAATGGTACTATTTGTAAAATAACATTTAATAACTAAACAAAAATCCAGCCTCCCTGAAATTAAATTAAAATTTAAAAATTTCATTTAGTTACTAGGTTAAAATACTATCAATTGTATTAATTTTCACTATCATATTGTCATTGTATAATTTATCAACCAGACTATGTAGTTATGGAGAATTGCGTTACGTTTCCGAGTATAATAGGATTTGCAGATCATATTTCCCTTTATCATTTAACGGAATAAGCTTTTAATGAATTATTACGCTGTAATGGAGTGTTATATAAACTCGGCACATTTAATTTCAATATTAAAATGAATGAAAGCAAATAAATGGTGGAAGAGTAAAAATAAGTTATTATTTTGGTATTGATTCAAAGAGCTTTTACTTTACACACGCTTTATAAAGAAACTAACGCCCCGTCTCAGCTTCGTAGAGGGTTTTGTAAAGATCCCTAAATAAAAAATAAAAATATAATATGCCCTATATTATCCAGGGGTAAAGTTCCTTACCAACGGTGAAAAAAATGTTGATATCGGTCATTAGTTTCTGAGTTTATTAGTTGCAAAACAAATAAAAACTTATTTCTCTGTAATATTAGTATAGTCACAGATAATACATATACAGTAGTATAGATGTAGCATGTACCTCCATCCAATGTACGGACACGCCAATAGAGTGATTCTTGAAGTGTTTACGGAACGCTAAAAAATGAAGGGAAAGGAACTCGTTGGCAATGTGTCGACCCCCAATTGAATTTCAAAGCCGACAAGCGTCTACCACAAAATTTATTCAAAGAATAAATCTGAAAATTTGTAGATCTAAAGGCATAAAAGAAAGTGGCGCCGACGCGTCGACACAAAGGAATTTCTAAATTTCACGGCTTCCGCCTTCACTGTTTGTATTTATATGAGAGGGCGTAAGAAAATGACAAACGACTGAGGGGAAAAGGGGGGAAAAGTAGTGTGACAAGCCAGCCAATCTTACGGTTTGCCGCCGCAAGGGAAACCACCTATTGTCTGACAGAATCAGTGCCCCTACTCGTTTGATATCCGCTCACTTGTTTCCTTGCCAGAATACATGATAACTGGAGCTCTCGGTGAGATGAATTGTAGAATTTATTCAACCAAAGGATTTTAAGACAAAAAACAACCCTTAAAAAGGTTATCATACATTTGAATTTAACTTAACACCATGTTTTCAGTTAAATTACTATTCAGTTAATTCGACATAAGTTTTATTTTAGTTGTATGTATAGTGTTATTATTATGTGGATTGTTAGAGCATTTATGAAATGGGCCGGGCCGGGGAAGTACCATCCTCTCACTCTCACAGAATATCGGCGTAGAGATGCAATGCGTTTCGTTCGGTGAGTGAAAGATTCGGAAGCTCAACCCTTCTTCTTTTCATTCTCCCTATTCCCTTCCTTGAGTGGGTAACGCATTATTGGTAGCTCCTCTGGTGTTACTGATATTAAAAAATATTGATTTTCTGTTTTTTTTCAATTCTTTTTTGACAAATAATATATTATATCTATATAAATCTGTATCCTTTCAATTAAGTTAAAGCAAAATCGCATCAAAGACATCTCGTCATCTTTTTCTGACAGTGAATTTAAGAACATGGCATGGCACTCTGCAGAACTTAACGCAATAATACTGATTTTATAAGAATAAATTGTAAATGTTAAGATAATTAATATAGTTTGCACTACATACGTAGGTATTTTGATTTCATACGTATATATTAACGCATTGGTAAAATTGATACAAAACCTTATTTAAATCAAACCATATAAAACCATAGTAACACAATAAACAAAACACAAATCATAAAATGACTTGTAATTTATTAGATGTTTAAAAAACAAATTTCAATTTAAGTGAAATTAAGTCCCACAAGAGTACCGCGCCGTCCAGTAACCGTGAGAAAAATTACTTGGGCTTAAATTTGAAATTAATTCGGTGTTAATATCGGCTGTACGGTCAGCAAGAGAGTTCGATATTACACTTTAGCACCATGTCACACAGTCACACCAACTGTGTATCTGACGTAGATTTGGTCATCTGTTTTAATTGCACGGAGTTACAAGGTACAAAACGATAATCCACTTTCGTCGCTTGTTGTACCGTACAATATACAGGGAGGAAAAAAACGACGAACACAGCCGAAAGTTTGATGATATGTACCTTACATACATGCGTTTTGTGCAAGTTTAATTCAAAAATAGTTTATTGAAAAAAAAGGCACTGACCTGCTAATTTTCTACGTGTAGGTATCCCTAATACTACAACAACAGTGCATACGGCAAAAATACCTACACGGACAGAAACTACTACGCTACGGACAGTCCGTAGGCCACGACACACACATACCTGCCTACCTATTCATTGAAATTCTTATTATCACTTAAAAAATCAAAGTTTTTACATTAAAAACCAAAGTACGTACCGGAACGTACCTACTACACACAATGCTCGATGTGTACGAGCGCCTCTTATGCCACACAACACTCAAAACCACTAAAGAACTCGTAAAACACTAAACACCATTCAAAACGCCTAATCCATTTAACAAATAACAAATAAAACTAGAAATTTTCATAATTTAGTTTTAGTATTTTACCTATTGACAGAAGTTTATTTATTTGTCACTATGGTAACCGTGACAATTACTATGCATAGCAGGTGCACGTCGAGCTTTATACAATTTTGGCTCCTATGTCATAGAACTTAAGAACGGTACAAAGTCCAATATGTAAAGGTCGACCTGCTCTTGCCTGTACGTAAGGAACAGCTGATTTAGGGATGAAAACACACAGTTATTCAAGGAATGTTTGTTAGTCAATTACTCCGAAACTATTACACTTAGAGAAAAAATCTTTCACGAGCATAAAGTAGATGTTTAAACCTCCTAAGATATTTCGGGAGTGTCGGTCGCTCTCAGGGCACCCTGTATACAGTGTGAAACTAAATCACTCATTTGTTTATTATTGAGTTTTTTTTTGTTCCAGGGCCTGTTGATGTTGGTCTACTGTCAAAGACATGCCTCTGTCTTATGTGCGAAATGTGAAATACCATTGTACATTCTATATTAACGGATTTCTTTTGTTTTGTTCAAATTATTTAAATCATTTTGCGTGTGCAAAATTTATTTCCTTTCTAGATTTTAAACTGGCCAGCAGCATTTTTTTATTGTTCAATATTTAACCGTGAAATAAATGGTTCGAAATTTGACGCATTTCTTTTTAGGACAAAGGTATTTCTGGCCAGCAATGTACAATCACCGTCGGCGCTTCGCATTTCAATAAATCAGAAGAAATGACGCCAAGCGCGTTAAGCAGTCACCATCTCACTGGGTGGTCGGCGAGAAGACGCCTTCACGGTTATTTCACGCCGCGATGTACTACAAATAAAATCAGAGTATCTACACGGAAATAGTTCTTTTAGAATTGAGCAATAAATTATGAATATTTGTTCATGATGAAAAAAGTTATTCTGTGAGTTGAGAACGAAAAATATGACTAAAACATCATTTTTTTTTAACCTAAAATAGATTTGAGTTTGACCACAGCCTACCTGATGGTAAGCACGCTGTGGTCTACGATTTAAAATGCTCACCTAGAAGAAACCTATTTACTCGAGATTTAAATACACCTGAATTGTAATTTTCAGGAAACATCGATTCCGGTAGAGAGTTCCAAAGAACCGCAGTCCTTACAATGAAGGTTGAAGCAAAGCGCTTTGTGCGCGTCTTTGGCACCTCCACCGTAAATAGATGTCTTCCATCGGATCTTCTAGTACCTAACTGATTTGTTTTTATTTCCATGTCGTTCTAGCTTTTTTATTATTTTAATGAAGCGATTTAAAACAACAAACAATTAGAATTTCAAGTAATAAAATTACCCCTTTAGTAGTAAGCGAATATTTAACCAAAACTTGTTTTATCACTTTCGCCGCACTTCATTTTATTTTTATTTTTTCAAAGCGTTAAAATATAATACGTTTTTTTTAAATAATAAAATAATACGTTTTTTAAAATTATCATTACAGTATTTACTTCCAAAAACATTGCTTTTAATATTTAGCCACTTTTGAATATTAATTTTATTTAGACTCTTCCAGTTTATATTTACAGGATATTTGTCAATACAAGCTGTTTATTCCAAATCCAGCCAAGACGACAACAGACAAACCGATTTCAAATTTTCTCGACCACACGCTTAATATTAAGAATGTTATTTATAGCCTAAATCCAACCACGAGCAATGTAAATGAACCACTGTGTTATCAAGAAGTGGTTCTAAGTGAAGTAATGTCGTCAAAAGACGTCTGAAAAAATTGTGTTTGGTTTAATAGGAGACATTAAATGATGACTGTCACTGGTGCTAATTCTGTTGTACGTTTAACTAGATTAAACAAATTTTGACAGGGCTAGAAGTGTTGCTATCCTTGTCACTAATTGTAAACCAAGATAAGACAACAACACTTTTGGTCCTGTCAAAATTTGTTTAGTCTAGTTAAATGTACAACAGAATTAGCACCAGTAAAACTAAAGAAGAATAAAATAGATAGCATAAGACATAGCGTTAAAATTAAAATGCGTTCCATTAACTGGCTGTTAAGTTAGTAGAAATAAAAATAGTAAGACATCATCACGTAAGTTCATCATCATCATCATAACCCATGCCTCCAAAGATTTCCAGTGCGATCTGTTGGCATGGTGACTTAGTTTATATTATTTTGCACCCAGAAACAAAACTTTTGTTTACTCTCAACCAAATTGTTTTAAGTGCGAAGTTGCCAAGTGGAAATGAAACGTTCGGTAGTGGACATGCATCGGTTAATAGTAGCAGGTGGGCGCGGGTTGGCACTTAATACTTCAGCGCATGGAAATGTCCCTAATGTAACGTAAATTTATGCAACTCGTTAAAAGATGACAGTATTTTATTTTTAGCTTCAGACGGATATCCTTCGTGTAATAGATGTAAATTATGTTTAATTTTTATGGTCTCAAAGTAATAGATCTACTAACAAGTCTAAGTTCTAGAGGACATAATTACCTCCTTGGCCTACCAATGCGTTGACAACAAGGATAGGAATATAATATGAGGAAAAGGGAAAGGATTGGGCTTCCAGATCTTTCACTTACCGAACGAAAAGTATTGCTGGTTTACACCAATCTTCTGTGAGTACTATCCCGGTTCGACTAGAATTTCATAAATACTCTATACTTGAAAAATACATAATGGTAATATAGTTGCCAGATTAAAACATTTCATAGTAAAAACTAAAATCCATTAGCTACTCTCAGTATTCATTAACTGTACTACAAAATTCTCAGTAGTTCATCCGACGGCAGATTTTTAATTTCTCTCACTCCTTTGAATTTAAATTCAACGCTCACTGAATTCGTAAGAAGAATCACTCGGAGCGAGGTTTGTTAAATTGTTAACAACTCTTTGATAGTTATATCCTCGTCCCCATTTAACTTGCAGTTCTCTGAAATATACTATAAATTGAAACAAAAATCCGTTGAATAATAAACTCCGCTAATTCCTGACAAGAAAATTAAGGCAATGCTCATTTAGACTGGCACATTCGATTTAGCGAAACAAACTTTAATTAAATTCAGCTGTAGCGAGGAAACTCGCTTAACATCAAGCAAATAAAATAAACAGTTGAAAACAAAACAAATTTTACTGAAAGGTTACGCATGCGAAAGTAAACGAAGCACAATAAGAAAAACAAGTCGAAAGCAAAACGCAAATTACATTTTTTCAGGTGAGCAACAAACAGGCGTACAACAACTTAGAACAATTTGCAGAGGCGCCACTCGAAAGTGTTAAGTGAATTTGAAAATGTTTGGCGCAACAGTCGAGCTCAAATTGAGTCAAACAAACGAAACTCATCGACAAGATTCTATCGTGCAGAGTTTAAGAGCAATTTTTCTCTTAAAGCCAAACAAATGAGGCGCCATTAGATGGAGTGAGAGCGCTTAATCTATTTCTGACGAGTTCAGTGACGCCGACAAAGACAAATCGACATTAGCCTACCCACACGGCGAAGGCGTTCCACTTCTGTTTCAATTCCACTTTTATTTGTGGATTAACTTCTTATTAGTCATTGTGCCGGGATGGGGCTCGAGCCTGCTATCACAAGCCTTATGAATGGCTCAATTATTTCGCCGACTCAGTACGAATTCATCTAGAGAGTTTAAACTGTACGCGCTAAGCATGAATTATTTGAATTCCCTTGAATCTTTACACTTCTTTTATGTAATTACGTTTCTTAACATAATAAATTATTGTTTTCATTTATTATGATAGACGGTTGAATCAGTGTAAAATATTATAAAAAATAGAATCATTTCTTTTTACGAACATCTGTTTAATCTTCGCTAAGACCTGCGACACGAGTATTAATAAACCGACAACATATTTATGTTCTCTCAGTGTCAGAAATAATGATCTCAATAAATTGTATGTGATTAAATAGTCAAGATATAACTGTCAAGGAAATGTTTCTGTAAACGTATTATATCATCTGATAACCAGCTAATTTGAATGTATTGTTCAGCATTGAAAATTTCGATTTCAGGGGATACGTACGGTGTGCTAATTGGTTAGTTAACCCGTTGGCTGCATTAGCCTACTTAAGAGTTAGACTGATTTACTCTGACTTTTTGTCTGTTCTTGTTAGATCGAATCGAGTTATTACAAAAATAGTCAATTTGAATATAGAATGCTAACAAAATTCAAATTCTATTGCTGTAAAAATAAGAAACACACTTCTTTGACTAATAACGATGATTCAAGGAGCTCGTAAACAGTGAAGGGGAAAAATAAAATATAAAAAGGAGGAGCGAGCGTGCGTATTTCAGAACCGACAACTTGAAGAATGTCGAAATGTGTCATCTGTCAGTCGGTATTTAAAACGATATGTTATTCCTGAAGTGTCCTCAGAAGAAACGCCGTTCGTCGTGTATCTAAATAGGCGAGGCAGCTGTCTCGTTGTAAAGATTAGGCATTTCGTAGAAACCAATGAAAATTCCAATGTCTTTAATACTTCTTTCAACTTGGGTATGCAATGCAGAAATGCTTTTAAGAAATAAATTATATTTTACTATATTCCATTTGATTTCTTTACGAGTCAACAGCAGTAAATAAAATAACATTTTAATGGATGCAGAAACTTTAAAAAATTTATTCCTTTCAAAATAATCAAATTGGTATTAAGATATTTTTCTTTAAACTCCGAAAATGTACTTGAATAAATACTTCATTCATGCCAAGAGAAATAAAAATCTTATGGGCCATCTCTTTTACTATTCCTAGAAGATATGCAAAGTCGACGTCTGAGTATAGTATAATGGTGATACGATCGTGGTTCTGAATATTAAATGAGTTGCAATGAGAATTACTTAAACTTAACTTGAGAGTACCATAAGGTTCTACAAAAGATTAAGAAATATAGGCGGCAAAGAAAAAATACAGAAGATGTAGAATATGGATATGTAAGTCTGGGTTGTTCGTAAAGAGAAATTTCTAATCGGAAGGCAAAGTTTTAACATTGTTCAAACAAGCTTGTGTGATGAAGTTATTATATTATGATATGACTGAAGGTCATTGCATAATAAAATCAAAAAAGAACAGTTGTCATCGTTTTTGAAATTCGAAAAAGTTTTAAATCACATCGTTTCTTCTCACGCCACCTGTACTAAACTATACTAAACGTAGTAAGTACAACTGCTAAGAATATTTTATGCACATAACAAAATTGTTATAAATATAGGTACCATAATCCTATGTTGTAAAGTTGGTAGGGACTCTAACCGCACGGCGGCGCTAAAAGGCGCGTTTTCGATTCCCGCACAGGACAAATAATTTTATGCGTCCAACTGTTTATCTCAAATCTGGGTGTTTTGTATGTATATTCATGAAAAGTATCCACTGTCTGTCATAAGCAGGTTTAATTAAAGCTAGCTTACTTCATGACATGTAGCGATACTGTGTGATATGATATAACTATATATAAATTATTTATTTACTAAATAATCTCACCGTTTACATAGTCAAATACATTATTCGCTCTGCAATGCCGTTTTGGTGTTACATACATACTGTATCTGCGGATATAACTCGATTGCTGCTCAGGGTTCGTTAAATCGCTGTTGTGCCTGCAGCCGCTTGCGCGAAGAATACAAAACGTGACCAATTTAACAGGAACATGTATTTTTATATACCTCTACATACGTGTGTATTTTTCTACAATGCTAGAAAATATACACGTATCGTAAGAATATTATAGTTGTCCATGAATAAAATTATAATTGATTTTCGATCGTTTTGTTATAGTTGTTAAACAACTAACTATTCTTATTTTTAACCGACTTCAAAAAAGGAGGAGGTTCTATGTTTCATTGTATATTTTTTTTTTTTGTATGTCCGCCGATTACTCCGTCAATTCTTGACCGATTTTCAAAATTCTTTTTTTATTCGAAAGTGCATACTCCCAAGTTGGTCCCATTGTCACCAAGTCAGGATCTGATGATGGGATCCCAGCCAAATCGAGGGCAACCCTCAGATTTTATAGGCACGTACAACGCGTTACTTATGTTTTCGTAAGCTATTCATGTTTTTACGTCTGGAAGTCATCATCCCATGTTGGTGAGGTGATGATGGAAGGTACAACTCCTAAACGGATAGGAGTTAGAGGATGATTCTTTAAGTATTGTAGGTATGTATTAGATTAGACCATTTGTTTTTTTTTCCATCATAACTTGTCACCAAATCAGGATCTGATGATGGGATCCCAGGTAAATCGAGGGCACTCCTTAAATTTGGTAGGCACGTACAACGCGTTACTTATGTTTTCGTTAGCTATTCATGTATTTAAGTCTGGAGTCATCATCCCATGTTGGTGAGGTGATAATGGAAGGTACAACTCCTAAACGGATAGGAGTTAGAGGATAATTCTTTAAATATTGTAGGTATATATTAGACCGTTGATTATTATGATGGGAACACGTGTAAACAAGTGACTCTTGAGTGACGATATTAGGAGGCTCACTATACCATAAAATTGACACTCAAGCACCAGCTATTAGCACCGAAGAGGAAAAGGTTGCTTCACACCATGAATTGCAGTATAGTGTATTATGAAAGTGAAATCGCTTATTCAGAGAGTAGGCCTTCTCAAGTTATAATGTTACACATAGTCACAATTCGTATCAATGTTAATAGTAGTTAATACGAATAGCTTATATATGTCGTCTCGTATGCAGATCGGTCAATCCGGCCGATCGAGATCTGCCGGTATATCGAATCTGTCAAATTTTCATATGGGAACTTTTGGTTAGGTTAGGTTAGACTTGTGATTATTTATCAACAGCCTCGCGAGCGAAGCGAGCGAGGCTCGACATAGTATTCGAAAAGGACTGCTAAAAAGTGAGCTAAAAGTGATGTGTACAAACAAACAGACAGTACTCATACAGACATACCAGGGTTTACTGTTTCTATCAGACTTCTAAAAAACCGCTGTATAAAATGCACTAAAAAGTATTAAATAAAAAATTTTTATAAAAAATAAAATAAACCGACTTCAAAAATTAATTTAAATAACATATAATTTCATGTGCTAGGTACCTACTGTTCTAATTGAAGTCGGTGCCACGCGTGATCACCCGTACTCGCGTCGTACACAGCCTTCCATTCATGCATGTGGCCTAGGTAATATTTGGTTTGGTTGGCACCGACTTCAATTAGAACAGTAGGTACCTAGCACATGAAATTATATGTTATTTAAATTAATTTTTGAAGTCGGTTTATTTTTTTTTTTATAAAAATTTTTTTTGAACTATTTTTTGCACGAAAAATTTCACCTCTCCGCACCGTGAGATAAAAATCTTATGGGCCATCTCCCACATGGGGCGGGAAAGTGAAATTTTTCGTTCAAAAAAAAAATTGCAAAATATATATAATTGATCTGTTTTTGTTTTTATAAAGTCTTCTTTTAACATTAGTCATGAGACAGTTGTTTGTTTATACATACTTATTTGAATAAAAAGACGCTCATAATACAGTTCTTTATTTGTACATTTGAATAAAAAAACACATCACAATTTACAAACATTCGACGATTTGAGTAACCTACCGAGAAGAATTTGTGAATTCTAAGACTTGGGAACCTTCAAGAAGCGAGCATACATGCACTTAAAAGGCCGGCAGCGGCTCAGGGACTCCCCCGGTTCCCCTGTGCTCCATGGGTGGCGGTGATCACTTATCATCAGGTGACCCGCATGCTCGTCTGCCAACCTCTTACATAAAAAAAAAGTATCGTACTGAACTGCAAATTGTGTTAGAGAGCCTTTTGTTAAGATGTAAAGATATATGATTACTTATTATTATTAGCCTAAACTGTCCCATAGCTGGGTAAAAACCTCTCTTCCATGAGATTTATATTCATGGATATGAAGGAGAGTTTTGGATGTAATAACTCACACTTGTCTAATGCGGTTTTGTGATGATATTAACAGATAATTCAGTTTAGACATTCATGACTTGGTTACAGTCACCTGCTGTTAAAACTTTACATTTGCATTGAAAAGTTAGACCTATACACCGAACGTAATAATGGTCTATGTAAAGCTTGATGTGATCTTTACGAAATGCATTACCTTTTACTCTGTTAAATACAATATTGATCTTTAAGGCCCATTTAGACCATGCCACTTTATTGCCTGTGGCATACAATAATGTCAAAACAATAATTGACATGCACGTCGTCTAAATGACAGTTGCTTACAATTTTTGAATGAAAATTATTGCTCCCACTAACTAGATTTCATGCAATTAATTGCTCTTGAATGTGCAAGTAACTGGCGTCGTCTAAATGAGGCCTTAGTAAAAGATCAATATTGTATTCAATAGAGTAAAATAGGGTTCAATAGAGTTGTGACCGTGTGAAAAAGAGAACAAAATCTAACAAGTATTTATATCTTTTTTATTATTTCCTACACCAGGGAACAATAAGTAACTCAATGTACAAAGTTATACTTGATTGCTCGGCGTGTAGAGACGCGACGTGAATCTTAGAAAGTAAATATTGTACGGCAAAAGCTTTCCACGAACTTTTGAACAAGAACACGTCGTGCTTTTACCACAAGCTTTACACTTTAAAATAATAGTTATTATAACATACAATATTCTGAAACAAGATATCTACGTTGTCTCTAAAGATAAACTTACATTGGTTACGTTTGTTACGTGATATTTTCTATGAAAATATAAAAATGATAAAATACACCAATAAATATTTTTGTTGGTATTAAAACTTAGGAAAGTTGACGTACAGTTATAGAATTGTGAAGTTATGCGGATAATTTTTAGGGTTTCGAACTCATAAAATAAAAATAAAAACAATTGACGATTTATAAAATCACTACTTTGTAGTTACATACATGTCACTGTCCATGTCAAAATCTCTCTCAAGAACGAGTGGAGTTAACAAGCTGAAATTAATATTTAAAAATTGGGCCTGTAATCCCTTGGGGCAGCGAAAAATCAAACTTTAAGTCAACGCCCTCAAAAGATTGAATACCAAAAATATACAAAGAAATTAAAACTTAAAGGATACTTGTATTTTAGATTGATTGCAATACTTACTTTCTAGGCTGGGCATCGCTACCCAAAGAGGATCTTGACCTCCATGAAGAGATTAGGCCACTATATTCTGAACTGAGCGGCCTCTAATAAGTCCAAGATCCACATTCTTCCACCGATTTCAATATTTCGCCTTCACTGGGCGACTGCCTTTCGGTTCTCCTAGGTATTTATTATGTTTTTCATGCTTCTTCTAAATGTTCCAGATAACCAAGCAAGCAGAGACGTTGAGCTTTTATATTCTCCATAACGTCCACCTAGGCCTCCAGTTCTTTAATCTCCGTAGTTTTGTGCACTCTCTAGTTTCTCTCGTCTCTTCTCTTCGATCCAAGGTTTTTCCGGAGTACTTTTCCCTCTGCCACTAGGAGCCTGTTCTCTTTAATTACCAATAACTTTTCTTCAAAATTATTATTGAAATAACTTTAAAATCTAATCTATGTAGATATAAAACAAAAAGATAATTAGAATCAATATAACAATCAATTTAAGTGAAATACCTAAAACAAGTGAAATTCATTATTTTCTCTACTAAGCGTTGAGTTCAAACTGACCACTTCCACCATCAATGGTAAGTATTATGTTGCATGCTCAACAATCGTGCACTTGAGTAGCTTTGGGTCGTGTTATGCTCATAAACGGTAGCGTGTACACTATTAAAGGGTTTACACGAGTTCACAGATAATGGAAGAAGCCATTTATGTAGAGAACTTTCAGTCTCTACTACTTGTATGCTATTTTGATTTTAACATAGGTACATATTATTAAAAACAGCCTTTTTTACGTAATAAAATAATAAATTTTAAGGCCATCTAGTGCCAAACTTAACAAAGCTTGGTATTGGATTTATCAGCTACCTAATAGTATGCTATAAGGTAGCTAGCTGATAAATAAATTTACGTGTGTTTTTTATTACATTGGGCGTCAAAAATAAGTAGTACAGTTTTAAAATTGCAATATCTCTTAAACTACAGAAGCTAGACCTTTGAAATAAAAAAAAGTTAAAAGTCAATTTCATTTCATTTAATAAAAACTTTATGCATAATATAGTCTTTTAAAGATTGATTTTTATTTCAAAACTCTATAGTAACTTCTATAGTTTAAGAGTAATTGAAATTTTAAAACTGTACTACTTATTTTTGACGCCCAGTGTATTATGTACATCGGTCATTCTCGACATTAGGCGTTCTTCGCCTAATTACCGTACCCTTTTTTATTTTTCTCTAGTTTGTTTTAAAAGGATTGAAATATGTAACTCATGAAACATGCGAATGTAACAATTAAAATGGCATTCGTTTATTAAAAGCGGTTTCCGAGTTAATGAGACTTAAACATTTCATGGGTACGGTAATTAGATAAATCTTTTACTTAATGTAATGGTAATTAGAAAAGATCATTATGTCTATTTAAAATAATAATAAAAATGACATGTATAACATGTATAGACACAACTACACGATAAGAGGTATGAATGTTGATGCTAATTGGAAGGAAATGGCTAAAGCAATAAGAACTGCTGCAAAAGAAGTCCTTGGGGAAACACGAGGTGGGCGAAAATTTAAAAGGAAACGTGGTGGTGGAACGAAAGTGTCCAAAAAGCATTAAAAATCAAAAAGAGTGCATTCAAGGAACGGCAGAGTTACGTGACATGATCATAGGAAAACTGAATTGAGGGAGAGGTATAACGAGGCGAGGAGACGGGCAAAGGTGGTGGTTGCGAGTTCCAAATCCGGGGTAGAAGAAAAAGTATATAATGAATTAGATAATGAACTAGGTCAGAAAAAACTATACAGAATGGCTAAACAGCGCAATCAAAGATCGAAAGACATTTGTCACGTAAAATGTGTGAAAGACGAATGCGGTAAAACATTGGTAAAAGATAGTGACATTAGAGACCGATGGAAGGGATATTTTGAAAAATTACTTAATGTTGAGAATGATTATGATGGAAAAGAAAACTTAATGACATAGATATAGGCATGATAGCTAAGGTAGATGAATTAGAGGTAAAGAACGCCTTGAGGAAAATGAAGAATGGAAAAGCAGTTGGCCCGGACACAATACCAATAGAAGTCTGGAAGGTTCTAGGGGATTATGGATGCAAGTGGCTCACTTTGTTTCTTAATGAATTGTTGGTTCAGGATGTCATCCCAGAGGAATGGCAAGACAGTTCCTTGGTACCTATTTTTAAAAGAAAGGGGGATGTCCAGGAGTGCAATAGCTACAGGGGGATTAACTTGATGTCACACACATTAAAGCTGTGGGAGAAAATAATGGAGGCACAACAAAGTACAAAAGAGCACACAAAAACCTACATATGGTATTCGTGGACCTCGAAAAGGCCTACGACCGGGTCCCGCGTCAGTACTACTACAGTACACTAACGTAAAAGACCTGCACCTGCTGCAAGACCGCGGCAGAAACTGAGGGCTTGAGACGTGTACAAGTAGTTATGTGCCAAATATCGTAATTAGGAATGTGCACCCTCGAAAAGAAAACGTCACGGCAATTATAACTTTAGTTCGGACATGCGGTTACTCAATGATAATTATTTATAGACTGATTTTATTGAGTGGATATTTTTTCATGTGATACCCGTTGCCTAATACTCATTAAAATGTTGAATGGAAAAAATAAAATCCGTACATCATAAAAGTTACAAGCAAGTTTTAACCACATTTTGGGGTGCGGACAGAGCACGGTGCTTAGAGAACAGAGGTTTGTGAAATTAATTAAGCCAGATAACTATGTAATCGGGGCCTATGTTTTTGTTACCAGCTAGACATGGATGCTAACTAACATATAAAAATATTTCCCTTTTTGAATTTGATAATAATACGAATATACAAGCCCGGACGCACAAAATCTAGCTAATCGAAGAATGGCCGACATACGTACATACATAGAAAACATCCAACCAAACCCTAAATATTTATGTTGATATAGTAGATATTCAAGTGAAAAATAGGATTAATAACTATTAATAAGACAATGAAAGCAACGATACAGTCATCTGCAAATAAAATATTTCGAACGGTCGACGTGCGCATACGCATTGAGACACAAATCTTCTCACACATTTCGCTACAGACTGACAACCAGTCTTCACGACAGAGGGGAACCAACTTTGGATTAGATATTGTATTCTCTATGGGTCACAGACTCTTCTTTCTGACCCCAATTTCTCAATGGTTTTCCTTACAACATTTTCCTGATTTATGTGTGATATAAAAAAAATATGGTAGGTACATAATTCCATAAATTCATAGGCGATTAACAGGCTAGTTCGTAGTCCATTGCACTTTTACAGTATTATAAGTTCCACTTTTTTACATGGTCAGCCACTCGCGAGTGGTACCCCCGGTATAGCGGTAAGCGTCCAAGGTCTACGGTGACTGCTAACCATCAGCCAGTCTAACATGGTTACATTCGAGATAGTTTCTCGCACGAGTCAAAATATCGATATTTGGGACAAAATATCGATATTTGGGACAAAATATCTATATTTTGTCTGGCGCGACAAAGCTTCTTCGCCAATAGCAATGCCTGTTTGGTCTACTGAAGACATAACCGAGATACGCTATTGGCAGAGCGGAGCGAGAAAATTTTTTCGCGTTTGTCATGTTAGCCCGGCAGGCTTTATGCTTGTTTATTTATTTATTTTTTTTTATTTATTTATTTAACAAAGCAACACAACAGATATTAACCATAAATGCTTAAAATAGTTATGAATAATTTTAACATATAGTTACTTAAGATCTAGATTAATATCCTAAAACGTGTATGCATAGAGAAACAATAATACTAAGACCATTCGAGATGATTAAAATAATGTAACCACACACATAAATACATAATACATGCATGTACATATACATACATAAATCCATACATATATATAAATACAAAAAATAATATACCATTCATATACACTTGTACATACAGTTAGGAACAAGAGACAAGGCTGAGGATAAGCTTGATAGATTTTTTGAATTTAATGTAGTGGTTGTTAAAGATATCAAGATTATATTATATTAATGGAAAGGAATTATAAGAAAGCTCGTTATACTTCCGGTTCCTAAAATCCTTCATGGTTCTACCGATGAAACCAAGCATTTGTAATGACTTTCTTATTATACCGTCATAATGTTCCCTAAATGTCAGCCTGTCATCAAAAAGGATCCCAAGATCTTTGGCTTTACGTTCAAGAATTTGGCCTTCAAGTTTGTACTGATAATTTATTTTATTGAGCTTATTAGTAAAAGAAATAATACAGCATTTTTGGGCATTAAGGAACATTTTGTTTTCACGACACCAGTTAGACACACAATCGAGATCTCTTTGAAGACATTCACCATCTGCCAGGCACCTAATTTCACAAAAAAAATTTAAGGTCATCTGCGTATAGCAGATATTGACATGACAGTTTAATAACAAGGTCATTAATGAATAACAAGAAAAATAGTGGCCCCAAATGCGACCCCTGAGGTACGCCAGAAGTGACCCTAACTGGATCAGAAATGAAACCTCTAAGTGCCACTAGCTGACTCCTATTGAGAAGATACGATTTGACCCATCGGAGCAAAGATCCATGTATGCCACATCTCAAAATCTTCCGACAAAGCAGTAAATGATCAACTTTGTCGAAAGCTTTCGTGAAATCTGTGTAAATAGAGCCTACCTGACCAGACTTATCGAATATCTCACACAAATAGGTTTTGTACTCAAGCAGATTACTGACGGTCGACCTGTTCTTTACGAAACCGTGTAGTTTAGCGGAAAGAAGAGGTTTTACCTGAAGATAGATACGATCATAAACAACAGATTCGAAGAGTTTAGCGGGACACGACAGCAAGCTAATGGGTCTATAGTTTTCACATTGGGATTTATCCCCCGATTTGTGGATTGGAATGATGAAGGCAGCTTTCCAGGAGTGCGGAAAAATACCAAGTCGTAGTGACATGTTAAATAATATTGACAATGGCAGGCAAAGCTCGGAAGCGCAAATCTTATAAAATCTTGCAGGAATGTTGTCAGGTCCAGCCGCTTTATTGACATCAAGGTTTTTTAGCTAACCACCAACCTAGTTTGCCACCTTAGTGGTATATAAAAAAGTACAATATAATTAACTAGCTGTGCCCGCGGCTTCGCCCGCGTGGAATTGGACTTGTGACTAATTAAATAGTATATACGGATTTAACAGTCTCCTATTACTGTAGTTTTCCCCGAGACGTCAGTGTTCTTCATTGCTCATTGTCTATTTGCTCGCTTTGCTTCGCCGCTGTTAATCTTGTGTATAAAATCCTGTTGTTAGCTGTTACCCACGGCTCCGCCCGCGTGGTCAAGCGAAAATGCCAATAATTTCGTTCCCGTGGGAATTAAAAAAACCCCGACTTTATCCTTGTCAACATCATAAAGGGAATCTCTATAAAAAAATTCAGCTTTTCAGGTTAAGCGCTTCCGATAATACACGCGTAGTCTAATTATTCCGAATCATGTGGGAATTTAAAAAAAATCCCATCTTTATTGTCTACTTTATAAAGGGAAGCTTAATACAAAATCTAGGAGTTCTAGGTTGAGCGCCCACGATAATATGCGTGCAGTCCTATTTTTTCGTTCCCGTGGGAATTAAAAAAAATCCGACTTTACTCTTGTCAACATCATAAAGGGAATCTCTATAAAAAAATCAGCTTTCTAGGTTGAGCACTCCCGATAATACGCGTGTAGACTTATTATTCCGTATCCTGTGGGAATTTTAAAAATCCCGTCTTTATCCTTGCCAAAGTACTTTATAAAGGGAAGCTTAATACAAAATCTAGGCGTTCTAGGTTGAGCGCCCACAATAACATACGTGCAGTCCTATTTGTCCCGTTCCCGTGGGAATTAAAAAATCCCGTTATCATCCTTATCAAGATCATAAAAGGAACCTCTATACGAAATTTCAGCTTTCTAGGTTGAGCGCCTGCGATAATACACTTACAGTCCTATTACTCCCTTTCCCGTGGGAATTTCATAAAATCCCATCTTTATCCTTGTCAACATCATAAAGAGAACCTTTATACAAAATTTCAGCTTTCTAGGTCGAGCGCCCTCTACACGTGTCGAGTTTACCCCATTTCATCCCTCGAGTCTAGGGGTTGAATTTTGAAGGAGAATTCATGCGAAGTTTCAAATAAAATGGTCTAACTAATCTAGTTTCTTCATACAAACTTTGGACCCCCGTTTCGCCCCTTAGGATGTGAGTTTTGAAAAATCCTTTTTTAGTGCACCCCTAGACTTCATGGGGAACCTATGTGCCAAATTTGGAGTCTTTAGACCCAACGGTTTGGGCTGTGCGTTGATATGTCAGTCACCAATCAGTCAGTTTCTGGGATGATTTCAGTAAAGAACCTTCATGCTGAATTTCATTCGAATAACTACAAAAACGGCAAAGTTTCATACTAACTTTGCACCCCCGTTTAACCCCCTAAGGGATGATTTTTGAGAAAAATATTATACTCGTGTTTTATGCCTTTTAATAAAGAATCTTAAAGCTGAATTTCTTTCGAATAACTTCAAAAACGGCAATGTTTCATACTAACTTTGCACCCCCGTTTAACCCCCTAAGGGATGATTTTTGAGAAAAATATTTTACTCGTGTTTTATGCCTTTCAATAAAGAATCTTAAAGCTGAATTTCTTTCGAATAACTTCAAAAACGGCAAAGTTTCATACTAACTTTGCACCCCCGTTTAACCCCCTAAGGGATGATTTTTGAGAAAAATATTTTACTCGTGTTTTATGCCTTTCAATAAAGAATCTTAAAGCTGAATTTCTTTCGAATAACTTCAAAAACGGCAAAGTTTCATACTAACTTTGCACCCCCGTTTAACCCCCTAAGGGATGATTTTTGAGAAAAATATTTTACTCGTGTTTTATGCCTTTCAATAAAGAATCTTAAAGCTGAATTTCTTTCGAATAACTTCAAAAACGGCAAAGTTTCATACTAACTTTGCACCCCCGTTTAACCCCCTAAGGGATGATTTTTGAGAAAAATATTTTACTCGTGTTTTATGCCTTTCAATAAAGAATCTTAAAGCTGAATTTCTTTCAAATGACTTCAAAAACGGCAAAGTTTCATACTAACTTTGCACCCCCGTTTAACCCCCTAAGGGATGATTTTTGAGAAAAATATTTTACTCGTGTTTTATGCCTTTCAATAAAGAATCTTAAAGCTGAATTTCTTTCGAATAACTTCAAAAACGGCAAAGTTTCATACTAACTTTGCACCCCCGTTTAACCCCCTAAGGGATGATTTTTGAGAAAAATATTTTACTCGTGTTTTATGCCTTTCAATAAAGAATCTTAAAGCTGAATTTCTTTCGAATAACTTCAAAAACGGCAAAGTTTCATACTAACTTTGCACCCCCGTTTAACCCCCTAAGGGATGATTTTTGAGAAAAATATTTTACTCGTGTTTTATGCCTTTCAATAAAGAATCTTAAAGCTGAATTTCTTTCGAATAACTTCAAAAACGGCAAAGTTTCATACTAACTTTGCACCCCCGTTTAACCCCCTAAGGGATGATTTTTGAGAAAAATATTTTACTCGTGTTTTATGCCTTTCAATAAAGAATCTTAAAGCTGAATTTCTTTCAAATAACTTCAAAAACGGCAAAGTTTCATACTAACTTTGCACCCCCGTTTAACCCCTTAAGGGATGATTTTTGAGAAAAATATTATACTCGTGTTTCATGCATTTCAATAAAGAACCTTTATGCTAGAATTTCATTCGAATAACTTCAAAAACGGCAAAGCTTCATACTAACTTTGCACCCGCGTTAACCCCCTAAGGGATGAATTTTCAAAAAAATATTGTACTCATGTTTCATGCTTTTCAGTAAAGAACCTTAATGCTGAATTTCATTTGAATAACTTTAAAAACGGCAAAGTTTCATACTATCTTTGCACCCCCGTTTTACCCCCTTAGGGGATGAATTTCCAAAAATCCTTTCTTAGTGAGCACCTACGCCCCAAAAGGAACCCCCATGCAAAATTTGAGACTCCTGGCACTTGTAGTTTCGGAGATTTCGTGATGAATCAGTCAGTGATTTTCTCTTTTATATATATAGATATGGCCGCATCCAACTGCAGCAAGCTATAACGATTTTCCGCAAACCCGGTGAGGTAATAACTGCTGCGACGACGTTCTATTGAGTGCATCGTGATTTCAGCTCGTTATTTTGATATGACGTTTGTATAAATATTTGTAACATTCACTTAAATTTTGTAGGTCAAACTAATGAAAAGTATGTTACTAGTTTAAGTATACATAATATTATTATAGAATGAATCTACAGTATAGAACTGTGTTGGAAATTAGGTTAGGCGAGAGTAAGAAAAACAAAGTAATATCCGTTACTCAAATAAATAGATTATTTATTATTATTATTAAACTTTGAAGTGTTCATAGGTCTGATCCCTAGATGTCCCTAGCACAGCTGAATGTCGAGATAGAGTTACAAAGTAACTACATTACCTTTTATAGTTTTTACAATTCAAGATAGCGGCACATTGATTATTACCACTATACACACTTTATATTCATTTTTGCGACTATAAATCCAGCAAACTGACTGAAAATACTGACGTGCAAGACGTACTTGCATAATAAAAAAATAAAAAAAGACGTAATGTTTTTACTGAAGCACGAAAGCTATTCCGTAGATCAAAGATACTTACAATACTTGCACAGGGACAGACCTGATAGAAGCAAGTCGAGATGTCATCAGCTCTATATTGGACAAAAACTACTTGAAACAAAGGTTGTCAACATGACAATAACCATATAAAAACTATCTGGAGTCGTCCTTATGTATCGTCCATAAGTCTACCTACATGTTTATTTAGTTAAATACCCACGTTTGAAGCCTTGAAAAGCCACCATACACCATAGTGATCCTGAAGGCTCTTCAAGGTATTTAACCCATTAGGTACTAGTGTAACCATATGGTCACGTTGAAGGTCTATTTAAAAAGTAATAATTAAAAAAATATATATTATTCCGACTTCAATTTTATCATTTGGAACGTAAAAAGGAAGGTACCGACAATAAGTAAAAAAGAAAAGTTGACGTTTTTTTTCTTATTTTAGCGGTATAATCATATATTTTTCTCAGTGCAATTTTTTTCTACCGCAAAATGGCGAGTATCAAAAAGTAAGTATTAATTTTTTATTTATTTTAACATTTATACCGGGACGTTTTTTTTAAATACTTGTACATTATTAGTTCAGTTATGTAAAGTACACTGAATTGACAGAATCTAATAATATTTATAATAGTTATGCTATTGTTTTCCTTACTGTTACCGTATGGTCACACTAGGTCAATATGAGTACATTTTTTCTACATATCTGTTTTTTACATTTTTTCAGATTGAATGTGCCCGAGATCTGGGATGCATTAGAAAATGAGATGAGGAATAAATAAATTCTACATAATTCACACATCGCCACCTGGTCCCAAAGTAACCTAGGCTTATCCTGCTTGTGTTATAGGTACCAGACAACGGATTTATTATTGTAAATGTAATACTTATAATATATAGAACAACTAGACTCAAGAACAAATATAAATGCCATCACATAAATGATTGCCCCGAGCGGGCATCGAACCCACGCCCTTTGGTGACGAAGGTAGGATGGGATAGGATGTGGGTATTGAGCCTCCAAATGTAGCTCAGCTTACTGAAGAGGATTTCGCGGACAAGAATGGCGGTGGTATGATCTCAATGGCTGGCAACTTCAGGCCTCAGCGACCTTGGGCCGGTCATTGGTTGTAGACCCATCGGAGATCATCTGATGATGAAGACGTTGCAACCCAAGGCGATGTGGTAGTAATCAGCTAACAGTGGTCTCTACGCCTCTATAGCGTACAAAGTTATCTACGGGCTTTGCGGAGCGATACTCGAGGGTTCAGAAAAGGAAAATAACGTCCATCTACGGGAAAATCCGGAGGTAAAGTGCTGGCTGGAGTTCGTTTTGATGGCGTAAACCATTTCCCAAGGTCGCAAGAAAGATGAAGATGTGCCGACTATGAATACAAGAATGAATGCAAGAAGGTCAAGTGATTTGCGGGAAATGTATTGTTGGGATTGGAATGTCTGAAAGTCTGAATTGTTTTTAAAAGTATCACATCAACGCCTAATGTAGTTTCCTAAAATAAAAATGTCATTGTCTATATACATAATCTGCGGTTTTATTTCTAAATAACAAAATATATCGATATGTACATTTTATTCAATATTGCTGATGTATTAGGAATTTTTGTACTCTGTTTTGGCCTAGCGTGACCATACGGTCACAGGCTATATCTCGAAAAAAAATAAAAAAAAATTTTTTTTCCTTTTTTTATATGATAATCATGGTCTAATAGAAGCGTTCTGCAGAAAAAAATATTGATTTTAGAAGAAGAAAAAAACTCAGTCCCTAATGGGTTAACACAGTAGGTTTTGTCACTTGCAAATTTTGCACGGGATCTTTTCAAAAAAATCGATTTAACATTATTTATTATGTATTATTATAAAATATTAATAAACGGTCTGAAAACAAATGATTTTGACTTGATAGACAAATTTTGCAAAGTTCAGTTATCTATAGAGGTCTGACGAGGGTTGAACATGGGTAGTTCTGTAACTTTTGAAGATTAGCTGTGTTGTTCTTAAGTGTACATTAATAAGTTGATGTAGGTTTACAAATTATAAGGGTACATATAAAATGGTGGACGTTTCAAAACTTTCAGTAATATCTTTATAGGTACCTTTTAATCTGGTTAAATAAAATAAAAATAAATAATAAACTATTTTAAAAAATTCCAGTAAATATGTAAGTCTCACCTAATATCTTTATAAGATTGCATTTTTCTATTCTAATATTATAAAGTAGATCTGTGAATACAATATTAAAAAAAGCTTTTAAAAAAGGTTTTTAAATCACTCCTGTTGACTGGTGAATAGAGTTTTAAAAACTCAAATATGCATCAATGCTCACAATAAGGCAATGTTTTAAAAGTCTATAAAATAAAATAAAAAAACAAAGAACCATCTGAAAAAGTAATATTATTAGAAACTTTTTATAGAGATGTTACTTGCCATTTAGCAGACGATAACACGGACTTACCGTATCCCGGGAAATGCGGATCTTTTATCGCGGTTCCCGTAAATTCTCGGATCCTGTGGGAAAGCAATAAATAGCTGAAATCCTGAAGTTCGACTTGACACAGACAGGCTTGATAGGACTTAGTCGCGGTTTCACACACCCTTTGGGTAAAAGAGATGTGGTCATTGTATTGTATTATATTTGAAGTAAAAACTTCTTTAATTTTTTTTAAATGGGTAAAAAATGTTAAACTCGCGTCAGATCCGTAGCCTGATCGAAAAAGCGTAAGATTCCCTAACCATTCCAAAATTTCCAAAAATGCACGACGTTCATGTTTAATATTATTATCCAAGATTTACGTTTCAGAATAATGGACGTAAGTACCTACTCTACCACAGAATAAATAATAGTACCAAGTCGTATTTGAGCAGTGGAAAGGAGTCATGTTTTTTTGCGTTTTATTCCCAACCTACTTAAAATTATTATCACTTTTTAAATAATAAGGTAAATAGGCAAAGTGTTGACAGTTTTTCCATATCAACAGTTTCATTACCTTTAATACTAATATTTTGATTTTGATAAATAAAATAATGATGCCAAAATCCAATTCTTGATTGTGATCAAAGGGTAAACAAACACTTCTAATATCGTACCAATAAATCGGGGGTCATGGCACGCGTCCACTCGCCTCCACTCGCCACCACACTATAAACCAATTTAAACAATATCATATTATCTTTTCTATGTACTTATAACTGTTTGATTTGTTGGCAAATACAATACGAGAAAATAATTTAAATGGAAGAAGTGTGGCCTCACATTATTATATTATTCTAAGCTAAGGCTATGAAATGGTATTGATTTTATTATTGTAGCAACTAAATTTACCTACTAATAAATTGAAGTGTAAGTTTTATTGTTTAAATAAAACGTATTTACTCAACACTTACTATCTACGTAAGGCTTTCCTTACGTCTAGATATGCCTTTGCATATCTTGTATGTGCATGTAAGTTAAAAATTATTTTTTTGTCCGTTCGTCTCGGGTAATCTAGAAAACTGTGTACTGGATTTATTTACCGGAACTTACATATTACAACTTAACATATGACATACTGCATGGCACTTCCTTGGTCGATCCACCTCAATCCATAATGGCTACACTTTGAAAATCAAGATTTATACACTTTCATTTTCGAAAATATAAGCAACTAGCGGTTACCCGCGGCTTCGCCCGCGTAAAAGTTAGCATATGTTGGGCTCTGTACCCCTGACAATATGTATACAAATTTTCATAATGATCGGCTGCTTAGTCAAGCCGTGAAGGAATAACAAACAAACTAAGTACCAAACGCGTGAGTAATACCCCCGGGTGTTGCAAGTGTCTTTATTTTACGGTGATGCTTACCATCAGGCGGGCCCTATGCTTGTTTACCAACTAAAAAAAACTCGCTTTCTCATTTATAATATTAGTAGGATGATTTCTGTAAAACATATACGGGACTCAAATACAAATACATGCTATAAATCGTACGGACACATACAAAACAATGGTAAAATGTAATGGGTAATTTTAGCGAAATCATCGATGTTCGTACGGGTAGTGCCAGGGGAATTGTACCCTAATCAAACAATAAAACATTATCCGGCGCGAATAAACATCGTGATGTGATGCCAGCTAAATTAAGAACCGATGAACACACAGAAAAAATAAAATATGTCATTTATTTTAAACTTTTTTCTTTCTAACTATTCTGATTCGTTCCAATGTCTTAATATTCTGAACCTTTGTCTCGCTAAGCATTAACTATTCTTTAGATAAATAGACAAACTAAACTTAAATTATATTTATCTAAATACCCGTAAATAAACTGCACACAAAAATCTTGAACCATTGTAAACAATGTTAATTCATGCAAATATTTGCATTGTATGAGGATTGAACTCAAAGCTAAACAAAACTTTCCCGACTATGAATTTCAAATATAACTCTTATTTTTCGTTCAAAGATTACAAACAACAGCCTGTGTATTTAACAGTACTAATGACAGACTAAGTTCTAAGTAAAACTTCAAACGAGCCACGCCGATTACTAACAGCCTCGCGCATATTAATACTCTTTGAAGCGTCTGTTTTATTTAACATCGCAAATTAGAACAGAGAAATTACCCTGGTAGGCGACACGCGTCGAACCAAAAAGTACACAGTGTCGTGACACTTCGGTTGAGACAAATAAAGTATGCGAGAACAATACCCGTCTCAGTGAATAATTTTAGCTTACATGCCATCGACGCGACTCCGGTGCGTACAACGAGCAAGTAATAATAGAAGTGACATTAACGCAGATTTATATTTGTCGCTAGTGTAGTTTGAATTATTTTTATCTATGCTCTAATTAGGTTTGATGTTCGTTGGTATAATAATTGATGTAACATTAGTGTCGTGTTTGTAAGGAATCATTAAATCTATATGTTAATAAAATGTGAAAAATCACTGAGTCTCATATTTTATTAAATACGAAACCTCAAAAATAACTTAAGAATTAAAGCTGCGTTTTAAGAGACAACGACTCAGAATTTATAAGAAAACAAAGTTAAAAATAATATTTTTTAAATGAATAAATGTAGAAAAAATATTATTAATTAATTAAAAATCTCGATACGATCCAGCGACTTTCAGAAATCCAGCCGAGTGCTCCAACTGTAAAACTAGAGAGCCATAAATGGTATTTTTTGTTCTTTTATATTATACGGTAAACAAACAGGCAAGCGGGCCACCAATTTCATCCTATAATCTCGTGTAACTTATCCAGTTAAAATTTACATCAACAAAACCGCGCTATCTTTACCGCCCCCCGGGGAAATAACGTACTGTCACACAGAATATACTGGTCGCGCCACAATTAGAGATCGCCAGAAATTGCGTAATTAGAGACCATTAATCGATCTTCATACGACTCGTTGCTTCCCTCTTTGTGTTACACCGAATGCCTCTCCACAGATAAATGAACGTGATATAATTCAGAATAAAACGGGTACCTATTGTTTTAGACAAATCAGTGCATTTGCGAAGTTTACTATAAAATAGGGACTTTGTAGGATGTGGGTGGGTATAGGGTGTGGTTTCTTAATGATGAACAGAAAATAATTTGTAATAACTAATGACTTTCAGATGACAAGCAAGCTACGACATGGGTCCTACTAAAGTACCTAGTAAACGGCGATGGAGCGAGCTCAAAAGGAGATGGCATGATGAGACTCCCTGCGTAAAAGATTGCCAAGACATCGCTTTGGTTAGTAGATGGGTTAGTTATGAGAATTTATTTATAGAAAAACATTAATGTCATATGCTACAGCAATCATTACTGTATGATCTTATTGTTCAGTAACTTTAAGCAGAATATCGAAAAAATTGTCTAAACTTTATTTTCGTTTACGGTACCAGCTGATTACACTCCATTATCTCAATTTAATACACGCCTAAAATCACCCAATATATCACGTATGCGTTTACCGTCCTCAAATCGGAAACCGGAAACATTTGTCCGAAATTCTATAAGAATTGCTCACTTTTTTGATCTAACCGCAGTTTAGGTGATCACTGGGAAGAGTAATGTTGGTAAATGGCAGGAAATTACCGTCCACCTTATCGTCGGATTCAATAAGATGGGAAATAATGAAACTGCAGCAGTGGCTGTTCGCTGATGTTACACGCTTGAATGGGCGTAATTGGAGCTTATTCGGGCTTTTAGGTGTTGGCTATAGTAGTTTTTCTATCGTAAATTAGGGTGATGGCTTCTTTAGTTATAATGTTCATGGGAGACACGTATTTTAGGAATTCAAAATCGCAGTTGAGAGTTGTAATATTAAAACTATTGCTGGAAAGTGTTAGATAGATTTTATCTGCATCAAATTTCTGTAAGTAGAACAACTCGATTGATCTTTAAGATTATAATGATAAACAATAATATACTGTTTTCAAACTTCAGTAAAACCCTGGTATCTAAAAATATGCTGATACTATACAATGGAAGACTAGACTGCGGGATATTATAAAGAGACAAAAATACAAATTATTCTAATAATTATGCAGCAACTGCTATTCGAGTGAACGCTTTAATTAGCGCAGTTACTGCTTATTAGAGCTTAAGGTATACATTACTGTAGCTTTCCAATCACCACGACAAAATTACGTTGCCTTTTCAAAGCTCTTACTTGGCCAATAAATTCAATAATACAGTAATTATGTCAATCGCATTATATTGCGTTCTTTGGCTTCTATTTTATTTGGATTGTCACGACACACACATTTTTAATTATATTAAATTAACTCTCAGTCATACCTTTCTTCGTTATGAATTTGACAACACATTATAGTTTCTCGTTCTTAATGACCTGGAACGTCAATAACCTTTACTTCAACGTCACTATATACACAACAACGGTAGGAATGTGTGGTAAACAAGATCCGATATTTTATTTTCCATTCTCGATTATCTTTTTTATTTTTTACAATAAAAAAAATATTCACAACATCACCAGAATCATATTATTTACGATTACAAACACCATTAACGCCCACACCTGTAGACGTATAAAACTGCCGATATTACGAGAGCGAGTTTAACCTTCAATAAAACGTGTGCCGAATAAGTTAAGTCGAATCTTAAGGGAACATTTGTTCAGTAAAATGTGTGACGAAATTGCGGGTAGGAACGCCAATGCTCGATCACCCTCGCCCCCAACACTTAGCCTTCCCTTTTTACCAATTTCGTAGGCTCTCTCCATACATCAATCTCCAAGTATTATGTCAGAGTAATATACTGTAAAAGCGTTGGATCGACGTGTGTACCTATTGGTGAAATTCAATAATCAGTTATTTAATGAGAATTGAATTGTGAACGGTATTTGGATATTGAAATATGAAATAGGTTTACATTTTTATTTAAATTCACAAAAATTTATATTCAATGTCATATCCAAATACGTAACTAAATAAAATGTAAATAAAATCGTCAGAGGTGTTATTAGGAATGCGCTTGCAATGATTCTGTTGGATTTTCATACTGATTTAGAGAATGAAAATATTTATTTTCTTCGAACAAATTTCTTTGAACAAATTTAAACAGGTAAAGCAGATTGAGAGGTACGCAATATTAAAAGATAATCTTCTGTCATTCTTTAGTCGGATATTCGTCGCCCGAAAAATACTTCAAAATTATAAGAAGTTACGTCGGTGAATCATATAATACGATTACTTGCATTTCATTTCTACATTATCAATACCAAATATACATCTTTAGGCAACTATACAATAATGTTGACTAGTAAATCGCCGAAACTGTTATAAAAGTTTAATTTAAATTTAAATGCATAGTAAAAAAATGTGTGTATGTTACGAAACCAATCTCTCTGTGGTAAGTTTGGCAAAGTCATTTTACACATCTTATTTAATGACTACGTCTCCCCTACCTATCTTAAAACATTCTTATCTGGTGTGCACAAACATAATACCGTATAAGAAGTTACAAGCAACAGAGGAGCGTCGGCTGATTAGACCAGGGACGAGAATGGCTGTGTTCGCTATAAAGATTTTTGGGTAAACGTAATATGGCGTCGTTAGGGTAATACGATGGACCAGAACGGTCTTTATATGCCGCCTCTCGCTCCAATTACTTCGTGTAAAGTGAAACAAACATTGCTGTTATGAATTTTGGTGATTTTAGTTCTATAAGGTTTTAACCTTTAACTCCTAAAGTAAATACTGTGTAGACCGAGATTACGCTGTCTGGTTCTATTTGAAATCCAGTTGTTGTATTATTTTTTGCATTATCTTTTTATTGGGTTTTTTTCGTCCTATATTTTTCTTTTAAATTTCTTAAGCAACTAAGGTCTAGCTCATCTCCCACGTTGATTACTGATTAGAAAAAGTACTTTGTGGTGCTCGTTCTAATATTTGGCTATATTTTTAACTATACGTTATTTACGCCGCGCCTCGTTATATAGTCGCAGTACACATTAATTCTAAGACTTTATGTATTATCAGATAATATAATAAAATAGAATAAAAATATTTTTCATTCATCGCTCATTCTGTGGTAAAAATACTGCAACGACCTTAAAAGTTAACTGCAGACATAAAACCTTATGGTTTAATTTATAAGAACAAAATATAAATCCATCTCGAAAATTAAAATCATTATATATATCACGAGATGCTATCAGCCTTATATGCGTACTGGGATTTACTGCATTAGATCGTTTGTCATTTTTTTTATTGCACATGCGCAATTGAAACTTGATGAGAACATAGCGTCATATAGGTGGAAATATATGTATTTTTTTAGATTTCCCGTTGAAATGAGATGATTTCACGAGATAAAATTAAAAGTAAAAAAAATATATTTAAAAACAAGCTTTTATTTAATTGCGCTAAAAAGAATAAAATAAACTTTTCTTTTAAAACTTTAACTATCAACTTATAACGTCATTACACAATTTATATGACTTATAAGCTTGTCGCGAGATTTAATTACTAACATTTATTCGTAGTACGAGTAAATGTTAGTTCGATAACTATGTTTTCTTATACAGGTAAATCTCGCGACAAGCTTTTATGTCATATAAATTGTGTAATGACGTTATAAGTTGATAGTTAAAGTTTTAAAAGAAAAGTTTATTTTATTCTTTTTAGCGCAATTAAATAAAAGCTTGTTTTTAAATATATTTTTTTTACTTTTAATTTATTTTTTACTTTTTAGTTATCACTGGTCAGGTTTCGCAGTGCCATCTATTGTCGAAAGGCGGTACTAGTCTAATGAATTTATTTGTTACTAGAGAAACCCGCGCAACTTCGTGTGCGTTTATCCCGCTTTCCCGTGGGAATTTCAAAAAATCCTTTCATATCGGTTGCCTACATCATACACCACACTTTTCAGAACACACCCAAAAAATTGTGATATGTTTAGACATATTTTTTTTTCTATTTTTATACTTCTCATTACAATCTTTGGTGTTTATGAAATAGGCTAGCCCGACCGGTGAAGAGCCACCCTTATACAGAATATTGACGTGAAGCAGCAATGCGTTTCGTTCGGGGAGTGAAATATCCGAAATTCTTGTTTGTCACCTTTGGGGTATAAAAAAAATCTAACTCATTCCTTATACTATTTCTCGCTATATCCTGTTTTTTCCTGTTATAGGTCGGCAACGGGTTAGGGACCTTAGAATCTATGTGCTCCATAGTCGACGGTAATCACCTAATATCAAATGATCCATATTCCTGAGCTTGTTTTCCAACCACTTCCGTAAAAAAAATGTATAAGTATATCGATAATTCAGTACCTACAACCTCAGCCTACAACAACACTACGAAATAATAGAGCGAGTCGACGTAATGACATTTCCTATAAGTGAGAAAGAGACAATATCAATATGTATGCCATTTAACCATTGACCAATTTAACTTGAACCCTGTCAAATATTATAAAATTTAATATTTAATTACTTACTATTTATTATCGATGAATATGATTCAGTCCGCTTTAAACATAGTTAGAATTTTAGCTGTTTTTCCGATATCACAAACAGAATAAATAGACGACATTATGATTAAATATTCACAATTTATAATTACATGACAGATGACACTTCACTTCATGGATGTGTCAACAAAATGAAATGTAATTGAAATCAAAAGCACGATTAGTAACATTAGTAACAACGAAGGTCGTCAAGATGGCGACCTCGGATCCTCACCGTACCACGTTGCTTTTTTAAAGTGTACTTTTTTGATAAAAAGTGTTCATTTAAATACTCGACATTGGCGAAATTGTCAATGTGTCGTCAAGACACGACAGAAACGCCATTAATTAAGAAAAGAAAGAAGAATCAAAAGCACTAAGGAGTATGAGTATTGATAATTATCAACTCGAAGAAAATTACCCACAAAATACATATTTTTCTAGAATTTCAATAAAATAAGAATCACGTCTTCCATCAATTCTCTTAAACAATTTTTATGCAAAATTTGAAGTAGATTGGACCAAGGAATCAAGTTGTTCCATACTAACTTTACCCCCCTTTTTCACCCCCTTAGAGTTCGAATTTCGAAAAATCCTTTCTTATCGGACGCCTACATCATATAATAGGTCCACCTGCCAAGTTCCAGATTTTTACGATGAGCGGTTTAGGCTGTGCGTTGATTCTCAGTCAGTCAGTCAGTCAGTCAGTCAGTCAGTCAGTCAGGACAAAGCATTTTATATATATAGATAACTAGCACCAGCAATTAGAATACCTATATAATTTCCTGATTTTACTACAGTCACCCTGCGACAAACTAAACGGGTGTATGTACCCATCAAAAATAAAATACCGACCAAGGGCAAGTAGAACTCGCGCATGAGGGTTCCTTCCCATAATCATACTAGTCATACTATCATACTAATATTATAAATGAGAAAGTGAGTTTGTTTGTTATTCCTTCACGGCTTGACTAATCAGTTGATCATTATGAAAATTTGTATATATATTGTCAGGGGTACAGAGCCCAACATACCTTTTTACCCGTGAAAGTATGTCAATCCAAAGGGAAAGTATTTTTTCTACTATAGAGGGCGCTGTATGGGATGCTATCGGCCAACAGATGGCGCCACAAGTCGCGCTATGGATTGTTTTGTTGTCAAACGAGATCTATGTCATAAAATTAACACGAGCGAAGCCGCGAGGAAAAGCTAGTAGTAGCTAAAATACATTTTAATTCAAAACCGGTATAAAAAGAGCCATATACCAATGTAAAATGTACCAAGGGTAGGATCACATTATATTGGTTGTTTAAAGAAGAAGAAGTAACTACAAATTTACAATTTTCAGATTTATTCCTGTACTTGTGCTACATTATCTTGCTTCTTGCCAAATTTCATGATTCTAGGACAACCGGAAGTACCCTATAGGTTTTTGGTCGGAACGGTTTTGTACGAAAAACGGAACACAAACGGCTGTATCGTAATTTTGTTATCATAATATTGTATTGTCATCTGATCTACAGTTTTAAGCAAAATTTCAGCTCAATCGGTCGTCGGGAAGTGGTTCAAATTTTCGTTCCAAGATTCCGCCCTTACATACATTCATACATACATACATACAAGTCAAGTTAAATAAAAGCTTTTAAAAAGTAGCCTATGTCCTGTACCCTCTACAATTATGTATACAAATCAAACAAAAACATACTCACTTTAACGTTTATTACTAGTTTGAATACACAATGGACTTTTTATCGTTCCTAAGTTCGATAGTTCGCAAAATCGCCCTATAAATTTTACACTTGTATTTGCTTAAATTTCTCAAGTTTATCATAGTTCAGAAACGCGCATTCGTTAAACGGACGACCGATCGAATTCATTGAGAAATCCCTATAATTATTGCTAGTAATAACTAAATATGTTGTTCTTATTACTACCTATTTATTGGGTAAAATTACATGTTTTGTATTAATTACATTACATGAGTAAAACAAAGGCTACTATACTAACAGCCTTTAACTATTATATTTAATTACAGAGATTTTATATTCCTATATCACTAAATACATAATACAAAAACAACTAAACATTTCCTATAACTCGTGAAGCATTTTAGTATTATACATTTTGAGTTAATCACATTGAGTACATTTACCTATTGTGGTTTTATTAATAGGCTTATAAATGCACGTTTGACCTGATTTCAAAAATAACTCAATTATATCCGTGGATCCATAAAGGTAATCAAACAGAATATTATATGTGATGTTAAGTGTGGTTAATAGTTTATGATGAGCCTACTAAATTATAATTTCAGTGAAACATAAAATATGTCGGTTAGTTGCGGATAGCCTCATTTCTCTATCACGCCGGGGAAACTCCGAGCATAGCCCTCTCAAGATTCCCCATACGGCCCCCATTGAAGGTCCATGTCTCGGTACCGTACGTCATCACTGGCGACACACATTGATCGAAGACTCTTCAGAGACTCCCACTCTGAAGACTCTTCTGAAAAGGGAGTTCTCAGGGAGTGGGAGTTCATTTCACTGCTGAACATAGGAACCACTCGCTTCTAATAATCATCATCATAATCACCTCTGGCACAAGAAGTCCACTGCTAGACATAGGCCTCCCCCAAACGTTTCCAGTGCGTCTGGTTGGTCGCGGCCTGCATCCAGCTGTTTCCTGTGACTTTCCTTAGGTCATCGTCCTCTAATGATAATAATCACAAAATTTAGTTAGACCATTTTCACAGAATGGGTTTATCAGGATTAAAACCTAATCAAGTTACTTTTTATCCAATTTTTATTCATCCTCTGAACAGTTTCTACTAACTCGCCACATATAATCCATACATACCACATAAAATACTTAACCTATTTACAATTCAAAATATTTACAAAAACACGTTTAAAATAATTCACTTAGTACTAAACCAAACACACATACATAGTTATAATTTCACACAAATCCATTCATTACACATACATTTCAATCCCATTCATACATAACACTAAACATCAATATAAATACAATATTTATTAAATTCACAAGCACCGCCAGGCGATACTCGTAGTATGTAGCATGGTTGCATTTTCGCTGCGCTTGCACATTCCTCGGCAATCCTCGGTGGCCGTCGAAGCCCGTCGCTATGCAGCCAATTTAGTATCCAACCGATCTCTGCGCAGGTACTACGTCGCTCGCTCCCACGCCTGTGCGTTACGCGAAATTAATACCTGTTGTTTAAAGCTTTCTCTTCCGAACTTTCTTGCTGTATAACTTCTATCGTCTTACTATTCTCTTGTGCTCTCCTTCTGACTTTCTATAGGCTTATGTATGCTTGTAATCTGTGTGTTGTGAATAATATATGATTTACAAATCAGTGACAATTTTGATTATCATCGTTCCTGCATACATCACGCGCATACCTACCTATAACTGGTGACCCCGTTGGAACACGAGGAAATTAGGATATTTTGGAAGATTAGGGACTTCAAGATGTCTAGTGACAGCGATACTCAGACGTCGCAGACAAATGTGGCCACGCGCCCAAGGCGGCCGCACAAAATGGCGGACCCCGTGCGCGACACCTCGACATCTACAGCAGCCCCATCGCTTGCTCCGCCCGTTCAGATGCGAATTCCACCATTCTGGCCCGAGAAACCGGCGATTTGGTTCGCGCAAGTAGAATGCCAGTTCGCAATCATGCGGATCACCGACGATGCAACGAAATTTTACCATGACTGTGTTGGCTACGTTGGATAGGCAGTACGCAACAGAGGTTGAGGACATTCTCACCGGTCCAGCTGATTACACTCGCCTAAAGTCGGAGCTCATCAAACGACTGTCGGTGTCCAGAGAAAACAAGGTGAAGCAGTTGTTAATGCACGAGCAGCTCGGGAACCGTAAGCCTTCACAATTTTTACGCCATCTGCAACACCTTGCCGGTCCAAATGTACCAGAGGATTTTGTGAAGACCATTTGGACAAGTCGCTTACCAGTGGGAATGCAACCGATCGTCGCATCGCAACCGACGCTGACTTTAGACGCGCTCGCCGAACTCGCCGACCGCGTTAACGACATCGCAGCGCCAGCGCAGCAGGTAGCGGCAACGTCAACGTCTGTGCTAGACCAGCTGACGCAGCAGGTTGCGGAATTAACCAGACAGGTCAGCGCACTGACAACGCAGGTTAATAGACAACCTAGACCGCGCGACCGAGGCCAAAGACAGAGACAACGAAGCCGATCATCGTCACGGACCAGATCGCAGTCCAACTACCGCCGATTTCCTGTCTGTTGGTATCACCACAAGCACGGGACTACGGCCAACTACTGCGTCAAGCCATGCGATTTCAAGCCAACGTCGGGAAACAGTCCGGGCAGTCAGTGATGGCGACTAACGACTGCCAAAACACCACTGGTCGCCTCTTCATCACGGATCGCGTTACAAACGTTGACTTTTTAATCGACACCGGGAGTGATATTTGTGTGTACCCTGTTTCCGCGCTTAAAGAACAACGGTGTAAAACTAATTATCAGCTCAGTGCTGCCAATGGTTCCGCTATCGACACATATGGCTACATTCAATTAAATTTGAATTTAGGTTTACGCCGCAATTTTCCGTGGCGCTTTGTAGTCGCCGACGTCACGAAGGCTATCATTGGCGTAGACTTTCTTTCCTTTTTCAAACTTATCGTTGACATAAGTGATAAGAAATTAGTCGATAGCTTAACCAGTGTCAGCGCCGTAGCATCGGTGTTAAGTGGCGATTGTTTAGTGTCCAGTGTAAAAGTATCGACTGGCGGTAGCGGTGAGTACTTTAAAATTTTATCCAAGTATCCGGAAATAACTCGTCCGGCTGGCACTCCGGGTTTTGTCAAGCACCACACACAACACCACATACGCACCACATCAGGCCCCCCAGTATCGTGTCCACCTCGTAGGTTAGCGCCGGAGAAATTAAATATTGCTAAGCAGGAGTTCGAGGTGATGCTGAGCAATGGTACCGCTCGCCCATTCGATAGCCCTTGGTCGTCTCCCCTACACCTTGTATCTAAAAAGGATAACGGTTGGCGTCCTTGTGGGGACTATAGGTTACTTAACGCGCGGACAATACCTGATAAGTACCCGATCCGTCACATTCACGACTTCTCCCACAATTTATCTGGTTGTAAGTACTTTTCTACAATAGACCTGGTTAAGGCTTACAACCAGATCCCAGTGGCTGAAGAGGATATTCCGAAGACGGCCATAACAACTCCATTCGGGTTATTCGAGTTTCCGTTTATGACATTCGGGTTACGCAACGCGGGACAAACCTTTCAGAGATTCGTCGATGAAATGACTCGCGGCCTCGATTTTTGCTATCCCTACCTCGACGATTTCTTGGTGTATAGCAAGACTCGAGAGGAGCACGAAGACCATCTGCGACAACTTTTCACCCGTATGAAAAGTTATGGCGTTCTCATAAACACAAGCAAATGTGTCTTCGGTGCCCCGGAGGTAACTTTTCTCGGCTATCACATATCCGAATATGGTACGAAACCCCTGGACGGTAAGGTGAGAGCTATTTCCGACTTTCCCGTACCCAAAACCGTCAGAGAACTTCGACGATTCCTGGGCATGATAAATTTTTACAGGCGTTTCCTGCCCAACGCTGCCCAGATACAAGCCCCTCTGAACGCATTATTGACCGGTTCTGTGAAGGGCTCTCACCCTGTTGTCATAACAGGGGACTCTCTTAAAGCTTTCGAAGCTTGCAAAGAAAGCCTTTGTAAAGCAGCTCTTTTGGCTCATCCTGACTCCCAAGCTACGTTAGGACTTGTCACAGACGCCTCCGATACGGCGATAGGTGGAGTCCTACACCAGAGAAAGGATGGAGACTGGCAGCCTCTAGCATTTTTCTCGCGCAAGTTGAGCCCGTCACAAACGAAAAATTCTCCGTACGACCGTGAGCTCCTTGCTATTTACGAGAGCATAAGGTACTTTCGCCATATGCTAGAGGCCACTACGTTCACAGTCTATACTGACCACAAACCTCTCTGTTACGCCTTCCACGAGAGAAAAAGTAACTGTTCCCCGCGTCAGTATAGACATCTTGACTTCATCTCGCAATTCACAACCGACGTGCGTCATATTTCAGGTAGGGACAATGTCGTCGCCGATACACTCTCTCGCGTTTGTGAATTGCAAATGCCCGTGGATCTAGATCGTATGGCCCAGCTCCAAGTCACAGATCCTGAGCTCGCTGAACATCTTCAAGGCGATAGTTCATTGCGCCTTACAAAGATGAAGTTACCTGGAAGTCGTAGCGAACTGTACTGCGACGTCAGTACACCGACTCCCAGGCCTTTCGTCCCTAAACAACAGCGTCGGCAGGTATTTGACTGTCTCCACTCGCTCAGTCACCCAGGTGCTAATGCGACTGCCAAGCTCGTCGCTCAACGCTTCGTCTGGCCACTGATGCGGAAGAACTGCCGTGAATGGGCTAAGGCATGTTTGGCGTGCCAGCGCTCGAAGGTAAACAGACACGTCGCGTCACCTCTTGGTACGCTCGATTTACCTTCGGCGCGATTCAAACATGTCCATTTAGACCTGATTGGTCCTTTAACGCCTGCTGGTGATTATCGGTATTGCCTCACACCCGTCGATCGCTTTACGCGATGGCCGGAAGCTGTGCCGCTTACCGATATCACCGCCGAAACAGTGGCCAAGGCATTTGTATCCTGCTGGGTGTCTCGCTACGGTTGTCCTATCGAGATAGTAACCGACCGCGGAAGACAGTTCCTTTCAGCGCTATTTCAGCAACTGTCGAAATCCATCGGTTTCGATCATCGAAAGACAACTGCCTACCACCCACAGTGTAACGGCTTGGTGGAACGTTTCCACCGGCAACTGAAGGCAGCCATAACATGTCACGCCGACGCAAACTGGACTGAAACGTTACCGCTCGTGCTGCTAGGTATCAGGAGTGCTTTCAAAGAAGACCTCCAGTCTTCATCAGCCGAGCTGGTTTATGGTGAGCCTCTCCGCCTCCCCGGCGAATTTTTCGGGCACGATGTCACCGGCTATACGACGGATATCACCGATTTCTCAGCCCGTATGAAGTCATTTGCCGAGAACATACGTCCAGTTCCAACCCAGCACCACTCTAAACCCAGAACCTTCGTGTACAAAAACCTTTCCACATGTAGCCACGTATTCCTTAGGGAAGACTTGCTACGTGGTTCTCTTCAGCCTGCGTACACTGGGCCACACGAAGTTCTGAAAAGAGGTGTCAAATGCTTTACTATACGCGTAAAAGGGAAAGAGACTACAGTAAGTATAGACCGCCTAAAACCGGCTTACATACTGTACGACGATCCATCCCCATTACAACGTGAATTTCATCCCCCGGAGCCTTCTCAGTCACCATCAAACTCGATCTCTGACGATTCCGCTATAAAAATTACGCGTTCGGGAAGAAGAGTACATTTCCCCGATTACTATCGCCCGTAGACACGGTCTCTGGAGGGGAGTGATGTGGGCGACTCGCCACATATAATCCATACATACCACATAAAATACTTAACCTATTTACAATTCAAAATATTTACAAAAACACGTTTAAAATAATTCACTTAGTACTAAACCAAACACACATACATAGTTATAATTTCACACAAATCCATTCATTACACATACATTTCAATCCCATTCATACATAACACTAAACATATACTATAAATACAATATTTATTAAATTCACAAGCACCGCCAGGCGATACTCGTAGTATGTAGCATGGTTGCATTTTCGCTGCGCTTGCACATTCCTCGGCAATCCTCGGTGGCCGTCGAAGCCCGTCGCTATGCAGCCAATTTAGTATCCAACCGATCTCTGCGCAGGTACTACGTCGCTCGCTCCCACGCCTGTGCGTTACGCGAAATTAATACCTGTTGTTTAAAGCTTTCTCTTCCGAACTTTCTTGCTGTATAACTTCTATCGTCTTACTATTCTCTTGTGCTCTCCTTCTGACTTTCTATAGGCTTATGTATGCTTGTAATCTGTGTGTTGTGAATAATATATGATTTACAAATCAGTGACAATTTTGATTATCATCGTTCCTGCATACATCACGCGCATACCTACCTATAGTCCACGTAGACAAAGTCGCAAGCAGAAGCTAGTGCCTTACATAATACAAAACAATGTCAGTCCATTCTGAAATGATTAACTTATGTAAGGCGTGAACGCGTTAATTCTTGACACTCTGTGAGAGTTCTTCTAAAATACTTTTATTAAAAACATCTGCGTTCAAAGAAAGCTTTTACATGAGCTATTTTTAATGTCATATTTTATTCATTTTGTCTTCATAATTGCCATCGACATTTATTGTGTATTTTAGCTTTAAGTAAATTGACAATGACTTTTTCTATATTATTTATCTATCTTTCTTGTTATATATAGGTAAAATGTAATAGAATATTATACAGTTTTCAAAGAACATTTTTTGTTTTCTAATAACAATGATTCTTAAAACGCAGATTCCCATAATTATAACTGCTCCTTAATAAAATTTCTGAAAAACGTATTGAAACTGGACTATCTCTATTTTTGTTAATTTTTCCAATAGTTTGAAACTTAGTTACAGTTAAATTGAGTAAAAAATACACTCCGCCGGCCACAAATGGCGGTATAAAGTTACAAAGTGTTTTACTACAAGTTTCTCGAATCAAATCAAAGTTTTATCGAACAATAATGGAACGGATATCTACCGATATCCTGATAAAGTCACGACTGGGACAATAATCGGGGAAAATGCGAGGAATTTCCTTGATCCTAACAATACAAATTGGTCCGATGAGGTAATAGCCTCATTTTGATTAGCGATTATCCTATTTTTCGCAATGGCAAACGTATTTTCGTCTTTTTAGACATAAATAAATTAGATATATTGATGATTGATATTTTTTTTAGTACTTAGTTAAAGTTTTGCTGTGAGGTGCAGGCTTGCAGCCATCGAGTATGTAGTTTGCAGCAATTATACGCGTGTGCTCACCAAATATACTAGGTTTTAGCAAGTACCACAAGGTGCAAACTTGCTATAAATGCGCTACCTGCGAAGTGCAAACTTGCAACAAACGCGCCGCATATACGAGGTGCAAAAACTAAAAAGTATAATTTAGGCGGGTAACTTAATACGACTAATTTATTTAATCGCAATATTTTAACAATGGAGACGTGGTAATGCAGTGCCATCAAAAACTTTATGCAAACAACAATTTAAATAGTCAACCCATACATTTTTATATGAACAAAATTATATATGTATGCAATTAATTATGGATATTTCCCCCCGGTCTGTGCACGCAGTTTCCGCATTGTCCACCGCAGCAAGTGAGCCGTGAAGCGAGTCGACGTTTTGTATCGCCGTCTTTCATCTTACGCGGCGACTGTAACAAATGATCTCGAGGGGAGGCTGTGCTGGACTTGCCATTTCAGTAATGAAATTGTTTTTTTTTATAGTAGCATTATAAATTACGTTTAGATTAGAAGACGGTATAATATCCACTTTTCTGTAAATGTGCCTCACGATTGTGACGTTGTAATTTACATGTTTATATTAATTTCATAGCAGTTTTTTATCATTGTCTCTAAATTTTTTTATGTCATACCACAAGCAAACAAGTGAGCAAACCACGTGATGGAAAGAGGTTACCGCTGCCTATAAACATCAGTAATACCAGAGGTACCCGGCGAGTACCAATGTCTGCTACAAGGAAGGAAATAGGAGAAAAAGGGATCGGGGAAAGGAGTTGGATTTCCGGATCTCTCATTCTCTGAAAGAAACGCATTGATGCTTTACGCCAATATTCTGTGAGAGGGTGATACTACTCAGGTAGAGCTAGCCCGTTATATAACTACCACTCTAGCGTAGGTTCAAGTTATGCGATGATCGAATAATGATCATACTTTTAATCCCATGCACTCCAATACGAGTGAGCAAATAATGTAAACTTTAGACGGATGCAATCCGACCCTTTTAATAGAATTTTAAGAAATTTAGTATTTTGCATGTGCTTAGAGTTAGAGCCAAATATATCTATTTATTAATCACAAAATTTCAACATATTGAACAGCCTATTAAAATAGGGAACGTCGTAGAAATTCTTGAGTCACCAATGTTCATAAATTTTTATTATTTCATTAAACGCATAGATTATTTCACAGCCTCTCTTTACTGTCTAAGATCTGCCTTAAAGATATAGTGTGCTTAGATGTGTTACTCGTGTTTTATGGACTACTCACCCCATACCAAGATTCAATTTAGATTCGCCAATGAGATAAAAACGTATAGAAACTTACAGGGGTGGCTACGTACTGAGAAATGGTGACGTAAAGTCTTAACGTTAATCCTTATATTAACACTTTTAAGCCGAATTAAATTCTTCTATAGCACGATGAACAATAAATAACAGATTTACCCAAACACCTATCTAGTTTTTGATTCGAAATTAATAAGTGATAATATGAGTTTATCCTTCTAAAGTTATTCAAATGTTAAAGGAAATAATTGAAACACTTTAGATATGGTTTATTGTAGAGACAAGAAATAATTGTTTAGAAAAGAGATTTATGTTTATAGTTAGTTTTAATACTTAAATCTATAATGAGAACGAAATTCCACAGATCAATCAATCCGCCTGTGATTACTAGAGCTATGTATGTAAATTAGTAGCCAAAAGCCATAAAATTTCACAAGCATAGAATAAAAACTATTTCTTGTTTACATGAATAAGGTTAACGCGAACCTTGTGCAAATTTACTGTTGTACAGAGATTTCATAGAAGAGTGACGACCTCCGTGGCGTAATGGTTACCACGCCAGACCGCCACCCAGGAGGTCCCGGTTTCGAATCCCGGTCGATGAAAAACGTCATGATGAAAAACGATCTTTTTCTGATTGGTCTTGGATGTTAATCTATATGTATTTGTCATAAAATATAGTATCGTTGAGTTAGTATCCCATAACACAAGTTTCGAACTTACTTTGGGGCTAGCTCAATCTGTGTGATTTGTCCCTATAGGTATTATATTTATTAGTGATAATCACGAAATTGGAGTATTTTGGCGTAATTTTTTTGTTAATATGATTCCGAAACGATTAGCTAAACATCTCGAAAAACCATAAATTAACTTTTCCAATAGGGTTTTTAGGGCATATACATGATGTACGTACGTATAATAAGAACATCATTACAGAACCCAGTAGTCGACCGAACCAAAGACTAACTATAATACCTACTCTGAAGTATATTGATTATTTATTGACCTAAATAAAGTACTGAAACAATAGGTGGGCTTAATGTTAATTGCATTACGATCAATTTAACAAGAAATGTGTTAATTTTCGTAAAATAAGATATCAAACGACTCGATCCACTAAATTCAGTTTATAATAATTATACACACAATAGACGAATATTCAATATTACTATTTACGTTTATGTCAATCAGACTCCAGTTCCATCAACATCATCTGGATGAATGGACCTCTACCGCTGTTCGATTCCTGTGACACTTCCTTCCACGCACAGTAAAGATCTGGAACCCACTCCCGCCAACGGTGTTTCCAAATGACTATGACTTGGGAACCTTCAAGAAGCGAGCATACGTGCACTTAACTTTAAAGAAAGGTAGGGTACAGCGGATAAATAATCCGCTCAAATCGGATCAGCCCGTCTGGAGAAGGACCTCCACCTTACAGAAGATCGTAGCCAAATAACATTGGTCTCGGCCATGTTGTGTTCCTACGGTGAGTAAGGTCTCCAGAGCTCCATTTGAGGGGGGGGTTGGGAGGGTTGGCAACGCGTGAGTAATACCGCCGGTATTGCAAGCGTCTATAGGCTACGGTGATGCTTACCATCAGGCGGGCCATATGCTTGTTTGCCAACTTTGTAGTATAAAAAAAAACTTAAAAGGCCGGCAGCGGCTCAGGGACTCCCCCGGTGTCTCTGTGCTCCATGGGTGGCGGCGATCACTTAACATCAGGTGACCCGCATGCTCGTCTGCCAACCTCTCACATAAAAAAAATGCCGGTACATGCCTCCGTTATTTGATTATATTGATAGCAAATTCTAAATGAAAATTACTATGATGACGTTTATACAGTAGGCCGTCAGAGGCTTTTTCCCAAGTAGCAATAAAAATAATCTGTATAAATTAATCTATTCTGTAAGTCACCACTATTTTGGAAATGTGAACATGCTTGACATTGCTAGACGTATAGTTTCATAGTTGGTCTGTGTAGACGCGTTGATTGATGGCTACCGCGGAAAAGTTCAGCCAAGTTACGTTGAGGGTCTTGATTAGTGAAAATGAGGGATCGTGTACGTGTTGCGTATAATTATCACATAGAACTTGAGGTTTCCGACTTATTTGTAAGGGACGTGTTTTTGCATGTCTGTATTACTTAGGGTGATGTTCCGAGCTGTAACTTAATTATTATGTACACGTAGAGCCAATGGATGTAATTCAAGCAATTATGCCAATTGTGATGTTGAGCTAATTTCATGAGGTTTTAACTTACCTAATATTAAATTATATAAATAATAATATATTAATTGAAACTATAACGGATAGAGATTTAACTTTCTTTTATAAGTTGTGAAAGTATTCGTCAAAATTTCTCATATAATTTAAAACATTTTTTTTTTAAATTCTAGGTAGCTTAGAACAAAATAAAATTATAAAACACAGTTGTCTTGTGTCAGTTGCGCTAAGTCCTTCTCGACTACGCAACAGATTGGTGCACCAGCATCATCAGTTACATTATCGATAAAGACGGTTTACAAAACTAAACTTTCCATAATTTCCAATAGATTGCGCAGATTATCTCCCGTGCGTTCGTGTATAATAAGAAAAAGTCCTTAACAATATTGTGTTATTTTGCAAATGTTTCCATACAAGAATTTTCTGTTCAAATAATGTTATTTATAACAAATACATTCTTTGAATCGGGATCAACTTATTCCCCTGCTTTGTTAGCTACTACAAAACGAATTTTATAGACATTGGCGTAAGGGGAGTGAACTGGATCCCGTTTGTGGGATATCGTCGTTGGCACTGGATAACTACGTATCTGACATTTTCTACTATATAATGTTTTATTTTTTTATTTATTTCATCACATAGTTGTCTAGATAATTATTATGAATTTCATAATGCTCTATTTAACTGTCAACAACACATTGAACGTTAAATGTGTAAAAATACGAGGTGCTGATACTGAAATAGTATTTAAAATAAAATAAAATCATTTATTTTGCAAGTAGATTTACAAGAAATACTTTTACACGTCAATTTTTTATTTATTTTTTATTTATCTGTTATGCTAATATATCTATTTTTACCCGATTGCGCAAGGCAAAGGATATTGATACGTTGTTTTATTAACGATTGCCAGTTCAATAAATCTATGATTTGAGGTCATTTTAGACAACTTGCCTTGGCTCTTATCTTGCATTTGGTGTAAATAATTGGTTAAAATGATTTGTCTAATGGAAATCATGAATGGGAATTAAAAAATAATGGTGGTCACAGTCTATTTTGCTACTTCGATTGTTCGAATAAACAGTAATTACAAAACAAAATTACTATGACTAAAATACGCAAAGTTGAAACCAGCTCATACGCAATGAGAAGCAGTTAGCACGCACAAAAACAGATACGCAACGTTAAAACCAGAATTATCTGGTTTTACCGTTGATGATACGCAGTGTTGAAGTTGAAAATACGCAATTTTGAAAAAGCAGATATGCGTCATTGAAACCAGTAGATATTCGATACGCGGTTATGCCATATCACTGACGATATGACTAGAATCGGTTTCTTTATTAAAGTTCAGGTTTGTGATAGGTGCGTTGGCGCCATAACCCGACACTCCCTCAGGAAATAAGCAGCAGTCGACGACATGTCTCCAAGGAGTGAACTCGCGATGGTTGGTTAGTCTTTCTTCCCAGTTTTACACCCTCTTTTATTATTTTCATAACACGTACAGCGGATAGTATCCTGTTTCGTTGTGATGTTAATAGGATAAGTCAAGTTTTATGGCTAAAATATTTGTGGCTGTTTATAATAGTTTACTAGAAAAGCAGTTTTAATACTGGTTTTTAATTTCAACTGATTTCATGTAACCCTTTTGAATGAATTATTGGACCATTTGGTACTTGAAGTCAAAGGATACTGATATGTTTAATAATAATAATAATAATAATAATAATAATAATAAAGTTTATTTTCTCCACAAAAACAAGGCATTACAAATATGTTTGTATATGGTTTACAAGTATGTACATTAAAAGTAATTGTGGAGAACTGGTGCCCATGCTAGGTTTCCGAAGAACCTGTATTACGGGTCACCAGGTCTCCCCCATTATTGTAAGGTGCTAAACTAGATTAGTAAACTTATTAGTGAAATAACAATGATATGTTAGGGTGAATACGGAGAATTTCTAAATAAGAATCACACATTTTAAATTTAGACAATAATCAAAAGTTAATTTTTACACAAAAAGAAAGTAGGTTTAAGTATAATTTTTAACTGGTTAGAGAATACAATACAGATGGCACAGTCAAGAGCAGGTCGACCTTCACATATATTTTTGTACCGTTCTTAAGTTCTATGTCATAAGAGAAAAATGGTTCCGCGAGTGAAGCTCGACGTGCACACGACTGCACCACAGGTAAACGCAACATTGCATTATTATTAGGATAATTATTAACATTGCATTGATTAGGATAGAGTTATCATAAGAGATTCGGTCTCGTTATACGTGAGTTTTTGTAACCATTCACTTACAGTTTTTTTACAATAAAATTTGTTAAGGGAAAAAATTGAAATTTTGGAATGAATTTTTTTGTAAAGAGAAGGTCCAAGAAAATAGTTAAATCGTTTTATAAATTCCGTTTTGGGCAGCGGTATAGATATATTAAGTCTATTATTCCTAGTTAGGAGTTGAGGAGTGTATGGAGTACGTGAGTGTTGTTGGTTTATAGTAGCAAGAATAAATAGCTGTCTCACTGTAAGCATTCCACAATGTTCATAGAGTTCCGTTGTAGGGTATCTAAACGGTTTAAAAGTGGAAACCTTTAAGACAGCCCTTTGAGCCCTTTCAACTGCTAGGATATATGATTTGGAAGCACCACCCCATGATGAGATGCAATAGGTAATAATGGATTGACACAGGGCCATGTAAGTCATACGGAGGATTTTAGCGTCGGCTATATATCGTAACTTTCTGAATACATATATAAGTTTTCTAATACGACTTGATAGTAGCGCAATATGAGGGACAAAGCTCAGGTTCTGGTCAATTGTGATACCGAGATATTTGGTAGTGGTTTTAATTTCCAGTCTAGGGCATATACATGAGTTGTTATTACAAAGAGAGGACGCATGAGAATGAGCAATTAATTCAAATTGAGCAGGATTGGGTCGATTATTATTTCTAATTGTGAATGCCATATAGTTGGTCTTGTTGACATTTAATGTGAGATAATTATTATTAAGCCATTTCATCACTCGGTTAAATCCTATCTGTGCGGATCTAAATGTTTCCCGCCAGGTCTCTCCAGTAAAAACGAGGGCTGTGTCATCTGCAAAAGATATTATTTTACCATTCTGCAGTGACAAGTTGCACAAATCATTCATGTACACCAAGAACAGAGATGGACCCAAAATACTCCCCTGTGGGACACCGTAATCTATTCCTTGATCAGAACTAGTGAACAAACCAATTCTCACACGCTGACAGCGATTAGATAGATAATCTTTGAACAAGTCCAGCTGTGTACCTCTGATACCCATTGTCTCCAGTTTGGTTATAAGCAAAGGAATGGACACTGTGTCAAAGGCTTTTCTGAGATCCAAGAACATGACAATGCATTTTATTTTGGAATCCAATGCCCTAGCTACAGTGTCGATAACAGTTTCAACTGCTTGAGACGTTGATCGATTGGGGCGGAAACCAAATTGGTGATCAGACAGAAGGTTATTTCGCTCTAAGTAGTTAGTAAGAGACTTATGGATAATGCGCTCCAGGATTTTCGAAAGTGTCGTCAATAAGCAAATAGGGCGGTAATTATCAACAAGATCGTTGTCACCAGACTTATGGATCGGATGTACCATTGCAATTTTAAGCAATCGTGGAAAGGCACCTTTAGTGATACATAAATTAAATAAATGTGTAATTGCAGAAGCTAATTGTTTTTTGTAGTTTTTTAGAATTGTGGCCGAAATATTGTCCCATCCAGGAGAAGCATCTGGTTTTAAGGAGTCAATAATGCTATAAATATCTTGCTCATCAACGTTAGTGAGTACAAAGGAGTTCAATGTAGACGGAGGTAGGTTATAAGTTGATGTGGAATCCGGAGTAAATTTTAATGCTAATGTTTTACCGACGTTAGAAAAATACTCGCTCACGTAGTCTAAGGATGCTGTTGGAGTAGATTTAATAGATAGAAGAGATTCTGCTTGGTTGTTCTGTTTGTTCATATGAGTTGCCTTGCGAATAGCTTCCCAAAGTTTTTTGATGTTGGAGCCTGCCTTTTTTATTTCTTCTTTGTCATGCAACCTTCTTAATTTTTTGATTAAATTATTCAAGTAGTTCCGATATCTATTGTAAGTTACTTTAAGTATTTCGTTATTAGGGTTTAGTTTAAGAGTTCTATGCATTTTGTCCCGATTTTTCATGCATCTCACCAAACCTGGGGTGATCCACGGTTTCAGTGTACGTTTACGATTTGAGATAGTGTTTAACTTAGAGGATGAGTTGATACATTTTTGTAGAGAGTTTGTAAAGTAGGACGTAGCAAAATTAGGATCACAGGTCTCAAATAATGGGGAGAAGTCAATATTATTAATTTCGTCAGTTAGTTTTGAATAGTTAATTTTAGTTTTTTTTGTTTGAGAGTTGCTGATTTTTTTTATTGAAAGAACAAGTAGAACAGGGTGATGATCAGTTATAACAGTGTCGATCACCAAGGTTCGAGCAGGAGAGCTAGATTTTAACATAATATGGTCTAAGCATGCGTCATTGCGTGTGTTTAGTTTATGAGCTGGAAGCAGACCATGAAAAGCTAAAAGATCCAAGTATTGGCAGGAACTGTCATCATTATTATTTGATATATTAATATTAATGTCACCGACTATAATTATGGTTTTAAAAGAGCTTAATTTAGTAAGAATATTGTCAAGAGAACTTAAGAAACCTGAGATATCGCGGTATGATGGAGATCGATATATTCCTACAACAGCAGTATGTGTCCCCAATTTAATAATCACATTATTTGACTCACAAATATCATAAGATATTGTCCCTACATTCGATACTGAGTTATTGACATAAATAACAACGCCATCATTTTGGATGTGATTGTTAGAACTAAAGTAGCTTGAATAACCAGATAAATTGGGAATTGCTGGGTTTGATAGAAGCCAACATTCACTTAGAACAATGATGTCTAGATGAATGTTCATTCTAGTTAGTAATATCAATAGTTGGGAAAAATTTGCCGTAATACTACGAATGTTTTGATTGAGTACAGTTAGGGAATTGTTGGGGTTCTGGATTTCCTGTGATGCTTCTTCGGGACCACAAAATGAAGCCATAGATATCGAGAATTCGTCTAGTTGGGTTAATATATTAGGCATTGAATCGAATTTTAAAAATAGGGTTACAAAGGTTAAATTCTAAGTGAACTAAAGTAAAATACAGTCGGTTTGTAATTTCACAGTAGCAATAACAATTTTTTTGGAATGATTGTTTAAGTATACTTTTTAAAGGGTGGTATGCTATAACTGAGTAAATGGTTACGTATTTATGGAGTAATAGTTGGGCATAAAAACAGAAGGACGAATGTGTGTAAGATGCAATGTGCGGACTAAGAACAGTAAATATAATTTTAAACAAATAGAGAACTAATATTGATACATGTGGTAGTAGGACCCTAGTTAGTCATCTCGATGAAAGCGTGGCAAAGTCCTGTTCACTTTCAATGCGCAGTACTGATGAGTCTTGGGTTTTCCTAATAAAAACTTTTCCAAATGATGTCCAGGTACTATGGTAGTGGTTATCTTTTACAGCCTGACGCGCCAAAAACGCAAGTCTTCTTGCTAAGGTAGTGAGTGACTCATCAATGTAGATAGGCTTAGAAGGACCAGCTAATCCAATGGTATTAGTACTCAATTTCGAATCCCTATGATTCCTATTGTATACTCTAGTCTGGGTAATGAAGCCCTCTTTGCGAGAGGCTGTTGTGAAATTGACAACAATGTGATTGTTGGCGTCATTTTTAGTCTTTAAGCGATAGACGTCATTAATATCTGAGTCCAGTAGAGGTTGTTCAATAGTATTGCCCACTAGTTTGACCAACGTCTTCAAAGAAGATTTGTTTTCGGAGGGTTGCTTCGGAATGTTTCTAATTTCAATTGTGGTTGCGCGCGCATTACGCTCCATTTGCTCGATTCTACTCTCCAATGATTCAATTTTTTGTTCATAAGCCTTATTTTTTTGTTCTAGGGCTTGAACTGTTCCAAGCAGATCATCATATCTAGATGACAAGAAGTTTATACTCTTTTGAATTTCAGAGTTCTGGTCCTTAATGGCGTGAATTGGGGTAGCGAGAGATTCAAACTTCGCTGTTTGTTGTTTTTCAAATGAAGAGAACATTTCCCTCATTTGGTTCAAAATTGCGCTAGAATCTAATGAATCTTCTTCGTGTTTACGTTTCATTCTACGCTTAATAAAATCTTGATCCCCACCATCCAGTTTTTGGGAGGTGCTATATAGATGAGGGTCAGAGCCATAACTAGTTACCGGTGTCTTAGACAAACTCGGACGAATCACAGGTTGAACCGGAGAGCGCTGAGTGGCCATTGGAGTGGATTTTAATAAAATAAAATAAAAAAAATAAAAAAAACAAACTCACAATAAAATTATTTTCTGATAGTTTGGTAGGTAGGTGCGCGTGCTATGTGGCTGCAGCGATAATGGCTTAGTAGATTTCGTCGGCTGAATTCCAATGACTCGTGGTCGAATGGTTTACTGTGTAGCTTCTTAAGTTCCAAGACTGCACGTTCGAGCCCACGCATACGCACACTTTTTCACTCACAAATTTTGATTTTAATATTTATTTAACAATTTTAAAATAATAGCGGCAGCGACCAGTGGACACGTCCACGCTTGACAGCGGTCCAGGGGGGAGAGGTATATAATAAAAATTAAGTAATAACACTTTTAGCAAAAAGCTTTTCTTTTTTGCCATTGTTAGAATAGTTTCTCTGTACATTTTAATCTTCAGCAGTAGTTCATTCACAATGTAATTTTAAAACATTTGAATTTAAAAACATTTTAAGCAAATAAGATTGTACTTGTTAATAAAATAATCGTGACATTAAAAATGAAGATAATAAAAAACCCCCTCATATAATTTACGTTCCTTTTATGTTCCCGCAGATGTTAAAATTTATTCCGTAGAACTCATTCATTCATAACAAGAAAGCCACCAACTCACAAAGAATTTGAGGTTATTTTTCTCATTTCAAATTCTCAGTAGAGGAGCGGAATCGTAAAAAGCGGATTATACTCAGTAGCTCGCGTGGCGGTTGGAATTCGTGAGAAAGAACCGACTCGGCAATATGGGCTGCCTTATTTACTCGCCACTAAGCTGCATATAATGAAACGCACTGTCGCGGGCGTCAAATGTCGCCCAGTAAAAATACTTGGGTATGTCAATCGAGACATATTGATACTTGCCCTGTTTAGTTTAAATTTTTTTTTTTTTCTGAAATCATAAAACTGAAAGCGGAAAAAGTAATAAAATAACACTCCTTCTGTCGCAGTCGGGTTAATAGAAAAAAAAGGTAGAAAATAAATTTTATATTCACATGAACTATATATTTTTATGTTAAAAATATAAGTCAAAGTATCTAGATAGGTATCTAGTTCATATTTCTTTAAAAAAGAAACTACATGTACTTAATATTTTTTTTTTATCTAAGAACTTTATTTAAAAAATCACATGTAATCTTTAGTCGAATGTAGCACTTTATTCTTATTTATCACCTAAATCTAAATACTCTATAATTCTTAGAGAGATAAGCCGTTGTTCTCAAATATGCAATCTGCTACTCTCATAATGCAAGTAAATATTATAAGCCTCTTTTAAACTCCAGGCTGAATTTCAAAGAAACGCAAATCTTGTTTGCTTTATCTTCTATCTTTTTAACCTTACGTTAAGCATAATAAAAATGTATTTCTTTACTTTTTTAATAAAATAAATGATTGCACTGAGCTTTAATAAAAATATTAAGTAAACGGGACAAGCCCACCACACTACGTAGTCTAAATCAACAACGGCGACCTCAGATAGACAATAAGCAATGAAGCTTATTGACGTCCCGGGGGAGAAAACTAGAAAACTACAGCTCTTAGAGATAGTCGGAGTAGGAAGCATTGAAAGGACCAAAAAGATTAAGTAGACTAGAGTAAGAAAGAATTGGCGAGTCAGGGCTTGTTTTCCTCATAGCCTAGCCATTAGATAGAAAAGCCTTGAAGCAATAAGGCCGCCTTGTTGCATATACACTGTCTGTAACTTTTACTGGTTACTGTATCACTTGTTTGTGTTTTGCAAATAAAGCGTATTCTATCTATCTATAAAGATAAATTGACAGATTTTCGTCTATTTCGAAAGTATTTTTACAGTTCTTATCCATCAAATATAAATCTAATTTGACCAATACGTGAATCAGCCCTTTACGATACGGACCTTAGAAATACTTTTGTGGAATGCAAATAATTCGCGAATTCATCTTAAACTAAAATTATTTTTTCATAGTTTGCAAAAGTAAGATAAATCAAAGCTGTCCAACTGAATGAAATAAAAATGATTTATGCTTTTAGTTATTAATTGGAATAACAACTTGCTTATTTAATAAAAACAATATTGCGTTTGTTTGTTACGATAATAACGATGAACGTCCAATAAAATAATACATATTAAATATAAATTACTAGCTTTTTCGCGCGGCTTCGAGTGCGGTTAATTTTATGACATAGATCTCGTTTGACAACAAAACCCACGGCGCGATTTGTGGCGCCATCTGTTGGCCGATACAACGCCCTCTATAGAAGAAAATATATTTTCCCATTGGAATGACATACTTTCACGAGATAAAAAGTGGCGTATGTTGGGCCACGAGTTGGGCTCTGTACCCCTGACAATATATATACAAAATTTCATAATGATCGGAAGATTAGTTAAGCCGTGAAGGAATAACAAACAAACTCGTTAGGATTAACGATGCAAGCCAATAATTCTCTATAGACATGCGAGCTCATTCGTAAATTCTAGATAAGCTCAAAATGTATTTTTTTTTATACCACAAAGGTGGCAAACAGGCGTATTTGTCTAATGGTAATAAAAATCTTAAATCTAAGGGACAATTTCAATTGCAAAGTAAGGCTCCGGTTAACCTATACGTAAAATAAAAATTATCATAAATTTTAAAGATTTTTTTACATGATAATCGATTTATGAGCGGTGAAACCAATTAGAATAATTTACAAATATTTTAAAATATAAAGTATTATTTTATTTTTAAAAATGATTAAAATCACTGAAGCGCAGTATAAAAGTACAGTTCCAATTGCTTATCCGCACATGTCGCGAAACATGTCGCTGTCGCACGAACGTTGCCTCTTCACTAGTGCGAGATCAGTAGTGCGATGCAGGGTCTTTCTTTACAAAAGGGTGCTTTAACTAGCGTAAAATAATTTTGAATACAATGAAAATGAAAATTATTTTTATAGTCTTTCAGTTTATATTAGCACAGTACCTATAACAAATAAAAATTACAATAGATATTAAATATTAATATAATCTGAACATTCGAATCGAAACATTATTATTTATTCTTTTTTGTGTCTCTCATTACCTTCGATCATATACAACAGCTCACTATAATACGGATTAGATGGTGTTAGCTTTTTTTTAAGTGAAAACTTCTTTAATACCAAACTAACAATATGGATATACACAAATACTTTTAATAAAATAACACTTCTTTTTATAATCCTGTTGTGCGAATGTGTAGAGCTTATAATGATCTTGTTCTTAACCACAAATCCATTGACATTCTTGGAGTCACTTTGTACTCCTTCAAAAATAAAATTCAGCATATTATTATGGATCTCTGAGAGATGCATATTTTTCTTTGTTTTAAAATTTAAATAAGTAATTTTTGTCTACTTGATAACTCTTCTAAAGTGGCATTCTTCTTTTTGGCTCGGAGCGGCTATTGTGCCTTTTTATTGTTATATAATTTTCCTTAAATTATGTTTCGAAATTTGAACTAGCTGTAAACACATGTTTTGAGTTGTTGCCTAGCTGTACTACACTGGGCGTCAAAAATAAGTAGTACAGTTTTAAAATTGCAATATCTCCTAAACTGCAGAAGCTAGACCTTTGAAATAAAAAAAAGTTAAAAGACAATTTAATTTCATTTAATAAAAACTTCATGCATAATATCATTTTTTAAAGATTGACTGAAAAAAAACTTAATAAATAAAAACACTATTTTTTTAAACTGTTGGCTTGTACTTTTGTTTTTTATTGTTTTCTTTATTGCTGATAAATCAATTGCAATTCAAAAGCAAATGTCTTCAGCGAGTAAACTTTACTAATCATGCCTCTTTCACCAGAAGAATGTGCAAGAATCATAACTTTTCTCGAAGTAGGCATCAGTATGCGTCGTACTGCAAGAACGGTGGGTGTAACTCTAAGAACGATCCAGCAAGTAAAGCGAAGATACGAAGAGACTGAAAACCATCTAAGGAGACCAAGTAATGGCAGACCCAGGTGCACTAGTACCCGAGAAGACCGCTTAATTGTCTCTACTGTGTTAAGAAATCCTCACCTTAATGCAGTTGAGGTCCAGCAACAGCTTCTTCAGACCCGAAGAGACTACGTTAGTGAGAGTACAGTGAGGAGAAGACTTGCTGAAACCAACCTGAAGTCGTACAGGCCAGCAAATTGTAGTAAGACTACTCATGCCAAACCGGCTCCAAGCTGTCATCTGAGCCCGAGGCGGCAACACAAGTTACTAAAGTGGGAACAAGGCCCAAAACGTAAAAATTAAGTTCTTGATAGTTCCTTCAAAATGGTTAGCTTTTTAGTTTTTTCCTAATTTTCAGTGTAAAACTTTACTAATGCTAAATAAAGTATTATTTTTAGAAAACTTTGTTAAATTTGCTATAAAATGACTTTTATTTCAAAACTCTAACTTCTATAGTTTAAGAGTAATTGCAATTTTAAAACTGTACTACTTATTTTTGACGCCCAGTGTATTTGGTTATAAGTAATTGTTAAATCTTGGTAACAATTTGTTTTGTGTTTCTATAAATAAATAAATAAATAAAAAATTGTAAATACAGGGGTCTAGGTTTCGAATATGATTTTATCCCATTCGGTGTCGAGATCCTTGGTTCGTGGAGTCCTGGCGCTATAGGATTTTTTAAGGTAAGCAAAAAGGTTAGTCGACATCACAGGAGACCGAAGAGCTGGCAGCTACCTCGGACAAAGAATTAGTCTAGCCTGCTATACAAAGGGGGAACGCTGCCAGTATCTTCGGAATCTTTGTCTAAAGGGACTCCTTTTAATAATATATTTTAATTATTTTACTACATTTTTTAAGGTTTTTAGTTTTAGGTTCATTTGTATTTTAAATATGACTGTAGTTTGTAGAGTAATTTTCATAGTTTAATAAAAAAAAATGTGACATCAATATAATTAAACATAGTTTACTAAGATTGAGAACAACAAAACAACAAGTCGTAAACTGGTATCCATCACAATTTTCAAAGCATATCAGATATCAGACGGCTCAAACAACACAATATTCTCATTCGCAATCCAGTTTTATATGAGACTATAAATCGGTTGTACACAGAGATGCAGCCAACTATTTCGAGACTCATATCAGTCCCTATAAAAATGTTTTATGTTAGTAGCTAATAAATGACGTCAGCAAATTCAGTAAGACAATATGAGAGCCTCCGTGCATCCGTTTGTTCCTTTTATTTCTTCCCCCCCGCAATTTAGTCATATGTGAACAATCGTGTATGAGCCAAGTTCTTATTATTGTTTAGAAGGGGTTGAAATGAAACCATGATTACGCATGTTTTTGTGATTTTAAAACCATTCTTATGAAAGCGTTGTTTTTTATTGTTATTTTGTTTCCTTATCGGGATTCGGAACTTAAACACGCATATAAACTTACTTATTTTTTTTCGATTTTTGACAAAGTTGTATCCGCCTTGCAAATCACAGGTAACTGAAATTTACAAAAACATAAAAACAACACAGTTGCAATATATAAACAGTAAATAAATAACTCAAGTGAACCATTCTGCAAATTTGTTGAAAAAAAACTATTAAGCAAATTAAAATGACATTGCAAAAAGATGTTGTGAAAATAATTCAATGATTTGCTTTTTTGAGTTTTTATTTGTATTATAATATTTACTACTCATAGGGCTTCTCAGGTACATTATACGTTTGATATAGACAGCTGAATTTCAGTTTTTTTTTTTTTTTTTATATATGGGGACAAATTACACAGATTGAGCTAGCCCCAAAGTAAGTTCGAAACTTGTGTTATGAGATACTAACTCAACGATACTATATTTTATAACAAATACATATATAGATAAACATCCAAGACCCGACGCCAATCAAAAAAAAATAGTTTTCCATCATGACCCGACCGGGATTCGAACTCGGGACCTCCTGGGTGACGGTCCGGCGTGGTAACCATTACGCCACGGAGGTCGTCAAAGTCGTAGTTATTTTTAACTGAAACTTATCAGGAAATGTGAAATCTGCTTTTCGTGTTTTATTTAAAAAGGCAAGTACTTTAAATAATAAAATGCATTCCGTAGAACTTGGCTGTGTTTTTAACGTTAAATATTTTAGTGGAATCATTGTTTCTGCTAAGAACAAGGGCGCCAACTCGTCGCTTTTGGCAGGCACTCCCGCTAATAATATTCCATTGTTTTTGTTAGCCAGGGACATTGTATACTAAATGTGCTTCTGATTGTGTATCTGTATGGAATAATACTATTTGTATTCGGTATTCCGGAAAATTTTACCAATATATTCAACGTTAGAGTTCTCATCATATTCAACTATTTTGCTTTTTGTTTATAAATGCAAATAAGGGTAGTTAGAACATTAATGAATTGTAAAAGCTAGTCAAGTTTATTTATGATAGATATAAGCCTTTTTCTAGAAATTTTGTTTCATCTTCGTTCTACCCTAATTATGTTAGAAACACTTCTGAAACAGAAATTTCTTCTTACAAAATAAAGTATATCTACTCTACTTAAGACACATGATGTCAATCTGTGTGCGTCGGTAAATATCAAAGTAATATGTCAATAATGACAGGCATATAAGCATTTATTATTGTTATATAAATTATATAACATCATCTGCTACTAAATTAAGCAACGATTGAACCAATCTGTGTTGTTAGTATCATTTAATTAAATACTTTTTTTACATAATCATAATGATACTTACATAGAAAACACCCAGACGCAAAATCACATTATAATAATATGTGATGAATATAGCATTATTCATCACTTGAGAATTCTTGTTTTTAGCACAATGTTTGTCATGTGCAAGAACTGAACCCAAAAGGCCCCTATATCGAAGGGTGGTTACGGCAAATGTGGTAGGAATGTTACGAACTGAGTCATAGAGCTATCACTTTCAGCTTTTTATTTGTGTGAACTTTCTTCACTTTCAATTTATTTTATAGTTCAAAATTTCGTAAATCATGACAGTTTTATTTGAAACGAAGATGCACATCGATAGTTCTTTCAAAGCTTTCGCGAGATTAGTCTGCCTTTAAGTTACGTCTATGTATCATTATTCATTGTCATAAATTTTCGAAATAGGTCTGAGAGAATGGGGTGGATCGTGTACGTAAGTGTTTTCCGTTTACAATCAATCACAGTTTCAAAGATCATAATGCTATGAGTGTTTGTGTTTCATATATGTCCGTCAATCCAAACACACCCCTTTAAGTGTTTCAAGTTAGTGACATTCCATCTACACTTCGATCTCGATAAGATACAAGTTACGATTTGTAAATATTATATGTTCGTTTCCTTCTATTTATTTAACAATTTTACTAAAAGCAAAATTGATTTTATGATATCGGATAGCTTGCAAAAATACGCATCCTGTTAATAAAACTATACTCGTTTCTATCTATTTTTCTATTCTAAAATATTATAATAATATTCAGTAAAAAAAAATTACGTTTTGTCTAAACGATTTAAAAATATGTGTACATTTTACTGCCTGCCTGAGGTGTCTAGCCTCAATATAACAACTCAAAAAGATAGTTTACTGCATGCTGTCTTTTCATGATATTGATTTGTATAATCTTGGTGTGTGAAATAGATTTCGAGTCCTTTATTCATATAAAATATAAGAAATTGAATGAAGATATAAAACATTTTTTCTGTTTACCGTAACACAAAAAATCACCCCAAAATTTATGAGATCTCCGTCTGAAGCACCTACTTGGAAAATTTCATAGTCTCTTTTAGCCTTTGATACCATGAGGGTGAGTCAAAGAGAGCTGACGCCATAATTAAAAATCCTGTTTAGTTAAAACTATAAAAAATACTACTACTTACTGCTATTTTAAAGTTGCTCCTAAATAAATAAATATTAAATAAGAAATAATATTTAAAAAATGTTTTTTATTTTTTAACATTAGATTATTTTTCTGTTTTCTTATTTCTCCACTTTCTCTTTCTAAATCAACATATTTTTTTCGTCAATTAGATATTTATTCACTGGATGTTTATAATAAAAATATTCTCCCAAAGATAAGCTAGCATCTGCCAAAATATCATACACCATTTTCTTAATGATGAATCATGTTTACAACCGACAAGCAAAATCTTCAAAAACTCATTAATATCCTAAAATAAGAATTTAATAAATGCCCACCATTCCACTAGGCGAGTGTAAATCCTCGGCCACCCTAAAACCAGGGATATAATAAAATTTCATTGCACGCGCCGAAAAAAATCTCACTGAAAGAAAATATCAGAGTTTCCGCCCCCAATGTTTGCTTTTGGTGGCTAAGCTGCATCTAATGAAATCCCCTGTCAGGGTATCCTTGCACCAAATCTTACGCCACCATCATTAATCTTGATACATTAACTTTTCTTTACGTATAATATGTTGTGTGAACAGCTAGGTTACTCTGCATAGCAATGGCGATTTTAATTTCAATTCTGTATAATTTCAAATACAAAATTAACAGCAAATCCTAATTCGTACCATTGAAATTTTATACTTTACTAACAATTTGGTTAGCATACAATCCGATTTCATTTAGTTTAGTATTTAGTTAGCGCTAGTTTAGCTGTATAGAGTACCTAAAATTAATAATCAATGGCGATCGTGCGGAATTATCTTCAAGAGTAAGGGGGCAGGTTTTTTTATATTTTTATATTATAATAATCACCAAAACACAAAAGTTTTAATACTTTGTAATTATCCTAATTGTTTAGTTATTATAAAAGATCTGGTTTGACACGTTGTTTTGTACTTGTATAAATATAATATCATTTTAGATTTCAATGATGCAAATAATGAGTTATTATTTTTAAATTAAATTTTGCTAAAATAATAGTTATATAATGTTTAATCTTAATAAGTAAGTAAGTATGTGTTTATTTCTCATGGTTCAAGTTAAACACAGGTATTTCACAAATGTAGTAAGTACTAATGTTATAATGATTTTAAAAAAACTATTACCTACCTCTAAAATACAACAGAGCAGTGATAGTTTTTCTGTAATTAGCAAACGTACTTTAATATCCATTAGAAACGATCTAATTGTATATCATTTTATGTTATACTATAATGAAATTAACTAATATGAATATCCTTATCCTTACATATTATAAAACAAAGTCCTCCCGCGCGTCTGTCTGTCTGTCTGTTCGCGATAAACTCAAAAACTACCTAACGGATTTTCTTGCGGTTTTCACCAACGGATAGCCTGGTTCATGAGGAAGGTTTATGTATAAAATTTGTCAGGATTTTGTGTAAATTGGCTGAAATATAAAGATTATTGTTGCGAGTGTCGGAAAAAATCAACCCGCTTGGGAGCTGTCGACGAAAACGCTGTCTAAACCCTTTGAGATATAACAAAACAAAAATTATAGGATATTCCTCTTATTTAGGTCTCCAAAAAAGTCCGCGATAGCATATATTTATCGTTTATGGATAACTTACAATAAAATAAAAAGCGATTGCCGAGTAATAATGCTGAAATTGGAAACCGATTTTGACGTATACAGTATTAATCCTTATCCAGTTAACTACGTTAGTTACCTTAAGCATTTCATGTACATTATTATAATCTTTACACCATATAATTTAAATAGATACTTTAGAAGTTATAGCAAAAAATTTGACGCGCTTGCCGAAAATGATTCAAGTTCTATCTATTCTACGCTAGATGGCGCTATTCAATAGTTACATCGCGCCGCTATGGTTACGTTTTCATCAAACTATAAATATCGCGCGAAAATTAAAGCACTTTAAATCTATTACGCTAGGTGGCGCTGTTTAAATATCTATACTAATATATAAAGCTGAAGAATTTGTTTGTTTGTTTATTTGAACACGCTAATCTCAGGAACTACTGGTTCGAATTGAAAAATTATTTTTGTGTTGGATATATAACATTAGAAGCGAAGCGACCAATAGAAGCGAAGCATCAGTGAAAAATGTTGCAAAAACGGGGAAAATTATTAGAGCTTACGTTGCGTGCGCTGCACGGTTCAAGTTACCCTAAAAATATGTATGGCGCTCAACCTAGAAAGCTGGAATTTTGTATAGGTTCTTTTGACAAGAATAAAGATGGGGTTTTATAGAATTCCCACGGGAAAGGGAGTAATAGGACTATAAGTGTATTATCGCAGGCGCACAACCTGAAAAGCTGGAATTTTGTATAGAGGTTCCCTTTTTATGATGTTGACTAGGATAAAGACGGCAATTTATAGCATTCCCACGGGAAAGGGAGTAATAGGACTGTAAGAGTATTATCGCAGGCGCTCAACCTAGAAAGCTGGAATTTTGTTTATGGGTTCCCTTTATGAGGTTGACAAGGATAAAGACGGCAATTTATAGAATTCCCACGGCAAAGGCAGTAACCACGCGGGCGAAGCCGCGGGTACAGCGAGTTAATAATAAGCCAAAGAGCTAAAAATAAAATTTACCACTCTTTTAATGACATGACAATGTATACAAATTATGAAATGAATAACTGGATTTAAAGTGTTACTATGCTATGTGCAGGAAGTAAGTAGCGGTTGAAGTTAAAGTAAAAAAATATCCTTAAAAGTATCAAAATCTATCAACACAAAATCGACACTATATTCTCTCACTGTCCTGTTTAGTTTCCAGTGAATTATTTTAGGGTGTTATTCCGGTCACGGACAAAACTAATAATCTCACATTTAACAGAAATTTATTAACGTTGTTTGGAACGCTAATGTAATTAATTACAAATAATGCAAACCCTAAACATATAAGATTTATTCTCAGGGCTGGTTTCAAAGGTTCTTCAGAAGTTTAGTTAACCTAAATTGGCGAAAAATTAAACAATATACAATACAAATATGTATAATACAATATACTAGCAGGTAGGTTACGGGTAATTTCTAAAAAAACATTTTTCTCGTTTTTTCTTGCCGCTTATGTCAAACTGCTGGGCAGCGTCTCTTATTGTACAACTATCCCAAATATAATACTCTAAAGTATTCAGCCAGTTCGTCTATAAATTTTTTCATGGTCGTTCTCTTAGCCTTTTTAATAATAAGAAAATCTCAGTCATCGGTAATATTCAAACAATAGATAAGAATAAAATAATTCAAGTTTTGTGCTAAAGGGTTCTTACTAAGAAAATCTTGAGACGTATCCAACTGTACATATCTTTGAATAAAACCCCCTTCAGTTGAACAATGGGACGGTTCAGCCTAGTGGACATATAACGCTTGACCAATTTTCTTTTGTGCAAATGCCTACGATTGGGGAATATCAAACGGGGTGCTTACAGTACTGATTGAGTTGAGCCTTTTTTCTAAGAAAATCGTTGATTTCAATAAGTTCACTGGGCAACAGCTACTCAGGGGTTGCGAAGACGTGATTAGCTTTTTATAGATATTTTTGAAAAGAATTTTCTTTTTCTAGCACTTAACAAATTTATAGTGACCCTTCAATATAAGTAACAAATCGCCTTACACGGCAAGTCGAGCTTTCACTTGACTTATCTCTACTTTTCTTTATGATGATTCTAATTTACTATAGTTAATACTTTCGAAAAGTAGTAAAACATTTAGTTATATTAAATAGTTGTGAACGAAAGGGTAATTCAGCGACTGACACCACGAGGGATTGGAACCATGGTGTCAATCGCGGAAGGACTTTTTTGAATTGACTGATTAACACCATGGTGTCAGTCGAGTAACATATAATTGGGACGTAGTCGATTGACACCATGGTGTCAATCACGGCAGGCGATATCATAGAAAAGAACACACGTTCCAAGTTTCCATTTTTACGATCAGCGATTTGGGCTGTGCGTTGATTCTTAGTCAGTCAGTCGTTCAAAACAAAAAAACACGGAAACTTTAAGGCCAAGTTATTCTATTTCAAGGTTGTACCTTCTCCTTTCTGTGAATGTTCTACCGCGAATACCAGAGTAGAACAAACAGCTCATCACGTTCTGTGGGAGTGTGATCTTTGGCATGACGAACGCGTAATCATGTTGGATTCTTTACATGTCACTTCGGGCGTAGTTTATTATTCTGATCTCGTAGCAAGCAGAGAGAATTATCAGGCATTTAGAAGGTTTTGCAATACATATTATTGGAATCAAAATAGTAAACAACAGCTCATAGCATTAGGTCCCAATAGTAGCGTAACAATAGACCGTGGTGGACCTCTAGGGTATAATGCCTTTTGCTTCAAATTGCTGTTTCTCACGTAGTTGTTAAGGAGGGAAGTCCTTTCAATACTTCCTACTCCGACTATCTTCTTTCTGATTAAATTCGTTGTGAGTTCCAAGACAGCTGTAGTTTATTCCCCGGGACGTCAATAAGCTTCATTGCTTATTGTCTATCTGAGGTCGCCGTTGTTGATCCTGGCTACACAGGAGACACAGTGGTGGGAATGTGTGGTGGGCTTGTCACGCATTGCCAACCCTCCTAACCCCCCGAAGTGGAGCTCTGGAGACCTAACTCACCGTAGGAACACAACATGGCCGAGATCAATGCTATTTGGCTACGATCTTCTGTAATGTGTATTTAATGATGATGTGATGATAATACGGAAAGGATGTTTTTAAAAATTATGATAGTGCCGACATTTACTTTTTTTGTTGATTTATGAATACCTACTCTCGAAATTAAGTTCGAGAGGATTTTAATAAAAATTAACATGTTCAGTTGCTTTCCCAACGATAAGAATCATACGTTACACTAAGTTTAATTAATCCAATCAGATTGTCACAAGTCACGTAACAACTCAGCCATAATTTTCCAAGTCAAATACTCATTAGTAAAACAACGTTACTCAGCTAGTTAAAACCGTAAAAGCACTTCCATTTGATTACATAAAAACCGCACCGTTTTACCAAAAAGGTGTTCTCATTCTTTGCGCAATTACACCATAATCATTAAAGGGTAATCCCTTTTAACATTTGCAAACGTTTACGCTTACCTGTAATTATTCTTGTGCCGTAAATAAAGCAGGATGAGCGTGGCTTGTATAAATCATTCGGCGCATCGTTCCTTAATTCGCGGATAGAAGAACAAAGCCCTTTGATATAAATATACATGGACTACAGCGGTGGAAAATTAGAACTGAAAGTTACGGGTATTCTCCGTCTGCGGTTATAAATTATCGAATTCTTGTATTCTATTTCATTGTGTTTAAAATAAAACAGAATTTATCAATTCACCCCATTGATAAATTCTGTTTTATTTTAAGCTGTTTGGATCGTGTGTAGATTTATGTAGAGAATATAATTAAATGTTTTATTTTAATTATGTTTTAAATGTAATAATCGCTCGAGTTCAGCAACGAAAACCACAGATTATACTTGGATGGGTTTAAGTAACCCGACGATGCCGCGGGCATGAATAAAGTAAATATGTTTGTTAAAATCCTTTTTAGAAAATGGCTAGTTTATTTTATAAAACGATCAATAGGTACTTCAGTTTAAGTGGAGTATAAATTCAATAGGGACATTGAAAAACGATACAAATGTGTTTTCAATATTTAAAAACTTACTAATGGTGAGCTGCAAAGAACACTTTATAGTAAATGACACATTAAATTATGATTGTCACTATAAAAATAAGAACAAGGAAAAGAGCTTTTGTGCAACACATTTCTACGCCGATTTTCTGTGAGAGGGTGGATTTAATTTTCACCCTGTAATTTTGTGCTATTTATTAATTATTGTTAGTTAGTTAATGTCATGTATTTGGTAAAAAGTAATCTATGTCCAATGCAATAGAATACCTCATTTATATATCTATATACTTCCGCTACGCTCTACCACTCAAAATTAGAAAGCTTCTGTTCATATATAGGTGCTGATAGACTTGAGCATTCACTTGTAACAGTACATCGAACATTCGCCGTTTTTATATTTGTAGCCAGGAGCCGAGCCGAGCCACGAGCCGAGCCGAGCCACGAGCCGAGCCGAGCATAGAGCCAAATATTACATCATACATATCATGAGCATTCTAGCGAACAGAAGATTGTGGCAAACTAATCTGAATCTAGAATGCTCGCCAGAACGCTCGATAGAATGCTCGCTAAAATGTTCTCGTAAATTTTTCTGTGATGTGTGATGTTTTAAAGAATTAATTGATGAATCTCGTATCAATTAAATATAGTATAAAATATATCTTGTTAAGAGGGTCAGGAACCCCAAACAATCCTCTTGCCCACTTGTAAAATGGCAGCGGTTTTGGCAAACCACAACCCGTTCGGTGTCTGCGTTCTCAGGATGCGGGTGACATGTCTTAACTGGCCACAATGTACAATATAATAGACAAGCCATGTCCCGGTATACCGAGGAGAATGCTGTGATAACCACCTAATGTTTTCTCTATTTACTGTTATACGATTTCATAGTAATTTAGTTTCTTCTTGGCTTCTATCTTTTGTTATCTGTCATTTTATTAAAAATCTTTTAAAGTAATGAACTTTATAATTTTTATAGAAAATTATAATGTTGTTTTATTTGCAATTTATACACAAAAAATAATACAATAGACGATGGAAAGGATTCAGGATGCTTTACGTCACCAGTATACGTATTAATAATAAAGCGATATTATTGCTAAACACAATCTTTTCAGTAAACTTTCACTTTACAGTAGAAATTTTTTCAAAGAAAGAAATGTACAGACTGTCCTGAGTCTGACGAAGTTTCATGAAAAAAAAATCATGCAACCCGTACAAAAACAGAATTAAGACAAGTATAAAAATATAATCGCGCACAGATTAACAATTAATACATATTCAGTAAATATTGACCATTACAGTCAACAATATTACCGTAACTAAAATGAAACTTTTCAATCCCGCATTTATTTCCAATGAATTAATATCGAATAATATATTACTTTTGAATTATATTATTGTATAGGAAAAACATATTTAGTGAACTATTTATAACTTTTTAATTCCGGTTTTACATTTAGAATAAAATTAATATCAAATATTATAATATTCTGAATACATTATTTTCTAGGAAACAATTTTTTTTCACAAATATTATAACGCAAAAAAATCGTACAAAGGTATGATCGTATTTTGAAAATATAAAGACATGGGTGAGAAATACTGAGCTCTGTAAATATGCATCCGAGTCACAGGGATGTCGATTACGCTCACAAAAGAGGGTGGTCGGATCCGACGAGTGAAAATATATTGCCGCTGCAAACGCGTAGGGTAACAGCCTTGTGCAGAGAAGCGAAGAATGATGGCAAATATTTAAGTAATGTTAATTTGTACATTACGCTTTCTTGCTTTTAACTATTTGACCTATTTGGCTTTGGGCTACTTTGTGTTTTAATTGTTAAACATAGTTGAGAACAGGCCAATGTTTCGATTAAATTCTCTCGTACTTATTTGTAAGTATATTACGAATACTCAGTACTATGTCAATGTTATAGGATATAGAGGAGAGAGAGGGCTCAAGAGAGGTAGGGCACAGTAGATAATCCGCTCAAATCCGAGCAGTCCGTCTGGGGAAGGACCTCCACCTTACAGAAGATCGTAGCCAAATAGCATTGGTCTCAGCGTCTATAGGCTACGGTGATGCTTGCCATCAGGCGGGCCGTATGCTTGTTTGCTAACTGTGTGGCATAAATGTAGAGTAGAATGTCGATTTTAGCACTCTAAAACCGGCTCTACCACTGTAGAGCCTAGCTACTAATATGAACTACTATGTATTGATTCGTAAGAGAGGTAGCTCGAGCGAGACATTACCATTCTCTCATAATATCGACGTGAAATTGCGGTGATACGCCGTTGTGGTTCATATCATGAGCATGAGTGAAAGAGATGAAAGCCCAACCCGTCCTTTTTTTATTATTTTTGTTATTATCGTCAGAAAAATGCTTTGCAGCAGCCCCACCGCCCGGGGAATATGCGGTGGGGACTGTGGGACTTACACTCGCCCCCTAAGCGACGGGGCCACGGGTACTGTGATACATCCGCGACCCCGCCAGGGCCGTCCGGCCAAAGTTAAACTGGCCGGACCCGCTCTCCCCGGAACGCCCCGTCAGCAGCACACCGCATCCAGGTGCACTGCCGACACCGAGGACCATTGCCCCCTCAAGACGACGGGCCTTCCCCGGCTCGCCGTCTCGGCTGGGCAAGGGTCCCCTCCATCTCTGCGGTCGCAACAACGTGCATCATCTCTTCATCGCCACGCATCCAAGATTCTTATATAGTCGTAGATATTCATGCGCAATGGTGATTACTTACCATCAGGTGACCTTGTTTTTTTGTTTATAGTCAGGAAAATTACTGCATGACCTACCGCTTAAAACGGAGCCACGGAAGCGACGGGGGTCTGTCGGGCTTCCCCCCCTAAAACCACTGACGGTATGCCGACTAAAAACACCTGACTGGCTGCCACCTCATCTGCACTAGATGGACGGGGCTGCGAGAACTATGATCTTTCAGCTGCACCGTCAGTCCTCCTCTGTCATAAAAAAAAACTATTTTGTGTAGTGTAAAGATACTTGCGGACGTGATAGTTTAAATTAAAATCATAATATAATTCGTAAAGTGTTAAGTATCTCTAAGCGATATTCGAATGGAAAAATTTTGGTGTTAATGTTTTCTTATTTCTCATGTAAGTGATTTTTTTGTAAATCTTTAGAGAAATAAAAAATTTAAACCTTTATAATTGCGGACGCAGGATGCCATTAGGTGTTGCTACAAATTTATAATGCAGATACGATTACACGCTCGCCTCCTCTACAGCTAATGCACTCCGCTATGAATTTCAAACTGCAGTTTTTTTTCTGCATATCGTGAATGCGGTAGGAATCGCATGTTCAATAAATTTTTGATGTTTAGTTTTATATTTATTGGAAAACATTAATATAAAATATACATAAATATAATGTACAGATATTTAAAAAAATTCAATACTTTTTGATCTCAAGTTTGATAATAATGCATTTAGCATTAAGTCCGCCTGTTGTATCAGTACTTTGTATTGTGGTCAATAAAGATAATTAAATAAATAAACAATATGCGTTAATATAAGACAGGTGGTCATAATAAAAAGTGGTCGTAACGCTACGGTGGACATTATGATACGGTGGTCATAATAAAAATTGGACGTTATGAAGGGTGGACATTATGATACTGTGGACGTAATGCCACGGTGGACATTATGATAGAGTGGACCACGTGGTACTGAAGGAAATAAATGTATATTTTTTATGTACAGTCAACAAATAAAAGAAGTATCCAAAATATTATTATGTAGCTCGTAGCTCCCCTTAAAATTCCGTCTATGCATAAAAATTACAAAACGAGGCTATGTAAACAGTATGAATAAATGAAAAACCGCCAGTGTTGTAAAATCGACAATTCGTTTTCCATGACATTGAACCTTCCACGTCGTTATATATTTATTCGTAAAACAAGTAAGAAAAATAAATCACAATGGACTAATTTGAATGTTTTCAAGCTTTCCGTATCCCGGACACAATGAATGGGCCGACCCAACAATGGTACAGTATCCGTTGAATGCCAAAAAAGGGTTTAACATTTTTTATAACCCCCCACCGAAAATATAAACAGTGCCATTTGGGTCTCGCTTTTCTGTTGTTTTTTTTTAACGTATGTTTTGTTTATATGATTTTCGAGTACATATTGTTAGGTAAAAACTAATTTAATTTGGATTTTTTGTTGTAAATACATAGATTTTAGTGTTTAAAGCCTAGAGTCAAAGTAATCTCTTCTGCAGAGATACTGAATGACGATGATAATTTTTATATATTTTTTTCATTAAATCCATAAAATGCTTATACTGTATTTTATATGATTGACTATAACAAGCTTTGTTATATTCATGTCAAAGCATAAAACAGTACTCAAGTAAATATAACACAAAAGTCGATCGTTCTCTCTTAAAAGTCCCTTTGTGAAGCTAAGTGGGACATTTTAAGTGACTACCGCTTTAAGTACAATTGTCTCTATGCAAAAGGTTTCAGTTTGGATGGAAATAGGCTATCGATCGATGCATTTGCAAGGGTTGCGTTTCAATATAAGTTATGTATGGTTTTGCGCCATTTTTCTGTAGTTCCGTCATGGTTCTGTTGTTAATGTGGTCTTATGGCTTGTGATTTTTTTATATTTATGCGTTGCAGCGTTGTCCTTAATGACGGACTGACGGATCAATACACAGTCTATACCGCTGATCATAGCCTGAAACTTATAGTTTGTATGTACCGTGTACCGTCGTGCACATAACGTTTCATTCACGGTCGGTGACGGACCATTTCAGGGAGAATTGTAGGCACTGACTGACTATTTTTCACAGAGTATAAGTCAGTCTATCTACCAATGAGGTTTTATTATAAGCGACACAGTTACTGAGATAAGTATTAAAGAGTATCTTTTTGAGTATAAACAACAGACAAAAAAAAATTAAATAATAAATTTTAACTATTTTTACAACTTGTAGGAAAATTAACCATGTTCTAAAACAGTGACTAACAATGTAAACCACAGCGAACATGAAGCGCAAAAACATAATAATTTACCAGCTACCCTGATTTATGTATGAACTACAACAAAACGTTGCATTTTTTTAAATTCTCCATTCTGTTTCAACATGCAAATATTCGGTCTAGAGTCTAGACCACGTTGACTTAATGTACCTTAGGAATTTTATCACTCACCCCACGACGCATCGTCCACTGACAGACATCAAATAAAGTTGTTTTACTTAACTGAACGTGGGGGTCGTAAGGAGGGTGCATAATGACCCGTCTTCTTGCCCATAGCAAACACTTGTAGGTACTTACCGGGGTGTTTTTCTTACTTTTTTGTGGTACCCTAACAATTTTGACGTAATGTGTTTTGTATGAAAGCTCGGATAACTTAGTTTTCATTATTTTTAGGTTTGTTTTGTAGGGTTGCCTTCGGGGTGAAATAGGAAAGTTGTTTTATAAAAAAATACTTGAGTTTAAACAATAAAGAGACAACGAAGAAGACATCTTACTTTTTATTCCCAGTATTATTGTCGTTCCTGTGGCGATTTACTGAATAAAAATAACCTATATTACATATAGAAAATCTCTAGTATGTTAAAAGTAGAAAAATAACAGACTCACATTTAACTAAATAGTTATTAGAAATATCTCTTCACTAAGATGTTTATTTAAAGCGTGCTCTACTTCTGCGCAACTCTGCGAAAAACAAAAGCACAAAGTTTTAATTTAATACAGTTTTAACAAGAACTAACACTTTCTATGTACTTGAAGCACTGTTGGCAACTTTTAAAAATGATTTCAAAGCTAGCGTAACCTTTACGCGCTAGAATACTTAAAGTTTGACGTGTACCCATGATTAATGTCTGGTATAACTTTATGTTGAAATAAAAATAAAGAAATTGTTTTAGTTTCTGTTAAGAAAACTATATTCTTTCAAAAGAGATATATTATTACTTGTAACATTTGTCTGATGTATCACCGTTTATAACATAATAGATGTTCTGAATGACATAGAATTGAGAAAACACAATTCTGAACTCAGTAGTCTAGACTCCATTATATTGAGCGCTTGTTAACATAGATCATTTGCAATGAAGGTTGTTATGACAATTATAATTTGAAACATATAATTTATTGTAAAATATAACACAAATTGTGTAAAATTCTTGAGAGTTTATTATAGTAATAGTCGGAAAGCGTTAAATATAATTTTGAAAATTTGACAACATTCCAACCACCAACTGTAACTACTGTTGTTTCATAAAGAATTAGATTTTTACGTAATCTCCTTTATCCTCTATATTATTTAATTAAATTTTAAACTGGAACTGACTTTTATGCCATTTGAACCACCAAATGGACATCAAACCTATTCAAACATACCGTAATAAAGCCGGCAATACATTTCCCGATTGCTCGATATATTTAACGGGAGACATCCGCGGGGATGCAATTTCGCACGGTATAACATCCGCACTGCAGTAAATATATTTATCAGTATCTAAACAGCTGATTGATTGATTCGCTAACCCGTTGATAGAGTGGACAGATAGATCACTACGTTGCCAATAGCCAAATAAGAGTTGGATTTTATACATAATTTGATTTAGGTTTTCAGGAGCAGTTGCATGCATTTTAATCTCAACGGTCTGTTTTTATCATATTTATTTTAACAAAGACAGACATAATTTTATGTGACATTAACTGTTTTTTTCTGTACAACTCGCAATTTGACTTGATAAGTAAAACAAATTCTGACATCATGAATCTTATGTTGACGATAAATTAGAAATAATGTTACTATAAAAATGTTCCAGTGGAAAATACGACTAGGACACAAATAATACAGGATTAGGGTTGATGACATTATGTCCTCTGCCAATCCGCACTGGAGCAGCGTGGCAGAGTACGCTCTAATCACCTCCGATTGAAAAGAGACCCGTATCCAGTGGGATGATAATGGGTTGATACGAATACGACATAATATCAAAGTGAAGATCTTAGATGCATCTGCTTTCTGGTAAATGCGGAACTTGTGCAAATACAATCCGCATTTGTAGTTACGTTATGAATGATCCCTTACCACGAAACAATCTACTTGCGCCTTTGTTACTGTTTCAAATGTTTTAGTTGCCTACCATTCGCTTTTACGTATCAAGCCACGGCGTAAATTCGCACATTCATTGCGGCGGCACAGATACCTAGGATTGCACAGCAGCAAATGGTTGCAAACAGATAATAAATTCGGGATTATCACGGATTTTCCAACGCCATCTGGTGGCCACATTGTGCACTGTTGAAAAGTGATTCGAACGTGACAATTGTCCCATTTCAGTACATCTATGAGATGTTTCATTTCATAATATTTTGTTTTTCTTTCTATAGCATTATCATATCATTTTCTAATACATTAGGATTAGGTTACCAAAAGCCAGGCGAAGATACAGATTTTTAAATGGAACGACTGCCAGTTGATGTCCACAACCTAGATCTTTCAGGTTCCTTGAAAACTTTGAATTAAAATAAGCAGTATAATTATTAATTAGTCTCCTGAAAGAGACCAGAAAATACTGTAGAGAGATTTTCTTTTCATGATGGTAGACATAAACAATTTCTTACGCATTACAAGCCCACCATACATTTCCAACGCTGTGTCTCCTGTAAACCCAGAACCCAGTGAGATCAACAACAGCAACCTCAGATTGACAATAAGCAATAAAGCTTTTAAACATAGGTACATTGTATCGCACCGTCTTGTCATTAACACACCTACATAACTTGATAAAATAAATGTTAATTTATAGAGAGCACCTAAATACAAATAATGTATTGACTGAACATAGTCGCTTCAAGCAACCAATCACATCGGGAGTTCGTTTTGTAGATAGACAAGTTAACTTACAGAGAGTTACAGACTATTTGAATCAAGGAGACATTATTACTTTAGCAATCTTGTCAGGGCAATTTTTATTTTTTTATAAAATATTTGTATGTAGTGGTTACGCAGGGTGATTTTGATATGAAAGATGTATAGGAAAATACTATGAAAATACACAATTTTATTTGATGCAACTTGCATCGCGTCTGATAGAGTGTCATGTTAACATTATGCTTATGCATTAATCGGTGAGGTTCACAAAATCATTTTATACTCATTTCTATATTTAAACTCAAATTACAGTTGTCCTTGTCAAACTAAACAAAAAGAAAGGGATAGCTTGAAGTCTCAGGCAAATGTAGAATTCAAATTTTAATGCGTTTCTGCATGTTAACTGAACAAAATATTTTTTTTAATAATTAAAAGGATTAATATTGCATCATAACGGTAATTTTATTTAGTCGTAATACATTATTACGCGGGTAAGTGCGGTATTAATGACCAGCAGGGTTACCACCATCTCTTATTCCCATTCAATTCAGGACCTAAACAGAATAGAATCGTTATTTCGTACCACCATGTATTCTAAACGACTCGGTTTAGGTGACAGCGATTCAGCAGATATTATTCATTCATATTGTATGAACTTTCGTACCACCATGTCTTTCCACGACCTAAATTGAAAGGATTTATCTGTCAAAAGAGCTGTCAACCTAAACTAAATCAAGGACTGTCAAGGAGGATAGAGTGGCAACTCCGGGGTGAAATCGTCATGTATGGAAGGTGCTGCCATGCACTGGCTGAGATATGAACTAAAATTTCAACTATATACCTTTATACATAGTATGTATACGCTACCCTTATATATATTTCTTTGTTAGCGCCCCAAAGACATCCCCCAACCGACGGAATATACAAAATTTTGAGTATTTAAGTATCCAATTTATATTTTATTTACATTTAAGTAAATAAATAACTAATAAAATAAATAACGTCAATGGTATCAAATGGTCCGCGGTCCATCAGACGCCATGTGAAGTTGGAAAATGGCCATCGCTTTTTTTAAATTTTAGTTCACCCGCCAGCCGCCAAATGTCGCTGTTGCCAATGAAAATTGACGGTAATATCTATCAAATTTCTATCTAAATATGGCTACTTGGTGCGAATTGTTTTATATAATTTAATAATTATAAGAAACGAATAAATAAATAAGAAAGTAAAGAAAAAGACCACACAAAATGTATTGTTGTAACATTTATATAAATTACATTTATTGTTATGAACATTAACATTATAAAAAAATGTTATGATGTGATATGATATTCATCAATAATGTTATGCTAGTTAACAATAGTAGTAAATATTAAATTATAGAAATTAATATATTTTTTATATCTCTTAATCTCCTCTACTAAATTCCTAAAAAATACCAAATTTCTCCCTCGATAAATTGGCTTTTTCTATTGAGACAGCACACAACGCCCTGCGTGCTGCATCTTATTTCAACGCCGGTTCACCATCACCACAGAATTCAAATCACCACACCACGTCTCCGCCTGTCACGCGTTGTTCTGCGTCTAGGAGTTATGGGCCTACCACACGCACAAGCTTCACCACAGTTTTGCCTGCGCAGGCCGGTTTGTACACGGAACACGGAGCGTGTGGTTGGTAAAACTGTATCACGCGCAAACCCCACAGCGCGGCTTGCGACTTTTCGACTTGCTTGAAATTTTGCCTGCGCATGCCCGGCCTGCGCGTACTTGTCTGTGCGTGTGGTTGGGCGTTCAGTGTTCAAGCCACAGTCGAGGCTCGCTCGCAGTTCGCTGAAGTCGTTCGTCACTCAAAAATGGCTGATTTGGGTATAAGTGGTAGAGTATTTTTTGCGAAAATCGTTTGAATCATCTCTTATATCCTTCAGTAGATTTATATGTGTATGAATTTTTCTGTTCAACAGTCATTTTTTTGTCTAATTTGATCGCTTACTTTTTGACTTTTGCATTGTCTTTTTTTTTAAATAGCAAACACTTGAAAAATAATAGCATTATAAATGTTTCTTCATTGGGAAACATTGTTGCGACGCCAAGGATTTCGACAAGAATGTGGCTTGCGCGGGGCTTGCGCGTACTTAACTGTACCGTGTGGTAAGACACGGAGTGTTCAGTTTTTTCGTGCGAGAAGTTTGCGCAGGCCGAACTGTGGTGAAGCTTGTGCGTGTGGTAAGCGCTTTAGATGCTGAGGCGTAGCTGCTACGGTCGCAGATGGAAAATGACGAGGCGTAAATTTATTTAAATTCGTAAAACGCGATTTCACTTCACAAGATTGACTTGACATTTGTGTCAGTCCGATCCGACAGGGTGCGTTTTGAACATGTGATATTTAATTTTCGTTAAATACTTTTTTTACGCAAGTATAAGAAAGTAACCCCGTTTAATCTGTCTATCTATAATCTATAAAAAATCTGTGTTTTTCGTTTGAATATAGATTAATATACATCTTAAACAATTTTAAAATAGATAAATAATAAAATTAAGTTGTTTTAAAAAACCGGTAATGACTAAAACGAATTATGGTTTGTTTTGAACGCACCGCTGCAACTAATCAGCGACAATTTTCATTTGTTCATCCGACGAAACGAGATCCTGTTTATGAGAGATGGTGGTACGAAATAATGCGATTACGTTTAGGTACCTAAACGGAACCAATTCAAAACGTGAGTAGTTAGGTAAAAGATGATGGTAACCCCCCTGCATCCGCGCGGCACAGATGTGGCGGCAAATCCGCAGTAAGCCCGGACTTAGTTTGTGTTGCTCGCTGTAATCGCGACGGGTTCCTACTTGAATTATCGTTCGTTTTAAATACAATTTTGCCTGTAATATTTACATGCGATGTAACTGTAATATGCGAATAATATGTACGTATAAAACAGATAGAGTCGTTATGACTTTTTTTATTTTTTTTATTTATACCACAAAGGTGGCAAACAAGCATACGGCCGGCCTGATGGTAAGCCTGCAATACCGACGGTATCACTCACGCGTTGCCAGCCCTCCCAACCCTCCAAGTGGAGCTTTGGAGACACTCACTCACAGTAGGAACACAGCACGGCCGAGACCAATGCTATTTGGCTACGATCTTCTGTAAGGTGGAGGTCCTTCCCCAGACAGGCTGCTCCGATTTGAGCGGATTATCCGCTGTCCCTACCTCTCTTAAAAAACTTTCCGAGAAGTTCATTATATTTCGAAAATGCTTTCTAGTCACTGAAAGTAACAGTAGGATTGTAGTAAAAGTTTTCAAAAGTAGGATCATATCATAGTGTATGTTCGTTCGACCATCAATAATTTCACGTCAGTTTAAAAACAATTTTAAAATATTATTTAATAAGGAATATTGTTGGCTGGATAAAGTTAAAAGCAATATTCTGATTTATTGTTTTCATATTGTTTTATATTGAAAACAGGTCAAATTTTAATTACAGCAGATAATATAAAACCTACCTTTATTTAAATTTCTGCATAATGGAAAAAATTATCTCTACGTGATCCGCAAAAATGGCACTTCCAGTTCATCATATCAACCCATAATCATCCCACTGCTGGGACACGGGTCTCCCTTCAATCGAAGGTGATTAGAGCGTACTCTGCCACGCTGCTCCAATGCGGATTGGCAGAGGCCGGTGTTTTCAAACCGCCCTAAGGTCACCGACTTGGCTTAACGACTGTCATCCATCGACAACAGCCGGGACAGCTTAACGTGCCCTCCGAAGCACGAAGAAGCTCGAGATAACGAAACCCATCCAAACCCTGGCTAGGGTCAACATCGCTTAACTCGCAAAATCATATTAGAGTGCGACACACAGCGACGCCATCGAGCTCCTCCTGGCACTTCCAGTTACATCTAACAAATTGCATATCCTTTTGTTTTGTAGTTTTATATTAAGAGAGGGTTACGTGAATTAAATCCTAAAGGGATGGAAGGGAACTTACAAACGGTACCCCCAAGAAACGGTTAGTGATTTATACAATTATTGGGCACTTGGGAAAGCCGTAAAGCAGTTTTATAATGTCTGTTTGAAATTGTCATTGTTGCCGAAACGGGGACTGAATTGTTAATGAATAAATGAAAATATTTGAAACTCGTGCAGCCTGTTTCTGAAACACATTTTAATTTTAATTCCACATTCTTAAGCTATCTCTTTTATGTAGGTACTTTCGATTTATTGTCGTCAAGACACATACAGAATAGAGAATAATAATTGTGATGAAGTTTTTTCGTACACGAATATTTTTGGTCTATGAAGCTAGGGAAGTGAGTGTAAGTGTTGAATATATAAAATAATGGCCTTAAAGTTAATAGATTCAGTTCAGTATTACAACACTACTTTTGTATCGTGTAGGTACATCACTAATTTAGATGTATATAATGTATTGTCTCTGGTATCGCTCTCTTGCTCATGTGTGCGAAGCCAATAAACAGCTCCGCTATTCATTTTCAAGTTTTCTTTTTGTTAAGTTCAAATCCAACAGTAAGTAATGAGGAAATAAAATCTCACGAATACTCATTTCTATATTTAAAATCAATCATAATTGTAAACAAACATTCAAATGCAAGCAACCAGTCGTGCTCGCGACGCGCCCCGAGCCACACGTTCCCGGTGTCTCCGCGCCACGCTGCACGCCCCGCTCCCAACGGCCGTTTACGTATTACGTAACTGCCACTCCGAATTACGTGTTTCTTTGTTTTTTTGAAAACAAAGAAACATTATCAGGTTTTTAGAAGTTTCTTTTTAACTTTCGCGCGATTTTTGATTAAAACCACAGTTTCGTGGTCTGGTTTTGCGCGTAACCTAACGGTGCCAACCGCGCGCAAACACCAGGAGTGCGACCCGGGCACTCGCTGATCCCCTTCTGGGTGAAGCAAGTTACCCGGACGGGGCTAGGACCACCGGCCTAGGGGGCTCCCCTGACCGACGCTAGCTGTCGCCCCCTCCCACCTACCTATTCCTCTTCCTATTCTTAGTGAACGGTTTGGGCGCCTAGGGCTTCGGCTCACAGCTACCCTCCGATCACTAAGCAGCCAGGGCCCTCTGACACATTGAGATTGGTCAGAGGATAACAAGCTTAGGGCTCACCCAGTTACACCCCCCCCGCCTCACCCGGCGTGGGGGACTAGGCATACACACCTCGGGTGTTCCCCCCGAGCGCGTTTTATTAGGCACGACCGCCGCAAGGTTTCTTCGCAGACTCTTCCTTGCGGAACGTGACGGGAGCGAACTGCGATAAAATCGTTAGTTGCTAGGTTTCTTAAAGTTAGGCCGGTCGCCATGGCGACCGACCCGCTTGCGGCACTAGATGCCATGATCTCTTTTTTAGTTAGGCGATGCCCCGACCTGTCTCAGTCTGAGCGATCTGAGATAGAATTAATTAGAAGAAGCGTCTCTCCCCCCTCGGCCCCTCTGGCCGATACCCTCTCAGCCCCTCAGGCCTCCGAGCGCGCCGCGCTCCCCGCGCCCCTTGCAAACGCCTCGCGCCCTGCCGCGCCCTCCGAGATCGCCGCGCGCACTGCGCGCGCTGCGCGCGCCGCCCCCGCCCCGACCCCCCCGCCAATTGCGAACACCGCGCGCCCCGCCGCACCCTCCGAAACCGCCGCGCGCGACGTATCCGCTGCGCGCGCCGCCCCCGCCGCGACCTCCTCGCCTCTTGCGAATACCGCGCGCTCCACCGCATCCTCCGAAACCGACGCGCGCGACGCGCCCGCTGCGTCCGCCGCGGCCCCTGCGACCGCCGCGCGCGACGCACCCTCCGCGCCCCCCGCGCCCTCTGCGCCCTCCGCTGATTCGTCTCCGGCCCTTCTGGCCCTAAACGATGAAATGGAGGTTGTTTCCGAGTCCTCCTCGGAATCCTCTTCCGAGCCCACGTCCGATTCTGACGAATTTGTAATGGCCTCAGGCCGAAAGCGCACTAGGCGCAACAAAGGCGCCGCCAAGAAGGCCGCTAAATTAGCCGACGGCATTTCTCCCGCCGCGGCTTCTGATTCCCCTGCTTCGCCCCCCGCGGCTGAACAGGGTGCCGAGGGAGCTTCTCTCCCCACCCCTCCAAAGCGCTCTCAGCGCCCACCGGCGGTCGTCATCACGAACCGCCATAGGTGGATGGCCATCAAGGCCCGATGTGATGCAAATGGCATCTTTTTCATTGCTGAAACCCGCACTGAGGGTATCAGGCTCAAAACGGAGACTATCTCCGACTATCGCAATTTAACGCGACTTCTCGACGGTATGTCGATATCATTCCACACGTGGAGTGTCGAGGAAGACCGGCGCCTCCGCGTCGTCATTCGGGGGGTCCCAAAGGAGATCGGGTGCGAAGACGTACTCGAGGACCTAAAGGCCCAAAAACTTCCCGTCATAGAGGTGCACCGTATGCACCGTGGGCCTTCCGCCCCATTCAACATGGTCCTGGCCATTCTGGACAGGACCAACTTAAAAGAGGCCAAAGCCATTTTTAATATATCTAAAGTTTGTGGACTGTCTGGGATCGTCGTCGAGGCCCCACACCACAAAGGCACTGTGGGTCAATGCCACAGATGTCAGTTGTACGGGCACTCGGCAAGAAATTGCCATAATACACCGCGTTGTGTGAAATGCCCAGGTGCACACTCGACACTAGAATGTCCGCGCCCCAAAGACCGCGCGCTATGCTCGGAACCTCCGAGCTGCGTAAACTGCGGGGAGGTGGGGCACCCAGCGAACTACCGAGGGTGCCCAAAAGCACCTAAGGTGAAGAGCCGGAGGCCCGCTCCCTCCCCACCTAAAACTCAAGCCGCCCCTAAGACGGCCAATGTTAGCCCCCCCCAGCCTCAGACTGCCGAGGCCGCCCCGGCATCAACAAAGGCTCCGGTGCCTCCACCAGTTGTGTCGCATTCGTGGCGATACAGAACTAATAAGGTTCCCCCCCCGCAGGGCAGCCCCTCAGGCCAACCTGCACCCGCGGTGGTGATTGCGACCCCTCCACCTTCTCCAAAAGTGGCACCGCTGCCACCAACCCCATTCGTGAATGCTGAGATCGAAGGTCTTTTTAAACTCGCAGCCGTAATAGACATCGATAGAATTTTAAGTATGGCCGCCTTGGTCAAACAACACGAGGGCAACGCAAATGCTCTCTTAATGGCCTTCTGCCAATATAGTGATGTACTCACTATCCTCAAAAATTTTAGGTTTTAGTTATGGATCTACACCATAACACGAGTAGAGTCAAACCGACCTCCCTAAAAATCGGCTACTTCAACGCCAATGGGCTTCGTACCCAGAGGTCTGAGGTAGCCGATTTTCTCTACACCCATCAATTGGACGTTCTCCTCATCCAGGAGACGTTTCTAAAGCCGTCAATTCGCGATCCCAAAATCGCGAATTACAAAATCATTCGTAATGATCGCACAGTCTCTGCCTTCGGTGGCACTCTCATTTACTACAAAGCGACATTACACTGCACGCCTGTGGATACACCAAATCTCGTGCACATCGAAGCCTCTGTCTGTAGATTAGGAATGACAGGTCATCAATCCATATATTTAGTGTCAGCCTATCTAGCTCCCACTAACAATAGCTCCTCAAGCCCTAGATCACTACTTGACAGTGATATACAAAACCTTCTAGATCTTGGTCCGTCTGTTATCATAGCGGGCGATCTAAATGCCAAGCACCTTGCTTGGTGTAGCCAAACCACAAACCAACGTGGTAGACAACTCGAGCGACTCTCAGAGAGCCTCAACTTCGACGTAGTAGCACCTATGTCACCTACTCACTATCCAGACAATGTTAATCATCGTCCGGACGTCCTAGACGTAGCCCTCCTAAAGAACATCAATCTTAGATTGAGTTCTATAGAAGTGCACTCTGCACTCACTTCAGATCATAGGCCTGTCATTATTGCCCTCTCGCCCAGAGTGAGCATTCCTAACGTGGCAGCCTCAGACCCCACAAGAGTCAAGACTGACTGGTTCAGCCTAGGAGAAGGCCTTAAGTCTATCTCATCTCCTTTGTTAGACCCGATTCCAGACGAGATAGTCTCAATTCCCGACGCAATAGGTGCAATTGACTCATTAACAGCGCACGTGCAGAAGGTGGTTAGCGATTGCTCGCGCCGCGTCCCAGTGAACGCTCATCGTCGCTGGGAACTGCCGCCAGATGCCCGTGCTCTGTTAACTGAGAAAAACGCAGCTCAAAGGGCTTACTTCTCTTTTCCCTCTGAGCAGAACCGTGTCCGCATGCGCGCTGCCCAATCGGCGGTTAAGCGTCGCATTAGACAGCTTAGGAACGATCAGTGGGACGAGACACTTACAAATATGGTCCCCTCTCAACAAGCCTTCTGGAACCTCACCAGAGCCCTTAAGGCAGATACAGTGGCTGCCACCCCCCCGTTAGTACAGTCAGATCCCTCCCTCCCTCTCGCCTTCGAGGACGAGGAAAAAGCTGAATGCTTAGCATCCAGTCTTGAGGCACAATGTGCACCTAGCACACTCCCCGTTGATCCAGATCACCTACTCGAGGTCGATACTGAGGTTTTCAACAATCTCGCGAGCCCTCTCACAGATGCCGACCCGCCGATAGAGCCGGTAACCCCCGATGAGGTAGAGTCCCTTATCAGAGATTTACATAATAGGAAGGCCCCGGGGCCTGACGGGATTTCTAATAGAGTCATCAAGCTCTTCCCCGCGCACCTTATTCTTCTTCTGACCGCCATTTTCAATGCGGCATTAAAAAACAGTATTTTCCCCAAATCTTGGAAGGAAGCCACCGTCATTGGCATTCCAAAACCCGGCAAGCCCAAGGATCAGCCCTCGAGCTATCGCCCAATCAGTCTCCTTAGTTCGATAGGAAAGATCTATGAGCGCATTATTCTCGCTCGTCTCAAAGATTTTTCCCTTGCTAATAATCTTTTACCTGACGCACAGTTTGGTTTTAGAGCCAAACACTCTTGTGTCCAACAAGTGCATCGCATAGTCGAACACGTGTTGGACCGGAGAGCGAACAGATCCCGCCCGCACAAAACGGGCGCTCTCTTTTTCGACGTGGCAAAGGCGTTCGACAAAGTATGGCACAACGGGCTTATCTATAAGCTCTACAAACTTAATGTGCCAAACCGTCTCGTGCTCATCATACGAGACTACTTGTCGAATCGCTCTTTCCGCTATAGGGTGGATGGGGCACTATCCCCCCCTCACACCATTAGAGCCGGAGTACCACAAGGATCCGTGCTCTCCCCCCTCCTATACACGCTTTACACAAGCGACTTCCCTCAATTTAGACCCAGTCCACTTGTGACTCATACTGCCCTTTTCGCAGATGATACAGCCATCTATTGTTCGGCTTCTAGTACACCCGCCATAGTAAAGTCCCTCCAAGCCGCCGCCAACTCCCTTGGCGACTGGTTTAGGAAATGGCGCATAGAAGTTAATCCAGATAAAAGCGCCGCTATCCTCTTCTCCAGAGGTACTACGCCAAATCCCTCCACTAAAGTCAAGATGTTCGGACAACCGATCCCTTGGGAAAAGAAAGTCCGTTATTTAGGTGTCACACTCGATAGGGGACTCACCTTCGAACATCATATAAAGATTGTCCGCGACCGCGCTGCTTTCGCGCTAGGCCGCTTACATTGTCTGCTCAATGGGCGCAGTAAACTCTCTCTTAGAAATAAGGTGAGAGTTTACACAACGTGCATTAGGCCGATAATGACATACGCAAGTCCAGTTTTCGCTCACGCCGCGCCCTCTCATATCCACAGGCTGCAAACCATTCAGAATAGGTTTTTGCGCAAAGCCATCGGTGGGCTTTGGTTCGTTAGGAACAAAAACCTCCACATTGACTTAGGTGTGCCGACCATCTCGCACCACCTAAAGCAATGCTCTGTCAAATACTTCGACTCACTCAATCATCACCCAAATCCGTTGGTGAAAGCCGCAGGGGATTATTCCGCTCCGGCTGACACCAGCAGGTCCAAACGTCGTCCGCGGCACGTCCTCAACGACCCGGATGACTCCATTACAGTCGCCATCGAGGCGTATAAACAATTAGATTCCGCGACACAAACTAGACACACACGTCCGTCATATCGGCCCCGCCGGCGGGGCCGCGCGTCGCGCCACCTTCCTGTAGGGACTCGGTTTTCGCGGTACCGGCACGTGCCCGGCCGCTTCTCTCCAATCCGTTCGCCTTCCCCCAGTGTCGCCATAGGCCGAGGTTCGAGCCCCCCTCTGGGGCGCCCCTAGGCAGACGCTGTAAATTTTTGGCGGTGAGAGCCCTACGCTCCCGCAACAGTCCGGTGTCTCAGAAGAGGGTGTTAGTACACCCGAACTGAACTTTTCAATTAATAAAAAAAAAAAAAATAAATAAATAAAAAAAAAAAAAAAAAAAAAAAAAAAAAATAAACAAACATTGCTTTCCTGCGATTAATGTAAACAGAGTGTATCTCCCTATTCATTTAAGATTCACTTTGAAATCTATTTGGAGCTTAGATATGTATACCAAGAGGTAAAGGGGATGCAAGATTATCCGACACCTGTGTCTACAAATAATAGAATGGATATTAAATACCTGCCTTTCAAGTTACAAGTTGCTGTTAATATTAAAACATTGATATAGTGCTGGTACTAGATAGACACGTGTAATAGATTACATATGAAATATGTATTCTGATATTTAAGACTAAGACCTAAATCAACAAAGCCTATCATTAACTGTAGAATTATTTCGCATTGTTGATAAGGAGAATCGCCCATCGGTACGGTAGTCAGGGCTTGTACACAAAACTGCGATACGAAACCGCATCGTAAAACGTGACTAATTGTTTTGTATTGCATATTTGAGATTATGCGTCAAATTTATTGACGTACATATCCTGTATTTTTTCCCCTAGTAAACCGTAGGCGAGGCTCAAATGCTAGCGAAAATTAAAACTCGAGTGACACCGCGGTTTAAAGGCAGTTAGTAATAAAATTATTCCAACATGGCATAGGTACAAAATTCCTTATATAAAAATTTGCCTATAATAAATTTTATCGTGACATATAAATAATGTCAACACGACCCTCATATTTCGCGTTCGGCCGATCGTAAAGAAAGCCACGTTTGAACGAAATTACTTTAGTTCCATTTTATACGAATTATGTTTTGTATATTCAATACAATTTTATTACTTAATAATCTACTGCGAGACTGTGATCTATTGGGAAGACACAATGTGTTTATATTTTTTACAACTTTATTTTATTCTGCAGGATTTGATGTATAGAAAACTTGTCAGAAAAAAATCTAGTTTCTAATTCTATACTTTCGACTCTCTTCTCTTGACCTACAGTCAAATCACCTGTCCTTTGGAACGTAGTCAATGGTCTTACGGTCCAATGATCCACTGTCCATTCAGTTAGGTCCTTTGTTTCTAGCGGTACTGTTTCTTTCTAGCGTAAGTAATTAATTCTAGAGTTAAACGAAAATTTCCTCAAAACTTACCAGTAGGAGCGATGGCTCATCGTTATTCATCACGGAGTTGCAATCATATAATTTCATCGTGAGGTATTACAAACAAAGATCTCAATCTATACTAATATTATAAAGAGGAAAGATTTGATTGTTTGTTTGTTTGCATTGAATAGGCACCGAAACTACTGGACCGATTTCAAAAATTCTTTCACCAGTAGAAAGCTACATTATCAGGGAGTGACATAGGCTATAGCTTTTTCCGAAACTATAGGTGGTTCCCACGGGAACGGGTCCGAAACCTCACGCGGATGAAGTCGCGGGCAAAAAAGCTAGTGTAACATAAAACGCGCGTCCTCTAGGCGTTTAAAATAGGCCGTGTACTATCGCTCTAAGCAAATAATGTTATAAAACAACCCTACGATATATTTAGACTACACTTTCAAGTTTCCGCATAGTACCACTCAAATATTCATGACTATGCATCAGAAGGGGCAAGAAGCTCACCAACACACCTCGTAAGGGTCTAATGCATCCACTTTTTTGATTTTACAGACATCACAGGCATTCTATGCTTTGAACGGTAATTCAATTTTTCTTTTCATCTATATTTTTTTATTAGACTAAAATGTGTTTTTATTAGTCACTACATAGTATAAAACAAAGTTGCTTTTTCTGTCCCTATGTCCCTATGTCCCTTTGTATGCTTAAATCTTTAAAACTACGCAACGGATTTTGATGCGTTTTTTTTTAATGGATAGAGTGATTCAAGGGGAAGGTTTTAAAGTATCATACATTCCTAAATTCCCACGGGAAAGCGGGATACACGTAAACGAAGTTGCGCGGGTTTCGCTAGTATAAAATAAGATACTTTACTATATTTTACCTTTAGGCCCAAAACAAACGCAACTGATGTGCAACTGCAACGAAACTCTTTTGAAATTGTGAGTTTCAATTGTTTTACATTACCTGCATTCCAATTTCAATGAAACTAGTTTGCAACGCGTTTCAAACCGATTTCAAGAAGGTTGCGCCATGTGTGGTTCATCAACGGAGTCTATGACAGTAACTCAAATGCAACTCATTCAGTTTCATCACATTTGGGTTTCACCGTCTATTTTGGACCTTACTCAATATCACTAACAAATATTTAAAGATTTATTCATAATTTTTAAGTTATGATCTTTGACTTTCAACAAAACGTAAAAATTAAAATCATTTACATAATTTGTAGGTTAGTTGGTGTTTTTATTAATGAATGACTGACTGATTGGCCACTGTCTTACCTGATGGTAAGCGATGACGAAATCGACAATATAAACTCACTAACTTAGTAACCTTAAACGTATCTGTACTCTGTAGAGCCTTAACCTGACTTTAGTACGGTAACGGTACGGTTTTAAGAGAGGTAGGGCACAGCGGATAATCCGCTCAAATCGGAGCAGCCCGTCTGGGGAAAGACCTCCACCTTACAGAAGATCGTAGCCAAATAGCATTGGTCTCGGCCATGTTGTGTTCCTACGGTGAGTAAGGTCTCCAGAGCTCCACTTGGGGGGGGTTGGGAGGGTTGGCAACGCGTGAGTGATACCCCCAGTATTGCTTACGTCTATAGGCTACGGTGACGGCTTACCATCAGGCCGACCGTATGCTTGTTTGCCACCTGTGTGGTATTAAAAAAAAAAAAAAAAAGTACCTTAACCTTAAAGTGTTATACTTATTATTAACTAGCTTTTGCCCGCGGCTTCGCCCGCGTGGCCTAGTAACAATTAGCATATTTTTCTTTAGAAACAAATTCCGGTCCTGCACGGCCCGGTACGGTACGGTTCCATCCGGTCCGGTCGGTCCGATCAGTCCGGGCCGGTCCGGTCGATCCGGTCCTAATATGGAACCTACATGCCAATTAGCATATTTTTCTACAGAAAAAAAACCGGTCCGGTCCGGCACGGCCCGGTACGGTGCGGTTCCTTCCGGACCGATCGGGTCTGATCCGTTCCGGTCCGGTCCGGTCCGGTCCGGTCCTTATATGGACCCTACATGACAAATTTGGCATCTCTAGACCCAGCGGTTTGGGCTGTGCGTCCTCTCGCAACTACGTTTGCGCATATCTCGCTTTCCCGTGGGATTTTGAAAAATCCTTTCTTAGTACATCCCTAGACGTCGTAAGGAACCTACATACCAAATTTGATATAGCCTCGCAACCTCGTTTGCGTATATCTCGGTTTCCCGTGGGAATTTCGTAAAATCCTTTCTTTCTACACCCCTAGACGTCGCCGTCGTAAGGAACCTTCAGTCCAAATTTGGAATCTCTAGACCCACCAGTTTGGGCTGTGCGTTGATATATGTATAGTTAAGTCAGTCAGGACTTCGAATTTTATAAATCACTACATAGTATAAAACAAAGTCGCTTTCTCTGTCCCTATGTCCCTATGTCCCTTTGTATGCTTAAATCTTTAAAATTACGCAACGGATTTTGATGCGGTTTTTTTTAAATAGATAGAGTGATTCAAGAGGAAGGTTTTTATGTATAATACATTCCAAAATTCCCACGGGAAAGCGGGATACACGCAAACGAAGTTGCGCGGGTTTCGCTAGTATATATATATAGTCCGGTCCGATCAGGTCCAGTCGGTCCGCTCTGGTCCGGTCGGTCCGGTCCTGATAAGGTACCTACATACCAATTAACATATATTTCTTCAGAAAAAAAAACCGGTCCGATCCGGTTCGGTCCGGTCCGGCACGGACTCGGTACGGTGCGGTTCCTTCCGGACCGATCAGGTCTGATCCGTTCCGGTCCGGTCCGGTCCGTTCCGGTCCGGTCCGTTCCGGTGCGGTCCGTTCCGGTCCGGTCCGGTCCGGACCATATAAGGACCCTACATGCCAAATTTGGCATCTCCAGACCCAACGGTTTGGTCTGTGCGTCCTCTTGCAACTTCGTTTGCGTATATCTCGCTTTCTCGTGGGAATTTTGAAAAATCCTTTTTTTGTATATCCCTAGACGTCGTAAGTAACCTACATGCCAAATTTGGAATCTCTAGACCCAGCGGTTTGGGCTGTGCGTTGATATACCCTCGCAACTTCGTTTGCGTATATCTCGGATTCCCGTGGGAATTTTGAAAAGAAACATACACTAAATGTTAAGTTGAGCAAATCGCCACATATTAGTGAAAACCGCATCCAAATCGGTTCAGCCGTTTCTGAGATTAGCGTGTACAAACATACATACAAACATACATACATACAAACATACAAACAGACGGACAAAATTTTACGAAATTCTTGTTCTATTGCTTATTCTTCATCGCCCTAAACAATTTTTTTGGAAATATATTCAATGTACAGACAAACTTTTTTTACACTTTTATTATATTATAGATAGATTATTATTTTAAAGCCATTTGACGGTCACTTAATTAACTCAACGACTGTTTCAGTACCAGTCGTTGAGTTAAATTCCTTATCCGATATCTTAAATTCCCAAGTACAGAAAAAAAAATAAGTAAGAGCAGACAGTTAACAATAAATTAATTTTATTACAAAGCATGAACAGTGGCACTTTCCTTTCTTGTAGTAAAAACAATCTGATGCCTATTATGTTATCAAATTATAGGTCACATATTACATACTAAGTTGTTTAATAATGCATCTCATTAGGGAAGTTAGCAGACGTTCCTTTATAGAACCGCCTAGTTCTCGAGTGCGCGCCGATAGCCTAGTTCAACGGTAGAGTTGCGTACATAGATCAAGTATATTGAACATATTTTTGAAATAAAAAATTCACCTCCGCCACGTCTCCTCTCGAAATCCCGCCGAGTGCTCTTCTAACTGAAGCGGCTGAGCTGCTGATCGGCTCCACTGGGTAGGTTAGTAATGGAGGCGAAATTTTTCATTTCTTTAAGTAAGCAGTGGCGACTTCTATCTGCTAATTTTTGATAACTACGTAAGATTTAGTAGCTCTTCGTTACAGATGAGGTTCTACTGATAGAAAGCGTCGACTATAATTTTATGCCGTGGGTTCGAATACCACCTAGGGCGAGAGGTATTATTTTTTTATAACAAGAATGGTTAGTTGAACCAAAACAACTATAAAGACTTTTAAAAATATATAGCAGCGTTGTAAGATGCCACGGCCTGAATACCATGACTGACCATGAGTGTCTTAAAGACTTTGCTGTCGGGGTCAAATATTGATTGAGATCACTTTTGCCCAAAGAGAACCAGCTAGACAGGCTGTCTTTGAAAATCCGTAAATAATAGCAACAAGGTTGCATGTAGTTATTGAATCTCTATTCATAGTAAATTAGATTATTTAAATATGTAATATCTTTCACTACAAGTGTAGCTTAACTTATATAATATAATATAATTATGAAAATATCGTAAATAGATTGTAACTGGAGAGTATTTCGTTTTACATAGTATTAGACTCGGTGTATACCACGATAGTTTGTCTATGGCAATGAACCAAAGTTACGCAAATGTGTGCCGCGCCTAACTTAATGCCTTCCTATTGGCAGTCGAAGATATATCCGAATTGCTGCCAAACAATATGGGACTGGGTATTGTAGTGAAACAAAGCGTTATCTATATTTGTTAGGGTGTTTAAAGTTATTAAGTAAATATAAAATAATCATAAATGTAATTAAACCACAATCACACTATAATATTTGTATTTACGTCATCAGATTCAGTGCTTAATTTATTTTAATTAGGCACATCTTATGTATTTATTGAAATAAATAATTAATATAATATTTTGTGTGATAATTTTAATACAGCATTATCAAAATATGACTAGCACACAATGTCTTTAGCGTGAAAATCGGGACAAGCACACCACACATTCCCACCGATGTGTCTCCTATACCAGTTGCCAGGATCAACAACGGCGACCTCAGATTGACAATAAGCGATGAAGCTTATTGACGTCCCGGGGTAGAAACTACAGCTGTCGGAACTCACAGTGAATTTAATCAGAAAGAAGATAGTCGGAGTATTGAAAGGATTTAGCGTGAAAAGTAACAAACATAAAACTTGTATTATTATAGCCATAATCAAATCCCAGATATACAGACAGATTCTATAACGTATTTTAATTTTAATTCGATATTAGGCTATAACTTTATTGAGTTTGACAGTGACAGTCATAATATAATGTGTCATTAACTTTAAAAATGGTCCAGAGAAATTCACCGATAATCGCAATTGATACCAATACCGAAAAGCACTCGAAAAGATAAACAAAATGTTATTGATTGATTGAAACATTTGCATCAACAGCACTTTATTTGAAAAACAGCTTAACGCAAAAACCACATTACTCCAATTTAACATTTTGTTTTAAAACACTTTCAGTCTACGACGCTTAATTACATAGAATTTTATTTGCTCCAAAGCGCATACATTATTCAAAGCTCTGTCGCAATTAACTTGGCTTATCCAATATTTTAATTTCTCTCCTCATTTGTTCATCCTACAGGAGTGAATGGGGCATTACCAGAATACATTGACCGTTATTTCGTGTTTAAGAGAATTTAGATGTTTTGCGAGTAAATAAACTTAGAGAAAATTACAACGAGTTGAAAATAATTAAATTTATTATTCCCATTTTGATTATAACACAAGAGAACGTATACGTTGTTGGAATAAGCTAATTTTGTACTTGTACATAAAAGGTAGCTTTATTATTTTATCCCACGAAAGTATAATTATTTTCGTGAGTATATAAAAACTTTCCGCGAGATACTGTTTTGCACAGTTTAAAAATCTTATTTCCATGTTAGAATTTATATTAGATGGTATTCAAAGAAATTAACAAACATTCCCACCACTGTGTCTCCTGTATAGCCAGGAGCCCAGGATCTACAACGGCTACTACCAGCTATCATGGAACTCGCTACGAATTTAATCAGATTAAATTTCTAATTAAACATGATTTTAAATATATTATGGTATCTGGCGCTGCACAACACGTACTACATAATATTTATCTATCAATATAAATGTATATCGATATCGACCACGATGTCAAATATAATGAAAACAACTGAGCATCCCCTCTCAATCAATTTAGTCTGAATGTCAAAGTTCAGACAAGCAGAACGAATGTCACAAACAGACGGACGAATGCATCCGAGAGGGGCCATATCAATTCAATACTGGCTACAACTATCAGGATATCTTTCACTATTATTATTTTATATTACGCGCCGCGGTTTTTAAAAATAAAATGACAGTTCTATTTATGGGTTCGTTTCGTAATTGACAAAATAGCCTCTTCGTGACTTCATTTTCTAGTGGTGAAACAGTTGTCTTAATTTCAGAAATAAACGTTTAATAGCAGTGAAATGAAAAAAAAATGCTTACTTATGTATCCAAAAAAAGTACAGTAATTATTTTTTATGGGTACAAAAAGCCAATAAAATTAAAGATTTATTAACCGTCATAATACTAATCCAACCCCTTAACTGCACCCGGTATTCACTCAATGGCAATAACATTAATCTTTTATCAAACCCTTCCCAATTTGCCGTGAAGCGGTCTAAATGTGACAAAAGTAAACAGGTTCAATAGCGTCGCGAAAGAACAACAAGGAGTGACGTGACAACGTGACAAATGACGTGCAGGTGTCACGCCGTGTTATCAGCGTACCGCAGCAGGGACGTGTTTCCGAATACGTATGCGCGAGCCTCTGATAGAATACACAAAATATGAGCGTGTAATTGGAAAAGTTGCAAATAACCAATTTTATGCGCGCCTGCTGCAGTTTTGCTTCAACTCTTTAAACTGTATGTTTTATAGGTGCATAAATACTTTGTAAATTGTTAATTTTAAATAACTAAATGTAAGTTTGTAAGTAATTTTATAAAAACAAAATATTTGATTGTTTTAATTTTTAAAAAAGTTTTGATTTAAGTAACTAGGTATCTACTTTTGAATAACTTGAATAAATCAAGAGATAGAGATCTCTTTGTTTAGACAAAAAATATTAAGCTTACAATAAAATCCTCATCAGTATTTAAATTAAAACAATTTCAATTATCATAATTTAGTAAAACACAAATAGAGACAATCTCAAAACAAATGAATGATTAAATCTTTCAGGTATACGCGCACGTTTTCATGAGTTTTACCATATACAAGGGTTGAAAATGACAAGAACATTTTCTCTATTTCGTTCGACACTTTCGTAGATCGACAGTAATTTGCATAGAGATTTTTAGTATTGTCTGCGCTATTTTTTATTTTCTTTATTTCGAGTCGACAACCTTACATGCAAGAGACATCGTTTTGTTGGAATAATTGTTAGTACTACACATTTTATTTTTATATATTATACCTCCACCAATTATTTTGTATAAAGATTCACTCTGACTTGCCTTTGTTAAAATCTTATGAAATGTGTAAAAAAATAAACACACTGATGAGAGAAAATACATAAAATATGTTTAATTAGCTCATATAATTATGGTTTTTCTATTTGCCAGATATACAGCAAGTTACAGAAACACATTTTAATCTTAATTACTCATTAAATTTCAAGGTATGTCTTTTATTTTTCTATATTTTGACAGTAATCACAATTTATTGTAGCATTTATTAACTTTTAAATGTTTTTGTGTAACTTACCGAAAAACTGTCAAAAAGTATGTTAAAACCCATTCAAAAACTGTCATACTTAATAGAGTTTATCTAAAGTTTTGAAACAGTCCTTAATTACGTATGTTTTTTACCATTTTTTACATCACATATTTTGTACTTTGATAGTAATCAACAGAGCTATTCTCTAAAAGGCAAACTCGAAAGAGAAGTGACCGCCCTTACTTCGATGACGTATTCACTTCCCCTTTGATCGGTATTCTGTAAACATTGATGTCACATTCTCTTGAATGTGACATCAATGTTTACAACGCTTTCGAAATGAAGTGAGTTTCGGATTTATAATGACTTTTGATTAGTGACAGGCGTTTGCAATACTTAGCAATCGAAAATCGATAATATAAATAACTAATTTCACATTTATCTGTCTATAAAACGAATAGTCTAGATTATTAAGGTAAAACAGTGAATGAAACAACAATAAATACAATTGCAACAAACAAGAATGTAGAAGCCAAAACTTGTAGAAAAAAAAACTAAACTACAGCTAATGTCAATTTTATAATTCACTTTGTGACAGTTACAGTTCGATCATCTCGTCGCCACGGTTACCGGCACACACGAGTTTTACAGAACACCGCGGATTCCGCTTTCGAGTTAACATAACATTAGATAGTTAACTAAATAAAATTATTTATTTTATTTTTATTAACCTAATTCTTGATAATTGGACCCATATATGAAATGTAAGTAGTAAAATATTAAAATATAAAAAAAGAGTCCAAGGAATCGATGCCAAGGAATGAGCCTTTAAACTACTTAACAAAAACAATGAAGCTATTGTATTCTTGAGTGATTTTTTTACTTCTACTGTTGCGAACACTTCTCTATTCCTTAAATTTAATAATTTTAATTATACTCAACGGTAAATTCGCTTGCCATTTATGAACTTTTAATATGACAGATTCCTTCGAGTGTCGAAAATGAAGTGAGTATCGAAAATTCCGAAGAATACGAAATGCATACAGGTAATGTCAATAACACATTTAGTGACGGTTCATCACTTCGCCACGTTCGACGTGGTGTCGCTACCGGCGCACACGTTTTACAGAATGCAATTTTGGAATCTCACCGCGGATTCCGCTTTCGAGTTAACAAATGATGCTTAGAGAATAGCTCTACAGTTCACCACATCAGAAAGAAAAGTTTTTGAAGACTATATCAAGCCTGTTTCCAAGATGTATCGAATCTCTGATACAATTCCCCAATACGTACAATAAGTCACCCGCAGAATCTGATATGCCAGTCCATACACAGATAAGTGTAGTTCGCGCCCGGAGGGGACCGTGACAAATGACATACGCCACGACTTGCCACATCAAGGTTCTTATCAGGAGAACTGAAGCAAGAGAATTGTAGATGTTTTGTGTGGAATATGATTTACGTCCGTTAAATTAAGAGCAAGTTTGTGTTATCACATGGGATTGGATACAATTTTGTTGTTGCCGCTGGCTGAATTAGAATAACTACAGTTGTCTTTTCTGATTGTAAAATGCTACAATTATTGCGTAAAGAGCTACCTACGTACAGTGCAAAAATGAGATAAGTAACCATTTTTGCACTTACCTACAGTGCAAAAATGGTTACTTATCTCATTTTTGCACTGTACTATGCTGTAGCAGAAAGTGTATCTTGCGAAAAATATCCCGAATTATTTAATTTTTTCAACAACGATTTCAACAGACAACAATATCATTTTACACAGAAACAATTTGCGAGTTGCATAATATGGAAGTGGTTCAAATGGTAACATTTCACTTGTTTATGCCACTGGCTTCATGCCAACGCGAACATGCTCCCTGACCAATCTAACAAGTAAATAGGAGCTTGCCAAACCTCGCCCATTTCTTTATCTACGGCTAGATAAACGAAGTGCAGCATTGTACGGCTAAGGTAATAGTATTTTATGAGTTTTCAACACGCCTATTTGTGGGAAAAGATTTTATTGTTGGAAATAAAGTTGCTGTAAAAAACGGACTATTGGTAGGTACGTTTTTGCACATAATATCCGGACTAGCCTATATTCCCACGGCTGCATCTCCTGTATCTATTCAGGGATAACATTAATGACCACGAAATGTTAAAAAACAGTGATACTCAAAGACATCTTAAGAGAAAACAGTTTTCTCCCAAAACGACAATGAGCTTCTTAATTTTGGAAATATTTCAATTTGGAAAGCAATTCTTCCTTTGAAAGAAAAGCTTCCTTTCTCACTAAATCTTTCATCTCCTGAGACATACTGGTAATGAGACTAGTAATAAATATTTGCGTACAAATATTCCAATACAGGAATATAACTGGCGACCAGGTATTAATAACAAGTATCCACATGACCATCATAGTAGCTAGATAGTTATAACTCAGTTAATTAATCATAATTGAATTTATGATGGTGAATATGGAAATTCATCATATTATTTCAAGTGGGCGCTGAAACCACAGAGCGTTGATAACTCCACTGATCCTCATTCTGTTTTCTTTCACACTGTATGGTACCTGTAATAACAAAGCTTGAAGCTAAAACAAGTACATTTACCGTGCTTCTATCCGACACGTTCAATTTTGATCTTTATTTCTTAAGTAATAAATGTTTAGTGGAAGCTAAAGTGTTAGTAGCCATTACAGCCATGTGTGTAGTTGCTAGATAAAATGTTGTATTTGTAAGGATGGCATTAAATCGTTATAATGTCTCTATGTTATTATATTGTTGTGACAAACACATAATTTTTCCTTTCTTACCAAGAAGACCATATAGTTTATCGTCCAGCACATTTTTTTCTATCGCATTTCCGTGGCACATCATAATATTAGTATAAGCACTTGGCGTAGTTGCTAATATTTCGTTTCATGATTGTATTTTGCTATGGATGTAAATAGCCTGAAATGTGATTAGAAAGCCTCACTTGGTAAAAGTTTTTTATTTCGTTAGTAAGAAATGAAGCATAATAGCGAGAAAAGTTCGTGATAAACAAAACACAAAATGTTCATATAAATAGTATAATTATGATTACGCTATTTTTTTTTTGTGAATTCAATCTACACTATCTATATTAATATTATAAAGAGGAAAGATTTGATTGTTACAGCTTTAATCAGTATTTCTTGTAAATCTACTTACAAAATGATCTCCATGCTTTATTATGATATACATTCATAGCATATTATCTCCGATGGGTAACAGGTTCAGTTAAAATATTGATTGAGAAGTTTGAAGAAAGGTTGGTTGGTTAGTACGTATGTGTTTTTCAGTTGTTTAATAAATACTCAAATACTAGATGACACGACGTTAGATTTGTAATTACTTTTTAGGATAATATCACCTAAAAGTAAGTAACCATCGCTTACTCTATCCATCCGTAACCCCAGTGACGTTCAAGATGTGTTGTTCGTTAGCCTAATAGTAGGGGTGAAAGAAGGACATGAAGGAGTTGAGTTTCCTAGTCTTTTTTCGAACGATCCAAATGAAATGCAGATGTTTCATGCTGATTATTCTGTGTACGATACTACAGATTACTTAGTTACACACACGATACTTCTTTGGTAGCCAAATCAAAATAACTCTGCGATTTAGAACAGATGCTATTCTGAAATATTTTTTCATGGAATGATGAACCTTAATCCTACTTTTTAAATCTTCTTGAGAACGTAAGATTTAATGCCTCAATTATTTTTAATGATATACATTTCAAGATAATGTTCTAGACAATATATTCACAGAGCACAAACACGTAAAGGTCAAAAGTCGGGAGTCAGATGTCACGAATTCATAGTAATTATGGAAAATACTGCTTGTCTTTTTAAGCCAAATTACTTAGTTGCTTGATAAAATTAGTATTGATATTAGGTTTGTTGATTACAAAATTTAGGTTTTAGATTCTCTCTTAGATTCTTGAAAATCTCCTTGCACGCTATATTTTTTCGCAGAATTTCGTAGTTTTTTTCCTAACTCTAACTCGCAACAAATTCATCGATTTCCTCTTTTAGTAGAGCTCTATGGTGTTGTCAAGCTGCATTCTCGTATGCCCATTATAAAATTTCGAGCTCATCAACTATGTCCGTTATTACAAATATCAGTCAGTTATTTAGTTCTTATTGTTCGTATAAGTGTTTAACACTATGAACAACCACGTGTCGCAGATAGTAGGACGATACGAGTAAATATAAAGAGCATTAATTCAGTTAACGATAGAAAACATAACAGCAAAATGGATATGAAAGTATGCATTCAGCTCTACGCGTCATACAAAACACCAGAGATAATACTAGTAGAATTGATGAAATTAATCAAGAGAAATACCAACGGGCTAATACATAATATATGACGAGCAATAATGTAGGTACCGAAAAGTAATGTAACTGAAAACAGCAATAACCCGTAAAAGAATACAGCACAGCTAATTCACGGCACACGTGTTGAATTCCACTCACGTAGTCCGTAAGTAACGGCGTCTTCGTACAGAGCATGTGACACCTAGCGTTAGGTGCCGTGAAAAATGGTCCATTTCCCGACGCGCAGATAAATTTATCTTCGCGGGAGCATTGCGACGCCGCGTTATTCCTGTGTTAATATTCATTGTGAAACAACAACGTGACTTTTAGATTGTAATCTCTGAAGCTTGGGAATCCAAATAAAAATATCGCGCGTTAATGTTTTATTATGGCTTTTGATTGGATTTTATACTACATTTATGTTATTCTAGTCCAATCATAGTATTGTAATATGGAGATCATCACTAGTGTCTAAAGCTTCATTTGTTATCTTACGGTAACAGCTGTGTTTCCCTATTAGGTTATGGATACACATTTGCAAGGATTTTTGTCTAGCTGGGTTTATGTTTAATAGGCAGTTCTACGCATACATTATTTATTTCTATACACGAAGTTTTAATTCGAATTTATTTATTTTTAAGATATAAATACTAAAGTTAAGTGCATGCTTTAAATACGTTTGCATTATGTTAATATTGCAATGTTATAAATCAACTTAGCATATTCAACTTTATTAATGAAATAAACACAAGCCATTTCGCAGGCAATTATTTGAAAACACGTTCTTCAACCATTCATTTTGTGTTGTCCGCTTTATTTATTATCGTTATTTAATTCGGGAAAAATGTTCCAAGCGAAAATTTTCAACCGATGACAAAGGCAATGCTGCAATGTCAGGCGACCGCAACGGCAAACCAATTAACCGTATCTGTTGGTAATTCCAGAGGGGGAATGAAAGAGAAAATATAATAAAAATAAAAAATCTATGAACTTCAAGTTTTATTTTACAGAAGAGACAAACGAGTAGTGATCACTGCCGACCATTGAGTACAGCTGACTTGTAACAGGAAGGAAGGAGGAAATAAGGTGATAAAATTAAATACTACAAAGTACAATATCAAATTACACACCAAAATTATTTTTATAGGTTTTTTTTCTCAAAACTTCTGCAGCGAAATATGTCCAAACCGAAACCGTTTACACTAGTCAAAATACTGGACCCAAATCGGTCAAAATGAACTGAAATGAGCTATTTGGCATTTAAAATGCCGACATTTTTACATATAGCTTTTTTGTATGCACCTGTATCTACATGAATGAAAATTATATCTAGCTTGCAGTGGCGAAAAAAATAGTACCATTCCCTTGTCAACTTTTCAGCATTGCAGTCATGCAATTAACAATGCCTGTTTCCAATTTGAGGGGGAAAAGAATGGAATATGACAAAAGTATGGAAACCAGACTGTAATTCAATTGTCTATGTCTGATCTGATCAGTGTTAGTCAACGGAATCCGATATTGTGGGGACGCGACGGTCAATTTCCTTACAAAGCTAATGGATGAGGGTGCTTCTGCACAATTAAGAGCATGCAATGCATCTGATATATGATATTATGATTTATTGGTCAAATATTAATATTTTCCCAGTAGAAATAAGCGAAAAGGAAATTATACTGGCTTCGCATTAGTTTCAGGCAAGCTGGATTTTTGTTATTATTTGAAATCATTGACTAAGGGGTATGCCTCAAAGACCAGTCAGTGGCATAAATTACGTTGTCATTTTAGTACCTATATATAGTCTATACTATTTGTCACTATAGTTTTGTTGACATTGAAATATCTTCAGGTGATTTAAAAAAGTGGCAAGAGTGGACCGTTGGGACGCAGACGATTTTGGCTATACGGTCCAACGTCCCATGGCCCGTTCAATTTGGCCCGTTTAAACTAAAAACCCACTAAACATACATTTAAAGGTAAGTATAAACCATGTTTACTCATAATGAGTATTCGAATTCAAATATCATCATCATCAGCCACACAAAAAGGATCAATTGGTTCTATGACTAAATATTATACGAACGATACATTTGCCTTTTATATTTATGACTATTGAATTAATAGTTTGGGACATAATAAATACTGTGGTTAGTTTGGCAAACCTAATTCGTTTCGATATGAATTATAAAAGCTGAATTATTAGTTAATACATTTGAAATAAATACACTAACTTAATTCAATAATGTTGGTTAGTTTGGCAATCGGAAAACATAATTAATGAAGTTTGTTTAAAATTTTAGTTTTCATATATTTTAATGGTACCTCATTAGGTAATCCCGTATCAGTTTACATACCCACATTTTATAGATAATAAAAATCCGTTTCACTACTTGCTAAAAACCTATCCGTCAAATAAATTGACAGTTTTTTTGTCAGATTTAATCGATAAATAGGTTAAAAATAGAACTTATTCACAAATGGTAAAATCGTTATATAAGAAAAAGCTCTCAAAAAGGATTTTCTTATCCTCCTCATCAACGTTAATCACAATAAACTTTAGTTCCAAAAAATATAGAAATGATGTGATACAGATTGGTTGAATGAATTCAAAATTGAACTTGTACTTGGGTATGATTACGTCTTATTCAGTTCAGTTAAAATATCTGGGACAGACACAGCCTTAATAACAATCAAAATATTGCATAAAGAAAAACTTTAACATGTTAAGAATTAAAACTGCTACCATTGTAACACCGCCATTACCAGGGCTGACAATAAAATTATAGTATCCGGCAATGCATCAGATGTCAACCGAATGTGAGCAGTGTTGGACACAGACGTAAGTGGTGGTGACATTCGTACGATACCAGCCGGGCTTGTCCCATGGCGCGTGCAAATTGAGTTCTCGGCTTGTACCGATACGATTGACAAGTGAACAATCTCGCATTATTGTGATTCACAACCGATTTACCGATTGTTTGCTGTTTCGTTGTATGTCATTTGCGTTAATTTGTTACTTTTTGTATTTTAATGCTGGCTATAATCACCTACTTAGAATTATTAAAAGTATTTAAAAAACATTTTAAGTATCTTCTTCTTTATCAAAATCAATAAATTTCAATTCTCGATTTATTAACAACGACTTGTTTCTGAATGTCAGTTTGCCAGAACACCAGTCATCAACTGAAATTTAGATTTTAGGTAATTTTGCCGAAATAACTTAAGACGAGTGTTTCACGTTTAGCCGAAGTAACGTTTGATATCATGTTATTTGACAGAGCGAACTAAAGAACGTAAGCCTATAGAAAGGCTAAGATATACGAGTTCAGAATTAAATTTAAATTGATTTATTATTTTAGTTTTATTTGTGTTTGTGTTTTCTATAATTTTGTTAATTGTCGATTGTTTGACAAACGTGCTTTCGAAAGTAAGGTTCTAAAACAAAAATAGACCTTTCAAAATTCTACCTCAACAAAAAATATCATCAAATATCCAGCAAGTAATATTAAATTAAGATTGCCTATAAACTACTCTATGCCCTATAGTGAATTCAAATGGGGATTAATGCAGTTGGGACTTGGGAATTCAATAATTGTATTAAGGGGTAAAGTCAACCTCGTAACACAGATTAGGTGAATAATTTTGATTTAGTTATTTGTTTATGTTTGTATGTTGATGTCAGGAGGATCACGCGTATATGACCGAGACGTCCTGAAATAACAAACCATATAGAATTTTGATATGAAATTTACTTAGGGCTTGTTTGTGTAGGTTGGATTTACTACCGTTTTTATTTTTACACGAAATTAACTTGTGAAATTCGTATTATATTTGATGAACACATTGCCTGTTTTATAGCATAATGTGATATTAACGTTAAAGGATAGACAGAGGTCAGTCTGTTGATGAGGTACCCATTCAGATCTAATAAATGTTAGCAGGTTACCATTATCACTAGCAACGCATCGCAGTATTATTTTAGGCTTACAGACAACCTTTAGGCAAAATTTCTTTCATACTGTTTTCTCAGTCGTTTTATTACCAGTAAAATTTTCTCTAATAAAAAAAAGTTAATGGCTAAAAGTTCATGATAGGCCCCTAGTACTACTTACAGTAATAATTATGCCGATGGAGTAAGCGTCCAATTCATGTCGCATGTCTTCATCTTTCTCTCGGCCTGTTCTATCTTCTCTTCGAAAAAGTAATTGAAACATTTTTTACCGCAAGTACTTGTTTCTGTACTCGTCAAATCTGGTGTTTATTCAGCAAAGGTAACACATTAAAATCGTAAAATTACATTGGGTAGCATAAACACGAAACCCGTAAACCTTCTGCGGCATTCTCAACACGTTATTATTACGAGTACTCCAATGTCATCCCATTCGCAAACCAAATGTACCAATTATCATAGCTAATGTTCCGAGGAGTCGTGAGCGTATGAGCGTATTTTCTCTGCCTCTGTAACGTATTCTTTGGGCTTTGTTTCACTTTGATAAAACGTATCTGTGTACTGTATTTTTCAAGCATTAATAATTGGATACCGTGGCTTTGCTTGTGATAATATAAAAAAATTAAAAAGATAAAAGTTTATGCGTTGTACTGATTTAACTGAACTGTCCGATTATTTTAGTATGAAATATGCTAACTCTATTGGCGAAATATCATCCTCTCACAGAATAACGAAGTGAAGCAGCATTTTCGCACCAGCAATTTTGTTTTGTGCATTTATTATTGCTATGATAATTAAAAAAAAGTTCATGGTATGCTCCCTGAGTCCCTGAGTATTTGTCAAACTAGTATGATTGACCGCCTACTGAATATATATACTGGATAGAGAGAGAGAGAGAGATATATATATATTTATATATATATATATATATATATATATATAGATACTGAAGAACAGTGTGCGAAGGGTTTAAACTGGTATTTGACAGTTCAATCGTTTGCATGCATAACGAATAAAGCAATTGCATTTATTAGTGCGTCTGACAACCGTTTGGGAGAATTGACAGACGACAGAAATTCATCTTGTGAACTGATATAATACAATTTCATCTGATAAGTAAGTAAAAAACTATGCATAACTGGAACTTATCAAGAACATGACATACGTTTTAAGCGATACCTAAGACATTTGAGGTTTCCGGCGACTGGGACCGCATTAACTGGGACCGCGATAAATGTATAAAATATATTTTATATTTAAATACACCGCGGTCCCAGTTAATGCGGTCCCGGTCGCCGGAAACCTCAGACATTTTATTTGTAATTTTACAGAAAGGTTACTCTTTCTATATAATTACAAATAAAATGCCTTAAGAACTTGTAATTTGAACTTTTCTAATCGAACAATACTTGCTTACTTTACATAGATTTTTTACTATTGAGTTAGTAAATTGCATAGCTCATACGTAAGCCGGTGCAGCGTTTCAAAATGAATTCTGCCAACTCTTTGTCAGTGCTGAGCGGAGTGCCACTTCATCTGACTGATGACTCGCGCAAGCTGCGGAAAAATACATTTTCACTGCGAAATCTTGAAGAGTTCTCGCCTGTAGCTACTTGCGTCCTTAAAAATGTTGTGTCTAGATATTATTACATCTATGTACTGTAAAGTTTGTTCTTTCGTTATATTGTATTGTTTGTTTGGTCTTTAGGTGTTTTGTTATTCAAATAAGTTACGTATGTTAACTCGTGAACGTATTTTAGTTTTCAGAAATTAGAATTTGTGATTTTTTGGCCAAATGCAAATATGAAGTCTGAAGAAGTCTGAAGAAGAAATCAAACTAATATGCCGCGGCAAGAGGGTTTCATAGTAGCAAATCGACCGTAGAAGTCGTTGAGATCAGCACATCATTAATAATTATTCCAATTCACAAACAGTTCAAAAACATAAAATCGTAAAATCAAATGAAACATTCAGAAAATCATTATTTTTGTGGGTACTAAAATCAAAACATGAAAAGGAGAGTATAAATATTGCTTTGGAATTCAAACGTAACAGTTTGACAGCAATGGTATGACAAACGAGGGTGGAAAACGAAACGTAGCGGACTATAAATTCATAAAGTAAAAGTGCATTGAGAACCACAATCCCCTTGCGTCTGTGCGGTCCAATAGCAGCCACTCAGCTTGACTGATGACCCACCGCTCGCCGGGAACGTCGCGATTGTTCCCGCCACGCGAAAAGAAAAAAAAGTTTAAGACTTTTTAATTCGCTATCCCTGTTTTCACTACGGCATCGTTCCGAACATGAATTTTAGATTATGGTTTCATAAAGTTTTCTCTTTTTCTCTTGTAATACCATGCCTATTTTCCCCAACTAAGTTCGTTCTTGATTTAACTTTTCCAATTGCCTAAGTAAGTTCACCTAACTCTGTGAGACAATGTGTGGCGTGTAACAAAACTCAATTACTAGAATATGGTGCACTTTCGACAAATTTACCTAATTATTAACATTTTACTTAACTAAAGGCTAAACTTAAAATCGAGACGCAAACTTGAATATTCCACAAGAGTACTAGGACCGCATAAGTTGGTGTACATTTCACAAGGACGACAGTATCCGCGTTGGCAATGCAAATGCTGTGAAGACTTATTAAGAAGTTCCAACACATAGTCTGTAATCATTCCTGTCAACTTCTCGAGAAGATAGAGACAAGCTTGGAACGGCGAGGCCTTGAGGTGAATATTGTTTGTTTACACTTACGGTCTTCTGTATTCCAAAGGGTTGCAAGTGCCGTGTCTAGAGTATGCATATAAGGCTTTTTGGTATTGAAAGGGAAGTATAACTCTGACGTAGTCGGCAGCCGCAACATGGTAATAATTTGATCAGCCGCCCGGCACGGGCAACTTTATGCCAATTGAAAAGTTTCACTGCGGTAAAATATGTTGTTACAATAAGGTTTGAGTGACGTCCACATATAAAAAAATACAATGTTTGTATTCAAAGCTAATGTTTACTCTCTCAACATGGTAATTAGTCGCAAACATTTACTTTTTATGAAGTTTGTGTATGCCAAGTAGAAGTTAAATCGATCGAGATCAAGCGTTGAATAAAATGGACGTAGGTGTGCCTGGTGCCATACATTTTGTTGTAAATTAAGTAATTTCATTAAACCACAGCCTTGTACCAAAAGTATAGCAGATTAAACCTCATCCATTATTCAACTAGAACCCAAATTTGAGCATGACCCAAGATAATTCAAGATTCGAATCTGTTATGGAATAGAATTCAGTACACAAACCGAATTAGTACATTAATTTAGAGCCAGCAAAGTGGTAGAGCGGAGTAGACAATTTTGAGCGTATTTCATTTGTCTTTTGAATTGGTTACTGTGAGGCCCTGGGCCTCAGTTCTCTTATTTTACCACATATTGCTATGTCGCAGACATGCTATTGATTTGATGTGTACACACACGCTCAAAGGGGAATGCCAGATTTCGGCCCAAGGTGCACAAGAAATTAGTATTTAGAAAAAAATATAATATAAATTAAATTAATTTTTTAATTATTAATCATGAGAAGTTGGTAATAGTTTTCATATTTTGAAAGTAATTAACGACTACTAACACTACCAGAGTGCACAAGAAATTCGTTTTTAGAAAAAAATATAATATAAATTAACTAAATTTTTTAATTATTAATCATGAGAAGTTGGTAATAGTTTTCATATTTTGAAAGTAATTAACGACTAATTACCTATAATCTTAGATAATTTTTAATATTATTAACTTACAGACTTACCATACAAAAAATTAAAACAAAAAATAAATCACAAGCAGTTTATTTTATTAAAGAATAGAAAAATAATAAAATAAAGTGAGTTTAATTATATTTTTAAAAAAACTTATCGATTTTTCTATCTATTTTTGTGCACGTACTGGCAACATCAAAATGAACTGTCAAATGTGACAATTAAAATGTCAATTAACATTGCTGTTTCGTTTGCGTTTATTTCGGTTTAAAAACGACTAGGCTCATGAATACTGACTCCGACGATCCTTCTGTACTTGACGACCACGGCCTGAACATGGATTCCGCTCTTGTTTCTCACGACGACCCCGGTAATAACACGGATTTGACGACTGACGACCCCAGTATTCACTCGGCTCTAGTTTGAAAACCCCTAGTTTGTTTTAAACCCTTTCTTTTACCTATTAATAACTGGCATTGCATACTTTTATTTCCATATAGTTTCATATGTGTGAATCTACTCTTACTTACCGTATCTTCACACGCGAATTTATAGACATAGCAATTATATCTGCGAGAGTAGACAATTTTGAGTTTCATTTGTCTTGTGTGTCGCTAACTGTCACAGTTGCAAATCAACTGAGTTCGCACTCACAGATTGCTTCAGGCTAGAAGCGTAGACTGGTCTCTGCGGAGCGCCGTAGGCTACCCGGGCTACTTACATTGTTATAACAAAGGCACCACCCCTGTTAGATGTGACTTTTTATATTTATGTGGGTAGATGTCTAATGTTTTGTCTGGGGAGTTTGTTTTTATTACGTAATTGCAGACTCAAATCGATGTAACAGTTGTTATAATTTATTATCATCATTATCAACCCATAATCATCCCACTGCTGGGATACGGGTCTCCCTTCAATCGAAGGTGATTATTATACTTTATAAATATTTTAACCACCGAATTTTATTTACGACTTCGTTATTTTGCTGACTAAGCCACTAAAATTATGTAAATAAAATTCTGTTTTGAGGTGGTACTAGAAACAGATCACACAAATAATAAATCAAAAGTGACCCATTGGTTTCTTGCGTAGTCATTTTTGGAGTTTAGAACCTAAGAGTACACGTCAAACATCGTTCTAAGTGCTAGCTAAAATGTTACTTTTTGAACTAACTGCTAAAGACGAAATTTCGCATCTTATATCGGTCATTATAGGGAATCATAATATCCAAATACACTTGACCTGATAGCAAATCCTCTACTTGTTACTTATCCATGGATGGCGTAGTAATATAACCATCACCTCCTCAATATAGGAGTAGCGTTGGACGCGGAACTTGCCTCTAAGTAAAGGGAATTGCCTCAACTTTGTCGGAGGGCCCTTCTCTCGCAGGTTGTTAGCTAACAAGATTACTTCCCTGCTTCTCCTGTTTAAACTGTTAACAGCTTTGAAATTCAAGAACTACTATTTATTGTGTAAGGGATTTGTTAATCTACATATCTGGTTGATAGAGATTTAAGATTTGATGTTTAAAGTTATGTCATTTCTGTTTGACGATTACGAAGGAGATAGATTTTTTGATGAAAAGTCAATCTTTTCATCAAAATTTAATACACTAAGGCAAAGACGTCTTTTCCATGAGTTACTTACATTCATGGATATTTAGTAGGGTTTGGACGTGAAAATCCACCACGTGGCCGTGACTAGACCCGTGGATGCCGATTTATACATAATTTTGACTCCATCAGGAATCGAACCCTCAATCCTTGAGCAACCTATACTTGTATCAATATTTTGGTTGTCAATTTTTTTTAACGTGACAATAGTGAATTCACAATGGATACATTTATTCTAATGATCTAACCTGTGATCAAACTAAAGCAACCGATACAACGTTAATTTGATGAATTACATCAAAGTTCGTGGTCGTTTCACAACTCGGTCGATCTGTTGATTTTAGCGCCTAGGTAACAAAGTTCTGTTAACCAAGTGCTAGCAAACTGTGCCTCATTGAGTTAATGATAATGTAATCTATATGGATGTACTTAATTATTTTTTCTGAAAAAATGTGTCTCCTTTGTATTCTACTCACACTTAAAAAACTGAAATAAATCTAGATATTTTTAATGTCATACCGTAGACAAACAAAATAGCAAGCTACCTGATTAAGAGGAATAACCGCCGCCGATTAACATCAGTAATACCAGAGATGGAGATTTATTACCATCAGTAATACCAGAGACAATGGGTTGCTTGCTTTATGAAAAGAAATACAGTGAGTGTATCTGTACGTTTGTCTCCACAAGAGATAAGGAAAAGGTTGTGAATGAATATGATATCTTTCAAAGATATTATATTCATTCACAACCTTTTCCTTATCTATATATATATGCAAGACTAATACAAATAGCAGTTGAGCTACGGCCATTCTTTAAAAACTTACTAAAGGTTAAAAAACCAGACTCAAGTGATACCCAAAGATTAGGTTGATGATGGAAATGGAAGACTGGTTTATTACGGGTGTAATTTCTTTATTTACGGGAATACTTAGGATTAGGACACCATGACTAAATCAGATAATAATATATTTTATTATCATATTAATTTTATGTCTCTCACAAATTCACAATCCTCAAGACAGTATCGTTTATCTCACAACTGAGATGTTAAATTGAGTTTAACTGCTTGCGAATAAAGATGTCCTTCTGAGATAAAAATACCCAATGGGGGAAAGAATTTTCTAGTTTTCTTCGTAACGGCCTCAGTAGCAGAGGGTTCGACGGACACGGACGAGTGACAATAAAATTAGATAAGTAGAGGATAGTCTCGCTTCTGCCCGCTGCCCGATAGGGTTGTTCTCATTTTGGTAGTCTTTATTTGAACATTAAAATTTACTAAAAAAAGGTTTACCCCTTATTAATAAAAAAAGTAAACCGAGAAAAAGGTTTTATTTGTCAAACGCTGTCAAACCATACAATACCCTATCAAAAACTGTCAGTTTACAAAAGATAGTCGGGACGCTCCGGGAGATTCTTCGGGAGAATTAGTTAGGTACGGTACGATACAGTCTCTTTGCAAAATTTGTAGGTAGACTATCAATGCACAAGTAGTATATTTTGCATTATGTAATTAATGATTAGACTAAGATATTATATGTACAAAAAGATTTGTGATAGCTGGTTTTTGAACATTTTTTATTTTTAAAAACATTTTGTTTTATGGAATTTTTAATTGTTTACAGCACCAAATTAAAAAGTAAGAAACAAGCGTAAACCGGCGTCCGTTTTGCGGACAGAATCAATCGCAGTAAAACATGGTACGGAGGGACCACACTATTTGCCAATTCAATTACAAGTGACATTTGATTTCCGACCATAATGGTTTAGCAATAAGGCTCTTACGGCTGGTCACACTGTAATATTAACTTTGTAAATGTGTATATCTGTTCGCTTTGCCGTAATGACACGAAACGAGTGGACTTTGAACGAAAACGAGAATATCAGAATGGATTACAGACATCTCACTGTAAACGTACCAAGCGAAATGTAGTGCCCGCTTTTTCGAAAATGTTCACAATTTTTCATTAAAACCTGCTATGTAATTATATCTTTTTTAGCATAATTTTAAAGCGACTATGATAATACCTCTTTCGTGAAATAGCGAAGTGGAAAATCTTATTTGTATGCTATTGTAATCAAATTGTAATAAAACTCTTTGATGAAACTTTATATTTACATATTAATTTTAAATAACACAACATGATCTTTTTTCAGGCGTATTCTAAAATTGAATAAAACTGACAAAGAGATAAATATGTTGGATCTCGGGTGGACTGTATAAAATTAAAATTTATACAAAATATTGATGTATATTTTGTGTAACAACCTATTAGTTAGAAAAATAAAAAGTACTCTCGAACTGCAACAGATGGTCAATAACTACCATCGAGTACGTAGCCCCCTTACGACAAGTACCTAAAACACACCCAATTAAAAAAAATATAAACGCCCAACAATGCACGATTACCATTATTGATTAATTTTATATTTTAATATTTTTATTTAATAGTTGTTAGGCAATTCCATTCATATTTTTGAAAACATATTTGTAAGAAAAACCGGAATAACTCTTGTAGTAGTTATCTCATTTAATTATTTGTGATGAAACTCGTTAAATTTTTTTTTTCAATCACACAGTTTGAGCTAGCCCCAAAGTAAGTTCGAAACTTGTGTTATGGGATACTAACTCAACGCTACTATATTTTATAATATAGTTAAACATCCAAGACCCGAGGCCAATCAGAATAAGTTCGTTTTTTATCACGACCCGACTGGGGTTTGAACGCGGGACCTCCTGGGTGGCGGTCCGGCGTGGTAACCATTACGCCATGGAGGTCTCAAATAAAAAAATAGAAAAAAAAAATAACACAAAGTATAAAAAGCAAACAAACCACACAAGATAAGAAAACGTGTCTGCCACACCCCAGAAATAAGCATTAAATATGCACCAGTTATGCATCAAGTTAAACGAGATTCTGCCGATTCCAATAGCCATAACATTAGTACGAAAAATGAAATTGATTTCAGCCCCCGCTTCCTACTGCGTGCCGTATCAGTAAGCTTCAAGTGGAGGGGGTGGCACCGCTAATAACTACCGGGATGGTGTCAGCAGTAGACATAAATCTGAAGAGATACCGCTAATGTATTCATTTGACAAAATTTCGAGAAAAGATCCTTCTACATATAAAATAATCTTTATTCATCAAATAGGTTACAGGTACATTACATAGTTGCAGGGATCTTCTTTTATGTATGCAATACCTGTGTTAGAAGATTATTATAACTATTTGGCTATTTTCGATATATTAAGCCACTACACCTACTGCGGATTGGGTTGAAACGTTTCCAGGCCATTTGACGGCCAGACTTCGCTTATTGACAATAGCAGGAATTGCCTGGGGCCCTCACATTTAATGGGGTTGTTGTACAGTAGTCACAAAATAAAATCGTCACTGAAAAAAAAAATGTTTTAATACAGTTCTATATTTATGAAGTAAATTCGTCGTATGTACAAGTAAGTTTAAATTTTTTTTTTTTTTTTTTGTATGAATAACTTAACTTGCAGCTGGTAGGTACTATATGGAAAAAAATATGTAAGGCTAAACCTATTTAGTATTTGCTTTATATTTGTCAAAATTTGCTAATCCTCTTTTGACCCTGTTTCTTTACCATACTACATACCGTCGTATTGAGTTGTAAATATGTAAAAAACGAATAATTGAATCTCTTGAGAAGACCCTGTAAGTAAGAATATGAATGGTACTGAGTTACATAAGAGACTAACGACATCTATTTGGATTTATACCTGTGGTGTCAGGGATGTTTATTTAATGGCATACCCATAGACGGTTTAATGGGGGTTCGTACTTGTCGTGTCTACAGACGATGCGGTGAAAATTATTTTTCGTCACATCCCTGATATACGGGGCTATGGGTTTCAATGAGTTATTTGCTACTGTTCTGGTGATTCTGTATAAGACTGTAGTAAACCCTTTCACTGCTACAGACGTCAATTTATCATTAATCTAGTACCCATAGCACAAGGTTTGTTTAGTTTGGAACTAAATAGCGTTGTCCATCCAAGATTATTTATGTCTATTTAGCCATCATACTGGTAATTTGGTTATAGCTCGAGAAAATGTTCCAACATAAATTATATTTACTGAAATTAAAAAAAAATTTCCTCTTACTTACCTACTTGATCAAAAATATTTTTTTGGTATACACTCCAGAAATTAATGGATCTCGTTTCATAAAACTGTTTACGTAGAAAATAATGGTGTGCTCTGACATCGGTGAAGCCCCTTTGAAGTATTATTATTTTCTTTAAAATTTTCATGATACCTCAAAACGCCTGAAACCAAATAAGCTTAAATGTTTGCACACGTTGCCTTGATAACAAATTGAGTTGAAAATTCGTTACGTAACGATAAAAAATTTGCTACGGACTACATTTTATTAAAAAAAACATCGCTGTTTCTTGAGTAAAACAAACAACATTATGTGTAGCGATAAATGAGTTATCTAAAGTTTAATCCATACCAGTAATTCTAAAAATTGGCACTTTCCAAGAAACAAACGTTTCAACTTGATATATTAAATCAAAATTCAATTAGGATAAAAATACTGCATAATTTTAATGTCAGTTTAAAAGTTTAATGTTAGTTTTAACCATTTAAAGTTAAAAAACTTGAAGTGTAGAATTACTTTCAGTGAGTAATTAATACTGCCTTAATAATTACAGAAAAGTGCAATATTTGTTTTGGACTAGCACGCGACACGTCACACGTGCGGTGGCAATATCTACCACATGCAGGCAAATTCATTAGCCTACTTCTGAGAGCATTCACCTTTAGGTTACATAAAGCTTCAGACCATTAAACATTTTGTACATAGTACAAATGGAGAGAAAAACAAGAGATTAGCCAAGTCATAATCATTATCTTGAATATTAAAAAAAATCTGAAGTCGTAATCGTTTTACGGAGTTCTACAAGGCAACTTATTTTCAAAAGTTTTAGTATGCCTACGTAAATTCACTCCATAATGTCGTTTAGTTACAGACCCTTGAATAGTATTCCAAAAAATTCATTGCCTTCTATTAAAATACCCTAGTGTCTTATGTACCTAATAGTCTTAAATCAAGCTAATGTGACGTTTTCTGGCGACGTGGCGGGCCACCATCCCACGAATAATTCGGGGAGCGTATGCCCAGATTATCATTTGAATGTGCCCTCAGACGATTGTTGGATTTCGTGACAGTTGTACAATGGGGGAAATATGCCCGAAGCAAAATATTTTTACCGAATAAAGACCGGTGGTTTTGGTATCAGAGGAAATTACATTTTTATCACAGTCACATTTTCGTGCTTCACCCTTTATCGTGGTCGTCCGTTTTTTTTGTAATAAAGTTTATTTGATTCTTTGTTATTCTAATTTGAGATTATCGTTTGTTTTAAAAGTATCCAAAAGCGGATTTCTCGCAGCAAGAGCCCAACGAGCTGTCATACGCAAACTTTGACAGCGCGTTTTTCACAAATTGCACAACGTCTCGTCGCAGAACGCGGTGATTCCATTACGAGTGGCAACCTGGAAACAATATGCAGTCGGATTAATTGCCCGCTTGTGGAGATTACCCAATGATAGTAAGACACACTTGCCGCGGTAAACTCACTCGTGGAGGTGCCTCAGGTGCCAATCCTATAATAAAAACCATTGTAATGTAAATATTTGCGTTAGCAAACCAATAGCTTGCATGTTATATGTCTGTCTATTACCTTTGCAAAACCGCTAACTCGTTTTATATGAAACAGAAGCAAGTTTAAAACTTGAGAAAGAAGGGAAATTAAAGGACGGAAGCAAAAATGGGATGGAAGTTTGTATCGGAATTTATTTATTTTAAACTTGATTTTAATATTCTAAAGGACTAAAAAAAACTTGAAGTACAATTCAAACTTAACTAAAAATCACAAGCAAAATTTATGTATTTTAATAGTTTTCCAGTTTTTGGATAGAGACACCAAGTAATTGCAGGGTTGAATAATAATTTATAGGGTCTTACTAGCTGTCAGCAGTTAACAAAACATTTGACAGTCGTAATTATATCACTTGACAGCGATAGCATAAAGGGTCAACTCACTGTCTAAAATTTGTAATAGACTAGACTATCATACTAATATTACAAATGAGAAAATGAGTTTGTTTGTTATTCCTTCACGGCTTGACTAAGCAGCCGATCATTATAAAAGTTTGTAAGTATACATATTGTCAGGGGTACAGAACAGAGCCCAACATAGGCTAATTTTTAAGCGGGCGAAGCCGCGGGTAACAGCTATTTAATTATAATTTTAAAATTAATTTTCAGTAGCTGAGTGAAATGTCGTTTACGATTTTATTTCTGAGAAAGATCTTTTCTAAATATTTTCCGATACTGTGGACACTACAAATTTAATGAAATAGCGCAATTTATTTTCGATGCCGCACCAAATTGATGATAAAGCACGAATAATAGATGAAATAAATTAAATTTTATGGTCGATTGAAGGCATCAAATTTAAATGAAAGAAAAATAAACAGTTTGTCAGTAAATTGTTAATAAATTTATGTTAAAATACCTTCGAACATATACAACATGGATAATGCATGGCAATAGCGTCCGTGGCACACTTCAAACTCCGCTAAAACGCAGCCGTAGCCTTTGTATTCAGTGACGCGTGATCTGTCACTGTCTATTTGTTTTACATTACTGCTTAATGACTGAAGACATATAAAGGACTGAGGTGTCAGCGGCAATGTATATAGACAGAGCCAGTCGAAGCACAATAAGGTGAATTTCAATACATGTACCAAGTTTAAGCTTTGTTATTGTATGACGTGCTGTATCCACTGTTGTATATGATCGAAGTAAAATACAGATAAATCGTTGCGTTTTATGTCACAAATTCACACGTTTTTACTGGTTGAATGGCTGCATAATCTAATAATAATATAATTAAACTGGTTGTTGTGGTCTTGTAGAATTTAAACCCGGTTTTTCTTAACTTGACCAATGTAGTAAACAATCTTAGCACGTCTTTTTAACGAAAATAGATAATTAAAATTATCACTCACACCCAAATAATAATAATATAGTTAGAAATGGCATTTAACACAACACTCTTGTTATTCTGGCGATTTATCGAATTGATACACATGGATAATTGAATAAAAAGAAACGCTAAGATTGTTTACTACATTGGTCAAGTTAAGAAAAACAGGTTCTAAATTACTATTAAATGATCTGTAGTAACTTTACGATTAGACTTTTATGAGATCTTGCAAATCAGACCTACTTTACCTAATCGGTTAAGTCCGTAGAGCCTGTTTCATTTATTGCTGATAAGTTCCATTATTTTTTCCGTTAGATAAAAATGAAAAAACAATGAAAATTTTTCAAATTAATAATATCCACGATTACCTACAAAATTACAAATCACTTTACGATCTTTTAAAAAGTTGTCCCTTAATCTACTTGTCTTATTTAAAAAAAAAACTTTTTGGCTGATAAAAAGTATCAAAAGCAAAGAAAAAAGCCATCTGCACAGTTAAGTTATATAATACATTTTTTTTTATGTCATACAACAAAGTAACACCAGGGGCGCTACCAACCCTTGTCCACCAAGGAAGTTGGAGGAATGGAAGGAGGAAGCGAAGGGAAATAAGGAGGGGGAAAGAGGGGATAGGGAAGGAGTTGGGCTTCCGGATCTCTCACTCACCGAACGAAACGCTTTGCTGCTTCACGTCGTATCATAATCGCAGGTGGACCACGACCAATACGGAAATAATTGCTCTATCACTCCAAAAATCCAATGTTATTTATTAATCTACTAACAATGTAAGTTTTAGTTTTAATCTAACTGTTGTATAAAAAACAATGTTTTTTTTAATCTACTCACAATCACAACATCTAACTAAACATCAAACTTGATTATAATACACTAAGAAAAATAAGAAACAATTTTATTGTACGAATCGTATCTCTCAATTCCGGTGGTGATAAAATCACAAAGATAAGAATTGCCTTAAATTGATTTTGCTCTGCCCGGAGCGAAGGCTTGTATTACTTATTTTCTAAACAAGTTCGATGGGGAGGTTTTCTCCGGCAATGTCGTTTATAGACGCCCGGTTAGTGCTTACCTGCCCCCTTTCGGTATTTGCGGTTTCTATTCTTGAACAGTGAAAACATTTTTTATTTGCATGAACAATTTAAACATTTTGCCGTACTTACTACATGGGCAAGTACTTGTTTTATGCCGGAAAGTTTGCTTTTAGCTTTATAGAAAACTAGCCTTTCCCCGCGGCTTCGCTCGCGTTTAATTTAAAACAACTTATAGCGCGACTTGTGGCGCCATCTGTTGGCCGATAGCACATACCAAACAGCGCCCTCTATAGTAGAAAAAATATTTTCCCACTGGAATCATAAAACATAATTGGAATGACATACTTTCACGGGTTAAAAAGTAGCCTATGTTAAGGCCTCTAGCGATTGGAAATAAAAAATGACAATTAGAAAGAACTTGTCCACTTGAATAAGAATAATAATAAAATAAGTTGAGGGGAAATGTCTTAATATTGTCTTATTTTTATCCACAAAGGAACTTCTGTGCAAAGTTTCTGCTCTCTAGATCCATAGTGTATGCGCGGGGCGTTGATCAGTGAGTCGGTCAATCAGGACTCTTGTATTTGATTTCACATTATTATTTTTGCTATAATTAATAAAACAATACTGGTATATGACTAATGGCAAATACTATAGAAGACTAATACGCACAGCTCTTGACGTTTCTCATACAATGACTTGGCAACCTCCGTTCACCTCATGCCGCTAGGGGCGCTATAACATTTTGCATACAAAACGCACAAAAGTTTTGAAATCGTTCACCTCATGCCGCCCTCATGCCATAGGGGCGCTAGTGTCGCGTCTTGCCCGAATTCTTCCGAAGCTGTGCGTATTAGTCTTCTATAGTATTTGCTAATGGTAATTGGTTCACCTTCATTTACATACTTCTTGTTCATTAGCTTGTATTCGTCCATCGTTGGGCATTATGTTATTCCTTATTGCTCGGCTTTCTGTGCTAGGTAAATAACTAACATAAAAATAATAAATAGGTATTTTTACCTCATTTTATTTGTGTTATTATATTTCTTGATATTTCCTCCCAAATTGGTTACAAAAGAAGCAACTCATACGTTACATAAAAAGCCTTTATTTTGTAGACATTTTTAGAAATTACACGGATCGCTGGCTCTCCGTCTTCCCTTTGAAAATGACATTTTCTCAATTACCTACGAAACTATTTGACTTGAGTTCACAGAGAAATTAGTATACGTATACTAGGTACCTTATGTTGATATTTTTTTCATAAGAGTTTCTGAGTTTAGTGAATGAATACCCGCGTAGGGTCGTTATTACCGTAGGTACCCATGGGAAAAAATCAAAATATTTAAAAAAAAATGTGTCTCTATTACACAACACAAAATAATTAACTTAGAAATAATTATCAATCTGCTTAGAAAATTCTAGTCACTACCCGATGCTTTCTACACAACTAGACTGGACGTTAAATAAAATTGTTCATAAAATATAATAATAAATATTTGATGCACTGTCGTAACTTACATGTACCGTGCAGATGTATAAAGTATTAATATTTTATTTACATGCAATAAATGAATAATTTTATAGTTTTAATTTCATAATTTTTATATTAAATTTTAATTGATTTTATATAATAATTTACTCCATCAGTAACATAGATAGTAAGTAATAATTACTGAACAAAAATATGGATGCAGAATCTGAAATAAATGAATATAATAATAGTATATTTTATGATTTAAAATAACCTTTTTAACGTATTCTGCCCGCGTATTCACACAGTTTATTCAGGCTACAACCATTCGCGTACGTTTTCTCATGTTTTGTTAAATAATTTTGAACTCTATCGCAATGTGATACGAATGTTTCTAATTTAATAGATTATGTTGTTAGAAATAGTTTTCCCTTTGTTATAGTATATTGTCCTGAATCCGCTGATTAGTGGATGCTGATTTAGCCTAAAATAAATTTGCGAATATCTGTGATATTCGGAAATATATATATATTTAGGTATTATATTATATTTATTTGCCCACCTTTTATCGTAATTTAATAATAATTTATATTAAATTAAAAGTTGTGTGAGCCATAATAATAGAGCTAAGAAGTGTTGTGAAAACCTTAGTAAATTCGAGATTTAAATAAAAATAAAATTAGTAATATTTAATAATACAGTAATAAATGATAATTCGTTATTTTATTATGAAATGGCCAGAAATTGGCTTTCGAATTGGCATTGCTAGATGAAAAACAACCACGCTACCACCGCAACAGTCTGCGGCCGCCGAATTCATTTTACAAAATTTATTACATTTCGATAATCTGTTATTTTTCATCGGACCGTACTGAATTTTAACGACGGAAGATAGCAAATTTGACAGACACCCAGAAACTTTATTGGATTGTCGATGTTGGTCGAATGGTTATTAATTCTCTACGAAAAGAAAAACACTTCTGACTAAATTAAAACTGAAACTTATTTGCGTTCTGCAATATTTGCGCTTTTTGCCTGTTAATTACATTTCTTTTGTGGACGTGAAGGCTGATCATAGTCATTAGATGTTTTTTTTTTTTAATCGAATATCTGAAAATACCTCTGGCGACTCTTTATAGAGTCTAGAGAATTCGAACAAAATTCAAATAAAACAGTTCAATGTTTACTATATGATTTATAAGGTGATTCAGTTGACATGACAAAACGCATTATAACGCCTACATGGAATAAGCATTATTCAATACAAGGAGCCCGGGAATGTTTCCCGTTTGTATTTTCTACCAACTTTGCATAAAATCAGCAAAATATATCTCGTACGGCGTGTGCTCTGCTCTCCTTGTAAACTATTCTTCATAGAGATAAGATAATACGCATGAAACCATGAATTATTCTGTTTCTGACATTGCGTGGAAGTGTAGCAAATATTTTATACCGGTTATTTGTCATATTATATTTCAGAATAACTGTTCTGAGTATTAATACAGGTTTGTAGTGTCCTATTAATATTATATACGTGAAAGTTAGTGGATATATGTTTTTAGTTATGCCTTCTACATTCTCGTTCTTTGCTTTAGCCAGTATCAAGTGGAAAACTCAGTGTTCATCTGGCAGGATGTATGTTAATATAATAATTGTTGCTGTTACACGGAAAAAAGGATAAAACAAACCTCGGAAATCACTCTGGAAACGAGAACAAACAGATTGCAAGGTAAAATTGTTGGTTATATTGACAAACAAGAATATCAGTAATACCAGAGGACTATAAAAATAGCATAGTTCCGCCTGTAGGCAGGCACTTAATCTACAGACATAAGCGGATCACGTCAGCTTATTTGTGTTTGTTATGAGCACGGAGTCTGCCCCCTGGCGCTTGCACTGTCTTGCAATGCCCTACCATTGTGCAAACACTAGTACCAATCTAGTCCAGGTAATTTATGTTGGTCTCCGGAGTAATGACTATGCTAACAAGATGCTGAATAGCTAATAAATCATTGCAATAAATATTTATTGTTATATCTCTTAATTAAGGTTATATTGTGTGTAGTGGCTATAACTTGTTAATCAAGCAAATTAAAGGTTATTGTTAGTACATTATTGCACAGCGGATCGAATCTACATGGCTTAGGTACTTTTTCTGAGAAAATTTCACACTTCATGCAACGTAGGTAACAAAGTTGTAGTAACATTGCGTTTTAATTGCGTGCAACAAGTGACGTCTTCATCGACTTTTGTTGTATGCACCCTCTAATTATTATTTGTGTTTGGAAGATTACTTCGTATTTAAGCATGCCGCGCCGTGTCACTCACGATTTAGCCGGCAACACATACTTTATTTTTTATACCTTCAATTGTTTTTCTTTTAAACATTTTCTGTCCTCATTCTGTCATGTCTTTGTTAAGTGATTTTTTAACAATATTCAACTGGGGTATTCACAGAAAAAGCTTTATCTACAATAAAAAATCATTATTTTTACAAGGACCTCGTACCTTTGACGACCTCCGTGGCGTAATGGTTACCACGCCAGACCGCCGCCCAGGAGGTCCCGGGTTCGATCCCCGGTCGGGTCATGATGAAAAACGAACTTTTTCTGATTGGCTTCGGGTCTTGGATGTTTATCTATATATGTATTTGTTATAAAATATAATATCGTTGAGTTAGTATCCCATAACACAAGTTTCGAACTTACTTTGGGGCTAGCTCAATCTGTATGAATTGTCCCTATATATTAATTAATTAATTATTAATACAATTTGTTCATGGTAATATTTTGTTAGAAAAATAGTTTTTCGACAAATTCAACTGTTTATTTGCAACTGAGTGTACAATTTAATCTTATATCGTTAGAAACCAGTACCTACTTATCTTGGTATTTAGTTACCTTTTGTAGTTTAACTACGTAATTTCGTTTATCTGTTTTTTTTGCTACAAAGTTGGCAAACAAGCCTTAAAGACGCTTGCAAATACCGGGGCGGGGGGATCACTCAGGCGTTGTAATGCATTTTACCTTAGAGTAATAACAATATATAGAGGGAGTGGCCCTGCACCCGTTTTGATACACCTCAACTGGTGCCAGTCTGGCACCAAACGCCGAACTTTGCCTAACCGCTTCGTAGTTGTCGATGTCAAAGGGCGCCAAACGTGTCTCCCAGAAAAAAAAATTGCGGTTTGTGCTATTAAATTGTGTCACAATACGTCTGAAAAACAAAAGAAATGTAATGATATCACTTTTCACAGGATAGTTTTAAATATTTCATAGTATTTTGTAGTTAATTATGAAAAAGAAATAATACGATTTTAGCGTATTATTTTAATGCTCGGTGTTGCCCGATTGTGAAAATAGTTTCCCATTTTAACTATTTTTATTGCTTCGACTGATTAATTATAAAACAGTTGCTGCTGCTATTGATATTTACGTAGGTTTGTGACACGTTCTTTAATGGAAGTCCTTGTGAATTTACGATATCATAAACCTACAATTTTGTTAATTGAAAGTTGAGAAATTTAAAACAAACTCTATTTATTTCTCCGCTTTTTGGAAACTACACCTCCATAGGCAACATTCTCTTTCAATATGTTTAGATTTTGGTACTGATAATTTACTCAACTCTGTACCTCGCTCTGATTATAATTTTTACAAAGCAAACTATGTCGATATTGTTTCTGAATTGAAAAAGGTGGATTGGTTCGGGCTTCGTGTCAATTGCGATAAGGTTGATCAAGTGGTGGATATTTTTTATAACACACTGAATGATATCATAGATAAGTTTGTTCCTAAACGCAAACCGCGTAAACAGATTTACCCAACTTGGTTTACCTATGATTTAATACGCTTGTTGAAAGAGAAGGACAAACTTAGGATTAGAGTTAGGAAATATAAAAACCCTCGCGATCGCTTTGAGTTAGATATAATTAAGAAGCGATGTCACACATTATTTTCTTCATGCTATAGAAATTATATGGATAGCATCGAGTCGAATATAAAGAAACACCCAAAGGCGTTTTGGTCTTTTGTAAAGCAGAGGAAAAATTCATCCCTAAACGGAATTCCTTCTGTAATGTATTCAGATGTAAGGAGTGCAACAACTGGACCGGAAGTAGTTGAACTGTTCGCCTCTCATTTTGGTTCAATATATGATAACTCGGCAAGCAATGATCAGGATAATCCTAAAACTGATAAGTCACATCATACTTGTGGAATTGGATTAATACAATTTAGTGAAGGTGATGTTCTTAGGAAACTTAAAAGAATTGATCCAAACAAGGGCGCGGGCCCGGATAATATTCCCCCGCTTTTTGTTAAGCGTTGTGCGGAAGCATTATCATATCCTCTTACTTTAATATTTAATCTGTCTTTACGTAGCGGCTGCTTCCCTACCATTTGGAAACGTGCAAAAATAGTTCCAATTCTAAAAAAAGGTGACAAATCGAACGTAAAAAATTACAGAGCAGTGTCGATCCTGTCCACATTTTCAAAGGTGTTTGAATGCCTTATGTGTCCTGTACTCACAAACCACACAAAAACCTTGATAGCTCCAGATCAACATGGTTTCCAAGCAAAGAAGTCTGTTGCTACAAATCTTGTTTCGTATATTACGCCTATTATATCGGAGGTTGACCAAAATCATCAAGTGGATGCTGTCTATACAGATTTTTCAACCGCGTTTGATCGGGTAAAGCATTCTTTATTACTGAATAAACTTAATACTCAATTTGGCATACGTGATTCGCTTCTAAATTGGTTCAGTTCATACCTTGCTGGTAGGGAACAATCTGTTGTTGTTAATGGATATCAATCTGAGTCCTACATTGCTTCATCGGGTGTACCCCAAGGCTCACATCTAGGCCCTATTCTGTTTGTTTTGTTTATTAATGACATAACTAAATGTATACGCAATTGCAAGTATTCATTATTTGCAGACGATATGAAATTGTCCCGTGTTATTGCATCATCTAATGATCAAGAGCTGCTTCAAGGGGATTTGGATCGGATCTTGCGGTGGTGTACTAGTAACCAAATGCAATTGAATATTAGCAAATGTCAACATATCACTTTTACTAAAAAAAGAAAACCTATTCGAACTAGTTACTATATCGACAGCGAGGTGATAACATTTGTTTCTGAAGTTCGTGACTTAGGAATTATTCTAGATGCAAAACTAAGTTTCATACCGCATTACAATAATATAATACATAAAGCTTCAAAAACATTGGGATTCATTAAGCGCAATACAAAGGACTTCAAGAACCCCTCTATTAAAATCATTCTTTTTAATGCACTAATACGGAGTACACTTGAATTTGGCAGCGTTGTCTGGAACCCTGTGTATATCAACCACTCCACACGTATTGAGAGTATCCAGAGATCATTCTCAAGGCATCTGGCCTATACTGCCTCCGGTATATCTTCAAGGTCCTCCTATGACGAGCGTCTTTCGTTTTTTGGTCTTAAACCCCTAGTTCAACGACGGCGAATGCTAGATTTATTGTTTTTTCAAAAAATAGTACAGGGTATTTCAATGTGTCCTTCGTTGTTAGACAGAATAACAATCAGTGTACCAAGGATGAATAGCCGTCGGCGTTATAAAAAAGACTTCTTTTCAATTTCTTCTTCTAAAACCAGGTTGGGTATGCATGCGCCTTTGCCTAGATATATATCTACTTATAATAGTTGGCATAAAATCCTAGATTTGGATATATTCCATGATAGTCCTAAAATGTTTAAAAACAAAATTTTTTCAAAATTCAAATACTAGAAATTAGTGTATCTTTCATATTTTCGATTTTTACTAAAATTAGATTTATTTTTTGAATTTTTATTTTAAATTTTTTTCTATATTGTTAAGTGAACCCTGTAATTTCAATGTGATAATTGAATGCTGTGCATGTCTATAATAGATATAAGCAATAGAATTAGTCCTTGGAACGATATAATGTAATGCTTATGTTTGTATTGTTGATGTGCCTAATAAATAAAATAAAATAAAAATAAAAATAAACATTTCGCAAGTGTCAAGTGCATGGCACCAACATGTCATGGAGCGTTTAGCGATTCACTTTTGACAGAGCGCTTGTATGACCCCACTCCATCTAGAAAGTTATTAATCTAAGGCATTTTACATTATTTTCGTAAATTAGTACAGGATAATACATTGTTTGAAATGTAAATGAATAATTTGAACAAAGAGTTTGCACTAACCAAATATTCGGGTCACACGTGTAGTGTTAAAATTCAGTGTATCTAGCGAACAGTTAGACCGGTTTGCTTTGAGACAGGAGTGCTCTAGGTATCTGGACGAATATAATACTGGCTTCCCTCCTACGAGTTTCCGTGCAGAGAATTTTAACTCACCTTACATTACAGGTTCTTGCTTTATTGCTTGGCTATGAAACATTATTTATCTATTACTTATAAACAATTTGTCAATTATAACGTAATACTTCAAACTAGATATTTCCTTTGTGATCATAAATAATAGTTGTGAATGGATTACTACTTCAGATCTTATAAAGGTTCTAATACTGGTACAATACATGGGGTTCTTCAACAACAACAACAGCCTGCAGCCGTAGAGTGCGCGTCAAGTCACAGCGTTATCCTAGCAGTCCCCATATTTACTAACTACTGTTCTATTTAAATAGAAGCTGGATGGTTCACTTCACAGCCTGTTGGCTTACTGTATGGCAATGGTTTTCGATGAACAGTCTTTTAGATAAGCACGAAGCTCATCCATCAAAACTTTTTATGTCGCCACGAAAGACCTATAATAAATTTTGGGGCATTCAGTGCGTTTATGATAATTTCAATGTGAGACCATGAATCAAAAGATAAATTAAAAGTAAGTACATACAACTGCTGGATTTGTCCCGATGTATAAAATATAAAATTATCTACAGGAACTACATAAAAAAAATTACAAACACAAAAATTGTACGCACAATAATGCTAAATATTCAAAGGTACCATTCGTATCTACCTATTCCATTATTAAGGCTCTCTAGTGGATTCACTCTAACTCTCGAGTACACGCCTTCCCACGGCTGTAAAAATATAAACACTACATAGTTATTGTATGAGAGAACGACACTTTAGTATATCAAGGTTTTAACACATTTTACGAATGACATTAAATATTCAGAGGTTATCAGCATTGATAGGTTTATTTTATTTACTTATTATACAATCGACGACTCTTTACTGCTCAACTATTTGTTGGCCGAGAAGCAAGTTTTAGTAGATAATGCATAATCTGCTACGACGTTACAGTGTATGACTATTGCTTACTGCTAGGTGCCCCTTTATGTGTCCACTCATTTGTCGTCCTTTAGCATAAAAGTACTGTTTTCACTAACCAGCCCTCACAACATAGGTATCTAATTCTTACTAGGGGTAGGTCGGGGTAGGTGCCTGGTGTGGGACACCACTTGCGTCAGTACGGTTGCCACCAGCCACCTCGGTTGCACTGTCAGTACAGCGGCTGCGGCAGCCGAAGATGCAGCAGAAAGGAAGAGGAGATAATATGCGGCTATGGAGCCACATTATATTTTCGTGCCGTAGCCGTAGCCATGCCATAGTCGTGGAAACTTTAGGATGTTAGTGTGTTGAGGCCAAGCACCTAATTAGGGAGAAAGGGCAGGAACAGTGACCCCCGATATGGCTCGTTTCTGGTGCAAAGACTGGCCATCGCCATTCAGGGCGTCAACGCAGCGAGCGTTTTGAGGATCAAAGAAAAGCTTTGCACCAAAAACTTTAAGGGGGGTTTGACGTTTAAAGCCTTATTTTTTTTTCTATTTTTTTTTCTTTTTCTTTTTTTTCCTTTTTATGACATTGTTTTTATTTTTATATTGGTATAACTAACATAGTTCCTAAGTATTTCACTAACTAATATGAGTTCTTGGGATAAAAAATTATAAATACACTCTTACTGATAAATACGATTAAGGGGATACTTAATGGAGTAGATTTATTTACACAAATCATTATTATTTGTACACTTCGACTAGAGAAAGTGCTTGTGAGGGCCTAGTCTCTGAATAAATGCCTTTAATCTTATCTTACATTAGAGCTGGTTGGTGAAAACGGACTTATGTTAGTAATTTATTAAATTAATTTCAGAAATGAGCCAGCATAAAACAATTTTTTTACATGTTCGTACATCGGGTTTTTCCCGGCGGCAAGCATTTATAACAGAAACCCAGTTTATTGCATTAATTGCCTACAATATTCAACGTTTTTCGAGCAAACATTTTTCGTGCTTTTTTATAAAAATGTACATTCATTAATTTTAACATTTTAAAAATTGTCTAGTAGTTATGAGGTTTGAAGGATTTTTTCATGCATCGCTTAGATGTGAAAAAGTAAATTATTTAGCAAGGAAAATTTGATACTGCATACGATTTTCATGACTGCTCCGCGTTATTTTAAATTTGGTACCTAAATAAGATTCCAAATCTTATACGCAAACTGAAAACAACTTTTTATTGTTTGATTATATCATCATCATAATTAACCACTGCGTTTAATCTATAACAAACTTTTGACAGGTCCGGTGGTCGAGTGGCTAGCAATGGTCACTTTATCCCAAGGGCCGCGGGTTCGAATCCTGCGCAAATCAATCATTTGTGTGCATGAACATGTCTGTTTGCTTTGGTCTGAATGTTTTCTATGTATAATAAGTATTACTTACAAAAAAAAGTATTTTAATATATTTATCTCTAGTACCCATAGTACAAGCTTAGTTGCTGATTTTGGGACTAGATGGCGTTGTGTGATTCGTCAAAGAATATTCATTATTTATAATATAAAAATGAATCCCGTTTCCCGTTGTCACGCCATAACTTGAGAACGATTAGACCGATTTAGCAGATTTTTTTTGGTAGTTTTCTAAATAAAAGATTAATTAAATGGCTCAGAAAGATTGAAAAAATACTTTTAATTTAACATATTTAAATCACTTCGCGTAACGAACGTCAACGTCAGTCACAGCCATAAACTATACCTATCAATTGTTTGAAAATGTGGTTACTTAATTTAAAGTAGGTGCAATAAAGCTACGCTTGAGGCGGTACGGAGTTCTCCGGGTCTGCTAGATATACAATGATTGTTTCAATTGATGGTAATAATGTATGCGTGGGTTACCCACGATTTACTGAAGATCACAGAGTGGTCTGGGTTTTCAGAGACTTTATTACGCTTCAACCTTTAGAATAGGAGCACAAATCAATCAAGCGAGACTGTTAACCAAGATATTGTCAGCCTTGGCTCCGTTGGTGACCAGAGGGAGCTGGTTCTATCCTCGTACGGGGCCAATAGGTATATAATGAGCATGTGTATTCATCTGCAGTATCAGGGGTAGGAGTACCTATTTAAACTTCGATTCTAGATTACCTTGGAAGATGGTGCTGTATGAAATGCGTACAATTATAAAGAAAATATTCCCGCTATCTTCTTGTATTAATATTGTAGTTGCTTTTTGTCTTAAATTTGATTTCGTAACAGGAAATACACATCATGAATATTACACAACGGAGCGTACATATCATGTAACCTTACGAGTAGTGACTGACTTTTAAGTGACGTGAGGGTAATATGAAAATTTTATCTGTTGTGTGGATTTAATATTAAGAAAGAATCTCTGTATTAAGAGCACAGAAGTATTACTTATGTACAAGATTTATAAGAGTCTGCGGTGTGACCCCAAGTTTTTTCCTTGCGAATTTAAATATTCTACTTTTGTTAATACTAACTTTCTATTCGGACAAAGCTCCATTATCGTATATTACGACCACCGACTATGTCCTTACTATGTTTAAATGACGATAGAATTTTCTAGTACTTATGAAAAAAAAATTAAAAATACATATTTTTCAGCGATGAGACATAAATTTGAACACAATTCAAACAGTGGGAAAGCTTGAACCTTATTATATAAAAAGCAGTTCATTTTAAAAATAATAATGAAATATAATGGTGCTCTCCCCTTTACAATCAAAATTATAAACATACTAGCATGTTTTATAATGGCACTCAATTATTTCTTTATGGTAATATCCATACAATCTTGAATGTGAATTTATTTAGCGCGGGTAACACTCACTCATGTAAATCGTCGCCAGTATACCACGCCGCGAATAATAGGCTAACGCGCTTAATGGGTTGCCAGCAAATATGTTAATCACATAATCCAACGTTATTATAGAGTACTAAAGAAATAAAAGTTACATTGTTGAAGGAATATTTTGGTTCGTGATTATTTTGTCAAAAGAGTACTTTATTATGTTAAAAAGTGTTTAAATAGGCACTGGAAAATATATTAGGCACAATTTATTTTCATCGTCATTGCTCAGTACAATGCTCGTGTATTTTCTTTTGAAATTAATCGACGTATATAGCCATGGTACCTCATTACCATCATCTCAGCCACAAAAAGTCCTCCAATGCGACCTGCTGGCAGCGGCCTGCATCCAGCAGGAAGCCTTGGTACCTACTTCCCTGGAATTATAATGCAAGAGGTGTAAAACCTTCAGGTATTAGTTGGTATTGAGTAGCAGGGTAAACTTGACAAAACCGTATCACAGTTGCAGTTAGGTGACACCATTTCTGAGTAAGCAAGCATTATAAACATTTCTTTCTAAAGCACAGATAACTTAATAGTTACTTCGTAATTAAGGCATGAAGTATTGGTCGTTTATAATTAGGTATAAAAAGCAAATATTTAAGTCGGTGGTTCAGCTGTAATTTATGTATGAACGCATTTGAATACACACCTTGCTATTAACACAACACATAAAGGACAAAAATATATCTTCATTACATGTTACCTATCTGAAAGTTAAAACCACGTGGGATAATTTTAATTGACATCTGTGTGGCATGTGGCGTGATTTTACGTGGTTGAGCAAGGAAAATACAAAAATACGCAATTTACTTTTTGTCACACTTTTCAGAAAGGAAAAGTCTGACAATTTGAATTTATCACAGCACAGACTAAATATAGCCTCTGAATTATTAATTGTGATAGATAGACTGTCCCCAATGAAATTAGTCTTTGTATTTTAATTCAATTTGCCAATCACGTTCCACTTTCATTACGTGACTTGTTTATTAAAATAAAATGGAAGTGCAAACAAATAAAAAAAACTGTTCATTTAATCTACAATTAAGCATAGTTAACATTTTGACAACCCTTGATAGCCTTTCATATAACAATTCTGCTTAATTTTTTTTACATTAGAATAGGACTAACGTAACGAGTTAATGTATGAACTAAATAGGACACGGCATGAAGAATATAATAAAATTTAATTTTCTAATCATGCATTTTATAAAATTTATAATATTTGGTGCGCCATAAGTATCAACATGGAAAAAAATATTTAGAAAAAGTTACCAACAATTTTCATAAAAATAAATCTAAACCAATTAGTGGTTGACAACCCTAGTAGCGAGTAACACGTAAACACAAGTTGCTAACGAACCGATGCGGCCCCTGCACAAATTTGCAATTTCGATTGCAGCTGTTTGCGTGTACCTGCATTGTACCTACGTCCCTTAGGTACTCGACTTACTGTTGGCGAGTAGCTGAGAGAATGAGTATTTAATTCAGAGGACAATTGCCTTACAATACTGAGGCAATTGTGGGCAACGGTACGGTTAACAAGAAAGCCTCGTCGAAATTTTTCAATTGTTTTTGGTGATTTCTGAGACGCGCTAGTTCCATGGTTCTCTATCGTTTTGGATGATTAACTTTTTTGTTGTTGTAATCTTGGTGACTTAAATGATAAAAAGTCGTCTCTGCGCGGCACTAACATGTTTCTAGAAGCACCCTACTATCGCTAAGTGAGTACTTACTGCAATGGACCCTCGAAACTTTTTCAAGTTGTGGACATTGCAAAATTCTTATTAAGGTTCTTAGTTTCTTTTTTAAAATTATCGAGATAACTTATCTCATTGTACACCAATTATTTTCTACGCTCTTTTATTACTTTCACACTTCATATGTCCACTAGAATAACAGTGACAAAACAGGTTTTAGTTGAACATTTAATTTTTTTATTTGACCTAGTAGAAGTATAGATTCTGGATGTTTAACGTTGACATATTCTTTTGTTTCTTCAGCTTACTCTTCTGTTATCAACACTATGCAGAATCAGTTTGAGCGGTTTCAAAAAAGGCGGAAAATTGTATCGCCTCGTTTCAAGTCAGATGGAGCGACTCGACCCCGATGACCCCATCCATAGTGTACATTTGCGTTTCTTAAAAGCTAAAATATAGTTGATCGCTCGTCGCCAACCCGCCGGCAGTGAGCCAAAAGCCTGAATGTTGCCATTTTAAAAATTCAAATACTCCCAGTTATAACACATAAATGTTAATGTTGGCTACCAGTACATTTTATATATGTGGAGCGAAATTGGAGAGTCGTTAAGTGTTCTCTACTGCGTACGATTTTAGAAATTTTACCTCGCTTTAGCATATTCAACGGCAAAGCTAAATACATTTCGAAACATCGTAAGGGTTGGTAAAACGCGAATTTTAAATAGCGGCAAGGGGTATTATTACTGCCTATCAACTATCTTTTTGTAAAGGTACACCACTTTGCTCGATGATAAACATAAGTGAAACCGAACTGCATTACCTACTTCTTTTTTTAACTTTTGGTATAAAGTTGTGCATAATATCTCATAAGTTTTTATTTCATCTTCAAATGGCTAAAGTGTGATAAAAAAAATTATACATCACCATTATACATAATAATTAATATAATTATGTATAATTAATGCGCCGAAATTGATTGCAGCAAATTAGTGCACGTCTTGATTAATTTAGCTTTACAGTCAACTAGACTAATCCGTGGTAAACTCATATCCAATTAATTATAACACGAATTATGTTTATATTAATCAACACCGTAAAATTATAATAAGGAAACTTTGTTGTAAAATACAGCAACTTACTGTAAAATACGCGTTATTTTTATGACGTAGATCTCGACAACAAAACCGACTGTAGAGGAGGACTTCCCAAAATTATTTTTTCTTATTATTTTAATATCCATTCGCTTTATTGCCCAATCTTCTTTTTTACCAATAGAACATAGCGTGACTTAGCGCGACTTGTGGCGCCATCTGTTGGCCGATACAGCGCCCTCTATAGTAGAAAAAATATTTTCCCAATAGAACGACATACTTTGACGGGATAAAAAGTAGCCTATGTTGGGCTCTGTACCCCTAACAATATGTATGCAAATTTTCATAATGATCGGCTGCTTAGTCAAGCCGTGAAGGAATAACAAACAAACAAACAAACAAACAAATAAACTCACTTTCTCATTTAAAATATTATAGTAAGGAAGTAAGGATAAGGAAGGAATTGAGCTAGCTTCTAAGCTATTCGTGTATATTCTATATACACTTGGTTACCCAAGAATTTTTTTTGGGTAAACTCAACAGCTTGATTTTATATGGCCGCTATGGCGGAACAACGAAGCGACAGAGATATAATTTTTTACCACTTAACAGAACCATAAATCTTATTTTATAGGACCTTAACCTATATTAATATATTTTACTACAAACACAATTATTAACATAAGAATAAATTCACATTCCACGCATCAACAATAATCCGTTCACTATATTATTTACAATCATTTTTATGTGCATTTTATTCATAAAAAATCTTCGATTTTCTTTACTCTGATAGAATCGTAAAATCATTTTTATGTGATCTTAAAATATTCCGCTCCCATAGGATTTCTATCACAATGTTTTTACGACCTGAACCTGATTGAGTGACAATGTTCAGGTATTTTTTACATCAGAGATTCGAAGACTGCGTACGATCGTTGAATTAAAATACAGCTATGCTACATATAAACCTACCGAATTTCAAAAATATCCAATCTGTCATTGCTAAATTAAGGAAAATATAAGAGACAGTTTCAGACGTGATGTGGCATTAAATACAAGTTTGTATATCTTAATGACATATATAAAGTCAAAAGTCAAGTCAAAGTCGCTGTTTATTATCTTCTTTGCTAACTCTTTTCAAAACTTCCTAAACAACATAACAGCCCCGTTAGACTTTTCTCTCCCAGTGTCTCCCCCATGGGCCGCGAGCTGCCCCGTCAGTAGGTTGACAATGTAAATTCTAAGCGGTGAGGTCTGGTGGAAATTTTAATGTGACGCTTATGTATCTCATAAACACTCTATATTTACCGTCAGTAATAATTATTTACTTTAAATAAACTTTATAAATATGTATATTTTTTAATTCTCAAAGGATTGCATGGATAATATCGCGGGCGTCAGTTAGTATTCCATAACTTGTACTGACTATGAAAAATATGGACAATAAAATGGCGTCGAGAGCTCTTTTGCAAGTTTAACAATATTTCAGCTCTTCGTCATACGAACACGCCAGTTTTATTTTATTGTCGATGCACGATCGACTGTCATCGTTTTATTTGCCATAACGCTGTTTCAGTGAGCGCTCCAACATTTTATATAGGTAGTGTGGAAGTTTTTAAATATCACCAAATTGCCTTTTTCAGGGTAATTTGGTTGACAAACTTTATTTAAACCTATATCAAAAAAATATTAACTTTTAAAAATAATATATTTTTAAAGATCAAAAACTATCTATATTTGCCATAGCAACTGGGTTTAAAATGATACTCGTACCTACTTAACTGTTAATCTACTTTTGTTGCTGGCTGTACCTATTTTAAAAAGTTTGTCATCATAATATATTATTATATTATTTCTCAATCATATCATCACTCATCATAAAAAACAAAAGACCTAATACTCCGAAACTAATGAAGAAAGAAAAAAAAAAGAAAATAAGAAGAAGAAAAGAAAGAAAAGAAGCCTTGAATGCATGTACTGTAGCATATCCTGTAATAATTAGTGTAAAGGATACAAGCAAAGAAGACATGAGAAAAAACAATGACAATAACAATATGACAGCTTTCAAATTAATTATAAAAAATATAAATCTATCAAAAAGTATTTATTACACTTCCAGCCTGATGGCTAGTTCGCAACAATTAGTTTAACAAAATATTTGGTATTAGTATAATATTATTCTGTAGATAACAAATACAGGCACTCAGTGGCGGGTGGCCACAATAACCATGACATCGCTTCTCTCGATTAGCCGCGGCTTCAAACCTAGAGCGCCGCTAATTAAAATCCAATATTGTTCAACCCAAATTGAATGTTGGTTATCACGTTCTATACCAAACCAATCTACTAACTTTGATACAGGGTTTCCTGTTTTGTACAAACTCTTTAAATAAATAAAAATTTTGAAAGTCCCACAAATTTTCCCATTTCCTACGTTTTGATATTTTGACAGTTTATTGTTAGACTTTATCTGTTAGAAAATATTGAAAAATTTGTTCCGTGTCAAGTGGCGTCCGCGTGAAATGGTTTTGGCCGCATAAAAGGATTTTGTGTCAATTAATACATTAGGTTTTCTGGAGTCTGCAAGTTATTTTAGCCGCTAGAGGTTTAGGATAAAATTTCAATTTTGAATTTAGATATATATTATTCCCATGGCATAGAAATTAGGTTTTAGGTTTTAATTAATTTAGGTTTAGTAAAAATGATTACATTCAGCTCTATCGAAAAATGTAGTTTTATTTCATCGTTTCAAAAAATACAACATCTTATCCGTGGGAACTTGCCTAAAAATTCACTTTGGCAATTTATTTTTTTGTAAATCGTTTTGAATACTTGTCGATTTGATATGCCATTCATACAATACTTCTTATATCACACATAATATCACTGCAGTTTGTCTGTGACGTTAAAATGCAAATGGAAAACTCAGAAGATCACAAAACCGATCATAAAGTCCACGCGAGCAATAAAATTCAACGGACAATGCATTTTGTTACAACAAAATCCAATTTTCCATCTTTATTAATCTGTTACTATCAGAACGTGGGAATTGTTCTTTGATTTCGGAGCTATTGAATCGGGGGCTCGATTGCGTGCCGTCATCGGACAGTAAATTAATCCGGCAGACAATACTGGTGACGTCAATGTTTGCGTAGACAATAACAAATTATTCATACTCGGTGATGGAATGCAAACAGAATATGATTGGCTATTAGCATGCAGGGTGTCGGGGCCAGACACCCAGGGGACCAGGGCCCACACACGGGACCAAGGGATCATCTCCCTACGCTATTAACAAGACCACGGTACCCAACTTTGTTCTGACGGAGTCCGAACTTAATTTAATTAATTACGTCCCCTCCTTCTAGGGTCCATTTCGCTAAATATTATTTCAAGTCCATGGAATGAAATAGAGATCAAACGAACGTGTTCGTAACTACCATAATAATTATTTTACCAAATCAAATTAGCGGTTATATTGATGGTGTTCGCATACTGCTTTTTATTGACCGTTCATCTTTATAAATAGCAGTATAAAACCATCGTTGTATTATGTTGTTAAAAGTTTTTACGGCTGGAGAATAAATTAATATAATTTTTATTACTCTGTAGAGATCTTTCGTAAATGTCTGAGCATTACATATTAAATTTACTGCTTATTATTCATGGTGGCATAAACTGTCATTACCACATACATAATGTCCAATGCGGAAGCGTGAATAAGTACGGAGTTTACCTTTCCTTGCAAGTTCATTACGGGCTACATTACTTTGAGCACCAAAAAAACGCCAGCAAACGATTTCTAAAATCGGTAATGGACATAAAAATACATCTAACATTAACTATTTTTCAATATTCACAAACTTTACTGACCATGCGAGAACAACTCTGAAAAATTTTTGTAGTAACTAGGTATATTTTTTTTGCATTTAAAAGTCGTTCATGATCATCATCATCTCAGCCACAAGAAGTCCACTGCTGGACATAGGCCTCCCCCAAACGCCTCCAATGCGACCTGCTGGCAGCGGCCTGCATCCAGCGGATTCCTGCGACTTTCTTTAGGTCGTCTGACCACCTTTTAGGTGGGCGTCCTACGCTGCGCTTTCCGGTACGTGGTCGCCATTCCAGAACCCTCTTGCCCCACCGGCCGTCGGTTCTGCGCGCTATGTGCCCTGCCTACTGCCACTTAAAAGTCGTTATCGTTTTGTAAAAATTGCTTTGAGAAATATCAACCACACCAAAAATGGCCAGATTGAAGACGTTTTCGTCATAACAGTCAGGGACTCAGCATTCTATCCGGAATGTTAGTGAGAGGAGCGGTTCTCCCACTTTATGGACGACAGGCCTAAAGCCACCTTGTAGCTAATACGTATACGCTATTTTCTTTTGAAGTTGCCAAAAATTCACATAACAAGTTACTGTAAATATACATGGTAACAGAACTAACAACGTCAATAAAGCCGATATGAAAATTAACAAGGTATATTGGTCATTTCCAGTAGCATTTTTACCTTGAATGTAACGTGGCGTAGTTAACGAAGCAATGCTGCACAAATTTGCAATTTTGATTGGTGAACCAACATGCAATCTGCATTTGTGACCGTTAGAGGGTTGATTGCTGAATTATAATTAAATAACTGTATGTTTTCAAGTTGGTGCGAAAATATTTTGTTTTTACAGCTCATTATAGTTTTTATTCAGATGATAACATTCATATTTTGTAACTCCCATGTGTATTTCAGGTTTATAAATATACTTGATTTCTAATAAGAGACTATTAGCAATATTAGAAATCAAATATATTATTTCTAATATTACTAATTTTTATTTCTAATCCTTTCACATAGAATACAATATTTTCTAAGACAAACACAAATGTTTCTACTCGTATTCGCTCTAAGCACTGCATATCCTACAAACGAAATAAATAATTACTTATAAGGAAGTAGGTACCTTATTAGATATAATATTAAATGAGGTAAATTCTTCAGGTACGTTAAAATTTAAATTAGTATTGAAAGTAAGAATCACTTAAAATTACTGATAAAATAGTAGATCAAAAAAGAAAGGTTATTTTAAAATATGACATCAAAGATGATAAATGAAAATCTATTCGAATGCAATTATAATAACATCTTTACGACTCAAGACAAGACTAATACAGATTCAGGGGACACACCCATGTCTGGCTCTTCCGTCGAAGTCACCGTTCATTCGATTTATTTTATGGCTCGTAAACAAAGCTAGTAACTTCTGCCACTCTCGTTTGACAGTTTATGGTAAATAAGATTTTACGGTAACGTGGATTTACCATACACCCTTTATACGCCATAAGAAGTTTTCTCTTTATGCGCATATAGGATGATAAAGTGTTGCTCTTACAAAACTGCTTGATAGGAACCAATGAATCAAGATAAACTTGAGCTGAGTTTAGAATAAAATAAATACTTACTGAGGACATGCAAATGGGACTTGGAAATAAAATAAAAGATAATCTGGAACAAACCGATTATGGAATCTTTTTCGTATTAATTTGAAGAAACAGACAATTTTCTTAAACTTTTATAATATTCTTTTAGATTTATTATATAGAATATTTCATTCTAGTTTCAGGCGTAGTACATGCAGACAATTAGACGAAACGAGTGACACCTCATTTGAAAAATCAGGTCAACAAGGTAAGGGACAATGATGCTAGGGCACATTCAGGTAAAGTAACAAACATTTCGTATGTTTTTCAGCAGCTTTCATTTATAAAAAGCAATGGAAATAAACTGGCTTTGGTTGATGATGACAAAAAGTAAATAACTTTATGTTATACAAATGATTAGATGATGTGAAAGTTTGTGATGGAGAAACTTTACTTACACAACGTACCATATTTGAGTCGCTTTTATACCCATTTAAAATTAAGTCTACTTCACGGAAGGAGAAGTAGCACGGACAAAGTCGCGAGCATTAAGTAATTTATGAATAGTAAAAAAAGTGAGTAAAAATTTTGCAAAAAACCGCATGAATATTAAAATTTATTTAAAGCCAGACTTCAAACGTGAAACTACTTCTTTTAAATCTCTCACACGTACCTTGGAAAACCATCCGTAATCAACTTCCAAACTCCTTAAGCGAAAAACTGCAGTAAAGTTCCACTTTAAAATCAGGGTATAACTCCACCGCCGTCGGTTTTTAATAACCACGCCGCCTCAATGTTCAAATTCTAATCGAGTTTTAAATTGCAGCAATTCTTGTCTGGTGCGCTCTCGGACTTCTAAACTTTCATTTCATCTGCGTTCTCATTCGTCGTTAGCTTCCCCTTAAAACTTTGCCTACAAGTTTTTTAACTTCAGCAACTTGCTCCCATGATTAATTAATTCGATTGTGTGTGAGTTATCCTCGGCAATGGCTATGGTGTCCATTATTTCACGATTTGGGTCGAGGGTGGTGGGGTGGATTCTGCACGGTCACTGCACTAAACATTCTTGTTATAGCCTTTTTTAGTTTTTGAAAGGGAGACCTGTTATTGGCTGACTCAATTTTAGCTGTTTTTTTCCATAATGATGAAGTATTTCTTAGCGGTTGCTTTTCTCATTAATTCAAGTTTTCTGGTTAGAGTAGAGAAAAACTTCGGGATTGAAATTTATGACTATAATATGATATGATTATATGACTGAACCTATTTAATACAGATACTTTACAACCTAAGTAAACATAAGTAAAAAATTACTTGATACTATTATGTGTTAGTTACAAGCTTTCTAGCATCAAGTTTCTAAACTAAACCCTTTACGGACTTAAACAAAGTAATACGGAAATTTAAAAACTATAAGTATTGCCAATATTTTATACTCAAAATAACTCTGATATTATTCTTATCGGTGAAACATTTATATCACGTTATTTAAATCAAGCCTATCACGAGAACATTTAGTTAGCCATTTTAATTACACACTGAAATGAACACACATAAACCATATTTTTAATGTACATAAAAATGAAAAGCTTTACTTTACTTGCGGCTTTGCAAGCACGCAACGTAATTTAATTAAAAGCACCGTATAAAACATCGGGTTGGGTTCGCGACGGCACTTAAGGCCGCCTTAATTCTGCTCTTGATGAACTTCCTACGTGCAGAACCCTAATGGCAACATTATTCAGACGGCGCCGAAATGATTGTTTATACGGGGATTTGCGGTTATGTTATTACCGTCTATAAGATCTTAGACATTGAATTTTCGATTCTTTTATCTTATATTAATAAATTGATATGAAATTGTTGATTTTATTTCTGAATATATCGACATATTTTTTATCTACTTGTTTGTTTTATATAAAAAAGAAGATTATATTATACTAGTGAAACCCGCGCAACTTCGTTTGTGTGAATTATACACAGCGGTCTTATTATACCCGTTCCCGTGGGAACTTCGGGGTAAAAAGTACCCTATGTATTATTCCAGGTTATAGTCTACCCGCGTACCAAATTTCATTATTATCCGTTCTGTAGTCGTGAAAGAGCAACAAACATACTCACAAATTTTCGCATTTATAATATTAGTAGGATTTACTTAGGATCACCGCAGACGATGGAGCATATCCTATCCTGTCCGGGTTGTCCGAGTGACTATACCTCAATTGATTTGTGGTGGCCCCACGGGGAATGCCGTCTTACTGGCTAAACATCTTGTTACTAGTGTGTGAGAATTTAATTTGAGACATTGACACGAAAAGAAGAAGGATCTAAGAAAGTAAAGAATAAATCATAGAAAAGAAGAAGTGATTCTAAATGAGTATTTCATTTTGTTCTTTTATATGATTGACGACCTCCGTGGTGTAATGGTTACCACGCCAGACCGCCACGCAGGAGGTCCCGGGTTCGATCCCCGGTCGGGTCATGATGAAAAACGAACTTTTTCTGATTGGCCTCGGGTCTTGGATGTTTATCTATATATGTATCACTACATAGTATAAAACAAAGTCGCTTTTTCTGTCCCTATGTCCCTATCGTCACACCAAACGAATAAAGCAGTAATAGCACGTTACCAAAAAAATTTTTTTTTGCTTATTTAAAATCTACGGACCTTAATACATCACCTGAATTTTTTTCAGATTTTTTTTACTGCAAATAGTGTAATTAAAAGCGTTTGACGTCTTTTTTCTACCGAAAAATATATACAAAAGCTTAGGCGAACAAAATAATTATTTTACCTTACGTCCCGAGAGAAAGTCATTCATTGGAAGAATAACAGAGTATCATTCTATTACAACTTTATTCGTCCGAAATCCTACGCAAAACTAGTTTGTATTAGATTAAAACTGTTTTATTCTTATGAAATTACAACCATCATTGTAATGTAAGTAATCAAACAATTTTATATTATTTTGATCCAAACTGTAATGTGTTATTAAGTAATCTATATATATAAAATTCAAAGTCCTGACTGACTTAACTATATATCAACGCACAGCCCAAACCGGTGGGTCTAGAGACTCCAAATTTGGACAGTAGGTTCCTCACGACGTCTAGGGGTGTACTAAGAAAGGATTTTTCAAAATTCCTACGGGAAACCGAGATATACGCAAACGAAGTTGCGAGGGTGTATCAACGCACAGCCAAAACCGCTGCGTCTAGAGATTCCAAATTTGGCATGTAGGTTCCTTACGACGTCTAGGGATGTACAAAGAAAGGATTTTTCAAAATTCCCACGGGAAAGCGAGATATACGCATACGAAATTGCGAGGAGACGCTCAGCCCAAACCGCTGGGTCTAGAGATGCCAAATTTGACATGTAGGGTCCTTATAAGGTCCAGACCGACCGGACCGGACCGGACCGGAACGGACCGGACCGGACCGGAACGTATCTGACCTGATCGGTCTGGAAGGAACCGCACCGTACCGGGTCGTGCCGGACCGGATCGAACCGGACCGGACCGTTTTTTTTTTCATCTATCTATCTATATATATAAAATTCAAAGTCCTGACTGACTGACTTAACTATATATCAACGCACAGCCCAAACCGGTGGGTCTAGAGACTCCAAATTTGGACAGTAGGTTCCTTACGACGTCTAGGGGTGTACTAAGAAAGGATTTTTCATAATTCCTACGGGAAACCGAGATATACGCAAACGAAGTTGCGAGGGTGTATCAACGCACAGCCAAAACCGCTGCGTCTAGAGATTCCAAATTTGGCATGTAGGTTCCTTACGACGTCTAGGGATGTACTAAGAAAGAATTTTCCAAAATTCCCACGGGAAAGCGAGATATACGCATACGAAATTGCGAGGGGACGCACAGCCCAAACCGCTGGGTCTAGAGATGCCAAATTTGACATCTAGGGTCCTTATAAGGTCCAGACCGACCGGACCGGACCGGACCGGAACGGACCGGACCGGACCGAAACGTATCAGACCTGATCGGTCTGGAAGGAACCGCACCGTACCGGGTCGTCCCGGACCGGATCGAACCGGACCGGACCGTTTTTTTTTTTCATCTTCTATATATATAAAATTCAAAGTCCTGACTGACTGACTTAACTATATATCAACGCACAGCCCAAACCGGTGGGTCTAGAGACTCCAAATTTGGACTGTAGGTTCCTTACGACGTCTAGGGGTGTACTAAGAAAGGATTTTTCAAAATTCCCACGGGAAAGCGAGATATACGCAAACGAAGTTGAGAGGGGACGCACAGCCTAAACCGCTGGGTCTAGAGATGCCAAATTTGTCATGTAGGGTCCTTATAAGGTCCAGACCGACCGGACCGGACCGGACCGGAACGGACCGGACTGGACCGGAACGTATCAGACCTGATCGGTCTGGAAGGAACCGCACCGTACCGGGCCGTGCCGGACCGGATCAAACCGGACCGGACCGTTTTTTTTTCTTCATCTAAATATATAAAATTCAAAGTCCTGACTGACTGACTGACTTAACTATATATCAACGCACAGCCCAAACCGGTGGGTCTAGAGACTCCAAATTTGGACTGTAGGTTCCTTACGACGTCTAGGGATGTACTAAGAAAGGATTTTTCAAAACTCCCACGGGAAAGCGAGATATACGCATACGAAATTGCGAGGGGACGCACAGCCCAAACCGCTGGGTCTAGAGATGCCAAAATTCACATGTAGGGTCCTTATAAGGTCTAGACCGACCGGACCGGAACGGACCGGACCGGACCGGAACGTATCAGACCTGATCGGTCTGGAAGGAACCGCACCGTACCGGGCCGTGCCGGACCGGATCGAACCGGACCGGACCGTTTTTTTTTTCATCTATATATATAAAATTCAAAGTCCTGACTGACTGAATTAACTATATATCAACGCACAGCCCAAACCGGTGGGTCTAGAGACTCCAAATTTGGAATGTAGGTTCCTTACGACGTCTAGGGGTGTAATAAAAAAGGATTTTTCAAAATTCCTACGGGAAACCGAGATATACGCAAACGAAGTTGCGAGGGTGTATCAACGCACAGCCAAAACCGCTGCGTCTAGAGATTCCAAATTTGGCATGTAGGTTCCTTACGACGTCTAGGGATGTACTAAGAAAGGACTTTTCAAAATTCCCACGGGAAAGCGAGATATACGCAAACGAAGTTGAGACGGGACGCACAGCCTAAACCGCTGGGTCTAGAGATGCCAAATTTGTCATGTAGGGTCCTTATAAGGACCGGACCGATCGGACCGGACCGGACCGGATCGACCGGACCTGATCGGACCGGACCTGATCGGACCGGATGAAACCGTACCGTACCGGGCCGTGCCGGACCGGAATTTGTTTCTGAAGAAAGATATGCTAATTGTTACTAGGCCACGCGGGCGAAGCCGCGGGCGGAAGCTAGTCTATAATATAAAATTCAAAGTCCTGACCGACTGGTTTAACTATTATATAAACGCACAGACCAAACCGCTGGGTCTAGAAATTTCAAATTTGGAATGTAGGTTCCTTACGATGTCTAGGGGTGTACTAAGAAACGATTTTTCAAAATTCCCACGGGAAAGCGAAATATACGCAAACGAAGTTGCGAGGATATATCGACGCACAGTGTAAACCACTGGGTCTGGAGATTCCAAATTTGGCATGTAGGTAGGTTCCTTATAAGGACCGGACCGTCCGGACCAGACCGACCGGACGAGACTGAATTTGTTTCTGAAGAAAAATATGCTACTTAATTGTTAGTAGGCCACGCGGGCGAAGCCGCAGGCACAAGCTAGTCGTGTATGAATTGCTAATGAAATAATTATATTATGATATTGCACTAAGGCTCCTAAGGCCGAGTGGATGAGTGCAGTGGCATGGAACAAAGTCAATGAAAGAAAGGCGCTCAAAGAAACTGGCCTGAATACTGACGATCACCGTGCCTTGTATGCTGAAGCGCATAGAACAGCTCAGAGGCTCTGTAGGATAGACAGGGATGCCTATATTAATAACATCTGCGGAGAGGTAGAGACATGTTTGGAAACAGCCCACACTAGAGATAATTATGTTCCGTAAAGTCAAGTGCCTTGCAAAAGACTTCAAGCCGAAACTGGTCTATTCAAAGTGAAGTTGGGATAACTGTTGTCCGATAAGATGGCAGTCCTGGAGAACAGGTGGAGAATATATTGTCAAAATCAATTTTGTGAGAACAACGCGGAGAGGAACTTGTGGGATTATGCCGTTAAGGAACCTGACATCCTTAGACAGGAAATAGAAGAAGCAATCTGCAAACTAAAACCTAAGGCTTGCGGTGGTACGGGATAACAGCTCAAATGCTGAATCTTATGGGGGAAAAAAGAATCACTTATGCATTCAATATGACAAACAGTCTGGCGAACAGGACAATGGCCAGAAGACTGGAATGAGTTGATTGTGGTTCCTCTACACATGAAGGGATCGACACGCAAATGTGAGAACTATCGCACCATTTCACTTATTTCCCACGCCAGTAAAGTCCTCTTGAGAATCCTGAATAGGAGAGTAGAAGCATATAGAACTCAGCAGGTATCCAAGGAGCAAGCAGGATTTATCAGAGGTAGGGGCACAAGAGAACAATATTGAACATCAGACAATTTGATCGAGAAGTGCAGAGAACATAAGATCAGCGATGCCCTCTGCTTTATTGACTACGCTAAAGCATTCGATTGCATCAACTGGGGCAAATTGTTCGGTGTTATGAATGATATGGGTATTCCGGATCATCTCACCTTTCTCGTGCAAAACCTGTATCTGACCAGCAAGTCGAAGGTCAGGCTAGAGGACGACTCGTCACACCCTTTTCATCCTGAGAGAGGAGTACGTCATTGTTGCATTTTGTCACCGCAACTGTTCAATTTAATCGGTGAACACATAATGAGAAGGGTATTGGACAACTGGGAAGGAGGTATACGCGTAGAAGGCTATTTGCTTAGTAACCTGCGGTTTGCCGACCACTAAAATAGGCTCCTCTAAGGCGGAATTAGCTGAATTCGTGTCCAGAATCAGCAAAATAAGTTATACCGAATATGGCCTACTCATCAACCGGTCAAAAACAAAACTCATGTTCGTGGATAGAGCGGGAACACTACAACGAACGCACGAACTGCACGATCTAAAAGTAGTGCACAAATTCGTGTACTTGGGATTGCAAATATGTGACGATGGTGATTGTTGATTGGAAGTTGTCATGAGACCCCAAATAGTAAAAACAGCGGTTAACAGTCGCAACACCAAAAAGAAGCTAATGCAGCTAATGAAGCTAGTTTAGTTAGTTAGATATATAGTCGATCGTGGTCAAAAAACATGTCCCTTCACTATAGCAAAAAAAGTTTTGGCTTCCCCATACAAAATCGTAATGAGCTAGCTGGTCGAGTCACTCGGTAGGTGTCCTTGTATGGGGAAAGAAGTTTTTGTGTGAGATTTTGATGGTTGGTCAAATAAAAAAAGTTGTTGTATTTGAGCAATGGAATCATCCCCTAATAGGTCGTAAAAATCTTTTGAAAGACCCTATAGTATAAGTTATAGTATTGTGTAATCATATTTTTAGCCAAAAACTATGTAAGCAATAAAGTTGAGCTTTTATTCATTGACAAATTAGGGACCAAAAGAGTTGTTGATTAAACTTATCCTACTTAAAATATAAGCTTTTCAATAAAAGTATTATATAATAAGGCTTTTCTTCTATTAAAGTGTGAAAAAAATATGTTTTTCTGAAAAATAAGTAATTTATGAGTAATCTATGTTTAGTTTCAGACTTAGCCAGTTTTGGCGGCGTTTTTTTGTTTTTGGACAAATATATATGTTAAAATAATAATTAGTGATTATAATAATAATAAAATAAATCACTTATATCTTGTTTTACTTAATTAATTTAAAAAAAGCTAAAGGTTACCCGACTTTTTGCATTGTTTTGCTGACAAACTTTGAGAGAGTAAAAAGGAGGATAAACATTTATTATAACATTTGTGATATCATATTTGTACACGAATATCAGCGCATAAGTTTATTACACGGTGTCATTAGGTTTAAAAATATCTTTAAAAACGCCGATTTGAATTTATTACAAACAACACCTTGCTAACATTTCAGACGAATAAAGCCGTAAGTGAAGACACAAAAAAAACAAATTAATAAATTTAGTCGAATATAAAAGTATTTTAGTTTTTCGTGTTTATTGAAATTATTATTGTATATTTTTCAGTATTATATATGACATATTAAAGCACATTTTTTTCCCTACCCCACGATACCATTTAATTTATAATTGCTCAACTACAAGAGGCGTAAAGACAATTTTAGTGTTTTTTGGCGTTCCTGTAAAATTTACTTTTTGCAATAACGGCTTTATTCGTTTGGTGTGGCGCTATGTCCCTTTGTATGCTTAAATCTTTAAAACTACGCAACGGATTTTGATGCGGTTTTTTTAATTGATAGAGTGATTCAAGGGGAAGGTTTTAAAGTATCATACATTCCAAAATTCCCACGGGAAAGCGGGATACACGCAAACGAAGTTGCGCGGGTTTCGCTAGTTTGTTATAAAATATAATATCGTTGAGTTAGTATCCCATAACACAAGTTTCGAACTTACTTTGGGGCTAGCTCAATCTGTATGAATTGTCCCTATATATTTATTTATTTATTTTTTATTTATGATTTATTTTTTAATTTACTCACTTCCTAAAGGAAAAGAAAGAAAATGATACCCGATACGTAAATGATCCTAGAACATCTTCTTGCAATGCAACGGTAAGTAGGTACATGAAGAACTTATCAATATAAACACTTCATTTGAGGTGAACAATAAAAACCGAATTAATTTCACCAAAAACCTTTCCTTGATTTTAAACGCTATGTTCCTCATAGAAATCGGAAGTAAACCGATTACGCAATGGTCCCTCAAAAAAAAAGGTTTTGTGAATACTTTCCACTGATATTTTTCTTAAACTGCCTTATGCCCGATTTCACCCGATTTTTATTCAATAAAACCCTCTTCAATAACAACCCCTCACATTTTTCAAAAATTATGAATTTGAACGGGTTTATTTTTTGAATTGAAAATGATTTCTTTTAACACTATGACCGGTAATTACTGGAAACGGGTTCGAGGATGAACCATTTACGTACGATGTTTGTATACCTGATAAAGAGACGGTAATTTTCATTCATTTTAGCTTTTATTAGCATTATGTTACGTTTTCATCTACGTTTACCAGCTATCACTCACGTTCAAATGGCGGCGCTAGTGGACAAAATGCGCAGTCTTAATGCATAGATAAAAAATGAATGAATCTTTGAGATTTTATACTTTGAAGAATAATTTAAAATAATTAAACTAGAGACTGATTAGTGCAAATTCAAAATGAAAAAAAAATAATATTTAGAAACAAAAGACATTCAAACATCATACTAATATTATAAATGATAAAGGGAGTTTGTTTGTTTGTTATTCCTTCACGGCTTGACTAAGCAGCCGATCATTATGAAAATTTGTATACAGTCATAATGCTAAGCTATTTTTTAACCCGTGAAAGGATGTCGTTCCAATGGGAAAATATTTTTTTCTACTATAGAGGGCGCTGTATGGGAAGGGCTATCGGCCAACAGATGGCGCCACAAGTTGCGCTGTCGGTTGTTTTGTTGTCAAACGAGATCTATGCCATAAAAGTAACGCGAGCGAAGCCGCGAGGAAAAGCTAGTATCTTATAATGACAATATCGTCAATAAATCCCAGCTACAGCATGTTAAAGCATGCTTTATAAAATTCCAATGCAGAGATTTGGTTTATGAAAAACTAAATCAAATCTCTAAGTATATTAAATGATAATCATATCCCATAGCAGAGATTTTACAAATTTTGTATCAACATAGTATGTACTTGATAATATTTAAAGTAGTACGTAAACGACTAAAATACCACATCAGCTCTAAAAAAAACTTACATTTTATGCATTTTTTGCAATAAGCAGGTGGTGTGATCGTCCTTGTCAAGATCAAAAGGAGCACAATAACAGGAAGTCAAAAGATGCAGGTGGTACATAAACATGCCTGTGTACCATGGGAAACCAGTTTGGTTAAATATATTCTTGAAATTTAAGAGAAACACAGACACTTCCATATATATTTAAATCATATTTCCAGTGGGGCTGTACAAAAATATCCAAAACATAAAATTTATTATTATTTTATTGTGCGTTTGATTGGGTACATTATAGCCAAAAGTTAATTTTGACTATAAAACAGAAAAATCATAATGCATATCGCGATGTTTCTGAATAGATCTAAATCTTGGAGTGGTAGAGCAATTATTATGAAATGGGGAACTTGCTCGACCGGGGAAGTACCACCCTCTCAGGTGAGTGAGAGATCCGGAAGCCCAACTCCTTCCCTATCCCCTCTTTCCCCCGTTTTCTTTCCTTCCCTTCCTCCTTTCTTTTATCCAACCCCCTTGGTGGACAACGCATTGATATCGCCCCTGGTGTTACTGATGTTCATAGGCGGAGGTGACCGCTTTCCATCATGTGGCCCGCTTGCTTGTTTGTCTGCTGTATGACAAAAAAAAATCGATCCAATTTAACAGTTGGCCCATAATATTCAAATATTCTAAAACAACAATTCAGATAAATATTTGATATTAGAAACAGTTATGAAAATTCAAATGCTACCGGAAGTTTTCACCCTCCTTAACAGAAAGCAAGCATTCATTAATAAATAATATCGGTAAGATGTAGACAAAGAAATACAAACGGCCAACGAGAGAGACAATAATTAATTAAATTAAGCCGGAATAAAGTTTTCTGTCTTTCCTTTTTTCTGAACAGAGTGATGGAGTATAAAATCTATAGCAATTACGTACAATTTGTTCAAACTAACGGTGAGTTACAACAAAATCGTTTTAATACACAATTAAATATGGCGGTCCTTGTAATAAAGAAGAAAACGAAAAATAACTTGACACTTAATGACTACTGTTAACTAACATTAACATTACAGTAGTGACAATAAATGGACACAGAACAAGTGACAATCATCGAAACAATCAGATTGCGAGGTTAAAAACGCGAGCGTCTGCTAGTTACATTGCCAAGGTGCCAAGGTGCCAAGTGTCAATATAACTAAGGCAGTCTTGTTGCATACACACTGGCCTGTAAGATGTGTTTAATGTTTTATTTCCCCCGTTTGTATGTTGCAAATGAAACATGTTCTATCTTTCAAGATTGTTTCTAGAGGATCCAAAAAAATTTAAACAAAAAGACCAGAATAAAATCCAGATGCAGCAACTTTTAATAGTAATACATATATTAGAAATATTGTATGTACTACCATGGTACTACCCATATATAAAGATGTACCCTTATAATGCCAGAATATCTAAATAAATGCCCCCTATAAGTAGAATCTTCATTTCAAATTCATGGCAGTATCGCGACCTTTTCTCTCGCCCCGTCACGTACGGCACACACGCGAAATTCTACACTTTTCATTTGCCAAAATATCCCTTATAGTGGCGTATTGTCGACCTATATTTATTTAATGATTTCTGCTTTTCACTTTATTTACCTTTGATACGGTGAATGAGTTTAGATCTAATGACTGTTGATCTATGTAACTGGGTCAGCTCTGTAGTGGTTGAAAGGCAAGCAAAACGGCTAGTTTATCACACGGGTTTTTTTATTGAAGAGATTGGCAAACGTACACTTAAGATATCATCGAAGTTTTTTAATTGTTTGAACCCTCTATCACGTTGACCGTTACTAACTCATTTCCGTAATTAAACAACATACCTATATAAACATAGGTATCTATAAAACATAATAGATGTCCGAAGTTTACCCGGGAGCATGTTACAATATCGTAAATAAGATAAGCGTCGAATTTATGAAGCCTAACTCTTCGAGCAAAAACCTTAGTTAGGGAAAATGCCCGAAGCGCGGTCACATTTATTATTATCCCTGTATGCGTTAGATAGGTAATAGATACGTGTGATGTTAATCTTTAAACAGCTATTACAATTTATTTGGTTTTGAGACTCGGAATTATTGTTCAGGTTTAGCGCTAAATTTTTTAATCAAGTACACCATTTCCTGTTGGGCCAAATGCATGTTGGGCCACGCTCAGCGTAGGGTTCTCTGTTATGCCGGCGGGGTTGCGGAAGTATCACCAGTGCCCGCGACCCCGCCACGTGAAGGCGGAGAAGGTGGCAGACAGTCAGGTTTTTAGTTGGTATCCCTCATTGGCTAGAGAGGTGAGCCCGACAGACCCCCGTCGCTTCCCCAAGTGGCGGGACATGCAGTAATGCATTTTCCTGACTTTGAACCAATAATAAAAAAAAAAGTGAGGTTCTCTGTTATGCTTTGCTTGCTTGCAGATAAGTGCAATGTCTAGTATAATGACAACGTTTGTGATAATTTACGATAGAGGAGGGATTTGTATGTTTATCAAAAGATTTAATCGTTAGCATGATCCATCATTCATCCTTATTATATTCATCCGATTTAAAGTTGAAAATGTACAATATACACGTAAGTTTTATTGACATACAGTCGTGCAATGCATTAGATTTAACCTTTACATTAAAGCAGCAGGTTAAGGAAGATTAATTCATATCTGCAATTAGTAGGTCCCTCCGCTTAAAGCAAGATTTAAGTTACATCACATAAACTACCACGTTCCAGAATCACTTCACACATCACACGAGCCGAGCGCGAAATGTCCCTGGCCCGCAGCCAGCATTACTGCCAAATAGATATCTTTTATTCAGTAAAACTCAAAGTTTTCTCGGCATAAATTCACAACTAGAGGGTACCTTCATGAAAATGTAATGAGGAAGAACTATTTATGGCTAATCCTTTTGAAATAAACTGCGAGTGTCCGACTGAATTTCTACGCATGGTTTGCAAGAAAGTGTCTAGCTACGAAATGTTTGTGGCAAAAACTAGTGAGAAGGATGGATTTATGGTGAAACGGCGGGTTGGAAAGGGAGGGCGTGATAGATAGACGAATGAGCTATAAAGACAGAACGGATTTTTGAATTGCAAATGGGGGAAATGAAACTGCCGCCGCCTTGGTCTGCTGCCGCCACCCTCGGCACCTCTTCCGGAGTTATAATCATCGTTAATAACGGAGTGCCTTAATTAATTTACGTTGTGATCAAAGCAAGAGCCACGGGAAAGTTTACACGTATGGAGTTTGAGGATTATTTCACTTTACGACAAGAATTATTAGAACTTTTTTTTTTCTTTTTTTTTTTTTTTATGTCATACAGCAGACAAACAAGCAAGCGGGCCACCTGATGGAAAGCGGTCACCGCCGCTTATGAACATCAGTAACACCAGGGGCGCTACCAATGCGTTGTCCACCAAGGGGGTTGGATGAAAGGAAGGAGGAAAGAAAGGGAAAGAAGACGGGGGAAAGAGGGGATAGGGAAGGCGTTGGGCATCCGAATCTCTCACTCACCGAACGAAACGCATTGCTGCTTCACGTCGATATTCTGTGAGAGGGTGGTACTTCCCCGGTCGAGCAAGCCCATTTCATAATAATTGCTCTACCACTCCAGATAAACAAATTTGTTTTTTTGTCATGGTAAGTCAGTAATGCCGGTCACCTGACAGTAAAGAAATACCGCTACTCATACTTAGGACCCTCTTAATGTGTTTTTGTTTTTAAATGGAATAGTTGAAAGAATGAGTTGAGTTACTCTAAATTATAGTTACTCTGATTAACCCATAAAATATCCATCATAGATGAAAAAGAGAAAAATATAGAAACTTTAGACATGAATTTAAATTAACATAATATTATTTTTATTTAAAACCCAAACACTAATAACAATTAAACAAAGCTAATATCGTTGTTTTGTTGTTCATAAATTTTAAACACAATATATAACAAATAGGTGGATTTAATTATAAAGATGGCTCGTGGGTGATTTAATCTCATCAGCGTGCGGACGTAAAAAAGACGCCAAGTTCCCTAAGATCCGAGATAAAACGAGACGGTGATTAAGATATTCTCTGTAAATAAGTAAGAGCGCTCTCACAGTTACTTTTCTGATTTTGGGATTACCAGAATTTAGATAACGAATTATAATTACACGCCTGTCTGTTCTAATCCGTCATAATATTACTTAATCGCAACAAAGATTGTATTTTAATATTTTTTTCTTCTATTAACTAGCTGCTGCCCACAGTATTACATACGTTAAGTATATGGAAACTTTTTGTTAACTTTTCATGAAAAAAAGAATTAAACTATATGTAAAAATCACATCACAGATTTTTTAAACAGAAAGAAAATATTTTAACATAGCAGTATTAAATTTGCAAAATGTGAAAATAACATTTTGCGTTTTTTGTCAAAAAAATTTACAGCAATATTTTTTATAAAAATATTTTACATTTAATTAGTAAATAGTTAACTTGGCGGGCGCACCGATCATGCAGGCAGATAGCTAAAATTTAATTCTACCAGAAGCATTCCACCGCAGATTGCATTCCTCTGGCACAACCGCTTGACGCGGCTGATGGAAACTAAAACGCTTTCATAAGAAAGGCATTTTTTACCCGCCCGAACTGGATTGAGTTATTTCACTGGGATTGTTTGCGGTAATTAGGTTGTGCCCGTGAGATGAGATAAATGCTATCTACATTAATAAACAAAATTATAATAATAAATAAATAAATAAATAAATATATAGGGACAATTCATACAGATTGAGCTAGCCCCAAAGTAAGTTCGAAACTTGTGTTATGGGATACTAACTCAACGATATTATATTTTATAACAAATACATATATAGATAAACATCCAAGACCCGAGGCCAATCAGAAAAAGTTCGTTTTTCATCATGACCCGACCGGGGATCGAACCCGGGACCTCCTGGGTGGCGGTCTGGCATGGTAACCATTACGCCACGGAGGTCGTCAATAATAAAATAAAATAATATTACAATTGTTTAAGACCGTCTTGTGTACCAATACTATTCTAATACTGGTGTGACATGCTTGATTGCTACTCTTGTAATCTTTGTTTACAATTACATGTGTTACTATCGCAAATAATTGAATCTGAATCTGAAACTCGTTTTATATAAACATCAAACCGAGTGAAAGAAAGGAAATAATGATAGTCTGGATGATTCGAGACACTGGACGTTGTGAGACTGGACGTTTATAGGAACTAGGCTATTTCGGAATATAGACATTTTTTTACACTCGACATTGTCAGCCTGAAGGTATAAGGAATGAAGGTATAATACGAATTCTGTATTTATCCTTTTGGTATTTAATTGTGTTTAACTGTCGAATAAATTTTAATTAAAAAAACGGATGGGTTGCAGTCCGGGAGTGCCGGCAGAAGTGAAACGTGCATTTTTGAATATTTTGTAATGGTTAGGGAATCTTTTTCGATCAGGCTACGGATCTGACGCGAGTTTAACATTTTTTACCCATCTAAAAAAGTGCCAAGCGCCGCTAAAGAAGTTTTCACTTCAATAAATAGTTATTTGTTATGCAAGGCTGCAAAGTTGTTTTTTGGCGCGAGTACTTAAATTGAAACCTGAGCTAGCGAAGGATTCTAGGATTGAACCACGAGCGAAGCGAGTGATTCAAATATAGAATCCAGAGCGTAGCGAGGGTTTCAAAGGTACGAGACGTAGAATAACTTTGCTGCCGAGCGAAACACAAAATTTTTCACCTCACTACAGCGAGGAAAATCCTAGATGCAAGAAAAACGCAAATAATAAATTAAATAAGTGTTTATTTTTTTTCATGCGGTGTCGTGCTGGCCAGTTCGATTATTTTAAAAATAAGGTTGGCACACTGGCATGAAATAAGTATTAATGCATTTTCAGAGGACTTGCGGTATAAAAAATTAAAGAATAGAAAGGTTCGAATTTTAAAAATACTTTCCACGCTAGGGCACAAAATGCACTTTTGCGCTCAGATTTCGAATGACAAACAGATTCTTTCCGAGCTTGTGAGGTGAAAAAAATATTTCTAATGAAATTATTAAAAGCAGTTTTACATTAAGCTAAAAGACTTCACAGTATGTTGGTTAACAATGCAAACATATAAATGCATATAAAAATCTCATTCATATAATTGCATTAAAGAGTTTATACACGGGAGTTCGTATGTTAATCCGAGTAATATTTTAATGGAACCTCTTTCATAAAGTTACGAATGGAGCTTAATATAATAGCATATACTTTTTCATGTGTATTTTACATCGTGAATTTTCAGGTAAAAAATATTACATTTTAAAAGCGTAAATATGCTCATTTAACTTTTTAATTATAAATATATTTTAATATGTAAAGGGTACGAAATCCCTATGAAATACGTGCAGTCAACAAATGAGACCGGACAGGGCCATAGATATAATTCAAGTTTTCTGTTTTATCCTACTAATATTAAAAAGGCGAAAGTTAAATGTATGTTTGTTATTCTTCACGCTCAAATGGCTAGGCAAATATTTTAAGATATTTGGTATGTAGGTAGCTGATACCTTGGATTAACACATAGGGGAAAAGTACGCGATTCCCGTATGGTTTAATCAAAAGTAAAATAGATGGCGCTGCTTAGCATTAATAAATACACGCAAACGAAGTTGCGCGGGTTTCACATTAAAAATTGTATTAACATTGTGTATTAATGATATTGATCGTCCTCGACATGACGTTAAGCTGTCGCATTTGGAAAAGGTTGGAGGATGATAAATTCATGGATCACATGACTAATCTATAAACTAGTTTTGAATGATAGTTGGTGCAAGAGCAGTGTACCAGCTAAGAGTGACGATAGTAAAATATTTCACATATTAACGACGATATCCAAGGGCCTGTTAGATTGCCTATTGCTCATCCACCAATCCCCTTGTAGGACAGTTTTACCTTTGACCTTTGTCCACCTGTGGGACAATTAATGCTAATAATATTAACAATTCTCAAATTGTACTACGCTATTACAAAAGCTTTATATAGATAGTTATGTGGTTGAGTAAGCTCTAAACTCCTTGGATTGAAAGTAACTTCTATCTTAGCAGTTAAACAATAGTAGTGCATGACAATAAGTAGTTCGAACACTGTTTTTATCAAAATCCGACACATTATCAAAGATTCCCACTACATAATAATACAGTTACTTCAACTGCAGTGGACTCAACTTTGTTCAAATCGTGAAGTGGTATCAATTTGCATGCTCTTCGCGGAAGTGTCTGTTGTCCCTTTGAAACAATCGTTTTTGCCTCTTCCCATCCTTTCGTTATTTGAATAGGAATGAATACTGAACGACTTTTTCAATGATGTTATTTTATGGCTATAAAGCTGTTAAGTTTAGATGGCAGATGAATTTAGAAATCCAATATTCATGGACTTATTGCTTAGTAGGTTTTTGATTTAAGAAATATATTATAATACCAAGAAACAGACAAGCATATGTTCCAGTGATGGTAAGCAATCACAGCAGCCTATGGACGTTTGCAAGACTAGGAGCACTACTGACGCACTGCCACCGATCCTGTAAGAACCTCTTCACGCCCCTTTTGGAGAACCCCTATTACTCGATTGACACCGTGGTGTCAATCAGTCAATTCAAAAAGACTCCTTCCGCGATTGACACCATGGTTCCAATCCTTCGTGGTGTCAGTCGCTGAATACAGGATTTCCATAACTTTAAGGTTCGCGGAAGTAAATCTCCCTGGAAACGCGCAGTTTGGAACTAGTTTTGCTCCAGAGTGTGAGGATGTAATGTAGATGGCGATGGTGATCTTTTATAAAAAGATAATAGATTTTTGGAGTTGCAATTGAACATGAATATTTTCAGAAATTTCTTGCTAACGATCGATCAGTTTGCTTATCCTCTTATAATATGTCATTGCTATTTATTTTTATAGTCTTTACGGAAGAGAGGCTAAGATTATCATTATAATAGCAATCTGTTGCAAGTTCTATGCTTTATTCTCCCTAAGATGAAAATTTTAAGAGACACCTTAGTTATGTCGGTGTCCCAAGTTACCGGCACCCCATGTCGTCCCATATACAGGGGGACCTCGTATCGTCCTTTAACGTGTTGAAAGGACTCGAGAACTAAGGAAGCCGACTGTGCATATTTAATCTAAAGGTTACTTACTATCATACATTGCAGTGGTAGAGCTTTTATGAAATAGGCTAGTTCGACAAGGAAAGTAATATGAAAGGTCATATATTTTAAAAGTCAAGTAGATTTACAGGAAATACTTTTGCACGTCAATGTTTTTTTTATCTTACATCACTTCCGACGAGAGTGGCCTGTTGAAAGTAAGTGACGCTACAACAAATACAGTTTAGCCTTTAAAGCCAAACATTATATTTCACTACTTTTTTCAATGCAGGTGTCGACATTATGTAGAAAATAAAATATGGCGTTGTACACTTATTGGGAAAACTCAATTATTTTATTTTTTAAAACTGCAAAACCCCAACAAAGTACAGTCAAGAATCACCTCCTTAGCCTACTTTTATAAGACTTACAAAGAAACCCAATAAACAAGATTTCAAATTACTTCGGACCCCTGACCTTTGCCAAGTATTTTCTTATCACAAACTCAGCACCTACTTGAACCAGAATTAACAATTATGTTGTGTTGATAAAGGTAAACTTTCTTGGTTTATTTATATTTGCAATGCGTAGATATACGTTTTTAAAATCACGTTATTTGTAACGGAAAATGAATTTGCAAATTATTAATTGCTGTAATGAAACTGTAGTAAAATATTATATCATAGAGTATTTGCGAGAAGTTTTTTGATTTTATTCTCTTTTTAAAAGTTTCTGTAATTTTAGCGTCCATAGACTACGGTGAACGCTTACCATCAGGCGCGTAAGCTTGTAGCTGTAAAAAAAACTGTTTAATATATATTCATGAATTAAATTTTTATAAATTACTAGCTGCCCGGCCCGGCTTCGCCCGGGTACTGTTTCGTTTTTTTTTCAATCTTTCTGAGAGATTTTCTTAATATTTTTTTCCGTAAGAACCTTGTACAGAGTATTAGAAAACTACAAAAAAAAAATCAGCCAAATCGGTCAAGCCGTTTTCATGTTATGTCGTGACAACGGAAAACGGGTTTCATTTTTATATATATAGATTTAAATGTCAAAACATATGTCAAAACTATATACGACAAATCAGTTTTGACAGTTTTTTTTTCGATATTTCTTCTACTAATGATTGATATAAAAAGTAGAAATAACATTGTACCCGCCATAAGTACCCGCGAACGTCCACAAAATAGAGTTTCTCAACAGTCAACTTTTGTTGTATGAGAAAAGCGTTATACAAAGAACAAAATATAATATAAAACCCTTTTATGAACACTTTTAATGAAAATATAACTTATCGCCGACGGGGACTGAATGTTTCACAAGTAAAAGTAGCTCTATTTAACTTCGTTGAGTGCTATTAATTTGTCAAAGTACTCTACTATGTTGGATATAAATGATCAATTTACACAGGTCTATTTATCTTGTTACCTTATCTTAAATAGACTCGCTGATGGCTGTTATGAATTGAAATACTGCAAAATGTTCATTTTATTACGTGTTATAAATACTCAGCTTATTGTCTTCACTTCTAAAACAACATTGTCCACAACAAATTAAACGAACTCCTTTTCAAGTGCCTCGTAATTAAGATTTTTATCAATTTATTTCTTCCAGAAGATTTACTTTTGATAGACCTAAAGACGTTATATTTAAGTAAGACGATAGTCAAATTATTATTATTTACAAATTATAATACAATTAACCTCCTTCACGCATTTTAATACATTTTTCTTGCAGATCAATATTTTTTTCCAAGAAGCTACAACAGTTATTATGAAATTATCGTCATAATAATAATATCAACCCGTAATCATTCCACTGCAGGGTTACGGGTCTTCCTTCAATCAAAGTGGATAGTGGGTACATACTTTTCGAAATTTTTTATGGGAAAAGTAAGAATTAGGCAAGTAGCAAGTAGTAGTTCTCTACTTGCGTAATATCGCATTTAAAACTACAACTACATATAGGTACATTTTATTTACATAACTAAAAAACAAATTTAAGTATTATGCCAGAACAGATTTAGCTAATAATGTACTCAACCAAGCACGGTATTGTTTCATTATGTTTCATTAGCGATAGAGCACTAAAATGAGGTATTATATACCTTTACTCTTTGAATTACTAGATGAATAGTGGTTAGGTAACATGAAACAGCAACAAAGGGAAAAGCTGCAGCTAATAATGAATTAACAGCCTGAGGTGATCGCAAATAACGTTAGCTTATTAGAGCATAATGCTGATGGAATTTCGTTGTAGCAGCTTTTACAAACTAACAGAAGCTAACCGTCCCAACACTCATGTGTGAACTTGCAAATTTCCGTATTAAATTAATGACTTTGCATAATATTTTGAGAGTATCCCATAATGGCTTTCCGTGTAGCAAACAATTTTGTTTTCACCGCTCATTTCGTTATTATTAACAAGTAATATTTCTTGATATAGGTAAGTAGGTACCTATATCAAGAAATATTTAATAAATTGACTTAAATCACAAATTGCTTAATTTATTACAGAGAAAATTTACTTAAATTTTCTCTTGTGAGTTGTGAAAAAAAAACATATTACAATGTGATCTTGGAAATTACGATTGTTTTGTTTCAGGTAAAATTCCAAATAATCAATTTTTTTTTATAAATTTACATTTTGACGTCTCTTCATTCGACATTGGCGTCATATTATTGCAATTTTACACATTAGAAGCCATAACAGAAAAAAAAATATACTCTAATTAGAAATGGCATTTAACACAACACTCTTATTATTCTGGCGATTTATCGATTTTACACATGGGTATTTGAATAAAAAGACACGCTAAGATTGTTTACTATCTTATTTCATAACTATAGATTTCTAACTAAGTATATTATTATTATTTGGGTGTGAATGATAATTTAAATTGTCTATTTTCTTTAAAAAGACATGCTAAGATTGTTTACTACATTGGTCAAGTTAAAAGAAACAGGGTTTACTATTTATATTCGTGTACAATCTTTACTAATATTGTAAAAAGATAAAGCTTGTGAGGTTTTAGGGAGTAATGTCTGGATCTACTGACTATGCAGGTGAAGCTGAGTTATTCGTCAAGTCGCAAGTTGGTACCTTCTGATTTTACCTATTCATTGGTCGTCAACTCGCAATTATTTGAACCGGAGTGGACAAAATTATACATAATTTTTGGTTTCTTACGCGCGACTTGACGAATAGCAGTGAATCCGCGACCATCTAGTTACCTATATATACATCTCTTACTTCCAAAGAGTCTACAGACTTGAAAGAATATGAATTAATACTATCCATAGACTATCGATAGTTGCGAATATCGACATGGCACAACTTTTTTAAATATTAAATATCGCCTACATAATATTGAAAGGCAATATGTAGTCCCTCAACACAATAAAGCCTTATTTCCATAGGTAAAATATTATAATGTGGATTATAATAAGTCTCATGTAATATGATATTCATTTTTTACCGACAATGAATTTGTGTCGTCTTTAATATTAATTTTAGTTTAATTTTTAATATTAGTTTAGTTTCTATTTTATATTCGTTAATAATTTAAATTGTCCTATTTTATTTTCAATAAATGTTTATGAAGTAAAAAAAATTGAATAAACTAAAATAGTTTAATTTGACAGGACGAGCAGCTGGTCGAGCGAGTGCCTAGCAATGGCTATTTTATCCCTTTTTCATTTACTTGTGTCGGTTCGAATCCCGCTCCAAACAAACATTTTGTGTTCATTGCAGATACACATAAAAAATGTTGTCTACATGTTTTTATTTGTAAAAATGTTCAATTAATCCATAAATCATATTAAGTATAGCATATGATGCATAACGTAATACCAACATAACCTAAAAAAGGTTTCAAAAAATATTATAGAACGGACACCATTTTACAATGTGGCTTTATTTCGACAGCTCTTGACGTGAAGGCTTATCTCTGACGTTTATTTTTATTTCAGTAAACCAAATGAATACATAGGTTTAGGTACTCGTATTTGTAACATACATGTAGGTACATTAAATATAATATCAATTTATATAATTTCTATATTAACCACATAGTAGCATGTACGGTATGTTTTATTTACGAAAAACACATGCACAGGACAACGTAATAATTGGTCCCTATTATAATAATCTTTAGTAATATTGATATACATTAACCATTAGGTATTAGTACAACTTCCAAAATAATATTTAAAACGATACTTTAAAAATCAAATGAATTAAAACGAAACAAACAAAAACTTTAACTTTGAATTTATTCAAAATAAATATTACAATTTGAATAAAATAATCTGTTTGAGAAAAATTAACACATTTTACTTGAGAAAGGTAAAGGATTATAAAAATAAAGTATGTACTCGATTATCTCGTCTCTAGAGAACGAGAGGTCTCGGTTAAGTCGATTCAATTAACATCATAATCTTTGTGATCTACGTGGATTTTGTATTTGGGATCTCAAAAATCCGTTTAAAAGTAATTGTGTAGTAAATAGAATTTTCAAGTGTTTTCATATTAACGAATTTTATTTTTAGTATCAGCTCTACAACTTTCAGTAACCTGACTTTGCTTTGATTGATGAATATCATTATAGCAATGGTGAAGAAATTCTTGGATTGGGTATAGTTACTTATATCATGGATGTCTTGACATCTCTATTTATATATACAAGCCCGAATTTAAACTGCTTGTTTTTTTTTGTAGTAAGGCGCCCTTATCGGGATAAGCCCACCACACATTCCCACCACTGTGTCTCCTGTGTAGCCAGGATCAACAACGGCGACCTCAGATAGACAATGCAATGAAGCTTATTGACGTCCCGGGGTAGAAAACTACAGCTGTCTTGGAACTCACAACGAATTTAATCAGAAAGAAGATAGTCGGAGTAGGCAGTATTGAAAGGACTTCCCTCCTCATTGAAAGGACTTCCCTCCTGGTAAGGCGCCCTTAATTAGAAATGCATGTGCAATAAAATTATTAAGAAAAAAAATATAGCCGAAGCAGCTTTGCCAAAAACATTGCCACAAAATAATATAGCTACTGCTTTGTAAATATTGCAGCGAGAAGTTAAATAGTATCTCATTGTTGTCCGACATTAACTACAGAATATAAATTCTCTCGCTGTCCTATACTCCCACAGATATAAAAACAGACGGTACAATCTTTATCTATATAAATATAGTTCGTTACCCTAAGGTTGCCTTAAGCAATAAGACCGACTTGTTGTAATTACACATGTTTGTATATTTCGTTCATGACTATTAACATTTTCGGAACTGCATAAACGTATAAATTTTTTAAAATTAAAATATAATGTAATGCATGTAACTCATTTTTCTGTATCATTCATTTTATGTATTGAATATGTAAATTAATATAACTATCTTAAGCATCCATCGCTCAAATTTACGAAAAAGCGAAATTTTTTTGAATAAAAAAAAACTTTTAAACACAAAAAATACTGCAATATTCCTTACTATTTTAAATAATCATTTGATAAGAGCTAATAATACATTAGAATATACAATGGGTACATTATAAATAAACTTACAAATAAATAATACTTCCAAATAAATAAATAAATCTCTCTGTCTTTTGAATACTATTGCCACTGTTGCGATACTGGTCTGCAAATTCATTTACAAATTTTCAAACTGGCGCTTCGTTAGTTTCATAAATAAATCTTTCGCCTGTGCTTCTACTAAAGATTTGTAGTTCCCATATATTTTTTGTGCTACATATTGTAACTTAGAGTAATGTTAGTCTGAAAGTTATTTTTAATTTGTTATATTCACTTTAACGACCCACACAGGATTCATTTGGTTATAGGAATATTTTTGCCAACCATTTTAAGCCAGCTGAAGTTTATTATTTTTGCGCCTGTCTCTATATTCTACAATCCTATTTACTCCTTTAGAGTTTTCAGTTCATCGACCAAATTATGAATGAGAAAGTAACCTAAAAGTAAAGTTTCTTTTATTTCCGAAATGATACGTAGTAGTTTAAATAATGGATTAATAATTTATTACTGTAATGTAATGTAATCTTTGACGAGAGAAAGTGTTTGTGGGGATCTACTCTCGGAATAAATATTTTGAATTTGAAAAACCCTTTGTTACCCCCTAACGCTTAAACTTCTGTATATTTAGACAAAACTTTGCAGGACGATAGTTTAAAACTTAGTGTAGTAGTAATACTAAGTAACAAGATTGTGTCCGTAAAATTGCAATCGCTAGCTGCCTTTAATCAAAAATTCTGTTACTATAAAACATTTTTTGTTTATAACTGTATGGTCATAAATACCAACTCGTATGTCCATTCCATTACCACTATTAAAAGACTATGTCGTTCACTATATCCATTGTTCGAGTTTCCAACCAGGATTTCCTACACAATAGAAACGACATACCTACCGCTGATCCTGTTTTTCAAATAGAGAATGTCCAATGATTTGTATATCCTTGTTTTGTCAAACAATAGAACGCAGCGATAGAGACAGACAGAGTTATGCAAAATAATACTAAGAAGTGAGAAGTTGTAAGTGCTTCCCGCTTATTCGTTAGACTCTTCTCACACCATCTCTTTTGTTAGACTCTGAATATCGTATAGTGTAATACCCACTTTACAATTTTAGATTTATTTGTCACTAGCTTTTTTGCCCGCGACTTCGCCCGCGCGAAGTTGCGGACTCGTTCCCGTGGGAACCACATTGAATTTCGGGAAAAGCTATAGCCTATGTCACTCCCTGATAATGTAGCTTTCTACTGGCGAAAGAATTTTTAAAATTGGTCTAGTAGTTTCGGAGCCCATTCAATGCAAACAAACAATCAAACAAATGTTTCCTCTTTATAATATTAGTATAGATAAACTCATGAGTTCAATAGCATCGTTGCCAACATCAAACATAATGAACCTATAAGAAACAACGATCTTAATCAGGGTTTGGATTGGTTTGATACACTTTAATTGCTTTTAGCAATAAGGCCGCTTGCTTATACACTAACTAGTAGTACCTATATGTTAAATGTATTTTTTCCCTTGTCTGTACACTTATTGCAAATAAAATATATTCAATCTATTTATCTCGTTCGAGCTTCGGAGCACGTTAAGTCGTTAACCTGTCGGTCTTGGCTGTTCTTAGTATTTCGTTTATAATCAGGTTGCTTGAAAATATAGCCAAAACAGCAAAAGCTCTCATTAATTTTACCTTCCAGTGTATAATAACTCTTTTTCATCATCAAACATCTGTTGATAGTAAAATGCAGAAAAGCAGCAAACGCCATCTGTGTCAAAATTTAGTCATTCAAATATTTAGTCATAGAAAATGTTTAAAAGAAAAATTTTCATTATAAACTTGATAACACGCACCGCTGAATGAAACTTGATAAATTTTCCCCTATAATGGAAAACGTAATAAGAAATCGTAATTTATTTCTCATTGAAATACGGATAATAGGCGCGCAGCCTCCCTAAGATGTACCTAAATTGTTCCCCGCTACGAGGTCCCTCATGCAGCGAATATTAACATTATAATCCAATTTGTGGGTTGAACTGAGGTGGAAGTGGTGGAACTCATTAACCAACTTAGCATTATTGCAACCAAAGTTGGACTCTGACAAACATCTAATTCTAAAATGCATTTCATACCCACCCCGTCAGTTATGGCGCTTTAATAATTCCCCAGTGAATGCCTAATAAGATTTCCCATCATATTACTGTCAAATGAAAATTGAATAAGTCCGAGATTTTTTTTAAATATTGAACTAAAAGTTGCAATTTTCGCGTTTTAAAATTCGGCCCATATAAGACAAAATAAAGCAAAGAATATTTTTTTTAAAGTAGAACATTTAGAGTGGGTGATACTTTCCAGGTCAAGCTCGACCTAGGAAGTATTTATTACCTTCAAAGAATTTAAGCGTGAAGCAACAATGCGTTTCGCTATTTTTTTTTATGTGGGTGAGAGCCTTATCGCATATCACAAATTGCCTTTGTGAGCATATTGGGCAAGTACCTATCGGAGACATCGACCTAACGCCGACTTTACCAAATCTCCATCTGATATTTATGGTGTGGATAAAGAAATTTCCAATTAAAGATATATCTAGATCCGAGCCGCATCTGGTAGTAAAATCGTTGCTCTTTGAATCCTGGTTACTGCCTCAGGAATTACAGCCCTGACGTTATAGCATGTAGGTATGTGAGGTATTATAATACGCGCTGTTGGGAACAACAGAATTCACTCATATTACTTCGAATTCGATTCCAAATTTCGACGTGCGAATATACCTACACTACTTAATCCTGATGCACATACAGACGAGCTATTGTAGATACTGTTCTGTCGTGTCTCATCAAATTAAATCCAAATGCATTATTAATATAGTTTCAAGCTCGCAGTAATGGATCGCATCCGTTGTCAGTTGTCGACTTAGGAAGACCATGATTTTCCTGTTTGTTTAAAATTGTATAAGGTTTTATTTTTCGGAAGCAAAATTTTTCCGGAGGCCGAGATACCACTTCTTCGAGGAGAAGAGTTCACTACGATCTTTAAAAAAAAAAAAAATGAAATCTGATTTTATTTTAAGAGAGGTAGGGCACAGCGGATAATCCGGACCAAACCGGAGCACCCCGTCTGGGGAAGGACCTCTACTTTATAGAAGATCGCAGCCAAATAGCATTGGACTCTGCCATGTTGTGTTCCTACGGTAAGTAAGGTCTCCAGAGCTCCAATTGGAGGGGGGGAGGGGTTTGGTAACGCGTGAGTGATACTCTGGCCTAACTTTAGTCGTTTGCATTTCAGATTCTCGTGAAGACCTAGACAAAATTGAATAAACAACTTTGATCAATACTGCATTTTGTTGCATTTGCACTACCTAATTTCTGATAACTGATTAAATCATATTTAGGCCAATCAGAAAAAGTTCGTTTTTCATCATGACACGACCGGGGATCGAACCCGGGATCTCCCGTGTAGCAGTCCGGGCCGGCGTGGTAACCATTACGTAACAGAAGGAAACATAGACATGTTTAATTCATCAAATCAACATTATGTCTCGGGATTACCATAAGTTATTCTCTTTGGAACAATCAAATGTGAAATTGTTTTCATTATTACTCTATATCTGCATATTCTAAAAACGAATACGACGTTCATCTTTACTTAACACTTCACCTAGCAAAGTTTGGAGCTAAGGCCTATTCAAACCTGAGCTGTATTCGGTGAAGCTGTGGGAAGAAAGCAAGCTGTTTCCAGTGTAAAGGTGCTCCTTCACCGGGAGCATTCGCGTGTAATGTAACGCTCAGATTCGAGCATTACAGCAGTGAGGGAGGCGAACGCTCGTCAGTCAGGGAGGTAGTATTGCAATGTAATGATCAAGGTCGAATCTAAAATGTTACATTACACGCGAATGCTCGCGGTGAAGGAGCACCTTAAAGTAAATAGCGACCCCAATAAGACTGCTCAGTCGAAGTCATAAATCATTTGATAAGATATTATCTAGTATTGTTCTACTGAACAAATTGCTGAATCGATGGTAACGTTCCGCGAAAAACTTGGGAAATACATTTTCCTAGGCTCATTGCTATAAAGATAGTTTTCCTATTAAGACCGAGCAAATAAATGACATATTGTGTTCGATTCGAGCGATACATTGGCCGAAATTCCGTGCACGTTAATATTAAGTTTCGACATATTCTGACGACATAGGCATGTCACAATGAATCAGTTAACTATCCTACTAATCATTTATTGATCGAAGTCTGGATGGAGTGGATGTGTTAACACACATCCACTCACTATTTCACACAAAAAAGGCTTGATGAATTTGCTTAATTTTATAATCTAGACTAACACGTATGATATATTTCCTGGAAACCATGCCGTGACCGCGGCCGTCCGCCAGTTCGCAGTAACACATCATCATCTGATGATCATCTACATCACAACCACAAGATGTCCACTACTGCACATAGACCTACCCTATAGTTTCCAGTATGACCGATTGGAAGCGGTCTGCATCTAGCAGGTTCCTGAGAATTTCTTTATGTCGTCCTTTCCGGTACATGGTCCATTCCAGAACCTTTCTGTCTCAATGGCAACCAGTTCTGCGCGCGATGTGCCCTGCCCACTGCCACTTAAATTTGCTTATCCGTTGAGCTATGTCGATTACTTTCGTTCTGCTATGGATTTCCTTACTTCTGATTCGATTTCGTAGAGAAATACTGAGCTTAGCAATAACTATCTAGGTATAACCATTACGATATTCGATTAAAATAAATATATAATCTTGGACGAAGCACACAACGCAATCTAGTCCCAAACTAAGCAACTAAGCTTGTACTATGGGTACTAGATTGCTGATAAACATAGACATGATAGACATGTAAATACTTTTTTTTGTAAATAAATACTTATTATACATAGAAAACACCCAGACCAAGACAAACAGACATGTTCATGCACACAAATATTTGTCTAGTGCAGGAATCGAACCCACGACCCTAGAGATAAAGTAGCCATTGCTAACCACTCAACCACGGGCCTGTCAGGATTGTGCTCTGTATTTTCGACTAGGAGACTCATATTCACAAGTGGGATGGCAGCGAATGATAATTTGCGTAGCGACATTGTTCTGCTGCGGTAATCAACCTTACAATTAAATTTGGTCTACAACATCAGACCTTTACATTAAATAAAACGTAACAAAAGAATCGGTCTTGTTGTTTTGTGTTTTGAGATCGCCACTATTATTCTGCGGGCCTAGCCCATACGTGCGTGTTTGGGGTTTTAGCGTGACGCCAGCTGTTAATTGCTTTACTGGGCATAGCTCTCTCATAGATGTATGTGTAACTCGTTTATCGTATAAATACGAGTATTCTAAAACTATTACGTGTATTCACTAGTATTTTACGAGTATTTATTTATTCATTGCAAATACATTTATACAACACAAAGAACCTTTTCAGGCAAAGTAATGGAAAAGGGAGAGGCAGACTTGTTATAATAGTTTATCTTCCAATTATTCCATTACAGTGTAATAGGCTTTCGTATGAAGTTAGTACGTAAATGAGTACTCCAGAAACAGTACTTTAATGCAAATTAATAAAATTGAAGCGTCAGTTAGTCATATAAAATAACATTTTTTTTTTCAATGTGCTTTATAAAACTATGTATAACATCTTATCCACTAACGCTAATAGTATACACGTTAACCGTAGACTTTACATAGTGATGTTAAATTTATATCCAACACTGGATTCAGAAAGAATTCTTGAAATCGATCTAGTAATTTATTTGTTACAAACATACGAAAATACAAAATCTTCCCTCTTTTTAAAATTAGAATAGATTTAGTCTTAGGACTCATTATAAGTGAATGTGAATGAATGTTCTATAAGAGTAAATAACCAGTACAGGTACTTTAAATTGACAAGCAATTTAAAAAGTATCCGAGTTTATAATATACTGTCCTTTCAGTTAGAGAACCAGGTTAAGCGGTGAATGTCTACAAAAAAATCTGTTAGTCTATTTTGGGTAACAAAATAAGCAGTCTTTCCGTGGAATGAAAAACAAAGGGCGTTTTGAAGCTTCGCATTGTTTTAAAAAGTAGAAAGAAAAATGCGGGCGTGTTTTAAGCTTTCAACGTTGGATCAGTAAGGGGTTTCCGACTGAAACTTGGCTCTGAATGGTAAAGCTCCTAAAAGCTATGGGCGAGCTTCTATTTTTATTCAAGACATGCTGTGTATAATTGGGTATATTTCTGTTATTTTTTCCAACGCCAATGAATCTGGCTCGAAGCATAATGAAATCAAAATGGTAGGAAGTAATAGAGTTTCTGGTGTAAAGAACACAAAGCCATTCTCGCCAGTTACAATGTTATTCATAAAAGTTGGATAACGTTTTTTGTAATTTTAATTATAATATGGGGAAGGCCTATTTCCAGCAGTGGACGTCTGTCGGTTGATATGATGATGATAAATTATAATAATAATATATGTTTAATCGAAATGGAAAATCTAATTTTCCAAAATAACACGTACCTATAAAATGATTTAAATTGTTATTTTAGAAAATTAGAGTTACTTAGTTAATGTAAAATATATATTACAACTTACAACGAAACACATATGAAATGATTTAAATTATATCATTAAAGATTTTTTATATACCACAAAGTTGGCAAGCATGCGGCCCGCCTGATAGTAAGCATCACTGTAACCTATAGACCGTACCCGTATGTTTGTTACTTCTTCATGCTAAAATGGCTGGGCCAATTTTTATGATATTTGGCATGTAGGTAGCTGATACCTTGGATTAACACATACGGTACTTTTTATCGCGAAAAGTACGCGATTCCTGTAGGATTTGATATAGATGGCGCTGCTGTGCATAAATAATACACACTAGTAGTTTCATAAATAAGACCGAACTCGAAGTCATAAATCGATATAAATACTACTTCAACCCTAGTCTTCCTACATAGATCCTTCTATATTGCGTCATTCAGATTTAGTTTAATTGATAAGTCTTCGTTTTTTCTCGTAAAAGAAACACTGGCATGAAATTTTTAAACCTTACTCTTGGAACATAACAAAATCGTTACGCTAAACCGCAACAGCGTTACCCTACTGTTACGGTTTACGTCGTAGTGTGCACAAGCTTAAGTTACTGACAGTAAAATATCGTCTGAATAAACAAATGAGCATCTCGGTATTCTTTTAAAAGGTTTTTATTCTTCGTTTTGTATTGCATAAAACAAACATGTATTCCCCTAGAGCTTTTCTTAGAAACATGTGAGTACTAAGCATTATTTTATTATCCTAAAATGTCCCACTGCTAGGCAAAGGTCTTCTTACCCTTCATGGATATTAATTTATTTGTTTGAGCGCGAAAATCGACCATGGTAGTCCAACAAAAAACACACTTTTATAATCAAAAACCTAACCTAGTTGTGTCAAAGTTGTTTTTCTCTAAATCAAAGCAAAACAAGTAGGTACTTATTTTTTAATATATGACAATAAAACTATTGTTTGTGGTTTGTGATACTAACAATAATAAGAATCTGTAGGTATCTTGCCATCGGTGCATACAGAAAAAATCGCATAAATTAAATGTTGCTACAACAAGTTTATCTTTTTCCACCATCGGCATACTAATTCGGGCCCTCCTCCAAGTCTATTCTCTGGGGTGGTCGCATCAATAAAATTAACATTGTAATCCACTTAAACTTGCCGAGAAATTACAAGTGAAAAATACTATTTTTTTTTCTTTTGAGCGAATTCGCAATCTCCCTTTTTCACGAGAGCGCTCAGTAAAATTTACCTTGTAACGAAGGCATGTTTATTTATTTTCGCCACTGTAAATTACTCGGAATACGACATCTACTTATTGTTTAGAATACAAATAATAGGTACATTTTTTTTGTATAGTTATGTTGTTTTCTGTTAAAATCTTATTGAATTAGAAAAAAATAACCCTATAATATGAGTATGTTGTTCAGAATACGGACACTGTTAGTATTGTAACTGGATGTACAAATTATAACCTGACAGATAAAAGAAGATCCCCACCACAGATATGGCAGCGTGACCTTCCTACTGCTCTCCAGTTGCAGTTCTCCGGTGCAACCCGGTTGAAACGTCAAAAATATCAATCTATTTTATCTGCAAGTCTCGGTCTGGATGTTTTCTAAGTATTTATTTACAAAAGGATTATGTATATTTATTAGCAATCTAGTACTTCATAGTACAAGCATGGTTGTTTAGTTTGGAATTAGAAGGCGTTGAGTGCTTCTTTCAAGAATATTTATTTATTTAATTAATATTGAGTTAATTCCCTGTTTATTATTAACTAGCGGAACACGCGCAACTTCGTTAGTGTTTATCCCGCTTACTCGAATTTTGGATTTTTCTGCAGACAGCTGTTCTTCGAGATTTGCGCTTAGCAACAAATTCAGCGATTCATTTTTATATTATAGATGAGTTGTAAAATAAGTTTTTTTTGACGTAAATATTATCAACACAAGTAGAGAGAAACGACGACAAACTGGGCATTCGTAGCGGTATTTAGTACATAAGTATTACTCAAAAGGAATAATGACCAAAGGAGCTCATGCACGGCAACAATTTTAACAGTGCGCACAAAAACATTTCAAAGTTAATGAGTCATTAAATCTTGTGCTGTCATTGTCTAATTAAGGTAGGAAAAAGAGATACTTAACTTGAGACTTGATGTGGAATTTATTTGAAAATGCGCCGTCAATTATTTAAAACTTTAAATTTGTAAAATAAAAAATAAACAAAAGACTACCAGAAAAATAGATCGGGCCCTATTGAATAAACGTTACAAATTGTACAAATCTACAAGTTTCTGATTAATAAAAACTACAGTTTACAAGTTTCTAATGACGGGAAATCTACAAAACTGTCTGTTGGATAAACTGTTTATCAAACAGCATAGATTTTTATTTGTAAAATATTACATAAGTAGTTGTAAAATTTATTAAACATCGCTTATCATAAAACTTACAAAATAAGTATGTCACTTATTTACAAAATTGTCGAATTGTAACGTTTATTAAATAGGGCCCCAGCTTCTGCCTCTTCTTCTGCAGGCAACAATAAGCAATACAGTATTTTACATAATTTTCACTTGTATCTGTACGTATAGTTAGAATGCAATCGGCTCCCCTGCATAACACTCTCGTCATTAGGGGAGTGGTACTCGTAAACCACTCGTAATGGGTTTTATCTTGGACTATAAAATTTATTTACCCATTTACTACTATCGGGACCTCATTCCATAATGATTTTCAGTGTTGAAACTGCAAAAACAAAATAGGTTATAAAAATATTTGCTTACTTAACATATTTTACCCATTAACGCCATTAAATTTTGTAAGAAAATAGATTATCTTCTCGTTTAAATCTATATTAACTACGCCTTAACGTCACTGAACTACTGCGAAGCACGAAGAAAAAATGTGTCATTAACTCTGTATCTGCAATTCGATGTTAGTTTATACAACTATACAGTTTATTTAAATACGAAATTATTTTGAAATACCTACTTGTGATGTTATCGAATATTCATCACCCCTCTATTTTTTGATATCCCTTCAACGATTGCCTTGTGAATTTATACATGAGGTTTTTATCATAATCGCATTTGAATTTCACTAAGTGCTCTATTTGCTATCCTACGCTTGCTAATAATGTAAAATTCTTGAGGCCTTTTTACTTTATTAACGCAAAAAGCATGCCGATCACACAACATGTATTGATTCAACAGAGTTTTCGGTTTACCTATAGATAACTTTGATATACGATATTTTATTCTGTATACGAACTAAAGTTGATTCTTCATTAGAATTATTATAAATTTGTCTGTTTTTTTTTATACCACAAAGGTGGCAAACAAGATAACGGTAACTTAGTCCATTGCTGGGTATGGCCATAGGGTAACAATACAGGTCAAGCTATGAGGCAAGTGTCACTTATCGAATTTATAACGTTTAAAGCGTTCTCTTAAAATGACAAGCCCTCTAAATTCTACTGTTTTCGATAAAAAAAAAGAGTCTTTCTTGGCTAAGAGTTCCATATAACATATGTAGTTTAGTTTCATATATTCAGAACAAATGGCATCTATAAATTAGTTAATAGTTGACTAACTCAAAATTTCCATTTATTTAGTTAGAATTACATCAGTCTATAGCAAAATCGAAAGATACAAGAATATTTTGTAAGGCCATTTTCATTGTAAGGGTGCAATATACTTCAGCATCTATAAACTAACCACCATTTCGGAAACAAAGTATAATGTCCGGTGAAACAAATGGCTAAAGAAAACCGCTTACGGCCTCTTTTGTACATTAACAAACATTGTGTATTTTTTTTATGGCAAAAAGGTATGAACCTGGTAACCTATGATATTCCATTTTCGCACCAAACGTTATGCTTCCTCGTTCCTGTTGTAAATTGTTAGGGTGTGGAATTCGCTTCCTGCGTCGGGATTCCCCGACATTATAACTTAGGGCGGGCTTAAAGCGAGAGCAAATAGACATTTGACATGGGTGTAACACCTTCGATCTTGTATCCACTTACTTCAGTGAGATGAAAGGTATTGAAATCATTATTAAACCTTATCTTGTAGAAGGTGTAACTGCGATAAGTAATTATTGATCCAACGTCAATTAAGTTTAATGAAATCGTTTATTAATAACATCAAGAAGAAACGTACAACACCCTGTTTATGTGCTTATTGTATATACTTACATATAGCCATACTGTTTGAGTCTATCAGTCCCTTTCTGTCCGTTTAAAATCAATTACTGGCTACTTATTAATGATCTTCGTCACCCAAATTGGGACCTGGAATATTTGCCGAATACTGTTTCTAATACAACGTGTTTCTTTAATCATTCGTCATTGGAAAAATTGATGAATTTATAAAATGCGACGTATCAGAAACCATACAGATAAGACAACAAACAAGTTGTAAATACTAGTTATGATACAATTTATTGAAGACCACAGTGCAGTAACCTACAAAAATAGTGATAAACAAGTAATCATAACTGATTAAATCACACAGTATTTCAGACGATACTGATTGTTGCTTTACAACCGTGATTTTAATTAACAAGAGAGCAGGACGCCCCAAATCCCATATATAATACTACGGAATATCGTTCAGTTCCGCTGATCTGCGGTCATATAACACGAGAATGAATGCCCCTGTTTCATGCAGAGCGCTTAGAAAGGGAGAATACAAATTAATATTAATCGCTATAGTAACTGTATCTGTACCGGTTTCATGAATTTTGATCAGAATTTTGTCAAATTTTTGTGCTTTAGATTTTATAAGACTAGCAAAGACTTCTTTTTTCGCATGGAAATTTAGAAAAATTCCGTCTATTTCTTTGTCTACACCATAAAGGAAATCTCTGAATAAAATTTCAGTGCTCTAGGTTCAAGAGTTTAGGGCTGGACGTTGAACACTCGGTCAGATTTTTATTTTAATATGTGCCGGTTTGGATAATTTTTGATACGTTTAAAGTAATTAAGCAAGCAAGAAAACATTTTGTTGATAGTTAACATTATCTACCTAATCAAATTCCAATATCTGCCGTCTCCATTCTATTACTCAAAGCATCTTCGTGCTGCAGACTGCATTCCTTGTATGGTCCCTCCGCTGCCATAACGACCTCCATCGTGAAATAAATCTTGCCACCCCCGAAACTGTTTCAGCCTTTTCAGGACACGGATAAAAGGTCTTTATTTTTTCTCGTTGCAGCCCCTTTATTGCTCTATGTGTTGTGATTGGTCTGGTTTTATGCCGAGTTGATTGTCGTCTGTTATGTAGGTGTCCTAATACCCCGTTTTCATTTTCTACTTGACTTTTATGGCCTGCGAAATATGTTGTTTACGTTCAAATTGGTTTTGATATTTCAGGAAAACTCAATTTGTGATTGTTTTTGAAAATTTAAATTTGATTGGTGGATGTCTGTTTGTTGAGGTAAATTGTCTTAAAATATGTCACAACGTATGTGTTTATAGTCCCTAAGTTTAAAGACAGACATAACTAAAGAGTCCCTTCGACGAAGCTAAGCGTATGACGTCGTTTTTGCTCTACTAATAGGTATACCTAATTCCAGTCTGTCTGAGTGTCGATAAATAACTTGAGTTATTTAATAGAACTACATACTAAAGACTCATTTTAGACACTCTTCTTCACTCTAATGAATATAGACAGACATTAAAAATACACATATCGTAAAAGTTAAATATTTTTTTATCAATTGGTACTCACAGACTGGGAGTTCAATCAAGCGGCCCCGACACACGATTGGTACAGACAAATAAATTAAAAGCCAATAGACCGTATGCCCAAACAGTAGGAGTGTTCCGAAAAATTGGAATGGGCGAACGCAAAAGGTTCCCAAAATTTATGCTACAGTTTCATTCCCTTACAGAGACCATTAAAACTGTCCGTCCATCCGTTTGCAGATTTAAACCAAACGGTCGACCGTCACGAATCTAAAAAACATTTATCACTCTCGAGATTCTGCCTACAGTTGGTCAGGCAAGGAGCGTGTTTCCAATGTATTGTTTTTACTCCCGGTGCTGAGAAATATACACTATGTTACAGGTTTTTCTGTATATAATGTATGTGTTAAGTGTTTTGCTATTAAATATCAAACACAAATACGCAGAATAGTATGAGATTTTATTATTTTATTTATTACAAAATTACATTAAGGGAATATCTCAAGCGCCCTTGTAAGTGTGATAATAATCATTTAAACAATATTTTTTAGATTCAGGCTATTTTTTATTAACCTTATAATAAAATTTTGGTACTTACCTAACTGTAAGCCCTACTTAAGCAGGCAGCAGGAAAACCTATAAAATTGAAAGAAAACAAACCTAGAACATTAACTACATTTGTCAAGTAAAAATAAACTCGTACATAGTTAACACTCGCCAAGCCGTTCCAGTTTATTATCAAGCATATAAAAGGTACATTTAAACGAGGCTTAATTACAAAATGAATGTCCTACACGTTTACTCCATTAAATGAAAGTAACCCGTGCAATTTTACTTTGCCCGAGTCGGATGGCAATTTCGTCGCTTTGACATCCATTTATCTCTATTATAGATCTGCCGAGGTACTGCGGCCGTACCAACGAGTCCCCAGTGTGCAGTCCCCCCGTACTAGTAGACAAGATAATGAATAAGTAGGGTACTATGGTGGTGTCTTCTCACATTATGTAACGAATTACAATAGTTTAAAAATAATAAAGACGTAGCCGCGTTTGGGGAAGACCTATGACCAGCTGTGGATTTCTCGTGGCAGAGATGATGCTGAATAACCTTTTTGTTGTTTTTAAACTAATCAAAGGTTTTAGAAATTGTTGAAGTAACGTATTGAAATAAAATTATTATGGGGCCCAGTTATATGAGAAATGTTTAATGTATTAGAGCTGCTTTTAGAATATGCATTTACATTGGAGTATTGCAAAAGTTTTATAGAAGTAGTAATAGACAGGTCTTTATGGAATCAGCATTTTATTCGACCAGTACAGGTAGGAGCACGTTGAGCTTTACACTTGCAGTACATGGCTCTTATGACATAGAACTTAAGAATGGTACAAAATCCAATAAATATCTAAAGGTTGACCTGCTCTTGACTGTACATTCCTACTTATTTCTAATTTATCACTTGTTAAGTGAAAGAAAACACAGGACACTAGAAATTGTTCTAAAGACTTGACGTGTAAGGTCTGGTGAGTAATTCAGCGACTGAGACCACGAAGGATTGGAACCATGGTGTCAATCGCGGAAGGACTCTTTTTGAATTGACTGATTGACACCATGGTGTCAATCGAGTAACATGTAATTGGGACGTAGTCGATTGTCACCATGGTGTCAATCACAGCACGCATTTTTTTACTTGCTTGATTGATCAATCAGTCAATTCTAAAAGAGTCCTTCCGCGATTGACACCATGGTTCCAATTCCATGGTGGTGTCAGACGCTAAATTACCCGGTCTGATTCACCCTCTTCGTTGTGGAAGTGAAACGTGTAAACCTGTCTTACCAAATTTAATCCTAGCAATTTTTATGGATTGGAAAACGGAATACATGACATGGCGAAACATAGTGTTTGTGCTTAAGCATATAACAGTTTATGATTCTTTATTGTTTTATAAACTTACAAATTATACAAACAATAGATATGCTATGATTACACATCGTCGGTCCAATAGTAAACTTGCCAATCTGCAATTTTGGCAGTTTTGACTTAAATATACCAACATTAGTAACTTTTTGATATTTACAGTGTGTTAAAAATTCGTATCTGTAACATTAAAAATGTAGGAGCAATCTTCATTTTCTTTTTTGCTTAACTGCACAAAATGCCTATTGTACAGAAGTAAATTGTTCTATATGATTATAACTCTGTTTACCTAAACAGAAAATAAACAAACTTTAAAAATGTCACTATCTTCTACTAGCCTAAGTGGCAGATTAAATACTTTACCTTAGTTCATACAGCAATCGGAACACCAAAAGTAGTAATAGTATATTAGCCTAAGTGACAGATAGAAAACTTTACCTTGGTTCAAAAAGTAATCCGAAATCCAAACGATACAATAGTATATTAACATAAGTGACAGATAGAAAACTTTACCTTGGTTCAAAAAGTAATTCGAAAACCAAACGACACAATAGTATATTAACCTAAGTGACAGATTGAAAACTTTACCTTGGTTCAAAAAGTAATTCGAAAACCAAACTACACACTATAAAACTGTCTTAGTCAGAGTTCTTAACTAAATCGATTCACAGTGAATCGTTCTTAATCGATGTTTTTTTGTAATATATTTATGAGTGATTTAACTAATCGTATTTGGTATGATTCTTCAAACTAGTGTCTTTAATAGTTTACTTACCTACAATTTTAACTTACATAATAAAATTATGATAATTCTCGTACTTAGAAAAACATTGAAATAATGACGTCGCTGAATAATTTACCTACTCAAAACTTGAAATTCTTTTTGATTGACACTTCTATTGTAGTGGATAACTAGAAAACCGTTGAAAGTCTCAAGAGATTTTTATTCGTTTTCTAATATTTTTAGTTTGATTGAAGTGAACGTCCTAAGTAATGAATATTTCTAAGTAGGTATGTTTATGACTATTTACGAGATTCATTTTTCAACATTTTAAAATAAGATTATTCGATACCACTCTTTGACAACTGTTTCGTGACGTAACATTGTTTTGAACTATAGTTTGAAATTGAGAATTGGTGTCGTTTTATAATAATCGGGCATTGGTCGTGGTCCACCTGCGTGGTACACCTAGGTGGACCACGGGCATTTTTTCTTGCCCGTGGTCCACCTAAATGATTTGTAATAAGAAATTCAAATATTCAATGGGCCATGGTCCACCTCCATTCGAGTTAGTGTTTATTTCTAGGATTATTTTCGAATGTTTTTGGTGTAGTTTAGGAATGCTTTTTGGATGGATTAGGAATTCTATTAGGATTATTTTGCAATGTTTTAGGATGGATTAGAAATGGTTTTAAGATTATTAAGAAATGTTTTTAGGATGGATTAGGAATGCTTTTAGGATTATTAAGAAATGTTTTTAGGATGGATTAGGAATGTTTTTAGGATTATTATGCAATGTTTTTGAGATAGATTAGGAATGCCTTTAGGATTATTAAGAAATGTTTTTAGGATGGATTAGGAATGTTTTTAGGATTATTTAGCAATGTTTTTAGGATGGATTAGGAATGCCTTTAGGATTATTAAGAAATGTTTTTAGGATGTATTAATAATGTTTTTAGGATTATTAAGAAATGTTTTTAGGATGGATTTATAGGAATGCTTTTAGGATTATTTAGCAATGTTTTTAGGATGGATTAGGAATGCCTTTAGGATTATTAAGAAATGGTTTTAGGATGGATTAATAATGCTTTTAGGATTATTAAGAAATGTTTTTAGGATGGATTAGGAATGCTTTTAGGATTATTTAGCAACTAGCTTTTCCCCGCGGCTTCGCTCGCGTTAATTTTATGACACAGATAGATCTCGTTTGACAACAAAACAACTCATAGAGCGACTTGTGGCGCCATCTGTTGGCCGATACACCACCCTCTATAGTAGAAAAAATATTTTCCCATTGGATAGACATACTTTCACGGGATAAAAAGTAGTCTATGTTGGGCTCTGTACCTCTGACAATATGTATACAAATTTTCATAATGATCAGATGATTAGTTAAGCCGTGAAGGAATAACAAACAAACAAACAAACAAACTCACTTTCTCATTTATAATATTAGTTAGGATGTTTTTAGGATGGATTAGGAATGCCTTTAGGATTATTAAGAAATGTTTTTAGGATGGATTAATAATGCTTTTAGGATTATTTAGCAATGTTTTTAGGATGGATTAGGAATGATTATTTTCGAAAATTTTTGATATGATTTAGGATTATTATAGGTAATTTTGACGATATTTTTGTTATGTTATTAGAATAGTTTTGTGATGGACTAAGATTGATTTAAGATTTAATTATGAATAATTTTCAGTCTTATTTTAGAATGCTTTTATGGTGATTCAGAAATGATTTTCATATGGTTTTCGTACGATTTTCGGATGGTTTTAGGATGATTTTGAAATGATTTTCAGATGATATCCTAATGATATTTTTATGTAATTCTCCAAACTAATGTAAAATCATACGCAAACCGTAAAATTGTAGTACCACAACCATAAATCATCATACCACATTTTTTTTAGGAGACCATAAAATGAAGTCGACGCGAAAAAAATTATTCCCACTTTACATGTAGGTAGCCATCCCAAAAAAAATGATTACAAAATTTTGTTCTACTTTTTAGCATTGATAATATTATGTGTTACCGGAAATGTATGTGTCTGTAAATAAAATAATTGAAACATGTTGTTCATCAGACAAAGCTGGGTTAGGTTAGGGTTAGCTTGTGGCCATTGCATTGCGCTTTATAATAACACATTTCCTAGGAATTGTATATGTTACGCTCAAATATCGAAAACGCCCAGTGAGCGGAAAAATAGCTCACAACGCGTTGATTGAACCGTAAGAAAAATTCGCCGTAAGAAATTGTTTGAATACCAACAGACATTGGTGGGTTAGGTTAGGGTTATCTTGTGATCATAACAGCGAATTTTTCTTACGGTTCAATCAACGCGATGTGGTCTATTTTGCCGCTCACTGAGCGTTTTCGGTTTTTGAGCGTAACATATACAATGACAGAATTACATAGCTCAAGCTATGTAATTGAAATTGACATGTAATTGAAACGGAAATGTATTCTAACTGATTCTAATACATTTCCGGAAACATAATACATAACGAATTACAGCTTTCTAGCATTACTTCTGAAACTATAATAGTTCCTTGTATTTTACTACTGAACCCTAAAAAGTTCAAAAAGGTTTGCAATAGTATTTCATATATTATTAAAAAGGTGGACCACGGGCAAGTAAAAATGCCCGTGGTCCACCTAGGTGGACAGAGGTGGACCATGGGCAAGAAAAAATGCCCGTGGTCCACCCAGGTGTACCACGCAGGTGGACCACGACCAACGTTCACCTCATGCCGCTAGGGGCGCTATAACATTTTGCATACAAAACGCACAAAAGTTTTGAAATCGTTCACCTCATGCCGCCCTCATGCCGTAGGGGCGCTAGTGTCGCGTCTTGCCAGAAATCTTCGAAGCTGTGGGTATTAGGCTTCTATAGTATTTGGTAATACACACGATCACTTTCAACTGACAGTTTTAACTTTGAAAACGTAACCACTATAACGTTGCTATTCTGTGCAACTCTTGCCAGAGCTAAAATGCATATTCTATAGAATGAATATCTTAATATTAAAGGGCACTTTCGCTAGTTGACAATCAAAAATGTATATCTTTAACTATACGCCACCGCGGTCAATTTACGTATCTACCACTTTGGCAACTTGAACACATCAAAATTATTTTACTTGTCTTATTCTGACAATGGTGTATAGGCCAATCTGCTTTAACTTTGTACATAATGCAAAATATATATATTTTACAATATTTTTATTAAGTATAATATTTTTGACTAATGTATAAACAAACTTGAAAAGGTACATAGAAAACCTGATTTACAGTGCCAATTTTTGTGTTATTTTCCCTCTACTGAAAAGTTTGACATTTGCAGATTGGCAAGTTTACTATTGGACCGACGACATATGCTAATAAACACATGAATAGCCTTTTTAAAGATCACTCGATTACAGAATCGAGTTAAATTGTCCGTTAATCGTGCCCGGTGAATGGATAATTGTGAATAATAAAAAGGCGCTGAAAATCGGATCGCGCGTCGAATGCCAAATTACTGTCATCGAATGATACTTACCGAATAAAATTCGATAAATTCCTCATAATCAACTTGTTGACTGATTCCATTGTGTATTTCAATCGCATGTATTGTTAAAAAATATCAAAGACTTTTTTTGACAGACCCGATGGTCGAGTGGCTAGCAATGGTCACTTTATCTCAGGGGCCGCGGGTTCGAATCCTGCGCAAGGCAAACATTTGTGTGCATGAACATGTCTGTTTGTTATGTATAATAAGTATTTATTTTTTTAAAAAAGTTTTAAGGATCTTTATCAGAAATCTAGTACCTACGCATAGTACAAGCTTAGTTGCTTAATTTAAGACTAGACGGCGTAGAGTGATTGGTCCAAAAAAAAAATTATTTGTATAAATTTAGTTTTATACACACACACACGTTTGTCCACGCGATGACGTACTGGATGCTTCAAACTAATCCTGTAATATTTTTAGAGTCGTTTTCAAGCAAGTCATTACTTTTTACTTTTTTCTAAGCTTATTTTCTTAGCTAATATATTTTCTAAGACAGGCTGAGTTGTGAGAGGCACATTAACATGAAAATAATCCTGCATGGATTTTACGATTCAAATTAGGGTCAATTTATATTTAGAATTGGTATCAATCAATGTATAATTTCGCCTGATGGTAAGCATCACCGTAGCCTATAGACGCTTGCAATACCGGGGGTATCACTCACGCGTTGCCAACCCTCCCAATCTCCCCAAGAGGAGCTCTGGAGACCTTACTCACTGTAGGAACACAACATGGCCGAGACCAATGCTATTTGTCTACGATCTTCTGTAAGGTCCTTCCCCCTTAATTAATTAGAAAAATGCAAAAAAAACTCGAATGGATTCCAGGATTCGAACCTGAAGTCATCTAGAAAGACAGTTTCGTTATGTGTACTACGGATTAAATATATATTACTTAGACTAAGATTTCCTTCAAATGCTGTAAGCCTTGTCCGATTTCAATTAGCTGAGAGCCTGAGACGTTCCAATGCTGTTTTATATGGATGGCCGAACGGTGTTCATACACTGTTTTCTACTTACCTAGCTATTTGCGTGATGCTGTATGCAGCCTTTGTCGTTAATAAGAGTACACATTCTAGCAGTGGACTAGTATAGGCTGAAATGATTGGTCAGATTGAAAAGATAGATGATTTCATTCAAATCCTTCTCGTTCAATCTCCATTTAGTCCCGTCTTACAATCCTGAAGACTAGTGACCACTTTCATTTCATGCCGGAATCGAACCCCGTAACATGGAGAATTTTATAGTCATCTATTGATATTTTACTGTCAGAGAGCTCGGTAGTGAATGTATGTGTTCTTGTGTATTTACATCTATGCTCCTCTTTGTCCATACCTTTACTTACAAAGTATCTATTAAGTAATTTGTGCCTTTACCCTGATTCGAATTTGACTTGCTTGACTTTTTTCTCCTTGTATGCAGCAACTTGTATGTCGCTCTACTTGTAGTAATTTCAGCAGTTACTCTAGCCATTGTTATTTTTTATGCAGTCATTTCATTCAATATTCAATAAATAAAATGAAGTTGTGTTTTGATATTAAAAATTAATATTTTTAATGTCAACAGGTCCGGCTTCATTAGCGGGCGAAGACTCGTGTCGCGTTGGTGCGTTAAAAACATCTTGTATCGTAATGTATATCGTATTTAGCCTCAACTGTTGCAAAAGTTCGAGCGAGTAAGCAACTTCTACTTCGCGTTGCATTGCAATGATCTACCCGGCCCACGAATATTCGCCGCCGTAGTCCGCTAATGTAGCCAAGCCATAAGTGTGCGAAAGTTTCCAGGTTCAGGAGTATGCTAGGTGTTTCATTTTAAATTTTCCCCAAAATTTGTGCGAGATAATCCACTTATCCTTACTTATAAAATAAAAATGCCACATAAATTGTTTTATTGATTGTTTAATTGTCGTTTGTTTTAATGCATTATATATTTAAATAAGTTTCATAACAAAAGTTTAAAGTATTAAGTATAAATAGTCTTACTCTATCATTATGACTGTAGGTATCATCGACTGAATAGGTATTGTGATTCGCGGTTATATAATTTTATATAATAAGAGTTTTGTATCTCTATAAAAAAATGCGCCATCGAGAAAAGGGTTGTTCCTAACTCATTCTATGACAACTCGAGACGATTCAATGAGTAATAATTGGTTATTCACCTAAATCTGTAACTGTATACCTATCTAGTTATTAATAAACGTAGCGAGGGCATGTTTATTCACTGTTTTGTTACATTTGCACTTAATTTAACACTCTTTAAGAATGACACTAGCAAAACAGTGAATAACTAACCCATTAACCATAAACGTTTATTGATATAGCAGTTAAATTCTTCCCGTAAGCACGACAGATTCAACTCAAAACAGATGCAACAAGTAAGTAAGTTTATTTTTGTTTCATGATATTATCATTATATTAACGGATGAAATATAATGGATATGGGTTGAAGTAAAAAACTAAGGATGAATCATTAGGTGAGTTAGGACCAACCCCTAGAAATATACGATGTACATATTTCAACTAGAATATTTTCTGATTTGGTTCAATAGATTTTGGTCTTTATAAAGAAATGCCGATTATGATAAATTAAATTAAATCTCAAAGTGAACTACGGATAACTTGATAACCACAATAACGATATACGAGGAGAAATGATAAAATATTACTCACAGAAAGCGGTTCTATCATCCGTAAATTAAAAACATACAACCGTCATGAGTCATGACAAAATATTTCTTATCCATTCCAATCCAATCTTCATCGCAATGTTTAGTCACCAATTTAGAAAATAGCAAAGGATTCGAGGCAATGATATTACATCAATCAAAACTACACAAAATAGTACATTTTGATATGTCCTTCTTGTGCAGATCTCACATCTTTACGTTGACGATGAACATCAAATTGCCATGGCAAAATATTCCAATATTTCGTACGTTGCATTTTTATTTGAAAAATCTGTTTTAAACTTGGAGATTTTCAACTGGCTTTGTTGCATCGTCAATGTAATACACATTCATTTATTTATGTAGTTAAAATTGATATAAACAATCGTTAAAATTCTTGGCTGTGTATTAATTAGCTTGGCGGTAATCAAAATTATTGTCTACTTTTCATATTACACACAATAGAATTTAACTTTATTTCAGACCAAAAACTTTAGACCCAATCCAAATATAATATTCACTAAGTATAAAAATATTAATTTCAGAATTTCTATGAAACATTATTGCATTAAAATAATTCTTAAGAAATCAATATATAAAAATAGCCAATAAAACGTATGTTTATTTGTACCCCATCCCATCAGAGCAACTGGTTTATATATGTGAATATATGTCTCGTTATATGTATATAATTATGTATTGGTAAATGTTTTAAGCATCGTACAGTTTGAAAGGTTTTCGTCTAAATACAACTAATAGGTATGCTATAACAATATCCCAAAAAATTAACGACTTTATAATATTTTGAAATTAGTATCTATATTGCTCATCTTTGTACAAAGTTTTCATCAAGTATTGGTGTTCTAATTCAGAAAATATATAATTATACTATACAATTACACATGAACTTCATTTAGTATGAATTTCTTTTTACAAAGCACTTAAATAGTATTCGAGTACCCATATTTCAGAGGAACTAGTAAACAAAACCATACAACGATCCATAGATCTTACTACAGTACATGTCAAAAGGGTTTTATGTATAACATGACTAATTTTTAAGTACAAAATCGAGAACAATATCTTTAAAGTAATGTCTTTGTCTGCACTGTTTTAATATATACACGTCTATATACAAAGCTATCACATATTACAATTTCAATCGTATCACTATTTACATTATTGCAAATTCACTGTTCAGCGTCCACCTGCCTATACGCTCGTTTGTTCATAAAATGCTGCAAAGAAAATATATTTGCCATATTGTCCTTTGCGCAAAACTTATGTTAGACATACACTATGTGCGGTTTCTCTGGCGTTCGGTGGTGAGGGATTGTTTCGTACGCGAACTGCTGGTAAATGTGCTCCTCACTGTCCTCTTGGTAATAAGGATTCTTGTCCACACTATGCCAAGGAGGATTTAGCGAATGGAAATTATTAGTTACGGACGAACCGATCATCAGATACCGATCCACTTCCCTCTTATTCTCCTGTTCTCGACCTCTCGTCGAGTAACCTAACCCGTTACCTAGTTTTGACACATCACCATTTAACATGACACTTGTCATCACTTGTTTTGATTTGTCCCCTTTACATTTCTTAAGAGGTCCCATGAAATATAAAACTCCGCCTACGACGCTTATAACAATACTCACAGTTAGCACCACGACCGCCACTATCACCCAACCACTTGAGCACCCGAATTCGGACTCCGGAATTTGAACAAACAAAACGCCATTCAAGTGTACAGGCCCTGCACATTTCACATCCTCATAGTCTATTTTAAGTATAGCACTTGTGTTCGTAGCACTTTTGCTATTAATTTCACTCTCTCTTCCAAGTTTCCACAACCACAATAGTGAGCAATTACAGGTAAATGGATTACCTGATATTTCTAACTCCTGCAGTCTGTCAATAGGAAAGTGTGACGCTTCTAGCGTTCCCAATGCATTATTTCTCATGTAAATGTGAGTCAACTTGGGGTTGCCGTGAAACAATCTCGGTGGAACTTCCCTTATTTTCACATTTTCATTCATCCAAATTTTCTGTAGATTTATGTTATCGACGAAAGCTCTGGAGTCGATTTTTTCAACTTCATAAAGTCTGCTCAGGTGCAAATGTTTTAAATGAAAAAGGCTTTGGAAGGATAGCGCCGTTACATTTTGGAAAAAGTTCCCGCTGAGATACAAATGTGATAAATTAGATAACTTTGATAAAGCCGATGTAGGAATGGACGTCATGTTATTATCGCTAAGATCCAAATGACGCAAAGAAGGTAAATTGTGGAAGCCTAATTGGTCTATGTCTTCAATAATATTACTATTCAAGTCTAAATGTTTCAATTCTTTTAAATACGGCATTCCATGTTTATGTACTTGCTGTATTAAATTTTCTGATAAATCTAAATACTCCAAATGAATAACGAAGAATAGATTGGCAGACGGTATGTCCAATATGGAATTGTTTTTGAGCGATAAAATCTTCAACGTCGACAGAGGCTCAAACGTATCCGGTTCGAAGCTCACTAGCTTATTGTTCGATAGATCAAGCCTCTCAAGCATTGATAAATCTTTGAAAGTCTGTGCGTGAATACTTGATATTTCATTGTCCGATAAATCTAAATCGACCAGGTTCTTCAGTCCTATGAAAGTGTCTTTATCTAAGTGCTTGAGAATGTTGTGGCTTACATTAAGGTGGGTCATCTCCATATTATTTTCGAAATTTTTACTACCTAAATCTTGTATTCTGTTGTAGGAGATGTCGAGGACAGTTAGTTGAGTGTAGAATGCGAATGTGTAGAGGAGGTTGTTGATGACATTGTGTGTGAGGTTGATGTGAGTGGCCTCCGGGTTGAGTTGTATAGGAACGATCTCGAGGCCAGCGTTGGCGCAGGAGGCAGCGCGCAGGGCGTCGTCGCAGGCGCACCGCGCTGGGCAAAGAGTGCGCGCTGTCGCACCCCATGCCCATGCTACAACCACCACCCACCATCGCCACTTCGCTACGCCGCGTGAGCCCATAACATCTCATGTATACACTGCCGGATACCTGAAACATAAGAAAAAATGTGTTAACTCTATGACTATAAACTTATTTAGGAGAAAATATGATTTATTTTTGAATACGTCTAAATATTTCTGCAATACATACAACAGATGGAATCTAGTTTATTTTATGTAATTTATGGTTATCATAAAATCCGAGCTCTTCCCGAGGGCAAATACCCTCACCAGACCACAGCAGAAGTAAAAATATACAACATTATCACTCGACAAAATCTTAATATAATTTCTAGCGAGAACTGCAGATAACAAATGTGCCTCTCCGCAATTTGTATGAGGGGGAATGGAATTGTTTGATCCAAATTAGGCCGATAAGAGACGTGCCACGCTGGCGGAATGGTAGCTTCGCCACCGAAACTTTTTTATTATCTTTTGTTATTCGGTCGCATGAAATGGCATAAGTTCTATTTGGTTTATAACATTGCAACGACTCCAAGAGACCATACGATCTTGATTTGTGACACAATATGCCATTTATTGGATTAGTTTATATTTCCCAAATGCCCTGGGGGATGTTGTACTGAAGTAAATTAATACGTTTCCAAAATGACAAGACTACACGCAGTATCAAGCTGCCCCGCTTGTTTCAGTGAGTATCATTATTAATCGTCCCACATTTAAGACGAACGCTCCCGGTAAACGGGAAACTAGTGGCTAGCACCCGCCGCTAATCCTACTTCGCCCGAACGGCTCCTCAACAATGCCTCCTAAAATGTTCGACGATTTAACAAAGGAGCGTTTGGTACTTTAAATTAAATGTTCGGCTTTACAATTCGACGGAATGTATAATGAATAGCACCGTAACATCTGTTAACGAAGGCGAACGATCTCGAAAGTTTTCACGCGCGGGAATAACTAATTGCGAAGGTTGGAATTCAATTTATGGCTTCTAGTGCGCCTCCCGGGAGATCACGCCATGCTAAAGTATTAATAATGCAAAACAGTGTCACGGAAAGTTTTTGATTCGAAATGCAAATTAAATTAGGAAACAAAGTTGTGAGTGTTGAGACGGTTCCGCCGCTTTATCATTTATTGTCAGCTGTGTTATGCTAAGTGATTAACAAACAAACACCCATTCACTTAACAACATAAATACACAGGGCGATGGACTGGTAATGTCTGGAAAACTTGATTTATAAATTTGAAATTTGGTACTGTTAATAATTTATTTTTCAATAAGTCGTGAAACGAAAATTATACATTAAAAGGTCTTATTCTGAGAAACACCTCGTCTTCAATTAACTTCAATTCAAAGCGTCTTTTTGTACATCTTATGAAGCATTTCGATTAAACACGAGAAGACGTCTAGTCTCCCCCTGTAACCTGATATCAGGCGGCAGAATGGATTACCCGGACCGTCAGAATTAGAGAAACCATACGTATCACACACCCGATACATCAGACATGCCGTATTAGGCCGGATTAATTCTGTTTCATTCCAAATATATTCAATATTACGTGAACCGAAAAGATTGTAAATTTAATCATTGTGTTGCTTCTTGGTTAAAAGATGGTAAGTACTGTAAGGCGTAGAGACTCGGGATTACTGGCTTAATAAGTTTCTTTATCTGCGTTTTCAATGAAAAGAGCATCCATTCATAAAAATATTCCTTTCGTTTCTGTTCACTATGCGAATGATGTCTAAAAAGACTATAATTTTTACGACGTGTGAGTTTCTAGCAAAAAGTGGGAACTAGTTGGGCCCGGTGAAAAGATGTGAAAATACGGGCACGCCCTCCATTTCCGAGCCTTAAACTGCTCTGGCCCGTACTCTTTTGTCTTTTAATTTCCTGTCCGCCGGAGTGCGCTCCCATCGTGAATTTTGCTTTCGTGAGCTTCGTTAACTTGTATCGGCCTTTGTTGTTGCCTATTGAACTTTTCCATTACCAACGTCATCGATTGAAACCGCTAAATTTGTTGGAAAATTCTTGTCGCTGAAATCAACGCGCGTCCTATGCCCCACTCCAAATGAACAGTCCACTTCTTATTTTCCTTTTACAATATCCGCAATATATGTTTTCAAGTTTTGTTTCGTTTCCGCTCCGGCGAAGCTGTTCAAATGGAAATTAAATATTTGCTTATCGAAAAGTTACTGTGTTATAACATTTAGATGCGGATTTTAATAATTGTAACGGACTTCGTTTTGTTTGTGACTGTTTTGCTAATGTTATTTTGAACAACAAGAAGTTTTGCACAGAACATGATTCAATTTATTTTTGTTTTCTGTTTCCGTCGTACTTCTCGATATCGGTTTCACATTTAAATACAGTTCGGCTCAATGATTCCGGGAGAGTGCTCGGGGAATGTCCGCCCGGCATGTTAGTCGACCTTTGTAATTATGCCATAACATCTAAACACCGGGCAGACCGCGCGGGTCTTATAATTTATTATTACAGTTTCCGTCCTCCCCAAATTCAATATTAAAGGTCGTCCCGCTGCAATCCTTTCGTATTAATAACGGTGAAAGTCATCGGCTCCATTTAAATTATTATCAAAACTATCCGTTCGGTCGAGCCTAATTGTGGGTGGCAGTTGGAACCGAACGATTTCCACCAAAGTTATCACGGTGTTAATACAACTTGAGACGTTACTAACACAAAGGACGGTTTACGAGGGGAGTCGAGACAATAAAACCAGTGTAAAAGTCGGCTAACCGCTCTCTCGCTCCCCAAGAAAATACCCTGGCTGTCTTCACTTTTATGAGTTGCTTAAGTCGTGCGCTGCCGTTTTTAAACAGTATGTAGTGGATTTAAGCCCAAAACTTTAATACTCGGCATATTGAAATAGACGGTTTAGTATAAAGCATACGTCGGTAGCCCCAGTCTTGTAAGTCATGGAAATAAAAATATGATTAGTGCGTGTTTTATTAGTTCGCTTTCAGATTATTTACATAATAATTTTAAATGCTGAATAATAAATAAATGTAGATTAGATCAAATACCTCGCTATAAGTGTATATTGGATGATGTAATGTGGGTGGCGACTATAATGAGGAAACTTGTTCGGTTGAGGCGTGTGTCGACGAAGGGAGCAAAAACAGCGTAGAAGGCATTCAATTCCTGCCCCTCGGTAATATTCCATTGCCATAGTACATTGAATTATTATTTATTATTAAAAGTAATATATGAGAGTTACGTAGAGTCATTCGTATACTAAGATTTTATGAAAATATTTACTAATAACAGTTAAAGTATTAGGCTTCATTTAGACGCCAGTTTCTTGTACTTTCAAGAGCAATAATTGCATGCAATCTAGTGGGAGCAATAATTTGTCCAATAAGTGTAAGCAACTGTCATTTAGACGATGCATGTCAATTATTGCTTTGACATTATTGTATGCCACAGGCAATAAACTGGCATGGTCTAAATGGGCCTTTAGTCGATTTTTTCTACCAAATGTAAATTATAGTAATGTGTATTTTTACAGGAAGAGATTGCTTTCTGAGCAATAAGGACGTCTTGTACGAATTTAATTAACATAAATTTAATTTGTGTTTTATTTTATGTATTGGATTTATATTGTAATTATGTACGTGAGTTATGGTTGCGTTGAATGAATGTTTGAATATTTTCAACAAAAAATTTTCATTATCACTGGTTTAATTTATAACCGTAATAAACAGCAATGAGCCATTCGTGAATAGTACTCATTATAATTTCGCTTGTCATAGGCAGTTAGGCCGGGCGCACATTAGCCTAATAGGTATGTTATATGTTTATGAGAACTATATTTATCGTAATGAATTATATCAAAAATGGAGTAGTGTTTGATATAATTGATTACGATAAATATAGTTCTTGTCATTACGACAGATAGTATCAGTAGTGTCTAATGGGGATATCGTATGTTTTTACATGAAAACTATATTAAATTTAAAATATTATTAACCTCTCTTAATTATTATAAATATAGTTTTCAGGGCACAGCGGATAATCCGCTCTAATCGGAGCAGCCAGTCTGGGGAAGGACCTCCACCTTACAGAAGATCGTAGAAAAATAGCATTGGTCTCGTCCATGTTGTGTTCCTACGGTGAGTAAGGTCTCCAGAGCTCCACTTGGCGCTTTGGCAACGCGTGAGTGATACCCCCGGTATTGCAAGCGTCTATAGGCTACGGTGATGCTTACCATCAGGCGGGCTGTATGCTTGTTTGCCAACTTTGTGGCATAAAAAAAATCTTGTTGAGCTATTCTTGTTGAGTTATATCAAACAAAAAATACTAGAATAATGTGTTTAGCCATCACATTTAGATTTGTCACACATTTTTGTCTCTGTGTCTAAAAGACCCCGATTACAATAAATTCGTAAGGAATCCTTCTGAATAAGGAACAAGTATAATTCTGTGATTATAGGACAGATTATGTTATTTTTAATTTACTGAAGCAAAAATTAATACAGCACATTACTGAAAAGACTATTTATAATAATACTGAGTCATAATCATCGTACAATTATAGCGTGTGATACTTTCTCGAAGAAATTGCAAGAAATAGTATCTTTGTTGCAAATATTATGCAAAACCATTGAACTATCCATAATTGTTATTTCAAACAATTGAAAAGCTATTTCTGAATCTATGTTAATAACCAATAATAGATGACCTAGAAGCCATAATTAGAAATTAATTAAACGAGCATTAAGAATGATTAGTTACGTGTCCGCACCCTGATCTCGGCAAACAAATTTTGATATCGCCACCACACCTGCCAATAGTTGCCTGCCGTAGTTATTGATTTTGCAATCAAACTCTGATTACAGATCTCCGCCACTTTCCATCGATTATAACTTCATTTATTAATTCCTGAATTCAGTTTTAGCAGCCCTACGCTTATGTCCTTTTAATGAGACGCTACGACACTTCTATTAGTTATAGATGCGCATTTCCACTCTAAGTGAAGAACGTTAAAAAATATAAACTACTGCACTGTTTAGAACAGGCTTAAGGCATGTTAAACACGCCACTATTTATGTCTTCCTATTACCGTAATGCTCGGCGTTAGCTAAAGAACGCGAAGAAATGTCACATCGTTACGATCACAATGCAGGGCGTCGCCACAAAATATCTTCACTCGGATACTTCCCCCAACACTGGCTTAAGGCGAGCAAAATAAAAAAAGAACTTTATCGAACAAAACGTCTACACAATTCCATTTTCTCTTTCACCGCCGCAGCGAGTCTTAGTGAATCAGGGCTCTGTATGGGCGCCTTTATAAACGCAATAATGAGGAGTGCTAAGGCGGCATTCAACCGTGAACACTACCGATGTATCGCCCATGAGCTAGGAACTTGGCACTTGGTTGATAAGGCAAGGCGAATCGCGAACGCGTGTAGCACGCACCAACACCCCGCCTTCCGAAATGCTTTTAGCGTTTGCCAACTCGCTTTCGCTATGACTTTCATCGTTGATCGAGGATTAGGCATACTCGAGCCCGATTGGATGCGACCTACGGATGAATAGTCAATGAATTTAGGGCAACGGGGCACAGTGCCAAATCGGATTGGATTTGATAAAAGTTTTCTTTATTTACTGAAGTTGAATGGCTCTGTTGCCCGAAGTTGAATGCCCTATTATTATTCTGCATTTAATATTGCAATTTTACGGCACCCAGACGACGCCCCTTACGCCAATATGTAGAAGTAAACTGCGCTTTATGAAGCAGTGTTTTATCCCAGGAGCTTTCAGAAACACAAGTTAGTTCCCCGACCCATAGTAGTCTACACCGCACGTCGACGGTTTGCAGTAGACGTTTTGAAACTTCAGCAGTTTGGTGAAAGAAAAACCTAAATGGTTCGTACGAATTGTTTTAACTGTTATTAAAACTTTGCTTTTGAGAAATGAAGATGTATAATAAAATTAAAAGTTATCGTTTGCATCATTGTAAGTCAACTTCGCGTGGATGAGGTTAAGATCCTATTTCGAGGGAGGCGTTGCGGAGCTGCAAATGACGTGCTTACGTCGGTGATATCTTGCGGATCGCTCACTAAGCCCGCAAAATGGTCTTAGAGTAAATGAAGACGCCCGCGCTTGCCTAAGGAATACTGCGAATTAGTCAATCCTATCGCAGCAATCTCTAGTGGAGTCGCCGAGGCTGAATAATGAAATAGCTCGTTGGAACCGTGGATAGGCGCTATCGAGACTGCCATTGGAACGCGATCGCGCGGCGCCAAGCTGCGAGCCCACGCGAAAATCCTAAGGATTCCGTGTGAGATATACACCGGCTCTTTTAGGGTTATTAAACGAAGTGCGTTTTAGGGAAATGAGTTTCGAAATAAATCCATTCAGCCCCGAATGAAAAAATCTGTGTTTTCAGTAAATAAAATATAGCCTCGGAATAAGTTAGATAGGCTCATATATTGTCTTCATTCGAGCCCCGGTGAGCGTAAAACCGTTATTCGGACAGATAAAAATCCGTGCTCTTATGGGCGAATTGCCAATAAGGGGAATGGTAGTAGAGTAGTTAATAACGTCGGTGGGTTACTTTAATGTACTATACCACTAGAACGAATCGCTAATAATGCAATGGTAAATAAATACGGTTTTTGCGTATATGTAAAGCTGTCTATAAAATTAGATTTACTACTATGGTATCAATTTAGAATTTCGTTTCAGTATCTTATACTGTACATAATTGGTATTTTTATATTGTTTACTCGCATTTTGAATAGTAATCTATTTCGTTCAAGTGTAAGTTATGCTTGGGAAGTTAAAGTCATGTGAAAATCGAAAGATGGGTACTGACTAGTGTTACAAGGCTTAAAGTAATGTTTTACACGGTTAGCGTTCATGCAGTCAGTACGGGAAAGACGCTCAACTATATGAACGCTCGCTGTGTAATGTAACACGTTACACTACGCCTTCTAACACCATTCAGTACGCCTTTTTATGAGGAAAACACAATGAAATTCGTATGTCTACCGAGAAAGGGTAAATAAAATGGAAACAAACCGGTACCGTACCTACAAAAGCCAAGAAAATTACACGTACAGTCTATTACGACAAATATAAGAACGTACAAAGTCTGTCATGCATTCGAATATACTTAAATTTTCCTCTTTAAACGTTACGCTCTCTGAAGAATTTTCATTTCTTTTCGTGGCCTTTTATAGAATACAAAACGGAGGCCCGATACGCCTGTCTAGCACAAAGCTGGGTGCAGAAGCATACAGACTAAGCCAGCGACTCAGCAAGCATAACTTGCAACAAAATCCGTTACCTTATTCCATATTGCATCGGTACAGGGGATTCGCCGTAATGTATTCCGAGTTTACGAGACGAGGGTTACGGAGGTAATGCGTTTTATGAATGAATGAACGAATGAATGGAAGGATTTCACTTCCAACTAACCATTGGTTTGAGTGGAGCAAAAGCGCATTCGGTCGTTTACGGTCTATGACGCTCTCAATGCTCTCTTCTCTTTTGACTGTATTTTGCGATAACACAACGTGCCAACATTTTTATAGCCATATAGCCCAGAAGAGCCTAGCCATAGCTGCAATTTATTTAAAAAATAATTCAGAAGTCGAAATTTAAATATGTATATTATACATTTTTTCCTTTTTTATAGTGCTATAGAAGTCAAAATCTCTTTGAAGTTACGAAATTAAGTTTAAAGAGAGTTTATCAGTGATTTGTACAAAAACATTTGACACATGACATATTAAATGCTTATGTTAACATTGTCTATTAAGGAAGAGATAAGAGATAAATTGAGAATTAATGTTTTGTGAAAATAAGTTAAAAATGTGTGTAGTCTAGCTTTAAAAATATTTAATTTTATACGATACAACTTGTTTTTATTATCACGTAGCGAGCACGACTTTTACCAATAGCGTGAACGCTAGTTCAATTTCGCGCTGTGTGGCGAAAGATGTAGGTTTATGATACCGTAAACTTCTTACATGAACAGCATTGTGAATTGGTTAAAAATAAAAAGAACCCTGTTGTCTTTGTAACGAAAAATATAAACATTTTGTAACAAAACCCACAAAGTTTTATAGTCATAGAGACTTTTTGTTTTCTTGCACCTTGTCTCGTCATTTTTACGTATAAGTACTACATAAATATATGAAAAATGTTCCAACATTCTAGACTAATCAATTCAATATCTAGTTTACGGTAAAAATACTGAGTAAATAGTGCCTGATCGTACAAGTTTTTCTCAAACCATTTTACAACAAAAATGTTGTCAAATGAAATTACCTAAAAACAATTTAGCGCTAGGAGGTATTAGGCATTTATTAATCAATGTTTCGGCCTGACGACGCTCAAAGGCCAGACGATTAATTCGATTTGGATTGGCCGGTTGATTGCAAATTCAAGACCAAAACTGTTTTCTATCTACATTCTAATTAAACAAGCCTACTCTCAAATACGACCGAATGTTTAAGCAAATTCATTTGGAATTCTTTTAAAAACCATTAATTTCGAAGACTAGCTTCACGTTTCAGGTTCCAGATATGTTCCAGTTAGCTAGTCTGGACAAAAAGTATAAATTTTTCTGACTAGAAATCTTACCAGGAATCTGTGAAACCAGTTTTAAGTATTATTTACAACTTGAAAAACATTTATATTTCTCATTCTAAAATAAATAAATTGTCAATAAAGCATGAAAATTGTCTATATCTACTATTTTGTAGAGACCCTCAAATTTTAAATAAGTATGTTACTATTAAACAAGTTCTACACATACATCTATTTGTATCTATTAACAGTTTGGTATTTAGTGGCATCACAAAAAAAGTTCAACTATCCATACTTGTTTGTTTTTTGTTTGTCCTCCCTTTACGTCGAAAGTAATGAACGGATTGATATGATTTTTTTATTGGGGATAGTTTAAGGTTTGGAAAGTGACATAGGCTACATTTTTTCCCACGGGATAAAAAGATTCCCATGGGAAAGTTATTGACATTTTCCCTTGACCACGCGGGTAACAGCTAGTTGAAAATATGTAGAGTAAAAGTGTTTGAATCAATCAAATCCACTGTTTATTTTCTTAACAGCATTTTAATAGCATTATACGCCTTCCTGCGTCGAACTTGTGCTTGCATTATAAAAACACGCAGCACAAGTACCGTAACACAAAATGTTTACGAGTCTACATGACAGCTGTTTCCTCCCACAGGTCAGTGGTCTAGTAGAAAAGTACTAACATGATCGAAATGAGCATGACGAGTGTAATAAAATTAATGTTCAACTGTTTTTTGTTTGTTTTTGGAAGTGCGTCTGCAAAACCACAATGAAACATTGTCATCAAGATTGAGCTTTTCTGTTCGTAGCTGTACCCTTGCAGTATTATAAATATATCCTGAGGTATTATGGATTATAGATGACTCCTGTACATATATTATAGAATTAAAAAAATATATATGTGTAAGTGGAAAAACTTTAGACAGCTTAGTCCTATTGAAGTGTCCTATTGGAATTTTTTTCTTTGCTTACTCAGTTCAAAACTAATTTTCTCAGTAGTTTCTACTTCTCACTTTTTCGGCTATAAAAGTTAAAATAGGTATCAGTTGAAAAGTAAAAATAAACCTTAATCCTGGCAGGGTCGCCATGTAAGGAAACACGGTGTCTTGAGTTTAAGTATTTATTAGAAGTAAAATAGTTTAATATAATAGAATAGATAAAGGGGCCACACTACAGTTTTTCACATTCAAACATAAAAATCCCTATTCCATTTAAGTTTCTATGAAGAAACGCTCAAGATTCCAAATAATAAAACTGAACGGTTTAATGTCGAAGCTTAAAAATTAATAATGTAGCCCTTTTATAGGAAAAAGGCAATAAATAAAATACCGAATCATCTCAAAATTAAATTCTTACAGAGAGCGTTATTAAACTGTACTGAGAGTATGCCGTGACTATCAGTAGTAACACATTTTGAACGATCCGATTCGAATTACCACGGTCGAAATCGAAACTTGGTTCCCACGAAACGATAGTAAACGTAAAAATACATGACTATAAATAGGGCTGCCAAAACTACAGTGAACTAGCATTACTGAAGTTGTCAATGGAAGAGTCATACTATTTTTTCCATACTTTCTACTAACACAAATGCACTAATGTCGTCTCAATCGTGTCTCAAAAGAATAGTTTTTGACATTTGTTATGGACTAACAATAACATAATGTTTAACTTATTGTTTAAGTCCATAACAAATGTCAAAAACTATTCCACTGATACACTATCGGCATTCTTTTGAGACACGATTGAGACACCATTGAGAGTCCATTGGTGCATTTGTGTTAGTAAAATCGGGCCCCAGGTCATCCCTTTTCCCCAATGAGGCAGCTAACGTGTGGTTTCAGATTTAAGTAGTCGCGTTAAGATTAAAAGCCTTCACAACTTTATGTGTAATACCTATGTATACATCACCATCTCAGCCACAAGAAATCCACTGCTGGACTTGATATTAGTTTTAACCAATAATAAAATTCAGCATATTGGTTTTTCATAAAAATAACATGAGACAATACTGAGACATTTACATGAAAACATATAGTAGCCTTATACTCAGTAGTGTAAAAACTACGACATTATTTGGTATCTTGTATAAGAAACACGTTTTTATATTGAATGTTTAACTCACTTATTGTGGATTTATTTTTATGCCGTGTCGAAACCTTGTTGCAAAATGTGTGGTGCGAAAAACATTACATGCCTTATTTATTATTTTCAATGATTCTTAGAAATAACGTAGCTTACGTAGAACAAAATATGTCGGTGCCTTTTCTCTTTAGGACTAGCTCAAAACTGCCATGTCTATCATAAAATTACGGCTAGTCTCAATATTGGGCAAAGGTCTCACTCTATTCCTTCCATACATAAAATGCCTATTTAAAAAACAATAGGTAGAAGATACCAAGAACGATACAGGACTTTTTGATAACCCTAAAATAACCTATTGTGAAGTCCCACGAAATTTTCCGCCTACTTCAGTGGCCACAGTACGTTATCCGATCATCTATTTGAGACGATATAGTGCATTACTCAATGCCAATATCGGATTTCTGGTATCATCTTATTCAAATAGATGCCGGTGCCGATGTGTTAACCGGACCATGAAACCGCGGCTGCGGTACGATACAGATACATAAACGGTGTTCAAAATCATTATGTCAAACTATTTACTCAACGGTATTATAAACCGTAATGTTTTGATGTCTACTGAATACTGCCAACCGCAAATGAGTATGGCAATTTATTTATTTAAAGTTCGCTGACCTTTTTATATCGTAACATATTAAAACAAAACAAAACTTCACTAAAGCATAGCAAAACCAATTAACTACAGACGACTTGATATGTTCAAATTACAAGTAAACAGATTCATGACCGTAATACAAGCATTGACAGGTGACAATATGCAATAGCATAAAGTTGTTACGTAAAAGGAGTACGCAAAGATAGATACACCATAAAGTTAATCTAATAGGACATAAATACAAAGTAAATATCCTTTGGGTCAGTCAAATGCGAAATAAAAAGTATAAACTTATAATTTAGGAGTAACCGTAGGCTACAATAATATTTATGCAAAAGTATGTAAATTTTCGTGTAGGAAGACCGAAATTACTCACTGGACTGGAAATTATTTTTCATAGATAGAGAGCTGCATTATTCTTGGAAATAAGCTTGAGTGAGACGAGTTTTGAAAGCTAAATAATCTAATAAACTTTCCTAGATATAGACATCGACATTTTTTTTTACATTTTATGCACATCATTACCTTCACAAAACTTATTATTTAAGAGATGCAAACTACTCGCCGAGCTAACCTGCGGTTTGGAACCACGTCGAGTTCCGTCCGGTATCAAATGTAGATTAAAACCAAATCCAAAACGTTCTCATCGTTTCGCTCCACTGCCTATAAATATACCTCCTAAACTTCCATAGGTAATTTATTCTTCGTGAACTAATACAACAGTTACAAGATTCGTCACGTTTCTGTGAACGACCCTACATATAAAAGGCAGTAAAATCAGTATAGCTATGCCTTGTAATTGATCAAATCATTAGTAGTTTCAAAAGCATCTTCGATAAGAAAAACTATTTCAATCCATCTTCAGCAATTAACAATTTATACGAAATCGGTGTTTTATACAATCTCTAAATATAATTCGTTTCTGAAGCACATAATAAAACGAATAACGATAATAATAAAAACACCAACTAATGAACAATAAATAATAACCATTATGGTTCACAAATCCTTTTTATGATATTAATAGACAATACTAATAATTATATTGTGGCTTACAAAGAATACTCAAGCATTCACACTGAATCCTTGCAAATTGGATATTTTAAAAATAACAGATAAGGCTATTGCAGAACACTAAATAAGTATGTACCTACAAAAGAATGAGGACAAATCGATGATAATTTTATCTATTAATATGAACTTAGTAGGGCAAAGCTAGAATTCCACGCCTGAAATGTTGAAATATGACCAAATATAAAAGTAACGATGAATGAGTTGTTTTTCAGCGACAGTATAAAAAATATAAAAGAATAAGTAAATATTGGTGACAAAACACAAAGCAAAGGTAATTCCCTTGTGTAAAAATAAGAAAAGAGAAATACAAATATTAGTTTCGAGGACAACAAAACAAGGAAAAACATTATTTAAACATTAAACCCGCATATTAGCAATAAATAATCCGGCTGCTTTAAGACGACTATCGTTGCACGGGACAGTTTTGGGTCCGAATTTTCCGCATGGTTCGACCGTTTTATCCTTAGTATGCGTACTGCCCTAAATTCTCACAGCCTTGTGGTTGAAACAAAAAATGTGATAAAAAATGTTCAGCCGGCGTCCGTACAAAAACTTAGATGTTTTGTTTTGATATTACCTTAAAATTGATACTTTTTGTATCAAGACAAGACACTTGTTAATGCGTTCGAGGTAAAGCAATTACTGGTAGTGATTAATTTTATTATGATGTGTAATGCGAAAAACGATGAGCTCACTAATGATCTAAATCTTGGCAATAAAGTAATATAAGTTAGCAATATTCGAAGAGATATCCCATAAATTTAACTTTCCTGCACACTGCATTCTTGTAACATTTGTGTCCTTCGTCCAGCTACATTATCTAAATATCTTATAAGCTCCAAATGCCCATCTGTATGCAATTGTATACTACATAGTATTATTGTGAAATTATCATTTTGAAGGTATCACATCGCATCTAACAAATTACTGTTTACGCTTCAGTTTATAACTGAATAGTTAATAAGTGACGAAGCTCCGGGCTCTTCAGCTCTTAACATAACAAAGAAACTACAAGACCGAGGCACACATGGCCCGCCCTATTCGAATTCACGTCAACTCGACGTATTTGTAATTCGAAGCGGTAGTCCCCACGTATTGTTTCACATACTGCTTAAGGGCGAGTTCTTTGTTCCTCATTGACTTTATGCAGTCACGCTTTGCACTTTCAACGTCTCACTGAGCATGTGTTTGAAGCATTAGAATTTAGGTATTTAGAGGAAACTCAGCTTAGTAAACTGTAGAACAAAACACTCTATGCGAACAAGTTGAGTTTAAATCTATTCACAAATTTTATAATGACAGAAGAAAAGTTTATTAAAGTAAATTGTTATGCGTACACGAGGATTCTTTCTATTATAACCACGGATCTTTAAATCCATTGTGACACTGACAAGCACAAAGTAGTGTCCATTATTTCAAAAGTTTTCTCATATACAATTACACTGTATAAAGCAGGTTGTTTAAACACACACCAATCACACAATGCACTCATCGATCAATACATTGTTACAATTACATTTTCAGTATCGGTCGTTCATTAAATAATTTCTGCGATTGATCAGAGGGTTGTCTAAAATCTCAATTTCGATTGTGTGATTAAGTTCGTTATATCGCATGATTGGACAACCATCGAATTGGGTCTGTTTAATATACAAACGGATTTATTTGCCTTTCAATAAACCCACAATAACAATAGCTCTCTATTATAACCACCTAGTTTAAGTTCCAAACCTAACAATGATAAAGTCATTAATAATAGAAACATTAACAATATTAATTTTAATAGTCCAATGAAGTTAACGTTAGGGGAGCCATGAATAGGAAAGGTTAGGGGCGTGAGAAAATGAAAACATTATATAGATATCTGAATATGTATCAGGATATTTAAAAAAATATTATAAATCACTTGTCATCATTCAATTTAATATAAGATGATGTAAAGACCGCTCCTTAAAACAAGTCGAACATCTAACGAATAGGCGTTGACAGAAAACTATGAAATGTGTATTGTGGTTCCGTAGGTTGAACTTTGTAACCCTACACGTTGTTGCTGCAAGATAAATACCAACCATAAAAGGTTTGACTTTATGCCTCCGTAAATAAATACAAGGTTAGAAATTCCGATAGTTACATTAAAAGTGAAAAAAACAGATCTAATACTCTGAAACCAATGGTATATTAGCGACAATCGATAAGTTTTACGCTATTCAGAGACATGCGGTAGTAATCAAAAACTCACAGACTGTTATTTGAATAATTAAAACAACCTAATCGTGATAATTGGTAATAGATACTACCTTTCCGTTATTAATAACTATTGACGATTGCAATTACTAGACGTATCCATCAAAAATTCAAAAATAACTACGTACGCGTATAAAATTGAAGTGAAACCGTTAAAAAATAATGAAGAATGTACAAATACTTCGGTGCCGCTACGTTGATATACGCAAAATAAATTGGGTCGTCAAGTAATTGTTGTGGAAACGAGAATAGCTATCGTGTGTAAACCAATTTAAGGGGAATCTAATTTCGTGCGATGCGTGGAAGCCACGGTAACCGCTGTTCAGATGACGAACGTGGCCTTTAGTCCGAGATGCTACTCTTCATTAAGGGAGAGGGGGCTTGCTAAGGGAGGCTCGCTTTATGGGACAATTTGCATTTACACGGACCCCAGCACAGATTACGCGCGCACTTATCCGCCTGCCGAAATGAGTACTCCCTATACAGCTACCAAACAAGCCTTTGTTTATGTTCCACTGGATTTTTCGCCCGCCATTTGTTTTGACGGGCCATTTCTAAAACACGAACGGTTTTACCCAAAAATACTTTACAGCTACGGTCGTTTTGATTTTTCATTCATTAAATATTCAGTTACCAAAAAAATTTATTCACATTCTCTGATAAATTCTTAATTATTAAATTGTATATAGAATTTTTCATTTTATCAAAGATCGGTCTTGATAAGTTTAGAAATATTGTTAGTTCTTTTCGTCGCGTCGTCTTACTATTTATGTATCAAAACCGAAATGATTATGATGTGAAACATTATACAATTTCGCGTTTCTTTTGTGATAAACAAAATGTATTTGATCACATCAATGTTTTATATCACCTACGCACTCCATTTTATTGGTTAGTGTCATATTTCCACCATTCCTTTGTATCTGAGCTAGTTTTATGAGGTGAATATTTCAAAACATTCTCTACGCATTTGCATCAAATCATTGAAACCAAAATAGAAAACAAAGATAGTCTTGAATATACATGAATGATGGCTATCATACGAGATATAACTGTTACTAAAAGCTGAAAGGCAGTACAAAGCAGATACAACAGCTTTAGGAGAACCGAAATCCAGAAATCCCAGTTGACCCACTTTCCAATAACCACCATTGAATGGTTCAACAAAAGCATGTCGACGCAAGAACATAATGTCTGGCCGGGCTTCAATTTAGTGCCCGCATCAACCTATCGACAGGCCGTAGAACAACGAAGCAAGAACAGATTCTGCAATGTGTCGTATTATATAAGAGTAGGTACCCCGAACGACCTAACTGTGAAACCAATTACGCGGAGCGTTCTTAGAATGACCCATAAAATTTTATCTACGCGGTACTGTTAGAACGCGTTCCTCGGATACCTAGAAGATAGTGTCAAAAATGCAGATTTTAAAGCTCATTTCAACTAATGGTAAAAATGGTGAGCTATATAAAAAAAAAATAACCCAAGTGTTTATTGAAGAAGAAAAGAGAGTAACGTATTGACACTTAATACAGAAATACCTAACTATTACTCACAGACATAACCTTATTTTCTCCAAATCACGTTCGTTATAACTCCTACAAAAACCACTATTGAACAATAATTACATAGATCATTGGTTTAATAATAATTTGGTCAGTATCCGTCACTAATAGTATAATTACATTATATTCGATGCAATAAAACCCGGTGTGGGTGCTCGCTTAAAGGCATTATAGATATTTGAAATACCATTTAATTATAATGAACCACATGCCCTATCCAAATTATTGAGTTCGGCATAGACATAAATATTCATTGCGGATCTGATCGGCCTATTTGCCGGGCTGTCGCCACCGCACGTAGGTCTACGGATACCACGTACACGATACCCCTTAATCAGGGAAATTGCTAAGTAATAGAGCTCAACTAAAATTTGTATGATAATGAAACGAGCTAGGCGTTTACACCATACAGTATAAAAGCGAGTGCGGTACGGTGATTTTGCGTCGTAAACATTCTTGACATAGCTATTGGGTACTTGGAAGGTGTGTTATAAGTTCCTTCAAGGACAAAGTAGTCGATGTGTAGGATGTTCTGCAGTCTAATAGGCATGTTGTTGAACATAAAAAGGGAATTTAAAAAATCACAGTTATTTAACAATACTACTCACAACATATTCAAGAAAACTTGTTAAATTTGTCATGATGTGAGTGATTTTTTTGTGATGAGTATTTTTGGAATGTTATTTGGTAAAGTTAGAAATAGATGGTCTTTTCAAGAAGATAGTGAGGTAAAGTAAGGTAAATCAATATGTAGACTGTAAGTGGCTTTCCGTTCATTACAAACATCGTTTGTTGACTAATCGATTTCAATTCTTTGTCTGTAAAAATTTCTTTCGTGCATGCTCCTAAATTTATTAATATCGCCAATATAATTCTCATCTCGCACGTTTAACACTATAACTCATCATTAGCCAGAATCCACACAATCGAGGCCACTAACTTAATTTAATTTATACTTTATCTTTAAAGAGATGCAAAGAATAGAATGAATATTTAATGGTCCAGTTGATAAATTATTAATATCTGGAATTAAAGCATCAAAGATGATGATGATAAACTGCATGCAGCTTAAACTCAAAAAGTACAAAGAAGTAAAAAAACATTATTGCAATGAGACCTGACAACGAGGCTTTTCTCGTATAATCTCGTAAATATTGCTCTTGTTTGCTACGATTGAAAAATTTTCATTTTTAACACTGAAATTTCAAATGTATTTATATCCATATCTGCCTGAAAGGGATTACGCAGTCAGCAGCTCAACAATAAATTCAGTAATGTCTGTCCGCTCAATCACAGAAGGCTGATAACTCAAGTACGCCACCATCCATGATTGACACATTGAATAATACGCCACTCAAATAATACCCCTACGAATCTGTTCCAAAAAGGATGTCATTGAAAATTTGTTGGTCACTTATTTTCTATGTGTAATCGTGATCATGTAACGTTACGTTAATTGTATTTTAGACTAAGTAAAGTGTTAAAAGTTGTTAAACGATTGCAACGGGAACTAGCACTCGACATAAGTAGGTAAAGTTTGAGGCTAAAATAGTGAAATGTTTCAACAAATTGTTTTAACAAAAAATAAACCTCTAGAAACAATCCGTTGAGTGTTTCCTTAAATTATTCCAGTGACGCCATAAATCCGCCATCAAATCATAGTGAGAGGTGTAATTTGTATCTTTTTTTCAATAAAACAGCACCTGTGTACCCCATTTGTGCGATGTTCCTGTGAGCTTTGTAAATGTTGAGTCATTTGTACTGAGATTGAAAAACTGTTCCGTATCCTAACTGCAACAGTTTGCCGGGTACTCTGACACTTTTATACAGTTTTTGTGTTGTAAATAGAACGTTTATTGTTTCGGATTAATTTGCAACATTGTTTTTCTGTTTCTTGAATTTTAATATCGCTATTTATTGCTAAAGTTATGATAGTTATAGAATACATAAATTAAATATAAAATTTGATCATTAAATTAAATTTATGTTTTAAAATGTTGTTATTCAAATAAATATTATGTTAATATTTAATTATACCCTACCTAAAAACCCGCCTCGAAGGACTAATTTGAACTATAAGGGCCGGTTACACCACTCCTGAATAATCGTCAAATAAACTGTCAGTTTTTGTACAGTTCTAGTATATGATAGACGTTTCTTAATTAGCAAGAGGTGAAACCGGCACTTATAATAATTTATTCGATATTATGGTCTGTCTGTAGAGATCGGAAAGATAAAACAAAAAAGATTTTTAAATAATTTAATCAAAATAATTTAAATTCTGCAAATGAATCCTTTTGTTTCGTTGTTTGTCATGTGAATGCATTTAAACGTATGATGTTGGTATTGTTACAAAGTTCTGGCTTCTGGCTACTTTTTATTGACAATAGCGTATTTGAATAATGCTCACATTTTATTCATATGGTGTCATTGGCGTATGTAGGTAGGCTTATTCATTCGTATATGGAATCCTAATATCCACAAACCGCGTGGTCTTCAAGTTGAAGTTAAAATAGTATCATTTATTCAGAGCAAAAACTATTTAAAAAAAAGGTAGTTTTTAAACGTTGTCAGAAGTTATGTGAACTTTCAAATACGTTTTTCATATAAAGTAAATTAAATATTTAAAATATTGTATAACATTTAGTATTGGAAGTGAGACATTTTGATTAAACTGAATAATATTATATTTGGTGAATTTCAAACTCGTTAAAATTTATTTGAAATTCTATTATTATCCCGGCCTTATGATCAAAGAAGCGGAAGGCTTCTAAAGGTGGACGAACACGACAAGAATCGTCGGGGTGTTATGTAACACTTTATTATATTATGTGTAGTTAACTGCCGGAAAATATAATTATATATTTTGTCAGTGAAAATGTATAACCTCGTACATAATTTCGTAGCAATTTTTGATTTTGTTGTATTTAAATACGTTGTCTAAGTTACCTATTTCTGTAAATTTCAACACAGTAACAATTTTGACATGCTTTCATTGTCAACTTGTCTTGTTTATCACATGTCATTGTCAACTTTGACAACTTGTCAATGTCAACTTCAACAAATCTCTAGCCCTTTTTTTTATTTAATAAATAAAAACCATCATCTATTCTAGGAACGCATTGTTAATCATATTAATGTACATAATACCTTTATATTTATAAAGGTACCTAATTATAGGTTTATAGATAAATAGGTATAAGGTTATTATAGGTATAAAGGTAATAAAAAATACAAATAGATCTTTACCTAAACAGGTGGTAGCTTGATGTTATAAATTTCTGATATTCGCAATCATGGGCTTGAGTTTTGGCTAAAGTCTTCTATTCATAATCTGAAACAAACAAAAAACATTAAACTAAAAAAATGTATTGACAAGAACCATAATCCTACAATGATTGGATTTAAGCTATAATTACTCTATTTGCCCCATGTATTAATAGATCTATATATATAAAATTAAAAGTCCTGACTGACTGACTTAACTATATATCAACGCACAGCCGGCACAGCCCAAACCGCTGGGTCTAGAGATTCCAAATTTGGAATGTAAGTTCCTTACGACGTCTAGGGGTGTACTAAGAAAGGATTTTTCAAAATTCCCACGGAAACGCGAGATATAGGCAAACGAAGTTGCGAGAGTCTTACTGATCCGCTGGGTCTAGAGACTCCAAATTTGTAATGTAGGTTCCTTACGACGTCTAGGGGTGTAAAGAAAGACTAAGAAAGAATTTTCGAAATTCCCACGGGAAAACAATTTTACTAGTTTATGTATAAACTGAAATGGCAGGTGTAAACCACAAATAATCATATTTTATTCTTTACTGTATCATTTTGCACCTTTAGTAATTTATCAAATTATTTTTAAGTAAAGCTTTTAGCGGAGGTGGTCTATGTCCAGCGCTGGAATATTTATATGATGATAAAATCTTTTAGTCAATAAATAATGACATCCTTTCCTTATTGTAAACTTTGTACAATTTATTTATTTTTAAGACATCCTCTATTACACATCTTTCGTAGTAACTTCCAGACCTTATTACGACTAATAAGAAATAACCTGCATTTGGAAATTTTAAGACTGCAATATTATGATCTAAGACCGCTGGCGTAATGGAATATCTTACCATAAAAGCAGACCTTCATAAACAAGCAATATTTTTTGTAGATGCTCATAATTCGATTTCTTTTTCATTCCTTCAAAAATATTATGTGCTTCATAAAATTATACTTAAACATAATAAAAAAATGTTAAGTGATTTATTGACATTGCCTATCTATGTTATATTAACAAAATTGTTAGACTTTATGCAGAGCTTGTATTATTCATGATTTCTATTTAACAATCACAGACAATAAGAAAACTTTATGGACAATAAAAAAGATCTAAACTTTTACAATAGAATTTATTAGAAAAAGTTTCTGTAACTCTCAGATGGCACGCAAAAACAATATTGATATAATTCGTAAAGCAAAGCAGACCTTTTCCCCCGTAAGTACAAAAGAATATAAACCCGAACAAACCTCGAAACTAAAGTCCGAAACGGAACAAAATAATAAACTTCTTGCTTTAAAGATTTTACTCAACGATGATTGAATCAAATAAAAAACATAAGCCCCAAAACGAACAAGTCTTAAAAGTGAATTAGTACAAAAGGAAAAATAAAATTGCGAGTATTGGAATAGAAAATGTGCCTCGTCGGAGGAAAGTCAAACGGCGCCCGCATCGTCGGATCTGAGCGATAAAACTTCGTCGGGAAACGTCCCGAATTCCAAAACAAAGCGCGCAGAAAAGTCGACTCCCAGATGGCGCAGGTGTCCCCGGCAACTCGCACGTCCTCTAATCAAGCGGAAATGTGCGCTCGGTCGGCCGTCCGACCGGCCGCGCCGTCCGGCAGGCCGCCCGACCCGGCACACCTGAATGCGACCCCGCGCCCCGCCGGAATTTGAATCGAGTTCACATTCGGTCAATACTAACAGGAAATTTGGATTTTTGTTGCACTATCTCTATTTATTCGCTTGATTCGTTCTGTACCCCACGTTTCTCCGTTCGGTTACTTTGAAAAATGGCAGCTAGATAAGACAAAAACTAAACAAAAGGTAACAAAAAAGAATGAATAAGCACTTACAATCAATTAAACAATACGGGATTGCATCATGAGCACGAATTAATGTACTGGGTCAGACAAAGAGCCGGGCCACCGCTTATCAGAGAAAGCGAGCCAGTCCGCCGCGCCGCACACCGGCCCGGTGCTCAGAGGCGCAAAACAGCCGATGTCCGGATAACAGAGCGAACATTCTTTTGTTTTCATTACGTATAACCGCGGCTCGTTACCGCAAAGATCTTCGTAAACCTTTTGACGTTTCGCTAAAAGGTTCATTTCGGCTGATTAATGTTGTAATTCCTTCAGTTGAGCGTACAAAAAGACACTCGAAGCATTTATACGGTGACGGCTCGTGAGCGGGAGAAAAATGAGGGGAATTTATCTGAGCCGTGTATCGCAGCGTAGCGGTCGACGGGCATCTATTTTAATACAAACGCCTAACAAAGGCGTAAATGAATATTAAAAAAGTAGCCATTACGAACAGTATTATACTCTGTAATGTCCAATACAATGTTTGCACTGACTTTGTAACAAGAGCAATGAAGTATCTTTGCAAAGGGATGTATTTCAAGTAACTGTTTAACTTTATTATCTTCGTAAAACTACTGTAATACATAGACTATAAATAGTACGATATATATGTACGTCATCTAATTTAGTATGCAAGCAGCGTGAGCGGAAAAGTTTAGAAAATTTTTGAAATGGCATACACCTGCCTACAAATGTGGGTGAGGCTATTAGGCGATAGTTTAAATTCCAAATAGCGACCACCCTCATGCTACGCGATTAATTGCATTAGTATGGGCCGATACAGCTGTTCAATCGATCGTTAGATAAGCGTCATTCGGTTAGGGGACCAGTCACCGGGTTTTATGTCTTTATTACACAGTAACAATGGTATAAATCAAGGGATGCTATAGGGAGAGTCGAATGAAGTTGAAATATTGTTCTTTACGAGGTGTTGCCTGCAGCTTTGCGCGGTGAGTTTTGAACTAGTTTTTTTGTTTACGCATATCGTTACAATAATAATATTACATTTAACTTTTTCGTGGATAAAAGTGTAAAGGTAAATTTTTAATGTAAAATTGTTAGCAATTTTAAAAAAGCAAAGTATTGTGAACATTTTTTGTTTTAATCCCTTAGAATTATATGGTAAGTGTAACGTTACAAATCTAACTTCAACTTTACAAGCTACAGGTCTACTTGTACCAAAGGTCTTTGTACAAAGTCTCACTGTTATGTAACAGAATGAGCGGGAAGTTTGCAAAGCAAGTGCAAATAACGCCCACGTCAAAGGCGAGCATCAGCCGGTAGTTAACAATCTAGCTCATTAACGTCCAGAATTGCTGTTGCACAGGAACCAGGACCAGTTAAAAAAATCATAGTGGATTAATTCAAATTTAACTTTCTTAAATTTCCGCCAGGAACATTAACGAGGTAACTCGCTGTGCCTAACAAAGTTAGGTGATGCAACTACTTCGACAGAAATGCTTTTAGAATCCAGCCATCCTCAGGTTCCTTAATTTGCTTTTTAAAACTCTTTAAATTTTCCATTGCTTTTAAGATTCACGTCTTCGCAATGCTTTGCCGTGAAACTATGTTGCTACTGCCGAGATTTCATTAAAGGATAGAATGCAACTAGTTTGTAGTGTTTAATTTTGGTGGAAGAATATATGTATAAGAAGCTAATACTTAATTAAAATGTTTCAAGAATTTTGAGTAGGTACTATCGTATTTTGATCCTTTGTAGTATTTTATTTTTGACTAGCTTCAATTCCTACTCTGGTATATATAACGTGACCAACATAAACCTGAATAACACACAGAGGAAACTGAATAGATAGCACATATCTTTTTAATGATAGTAATCATTTCACCATTATGTAATACGGAAAGTGATCGAAGTTATTGAAAACACAATTATTGATTTTAATAATTTATTGATATTTACCACAGTAGCTGACCATCAGGCATTATATTAATTACTAGCTGTGCCCGCGACTTCGTTCTCCTGGTTGTCGAAAACACCTTTTCTTCTTCTTTTCTCAAATCTCTCTCTCAAAGCTCAAATCAGATTTGCCCAATACCTGGCAAAAAAATACTATCGCGATATGAATTATTTTTCCCGTTTTCGCAACATTTTTCACTGATGCTTCGCTCCTATTGGTCGCAGCGTAATGTTATATAGCTTAAAGCCTTCCTCGACAAATGGACTATCCAACACAAAAATATTTTTTCAATTCAAACCAGTAGTTCCTGAGATCAGCGCGTTCAAACAAACAAACTCTTCAGCTTTATAATATCAGTATAGATTTATCACATCAATGGTTTTACATCTCATTTTCAAATCTACTAACAACATAAATATATCAAAAACGCATTTAATCCCACCAACTATTTACTGAGTTAAGTGAGAATTTGCTGTAACACTGTCACACCAAGGCATAGCATTTTATTAGGTTGTATTTCTATAGATTTATCTTGTCGTATTAAGTGTTTTGTTGTACGTGGGCTTTACGTGGGATGTTATTTATTCATACGGATTAAAGACGGTTTTATACTGGGACCTGTGCATCCAGATTTGTATATTCTGTAACAGGTTGCCTCACACACGATTGTATCGCTGCAGCCATTTTATTGCTAATCCAACTTGAATATTAACAGTGTATAAAACGAATAATGTTAAATTCGATTTGATTATCTTAGTTTATTGTTCTATAGTAACTTAATCCTTTGTTTTAATATATAAGTATTTGCATAAATTATTTTATTCGATTAGCTTTATACCTGTTGTTTATAATATCTATTATTATATTTTACTTAATATTAATATTCTCGACTAAAATTAATGTTTAAATATTTCTATGATTCAATATTCGTTAAAAACACAATGAAAATCGATTCGAAATGTTGCAATGGGTAAATTGATATATTTATTTACGTATTGATTAAATATACGTAAGTACATGTTTACAAAATAAAAATTGTTTACCTCTATCTATTTTCTTTCTACATAACACAAGAAAGTTCAAATCATTCCTTAAATTAGGAGCAACCGTGTAGAATTTTATTAGTTAATTCATATGCAGTCGAGTATCACTGGATAGTCAATACTAATATTATAAAAAGGAAAGATTTGATTGTTTGTTTGTTTGAATTGAATAGGCTTCGAAACTACTGGACCGATTTCAAAAATTCTTTCACCAGTAGAAAGCCACATTATCAGGGAGTGACATAGGCTATAGCTTTTCCCGAAATTCAATGTGGTTCCCACGGGAACGGGTCCAGAACTTGCAAAAAAGAGAAGAGAACGGGCAAAAAAGCTTGTAAAATATAAATTAGACCCATTGTATCAATAACATACATACAATCTATACAGATAAACACATACCTTCCTATTAATTTCACGCATCAACTACTCCATTTTATAACCTGTCAGAGAGATAATGAAATAAAAAGCAACATCAACACGTCAGAATATCCAGATTTTATTCTGAGAACATGTAGGTAACGAGTTGCTGTGTTTCTGAGAAACAGTGCCATCTTAATAGCTCTACGCTTTATAATTATGCACCTGTATTTATGTTACTCAAGCTTAAACTTTAGTGATTCGTTTTTTATTAAAATTTTAGTGAAATTTAAAATGATGTCAAACCTTTAATTTAAATTAAAGTGCTTTTTACTCTAGTTATATTGAAGCTAATGTCAACCGTTAATTCAAAGACTTAATTCACAGGCATTTTCCTTTAAAGTTTAAAGATAAATAATGACTTGTCTAAATATCTCTACATAATATGGTATTCAGTGTCATGTATATTTCATATTAGCTACTCATAATCTGGATAAGTAACTATATCTTGGTTTTTTATTGCATCCAACTATCCATGAATAAGGAAATATAAAATATATTTCATAATTTTTTTTCTCATTCAACCATTCAATCCGATCCAAAACCATTTATAAAACATTAAATGACGTCACCAAAACAACAAATCCTACGTAATTCAAACGAACTATTCTTAGACTAGTTTTAAAAACTATTAATAAACATGAAGGCAGGTGGATGGATGGACACATCCATAGTAATTTGATTGTATAAGCCAGCTGGGCCTAGATCAGAGTAACCACATATTTACTCATTACCACAGCAGACCACAAACTGGTATGGTAATCTTCTATTTAGGAATGTCACTTACAGGGTGTTATTATTATTTTACGCCTAGTTGAACGCACTGAGATGTAATGGCCTTGTGGACAGTGAATCATCTTGGTAATCTAAAGGTTTAAATTATGATACAGATAACCAGTTTCAGATTTTTGTAAAGTTAATGACACATTAAAATTATACCTGTCACTGTCAAACTAAAGAAGAAAAAAGAGATATGGCTGACAGTGATGCAAAATTTTTGATTTTGGATTTATAAACATTTTATTTTCGTATTTACTCATTATGACATGAAGAGACCTATGTCAAGCAGTGGACTTTATGTGGCTGAGATGATGATCATAATGATGATGACATAAAGTACATACGTTTACGTTTTCGCTCGTCAAAGAAGAGCGTAAAAAAACGCAAAAAAAAAAGAAGAGTGGACTGTCAAATTGCTCGGGTAATATTAATTGAAATGGCTCAGGATAGAGAGATGGCGTGGACAAAAGGAGGTTTATTACTCAGCTGTGGGTCGATGAAGACTGAGAAGTACTGTTTGTAACTAATCTTTTATTGTTATAGTTTATTAATATATAACATAACAATAGCTTTCCCCGCGGCTTCGCTCGCGGTTAATTTTATGACCTAGATCTCGTTTGACAACAAAACAACCCATAGCGCGACTTGTAGCGCCATCTGTTGGCCGATACAGCCCCTCTATAGTAGAAAAAAATATTCTCCCATTGGAATGACATACTTCCACTTGATTAAAAGTAGCCTATTTTGGGCTCTCTACCCCTGACAATATACAAATTTTCAAAATGATCAGCTGATTAGTTAAGCAGTGAAGGAATAACAAACAAACAAACAACCTCACTTTCTCATTTATAATATTAGTATGAAAGTATGATTACGTATCATTTTAATACAAAAGCCATTAGTAAAATAATAATGACATAATATTTTTTTAAAGTAACATAAATATTAAGATCATAATATAATAATTTCAACATTGTACTTCAAAAAGTAACATCAGAAGGTACAATGATGTGGACAAGCGACCCCACCTTCGCGCAATATGTTATGCGTTCACACACGCGATGTGTCACAGGTACAGACGGGTAGACAAGTGACTGGTGTTTTTAAAACACTAATCCCATAGTACATGGTCATTTTAAAAAATTGCTAGTTATTCATGTTTATACTTATTAAAGTTATTGTCAAGTTTACTACTGTCATTTAATTAATTCTGTTAGTAAAAAAAAGTATTGATATGTTTTGTTTTTTTTGTATTTTTTTAATATATTATTTAAATGTTAAAATGCAGTTTATTGAGCAATTTTAAAAGTTTCACTATATGTTTTTATGCATATAACCAATTCTTAGCCGCTAACAACAACCTCTTCGCATTTCTTTATTGTTAAATTATGATACCTAAAGGTGGCCTTAAAAAAATGATTTTAGCAATAAGACCGGCTTGTTGCTAATTTTATTCCTTTTTTGTATGTGTATTGCAAAACTTGCAAATAAAGAGTATTCTATCTATCAATTTTGTTGTTGATATTACAAGTAGCAATTTAGATTATTATTAATTATAACTGGATAGTGGCGGCATGCGGTGCGTTTACTGTTGGGTAAAAAATGCAAAGTACACATTTAATTTCAGCCCCTGCGAGGGGTCGTACCTACTAATTAATTAGACAACACCTGCTACGAAACAACCCCCAACTGCGGTTGTGTGAACTGACCATAAATACCGCGATCATTTATTAAGTACTATAAAATTATTTTAATAACATAAACACCCTGTATTTTTTATGCGAAATTGACATTTTGCATCTGTTAGTCTGTAGGGAAATATATTATTAAGTAATTGTGTTTTTATGAAAGAAGCTTGAGTTTTATGTAAAGTAGTTAGGTACTTTTAATTAGTGTTGGGACATTTACCACCGTCGTCGTACTATAAAAATGAAAGATGACATTAAAAAACATGTGTACTTACTGCCTCATGTCTTTATTCTGAATAATATTGAATAATAGTTTGAGAATATAAAGACATCATTATGATGCCCATAAACTAGGGTTGATACAATATCTGACGGAAAATGCGTCGCGTATTTTCGACAAATTCGTAATAAAACCTTCAACCCTATGCTAAACTCAGATAATATGATCGACACATTTTTCGTCAGGTAATCACCGACCCTAAAAAGGGTAATTATTGATTTTTTTTATACTTTTGTGAAAGTTTTATAGAGTGTATAAATTACAAAATCTTATTATAGTTGAATAAAAGAAACACCAGATTGCAAGTTGCCAACAAAAGTTTTATCTTCACTTACTTCAATTCCAATTTAGTTGTCAACTGTACGTAATAGTTATCTAATATTAAATTGTTCGGTACTGTAAAGAAATGCTTGACGGGTAATTTAATATCTTTAAAAAGTACATAAATAAATTATGCATCATTGCATGTCGGGACCTATTCACAACTTGTCACCGGGCTGGCCCATTTTCCAGCTTTATTTTCTTGAAAAATTGCCTCCGTTCGCTGCCTCGTTGGAGGAGCGAATTTGTACGTAATATTTACGTAAGCTTGAAGCGAAATAATGATATGTATATTATTTGGGTCCCCAGGCGCGCCCAGGGAGCTCCTGGTAAGAGCAACATTTGTCAATGCCTAAGCAGGTGGGCGGCCACCACCTATGGTCCTGTTATTACTCTATTTTTTGGTTCATTTCAATAATAGCTACTTACAAATGTAAGGGGAATGTTAACCTATTTTTTTTCTGACAACAACCTCATTCCGCTGTGTGTGGTCTCGTAAATTTCAGAGAATCATATTTTCTATGAAAAATAGTGCGTAAAATAAATAAAATATTAGGTATATTTTCTCAACCGTACTAACCGTAATAGTCAAAGCAATTTGTCATTTTTATAAAGTGATAAAAGTGCACAAAAATCTTCGATGAATAGTATTTCCAATAAGAATCTATTGCTTACATTCCGAAGCAACATGATCGATGAAGTAGTCCGATTCGCGGCTATTTCAAAGCGGGTCAGAAGCAAGGACGAACCCGTCCATCTCTATCTAGTAGTGATTCGACGATTTAATAAACGTCGGATAGAAGTATTAATCACAGTCACTGACCGGATCATAGCCGAATATCTTCAGTAAGTCAGTGAGGGCCCACGGCGCGCCGTGAAAAACGACCTCCATTAAGGAAGTGAATACATTTAAAATAATCGGCTTAGCCGTCCGACGTTGACGTATATTCGTACTTATCTCACGAAGATACCGGCACACAGATATCCCTAACTAATCCCTTACACAAACATCTGAAAAAGACTCAGCACCGGCACTCCTTGTACGGCTAAGCGCAGTAATTGAATGGGTCGCCAGCCTTTCCACCTGAACAAAGCGCCTAATAATTTATGCCTATAATCTGACGCGGTGTGCTCACTAAACTTTTTATATGTTCTTTTTAAATATCGATATACTTTATTTCCCTTTGTTGGACTCAGATATTAACTGCACAAAAGCGGCGAGTCACAATATTACCCGCATGCGTATTCTTTAATCTCGCTCGCTACAATATCATGAACCTTAAATAAAATTCCAGTTTCCGTTTTTTAAACTGTAAAGGAGATTAAACTGTGAAGTTGTTTCGCTAACAAAAATAGAAGTAGAAAATATAAATAGCATATTTGGGGATCTTTAGAGTAATCAGGATGTCTCCATTAATTTTTAAGGACTTCCTTTGAGAAGAGCCGTGTTTACTTTGAAAACAAGGTAACTTTTAATGGAGTTACAATTCGTTGACCCTCAAAAAGACGATTTCTGAAAAGTGTACCGAGTCGTCAGAGTTGTGCAAAGTGAACAAAGTGTCCTCAAACACGACGTCATTTAAATTTAATCTGTACACAACCTGTAAGTTATAAAAATATTCAAGCTCGTTTTAGTGTAATAAGTTTTGCATATTTTTGTAATATTCTTTGAAATGATAAAATAAGTAGGTATTCTAAAGTGCTTCATTTGCGTTTATATTCTAGATGATGAAGGCTGCTTTGTTGAAGCCATTATCATAAAAAGTATTTGGATATGATATCAATAGAGTCTTGAGTGTGAATGTAAAATCAGCATTATAATAACATATTCAATATTGAGCTGCGTAAACCTCAATTTGTAACAAGTAGAAGGGTTTGCGTAGAATGCAAATTCCATTAATTAACGGAGTGTGTGCGGTTTCGAACTTTGGGCACAAAATAGCATCTCGTTGGTTATTCCCGAGGCGTGCAATCAAACACGACTTATCGATTTGGGAGCTAAAACTGTAGGCATGTCTCCAATTATAGGTAACACTCAACGAATACAAGAACGTCGTTAGACCGCCGGCGACACTCTTCCTTGAATATTTATAGTTCTCCCTAAAGGCTGGTAACTTAGAAAATAAACGACCTTTTTGAGATATTGTGTTTCAACTAAAAGCGCTATCGATGTTAGATTTTATACGCCTAACACTTTGTTGAATAAAATATCACTTTGTTCAACGCATAAATAAAAGCTTGCGTGTTTTTGGTTCATAACTTTATTATAGATAATGTTATTTTCCCGTAAATGAGTTATAAGAATTGAATTGAGTACGTTTACATTATACTGAAACTTTTATTGATATTTTGAGGCGACGAGGCTCATTTTAGAACTCAAACTGGTATTGATACACACCACGAAAAAAATTATCAGGATTCTTCTAAAACCTACTTCAGTTGAATTGCCGTAGACATAGCTATCGAAATACCACTAAAACATAAGAGTCTCGTGTTTATCTTAGAAAAATTCTTCCTACAGTAAGCTGTCATTAAAAATAACACGCTGTACCCGTCGACACTTGACAAGTTGTGAAGTGGCTACCTCATCAGCCGCTATAAATGATTGTGAGGACTATCTAAACTTGTAGTGTTTTCACTCAAAACGTCGCATCTCGCGTGCATGTGTACAAATAACTACGACAGTTCACATATGTCTGAAGTGCTTACCTGTGACGGTAGGGTTACACGCTGTATGTGACATACAAAATATTTTTTTACAGTTATACGCATGCGCAGTTTGGTATAATAGTCGAATTCTAACTCAAACGATTTATATCCTGTTCTGTACTTTTTTTATTTATTTAGCCAAAACAAGTTGACTCCACACCTCATATAGAGCAGTGGTGGAATAATGTATAGTTGTGTACGTCAGTTTGTAGAGCTATATTGTTTGCATATAAGACAAAATGTCGGTTGGTGTGTAATATGAATCAAAGAGGCCAATCAGCATAAAACAGTAGGCAACCCTAGCAAGACGAGTACAATTATTAATGTCTGAGGACTCCCTAAACTAGCGAAATCTTGACATCAGCCGACAGAAAGCATTTTGTTGATTAAGTGTGCCGGTATATTGTATACGTAATAAATTATTCAAGGTACGGCTCATTACACATCTCCTAATGTTGGTGGATCTTCTTAATAGAGTTTGCTGAGATCGTAACTGTCCAATTCTCATTATATTATGAAAACACGCAGTTTCGTAAGTTTCTGAAGATTCGTTGGAAATTGCAGATGACGATCTAAAAATCATCGCCTTTTCATTTAAACTTGGAATATCATAAAAATGTTTTCAACTCTTTGATATTTTAACGCAGCTTAATAGTTCAGTGACACAACATGATAAAATCTCAAGCTGTAAACATTTTGAAGAACACTTACAAAAATATCTTAATAATCATCTGACGAATTGATTAATAGCAAACACGACCGGCAGTCGATTAACTGAAGAGGCTTAAGAAGTCGATGGCCACAAATCCATCGGCGAGGGCACTCCAATGCGTGACATAGTGACGGCTCTCGACGCTCCCGCGCATTAACGGGTACATTTCCGCGGCGCCTGCGTCTCCACATGCAGCCAAGTTTAAAGCCCTCTTCCTCTGTGACGAATTAAGTTATTAACGTTCTAGACAGCTGTTCTACACAAATCAAAGGACCCGAGCACTTCAGCACGCCCGCCGATGCTCGGGTTTTACTACTGTTTTACGAGCCCTTTCATATTTAACTTTCCGTCACCCGTGAGGGGTGTAGGCGATTGTTTCCACGACAATATTAATACATACGTCGTAACCGTGTTTATTTTACTGTCTAAAGACATCCTCGGTTATTATCCTTTGAAGTTTCGAGATTTCCTTTAATATCACCGATATCAACTCCACTTCGTTGCATTATTGCCTCATAAATCATATATTTTGTCGGCGCAAATTTTGCTTAGAAGCAAATTGTTTACTTAGTGGTGAAATATTCTGATTTTCCTGCGTAGGCACCGTGCTATAAAGACGGTCGGCTCACTACCTCGTCAGCAATAATTCTACTTAACTCCGCCGTATTTCGGCAATATTCGCCTAGACCGTGTTGTCATCGCGCCACGTGGAAATATCGTAAAACGAGGCGGTTATAAATTATTTACAGTTTCGACGCGAATGCCGTGTATTTGTCACCCCGGGCCAAGGTATTAAGATATTGCTTCGTATTCCTATGGGTCTCATTACAGGGCGGGGCGGGCATGCGACACCTCTAATATTTCATCGCTAGAAAGGGCCGCGACGAAGCGTTACTTGGTGAAACACCGCCTAAAACGATACACGAAAATTCCTTAGAGTTTTCTCATTTTCGTAAAATATTCCCAGCGATGGTGTTTCGCGAACTTATTCTTTGAATATTTACTCTTAATTTCATTAGGAGCAAACGGTCCGTGGGAAAGGAGCGGAAGAACGATTCGCTAAAAAGGTTGTTTTGATGGTAGTTACATTAAGGTAATTGGTGTACGGCTGCGAAACAGTTTTATGGCCTATAGCTGCGGCCGTTTGGGGCTGCGCTAGCCCAATCATTGTCAGTCTTCGCCGCCGGCCGAATTTAATACGGGATGCGTTGTTAATGGAACGAATTTAAGTATCCAACGGATAAATTGCCTCTCAAGATTTATAGAACAACAAACTGCCGAATGTATGTGTTTAAATTAAGAGGTCAGGATTTACGATCCTTTGTCGCGTATACGCGAGCACTATGTAATTTGTAATCATAAATTTTAATAACTGTCAGTGTTACGCTAATCTCTAGCTATCCGAAATATCCAGAGTCATCATTACCGCGTCATGTCGGAAGAAAAATGTCGTGGCCGTTTAATGAATGCGCCCGCGCCCATCACAAAGACCCACGGATCAATTTACTTGCACAATGACTTTAATATAGAGACGTCGTCTATAAAAATGGAGAGCAATAATTTTCATGTATGAGTGTTAAAGAAATTCTGTGTCGATGTTATCTCGCATGAGTCGCGTGTGCGAGAGGAAACGAGAGGCGGAGTTATTAAAAAAACACATGTGGCCCGAGATGTGTATCGCAGCGTCTGTTAATTACTTTTGACATGCTGCATATGATTCAATTATCATATGATTTATTCTGAACGAAGGGTCGGCGCGGGCGCGGGCGGCACCGACTCGCCGGTTTATTTAAGCGTTAACTATCACATTAATTTCAAGCAAGGATCACGTTCCCGGCAGATGGCAGGCAACTTCTCATGGAAACGGTAGCTAGGCGTTTTTTGCCCGCCTCGTTAACACGCCACCGATTTGTGTGGGCCCAGACCTCAACGGAGGAATCTCAGTGACGCAAGATATTTGCGTCAACAATCTCGCTAATTTCCTGGGCGTATCCACGCACAGGGGAATGAACCGAATTTAAATTTTCGCACAATAAAAACGACACAACGAGAACAAGTCGTTCATATGGTAATGAAGGCGAATATTATAAAATACTGATGCTATTATGTACCATGTCCAAACGATTTTAACATACAAATTTTCCTCAGCGCTATTATAAAACCATAAATTGTGTGATTATCGCGTGCCACATCTTAAAAGTCGGTGTTATTCACATAAAAAACAGCTTTAATTGCTTAACTCATCCGTCGCGCAACCACATAACTCACCTCGGAGCCGCTTTCACACCAAAGATCGCTCCGACTTCGTTAAGCCGCCAGCACGAGAACCTGTTAGTAATAAATACTAATTACTGGTAAAATAACACGATAACATCGCGACCAAAATTCTAAACATTTAATGCGTCTATGACTCGTTGGCAAAGAAAAAATCGTTACCATACATAGTAAATCTTGCGTGACGCGTAATGGTCTTATGAGCTTATTTATAGATGTCGGTTGTTTTGAGTGAACCGTTTAATAAATATTATCACACTAAGTCGTCAACAAACGTGAGAAGAGAGCCGTTTGACCTGGTTCGTGATATTTGTCTCATTTCGGAGATTAAAATGTGATCACTGCGGAACGACGGCCTCTGTTTGTTGAATCTGTCTTTACAATAAATAAGGTTGTTTTATGGATTTCTTGCAGGAGTATCTTGTATAATTAGACCCCAGTTCCAAATGGCTTCGTATTTCGAGTGTTCTTGAATGACAAAAGAGGACTTATATCGGACTCTGCAGGAAGGGATCTCCGGTTAATTCTAAAGACGTTTCAATGACATCTTGAGCGATATTGCATTTTGAACGAGCTAATGTTTTTTTGAATCCGTATCCGGTTCAATTAAAAAGAGTGTTGTGATGAATTAGCTAGCAAAAAATGGTAAGAGGATAAAGAAATCCTACACGTGGATACTGAAAAGGAGCACAAATTCAAACAACAGCGCACCTACTTTCAGAGTTTTCAAAGCTTTCAACATCTCAAAAGGTATATAAAAGCAATCGTTCGCAATCATTTAAAAGTCGACAAGCAAAAAGGTTTTTTAAAGATGCTTTTAGAAGCTGTCTTTCGATTTGTTTTTAATAATGGTAACAATGAATCGCAATGACGGATATTGGCTACTATTTCTGGAGCCGAACGTTCTAACAACAACAATGAAGTAACGAAATCATTAGTAGGACAAAGTCTTGGCGGGGTTCCCACATTTGCCACCACATGGCTCGCATTGAAACATGTCTCTGTAGCTACTTTCAATAAATCTGGATTATCATTTATTTGAGTACACAACACCATGGCAACGGTGTAAAAATTGAAATTGAATTTTATTACCAAGTATAAAAGTATAATGTTAATAGTTTGAAATGTGCGAGTATTGTGCTTTCACGGTGGAGGAAGTGCGTGTTATTGCAGCTTAAGTTTCGAAGTCGCCCGCTGAGATATTCGAGGCACCCGTCCGTTTTTTGTGACAGACCAACAGAGTGCCATAAATAATAGGTAGGGGTTCCCAAGCATGTACGCTTTGTAATAAATTCGATGCTCTTTTGGTAGCAAGAAACGGACCAGCCCGAATTGAATTATGGTGATGCGCTAAGCCTACAGACAGTTTTGAAATCAGGCATTTTATTTTCTTTTCATTTCGCTTTAAGCTGCCTTTTTTATTTGTATAGCTTCATATTCCTCGAAGTTCTTTTAATGCCATTAATGCTGTATAGTAAGTCCATTCTGCTACACGCCGGAATAACGTATCGAGTTACCCGCTCCATTCGTAAAAGAACACACATGGCACATCCGTATTGTCTTTCTCTTAAAAGAGAAAACATTTGAATCTCTAGGGACAGTCAATATTCCGCTTCCAAGTAAAACAAAGCAGAGTGTTTGGAGCAGTCGGTTTTAAACTAAGATAGATTAGTGCTGGCGAGCAGTCGACGGACGACGACACGACACCGGCCGTATTATGTACCGGCGTCGTGTTTGAAGGCTATTATGTTTACTTACTTAGCCCTACAACGAGATATTGTCCTCGACGTGTGCTCTAGACATTGATTTATGTAATACATACGAGTAGTTTAACATTTTTAACTATATCTAAGAACACTCACAAATATTATATCTCTAGAAGCTGTTTGTAAGTACCATATACATTATGTTTCGTTCAGCAATTACATAATTGTTTAGTAACCAAATGAGATACAGTAGATTTCGTGGATAGTCAGGATTAACAATCGCGATCTTATATAGACTGCAAGTTGCAACCAGTGCAGCTCTTTTACGTGTCGGAACACAAAACTACACCTCTTTCAAATTTGAATTCACAACAGATTTAATGAGAAAAATAATCATAAAGTATGTGTGTAAAAATAAATCAAATGTAAATTTACAAATTTAATACATTTAACACGTATTTAAATTAAAAAATTATCCTAAACTGTCATTAAAAGCTTAGATATTTAAACATAAAGCATTCATCATAAAACTTATCTCAGAATGTTTGCGTACGCTTCGGTTAAATAAGTACCTACTTAAATTAAATGACAGTGTTTGAACAAGCTTACACACTTAAAGAGCTGATGAGAGTATTCATTTATTCTGAGTTATGAAAGCGGTATGTGTATCATTTAAGAACTCAAGATACCTGTCACGGGCTGAGTAATGTTTGTCCCGTAAGAGTGACTAGTATAAAGTTACGAGTGCACGGCGGTCGAGGCAAGTCAACGGTTCCCTCACGTCGTGATCGCGAGGGCTCTCAAATTACTCCCGGATAAGTCAATCATTGGAAACGTCCACGTTTGCCCGAAATAAAACGCTATCCGAATGTTGCGTGTGGCGCTCCCGGCATAATGCGTAGCGACAGCCGACATGTTTTGTGCGAGAAAATAAAATTGATGGCGCACGAAGCTCTACACCTAAATAGCACAGTATCTGTGTTGCAGCTAAATGCTTTTGTCTATTTTATAACCGTCACGTCTCTCCGTTCACCTTTTATTTTCGAGTAACATATTAGTTCTGTGACAACTATTCGTGTCACACGGAAATTGCTCTGTCTCATACGTTGATACGCAGCCCCGCATTATTAAACGAGTGGCGTTTTAACGTATTTAGCGTTTGAGAGCTAGTAATTGGACAAGTGTTAGCGAGACCGGCGGCGAAGTCCAATTTCCTGCTCTAGCCGCAGTCTTCGAGCAAATAGCTCTTTGCAAATCAAACAAGGGACCGTCTGCCGAATCCACATATCAACTTCGCATTGTTTCTCTCCCATCATTCGGGCTAACCAGAGGCGTTTTCGATTATCTGCCCTCCGGAGAACAAAGCCTGCGACCGCAGAACCAAGTCAATTACATAGTTCAACAACTCAGCCCTTATAACTTTCATGGACTACCACCGGAATACAGAAAAGGGTATCTGTTTTCAATACGGAGGGCGCTATGCGATTGACCCTTTCGAGTGTCCGCATTGACTTTTAAATTACTAATCCCGCGAGAGTAAACAGAAACAGAACCTCGGGGCGCGATTGTTTACACGGTCGAGTGCACTCGCATATCTTCATTAGCGATGGATAAGTAGGCCACTTACCTACTTGCAGCGCTTGCTTAACACTCACGTGGCGATCTTTATGGGAACCCATCATCATTACAAGAACAAACAGCGTAACTAACTACCAAAAATTTAAGTCGAATAATGTTCTGGAAAATATTATTCTCAAACTAATAACTTTGTACGGCACAAACAAATAGCGAGCAATAAGTATTCGTGATAGGGCTTCTCCAACAATTCAACAATAACATCTAAATTCCGTGCTGACCGTTCTACCATTCCTGAACACGAATTGAATTTTGATGGAATATAAAAATTGGGAGTCTGCCGTATGCATGAATATTATCATATTACCATAAACTTATATCACATAAACAACACTATACAAACAGAATGATATACATCTAGGACCATAATGAATAAACATTCTTTCACATCGTTTAAGCTTCAACTCTAATACATAACTCGTTTTCCGGAAACAATTTAACTTGTTAGCTATTACATACGGAATAGCAAGGGAGTTATTAATGTTTATCTAAACATCAGTATAGACGAGTGAACAGGCCTGGCCGCCTATGGGGACGCAGCGAAGCGCGCCATTTCAACTGATACCTCTATACCAGTTTTTTTTTATTCAACGTCAGGCACAGTACCCTTTCAACCCGAATGAATTACTTAATTTCTCTATACAGGTAAGACACGGTTGTGCGCCGTCTAAATGAATTAATGTCATGTAATTGTTGTAAAAAATAAATTCATATTTTCGCTCTCGATTCAAAACTACGTGGCTGTTTAATGTTAAAGCAAATATTTGAAATTTGGTCAGCGCTCTCGGCAATAGAACAAGAGATTGCAAATTGGTTGAAAATTAATTTCGCCAAAGGTTATTTGGTTATTTTAATAATATTGGTGTTAGAAACGTTTGTAATTCGATTATCCTATTTGGTGAGGGTTTACAAATTGATTTTGTAACTAGTTCCGGTCAGGCTTATTGGCATATAGTATTTGCATAAGCGTTTTAAAGTTAATTTGAGGCAGTCAATTATTTCTTCATTTTCCACCAATCAATAATTTTGTTTGCGGTAAAGTCATCATCTTGTCAGGCACAAGAAATACACTGATGGACATAGACTGTTATTGTTTTATTCTTAAATTTAATTTGATGATCTTTAAGAATACTTTTTTTAAAATAATAAAGATTTTAACATCATATAAAATTTAAATATACCAAATCTATTTCCTGACGTACCCAGAAGTTATTACAGTATCCAATTTATGTGCGTACACTATATTAATGGTGGCATACCAACGGATGCATGCAGACGCAACAAAATGCATTCTCTTTCGCTCCACTGCTTATTAATGAGATGAAATTGTTAATAACTATGGGCACTGAAAATAAAAATAACGATTAACAGTGTTAAACTACCGTAACTGATTGGAATTCGGTTCGGCAGCTATGGGCGGCTATTGTATTCGTAATAATAGAAGTGTTTATGTTTGGGTTATTTTTTTAGGCAAGTTCGTAATAAAAGCCCCGTCTACCTGGTATAAGGGACGATCCATCACCCGTCATAACGAGAAATTATTGACCATTTTTATTACGTTTCCAGGATACAAAATATAACTTTATTTGCAAACATTGTGATGTCAACTTACCTTCATAAATAACGTTAAATTGACGCGTGAACACATCCTTACGGCTCCGGATAGATACGTCTAACTTTTTTATTGGGGCTAAAATGTATCTGAATAAAACACTACATTGTTTATGCATATGAGTTGTACTCTTCGGGCCTTTGTTTGTGGAGATCACAACAATGCTACAAGGGCTAACATAGAAATTGTTGCGTAAACGATTATTAATCCTTATTATTTGACGCGTAGTGTTCAAAATGCAATGTTGCATCGTATGGGATGTGTACGTTTAAAGTTGGTTCGTTCAATATGCAGATTAGTGGAGGGATACACGTCTACGCCCCACGATCCGATCCAGAGAACACACGCACGTGGTTTCGTGTAGAAATTACGTTACCCAACTTAGAATACTGGCTCACAGTCTAAAGTTAGTCTGTTAGCACTACGAATATTCGCAATGAATATTCATACTACCTAATACATTTCTAATTTGGATGCTATAAAATGTTACAACTATTGACCACATCTGTGTATTAATACATACATTTCTAATGTCACAATTGTCGCATAATTTGGAATAAATTTTGGCATTTATAAAATGACTAGTGAAACCTGCGCAACTTCGTTAGCGTGTATTTATGTTTGCACACATCTATATCAGACTTTTGATAAAAGCTTACGGGAATCGTGTACCCTATGTGTTAATCCAAGGTATCAGCTACCGACATACCAAATATCATAAATATTGACCAAGCCTTTTGAGCGTGAAGAAGTAACAAACATACACATAACTTTCGCCTTTATAATATTAGTAGGATTTTTGGGCTCCCTGCGAATTAACGTAAATAATAAAAAGTAATTGTATTTTTCTGTCAACACCTACGTGTTCAACCAAGATGTCTAACATTGCAGAGAAAAATATTAGAATACCTTTACAGTACAATGTCGTAAACATTTTAAACTGAATGGTCCTTATAAGGCATCACAAACACGTATTTTAAATAAATGTGCATATCATTATACTAACAAGAGATGTCGCGTCAGTGTGTGGTCCATCGAACATGGTCTTAAAAAAACGAAAAAGGTTTATTCGTATCAATTAATGGATATAGACAAATCATGGAAGCCATATACGTCATTTGGGTCATTAGATGAAGGCTCAGATTTCCAAATAAAACCTTATATTAATTAACAGCTATTAACAAAATTATAGTAATTATGATTCTTACGAGTGCTCTTATGGTGTATGGTATATGTTTTATTTTTTTCATGTAGCATGCATGACAATAAGGATCTATGTTATAGAAAAAGGTTTCTTTACTGAAAGTGTATTAATTATTATATTGGCAACGCGTGAGTGATGTGGTATTGCAAGCGTTATAGGCTACGGTGACGGCTTATCGTCAGGTCGGCCGTATGCTTGTTTGCCACCTTTGTGGTATATAAAAAAAGTATCCTATGTATTATTCTAAGTTATAACTACTGGGACTACACATGTAGCTTACACATACATCAATGTTTAATATTATTACATTTATGATATTAGTAGAATGCTGCTGGTAATTAGCCGGAAAGCAAGTTAGATAAAACTAATAAAAAACCGACTAAAATCAAAACTATTAAACAACATTATTTCAAGAGCCATAAAATTATTTCCTAATTTGATACTTGCGTTCATGTCTTAATAATTTATTCACAACGGAAGCTCTATAATTCGGTTAAGTAGAATAATTGTAAAAATGTTTCACAGATAAAACAAAACGTGACAGCTTCCGTTTTTACTCGCATGACAGCACTATAATACTCAAAAATGGTAGAGTAGATTTAATTTAATATCCGATGGAGTGGGTTGCATTATAATTTCTTAACAACCAAGCAGACGGTGTCATTTTTACTTGCCGAAAACGCGACGACGACGACTCGCATGTGACGCACGTAAAAGTGCTTGAGACGCAAGCGTTTACTATCTGCTTTTAATGCATTTAAAGACTTTACACACGTTCAAAAATTTGTAGCGCCTCAATCGTATTGTATTCGAGGCTTCGTTTTGTTTTTCAAATAATTAAACTGCGTATAAGCAGAGACTAAATAGTTACTTGGTATAAGCGCTTTTTCCTTGGAGCGGAGACCTGGTGACCTGAAATACAGGCTTTGCCTAGCTTAGGCACCAGTCTCCCACTATTGATTGATTGTTTGCTTTTTAGGGTTCCGTAGTAAACTACAAGGAACCCTTATAGTTTAGCTATGTCCGTCTGTCTGTCTGTCCGCGGTCTACCGCCTAGACGCTTAATGCTAGAAAGCTGTAAATTGGTACGTATACACATATTAACAATGTTAACAAAGTGCTGGAAGAAAATTTAGAAAAAAAAATATGTTTGGGGTGTCTCCCCTACATGTACAGTGGAAATGTTTTTTTTTCGCGTTAAACCTATGTTGTGGGGTATCGTTAGATAGGTCTCTTCAAAGATCATTTTCCGATACAATGATCCGTTTCGGAATTATTTACATTTATCGTGTCAATTTTTGTTTTGCACGGTGTCCCCCCCCCCCCCCTCTATCTCGGAAAGTCTTATGTTTAGAAATTTGAAAAAAATCATCGTATTAGTCCATATGCTGAACCTTCAATGAAAACTATAACAGTTAAGTAGGCTCTACTGGTTACCGAATAATAGCCGACGAACTTATAAAATAAAGTTTATTTGGTGAAATGTGATATAATTTGATATTGGACTCAACTGGAGACAAGCAAAGCACAGCAAATACGGAACCCTACATTGTGCGTGGCCCGACACGTACTTACAGCGCCGATACAGCGCCCTTTAAAGTAGAAAAATTATTTTCCCATTGGAACGACATACTTTCACGGGATAAAAAGTGGGCTCTGTACCCGGATCGGCTGCTTAGTCAAGCCGTGAAGGAATAACAAACAAACTCACTTTCTCATTTATAATATTAGTAAGGATACAGACGCGCTTTAAACGTGCTTTTCGGGTGCGTTTTCATGGATAAAAATGTAATAAATGCTTTTTAAATAGCGCCTCGCGTGTGTAAGTAAAAGGTGTAAAGAAAGCGACGCGTTAAAAACACGCCGTGTGCATAGTATCTTAACTGTACATTAAATTAACAATGATACCCCTTGTGTGATGCAATGACTTGACAATTCGTACAGTATCTCTTTCATGATTAGAATGACTATAGCCATTGTTCCTTTATACACCTGGTATCAAAAGTATGCATGTAAATATTGACATTGTATTTAAAGCTGGTTAGGAATTAATTTAATAAATAAAATAATGTATTTATTCTATGATACTATGAGTCATAGTTACTAAGGCGATTTTTTTTATCACATGGTAGTCAAAGTTCGTTGTCGTTAACATTTGAAGCTAATTACCATAATGTTTAAAACGTAATTTAAGTTAAAATAAATAAGTCCTAGAAAAGAAATGCTGTGTTATGTATGCAAAAGACTATAGTTTGTACCTTCATATGACTAAGTATTTCAATAAACCCTCGGAGACTTTATCTCATTCATTCTTTTTTTACATCATTTAAATTAATATTATTTAAACTTTTTAACGCTTAAATAATAGACAATTTGATACAAAATCTATTAAGTACACGTTATAAAAACGTTACATAAAAACTGAGTAAGTAATAAATTGAACTGGATCAAATTATATACCACGATAGACGTGTTACATCATTTTATATATGTAACAAAGTATGCTAATGCGACTATAATGAACCACAAAACAATGGTTTGGACGGTAGGTAATAGAATCCCTAAGTAATGTATGGCGAGCTCCATCAATCATCCGAGATATCGTATATGATCTTATCTGAAATGAAACTCATCATTTATAGATCTGTCCGTCGACGCTGGCCGAAAGTTATTAATAGATATATATCTGGTCATCATCTGAATCTGGTAACGGTAATCCCGGTCATTTTGTCGGCCCAATGATATCAGTAACAAATTATTATCTCGCCATTGGGCTACATGACTAAGGTGCATTACACACGGAACTGCATGACGATGTTCTTCTGTATTAACACGAATTTTTTAGTCTAGCTTAGTAAAATCAAGAGAACTTTTAATTCTGATCCCTAAAAAAGCAAAATGATCGCGATGATGTCTTGGTCTCTAAAAAGTAAGTGAATTTTTAGTCTGGCTCCCAAAAAACGGGATTAATCTCGCTTCCACACATAACTGGATTTTGATGCAGCTTGAACTTGTATTACTTATACATATTACTATTCTATGTTTGAAAAACCTTGTTAGTAACGATCCTCCTTAACACAAAGACTGCATTTAAAACAAAGAAAACAGTTTTAATCTTTAGGCTAACAAAACCATATTCCAAATTTGGACTGTATCATTTGTATCAAATATCATTACTGGCAAATTGAAATTTGATTTATTTTAACGATCAATAAGTTAAAATGATACACTGTTTCTATTATACAGACATGAGAATAACGTGTGTAATGGCTCTTAATACTTGTACCATTAATTTTTTGTTTAATACCTTTTTATTAGTTACGAACTAGATACTAATAAGAGAATTAATGGTTGAGATTGATATCAAAGTCATTTGTAGTTACATTCGGTGAGCGAGCTATTCCAAATATTTTTTTAGTAAATCAACGTATAAGATTCCATAGAAAAATAAATGATTAAATATAGTTAGAAGGCTTAGTCAATCGTATAATATGTTATTAATCGTTGTACAATTCATAATAGAGTCACATAATTTTTCTTAATTTCATTTTCTTTTTGCTGAACAGATTATTGTTTTCTTTGCAAATTGTGACAAGAATCCGATAAAGATAAAATCTTTAGAAACAAGACGTTACAATAATATTGATTACTGTTAATTATTATCTATATTAATATTATAAAGATTTATTTGTTTGTTTGAACTCGAGAATCTCAAATTACTGATAAGTATTGAAAAATGCTTTTAGCATTGTATAGCCCGTTTGTGGACGCTATAGCCATATAACATCATGCAGTGTTATGTAGATTTTTTTTTTATGGCTATCACAACTATTACATGTATATGATATTCACTTTATTATTAATGAAATTACCGTATTATTGTAATAACATTAAAATGCCTTAAAATGGCAATATAAAAAATAATAATATTAGAATTACATTTAATAAAAATAATCATTTAATAGTAAACATTTCATAATCAAGATACAATAAAGTAAACCCATGTTGTCACGCAACCCGAAAATTGGTGAATAATAAAGATGTCCAGGCGATAAAGCGTATTGTAGGACGAAACGGTCTCGCACCATTTCAACCGGCCTATTTCATTCTCATTATTGTAAAGGCAAAATGATTACAAGAGGCGTGGACACAAAATACGGGTCGAACGGGAACGAGACCAGAAATTCGAGCGCTAGCCCTAAGTGGTCGAGTTGTGAGCCACTAAAACGTTACGACTCAGCATTAACGGCTAATAATTCGTCGGCGACGATTTCGAAACGTCACTACGGACATTCCGTGAGATGTAAGATTAGTAACTTTGACATTGACGATAAGTTAAAAACTTTTTTCTTGTACCATAATCGCAGCTGTAATAGATGGGAGAGTGCGATAAAAAGCTTGTCAATATCATTATGCGTTACCAACATGGGCTTACTTAACAAGATTGTGAGCTGTTTTCTGTTGATACGTAATTATTTTTATTACCGCTACATGTAGTTTCTTGTAACTACAGTTTTTTTTTATGTCTTTTTTGACTATTACCTATTTGATTATTTTAAAAAATTAATCTAGTTTTAGTTTTGTTTTAATTTAATTTAAATATTTAAGATTTAGTAATTTAGATTTTTTTAATATTCACTGTAAATTAAAAACAATAAAAACATACTCAATTTAATTTTGTTAATAGTAGTGCACACAAGTTACTCTATTTTTGTTAATACAAGAATACTTAAGTTTATATTATTATTTTATGAGCAAATCTATTTCAAATAAACGACTGTACATACCTATAAATTAAGTGGTTAACATTATTTCTAGTCTGGTGCACTTAAGATGCCTAAATTTATAGTTGCTAGTAAACTTAGTTCATTGTCTATTAGTTCGTATTTATCTTATTTTTGGACTACGAACGTTACCATAAATAATAAACACCTTTAATAAACATAATATAGTTAGGGATTACTATTTTGTCATAGATTGTACGATAAATTAATAAATACAACTGTTATAGCCTGGTTTTAATCGTAGAATACGTTACCATAATACAGAGAAGTGAATTATTCGAATCATGCAATTAGACTTGAGATAAAACATAAACAATACGTGTCAACAAAAAACACTGATTCTCAAAGTGTTCATCACGGAAATGACAATCAAACAATAACAAACACCAAATCAATTTTAGACAGTGTTTGTATGATTATGACAATCCTTTATTGGCAAATGAAAATGAAATGAAAACGTTCCCTTACTTTAAACATATTTTATATAGTTTAGTTACGTTTAGTATCAAGCCTAATTAAATAAAAGTATGGTTTACGAAGTAACCATTAAGTAATCTATGTTTCCTTCGGACTATGGCATGGGACTATTTAAGAGGTACCTCTTATGTACATTAGAGGTCTCGTCAGAGGTGGGAAATGCATTAGTAGTGCCCCTGGTGTTGCTGATGTCACCACTTTCCATCAGCTGGCTCGCTCGCCCGTTTGTCTGCCGTAAAGCATAAAAAACACTGTAGTATGTTTATGTAATGGTTTAGATGGAAGTAGTGATATGTGACTACCCCATCGCTTACTGTTACTAAGCAATATCCAATTAGTCGTGTTTTACGATATGTTAAACAAACAACACAGTTCATTATCTTTCGTTATGAGTCCCATAAACATGCCTAAATAAATTAAGTAATAATACACAATAAATATGTTAGAGTTGTCAATGAAATGAGAAATTTGTAGAATTCCTGATTATTCTTGTCAATTAATTGGGTTTGGGGACCTAGAGTTTGAGAATTTGTGCCTTTGAAAACGAACTCATTTTTATCTAGACTGTATAAATATTCCCTCTTTTGAGCAAAGAACTCTTTCTGTCTCTACCTATTCTGTCCAGCACTGCGCTTATGTCTGGTCTACCATTTAAAAAGCCTAAACATCCTTGTTTTATCTGCTTTTCATTTATGACATAAAAATTAACATTATATTTCATAATTACCCATTGTAGGCATAACCACGTGCATTTGATACGTACCTGTAAAACAAACAAAAAATAAATAGTAAATTATTTAATAAAATAAGACGTGCATACATTTCATACTATATTTGCAAAGGCGAGTTTATCTTTTAAAGAGATAACTTCTCAAGTTCCCACTAACCATTGAGCTGTTTAACCCGACTGTAATTAAATAACAATAATTTTATCTCTTATTTACTACTACGCATTAAAATATAATTATCCTGAGTATTGAACACTCGATATGCTGATATAAAAACAGGCTTAAAGTTTTCTAGTGTATTTCTAACGGATTTATAGATATTTTCTGAAACGCATTCTGAAAGCTCTCCAGAGATCCACTTGGAGGAGGGGTTAAGGCGGGCCGTAAGCTTGTTTGCCACCTTAGTGGTATAAAAAAACGCATGTTAATACCACATCAAGTCCCAAGTTTTTTCTTCTTAAGTTTGACAGTGACGGCAACATGAGACATGTGTCATTTACGTTAAAATGTCTTGTGTAACTCACTGTAAGTATAATAACTTTATCACTGTCGCCACTACTGTCTCAATTATAATTACTTAGACCATCTAATTCTACAATTAGATGGTCTAAGTAACGTACGGTTTTACACTTTTATAAAACAAATGAATCTATGAATTGCTCTTGATTCGTTATGGTCTGAACCTAAACATTCATAAATGAAATAATTTTGCGTTTGATAGACCAATTTCTCAAAAAATATTGGAATATTACAATAAAATATTATTCAAAAGCTCGCTATTGGTCGGACAAAGCCATGGCAACGGCTGGTAGGTATTCAATAAAACCTATCACACGGGGTCCTCTGTTAAAGAGGGAGTTATCGTCTCTAGAAATTGTATGTAAATAAGACCACGCTCAGCATACATTTTATTGTATGTTAAGAGTTATTTACATTGGAAAAATCTTGTTGTCGTCGACTTCTTGAATCGAGTTTCAACAATTAAATAAATCAAAATTGTACGAGTGATTTATTGTATCAATCATTATGACATAATTGAGCGACTTCGATTGAGTAATACTTATAATCAACCTTTACCGTGAATTGGTATTAAAAATTTGCTAGCGACACTTCCTTGAAGTCACCGTTAGAGCGACACTATATTTTTTCATAGACATTTTTTACGTCGCTGTCTCGTCTCTAGCGAGAGTTTTCAATACCAACTCATAGTATAAATACTTTTTGAATATACATTTGACGCTTGAACAAATCATATTATGTGAGGTAAAATACAGAAAATCCATTTGAATTGTCATTAAAATTTCTTTAGACTTAAAATTTGTACTCAATTGTCATCACTAGATGGCGCTGCGTTTGAATGGTTAATTAAACATTATTTACCAACTCCTCAAAAAATCGTAATAAAACATACCAAACATTTTGTTTCAACAGTACGCCATCTTGAATATCATGCTAAGGCTTTGTGGTAAAGCCTTTATGCCATACGGCTTGTTTGTGAATGTTCAATGGAGTGCACTTGTATAATATGTAAACCTATTAATATGGTCAGAGACATGTGATGCATAGGTGTTATGTTAATCCGAGTAAACTCGACAAGCCAAGGACTAGTTTCGTCTTGAGTTGGTAACGCCTATGTCAGTAGTACTGTATGTTATGCTAATGTTTGTGTTGTCAAAGAGTTATTATTACGAAATGGTTTATTTATCGAAATATTATTATTTAATCTAATTATATTTATTTGACTTGTGTGACTGGTGAAAAAAATTATTGTTTTTATAGTATAAAGGAATTTGTAAATTTTTGTGACGAAATTGCTTAATATTTGCACGCCTGCATGCAGGCTGACAGCCAACCTCCAGTAGTGGAGATGCACAGAAAAAAGAAGAAGAAAAATGCAGGCTGAATACTAATACTTATGTACCATAAGATCTTATCGATATTATCCATACTAACGTGTATTCCAGCAAGTAAATGATGATTTGATTTAAACAAAATATATGGCTACATATCGTTAATTTGATAATGTTTTTTAATCTACATCTACAAGGGCATTACTTTGAGGTCCTTTCACAAACTACATCATTCTAAATTATATGGGTTAAGCTTTTTGTTAACTAAATAAAATAAAATAAACATATTTCTGCCTATTCCTTAATAGAAATTGCCCTTTAGAAATTCCTTTCAATAGAAGAAAGTTTTCTTTTATATTTATCATTTCCCATTGAATTATTAAAATATATGAAAGTTGTCTCAAAAACAGGTGAACACAATTTTACTAAACAATAAAAACGTCCAACTGGATAAGGTTAAGATAACTGGACCATAAAACTAACACAAATAGATACTTAAACGAACATAAAACGATAACAAATAGGGATTTTAATTAACTTATCCATTTTTAAGATTTAAAAAAAAACTTGTTTTTTTTTAAACTATCGGCATTTATAGTCATTAGATCACGACTCAATAGGAATCCTTTATTTACATAAATTCCTATACTTTTATGAAAAAGTTGTACCTACTGGAATGAAAAAAAAATTAAAAAATGAAAAACATTTTTTTCAGTAGAATTTAACAGTTGGGTAATGCTATATTTTACGCGAGTATATACCTAACCATAATGTTTTGAATTTTACGAAAGCTTTTATGTTCAAAATTCGTGGTGCAATTTCAAGAACATTTTGTTTTGACCTAATTATGCAAACCCGAAGTGCTTTAAGCTACTTAAAGGCTACAATTTAAACTGAAAAAGCCAAGGAAAAGGGGAAATAACATAGTTCATTTTAATTAAAATACAGTGTTGTGTTTAGAAAACTATTCTAAATATTATATTATTCCGTACATTATAATATATTTCTTTGTCACGTATCCGTCACTCAATAACCGGCTAATTTAATCAAGGAAAGTTAAACAAAAAAATCAAAAACGAAAAGATGAAAGAAAGAATGTCAAATAAAAATATCCGAAAGACGCTTAAATTGTGCGTTCTCTAACAAGGCTAGGTAACAAACAGAATGGTTAGGTAACAGAATATTATAGTTATTAACCGTAATAGCTTTTAACACAGCCCCCATTGATGAGGGCAAACCCACGCGAACGCCAATAGCCATTCGTGACGTGCGAATAATTGTGCCAACTTGCATGTATTAGTTTCATAAATTAGAAAGGTATCATAGAGTAATACAAAACTAGCGCCCACCTTGGCACGGGTTTTTCTAAGGATTCCATTTTTTTAAATGTAATATAGCCTATGTTACAGGAGGGTAATGTACCTTTCCAACGTTGTAAGAATTTTTGAAATCGGACCAGTAGTTTTTTAGTTAATTCGTTACAAAGAAAAATACAAATTACCTATTTATATATATGTAGTATAGATAGAACTAACAATATTTAGCCTTTGAAGGAAAAATATAACGTAGTAAATACAGTTAGAACATAATTGTATATTTTATTCGTAAGTGCTCCGTTCGGCTTTATTTTATGTAATTATCTATTGAGAATATTTAAAGTCGTTTAAATATTCAATCGTCTTTGTTTTCTATGTACGGATTAGGCAGGATCAATAAGTTATCTAACATTTATGTTAGGTTTAACATTGTAATTATAAATTAGTTATGGGCTGATGAAAGGATAGGGGACGTCATCGACATAAATGGCGACATCCATGCATTCATAATTTCATTGCCTATAAACTTCACAACGTATTTCTACATTATGTCAAGCTATCTCCTTTTCTCTTTCTTAGTTTGACAATGACAGCTATAATTATAAAATGTGTTTTCACCAAGGAATTTCTAATACATCATAAAAACATTGTAAAAAAAAATTTAGGCCAGCTGCTACCTAGGCGAGTTTCAAATGCTACGATTTCATTTGTAGACCAGTTGTTACATAGGCGAGCTACAACAAAGGCGAGTTGCAAATGCACCGATAATATGATACTAGACTATTTTTCATTGAATTAAATTATTATATTTTGACGTATTTTTTGGTGATAAATGTCTGGATAAAAAGACGAGTGTTTCGATTCTCCGGCAAATGGCATCATAATCTCAAAACATATTATATGACAAAGTTCTGTAATCTTAAATTAAAAAAATCTTGAGACCCCAAAATATACTCGAGAGCAAGGAATGCGAGTCACCAAAAGAAACCTATAAATCTCGGAAACTAAGAACGCTACCTTAATCAAATAAACAGATTTTAATAGACAATATAATACTCCTTAAATGAAAGTAATAAAATTTATAAGTCACTACATTTTAGTTATTAAAAATTACATAAAGGAAAAAAAACTGCTGAAACAAAATTAGGAAACATGACATTTTTTGTACAACAATATGATTTTCTTGAACCTTCAATTCGTTTCTTTAGGTGACCCGCATTAATTTTATTGCTCTCGAGTGTATACTACTTGCTTGTGGTTAGATAGGCTTTCAATACAAAGTACTACAACACGTCAATGTGTTTTGCCTTATTCTAAGTAATCGCTCAAGTGAACTTCGCAAAGCAGGAAATGTTAAACAAACAAAGCACAATTGTAGGCCACCCTTGTAGGCACGGGGCGCAACACGCCCACCGAAGTCGTGATGTGGCCTGCCTACTGCACCAGTAGGGTTACCAGGCCTCCGCAGAGAGCCGGACATAGTCATGGTGCAAATGGAGCAATAATACGCCTGGTGTCTTCCCGTGTCTATGGCCCAAGAGTTCCAAGATTACGTCACGATCAGTGTGACATATTCAACCTTATTATAACCGCACTACAGCCGAGGACGTAATTTTGGGCCAATCACGTGACATAGCTGTCACCGGTCACAAACAAAGTATTCTCACTTTGTTTTGTTATACCATACCATGGACATATTCAGGCTTTTTGAATGCGTGTCCGGCCAAATTATACGCTGTCCGGCTTTTTATATGTTTTTCTCTGGGAAATAGTAGTAATAAAGTATTAATAAAGAAGTTCTATTCGTCATGAAATGAAAATTAAATGGAATATTGGTATCAATAAGATTTTTGGCACCTATTAAAATGTCTTTTCACCCAATTGTCCGGCCTAACTAGCTACTCTGGCCGGCTTTTCAGATCGAGGCACTGGCAACTGGCAACCCTATGCACCAGGCGTGGGGTGCCACTGCGAGCGATAATTACATTCAATATGCGTTTACAATGGTAATGAGTTAACGAACGTGAAAGAGGATGTGTTTAAATCATTATGCGCGTTTTATGTCATTTAATCTTAACATTATAAAAACATAACCTTTTTTGTACATTAGGTACTTATGTTAACGTGTTAGGTAATGGTGTGAATGTGGTACATACGTATAAAAGTTTTTTTAATATTTATCAACTTTGTAACGTCAGAAAGATCTTTTTATATTTGTACTATATTTGAAAAACTACATGTTCCCTAGCTTAGAGTTGATGTCAGTCGAATTTCTTCACTTTATTATACCATATTTGCTATGAAAAGAAAATGAAAATGTTATATAAGAAATTTTATACATAGTTGTCGGTAATGTCATGTTGGTACTGTTGGCAGATAGAAATGCTGTCAGCTTCAAATTAGACAAAATATTTTAATTTTTGGAGAGAAAATACTAGTATAGAACGAAGTAACTAAGTATTAAGTCATCTGTGGTATAGATATGAATAGAGATATCAAATTGAAATTGTATTTTACCCGCTTTAAGTCCATCCATAACTTTACCCTGTCTTAGTGCTATACTCACTCCGATATCTCGTTCGATGTGCACAGAATATCAATAAGAGGTGTAAACTAGAACAGAAAATATTCTATGTGGAAACACGTTTATTATTTGATAGTGTCTAACGGTGTTTGTTTTCTTGATTTTGTTACAATACAACATTTTATAGATATTAGAAATCACTTCACACCTTTCTTCCATTGGAAAAGGACTATAGCCTCCACTTACCATGTTCTTGACATGGTTGGGAATTCTTTCAGTCCCATAACTTGTTTCATTTTTGATATTTGATTACAATAAATAAAAACATTGTAGAACAGCTTTAACAGTCACAGAGTAATGTGTCATACGTAATAATGTTCGAGAAACGCAATTCTATTCTAGTTGGCTGAATTTAATGTTCTGTTTATGATTATAAAAAATACAGGATTACACAAGCGAGTATCAAACATCGTGAGACGTGTTGACTTGCATGTTAAAAGGAACACAACAGCGATACGTTACAAATGTGAAGCAAGCAATCAAGAACCCCAAAAGCAGACAAATGGTTCCGCCGCCTCGAAACTATGCGTTGGCGTCTCCAACTCACGTTATCGTTATTAGCTTTATTATTTAGGGGTCCTCCTTTATTGTGCTGTAAATATTTTATTCGGCGATAAGAGCCAACTATAGATAAAACAAATTGATCGAGGAATACACACTAGGGTTTTTGGTAGGTTTACGAGATACGTGGGCGGGTTTAATTGATACGGCGAGATTGTGCGAACGACGCCGCTCATATATTAATATTTAACGTCCCTGTTTAGAGGTCTAATGCATAATTATTCAGATAAGCCTCCAATATAGGCTGTTGGCACGACGAAAACAATCGATGCCATGCCATGCTAGAACAGATTATGCGTATGTATTTGCTGATAATACCTATTAATTCCGTTTACGCTGCCAGTATCAATATCCAATATTGTCTTACTTATATTACAAAGCCCCAAAATCAATATTAATAATGTTTATCTAGCTGCGAGTGAAATGTAATTTCCTGAGAATTAACGCGTGTTGGCCGCGTCTCGCCGTGAGCGTTTCCCTCATATTCAAATCATGGAACAGGACGCGTATCTTTTCCTTTATCTAAACATTAGGAATTCACCCTTTTATTAAAAGCATACAAGGAATATTGAAAGAGTATTTCTATTAGGATTTAATTAAGGACGGGGCGAGGCGCGGCGTCGTTCGTCACGCGTCGAGATTACCTCCTCGCGCGAGCGAGTGAGCCACATATTGTGCTGTACATAAAGCTGTATTAAATGTTCCTTAACCCTAATAGCATGTTATCTAACATCTTATGTTTTATTCAGAGGATTAGAGCCGGGAGTGCCGAGCGCGTGCCGACTAAGATTTTTCTTAATGTTAATATCCAAAAATCATTTCAATATGAAAATCAGATCGTATTAAACGCAGCGGGCTACTAAGCCAGCCTCGACGTGGGTTGAAACAAAATTATTAAAGTGTCTGATGATTAATTAATGGTAGAATTGATTTCGGGAGCATTCGCCTTTGCCGCTTCAATTTAATGTTTTTTTTATATTACAAAGAGTATTAAATGTAGCTACTTACCTGTATAAATATACGATTTTAATTATTCCCATTTTACCCATTCTACATTATTATAAATGATGAGGAAATAATCATGAATATTATACCCGTCAACAAACAAAATATTTATTTTTCTTAAACATAAAGGAAGGCTTGACGTAAATGCTTATATTGTATCTCGTGTAACGGTTCCTGTAATAAGATTTGTTAGGCACTTGTCATTTGAACAGTAATAGCGATGCAAAATAGTTAATTTTAGGAGTTCGTCGAAAACCATAACGTCGTCGGGGTGTTTCATCTCTATTGTACTAGATATAAATCACAAATTAATGCTACAGCCGGCATCGATCTAATTCAACTTTAGTATAAAATGACTTCTAATTACCCAACACCGTGCGTTTGGGTACGTGAAGCGTAACCGAATACAAATTAAAAATAATGACGGTCGGTGTAATATTTTTATGGAATTCGGTGCTACAAAAGGACGAGTCTCGGATCGGCCGCATTGGCCGGTTACGGGCAGCTGCAGAACGAAATTATGAGCATTTTATCCGCCGAGGCCGGTCGCAGCTACACCTGCCCGGCCGGCTCCAGCGGCCACGATTGACACCTATCCCATTATATACGACCATCGGCAGACGGAAAAAATCCGAACAATAGTCCGATCGCAGCCGCATGAGAACTTATTATTAGCCCTTCATAAGGGCATTCATTTTTACATCTTCATACAATCCTGGCCATTAACCGAGGCGTGTGGGCAGTGGGCTCGCAGCTAAATAAAACTATTGTTGCGCCTAACAAAACATCCAAGTGAACATCTTCATAAAACGACGTCTCAGTCTATCCATTGTTACGAAAGGTTACGTTCCCGTCGCCGAGGCTATATTTTAGACGTAAATTTATTGCCAATTTCAGGGAATGTTTACCAAAAAGTGAGTGAATGGGGGGCGAGTGAATTACTTATTGTAATGAAATAAAGGAGACCAGATTGAAAGCGTCCGATGAAAGCCGACGTTCGGGCTGGAGAACAGTTTGATGGTAATGATTTATGGCGACAGAAGCACGACGCGATTTTAATGCGCTAATGTTAAGAAAGATAAATGTGACGACTTTGTAAAGCTCGCGGAAAATAAATAATGTTCTCATCTATTTTATTAATATAAAACTGACACAATCGCTTTCAGAGTAGAAAAATATGGGCGTTTCAAAGGAAGAGTGTAAACAAAAGTTGAAGTTGTACAAACAGACGATGCTTGGGGCGTTCAAATTGCATCCGACCTCATAACTGCAGTTAACCGCAGGTGTGAACAAAAACGTGCAACCGCTGAAAAGCCGAAGTAACCTCAAACTCGTTTGCAGAGCAATCATCCTAGATGCTGGTCTATATTTAGATGTGAGCATCAAGAACAGGATTATGACTGCAAGGTGCAGTCTGTCCACGCGCGCCAGATTTGTCTTAATTTTTTTGTAACATGACTTGTTACAATGTTGTTGACTTCGGAGAAAATTCAATGCATTCATTAGTAGGTAATCAGAAATGCACAATATCATTAACAAAGTAAATTAAACGTACTACGTAGCAACTAAATCGTCTTCTGTTAACGACAGTAAACCACTAATGATTGTGGACGGAGAACATTTGGGGGCGAAACTGAACCTTCCGGTTATGAGACTGTATCGCAGCCCGCAGGACGAGCAACTTCGTTAGCCGCTCCTGTAATGACTGGCTTAATTCGACATAATTACGATTCCTGCAGACGTGGGCCAGAGAAATTTATCGACGCTACTCTTTGAGAAACATGTTTGCGATATTTCGATCGCGTTTCACTTATTCAAAGTAAAGTGTAGGCCGTTTACAATACCGCATTAAGACATTTTAATGTATTCAAGGAGCTATAAAATCTCGACTAAATAATCGTTTTATATGTTTTTAAACGCGCCCTAATTGGTATGCACGGAGCCGAAGCCCTTCCCATCACGAAATTACAATATCCGCTCATATTTAATAAACAACATTATGTTTTGGAATCACGTCCGCATCAGTCATCCTTTCCAAAATCGCTACTTTTAATCAGAAGTGACTCGAGCAGTTAATATTCGCGATTCGCTCAGGACGCGGCACGACTCAAGACATCCGCCATTTTAATATTCTCTGCGAAACAAAGAATTCTCTTTATTCGAAACTTTTCCCTTTAGGTGCATATTGCTTCTTTTCGGGGTGTCGCTTAGACATTCTGTCAGTCAGTTTGAAATAATTCAGATTAAATACACCTACCGCGCGCCGGTGCCCGCTGAATGCTAAGGAGAGGCGCCGCTCGCCGCCCGCTGGAATTGGAAATGAGTGTGGTTGTTTTGTTTTAATAAACTCATATATTTGCCTTCAAAGTAAAAGCTTTTTATTTGATTTGTTCTCTGGGCAAACGATTTCCAGTTACACGACGATTAGGGTCAGAAGTTCGTTCACAAAACGCGAAGTTGGGTTTGAGTTGGAAACACTCATCGAAATAGCTCCTTTTATTGGACAACATACCATTGTGCTGATGTGAATTGTTTCACCCATCGTTTATTTCAATCGAAAACAATTTCCATTTCAACATTAAAATTTGACGTTATTCTCAAAATTTAAATTCGCTACATATTGTATACATAACAAAGCCTTAGTGACTAAAATTCAGGTCTTTGTCAATATTGTTCAATAAGTAGAAATTACGAGATAATAGAAACATTTCGAACATGACTGTCTGCGTTGTAAAATTATTATTTGGAAAGCAAACAGAAATCGTATTAAGTTCAGGGCGCCTGTTATTTTACTCCAGGTTACTACTGACGCTGTTATTACAATTCGAATTAGAAATATTACGTCTAGACTGGAAGAACGTTGCGAGAGCAAAACGAATGCGCTGCGAACGGTGGGCGAGATGGTATGCAACGCAGGGAACACCGGCCAGCCTATTGTTAGCGTGATACAGCGCTGTAAATTCCCCGCAAACTACCAGCTCTAGCATTTATCTCACTGCAATATAATTATTTGATATAATTATCCCATAAATATCAAGCGTTGTTGCGGCGAAATAAAAGGACGCCACTAATGCTAATACTGATTTGTGTTTCGCAACGTTACGTGCGAAGCGACAACAAATTAATTTGAATGTTTATCATTGGCTATTCGGTTTATCTGATACTAAAATGGCCACTATCGCGCCAACGTTTGTTCGTGACACACGAGAGTAATTTTTTTCTAGTCTAGTGACCGCAGCCGGGGAGTTAGGGCTGAATAGCCGAGGGAGTTAACGGGCGTCTCTTTGGCAACGGTTATTTCAATCTACACCTTTTGAAATCTACACCTTTTTTTACTTATCATTTTATAACCTAAAACGTTTCATTACGTAAGTTTGAGTAATGTATGTATACGCTGCAATATCGATTATCCTGCGGTGCCGTGTACTATTTAATAATTACACAGTATGCATTCACGCCTCTAACTTTCTTCGACGAACGTTTTAATTAAGTCGCATTGTTCGTCGAACCGGAGCGTGACTTTAAAAAACTCGGCCTCCGTGCGTTTGAAATCACTCAATTTAACGTGCGCTTATACCTTTTGTTTTGTTGCTCTTTGTAGTAAACCTTCATTATTATACCAATATTAATATTACTTATATTACGTTACTTTCGTTTCATTATGTGTATCTAAATATAGCTCACTTTTACGAGTGTTACTAGTACCGTTGTAATCAAAAAGAACACATACACTATTATAAACTTAGTAGATTAAAAATAGTACACCGTTATTCTTTGAATGAGAGAGTCAAACACGCTTCTTTATTGATTTGTTGTTGTGATATTGCGATCCGTTTGAATGCCTATTAATTCTTGACAACAATGGACGTGCCCGAGCTGCGCCATGTTTCCCATCTCGCACTCTTTATTGTTGTTTATAATTGATTTTTTATTTCTTCGATTGTAAGATTAGCTTTAAGTGAAACACGAAATAACGTTAAAGAGAGACAGCCAAATTCAATCTGAACTCCTAAGTAAACACCGCAAAAGACGCCGAGACGCAGCGTAGACAGAAGAAAAACAAAACTCAGGAGCTCGATCAACGCTGCCAGGGGTGAACAGAAATCAAACTCTAAGTAAAAAAGGATGAGAATATCCCATAAATTACACCTGCCTCGATGAAATATCAAGAGGAGATATTGTTTTAAAAGTAAGTCCCGGGCGGGTGATTACGGCTCGGCAGCTAACCCACACTTGGAATTCCGATAGTTTTTGCGCCACTAAAAACTGATATTCCGTTCGGTCGCGTTCCGTCCGCCGTATATTGAGTTAATGTCGGTCGTGATTGTAGAGCCGTCCCTTTTTGTTATGAGGGAACGAGTGAGACGGCGTTTTGTTTCAGTCGGGGTAACTTGGAATCGCATTTTATGGTAAGTTGGCGAGACGGGCAGGTGCATCGCGTACACCTGCGGCCGGCGGTCGAGCGAGATGCGATCGCGGGAACGTCGAACTCTGCCGACGAGTATCTTGGGATAGATAAAGCCGTCCACATAATTCTGTGTCCAATGTTACATAAATTAAAAGCGTGGAAATGCGAATGGAACAACCACTGTTCTGCTTAACATTTATATTATTCTAGATTCTGTGTTTTGATACTAAAATCGTGACAGACTGTTCAGACAGATCCAGTATATGACCCTGTTTTGTTATTCGTAGAAGGATATAAATAAACTAAGAATTTATAGTGTTTACTGTCCCCGGTTCTCGAAAATAATAAATTTCATATTGTATGTATGTAAGGCATTGATTATTACTATCTGTAAACTAATATATAAAATACTGTACTAACTAGCACTAGAAATAGATCAGAACTATTACGTAGGAGCCGTTTGTTAGTCAATATTCTGTATCAAATTCAACCGATACACATACCATAATTATTTTAAGTACGGACACAGAAATACAAGACAAAGCCAAAGCCACGAAAACTTCCTATAATAAACCTTATATCACAGTCAATAAGAACGAGGGTTGATAACTAATAAGTATTGAAACAGTAATTGACATAAATAAGGTTGCATTTCTAGCGAACAACTTGTTAATAGGGGTTCGTGTCTTGTACCATGTTAACACGCTATCACACTCAGGACAACTCGTATTTACTATAAAGATACTGGTAGTTGAGCAAATATTAGCCAATCTCAGTACAATTTCTCTGTGTAACCGCAAATACGTATCGGATAGATATTTGCATAAACAAGTTCCATTCTGGAAGTAAAATGAACCTATGATGTCATGTAGTCACTCGCGTGATACACAGTAACTATTTTATCTTAAGTTTGAACTCTTTTAATAAAATAATGTGAAAGAAACTCATGTACTGTATCAACCCAAAGTGAGATAATGAGAATAACCCGAAACCCCAAAAGCCCGTTTAAGCCGAATAGCCAGAATAGAAGAAGAATAGCAAAAGAAACATGTACTTAATTGTAAAAATAGAGGTATAAATAATAGAATTACATTAACCGCTATAAACAAGCCGTCTATAAAGGATAATAAAACTATAGAAAGAAGAAAAAGTATTATTTAATATGTAACTTTTGTGACATTAAAATGATATGTAAATCTTTTATTCCAATTTTGTTTGCTACCTTAATATTTTGGTACAAAGTTAGATCTTCAACAACTTTAAATAACGAGGCAGCCTGCCGCCTGCCACATCGAGTAAGTTGTTGGGTTTGATGGAAATGTATAGAAAACTATGTCTGCAAAGTTTGAAGGGCTGAGTTGTTTAAAGCCAAGATTTATTTAGCAAGATTTTAATTTTGTTGCCGACAATGTCGACATTTCCATTAAGAAAGTTAAAGTTAAAATTATAGGAAATGATAGAAGTTTGTAATCATAGAAAATCATAATTTAAATTATCAAACTACGTTATCTTTATTTTGTTCATGAAGTAGTTTTGTTTGAACATGCCATGTCAAGGTTAAAAAAGAATATGCATTCAAAAAATGCAAACACAAGTCACGATAAACATAAAAAGATTTTCGTACTAACCAAATGAAGGTGAATGCAGTTCTTTTGTCTTTATATACATATAATAAATACCCTGAGAGTGCCTACCTTAAACGTTTTTCAGAATAACATAAACCACTATAAGTCTATTTCACGGGTGTGGGAATAGGGGTCAAAAACTGCCTGTATCTGAAGAATAAGCTCTCCCGGAGATTTGAAACATGCCTTGAATCTTTCTAAAGTTACCTAATTAATTATACTGGCTATTATTATCCATCCAGTTAAAGACTAGTCATATAAATCATTAAAATATATCTATCTATTGAAGTGAAATGTGATTAAATTAATAACGTTATACTCAAACAATAAAGCAAGCAGAAATTTGAAGAAAAATATATTTTTTTTATTAAAGCAAAACGAATCGTGTAAGAATGACAGAGATTAATGGCGAAGTAGTATTACTTTGATCTTTTATTGTAAGTCGAGCATTCCTAAAACATTAATGAGTACTAACACAAACGCCTATTCTTCGGGCATATTTCATATACGGTTCGATGTTTCTTAAACGATAAATTACAAAAGCCATTACAGATTGTGATGGCTTGAGAGGAACGATATAATTAGTTGCCCTATGCCTTGTACAATTTGCTATTGCGGTGCTATTACATATACTGGCATTATAAGAAAAACCGTTATACGGACTAGGGTATCTTGAACGAAATTGCAAAGATCTAAAAGGTCAGGCAAATGGTGCATTGTACGCGGAAAGTCCAACAGAATACATGAATACTGGTAGGTAAAGTTATCAATACATTTATGCTAACCATACTAAAATTACAAGTTTGAAAGTGAAGTGTGTTATAATTTTTTTGTTCTTAACTTTGTATGATACGGGACGAGTAAACTTGAGAGCGTCAAATAGTAATGAGTATAGATAGCCACAATGTCATAATAATATTACAATAATAAATAACTAGACTCTTATAATAATTTGAACCTCTCCAAACGTGTGGGTGTAGAAAATCCTTTTAGTTGGAACAAGAGAAATTGCATTGACCAAGTAAATGACTATTATTCTCGGAGAAAGCACGACTATCCCTTGAAGGAGTGTTACCAACATTTATATATTTCCTGGAATCCAGCTCCCGGATTTATTTCACCACTGCTCGTCTATCCCCCAGCAGCATTTATCAGATTAACGTCGTCTTGCAAAAGTGGTAGCTTTGAAAATCCACCGTGTACAATTTAATTAATTTGTAAGGTGTTATTTTTGTTGTATATAGTTCTTAGTTTTTATATGTATATACTCATTTTATTTCATCTCTTTCTATAAATCTCCACTAATATAAAATTTTGTAAGTTCAGCTATAGAAAAGAAGAAAATTTTAACTGAATATAAAAATTCCGAAAATAGAAAATTTGCATTTTGTTTTAAGTTGTCCATAAATTATTAAAAATTTGCACATTTTATTGAATTAATAAATAAACAATCAAAGCAAATAGGTAAGGACTTTAAATGTTTAAATTAATGCTGTTTTCAATTTAAACAATCCGTAGCGAACGGTTAAACCCGACCGTAGAAGTAGTTGGTATATCCGGAGTATCCGGCGATCGGAAGAGGCGAATTCTGGCCGGATATTGAATATTGATCGCACACTCTTAACCCTGATGTATCGCCGTCGTTACCGGCCCTCGAGGGACGATAAAGGGATATTTGCCGATTATTCAATTGTGTTCGGTAAAAAACACAATATCACAGAAAATTTTGACCCTCCACCATAACTCTGATTGCTTATTAACGGCACCAGAATTGAATTCAACGATATTATCAATATGAAAGTTTGTTACTAAATCACGAGAAATTATTTCAGGTATATTGCATGCCGGAATGAAGCAGTTCCAACTGGGTAGTAATTTGATGTTAGGTATAGAAAAAAACGACAAGAAATCAAGGGCCACTGCTAGTAGATTAGATATATTAAAAAAACGCAATGGGACAGACAGAGACAGAGAGACCACTGATCATCACGAGCTAGTATTGAATATTCGATACAAGCTCTACTAGTTTGAGTATTTTTAATAACCCGACCTTTTTTCGATGTCAATATTCGATGTCAAACTTGAACGACTGGAAACCATCATTTCCGATGGTCGTTTACGACACCAATTAGTTAAACACGAACTAGTTTTGTCAAAATACATTTCAAACATTGTGGAACTTGTTTGTTATGGAATTTACAAATTACTTAGACGCCCCGCGGTGATACTGGCGCAATCCCGTTGTTTCCGTTCTCATGGGAATTTTTAGAAATGATGATGCCTCACTTCGCAACCGAGTTGCTATCAGGGACTGCAAACTTTATGTAAATAAAACAGCTAGGAAGTAACAGCTATCTGAAATGCTTTGAAAGTAAATATGGCCGGCATTGAAATTTTATCGTACAATATTTTCATGTCAGCTTGTTTTTATACCTATCTCAAAGAAATTGGATTATTATCATGTACCACACGAATGTCAAGCTATTCAGATTCTTTCTGTAATATAAGCTCCGAATGCAAGCTATAAAATATTCAAAATGTGTTTCTTATTAAGTATAGCTTACAAAGCTTAGTGTAGGCTTGTGTGCCAATAAGTAATTCATATCAACCATGTATACGTGACTTATTTTCTAAGTACCAAAAGCTCTTTCCACTCACGGTACGCACCCCTTGAAATACAATATTCCTTTAAAAAAATACATACTTCGTAACAAATGTCCCTAGGGTAAATGGTTACCGTACTTACCGTCACCTATAAACGGGGCTAGTTTAACTTTTTGAAGTTTATTCTAATGTTAGTGTATATTAAAGCGGCCCCAGATAGAACACCACTTATTTGAACACTTATTTAATTGCGTAGTGTTCTTTGACTTCGTTCATATTTTGAACAAATCTTAGCATCTTAGCCTGCGGTTTCAGAACGCCTTCAAAGAAGTATTGGAATATTTTTACTGTGCCTGGCGTCTGCTTTACTGAACAAATAGTTTTATTATTGTAATGGTATTTGTTCAGTAATTTTTATCTAAACTTAAACCTGAGCATAAGGCCAACTAAAAAAAAATTTATTTATTTTATTCTTTTGACTTTGTCCGCTGAAGTTAATATTAAAAATAAATAAAACGTTTGGAAAGTTTGTTGGTAAGCCGATGAAAGTCGAAATTGTGTACATTAGTGGTTGTAAAATGCATCATTAAAATTATATTGTGGCTCTTAGTAAACATAAAATAAACGGAACTGGCACCGTGATTTAAGTGCCAGTCGAAATGTAGTGTCATAAAGTTGAGTAAAGTGACAACGTCTAACATTTTTATGTTATGCATATATTATAGATCTGTGTACCGACAGATTTAATACACCTGTAGCCCAACTTGACGGCGAAGTCAATTCTCTCTATACCGGGTTACTTTTGGACCCCCCGCCAAAAATAGACATGATTTAAGGAAAGTTATAAAAAAATATTTGGTAAAAAAAAAAGATTTAAAATCCACATTTTACAGTCAATTTTTTAAATCTTACATTTCTAGAAACGCTCGGTCACCCCTGTTTGTAAGATTTTGAAAAAAATAAGTCAATAAAATAATTTATTTTTATTTCATAAATTCATTGTACTGCTGCTATAGAATCATCTAAAAAAATCCGGGGCTGGGGGTCCGAAAGTAACCCTGTAGGTAAGCACATCTTCTGTTGTAAATGTAAACAATAAAACTAACAATAATTGTAACAATACTGGCCTGCAGATTAGTTTCGTATGGTAATTATTGTGTGATATTTTTTAATTGTTTCATAACTGTGATGGCAAAGGTGAGGTTGCTGTTTCAGATTCATATCTCCAACCAAATAAATACTTGTAAATTCTCTGCTCATACAAGTCAGACAGTGTCAGTATAGTAATAATAAATAATAATTATGTCTAAAGTATACGTATAAACTTCTATTTACACCTTCATAAAACAGATTTTAAGGTATGAGTATAAATAAACTAACATCACATTAATTAAATACGTAAAATCACAGCCCTATTCGAGGAACGAAATTGTAAATTATAAGGTGATCCAACCACAGAGTTCTCGAAAGTAAAATGTTTATGAATGTAAGAAGAAAGTTTCGAGTTCGCTGCGAACTTTTAACGCCTTTCCGTGAACCCGGGATTACACGGGAACCGCGTTAGGTCAACCGTCGCGAGCCAAGCGATAATGGAATAAAATTGTGAACTTTTTACATATAGACTGCTAAAATCATAACTCTTTTTTGCTTTGATGTAGTCGAATTAAAGTGATACTTTTGTTTGAACCACAAAAATCATTTTACGCCAGCAAAATATTTTTCTATTGATTTGTTCTCATTCATTTTCCCAAAATATGACACAAATGTTGAGATTAAATTAAATAACCATTACGTCATATTTATTTAGGTACTATAGAACTTTTATTGACTAGTAGTTTAGAATTCAACAAATTATGCACATACTTTAGACACTTTTTTTTTATATGAGTTAAAATTAAAAACGGAGACTACTGATTAATATGATAAGGTAAAAAATAAATTTCATTACGTAAAAGGGCTTTGAGGGATAAAGAACGTTCTTTCGTTCAACACGTTTCAGTAACATGTTTTGCCTGAACAACCATTGGAAGTTTTCATGATTAACATGAGTTTATTCACCGGCGGAATACCACATTTCAAGACGGAACTTAACAATGCCGCGGGCTGTTTTTGATTCCTACATACGAAATATAATCGGCTGCGATCATACTGCGAGTATCATCACAATTTTTAAATCCACACGAAGTTGTCTTTAATAAATAACTATTACTTTCAAAAATCGTTAACTTCGTCCTTTTCTTCAACAGATAAAATTCTATAAATATAAACTTATAGTTACAATACAAAACTCTTTACTGCATCAATAAAATTTACATAATCAAGGACAATCATAATGTCAGATTATACAAAAGGCAGCCTTAAGCAATTTCTTCCAGGCAACCTTAAGTAAAGGAACAAATCTGACATAGAGAAATGCTGATGATGGCGGTAAAATGTTTAATTATTCTTAACGCATTTAAAAGACTCGATTATTTTTACTTTGTCTTTTCCGAATACATTTGTAAAGTTCAATGACAATGTGTAGTTAGGTATGTGATGATATTAGAGCAGAACGAACATAATGAAGTAAATTTGCAACATACGCACTACAATTACTGTTAAAAAGGAAACCGCATTTGATGCGGTTTCCACAGAAACCCAAAGATGAATAGAGCCCACTTTCTTTGAACAGATGATACGTATGTCATAAATTAAAAGAGATATATTTAAATCTTCCTTTGTTACTTATTTTTACAAAAATCCCTAAAAAAGTACTTTTTCGTACCGTACCTAAATGAAGCTTTTCTGTAGTTAAAATTTAGAAGTAAGTGATTACTGAATACAAAATAACTTAGTTTGCATCACAATTATAAAATGGCGCCAAATATTATCAAAACAAAATGGCGGTGTGCATTGCGCACGCGCCTTTACATAGCCGACGGTTAATATCGAAAATAAAAATGGATCGCTCTGACAGACTTCCAATTAATCGTAATAATTTGAGTCCAATGGTTACTTGCAAGTAAAAAATTAGACGGTTTGTTCAAAACACCTGTGGCCTCCGGGCAAACGGACTCATTCCATTTCTGGTACACTGACGCTTCACTTGTATATTTATTAACCTCCTCGGATGTTGAAAGAGATGTTGTACGAAGTGTACAATGCCTCGGCTGGCTTTATTGGATTGGATTTAATTTATTAGAATGGGCACAGTACACGTACAAGCATGTATGGAATAAAAATATGGGATTCGATGCGTGATTTACTTATCTATACTTTGATGACAAGAAACATAAAATTTATAACAAATCATGTTTTTAAAATTTTCTATATATTTGCAAATTTCGATAATCTTTATTACACACCCAATTAAATTAATGTCTTCAGTCGTAAAATATAAAATTCGACACCACTATTAATAACTTGAAATCCGCTTTTCGAAATAGCCTCAAAACAGCTATTTTAATATAAAACAACTTTTAACGTAGATTATCTAATTTCAAATGGTTAATTTAATGAGAAACGAATATTAAGTGCATCGGGTTCCTACTCATTTCACTTGTGAGTAAATTGGATTTTATACAATCACCCGGTCATTAAATTCGTTAATTAGTGACCTAACATCCAACTATGCGTGATTTTATTTTAAAATTTCCATAATATGAACAGTTACGAGTTTGTTAAGCGAGCGTAATCAGGTTGATACAGTTTGTACATGTTTTAATTTGTATAACGAAATAATCATTGATTTAATTACCGGAACAGATTTTAGTATACGAGCAAATGATTCAGCCATGTTTGATAAATAATTTAAATGTACCTACATATCCGTCTTTAAATTATAATATTTAGGATAAAATATTTACCAATTATCAAAATATACATGTTATTACGCATTCACAACAATTTCATAAACAAATACTTATTTAATAAAACGTATCATGAATCATATGGAATGAAATAGAACATGCAAGCGTTCGTTGCTTCATTAAAATTACAAACAAATTAAAATTGTATGAAAATACAAATTCATTACTAAACTTTCCACAATTAGACCTCGATAAACAAGTAAAAAAAACTATTCTGAACGTACTTTACAATGACAGGACATTGCAAATCTATCTATCAATCTCTACTTCTATGATCAATCTAATAATACAATATCTGTCACATGAACTAACATTTCTATCAATTTACAACTTTTATCTAACAAATACGGCTTTACCATTATTGCCGACCGTACGCTTGTTTGCCACCATTGTGGTATAAAAATAATAATATTTTAAAAAAAGCTACCATAATAATATTCTAGACGTTATGAAATCAGTTCTACGTATTCATAAAATTATCTATTGCTAATTTTGGTAACAACAGTCTTAAAATTTAGTCACATTAGGATCTCAAATAGCTCTACCTACATGAACATTGCAACTTATCATTAACTAAGATACCTACACAAAACTTAAAAATTAATAAATAAATGTTTTTACTTATTTGACCATAAAAGGAACTCCTTATTTAACTTAATAATTCTTATAAACTATATACTTTATTACACACATCAGGTTATTGATTGACTGACGCGAAGCGACGTATAGGGCGGTCGTTGTTAGATCAATTTAATTTTTACAACCTACCATCAAAGTGGACCGAATGGACCCACTAATTGGTGGTAATAGAAGACTCTTGGACCTTCATGTATGTTAATCTCCAATATTAGTTACTGTAGCGTAAGATGGTAACCTCTAAGTTGATGGAAGGTTGAGATATTTTTATAACGATGCCCACAAATTTGGATAATTATACACAAACATTTCGGTTTCAAAATAAATTGTCACTCATGTACAGATTCTTCTGACATGAAAATATAGTATATTTTTTTTGATTCATTTTCTTTTCACGTGTAATTTTCTTAACAATTTGATCACTTCATCACAAAAAAGAATCTTGTTTTTCGCGTGTTTCCCGCAATTAGTGTCAACTGATGGTAAATGTTTTCTAACCACCTAGCGGTCACTGGTTTGGCTTAACGACTTTTATCTTTCGAGAACAGTCGGTACCGTCAGATTAACTTGTATTAGACACGGAGGAGGTTTGATTTATTCCAGAGGAACATCGGTTATGAACAGCCAAATAATTTTATATGCTCGTCAACATCGACGACGAGACGCTCTCAGTTTAATAATAAAATGTTACTTTATCAAAGTCTACAATTTATTTCAAAGACAAAATTGCCTACATTTAAAGGGGCGACACGTCTCACTTTACCGTAAAGTCAACTCAACAACTAGTTTTCCAATTAAAATTTCAGCGAGCAGGTACCGGGTGGCCGCGTAGTTTTACAAAGTTTTTAAACATTAAAATTTTCTTAAATGAAACTCTGTTTGAGTTCATAAGAGATGAGTTTAAAATCTTTATACACAAATTGTAAATTAAATACTGAAATGCCCGTAGAAATTGTGACGCATTTTAATTAACATTGTAAGTTAAATAACGATGACTGGTGCCTGTTTTGGTGTAAAAATTTCGTGCTTTGGAAATAGTCGTCGGTGGCGACTGATACGTTAATGTTTTTGTTTTTATACTACTAAGGTGGCAAACATGCATACGGTCCGCCTGATGGTAAGCAGTCACCGTTACAGACGCTTGCAATCCCGTGGGGGGTATCACTCGCGCTTTGCCGACCTTGTGCCCGAGCGGAGCACTAATAAGTACTCGCTCCTTATAAATAACCATATTGTTTCCGCTGATGATGAGGTAGCTGATGCTTTTCAGGACTTTTTTGCAGATATTCCTATACAAACGACTAAATTCTTGAACTCTTCCCACACACTTGCGGATGAAATTCTTAGGTCGAACGTTCCCGAGCCTACAACAAGTTTTTCGTTTAATTTTATAAATGCTGATACAATCCTCAAAACTTTTAAATCTCTGAACATCAAAAAGTCTTAAGTAATATTATAGATATCATAGCACCACATTTGGCTTTAAATTTCAATGAATGTATTTCAGCTGGCATTTTTCCTGATTTAATGAAAGTTAGTAAAGTCATACCACTTTTCAAGAAAGGGTGTAGTAAGGATCCTAATAATTTTAGGCCAATATCTATTTTGCCAGCCCTCAGTAAAATTTTTGAAAAAATAATACTTGACCAACTACTACCCTATTTTCAAAATAATCGGTTGCTTCACCCGCGTCAGTATGGTTTCACTAAAGGTAAATCCACAACGGATGCAGCTGCCATGTTATTTAAAGTTATCGTGGAAGCTTGGGAGGAAAGCATGAACGCTGTTGGTGTTTTCTGCGATCTTTCCAAGGCTTTTGACTGCGTTGATCACAAGACCTTAGTTAAGAAGTTAAAATTCTATGGCTTGGACAGTTATTCAATCAGTGTCATGTCCTCCTACCTTAACGCCAGAATTCAGAAAGTGAGAGTAAATGAAGCGACCTCTGCAGGCTGTCCTACTAGTATAGGCGTTCCCCAGGGCTCAATTCTGGGCCCTTTTCTCTTTTTAGTCTATATTAATGACTTGCCTTATGTAACTCATAATTTATGCGACACTATTTTATTTGCAGACGACACTTCTTTGATTTTTAAAGTAGACAGAAAAAATTCTAATGTCGATAACATTAACAAGACGCTGTCTCTTCTACTACAATGGTTCACTGTAAATAATCTGGTACTGAACGCCAATAAAACCAAATGCATAGCCTTTACACTCCCGAATGCAACCCAAGCTATTAGTCAGTCATCAGTCGTTATTAACGATGAAAAGTTAGAAATGGTTGAAACGACTACTTTTCTGGGCATTGTACTTGACAGTAAACTACAATGGCATCATCATATAAAAACCCTAGCAGGTAAACTTAGTGCGGCTGCTTTCGCTGTTAGGAAAATTCGACTGTTCACCAATGTCGACACGGCACGACTAGTTTATTTTAGTTATTTTCATAGTTTGCTGTCGTACGGCATTCTACTCTGGGGTAAAGCAGCGGAAATCGATTCGATTTTCGTGCTGCAGAAACGTGCAGTGCGTTCTATTTATAAACTTGGTTACCGGGTGTCTCTACGCGAGTTTTTTAAAGCCACCAATATCCTCACGGTGGCATCACAGTGCATTTTTGACAGCATCATGTTTGTTCGTAAAAACATTCATGATTATAACCAGGTGTGCGATGTTCATAGTTTTAATACGCGTAATAAGAACAAATTAGCTGTTCCTAAATTTAGGCTGAGAAAAGCGGGAAAGTCTTTTATTATTCAAGGCTTGCGTATGTATAATAAAATTCCCGATTACATTAAAAACCTCTCCAATAATAGCTTCAAATTAAATGTTAAAAAATTCTTAATCAGTAAAGCCTATTACACTATTAATGAGTATTTAAATGAAAAGTCTCCATGGCCCCTATGCGAAAATGAAATGCTCAAACTTGTCATTAAAAGCCAGTCAATGTTCGATAAACTCCATAAATAATAAATGTTCGTTATCATATTTTTTCTCATAATATCAATGGACACACGTCGTGGTGTCATCTAAATAGTGCTGCATTTTCATTATACTTTTAATTCTTTTTGACGGGGTTGTTTTTGTGAATGGGCTCTTCCGGGATTACGGTCGCATCGGGAGTCGGGTCGCTGTGTTCCCTCCAATATTGTTCATAATATTGTTGATGGTGAGCTCAGTGATGGAGGCTGGCGGGCCGACTCTCAGTTGTGGTTGTCATCTTGGGGGACTGGTCTGCTCGCTTTATTAACATCTACATATTCGACATATTTAGGATTTGACCATAGCGCTATTTGGATCGACATCCCGCGTTTTTAGCTTGATTTCTGTATGTACCTGGATCTGTATTTTATTTATTCTTATAAATGTACTTATACATTGTAACAAAAGAGTGAAAGGAAAAAAAATATTGCTAAATGACAAAAAAGGCCGTAACCGGGTTTCTTTCGCCATTTCTTTTACCGGTGGCCATTTTGCTTGTGTCCGAAATGGTGGTAGTATATAACGTAGTATATTCTCTTTATACATATATACAAATTGTAAATGACAAGAAAAAGTGCCTGTGAAGGTCTAATTTCTGAAATAAACGATTTCATTTCATTTCATTTCATTTCATTGTAAAAAGTGGTGCTCTGAAGACCTTCACCGTAGGAACACAGCACGGCCGAAACCAATGCTATTTGGCTACGATCTTCTGTAAGGTGGAGGTCCTTTCCCAGACGGGTCGCTCCGATTTGAGCGGATTATCCGACGTGCCCTACCTCTCTGAAGTTAAATTAGTGAATGTCAAAAAAAATCTTTATATGTGAAAAAATTTTGATGGTAAACTGAAATAATAATTTGTCATCTTAAAAATAAATTAAGTACGGTTCGGTAACAAACATAAATACGATCTTAGGTACTTGTAAAGGTTTTTGCTTGAGGAGTTTTCCTGAAAGAGCCCAACAGTAAATTAGGATACAAGACTAGAGGAAGGTCAGATTGTGCGCCACGCTCCAATTCACTTGTTTGTTACCAATATTTGCCAAGAAATACTTGGATTCCTTGTAACATTCCCGAATTCATTTTGTTTGAAATATCAGATATCATATTATAGTAGCCGATAATTTCTGATATTTCAAAAAATATTAGTAGAATCATTATGTTTTTTAAATATTAATAAAATGAAAAATTTTACCACCTCGGTCTAAGTGAATTTCGGAAAATTATTAGGGACCCTAACAACTATTAAAAAATATCATAATGTAGAGTCTGGTACTGTCAATAAGTATTAGAATTTCATCTGTAATTGTGGGCTATTATGCTTGCTTAGTTGTACACAGTAGCAGGTAGATGGCGAGACACTGCCGACTTGCAGTTTATAAAAATTAAAAAAAAATTATCCACTACAAACCTTTCCGTTAGCTCAGTTGGGTTAGATCACTCAGCCGGATTTCGAGAGGTCGCGATTTCGAATTCCACCTGGGGCAGAAGTTTTTATAACGGGATGTGTTTGTAACTTTTCACGCAAAAACAGCTCGATATATTTAATTGTTCTTTTTATATAAAAACTTTTCAAAACGATTTGTTTAGATATATTCCGTTTAAGGTCTCTAAAGTGGAAATTCCACACGTGCCTTGCTGGACATCGATTCTCTGCTTGATTCCACCTGGATACTTCAATGTGATATTCCATTTTGGGTATAGAGTGAATATATAAAATTAAATCTAGGACACCATAACAAATATGGTTCGGAATAAAATTTAAGTTAATGGTAACGTTTTTGTATTTTTTAGAATTATCAATTATAGTAATGATTTAATTTAACTAGAAAAGTTAAAAACAGGGTTAATTTTTGATCTCTAACTAGAGTCTTAATAAAGTTATATAAACGGATAATATTTAACAAATCAAAATCTTACTTTATTATCGTCATTACATTGGATAGTGAATACCATCACTACGTATAAAATGTAATTTCAAATTCTTATGTAAATGAACCCTATACTTTTGCAAAAAAAATATGAATACCTTAAAAATGAACCGTTTATGAAAGATATAAATTACTTAGAACGAAAAAGTTTGTAAGAAAGAAATCACAAAAAGTGGAAAAATGGAACAGAACCAATTCCACGGATGGTTAGTCATTAAAGTTTGGAAGTTTTTAGGCATATTTTATGGTAAGCCTGTCATAAATCTGACGTGGAAACATAATTAAAATAGAAAGGTATCATTTAGAATAATAGATTTATCTATTATAATTTAATTTAAAACTTTTGACCCTTTAGCCGCCGAGGGTTTCATGCGCCATTTTGACAGTTCCATTTTTATTTAACGCCAATAATTTTATCGGCTCCGTAGCTGATCAGTTCAATTATTCTTGTGAAAGGATGTCAGTGTAGGAGTTCTTTTTCAAATATTATTTCTGTCCATCCGTATTATTAATAAATGTTTTTTTTTCCTTTTTGTCTTCTCTCTACGTTTGAGCTATTATTGTTTTTGTGCTACGTCACTCTCTATTATACAAAATTTCGATTTGTATCCCTGTTTCACGGATTCCTTTTAAGGTTCTATTAGCCTATATATGAGATAAATAGGAATTTTTAGTTTGTTTTTTCGACAATTAAATAAACTGTGAAAACGTAAATTTTGTGTATGAATTCTACGATTGATTTATTGATTTTTTCAAGTAATCGAGATAATAGTGCTGAAGAAATTATACCCAAATTGCCCAAACCCAAATTTGGATGTGATTTTGAAATGGATGTACATAGAATTTTATCAAAAACGATTCCAAGCGTATAATATACTAGGAATAGAGTCATTTTAATTAATAATTTTCTAAATTACCTTATTATTATAAAACCTGTCAAAAATATTCGTTTTCGCTATGCATAATTATGTTCCTAAAAATATTAAGCGATCAGTTACTAGTTTAAACATTAATTTTTATATTTTATGGATGTCCACGTAAAATGAAAGTATCATTTTCAGTAGTATTATTTTACAAGTAATAAATAAAACCCAAATCGCATGCTCCGTCGATACAAAACCGCGTATCATATTGATATTTCAGTCCTGTCACATAAATCATCGAAACCCCAAGTATAGATTACTATATTCCTCAATACGTAATGTTTATTCGAATATAAATATACCAGTTGGCTCACGTATCCGGTGTCATTGTCACATCCACTCTAATTTATGTTATACATTGTAACAAATGCTTGTAAGTAAACATATAATACTTGGAACTTTAAACTAAAAAACTTAATATGAAACTAAGAAAGCAGTGATAACACAAACAGAAGTAACAACCCTTTATCGAAAAGCAATAATTCTTATATGATTGACACAACTAAAGATAATAATACATTATTATGTTGTTATACACAAAATATATTTTATTATATACCTTATCATTACGTAATTAGCTACCGATATAATGACTTAGTTACGGGAAGGGTTAAACGTGTAATTACTAAACATACCTTATATCCAAATAGAAAAATTGTATTACAAATTATAGTCCATTCAGCGTCGGAATAACAAAGTCACCGAAATTAGATGGTGGTCCACAATGTAGCACATAAAATCCAGTTCGTAACACAACACACAAATCAGGTTAAAATAATTAATTACAATTTATGTTAATTACGAGATCGAGCGCGTTGCGAGCGCGTGATGGGAGAAAGGGACGTGCGTTCCACCAGCGAGTCAACCGTCAACTGCCGGTCTTTGCCTTCAACATTTCTAAATATACACCCCCCGACGCTTCCCGCGCACCCTATGAGCGCAACGCGTGTACCATGCAATTCTCTATAAATTTTCGCATAAGCTCCGAAGCCGCGCTGTCAAAAGCTGTTTTAGCTGAAAACGTAGCACCCCTCTGTAATTGAATTATCTGTAACGTGGATTTTTTTTTAAATTATATTAATTATGATGAAATATTTTCTTTGGTGATTATTTATGTTTATACGTTTCGTAATAAAGATTCGGTTAGAATTTCTTTATAATGAGCTTTACGAAGTATCGTAGGTTTATGTAGAGCTTTCGTAGCGACTACTTACGTAGGACAAACGTAACCCTAACGTAGAGCCCACGTAGAACTAATGTAGCATCTACATCTAGACCTCACCTAGATCATATAACATTGTGTTTTAGCATACTACGTTATGTGACTAGACTATTTCTAATTAGCTTAGGTATGTCGTTAGTTTTTTTGTGGTAAGTCCCACAGTCCCCACCGCATATTCCCCGGGCGGTGGGGCTGCTACAAAGCGCATTTTTCTGACGATAATAAAATATAAAAAAAAGGTATGTCATATTTTATATTTTTTGGTCACTCTATATTAACTTTAAGCATACTTTAAGTGAAGTCATAGTATTTTGTATCAGAGACTTAGAATATTTTATATTAAAGTATTTATTAAAAACTTTTATAGTCTTAGTATGTAGATTGAAGTATGAGTACTTAAAATAGCAATTTTTCATGTATATCAGTTGTTCTCAAAATGTGTATGGAGAATCTAAAATCAGCGGCTAATTTTGATATCCCGATCTAAGCATCCCGAGGTAGGCCGATTTCACTTGTATATACTTGTAAAACACTTGTAAAACTAGCTTCTGCCCGCGGCTTCGCCCGCGTGGCCTACTAACAATTAGCATATTTTTCTTCAGAAACAAATTCCGGTCCACGGCCCGGTACGGTACGGTTCCATCCGGTCCGATCAGTACACCCCTAGACGTCGTAAGAAACCTTTTTTTTTTTTTTTTTGTTTAAAGTCAGGAAAATGCACTACTGCATGTCCCGCCACTTGGGGGAAGCGACGGGGGTCTGTCGGGCTCGCCTCTCTAACCAATGAGGGATACCGACTAAAAACCTGACTGTCTGCCACCTTCTCCGCCTTCACGTGGCGGGGTCGCGGGCACTGGTGATACTTCCGCAACCCCGCCGGCGGGTGTCCGTGGACCCATCTTATTTGGGCACGGCTCTACAGCAGCGTGCGCGAATAGGCACGCTGCTCCAGTCGTAAGAAACCTACATTCCAAATTTAGAATCTCTAGACACAGCGGTTTGGGCTGTGCGGTGATATATAGTTAAGTCAGTCAGTCAGTCTGGACTTTGAATAATAATAATATAATAAATTCTAGCCTATTTATACAGTGAGGAGTTAGATGGCGTCGCTGCGTGTCGCACTATGAACACGCAAGTTAAGCGACGTCAACCCTAGCCAGCGTTTGGATGGGTCTCGTTATTTCGAGCTTCTCCGTGCTTCGGAAAGCACGTTAAGCCGTCGGGTGCCGTCGGTCCCGGATGTTGTCGATGGATGACAGTCGTTAAACCAAATCGGCGGCCTTCGGGCGGCTTGAAAATATCGGCCTCAGCTAATCCGCATTGGAGCAGCGTAGCAGAGTACGCTCTAATCACCTTCGATTGAAGGGAGACCCGTTTGCCTGCAGCTGGATGATTATGGGTTGATATGATGAATTTATACAGTGCCACCGATCTCTAGTACCACAGGTAATCTAGGCTTACCCAGCTTATGATAAGTACAATGGATATATTATTGTAAATATATTATACTTTTAATCAAATCGGAGCAGCCCGTCTGGGGAAGAACCTCCACCTTACAGAAGATCGTAGCCAAATAGCATCTCGGCCATGTTGTGTTCCTACGGTGAGTACGTTCTCCAGAGCTCCACTTGGGAGGGTTAGGAGGGTTGGCAACGCGTGAGTGCCTCCCTCATATTGCAAGCGTCTATAGGCTACGGTGACGGCTTACCATCAGGCCGACCGTATGCTTGTTTGCCACCTTTGTGGTATAAAAAAAATACTTTTAATACAGAGAAAAAATTCAGACTTGACACAAACTCAAATGCCATCAAATAATTTTTGCCTCGTATGGTGATCGAATCCGAGTCCTCTGATGCCGAAGTTAGAGTCACTACTAACGCGTCACGGAGGCACGGGGCCATGAGGCACCGGGCAGACGTGTATTTCTAGTTCTTTTTTAGGGTCCCGTAGTAATTTTTGTAACAATTTCTGAAAAGGAAAGAAAAACGCTCGTTCTATGAACTTATGAGTGTGATAGTGAACGTAAATGTAGCTGGCTGAGTCCAGCTCAACATTACTCAGGAACTTGACCGAGATTATGCGAATTGCGAATACGAGAGTACTTCGTCTAACTTTTCCTTTGTCTTGTAACATTGTAGGCACCGAATAAAAGTTTGGGAATCTCTGATGGACATACATAAATAAAAATATGCATAGATTGCTTGCGTAAAACGTACTTTATTTGCTACGTGTAATGATTGACGAGGAAAAAAAGCAGTATTCTCAAAACAAATATTTGGACCACGGCAAATTGCTGTCAGAAAAAGCTCTCTGTAAATTTCATTTTAATTAAACAGACAGTATAAATTGGTTTGTTGTCAACATAGCTATTGGTAGATTTCCAATTTCATGCTTTATATACAGCCTGATCTATATACAGCTACACTGCAATATATACTAGGATTATCCTAGTATATATTGCAGTGTAGCTGTATATAGATCAGGCTGTAAGGATATTGCATTGTAAACTTTATTAGAGACGCACTTTTTGTTAGTGAAAATAACTTATACCACATCACACAAACAAAAAAAGAGAACCATAACTAGCTTCAACAATTACGCAGATCCGCGCGGACTTTTTTATGTGCCGCAGACGAATTGGTCGCTGGTCGCTGCTGTATCAGTTAATGGTAATATACTTTTGTAAAATACAACTTTAAATATGTTAAATTTTCTATGGCAAAGTTTTAGATTGGCACTCGGTGCAGTTTCGAATTGGTCGCGTTTCGTGCGTCGACAGTTTTTGGTAAACAACACGTTTCATAGAATTCGTCGTTGTTCGTGCGTCGAATACGTACTGTCGACGCACGAACAGCGACCAATTCCCGCAGACTTGATCGCACAAAAAGTGGAAAAGACATACCATTTTACCGTTTGCTGCAGACAGCGCATTACACACCGCCGAAGTTACGAACGGAGTCGTCTGCGTAGGTTTACACGGAAAGTGCATTCAAACTGCGAATTGGTCGCGTTTCGTGCGTAGTACGTAGTCGACGCACAAACAGTGACGAATTCTATGAAACGTGTTGTTTACCAAAACTGTCGACGCACGAAACGCGACCGATTCGAAACTGCACCGAGTGCCAATCTAAAACTTTGCCATAGAAAATCTAACATATTTAAAGTTGTATTTTACAAAAGTATATTACCATTAACTGATATAAAGATTATACATATAAATAAAAAAATATAATAGCCCTAACCATTCCGCCCATGGCCCCTGACACATTAACAACATTATTAGAATTGGACACCTTGTTATGAAAAAACTGGGTTGCAGTAAATAAAACTCCCGTCGGGACAAAAGGTGTCTTACTCAGCGTGATGCGATTCCATAGATGAATATAACGCCCACAATACAAAAGGGGATAGTAGTGACATTTCTCGGAAGGTAACCACGCCTTAACTGCCAAAGGTACCAAAATACAAGTAGTCCAATAAATTCTTAATATAAAAAGTTGGCAGAAAAAGGTATCTTAATTCCTGTGAGATTTTTGGGTAAACTCAGGTGTAAAGGGCCACTTACAGTAACTAACTTCAAAAGTTTTAAATAAGCGTTTTATTCACAGCACGCTTTTTGATTGATAGATTAATTTATCAAAAATAGCGCAGAAGGTTTTAAATTTTGCAAAATCGTTATTTTGCCAAAATTATCAACAATTTTTTGACACTTTGATCTCGATTTAAACAGCTGATCTGGCTGATTTTTATTAGAATTGTGGTTTTTATTTCCGTTTACATTTTCGGTAAACGGTAATAAAAATCATAATTCTGGATGATGTGATATGTATTTTGATAACTTGTCAGATTATCTTCATGAACTAGCCAAAGTGCGCTTAATGCTTATGGGCCAGTCACTGGTGAGTTTACCTTACATTCTGTATAACAATGCGAAGTGCTACAGATGTCAATTTTATACACAATCAGATATTTTAACTCGACTACCATGGAGAGTTATGTGTTTGTATGTATGTTTACATTTTAATGATTTAACAGACAAGACAGACACAAAATACATACATAATTATGTATAATTTATTCTAGTCGAGTTTCGTTGTATGAGTCGAGGATTAAAAACTAAAAAATATTAAGTCAGCCCAATTAATTTATTTATTTAACTTTGTTGGCCACAATACAAAAGTACTGATACAATAGGCGAACATAATGCTAAGGAAAGGGGTAGCCAGGGCCAATTTTCCGGAATGCCCACGGAAAACAGGGATACACGCAATAGAAGTTGTGCGGGTTTCGCTAGTATTAAATACTAGCTTTTTTGCCCGCGACTTCGTCCGCGTGAAGTTCCGCACCCGTTCCCGTGGGAACTGCATTGAATTTCGGGAAAAGCTATAGCCTATGTCACTCCCTGATAATGTAGCTTTCTACTGGTGAAAGAATTTTTGAAAACGGTCTAGTAGTTTCGGAGCTTATTCATTTCAAACAAACAAACAATCAAATCTTTCCTCTTTATAATATTAGTATAGAAATATACATACACTAGCTGTTACGCGCGGCTCCGCCCGCGTGATCAAGGGAAAATGTAAATATTTTTTCCCATGGGAATCTCTCTATCCCGTAAGAAAAAAGTAGCCTATGTTACTCTCCAGACCTTAAACTATCCCCAATAAAAAAATCATATCAATCTGTTCATTACTTTTAACGTGAAGGGAGGACAAACAAACAAATAAATAAATAAATATAAAGGGACAATTCATACAGATTGAGCTAGCCCCAAAGTAAGTTCGAAACTTGTGTTATGGGATACTAACTCAACGGTATTATATTTTATAATATAACAAATACATATATAGATAAACATCCAATAAACACACACACTTTCACATTTATAATATTAGGATGAATATGGAAGTATGGATTAGTACTATCTAATTTTCGTAGAATCGTCTACGTATACTTAGTAGTAATACGTAGACGATACAACGAAAATTAGATTTTGTAACTTATAGTCAAGCAATCATTCGTAGCAATTTGCCAAGTCGCATTCTCGAACAAAAAACCAATTGCATGATATGACAAAGTTAAATTGGAATAAGAGTAACTAAAACTTCCCAATAGCGTTCTCCTGGAAGTCAGGTACGGTAAAAAGAGCTTAACTCCGTTTTAAACGTATTATGACCATTATTAGGGTTCGGTACCTCAAAAGGAAGGAAACGGAACTCTTTTAAGAGCACTTTGTAGTCCTTCTGTATTTTTGTGGAACATCATTTTCATGGACCGGTGTGAAGTTAGCGGCCAAACTTAGCAGCCGCCAATAACCCGACCAAATTGAGAAGTCACTTTTTTCTTTTAAACAAATTGACTCAGAAAACCGCTAAAACAGCTACGGACGCCTAGGTTCACAAACAAAACATGTCTAACATAATAACAAATCGACTACAAACATTAATTTAGTGCGGCCGCGGTATTTAGGAGTCAAATCACTTTTGGGCACAAAAGCTAAGATCTCGTAATGAGACTGGGCCAGCAAGGAGGTTTCGAAATATAGCTTGTATTGCTGGATACACCTGCTACATAGCTACAGTGAGCAAAAGGTATCACCCGTTGTTTAACGGGGTGAAACGGGGTGAACAAGTCATGTTCATGGCGATTTTCAGAAAACTAGCAATTTTCACACATTTTCAACCAGAAAGACGGCAAGCAAGGGGTTTTGGACTTCAGAATTATTTAACCAGTCCTTTATGCAATATCAAGACACAAGTTGTCAGTTGGCACTCAATCTTTTAGACTATGCAAATCTAGTTCAAATAAAAAAAAACAAGATTTGGCTGCTGACTTCCCACCGGTGCAGAACGGCAAGCAAGGAGGTTTCAAACCATGGTATGTATTGCTGAATAGACCTGCTACATGGCCGCAGTGAGCAAGTAGTGGCACCCGATCTTTAAGCCTATGCAAATCAAGTCCAAACAAAAAATTCAAAATTTTCTTCTAAATATTTATTCTTGCTTGAAACACGCCATGTAGAACGGCAAGCAAGGAGGTTCCGAACCATGGCTTGTATTGCTGAATACAACTGCTACATGGCCGCAGTGAGCAAGTAGTGGCACCCGATCTTTTAGACTATGCAAATCGAGTCCAAATAAAAAATTCATGATTTTCTTCAAAATATTCATTCTTGCTTGAAAAGCGCCATGTAGAACGGCAAGCAAGGGAGTTTCGAACCATGGCTTGTATTGCTGAATACACCTGCTACATGGCCGCAGTGAGCAAGTAGTGGCACCCGATCTTTAAGACTATGCAAATCGAGTCCAAATAAAAGACTACATTTTCCTCAATATATTCATAATTGCTTGAAAAGCGCCAAGTAGAACGGCAAGCAAGGAGGTTTCGAACCATGGTTTGTATTGCTGAATAGACCTGCTACATCGTCGAAGTGAGCAAGTAGTGGCACCCGATCTTTAAGACTATGCAAATCGAGTCCAAATATAAGACTCAAGATTTTCCTCAATATATTCATTCTTGCTTGAAACACGCCATGTAGAACGGCAAGCAAGGAGGTTTCGAACCATGGCTTGAATTGCTGAATACACCTGCTACATGGCCGCAGTGAGCAAGTAGTGGCACCTGATCTTTTAGACTATGCAAATCGAGTCCAAATAAAAAATTCATGATTTTCTTCAAAATATTCATTCTTGCTTGAAAAGCACCATGTAGAACGGCAAGCAAGTAGGTTTCGAACCATGGCTTGTATTGCTGAATACACCTGCTACATGGCCACAGTGAGCAAGTAGTGGCACCCGATCATTAAAACTATGCAAATCGAGTCCAAATAAAAAAATCATGATTTTCTTCAAAATATTCATTCTTGCTTGAAAAGCGCCATGTAGAACGGCAAGCAAGGAGTATTCGAACCATGGCTTGTGTTGCTGCATACACCTGCTACATCGCCGCAGTAAGCAAGTAGTGGCAACCGATCTTTTAGACCATGCAAATCTTGTCCAAGTAAAAAAAACAAGATTTGGCTGCTGACTTCCCACCGGTGCAGAACGGCAAGCAAGGAGGTTTCGAACCATGGCTTGTATTGCTGAATACACCTGCTACATGGCCACAGTGAGCAAGTAGTGGCACCCGATCTTTAAGACAATGCAAATCGAGTCCAAATAAAAAAATCATGATTTTCTTCAAAATATTCATTCTTGCTTGAAAAGCGCCATGTAGAACGGCAAGCAAGGAGGTTTCGAACCATGGCTTGTATTGCTGCATACATCTGCTACATCGCCGCAGTGAGCAAGTAGTGGCACCCGATCTTTTAGACTATGCAAATCGAGTCCAAGTAAAAAAAACAAGATTTGGCTGCTGACTTCCGACCGGTGCAGAACGGCAAGCAAGGAGGTTTCGAACCATGGCTTGCATTGCTGAATACACCTGCTACATGGTCGCAGTGAGCAAGTAGTGGCACCCGATCTTTTAGACTATGCAAATCGAGTCCAAATAAAAAATTCAAGATTTTCTTCAAAATATTTATTCTTGCTTGAAAAATGCCATGTAGAACGGCAAGCAAGGAGGTTTTGAACCATGGCTTGTATTGCTGAATACACCTGCTACATGGCCACAGTGAGCAAGTAGTGGCACTCGATCTTTAAGACTATGCAAATCGAGTCCAAATAAAAATTTTAAGATTTTCTTCAAAATAATGCTTGAAAAGCACCATGTAGAACGGCAAGCAAGGAGGTTTCGAACCATGGCTTGTATTGCTAAATACACCTGCTACATGGCCACAGTGAGCAAGTAGTGGCACCCGGTCTTTAAGACTATGCAAATCGAGTCCAAATAAAAATATCATGATTTTCTTCAAAATATTCATTCTTGCTTGAAAAGCGCCATGTAGAACGGCAAGCAAGGAGGTTTCGAAGCATGGCTTGTATTGCTGAATACACCAGCTACATGGCCGCAGTGAGCAAGTAGTGGCACCCGATCTTTTAGACTATACAAATCTAGTCCAAGTAAAGTAAAACAAGATTTGGCTGCTGACTTCCCACCGGTGCAGAACGGCAAGCAAGGAGGTTTCGAACCATGGCTTGTATTGCTGAATACACCTGCTACATGGCCACAGTAAGCAAGTAGTGGCACCCGATCTTTAAGACTATGCAAATCGAGTCCAAATAAAAAATTCATGATTTTCTTCAAAATATTCATTCTTGCTTGAAAAGCACCATGTAGAACGGCAAGCAAGTAGGTTTCGAACCATGGCTTGTATTGCTGAATACACCTGCTACATGGCCACAGTGAGCAAGTAGTGGCACCCGATCTTTAAGACAATGCAAATCGAGTCCAAATAAAAAAATCATGATTTTCTTCAAAATATTCATTCTTGCTTGAAAAGCGCCATGTAGAACGGCAAGCAAGGAGGTTTCGAACCATGGCTTGTATTGCTGCATACACCTGCTACATCGCCGCAGTGAGCAAGTAGTGGCACCCGATCTTTTAGACTGCAAATCTTGTCCAAGTAAAAAAAACAAGATTTGGCTGCTGACTTCCCACCGGTGCAGAACGGCAAGCAAGGAGGTTTCGAACCATGGCTTGTATTGCTGAATACACCTGCTACATGGCCACAGTGAGCAAGTAGTGGCACCCGATCTTTAAGACAATGCAAATCGAGTCCAAATAAAAAAAATCATGATTTTCTTCAAAATATTCATTCTTGCTTGAAAAGCGCCATGCAGAACGGCAAGCAAGGAGGTTTCGAACCATGGCTTGAATTTCTGAATACACCTGCTACATGGCCGCAGTGAGCAAGTAGTGGCACCCGATCTTTTAGACTATGCAAATCGAGTCCAAATAAAAAATTCATGATTTTCTTCAAAATATTCATTCTTGCTTGAAAAGCACCATGTAGAACGGCAAGCAAGTAGGTTTCGAACCATGGCTTGTATTGCTGAATACACCTGCTACATGGCCACAGTAAGCAAGTAGTGGCACCCGATCTTTAAAACTATGCAAATCGAGTCCAAATAAAAAAATCATGATTTTCTTCAAAATATTCATTCTTGCTTGAAAAGCGCCATGTAGAACGGCAAGCAAGGGGTATTCGAACCATGGCTTGTATTGCTGCATACACCTGCTACATCGCCGCAGTGAGCAAGTAGTGGCACCCGATCTTTTAGACTATGCAAATCGAGTCCAAGTAAGAAAATCATGATTTTCTTCAAAATATTCATTCTTGCTTGAAAAGCGCCATGTAGAACGGCAAGCAAGGAGGTTTCGAACCATGTCTTGTATTGCTGCATACACCTGCTACATCGCCGCAGTGAGCAAGTAGTGGCACCCGATCTTTTAGACTATGCAAATCGAGTCCAAGTAAAAAAAACAAGATTTGGCTGCTGACTTCCGACCGGTGCAGAACGGCAAGCAAGGAGGTTTCGAACCATGGCTTGCATTGCTGAATACACCTGCTACATGGCCGCAGTGAGCAAGTAGTGGCACCCGATCTTTTAGACTACGCAAATCGAGTCCAAATAAAAAATTCAAGATTTTCTTCTTGCTTGAAAAATGCCGTGTAGAACGGCAAGCAAGGAGGTTTCGAACCATGGCTTGTATTGCTGAATACACCTGCTACATGGCCACAGTAAGCAAGTAGTGGCACCCGATCTTTAAGACTATGCAAATCGAGTCCAAATAAAAAATTCAAGATTTTCTTCAAAATAATGCTTTAAAAGCACCATGTAGAACGGCAAGCAAGGAGGTTTCGAACCATAGCTTGTATTGCTAAATACACCTGCTACATCGCCGCAGTGAGCAAGTAGTGGCACCCGATCTTTTAGACTATGCAAATCGAGTCCAAGTAAAAAAAACAAGATTTGGCTGCTGACTTTCCACCGGTGCAGAACGGCAAGCAAGGAGGTTTCGAACCATGGCTTGTATTGCTGAATACACCTGCTACATGGCCACAGTGAGCAAGTAGTGGCACCCGATCTTTAAGACAATGCAAATCGAGTCCAAATAAAAAAAACATGATTTTCTTCAAAATATTCATTCTTGCTTGAAAAGCGCCATGTAGAACGGCAAGCAAGGAGGTTTCGAACCATGTCTTGTATTGCTGCATACACCTGCTACATCGCCGCAATGAGCAAGTAGTGGCACCCGATCTTTTAGACTATGCAAATCGAGTCCAAGTAAAAAAAACAAGATTTGGCTGCTGACTTCCGACCGGTGCAGAACGGCAAGCAAGGAGGTTTCGAACCATGGCTTGCATTGCTGAATACACCTGCTACATGGCCGCAGTGAGCAAGTAGTGGCACCCGATCTTTTAGACTATGCAAATCGAGTCCAAATAAAAAATTCAAGATTTTCTTCTTGCTTGAAAAATGCCGTGTAGAACGGCAAGCAAGGAGGTTTCGAACCATGGCTTGTATTGCTGAATACACCTGCTACATGGCCACAGTGAGCAAGTAGTGGCACCCGATCTTTAAGACTATGCAAATCGAGTCCAAATAAAAAATTCAAGATTTTCTTCAAAATAGTGCTTTAAAAGCACCATGTAGAACGGCAAGCAAGGAGGTTTCGAACCATGGCTTGTATTGCTAAATACACCTGCTACATGGCCACAGTGAGCAAGTAGTGGCACCCGGTCTTTAAGACTATGCAAATTGAGTCCAAATAAAAATATCATGATTTTCTTCAAAATATTCATTCTTGCTTGAAAAGCGCCATGTAGAACGGCAAGCAAGGAGGTTTCGAAGCATGGCTTGTATTGCTGAATACACCAGCTACATGGCCGCAGTGAGAAAGTAGTGGCACCCGATCTTTTAGACTATACAAATCTAGTCCAAGTAAAGTAAAACAAGATTTGGCTGCTGACTTCCCACCGGTGCAGAACGGCAAGCAAGGAGGTTGCGAACCATGGCTTGTATTGCTGAATACACCTGCTACATGGCCGCAGTAAGCAAGTAGTGGCACTCGATCTTTAAGACTATGCAAATCGAGTCCAAATAAAAGACTCAAGATTTTCCTCAATATATTCATTCTTGCTTGAAACACGCCATGTAGAACGGCAAGCAAGGAGGTTTCGAACCATGGCTTGCATTGCTGAATACACCTGCTACATGGCCGCATTTGGCAAGTAGTGGCACCCGATCTTTTAGACTATGCAAATGGAGTCCAAATAAAAAATTCAAGATTTTCTTCAAAATATTCATTCTTGCTTAAAAAAATGACATGTAGAACGGCAAGCAAGGAGGTTTCGAACCATGGCTTGTATTGCTGCATACACCTGCTACATCGCCGCAGTGAGCAAGTAGTGGCACCCGATCTTTTAGACTATGCAAATCTTGTCCAAGTAAAAAAAACAAGATTTGGCTGCTGACTTCCGACCGGTGCAGAACGGCAAGCAAGGAGGTTTCGAACCATGGCTTGCATTACTGAATACACCTGCTACATGGCCGCAGTGAGCAAGTAGTGGCACCCGATCTTTTAGACTATGCAAATCAAGTCCAAAAAAAAAATTCAGGATTTTCTTCAAAATATTCATTTTTGCTTGAAAAATGCCATGTAGAACGGCAAGCAAGAAGGTTTCGAACCATGGCTTGTATTGCTGAATACACCTGCTACATGGCCACAGTGAGCAAGTAGTGGCACCCGATCTTTAAGACTATGCGAATCGAGTCCAAATAAAAAATTCAAGAATTTCTTCAAAATAATGCTTGAAAAGCACCATGTAGAACGGCAAGCAAGGAGGTTTCGAACCATGGCTTGTATTGCTAAATGCACCTGCTACATGGCCACAGTGAGCAAGTAGTGGCACCCGATCTTTAAGACTATGCAAATCGAGTCCAAATAAAAATATCATGATTTTCTTCAAAATATTCATTCTTGCTTGAAAAGCGCCATATAGAACGGCAAGCAAGGAGGTTTCGAACCATGGCTTGTATTGCTGAATACACCTGCTACATGGCCACAGTGAGCAAGTAGTGGCACCCGATCTTTAAGACTATGCAAATCGAGCCCAAATAAAAAAATCATGATTTTATTCAAAATATTCATTCTTGCTTGTAAAGCGCCATGTAGAACGGCAAGCAAGGAGTATTCGAACCATGGCCTGTATTGCTGCATACACCTGCTACATCGCCGCAGTAAGCAAGTAGTGGCACCCGATCTTTAAGACTATGCAAATCGAGTCCAAATAAAAGACTCAAGATTTTCCTCAATATATTCATTCTTGCTTGAACACGCCATGTAGAACGGCAAGCAAGGAGGTTTCGAACCATGGCTTTAATCTTTGTTCTTTACTACTTGCTCACTGCGGCCATGTAGCTGGTGTATTCAGCAATACAAGCCATGATTCGAAACCTCCTTGCTTGCCGTTCTACATGGCGCTTTTCAAGCAAGAATGAATATTTTGAAGAAAATCTTGAATTTTTTATTTGGACTCGATTTGCATAGTCTTAAAGATCGGGTGCCATTACTTGCTCACTGCGGCCATGTAGCAGGTCTATTCAGCAATACAAACCATGGTTCGAAACCTCCTTGCTTGCCGTTCTGCACCGGTGAGAAGTCAGCAGCCAAATCTTGTTTTTTTTACTTGGACTTGATTTGCATAGTCTAAGAGATCGGGTGCCACTACTTGCTCACTGCGGCCAAGTAGCAGGTGTATTCAGCAATACAAGCCATGGTTCGAAACCTCCTTGCTTGCCGTTCTACATGGTGCTTTTCAAGCATGAATGAATATTTTGAATAAAATCATGAATTTTTTTATTTGGACTCGATTTGCATAGTCTTAAAGATCGGGTGCCACTACTTGCTCACTGCGGCGATGTCGCAGGTCTATTCAGCAATACAAACCATGGTTCGAAACCTCCTTGCTTGCCGTTCTACATGGCGCTTTTCAAGCAAGAATGAATATATTGAGGAAAATGTAGAGTCTTTTATTTGGACTCGATTTGCATAGTCTTAAAGATCGGGTGCCATTACTTACTCACTGCGGCCATGTAGCAGGTCTATTCAGCAATACAAACCATGGTTCGAAACCTCCTTGCTTGCCGTTCTGCACCGGTGAGAATTCAGCAGCCAAATCTTGTTTTTCTTTACTTGGACTAGATTTGCATAGTCTATGAGATCGGGTGCCACTACTTGCTCACTGCGGCCAAGTAGCAGGTGTATTCAGCAATACAAGCCATGGTTCGAAACCTCCTTGCTTGCCGTTCTACATGGCGCTTTTCAAGCAAGAATGAATATTTTGAAGAAAATCATGATTTTTTTTCTTTGGACGCGATTTGCATAGTCTTAAAGATCGGATGCCACTACTTGCTCTCTGTGGCCATGTAGCAGATGTATTCAGCATTACAAGCCATGGTTCGAAACCTCCTTGCTTGCCGTTCTACATGGTGCTTTTCAAGCAAGAATGAATATTTTGAAGAAAATCATGAATTTTTTATTTGGACTCGATTTGCATAGTCTAAAAGATCGGGTGCCACTACTTGCTCACTGCGGCCATGTAGCAGGTCTATTCAGCAATACAAACCATGGTTCGAAACCTCCTTGCTTGCCGTTCTGCACCGGTGAGAATTCAGCAGCCAAATCTTGTTTTTCTTTACTTGGACTAGATTTGCATAGTCTATGAGATCGGGTGCCACTACTTGCTCACTGCGGCCAAGTAGCAAGTGTATTCAGCAATACAAGCCATGGTTCGAAACCTCCTTGCTTGCCGTTCTACATGGCGCTTTTCAAGCAAGAATGAATATTTTGACGAAAATCATGATTTTTTTTCTTTGGACGCGATTTGCATAGTCTTAAAGATCGGATGCCACTACTTGCTCTCTGTGGCCATGTAGCAGGTGTATTCAGCATTACAAGCCATGGTTCGAAACCTCCTTGCTTGCCGTTCTACATGGTGCTTTTCAAGCAAGAATGAATATTTTGAAGAAAATCATGAATTTTTTATTTGGACTCGATTTGCATAGTCTAAAAGATCGGGTGCCACTACTTGCTCACTGCGGCCATGTAGCAGGTCTATTCAGCAATACAAACCATGGTTCGAAACCTCCTTGCTTGCCGTTCTGCACCAGTTAGAAGTCAGCAGCCAAATCTTGTTTTTCTTTACTTGGACTAGATTTGCATAGTCTAAGAGATCGGGTGCCACTACTTGCTCACTGCGGCCAAGTAGCAGGTGTATTCAGCAATACAAGCCATGGTTCGAAACCTCCTTGCTTGCCGTTCTACATGGCGCTTTTCAAGCAAGAATGAATATTTTGAAGAAAATCTTGAATTTTTTATTTGGACTCGATTTGCATAGTCTTAAAGATCGGGTGCCATTACTTGCTCACTGCGGCCATGTAGCAGGTCTATTCAGCAATACAAACCATGGTTCGAAACCTCCTTGCTTGCCGTTCTGCACCGGTGAGAAGTCAGCAGCCAAATCTTGTTTTTCTTTACTTGGACTAGATTTGCATAGTCTAAGAGATCGGGTGCCACTACTTGCTTACTGCGGCCAAGTAGCAGGTGTATTCAGCAATACAAGCCATGGTTCGAAACCTCCTTGCTTGCCGTTCTACATGGTGCTTTTCAAGCATGAATGAATATTTTGAATAAAATCATGAATTTTTTATTTGCACTCGATTTGCATAGTCTTAAAGATCGGGTGCCACTACTTGCTCACTGCGGCGATGTAGCAGGTCTATTCAGCAATACAAACCATGGTTCGAAACCTCCTTGCTTGCCGTTCTACATGGCGCTTTTCAAGCAAGAATGAATATATTGAGGAAAATGTAGAGTCTTTTATTTGGACTCGATTTGCATAGTCTTAAAGATCGGGTGCCATTACTTGCTCACTGCGGCCATGTAGCAGGTCTATTCAGCAATACAAACCATGGTTCGAAACCTCCTTGCTTGCCGTTCTGCACCGGTGAGAATTCAGCAGCCAAATCTTGTTTTTCTTTACTAGGACTAGATTTGCATAGTCTAAGAGATCGGGTGCCACTACTTGCTCACTTTGGCGATGTAGCAGGTCTATTCAGCAATACAAACCATGGTTCGAAACCTCCTTGCTTGCCGTTCTACTTGGCGCTTTTCAAGCAAGAATGAATATATTGAGGAAAATCTTGAGTCTTTTATTTGGACTCGATTTGCATAGTCTTAAAGATCGGGTGCCACTACTTGCTCACTGCGGCTATGTAGCAGGTGTATTCAGCAATGCAATCCATGGCTCGAAACCTCCTTGCTTGCCGTTCTACATGGCGTGTTTCAAGCAAGAATAAATATTTAGAAGAAAATTTTGATTTTTTTGTTTGGACTAGATTTGCATAGTCTAAAAGATCGGGTGCCACTACTTGCTCACTGCGGCGATGTAGCAGGTGTATTCAGCAATTCAAGCTCTGGTTCGAAACCTCATTGCTTGCCGTTCTACATGGCGTGTTTCAAGCAAGAATGAATATTTAGATGAAAATCTTGAATTTTTTATGGACTTGATTTGCATAGTCTTAAAGATCGGGTGCCACTACTTGCTCACTGCGGCGATGTAGCATGTCTATTCAGCCATACAAACCATGGTTCGAAACCTCCTTGCTTGCCGTTCTACATGGCGCTTTTCAAGCAATTATGAATATATTGAGGAAAATGTAGTCTTTTATTTGGACTCGATTTGCATAGTCTTAAAGATCGGGTGCCACTACTTGCTCACTTTGGCGATGTAGCAGGTCTATTCAGCAATACAAACCATGGTTCGAAACCTCCTTGCTTGCCGTTCTACTTGGCGCTTTTCAAGCAAGAATGAATATATTGAGGAAAATCTTGAGTCTTTTATTTGGACTCGATTTGCATAGTCTTAAAGATCGGGTGCCACTACTTGCTCACTGCGGCTATGTAGCAGGTGTATTCAGCAATGCAAACCATGGCTCGAAACCTCCTTGCTTGCCGTTCTACATGGCGTGTTTCAAGCAAGAATAAATATTTAGAAGAAAATTTTGATTTTTTTGTTTGGACTAGATTTGCATAGTCTAAAAGATCGGGTGCCACTACTTGCTCACTGCGGCGACGTAGCAGGTGTATTCAGCAATTCATGTTTTGGTTCGAAACCTCCTTGCTTGCCGTTCTACATGGCGTGTTTCAAGCAAGAATGAATATTTAGATGAAAATCTTGAATTTTTTATGGACTTGATTTGCATAGTCTTAAAGATCGGGTGCCACTACTTGCTCACTGCGGCGATGTAGCATGTCTATTCAGCCATACAAACCATGGTTCGAAACCTCCTTGCTTGCCGTTCTACATGGCGCTTTTCAAGCAATTATGAATAAATTGAGGAAAATGTAGTCTTTTATTTGGACTCGATTTGCATAATCTTAAAGATCGGGTGCCACTACTTGCTCACTGCGGCCATGTAGCAGGTCTATTCAGCAATACAAACCATGGTTCGAAACCTCCATGCTTGCCGTTCTACTTGGCGCTTTTCAAGCAAGAATGAATATATTGAGGAAAATCTTGAGTCTTTTATTTGGACTCGATTTGCATAGTCTTAAAGATCGGGTGCCACTACTTGCTCACTGCGGCTATGTAGCAGGTGTATTCAGCAATGCAAACCATGGCTCGAAACCTCCTTGCTTGCCGTTCTACATGGCGTGTTTCAAGCAAGAATAAATATTTAGAAGAAAATTTTGATTTTTTTGTTTGGACTAGATTTGCATAGTCTAAAAGATCGGGTGCCACTACTTGCTCACTGCGGCGATGTAGCAGGTCTATTCAGCAATTCAAGCTATGGTTCGAAACCTCCTTGCTTGCCGTTCTACATGGCGTGTTTCAAGCAAGAATGAATATTTAGATGAAAATCTTGAATTTTTTATGGACTTGATTTGCATAGTCTTAAAGATCGGGTGCCACTACTTGCTCACTGCGGCGATGTAGCATGTCTATTCAGCCATACAAACCATGGTTCGAAACCTCCTTGCTTGCCGTTCTACATGGCGCTTTTCAAGCAATTATGAATATATTGAGGAAAATGTAGTCTTTTATTTGGACTCGATTTGCATAATCTTAAAGATCGGGTGCCACTACTTGCTCACTGCGGCCATGTAGCAGGTCTATTCAGCAATACAAGCCATGGTTCGAAACCTCCATGCTTGCTGTTCTGCACCGGTGAGAAGTCAGCAGCCAAATCTTGTTTTTCTTTACTTGGACTAGATTTGCATAGTCTAAGAGATCGGGTGCCACTACTTGCTCACTGCGGCCAAGTAGCAGGTGTATTCAGCAATACAAGCCATGGTTCGAAACCTCCTTGCTTGCCGTTCTACATGGCGTGTTTCAAGCAAGAATAAATATTTAGAAGAAAATTTTGAATTTTTTGTTTGGACTTGATTTGCATAGTCTAAAAGATCGGGTGCCACTACTTGCTCACTGCGGCCATGTAGCAGGTCTATTCAGCAATACAAACCATTGTTCGAAACCTCCTTGCTTGCCGTTCTACATGGCGTGTTTCAAGCAAGAATAAATATTTAGAAGAAAATTTTGAATTTTTTGTTTGGACTAGATTTGCATAGTCTAAAAGATCGGGTGCCACTACTTGCTCACTGCGGCGATGTAGCAGGTCTATTCAGCAATTCAAGCTATGGTTCGAAACCTCCTTGCTTGCCGTTCTACATGGCGTGTTTCAAGCAAGAATGAATATTTAGATGAAAATCTTGAATTTTTTATGGACTTGATTTGCATAGTCTTAAAGATCGGGTGCCACTACTTGCTCACTGCGGCGATGTAGCATGTCTATTCAGCCATACAAACCATGGTTCGAAACCTCCTTGCTTGCCGTTCTACATGGCGCTTTTCAAGCAATTATGAATATATTGAGGAAAATGTAGTCTTTTATTTGGACTCGATTTGCATAATCTTAAAGATCGGGTGCCACTACTTGCTCACTGCGGCCATGTAGCAGGTCTATTCAGCAATACAAGCCATGGTTCGAAACCTCCATGCTTGCTGTTCTGCACCGGTGAGAAGTCAGCAGCCAAATCTTGTTTTTCTTTACTTGGACTAGATTTGCATAGTCTAAGAGATCGGGTGCCACTACTTGCTCACTGCGGCCAAGTAGCAGGTGTATTCAGCAATACAAGCCATGGTTCGAAACCTCCTTGCTTGCCGTTCTACATGGCGTGTTTCAAGCAAGAATAAATATTTAGAAGAAAATTTTGAATTTTTTGTTTGGACTTGATTTGCATAGTCTAAAAGATCGGGTGCCACTACTTGCTCACTGCGGCCATGTAGCAGGTCTATTCAGCAATACAAACCATTGTTCGAAACCTCCTTGCTTGCCGTTCTACATGGCGTGTTTCAAGCAAGAATAAATATTTAGAAGAAAATTTTGAATTTTTTGTTTGGACTTGATTTGCATAGTCTAAAAGATCGGGTGCCACTACTTGCTCACTGCGGCCATGTAGCAGGTCTATTCAGCAATACAAACCATGGTTCGAAACCTCCTTGCTTGCCGTTCTGCACCGGTGGGAAGTCAGCAGCCAAATCTTGTTTTTTTTTATTTGAACTAGATTTGCATAGTCTAAAAGATTGAGTGCCAACTGACAACTTGTGTCTTGATATTGCATAAAGGACTGGTTAAATAATTCTGATGTTCAAAACCCCTTGCTTGCCGTCCTTCTGGTTGAAAATGTGTGAAAATTGCTAGTTTTCTGAAAATCGCCATGAACATGACTTGTTCACCCCGTTTCACCCCGTTAAACAACGGGTGATACCTTTTGCTCACTGCAGCTATGTAGCAGGTGTATCCAGCAATACAAGCTATATTTCGAAACCTCCTTGCTTGCCCAGTCTCATTACGAGATCTTAGCTTTTGTGCCCAAAAGTGATTTGACTCCTAAATACCGCGGCCGCACTAAATTAATGTTTGTAGTCGATTTGTTATTATGTTAGACATGTTTTGTTTGTGAACCTAGGCGTCCGTAGCTGTTTTAGCGGTTTTCTGAGTCAATTTGTTTAAAAGAAAAAAGTGACTTCTCAATTTGGTCGGGTTATTGGCGGCTGCTAAGTTTGGCCGCTAACTTCACACCGGTTTTTCGTGGAGTGATATACTGATATTAATTTAAAAGACTTATATCTTTTATTTAGTTCCTTTGACCAAAAAAATCAAACATCTAAGTCAGAACTTTTATAATATAGGCACTAGGCACACAAGTGTGACTTCACCAATCCAGTCAGCCAATCTGTCAGAAAAACATCAATCGAAGTTAGTTAGTTTCACCTTAAATTTTCCAAGTTCATAATGCCTACCCTATGAGGCCTATGAGGGGCTCGATGGCGTCGCTGTGTGTCGCACTCTAATAAGAACGCGTAAGTTAAGCGAACGTCGAACCAAGCCAGCGTTTGGATATGTTTCGTTATCTCGAACTCCGTGCTTCGGAGGGCACGTTACGCCGTCGGCCCCAGTTGTTGTCGATAGATGACAGTCGTTAGGCCCAGTCTGTGGCCCTCTGACGGCTTGAAAACAACGGCCTCTGCCAATCCGCAATGGAGCAGCGTGGCAGAGTATGCTCTAATCACCTTCGATTGAAGGGAGACCCGTATCCCTGCAGTGGGATGATAAAAGGTGATATGATGATGATGATAAATGCCTACCCTGTTTGAAGAAATAAGACAGAGATACCAATGCTCCTGTCTTGTGTCTCATGTGCTGTACAGAATAAATGTATTTTCTTTCTTTCTTTCTACCATACAAAGTTAAATTAAAAAATACAGTGTCCTCGTCTACTTACTACGTTTATTGTGCGATTGTTGCACTTCCTTTTTAGAAGTGATAAAAGACAAAGAAACTTCACACTTACCTTAATGACACAGTCGTGTGAACAAACCTTACACTCAATGACTGAAATTACCATTAACGCCATCTATCGCAAATATATACAATTACAAAAGTAGAGGTGTTTATTAGTTCTTCTGTACTTTGCTAGGTGGCAGTGCAAATAAATTGTGTTTTATGTTGTTGAAAAATTAATAAGTTTATCTCGTTAAAAAATATGTAATAGTTATCAAAAGTCAGCCATTAATTTTCGAAATTTTCCTATTTGACCGTCAACGCGACTTAACTATTTTACTGCGTGTAATATCATCAAAAACATACTAACTGAGCGTGAAAGTCAAAATAGGCGGATGGTAACCACTAAGTCCATATTAGCACCCTCCTGTAATTTTGGTAATTTGAACTATGACCGGATGGGGCACAGTAACGAAACAAATGAGCATCGCAATCAATTAGAACCACCTGTATAATTTGTGAAACGTGAATGAGTTCTCACGGAACGCACTGTGTTATTCATAAATTATATTAAGAATTAGCAAAAAAAAAATCTTTTTTTATGGCTGTGATGAGTTAATAAAAGAAGTTCGATCTTGTGCCATAATGATCATTTTTGAGAAACATGCAAAAAGAAAAAAAATGTATTAGTATTATAGTAGAAGACGGTAGCGCCATATTTGAGCCTTATTGTGCACTTTGGTATAGAAGCTTGAAATTTCTACCATGGATAGAGTGTCTCACGATGATTATTTTAAGATGTGGAGGGAAGTCAGATTCTTCCTCTGTTAGGGGGGGGAGGAGGGCAAGGGGGCTGTATTCCGTGTCTTGATGATTATTTTTTTATTGATCCGTTAATGTTACTAGGGCTTGTATGGTATCGTTTTCGTATAAACCGAAAACAAGGAATTCATTTTTAATAATAAAAATGTATGGTCCCATACAAAAAATAAAAAAATATTGCCAAAAACTAAAAAGTGCCGCTACGTTTTTTTTTGTTAGCACGTTATTTTTACTTTTAAATCTTAATTATTATGATATTAAAAAATACTGTCATAAAGCTTATTTATTGTAGTTTACAAATATATATAACTGTAGTATACTTGTCATACAAAAACTATAAGAAAAAAATTAAGAACGCACCCAGAGTGCGGTACGCGTACGACCGAGTTCTCTATCCGTACTCGCCCCGCACTCCGCACGGCACGGCTGTTATTACTCGCGCACAATTCGACCTGCTCCGATTGTTTTTGAAAATTTAAGTGATATTGCAATTAAAAGGACATTATTAGTAAAAAATACTTATATTAAACTTCATTTTAGTTCATTGTTCTTATAAGTTATAAAATTGGTTGACACATTTTACGAATTCATAATAAAATTTAGAAGTGAAATTGTACCTACTGCAACTGTTTAGTGAGTTATCGACCGAATTGAAAAATAGCAAGAAGTACACGAACTGGTAAGTAGCTCACGTTCAGCCTACATTATTCTAAAAGCACTAAATATCGTAAATTGTTTAAACATTTGAGAACGAGTACGTAGTGCCAACCAACGTAATACCTACTTATCTAAATGTCGAAATGTAACAAGTATTTTGTGATGTCGATAGGAACAGTAGGTATTTTGTGATGAGAGTAAGTTCTTTTGTTTTAGTTTCTTTTGTGATATCCGGCCGAGTGCTCAAGATGTCGAAGGGTCGTGGGTTCGAATCCCACCTGGGGGGAGGAGGTGCAATTTTTCTTTCAAAAATCATTTTAAAAAAATGGCTAGTTGCCTAACAACTGTAAAAATTATAAACTTTCCACAAGTAGGTAATCCAAATTGAAATCGTATTTTTTTACTACCCACAGTTCGTCAATCGTGATTACCTTTTTGCCAAACATCTGTGTTTTAGTGGAGGTTGGCTCTAATTGTACAGCGCCAGACCAGATTGTCACAGAAGTATTTTTTTTTACAGGGTGTCATTAGGTTCGCTCGGTGGCTTATAAAAAGAAATACTTATATTGGAAACAAGCAATCAACCTCCTTCAACTTCTACTCAAGAATCCACTACAGTACCAAATGCAACAGATTGGGAATTATGTGTCCTCTGCCAAAAAGTAACAACTGATCCTTTACAGTGTCCCAGAAGGTCGACTAAAAATACTAATGGTAAAGGCTATACCTCTTTGGTAGAAGACCTCCTGCGTTTTCAATCGCTTCTACGCATTCCATTGGATCTGGATCTAAGACGGATGAACGAGGGCTTTGGTATAGAACGCACCTTATACGTACGCCAGGCAAAATGGCACAAAAAGTTTCGGCTGAAGTTTAACAAAAAGGCTTTTGACGAATTAAGTCGAAAAGAAATCGCAAGCCAGCCATGTATTTCTCATGTCAACACAAGATCAGCGTACAGTCGCTCAGAATCTGCTGGCCCTCTTTGTTTTTTTGTAATGAACCTGCTGGATCTTCACATCTTCATACAGCATCAACAAAGGAAATTGATGCAAATGTACGCAGATGTGCTATTGAACCACCAACTAGGTGTTAATATCGACTCACGTATTCACACAACAAGACTAAAGAACAGACTGCTTGCTGCTCTCCCAGATTTAAGAGTCATTACAAAAGGAAAAGAAATACTTCTTATTTTTGAGACAGCTATTCAAGAAGTACTTGATGCAGCTTGTTCTCATGATAATAAAGCTATGGACTTAATGAGAGCTGCAAAAGTTGTACGCGAAGAAATATTTAAACAAAATTATGTGTTTACTGGGACATTTGAAGAAAATTGCCAGTGTGATGCTGTTTCGCCATCGTTGTTTGCATTAATAAATATGATAATTAATGGAGCAAACATCCAAAATCAGAGTCAATCTAAAAACCAGTCCGCATTAACAATATCTCAATTAATTGTGTTTAAAAGTGTAAAAAAATTGCGGAGCAACGATGAAGCAGTATTACGCCATAAGCATAGTCGAAATCAAGATATATCTCTTCCATTATATTTGGCAATGAAAATACATGCAGAGACTCGTAGCAGAAGCCTGATCGATACAATGGAGCTCACTACTCATATTGTCAATGGTATTTGCGAGCAATTTAAAGTGGAAGATATTGTATGTCAATCAAAGCTGCGTCATGATTTATTTACCACAGCTGCAGTCGATAACATAGATCACAACCCGAGTTCAACAACGGCTAAAGAATCTTTTCATGATACTGGAATCTCAATAATTCAGCATCCAACAGCCACAAACTTAGGAACTGATCGTGGTATAGCGATCATTTATCAAAGCTCTGCTACTACCACTAACAAAGTTTTACCGTTGCCATCTAGTTACACAATGGTACCACCAACGTCACTCAAATCAAAAGTCTTTACTGCTCCACCTGTACCCGGCCCTATAACACCTCATGAATATACATTTACTGCAATCGCTAAAGAAACTGAACAAGCATGGCTTAGCAAAATTAAGATGGCTGTCGAGGCATCTATTGAAGGTGGTTGGTTATCATGGTCTGCTTTCTTTGCTGATATTAGCGAAGCTATTATTTTGCCTCCAGTTGTCAACGCACTATTACCTCTCTTTATAGACAACGCGCATTCAGCGATGATTAGACATTCAATGGATATTGTAAAAAGGACAGTTCAATATTTAAATCCTGGTCAAATCCCTGTCATAGCTGTAGACCAACCATTATATGCTCTCGCAAAACAAATCCAGTGGATCTGGCCAGATATCTATGGTGAAGATAAATTTGTTATTATGTTCGGTGGATTACACATTGAGATGGTCATATTAAAATTGCTAGGAGATTGGTTGGAAGACAGTGGCTGGACTAACATCCTTGTACAATTGTACAAGCTGACATCACTAGTCCTGGAACAGCTAATTCCTTTATTAAATGTAGTCACGTAACCAAAACACGTCACGCCCACCAACTCACAGCTGCAAGTCTTTATATTCTTCTCCGAGAAGCTTATAGCGAGGAATGCGGTAATAGTGTAGTTAATGTCAACTTTGACGAGTGGTGCCAAGAACGAGCAAATTCTTGTGTTCATTTTGACTATTGGCTGAAGACGCTGTCATTAGAGCTGCTTTTACTGCGATACATCAGGTCAATACGCGAAGGAAACTTCCGATTATATGTGGAGTCACTAACGCTAATAATGCCTTGGATTTTTGCCTTAGATCACACGCACTATTCAAGATGGCTCTCAGTCCACATTCGAGACATGTTGACGCTTGCTGACAAACATCCGGATATTCTAAGCGAATTTCAGTTGGGAAAATTCGTGGCACACAAAACAAACAAAAAAAAATCTGCCATTGCTTTAGACCAGTGCCATGAACAAAATAACGCCTTAGTAAAACAAGTAGGTGGGGCTATTGGACTAACAAATAATCCATCGGCATTGAGACGATGGATGATTGGAGGACCGGAAATTGCAAGAATCACTACAGAGTTTGAAAAACAGTTAAAATACGAAGAAAACCCCCAAATTAGCTCTCTTCATCACAAGCAGATACCTAAAGTACAAAAATATTTTGCAAAAGATGTCAACTCTCTCGTCAAAGTGTTCAAAGATATGGGAAATCCTTTTCTTGAACACAGCCAAGATCTTCTAGTTATCGACACTAAGGTTATTGTGGATTTTGAGATTGCTGAGAGTGTAAGAAACATAGAAGCGATTGGCGCAAAACAATTCCAAGATTTTGTAAAGCAAAGGCTAGAACAGTGCACAGTACCAGTCACGAATTCAATTCCGAAGAATAATTTACCTTTATTTAGCAGACCACCCGTCAAGATCAAATCAAAACAAAAAGAGCAGCTTGCAGCCCTTAAAAGTGATTGTTCCCTTTTTTCACGACTTTATATTTCTAGCCAAGTCCGCGATGGAGATTTAGACAATTTTTTTTCACACGAAAATCATGCAGCTCCACCCTCTCTCTCAAATGGGGGTAAATTGCGAATCGGAACTAAGGCCGATTTACTTAAATGCCTGAAAACGGAGTTGTTTGAAAATAATACTGCACCCACAGTTGATGTAACTATTTTTGACGGGGCAGCTGTGGTACAAATGTTAAATCCCGGCACATCTACAACTTTTCAAGACTATGCAGATCAGATATTTTTACCTTATGTATCTCGTCACTTGGACGCAAACTGTCGCCTTGATATAGTTTGGGATGTTTATCGCCTCGATAACTTAAAATCTGCTTTACGAGAAAAGAGAGGAAAAGGCACAAGGAAAAGAGTGGCTCCCACGCATGCGATGCCTAAGAACTGGAAGAGTTTCCTTGCAGTGAATGAGAACAAGACCGAATTGTTTTTATTTTTATCACAACAACTAGTTCGTTTACAGGCAGGAAAAAAAGAAATATACGCGACACATGAAAGTGAAGTTCTTTGTTCTACCAATATCTCAGATATACGTGACATAGCCCCATGTTCTCACGAAGAAGCTGACACCCGAATGTACGCACCGTAGACACAGATGTATTAGTTCTGGCTGTGGCATTCTTCAGAAAGTTATCTCTATCTGAACTATGGGTTGCATTTGGTGTTGGCTCAAGTTTCCGCTATTTAGCTATTCACGACCTGGTAGCGTCAATGAGTGGGTCACAATGTGAGTACCTTCCCGTCTTTCATGCGTTCACAGGGTGTGATACGGTGTTGACTTTTGCTGGTAGAAGGAAAAAAACAGCATGGGAGACATGGCGATCTTTTCCCGAAGTAAACAGCGCCTTTGAAGAAATGACGACAATGCCACAACAAATAATCGACGACTCATTGCAGCTTATTGAAAGATTTGTGGTTTTAATGTATGACCGCATTAGTGAAGTGCTGACTGTAAATGAAGCCAGAAAAAAACTGTTTACCCAAAAATCCCGAGCCATAGAAAACATACCCCCCTCAAAAGCGGCACGCCAGCAACATATAAAACGCGCTTCCTATCAGGCTTACATTTGGATGCAATCCTTAACAAAAGTTCCAGATATTCCTGAACCGTCTAACTGGGGTTGGATTAAAGAGTCGAACGAATGGCAGCCATTCTGGACAACACTACCCGAAGTAGCAACGTCATGTGCAGAGTTAGGTGCAGCTGTAAAAAAGGGTGTACTGGAAGGTGCAAATGTAACAAAGTTGCACTCAAATGTACAGCACTTTGTTTTTTTACTGGTGACTGCTGATTAAACGTTATTTTACTTTTATATCTGATGTTTTATTAGTAACCTATTCTATGACAAAATTTTTATATATTTTTTTTAGTGGAAGCAATAAAAACGCATTTCTAACATTTGTTTACATTAAAACTATTGCGCATAATGGCTAGTAGCGTTGCATAAATATTAATATCAAATAACACATACTACAATTATATATATTTGTAAACTACATTTAATAAGCTTTATCACAGTATTTTTGAATACCATAATAATTAAGATTTGAAAGTAAAAATAACGTGTTAACAAAAAAATGTAGCGGCAGTTTTTACTTTTTGGCAGTTTTTTTTTTGTATGGGACCATACATTTTTATTATTAAAAATGAATTCCTTGTATTCGGTTTATATGAAAACAACACCATACAAGCCCTAGTAACATCAATGGATCAGTAAAAAAATAATCATCAAGTCGCGGAATTCACCCCCCTTTGCCCCCCTCCCCCCACTCACAGAGGAAGAATCTGACTTCCCTCCACATCTTAAAACGATCATCGTGGGACACTCTATCCATGGTAAAAATTTCATGCTTCTATACCAAAGTGCACAATCATCCCACTACCGTCTCCTACTATTAAGCCTGTGTATCGAGTTGTTTTTTTACACTGTTTAAAATACTTTTACTAAGTTTTAAAGTATTTGAGTAGATATTTTATTAAAATTAAGCTGCGGCAAGTTGGTCTGTAATTTTTTTTATAGTTCAAACTTTTACCCGAGTCCATCTTTTTTTTTAACAGAAACTTGACAACCCTACCACAAGAACCATTCTACAACTTACACAATTTCACACAAAGAATTACTCAACAATTCGTACGTACGAAAACCGCTCATTGAAAGTTATTTTAGAGCCGGCTTCTGAACGCGATGTTTTAAAAAAAATTATCGATCTAAAATCTATATCCGATTAAATCGAATTCCTAAAAATAATTATCGTTACCTAGTAATTAATAGTTAACTACTTAATCCTATGATTCTACGATTTATATGTTCAATTAATTCAAAACATTATAAATTATTTTTAATCTAGTGTCATATTCTGTGTTTTAAAACGTGTTAGCAAGATCCTCAATAAACAAAAGTTTCTTTGTGATTTTTAAAATGTAACCATTAATCTATTTCAGAAAATAATTACTGTTGGTCAGTCTCGTAAAATCGAGAATCTCGATAGCTTTGATTTATTTTATGCTTAAAAATTTTTATGAAAAGTTTAAATGGTGAGAAAATTTTGTACCAATCCACGAGGACAGTTTTTACAAAATGTACAATTTAAAAAAATATTTTTACTGTTAAATTAATCATAGCAAATACGTATTATTGTATCAAGATATTATTGTACATATCACATTACGGGAAAAATGATTAATCAATAGTGATTGAAGCGAGAATTAATACGATTATCACAATCGTAATAAAAATTATTATCTCGTCCGTTGAGTGTTTGTTATCGTGTTAATAATCATTTTAGTTAAGCCAGCACAGCGCCAGTACACAACGGTTGCTCATGAGCAAATAATAGTGATAGTGTTGTTATTAAAATTCACACAATGGTAAGTTTTTGATTGATTTTATTATTATTTTTATTTTAAAAAATTCTTTCTTCTCCTTGTGGATATTAAGCAATATGCAGGCCGTAAGCGCATTAGATGTTTTATTGTTGCTGAAAAGATTATTTTTATTAGCCTAAACTGCTTCAGTAAACAAAGGCTTACCCCCTCCCCTTCCATGAGTGCCTCTATCCTCCAGCAACTACGTCAGTAGATTTCTTCGTTTCGTTTTCGACCCATTCGGTCTGTCTGCACTCTGCAGCGTGGTGACTGGTTGACTGGTTTGGCTCAAAAATCATCCGATTTGCGGCAGCCATTTATAACACTTACTCATACAATATGTCAACCTATAAAATAAGGCATAGAGATCCAGGTACATACAGAAATCAAGCTCTAAACGCGCGATGTCGATCCAAATAGCGCTATGGTCAAATCCTAAATATGTCGAATATGTAGATGTTAATAAAGCGAGCAGACCAGTCCCCCAAGATGACAACCACAACTGAGAGTCGGCCCGCCAGCCTCCATCACTGAGCTCACCATCAACAATATTATGAACAATATTGGAGGGAACACAGCGACCCGACTCCCGATGCGACCGTAATCCCGGAAGAGCCCATTCACAAAAACAACCCCGTCAATAAATATCCCTTGAGAAACACTGTATTTTTTTTAAGTTCGTCTGTTTGTTCATACTCGTGCTTACCGTTCATACTTTCTCAAGGGCGCTCTATAGCTTGCTTATCTATACTCTAAGGTTATAACTTAAATTTCATTTTTAACGATGCGAAAATTTGCGCGCAGCCGCTGTGCGGCAAATCTTCGTGTCTTCTAAAAGCGCCCTTATTGGCGCAGGAGGGGAGAGCAGAACAGACTCCTACTCCTGTTGCTTTCCAGGATGAGGTGATAGGAGGCTTTCCTAGCACAAGCACCAGTTCTCTCCACTAAAAAAAACATTATAACCACATTCTATTATGTATGTACAACGTAAGATATTATGTCCTTTATGCGGAGAGAAAATAAGCGATAATATTTATAAAAGGAATATTAGGTGATAGTATTTATTACGTACCTACAGGATGATCGGGATATGTCAAGGACCATGGGCTCGGTGGCGCTACAGGTGGGGGGTCTGGAGTTCTACACGAGATACTCCATGAACACTGTTCGCGCCAACGAGTTCCGAGAAAATGAGAATGAGCAAACTGGAGGTAAACAATGGAACTGGAAGTATTTGAGGGTAAATATTTATTTTTGTATTAATGATTTTATATTTAACTAGCTGACCCGTGCCCACTTCGTTGGGCATAATGTTAATAATCCTTTTTTAGTACAGGCGTTTATTAGGTAATCTTTCAAATGGTACTGACTGATTGACTAGATGTCACTTGACACTTTCGATTTACAGATAAATTAGAACAAATGATAATTTTATAGTTATTAAGTAATTAATTTTATTACATCTTGAATCATATTGTTATTGCTAAAGATGTAATAAAATTATTAAATGATACTCGGCACTTCCGGTTCGACTTGTTAAATATTGTCGTACTTCCGTTCTGAAAATAACTTGGTTTACGATTTATTTATTTCTTTTAAATCCTTGTTAAATTTATGTTAAAATTGTTTTACGTTTATTATAAATTTATTTAATTTATAATGTTAAAAATTAGAAGTAAACTGAATTGCTATTTTGACTTGTAACGATTGGCGGGGAGGTAGCGATTGGCGGGGAGCGAGGTTATATAAGGACATGGTAGAACGTGAGGCGGCAGTTATTGTGAGGCCGCCGGATATTAAAGATAAGTTCCAATTGTTTTATTATTATTGTAATTTTGTATTTGTATGAAAAAGATGTGTTATAATACCTGATCGATAAAAAAGGCCATAACCGGTTTTCTTTCGCCATTTCTTTTACCGGTGGTCATTTTGGTTTATTTCCGAAATGGTGGTAGTTTATAAAGTAGTTAATTGATTTAATAAACATTTTGATTATCTGCCCGAGTTTTGGTTTTAATTGAAAATATATAATTTACTAATTACCTACTTTGTTTAATTTACTTTCTTGATACTTATTTCCTTTTAATGATCTTAATAACCTGACATATTAGGGATGTATCTAACATCAGAAGTGGGATAGATCCGCGTGTTAACATGGTATTAATATTTTGAAAAAAAAAATATTTCAGACATAGAACTATAAGGATCCGGCTGTGCTTGGGAGTCTGTTCGCCGCGATTCAAAATGCAGCGACAGGAAACCACAACGAAATAGCGGCAGCACGACGTCTGCCTGTTTTCGACCCTGCTTCCAGGGAAAACGGAGCTGCGGTCTGGTGCCACGGCATCGAGAAACTTGCTGGTGCAGCTTATCCCAGCTTGCAAAAGCAGGTAAACCCTCAAAGGGTTCTGCATTACCGTCTAGTTAAGTTACTATGACAATATGGTAGTATTCGTGATCAAATGTAAGAATGAAAAATGGCATCTTTTAACATAGCAGTGATAGTACCACTTCCGAGCTAATTATTATTTTTCCTACATGTTCGCTGGTAGCGATAATAAATAAATTGCGATTATAACCAAATTGCAAGTACTGGTAACTAAATATTATTTTATACCAAAGTAATTTTCATGACGTAATAATTAATGGCAAAGCAACTAACATTTTAACGTAGGTATCTCGTATAAGCAAACTACAGTTAAACATATGATTTTTTTTTTTTTACAATAATGTATTTAAATAATAAAAGGCGTAAATAAATTTAATCCCAATAATGAACTTGATAAAAAAAAAGACAATAAATGAATAGGTGATAATTCAAATATTAAGAACAATGATAAACCTTAAAAATAAAAAGATAATAAAATAAAATAGAATTAGTTACAAATGAATTTACGATGTTTTTATGTAAAATAATGTCTTAAACCCATATCCATCTATTATTTAGAATCACAGTAATTCCTCGCGGTACTGAACAGGTACCATAATTTGTCATCATAATGAATTTACTATCTATCAGGTTGACCGAACGGCAGGATATTTCGATTCAATTTACAACTCTTTTGAAAAACATTATATTTATAGAATTCATAGGTTTGTCTGTTTTTCAACTTCACCTTCACATATTTTGCTCACGTCTTCTGTACGTTTTCTCATTTTAAAAAGTTTTCTTCATCGCTTCCTCTTTTCGTTGCCTCTCCATCCTTCATAATTACAATTATAAACCATTAGTTTAATTACTTGTAGTAATTCACAATATATTACAATATATTAAAATATTTAATAATGAAAAATAAAAAATACATCCAAGCGTCATCACGTCGCGATCGAAAATCCATAAATATTCATTCAAATTCCATAACTTAATGGGATAACCTGTAGTAACGCAGATATTAGGAAAAATCATATTTTATCCCTCTAAAATCCGTCTTTACAACTCCTTCAGCTTCATATCACATTTGGTGATTCAAAGGCGATACTTGCTTCTTTTTCCTAAGTTTCTATTAAAACTAAAATTATTATTTGTATTTAATAATTACATTAATTATAATTAACTAAATTAAATTACACTTTACTTAATATATAAATCACGGCTAGTTACATCAACCTAATATCTTGTTAATATGTGAATTTAAAATCTTATACTCGGTTACTACAAAATGACCTAATTTGCTAGCGTGATCGTTACTGATTACACCACACAAAAAAATATATATCGGCTCGGAGAGGGGATTGAGCGGACTGGTGTGAAAGATGTCATTTAATGAAAAACATTATTAAAATATTGTTTATAAAAACTAGTAATAATATTGTCTTAAGTATTTTATAGCTAATCACATTATTATAAACTTGCCGTTATTAATTTATATACATATCTTGAAGGAATTTCTGTTAAGCGGTGCTACTACAGCTTAGACGTTTAAAATTTATTGATTGTATGTACCAAATTATCTCTATTTAATATTGTTTACTGAGGTAAATAATTGAATTGACCCGACAACGCACAGTTTTTGTATAAGAGAGAAGTAAAAGGCGTTATTTTGTGTTATTTTAAGATGTAATAATTATGAATGATTGTAAACCTGTTAAAGACTATGAATGATTTGACTTGACTGATGAACTGCTGAAGTTATTTACTTTTCTAGCCTATCTCATGCGCAGCAGGTGTGGGGCTAGAGTTTATAAAGTAAATGACCGTTGTTACTGGTTAGCTTAAACTGTGACAAGCGGAGCCTGTAACAATGGCATGCCAAAACTGTAAATATGAATTATGAACTGCTGAAGTTATTTGCTTTTCTAGCCTATCTCATGCGCAGCAGGTGTGGGGCTAGAGTTTATAAAGTAAATGACCGTTGTTACTGGTTAGCTTAAACTGTGACAAGCGGAGCCTGTAACAATGGCATGCCAAAACTGTAAATATGAATTATGAACTGCTGAAGTTATTTGCTTTTCTAGCCTATCTCATGCGCAGCAGGTGTGGGGCTAGAGTTTATAAAGTAAATGACCGTTGTTACTTGTTAGCTTAAACTGTGACAAGCGGAGCCTGTAACAATGGCATGCCAAAACTGTAAATATGAATTATGAACTGCTGAAGTTATTTGCTTTTCTGGCCTATCTCATGCGCAGCAGGTGTGGGGCTAGAGTTTATGTAAAGCAAATGACCGTTGTTACTTGTTAGCTTAAACTGTGACAAGCGGAGCCTGTAACAATGCCAAACTGTAAATAAATATGATTGTAATTACTTGTAAGTTTTAACTTAATGTGAAAAGCGAAACTGTAACAATGCCGAAATATAAATGTGTATTAATGTAGATAATTGCACATAGTTTTTCACTTTTTTTTAATTTCATTTGTTTTTTTTTTATGTACATCGAGAACGCTGTACTGTCAGTATGGCCGTATTAGGTAATCTTTCAAATGGTACTGACTGATTGACTAGATGTCACTTGACACTTTCGATTTACAGATAAATTAGAACAAATGATAATTTTATAGTTATTAAGTAATTAATTTTATTACATCTTGAATCATATTGTTATTGCTAAAGATGTAATAAAATTATTAAATGATACTCGGCACTTCCGGTTCGACTTGTTAAATATTGTCGTACTTCCGTTCTGAAAATAACTTGGTTTACGATTTATTTATTTCTTTTAAATCCTTGTTAAATTTATGTTAAAATTGTTTTACGTTTATTATAAATTTATTTAATTTATAATGTAAAAAATTAGAAGTAAACTGAATTGCTATTTTGACTTGTAACGATTGGCGGGGAGGTAGCGATTGGCGGGGAGCGAGGTTATATAAGGACATGGTAGAACGTGAGGCGGCAGTTATTGTGAGGCCGCCGGATATTAAAGATAAGTTCCAATTGTTTTATTATTATTGTAATTTTGTATTTGTATGAAAAAGATGTGTTATAATATAATACCTGATCGATAAAAAAGGCCATAACCGGTTTTCTTTCGCCATTTCTTTTACCGGTGGTCATTTTGGTTTATTTCCGAAATGGTGGTAGTTTATAAAGTAGTTAATTGATTTAATAAACATTTTGATTATCTGCCCGAGTTTTGGTTTTAATTGAAAATATATAATTTACTAATTACCTACTTTGTTTAATTTACTTTCTTGATACTTATTTCCTTTTAATGATCTTAATAACCTGACATATTAGGGATGTATCTAACACGTTCGTAAGAAACGCTTTCATTCGACCGTTCTTTCTCCGATTCACTTTGCAAAACCGACTACCACGTAAAAGCCTTTTTATTTTTCGGTTTTTTATATAACCTATGACACTCAGCAATAATGTGGCTTTCTATTGGTGAAAGAATTTTTAAAATCGGTTCAGTAGATCCTGAGATTACCCCTTAATTTAACAAATATACAAACTTTACCTCTTTATAATATTAGTATAGATAGTATAGACTAGTAAAATACTCGCAACTTCGTTTGCGTATATCTCGCTTTCCCGTGGGAATTGTGAAAAATCCTTTCTTAGTGCATGTCTAGTCGTGCGTCGTAAGCTACATTCCAAATTTGGAATCTCTAGACACAGCGGTTGGGGCTGTGCGTTGATTTGATATATAGTTAAATCAGTCAGGACTTTGAATTTTATATATATAGGTACCTAGATATCACACGTTAGACCTTTAGGCTATTATAAAAATAAAATAAATTTAAGAGGACAAATCACACAGATTGAGCTAGCCCTAAAGTAAGTTCGCAACTTGTGTTATGGGATACTAACTCAATTATGGCATTGGCAATAGTAGCCACCATAAAATGAATTAATAGGCTTCAAAACCAATAAGGCTGGTGTTAGAGTTGCCCATTCAATTACTGGCCGGGGCCGTCGTTGCTTAACTTTCAAAATCCATTAAATTTGTTATGCACTTGCGCATTGAGCTACTCATATAAAGTACCTACTTCATGTACCTTATTGATATAATATTTAGATTTCATTAATGTTTTTTTTAATTTTTTCCGCATTTCCATAAAAATTACGTTTATATGACAAATTATTTAAATTCTTTCTGATTACCTCCGTGGCGTAATGGTTACCACGTCGGACCGCCACCCAGGAGGTCTCGGGTTCGAATCCTGGTCGGATCATGATGAAAAACGAACTTTTTCTGATTGGCCTGGGTCTTGGATGTTTATCTATAATATAATGTCTTTCTTATAAAATATAGTATCGTTGAGTTAGTATCCCTTATATAACACAAGTCTCGAACTTACTTTTGGGCTAGCTCAATCTGTGTGATTTGTCCCTACATATTATTTATTTATTTCTCAACAAAAAGTATCAATACAGGTTGAATATGTTGCATTATTTTGTTTCAGGATCAATTCGACCGAAGGGACTTAGAAGAATTGTATAGAAAATACGATGATAAATTAAGAGAAATATTAATATATATTTACATATCCTTATTAGTTACATTTTCAACCATACATATACTTCTGGTCATTATTGGCACATACACAGAGGTGAGATCATTCAACATTTAATGTCATGTTAAAACGGCCGTGTGTGACGGCAGACTAGAATATCACCACCCCTCCTCTTCCCATGGGTGTCGTAAAAGGCGACTAAGGGATTAGAAAGAAAGAATGGGCAGCAGCATTTTCCTTAACTTGCACTACCAACATAACTGCGCTCGCCAACCCGCCTGCCAAGCGTGGCGAGTATTGGCAAAACCCCCCAAATGCTAAAGACCAAACAGACCGCCAGCAGGTCATATTGGAGACGTTTGGTTGACGCCTATGTCCAGCAGTGGACTTCTTCTGGCTGAGATGATGATGATGTATTAAAATGGTAGAATATGAAATAAAAAGTATCACCCTCTTACAGAATAGCGGCGTGAATAAACAATGTGTTTCGTTCAATGAGTGAAGGGTTACCAATTATATGGCGTGTTTTATGTGAACTTCCAAAACAATATTATTTTAGGAAGCCCAATCGCAGTCAACGTTTTTGTCTATGGGAATGTACTTATTAAGGATAACAGTACCGATATTATCTGTATGGAAATGTTTCTTCGGTCCCCTTAAGGCCAAGTCCTTTTGGATGCCTATGCTCGTCAGCTTTATTATCACCGTGGATCTCGTATTTACTGGTATGTTTCAAGTTTTCATATTAATTTCTAATTAATAAATCTATCTCTCTCTCTACGTCATCACACCCCACAACACCATGATGTAGGTAATTCTTGCCATAAATGTATTAGACCGATATTCTTCTGTCGTGCATGACACGATTATTATTTGTATCACAATCTTACTTCATTTGGACTAAGCCTCAGAGCCGACCTTCGGAAACTATTCGGCTTTATACTCTTCTAATCCCCACGACAAGTTTGGGAACCCAGTAAGCATAACTGTCAAACAAATTGAAGAGAAACCGTTATCATCAAAAGTCTCGTTTGAAGCAGTAGCTGTATTGGCATATGTAGAAAACACCACGGCGAAAAACAATATACAAAAAATTATACCATTAATAATATATCATAAGATAACTAAAACTCCTTAGAAACCTATGAAACAGGGTCTGAGTCAATTAAATAATGGAGAATTGTAGATCAACCGGTACCAAAAAAAGATGTTTTCTTTTTAGATGTCGCCGTCCCTATATTCAGTTTTCACGAAGGAATAGCACTGAGACCAGCTTATGCTACCATGGCCTTATTATCTGTGTACATTTTCCTACCAATGCGGAACAACTTCATGTCCATTGTACTCGGAGTCATGGTCAGCGTGGTGTATATCCTCATCATTGCGTTTTACACGTACTCAGGAGACCCTGAAATTGGGGTCGTGGTAAGGGTTAGATATCTTTTTATTTTTAACATATTTGTAATATTGTATTTGTGAAGTTTTTGCTATCTTACCTAACATACATTTTTTAATTCACAAACATAAGCGCTGCTGTTAGCAATGTCTCACCTAAACAAATAAATAAAATCATATAATCTACTCTTTAATGTCAAAATAACACGATTTACAAAAGTGTTACGTTACTTTTACCAAAAAATATTCAAAATACAGCTGTCTTTGTGGCTAGTCAGTATCCGCACCGCAGTCAGTTCCTTGAAACTGCAGGACGCTTAAAGGAACTTTTAGGATAGCTCATGTTAAAAGAAATAACTTACCGTAACGTGAACAGTAATTTTTATAAAAACATCTCTAACACTAGTCTAATGTGGAAGACAAAATATTCTGACCGCTTCAAAGTAAACGCCTTTTACTCAATTTATTGATGATGTATTTAATTTACATAAGCACCTACTTCAATGCCGTTTACTTAGCAGAACTAGTACGGTAAGGTTAGGAAATGTCAGGGAATCTTTCAATAACATAGCAAAATATCCTGATCTCAAAGAATATGATTTTGTTGGGAATAGTGTTAAAGCCATCGAAGATACAAAACATAGCTATCGAAATGTCTATGCTTACACTGCGTCGATTCTCACAAATGACCACAAATCGAATTCCTAGTTAATAGACCTAGTAGTCCAAATATAAATAAATAGTTCGAGAGAAATTATACAAAGTCGCTTGGCCGAGAGATGTTTAGCATAGTAGGAAAATTACTGTACTTTGCACACAAAAATTCAAATCACTTAAACTTATCAATCATTATATCATGTGTAACTACCATTAATCATGATATCAAATGTTCTGCTTATTATGATTTGTGGTGAATGAGACGCCGTATAAATCGTTATTGTGTCAAAATTGCAGATGAGAATCAAAATTAACACAACCTTTATGTTTAAATGTTTAATGTCACCAGCGAGTATGTATATAGTAATAGAGACGTAATGTTTGTAATTTTCTTCAAAAATAATTGTCCTCAAATCTCAGTTGTCAATTATTGCGCGCGCAACCAAAATAGAGGTTGAAATTTTAAAATAGTGAGTACAAAACAATTTTATGTACAAAATACCAACACATTTGGACAAACCCAATGGACTTGAAGGCGTCTCTATTCAAAAGGGCTATGTACTCGAAGATTTTCACACTTTTCACCAACGTTTCCTAGCGGTAAGAATAATATTATCATCTTATGTCATACACATCTGTCCAGTTAGGTTATTTCTAACGCTAGGAGGCGTTGGTAAAAGCGGGCATAAGAAATTTTGCAAATATAGTTTCAAATATACAACGTCCAGTCGAACCATATATTTAGTATATACTAGCGAAAAACAAAATACACTAGTGTGCGTGTAATAATGTACATGACTGTGTGCAAGCAAGATATATAATTTTGTGGATTTTCCTTTTTGTTTGAGTTACATCCAGGCACTGCCACCATATTTAATCACGTCTAATTAACACCAAAACGTCATTTAAAAACCATAAATTTTGTAAAAATAAGTGGGATTTGTTTGACGTCAGACCGATACAGGTCGATAGCGTGTATAGGAAGAATGGTCTCGCCAATCTAACTCGCTCTAACAAACGCGTATACTATGACCTATCTATTTTGCATTGCCGATCTAACGCTAGTATATAATAAATCTATGAGTCGAACGGTATGACAACGCGCAATGTTAAAAACCACCCATAAAAATCACAACTTCGAGACAGCTACTGGTACTTTTTTCTTTCACTGTTTGTATGTTTCCTTAAGGTTTCATTGACTATAACAATCATCATAACAACTGTAGTCATTTGCCATCGATCAATGTGTTAGCTCTGTAATTATCATTTATTATTTTGCTCCGATAAGTATTTTTCATTATAATTATCCCAAACAACAAACTAACTTAGGGGAATGATTAGCTAATGAAAAAAAAATGAAAATCTCCGATGTAGCTTCGATCAATCATTATTAAAATAAATAAGTTGATAAAGACATAAATGCAGACACTGCACACAAAGAAGCTACCTACAATGATAAGATTAATTAAAATTCCCTTGAAAACTATGTGTTCAAACAAATTAATATTATAAAGTAAATAAAGCTAATAAATGAGAGAAAAAACACCAGTGTTGAAGTGCTTGGATTAGATTTCTTATTATCATTTGTAAAAGCTTTACTTGAATTCAATAATTTGTCCTAAATTTTTTTGGGTGTAGTCAGTGTTATGTCCAAATTTAACAATGTATATTAAACATCAGATTTATTCTAAAATCTAAAATAGAAAATAAACATTCCAGGTTTCGTCAGACATCATTTACATGATAGGTGTCAATCTCATGGGCATATATTTCAGGCTTATGAATGAAATCGTTACTAGAAGATCATTCCTGGACAGGCGAGCTTGTGTGGAAAGCACATTACGGTTAAAATTCGTCAGAGACCAGGAGGTGAGATATTTTATCATTGTACATTTGAATAAAGATTTTAATCAGATCAAGCACCAGATGACCTAATGTACATACTTAACGAAAAAATTTAATGATGGGCTATCATATGGTAGTTTATATTCATACAGGTCTGCTTTATCCTTTCTTATTGGACCTCATATTAGATAGGATACAAAAATTAAATGTTTATTTACTTAAAGGGGTTTTTTAAACTAAGATCACCAAAATATAATTTGACATGGGATGTATCAATTCTTTAAAGTAGTTGGCTTTGATATCTATATTAAGATTTCAGTTGTTGTACACTGGACTAAATCACAATAAATAAATATTCTTCGACGTGTACTTTATCTAGTTCCAAACTTAGCAATTTTTATACTATCGTTACTGGAATGCTAGAAAATATTCGTATTTTTTTGGAATAAAATATTATATTACTGATAGAAAACATCCAGACCAAAACAAACAGAGATATAAATGCAAAAATATTGATATAAGTTCAAATGTATAAATTATACACAATATTTTAAATGTAACGTAAAAGAAAACAAACATACGATCATATGTAAAAACTACAAAGAAAAATATCTATTTACGAAACAATTTATCAATATTTCATGTTATTACCCGTCACATTACATCTACTCTACACAAAATCTTTATCATAATCCTTCTAGGAGCGGCTTATGTCGAGTATCCTGCCAGAACACATCGTATCTAAAGTGCGACAAGATATCAGAACAATATACCTCAGATTGCAGTCCCATGAGCTTATTCAGAATGTCAAATCTTTCAAGTAAGTAACGCCACTTTCACTGAACACAGCATAGAAATTTTAGTTTATTTGAGTACAAATAATGTACACGAAAGTTAAAAAAATCTAACGTGTCAAGATATTATTAATGAAATAGTCGATTAAATATGAATAGATAATAAAGAAAGATAAAATTGATGATATAGAATTAGATGTTATTGAATGGAAAAACATCAAACTTTTACTATTTGATAATAACCACCTAGGTATATGACTATTCAAATAAATGAACAGTGAAGTAATCTATGGGAATGTTACAGTTGATTAGATAAAGAAATCCACTTCAATAATTTCAATAAGTATTTCCCCAAAAAAAGGACTTAATTAGAAATCGACCCTGATTATTTTTTGTTTTGATAAGCTACTCTTATCTGAGGTATTAAATTCAATGTCCGTCATCACGGTGTAATAATAAATCAAAGGTCTTTAATTGTCATTTTTAATTAACAATTACTAGCGACCCGGCCAACTTTGTTCCGCCTTAGAGGCACTACCCTACCCTACCCCATGTCCTTCTCCTGGTCCTAAGCTACCACTCCAACAACTTTCAGCCAAATCGCTTCAGCAGTTATAAATAGTGTAACTAACACGACTTTCTTTTAAATACATAAATAGATAATCCGTTTCAATTGAAAAATATTTAGGAGTTTTGTTTGAAATAACACTTATGATAAATTTTGCAATTACAATAATACAAAATAAAATTAATAGTCGTTTATAAACAGAGAATGAATTCTCTAGTGGTATGGATGGAGTATGAATTAAAGATTAAATATTAAATGAGATAGAGGTCAAATCACAAGGATCCAAGCTAGAAGTCACTTCAAATATTAGTATAGCTAACAAATAAAATCGTTCTATGCTGTACAAAACGTTGGTAAACCAATATAGTAAATTCCTGCTGATCTATTGACCAATTTTACCTAAAGTCAAACAAGGATAGCTGAGCAATCTATTTATTATTTTAATGTCTTTAGTTATCGTGTTAAATACAGACAAATTTACTGTTACAGTGAGAGATATGTTGAAGAACATGACAACGTAAGCATTTTGTCTGCGGACGTAGTGAACTATACCATGATTTCAACTACTCTATCACCATTGCGGATGGTGGAACTCCTTAATGAATTGTTCGGAAGATTTGATGAAGCATCAGAGGTAACACAAAAATTCAAAAGATAATGACAAGTGTAACTAGCTGAAAGATATTTTGCTGAAAAAATATATTTAAAAAGAATTACTATATTAAAAGTTCCACAAGCAACATTAATATCTTATATTGTGTTTAATGAAACTTCCAGGAGCTCGACGTACTACGAATAAAATTCTTGGGTGACTGCTACTACTGCGTAAGCGGGATTCCGAAGCCCACGACTCATCACGCTAAGAATTGCGTTGATCTCGGATTGGAAATGATCCACATCATCAAAGATGTGAGGTAGTAAATGAATATCTAATATCATGTCCATTTTGGTTTTAGTGACATTGTATTATATTACGACAGTAAGCTTCCAAACAGTTTTTATGTTCAAATCTTTCCTAATATCTGTATCAGATTTTTTCATGCGAACATTTTTTGCAAAAACAATCAAGCAATGTGAAGGATGATACGTTCGAGGCATATCATTATCGAAATGATACGAGTAGGTACTAAATTACCAGTATATTAGGCACTTACCTAGAAATTTTCAATGTCAAAACTACGGTTTGCTTTCCGGGTTTATAAAAATATTATCAGTACACCCAATGTAGGTCTAGGTTTAGTAATTTGTCATCGGAAGAATTGCATTATTATAGGTGTTCGATTACACACTCACTGATAAAATTTAAGGACGTGTGAAATTAGTAATCATTCATATAATCAAGACTCTTCGATGTCATATCTACTCCAAACATTATAATTATTTAAAGTTATTGTAACAGTTGACAACAATAAAGCAAAATATTTTGGTGTACTAAATAATAATACTAAAATTATCAGTTGAAGAGGTGTGTCGTTAATTACGACAATGTAAACATACATTGTAATGATATTAACCATAATATTTTTTTTTTTAAATGGGGACTTTATCAGGCAATTTGTTTTTACAGAGAAAAGCGTGCATTGAACATCGATATGAGAATAGGTGTACACTCGGGAAGAATACTTAGCGGTCTCGTCGGAATTAGGAAATGGCAGTTTGATGTTTGGTCTAAGGATGTTACTATTGCTAGCAAGATGGAATCAACAGGACAAGCAGGGTAAGACAAAATTTCAAAATTAATTTAAGATAAAGTAAAAACGTTAATGGACTTGCTGTTGTTGTGTTTATACCACTAAGTTGGCAAACAAGCATACGGCCCGCCTGCCTGATGGTAAACATCACCGTAAACTATAGACGCTAGCAATACCGGGAATATCACTCGCGCGTTACCAACCCTTCCCCCCTCCCCCCCCAAGTGGACCTCTGGAAACCTTACTCACCGTAAGAACACAACATGGCCGAGACCAATGCTATTTGGCTACGATCTTCTGTAAGGTCCTTTCCCAGACGGGCTGCTCCGATTTGAGCGGATTATTCTGCTGTGCCCTACCTCTTTCCGTAATAAAAATTATCAAATCCTGCTTTCTGTGTCATAATTACTATAATCTTTTAACTCTTAAAATGACATTACAGTAAAGTACACGTAACGAAACAAACACTTGAGCTGTTGGTGAACTTTGCCAGGGAGTATATCATTGAAACAAATTTAGCATCTCAAAGTGACGAATTTATAACGAAAAATAAATTGGAAACCTACTTACTGTCTAGACCTATAAGGGTAAGTTTTACATTAACCGTTTCTTTCTTATTCTTTGAATTTACAGAATCATCACTTGACGATAAGTTGTTGTTAGCCCATCTCTCAGATGAATTGACAGTTGTTGTATGATTCCGACTTTTTCTCTGACTTTCTAATAAGTGGTGAAACAGGTCCTAACTCTAATATTCTAGCTGTTATTGTCTATTTTTTTTACAGACGCAAGAATACAAACCATTCCGTAGATCGTCGGTTGGATTAAACAGACTCATTACGAAGTCATCTTCTAGAGTAAGATTACGTTGTTTTGTAAAACGTTGTAACAATGTATGAATACACAAAATCATGCAATACTTTTCAATATTGTCTATAATTTCAGTAGCGAGCGGAAAATAGGAGTTCGCAACTGAGGCGAACGACGACGTTCATGGATGAAAACCTTGTGGAATACCGGCAAATGTTGAAAGCGGCTGATGCACAGATGGCCAAGGAAATTGATGATATGACCACAAAAAAGTAAGTGGCTAATTCGGCTAATAAATTACGATAACTGTGTTCAGAGACCTAGAAACATCTATATTTTTGTTAATATTGATATTGTCGTATAAAAATGGTAAATACTATAAGTAATCTATCTAATTCTTTTTCAGGGAACAATTTAAGAATGAATCGAAAATGAACCGATTTACATTGATGTTCAAAGACTTTGAAATGGAAAAAGCGTTTCTTATGTTACCCGATCCCTTATTTAAGTACTACATAACTTGCTGCTTGATCATACTGATTTTATTGCTAGTGATCAACGGCTTGACAACTGGCTGGTAAGTGGTAAAATATGGGTCAACTTTCTATCTTCTTTTCTACATTGTCATGGACATTTTATTTGACATCTGAACATTTTATTACAGGTTCCAAGGTTTCCAATGGTACACTTGGACTCTCTTTATGATACTTGTCCTAGCATTAACAGCAATGCAACCGCTAACTTGGTTTCACTTTATTTGGACAAGTTATAATGGTGTTGAGGAACCTCGAAACATGTTTCTACGATCAATCTACGATACATCAGTGAACATAATACGATCAGCTGCAGTAAGAACTGGGATGTACTTGATTATCAGCTTAGGACTGGCTGCGACTTCAATTGTTAACGTTATTGGATGTATCGAAGTTGAAGTGGAACCTATATCTGAAACTGTGCTGTCTAATTGCGTCTCGTCGTGGGTAATCATATTTATAGTCACTTTATACTTGTCTTATATTTTATACTGGTGTTTTATTAATCCTATTAAAATTTTCAGCATGTAACCCAATGTTGGGGATTGATGCTGTTATTAAATTTCCTATTTAGCCGAGTATTTTTCATATTCAAATGGATCATTGCTGGTGGAATGACTATGTTTTACTTGTGGGTCGTTTGGGAAATGAAATCATCTCTGTTTTATATAGACACCTCTTGGAATGTTGGTCTTGATCCGAGACTATCTCATAGCCTATCTGTAGTTTTTATAACTATTGCGTTGTACTGGATCGATAGAACTACAGAATATAGGAACAAATTAGACTATTTATGGCAAGTGCAGCTGAAAAACGAACAGAAAGAGGCTGAGACGATGCTTAAAGTTAATAATATGCTTTTGGAGAATATTCTGCCCGCTCATGTCGGTAAGTAAATTATCCGTGATCTTGGATTAACATTCGTTGTCTTTGACTTGAATTTGACATCTTTAAAGTGAGATTTAATAGATGAAATCCCAAAATCCGCTTGTATTGTAAAAGGAATTGCAGATTTATTTCGATAAGATAGTGAACCGGATATATTTATAATTAGGCAGTTTGTCTTTCATAATCTTATCTTGTGTCGTGGTTCATTTTAGGGACACAAAACTAATAATATTTATATTATTTTTTACTATTCTTACACCGCACAGTCATCTAATTATTTGTGTAGGCTGGTGTCAATATTTTACTGACTTTTCTTTGCTTGATTAAACTACTGTCTCTATCAACAACAGTCAGGTCCGTCAGCTCAACTTCGAAGCCAGATATTTTAAACCCATCCAAGTACTGGCTGGAGTCGTTATTGTTTAACTTTCATGTTCATTCAGTTTGATACGCACAAGGATGCCCTCAGATTCCGCAATTATTTTTTTCTATAACTTTTTTTTCTACTTTTTCTAATCCATGTTTTCTTTCTAGTCCACGTTTATTTAGATCTAAAAAGACCTCTAGATGAGCTTTACTATGAAAAATATGATAACGTAGCGGTGATGTTCGCATCACTAACAGATTATAAACTGGGGGTAGAAGATGATGCTGATCTAAGCGACAAAACTGTACTCAGTATGCTGGATAGCGTTATATCGGACTTCGACAGGGTATGTGATCTTATACATTACTAATAACATGTAATATGAAACTACTACTTCGTGTACAATTGATGTTATCTCTTGTAATTGTTGGATCTCACGGCCAATGCCTTAATGCCTGTCATCTTTCGACGACTGCCAGAACCGACAGACAGCTTAACGTGGCCTCTGAAACACGGTGGAGGTCAAGATTTTTTAATCTATCAAAATACTAGGTGTGATTTTGGCGTGTGTAAGGTGTAAAACGATCGAATATATGACTATTTATTTATAGTTTGATATTTTTCGTTTGCAGTTATTAATGACAGGTTCTTCAGCGTACAAAGTTGAAAAAATAAAAATGGCAGGCTGGACATACATGGCTGCATGTGGTTTAGACCCCAGCAGAAGAAATTCCTATGATACAATGTCAAATCACTCTATAGCTGGCCAAAATACAATGTACAATCGTGCATTAGTGATCACAATGGTGGAATTTGCTATCACAATGATGATGAAACTAGAAGACTTCAACCATAGCTCTTTTCAGAGTTTTGAGGGACTAAGTTTAAGAATTGGTAAGTTATATTAGTAATTGGTAGAACTCACTTTTATAGTACACAAAACATCCATACTATCCATATCCATACTTCCATAATAATATATATTAATGTGAAAGTGTGTTTGTTTGTCCTCTCTTCACGTCGAAAGTTATGAACGGATTGAGATGATTTTTTTATTGGAGATAATTTAAGGTATGGAGAGCTTTTTTCCCACGGGTTAAAGAGATTCCCATGGGAAAAAATATTGACATTTTCCCTTGACCACGCGGGCAGAGCCGCGGGTAACAGCTAGTAATTTATGTTTTTATAGTTCTACTACTAAAAATATATACAAGTAGGTAAATATCCTATTATTTATTTTCATCGTACTTTACCACTTATCGTTTTTACATAAATGTTATAGCTAATCCCACGAAACTTTGCTTACGTGTATAACTAATTGACTCGTTGGAATTTCGGAAAATCCTCTTTTATTGCTTACAAATATGTTCATCAGTCACACCCATTGCTTATAATTAATAATTTAATTTTAATGGCTTCCAAATTTTAGGTATATCAAACGGAGAAGTTGCCGCTGGTGTAGTGGGCTCATCGAAGCCTCTGTATGATATATGGGGACATGCTGTTAATATGGCTTCTAGAATGGATTCCACGGGAGAGCGTGGAAAAATCCAAGTGAGTTTTATTATAACTTCGAACAATTAAATTAATCAATGTTAACGTGTTCCGTTATGTTCTTATTTATAAATCTTTTTTTCCTATAGTCCGGTTTTCTTGAAATGATAACTCAGAATGATTATGCAACTTCTCTTTATGATTAATGAGCTTGAGGATATCATTACAAGGTTGTTCGTGATAAATCGACACTTATATAAAGTAAATATTGGCAAAATTATTGAATGTGTAAATGTAAATAATGTTCTTTTTCATTTAGGTAACACACAATACGGCAGTAATTTTGGAAGAATGCGGAATTCTAACGACGTATCGTGGAGAAACATTAGTCAAAGGTGCTGGATACATCAAGACATATTTCGTACCCTACGATGAAAATTTCAATCTAATAAAGAAAGAACAATGTCACAAGTACTTTCAAAACGATTCACGAAATGGTTACGATGCTCGAAACGGCTCGGATGCAGATAACTATTCAGAAAATAGTTCATATGAAACTGACTCACAATACTCTACACAAAATACCATAATAAGGGACGATGATTATGAATCACGAAGTACAGTAACACCAATTGACATATCAGACAATTCTGATACAAACGACACAAATGTACCATTAGATACAATTTCTGATGTTAATAGTCATAGAGAAGAAGATGGTAAGGTTATAGAAACTCATTTATAGGAAAAGATTGAATTATCAATGGCTCAGTAACATTTTGCTACATCAACTTCTCGTTTAGTTTCGAATAACACGAGTTTTGTGGCTACTATTATCCACTCTATGAGGCTGAAGTACCGAAATGATATTTTTGTCGTTAACTTAAAGTTATAAATATCTCTTAAGGTAAACTCGGCGGCTACAGCCCCGGCAGAAGCGACCTTCGATGATTACTACAGTAGCAAAACAATCCTATAAGCCGGCAGTATTTGGTTAAACATCGCAATGTTTGAATATTTACAAAATAGTTGAAGGGTAAGGGGGAAGAGGGGTCATAGTCAATGGGAGAAAGTTTGCGGAAAAATAAAAAAAACTTCCTAATTTTAAAACACGTTTTTATTTGAATGTAATTTAATGACATTAGCAAGCGAAATAATAAATGTTACATTTTCTGCTAGAAATTTAAAAACTAATCTAATAATTTTAGCTGTTACTTAAATTTTACGAAATATTGGTAAAAAGATACTTGAAAATTAGGTCAAAGTCCATGGACTATGATTTTTTTTACAAGTTTAATTTTTTATTATTTGGTTAGTACTTCAGCAAAAGAAACAAAAATAGAAATACAATTTATTATATTATTATAATAATGTGTTAAAACCGCGTAAAATAAAAAATTGGCCAAAAACTAAACTTCAAAAAAAGATCATAGTCATGACATTAACCTATTTTTAAACTTTTACAACTACAAAAATGAAACATCCTATTAAAAACATTATTTATTTTATTTATACTTACTTTATATATAGGCTATTTCACCTTCCCTTATTTATTAATTACTGTGTAGGCAAATTAGTATAAAAAATTTGTGCTTCTAAATTAGTGCAAATTTTTTTTAAACATTGAAGGTCATTAAACTTTGGTCTAGGCACCTTTAGTAAATTTGGATACAAATCTGTTAAATTATTAATTTCTGGCAAATCTGGATTTCTAGACTTTTTAATACAAAGATAAGACTCATACCTACCAGTGTAATGATCAGATCTTACCAATATTTGACTGGGAGCTGTGTTTTTTACCAGCAGTTGACGCACAGGTCGGGATGCAAAGGGACACTTAGCAATAAAATAGCTCTTAAACAACTTAGAAAAACTTTTAAACATAAATAACGGGCAATCAATAACATGAAAAGGTTCTGGGTTAGTGCGTGCTTTTTCAACTACAGACACCCAGTCACTTGGCATTTCACATGAAGTTTTTTGGTTGATTAATGCCATATTTTTGTCACACTCCATATAGGAATGCCCTCTAATTGGAAATATAATAGACACACTATCAAACCTTTTCATTATGTGAATCAAGTAATATATATAGCGAAACATAGTGAAATTTTTGTTTTGCCCGCTGCAACTGTCACAAAAAAAGGTGACTTTTCTTACTTGAGCAGGTATAAAATGGGTGATAAAATTATGCAGCATTGATACCACATCATCAGCACCTTTCTTACCTCTAGTTTCATCATATGCGTAGAAATAAGATGATCGTGTAGAAAGTTGATGTATATTAAATAGATAGAATGAGAGTTGTCGACAATAATAAGCATTATTAGTACTAACATTAGGAAGAGGCAAATTCTTCTGAAAATCAAAAGCATAGGCTTCATATACAGGATCATTCTGTGCTTTTAATCTGGCTTTTCTTTTGAGCTCATAAAATTTATCTGCTTTATGGTGATGAAGCTTTAATTGGATTTGAAGTTGTTTTAATTCATTTTGTTTCTCTATATTTTCTGGTGTCTGAGAAAGAACCTTTTCAATATTTGCAATATTTGCTTTCATTTCGTCACAGAAAGAACAGGTGTCTGTCCTTGGATAACCAAAAGAAATATTGAACTTAGTTAGGAATATAAGGCGATATGTGTCATAACTGACTTTAAATGTAGGATGATCTTCCTCAAACATTTTGTGCATTTTCTTCACATTAAGTTCTTCTGGCAAGTATATCCTCTGAGAATCCTTTATGCTATAGTGTGACTTTCTACCTTTAAACCCAGCTATATGTTTCATAACAGCTTGTCTAGTTACTTCAGACAAGCGATGGACATGATTTTCATGTTTCCCTCTCATATCAAGTGTGGATTTTCCTGAAATAAGAAAATTAAAACATTCCAATCAATCACTAAGTATGAAAATACAAAAACCAAAGGAAAAAATAGAAACACATTATATGTACCATGCTCGCATAAATTTCTTTTTATATTTTGCACACGCTTATTAGAAACTCCATGCAATGCAAGGAAAGCTTTGTAACACACAGGTTTTTCTATTACTTCATTATTTATCATAAAACGTACTTTGTATGCATATGACATCGTGTGCATATAGAGAATACTTATTGAAGGATCTTTCCGACTTCGGCGCTGCTTAATAGGCTGTACTGTAATAAGACCAGCTAGATGTGAAGACTGTTCGTCGTGAGAAGTCAATTCATTGAAATTTCTTATGATCCAACGTCGTCCTTCATCAGGAACCTCTTCAAAGCAATGTAATCTCGAGCATTGACAATCTTCACCTGTACAGTGACTTGAGATTCGTAACTTTTTCATAACATCACTTGTCCTGATAGCTTTTCGTCTTTTTTTAGGGTTTTCTGTTACCACACACGTAGTCATTTCACTCTCACTAGAGTCACTTATTACACTCATTGTTCATTTATTTATTTAGTATTATATTTAATAAAAATCACCATGAAATGAATCCGAACAAGAAAAAAATACAAACAAACCGCGCAAATCAGACAGATGACAGCAGCTGGCTGCTGTCAAAAAAAAACGCAAAGAAAGATCGTAGTCCATAGACTATGATCCTTTTTTAAAAAATATTGTTGACAATGATCTTTTTTTTAAAGAACCCGGGTTTTTTCAAATCGAGTTTCTGAGGACAGTGATCATTCTTTTGTGTTTCTGTTTTCACTATATCATAGAACACCAGTTTCTCTACTAGATGGCGTTGTTACCTCTAATTACGAAAAATACTGACTATGATTCTTCTTCCCCCTTACCCTTTGTGATAGAATGGTAAGGATAAATTTTAATTGAAGAATGTTTTGCAAATAACATGATCGTAAGAGAGATGTAAAATACTTTGTTGAGTTTACTACGAAATGCCCGATAGTGATACTGGCTGGTTGCTCATGTCGATACGAAGAACAAAATTATTAGTTGTACTTAATATTTATTAATTAACTTGTAGTAATTAATTATAATTGTAATTAATTTTTATTTTTAAGATATTTTTAATAAAATATTTTGTACATAACCAGTATATTTCCTTTAATTTAGAATTAAGTTGATAATGATTAGAACCACATAATCATAGGTGATTTTTCTATAAAACAGAAGTAAACTTTGCTTAGTTTCTCAGCAATGGTTTTTCCCTTCGCCAGTTTGTTACATACATTTACAGTAGCTCTTACTCCATTTACATGTTCTTTTGGGAACATTTTAATAACTTCATCTACTATTGCTAGTCCTTCTTTGTCTACGTATCCTGTTTTTGAGAAGGCGCATAACAAAAAATCATCAAAATGCTTGTCGTTGGTTGATTTAAGTATTTGCGTTTTTAAAATTCCCGCGTGGATTCCACTTTCTTTGATGCAACTCCTGGCCACAGGTAGGATTTTGGCAGATATTTCTGCTGCGAAACGACCTCTTACCTGAAAATGAATTAAAAAAATATATAATCTATTTTATTTTAGCGGTATCTCCTTTCCAAATCCAGATTAGGCTAGGTTGATCCAAGTCTAATCTTCTTTATCTTAACGTTAAATGCAACAATTAACTATCATTGTGGCATCCAAATTCCAATCCAATTATCAATTCATTTCTTTTAAATAATAAACTTCTAGGTACCACTTAACTTTAAATTTTTTTATGCCACAAAGGTGGCAAACAAGCTAACGTTAAATGCAACAATTAACTATCATTGTGGCATCCAAATTACAATCCAATTATCAATTCATTTCTTTTAAATAATAAACTTCTAGGTACCACTTAACTTTAAATTTTTTTATGCCACAAAGGTGGCAAACAAGCATACGGCTCGCCTGATCGTAAGCATCACCGAGACGCTTGCAATACCAGGGGTTTCACTCACGCGCTGCCAACGGTCCCAACCCCCCCAAGTGGAGTTCTGGAGACCTTACTCACCGTAGGAACACAACATGGCCGAGACCAATTCTATTTAGCTACGATCTTCTGTAAGGTGGAGGTCCTTCTCCAGACGGGCTGCTCCGATTTGAGCGGATAAGCCGCTGTGCCCTACCTCTCTTAATCATCTTAATCTTTTCTAAACCTGTGACACATTGAGCAAGTGCAAAGTTTTTTGCCAGTTCTTATTAGTACGATTCTGCCGTCTGAACTGGTGGTAGTAAGAAATTTTTAAAAGAGTTTGTAATTAATCCTCTTTGAATTTGGTTTTAAGTTTGAGTGAAAAAATCTTCTACACATACCTGTGCAGAGTTTACATATCCCAATGCGAGAATCACAAAGATTGTCGTGTAGTACATTTTCACTGAATGTCAATTAAAATTATTACTAAACTGTTTACTTGTCTGTTCGTAAATAAAATGAAATAGAACTATTTAGAAACAAGTTGACCCTATATAAACACAATGAAGATAAATTTTAGTTAGCTATAATTATGGTTGTAATTGACATAGGTATTATGTTCAATTAACAAAATACTTGTACTAAAGACATTTGTAATTATAATTGATGACTCTTAGTCAAAAGTAGTATCAAGTCTGATAGATTGCTATGCCATTGTGATGACCGGTCAATTAGTTGCCAATAGTGCAGCCATATTTTGCAGTAAAACGTTGCACGTTTAGAACCCCATTTACAATTTATCTTTCTAATATATTAAATACATTCCCTGTCTTAATTTTGTGATTTGTGTAATAACTATGCACGAAACTTTGCTAGCTGCATTAATCGCTACCGCAGTAACTACTACTGAAGAATATTCTGGAAGTATTGTAATAATGAAATTACAATAATATAGACCCTACTTGCCTCTTGCAAAGTTGAGCTCAAGCGTGAATGTGGACGTGCTATTCGTCATACTTTGTCCTTACATTTCCTTGGTCTTCTAACATCGTGCCTAACATCACTTCACTTCGATTAACTTCGGGAGATTGTAGAGCCCGCATAAGAATACCTACTGTAAATACTTTATACGTACGTAATTATTAACTGACCCACTGCTGCATGGATATGAAAGAGAGGTTTGAACGTGAAAATCCACCACGCTTCTCCATATGTGTGTAATATTGTAATAATATCAATTGCTCACGTCGACAAACCTTTTAAAGGATCAAATGAATACGAGAATCGTAATTACATAAAACTGCTTATTATGAAACACAGCACCATTTATTTACAAAACCATTATCATTCAACCATTCCCTTAACATGATGATAAATAAATTAAAACATTAAAATCACTGGTGTTTTTTCCATAAAACAAGTGAAAAATTTGTTCAATTTCTTTTCTTCATCCGCCGCTGCTTTGTTACATTCCTCCATAGCGGATCTCACGGCATCTGCGTGATCTTTCGGGAACAATTTAACAGCTTTGTCTACGTTTACTAAACCACTATTGTCTAAATATCCAGTTTTTGTAAAAGCACAATGCAAAAACTTTTCAAATTGCTTGTTTTCCGATGGTTTTTCTTTTTCGAACTTGGTTAATTAGTAGAAGACGGTTGTGCCATATTTGAGCCTTATTGTGCACTTTGGTATAGAAGCATGAAATTTCTACCATGGATAGATGGATAGAGTGTCTCACAATGATCGTTTTAAGATGTGGAGGGAAGTCAGATTCTTCCTCTGTGAGTGGGGGGACGGGGGCAAAGGGGGTGAATTCCACGTCTTGATGATTATTTTTTTACTGATCCGTTAATGTTACTAGGGCTTGTATGGTGTCGTTTTCATATAAACCGAATACAAGGAATTCATTTTTAACAATAAAAATGTATGGTCCCATACAAAAAAATTAAAAATACTGCCAAAAAGTGAAAAGTGCCGCTACTTTTTTTTTGTTAGCACGTTATTTTTACTTTCAAATCTTAATTATTATGATATTAAAAAATACTGTGATAAAGCTTATTTAATGTAGTTTACAAATATATATAATTGTATTATACTTGTCATACAAAAACTATTTTAAAAAAAAGAAGAACGTGCAAATTCCAGAAGATGCGCGCGGTGATTAGGTGAGATGTAGGTACGCGTAGCGACAAATTTTCATAATGTACAATGTCCTATAGTCATTATGTACTATAGTCATTTGTTATTAATATTTTATAGCAATGCTACTAGCCATTTTGCGACATAGTTTTAATGTAAACAAATGAAAGAAATGCGTTTTTATTATTCCACGGAGAAAAACATTTAATAATTTTGACTTAGAGAAGGTTACTAATAAAACATCAGAAATAAAAGTAAAATGACGTTTAACCAGCAGTCACCAGTACAAAAGCAAAGTGCTGTACATTTGAGTGCAGCTTTGTTACATTTGCATCTTCCAGTACACCCTTTTTTAACGCTGCACTGCACGTAATTAACATAGTGATAGTGGGGATAGTGTTGTCCAGACTGGCTGCCATTCGTTCGAATTTTTAATCCAACCCCAGTTAGATGGTTCAGGAATATCTGGAACTTTTGTTAAAGATTGCATCCAAATGTAAGCCTGATAGGAAGCGCGTTTTATATATTGCTGAAGTGCCGCTTTTGTCCTCTATGGCTCAGGATTTTTGGGTAAAGAGTTTTTTTCTGGCTTCATTTACAGTCAGCATTTCACTATTGTGGTCATACATTAAAACCACAAATCTTTCAATGAGTCGTCGCTTATTTGTTGTGGCATTGTCATCATTTCTTCAAAGGCGCTGTTTACTTCTGGAAAAGATCGCCATATTTCCCATGCTGTTTTTTCCCTCTACCAGCAAAGAATTTCGTATCACACCCTACTGCGAACGCATGAAAGACGGGAACGTACTCACATTGTGACAAACTCATTGACGCTACCAGGTCTTGCGGAAACTGGAGGCAACGCCAAATGCAACCCATAGTTCAGATAAAGATAACTTTCTGAAGAATGCCACAGCCAGTACTAATACATCTGTGTCTACAGACGGTGCGTATTGTCACTCTGCTAAATCCTTTCTTTACTGCATCAGCTAAATGTAAAAACATTCAGTCAGCTTCATCGTGAAAACATCTATCTATCTAGCTATCGGCGCAAGTTGTTTGAGTTGAGCTTTAAAGCTGCTTTACGAGAAAAAGGCACAAGGAAAAGAGTGGCTTCCCACGCATTCGACGCCTAAGAACTGGAAGAGTTTCCTTTCAGTGAATGAGAACAAGACCAAATTGTTTTTATTTTTATCACAACAACTTGTTCTTTACAGGCAGGAGAAAAAGAAATATACGCGACACATTGAATCGAAGTTCTCTGTTTTATCAATATCTCAGATATACGTGACATAGCCCCATGTTTTCACGACGAAGCTGACACCCGAATGTTTTTGCATTTAGCTGGTGCAGTAAAGAAAGGATTTAGCAGAGTGACAATACGCACCGTAGACACAGATGTATTAGTACTGGCTGTGGCATTCTTCAGAAAGATATATTTATCTGAACTACAGGTTGCATTTGGTGTTGGCTCAAGGTTCCGCTACACGACCTGGTAGCGTCAATGAGTTTGTCACAATGTGAGTACGTTCCCGTCTTTCATGCGTTCACAGGGTGTGATACGGAGTTCACTTTTGTTGGTAGAGGGAAAAAACAGCATGGGAAACATGGCGATCTTTTCCAGAAGTAAACAGCGCCTTTGAAGAAATGACAACAATGCCACAACAAATAAGCGACGACTCATTGCAGATTTGTGGTTTTAATGTATGACCGCATTAGTGAAATGCTGACTATAAATGAAGCCAGAAAAAAAACTCTTTACCCAAAAATCCCGAGCCATAGAGAACATTCCCCCCCACAAAAAAGGCACTCTAGCAATATATAAAACGCGCTTCTTATCAGGCTTACATTTGGATGCAATCTTTAACAAAAGTTCCAGATATTCCTGAACCATCTAACTGGGGTTGGATTAAAGATTCGAACGAATGGTAGCCAGTCTGGACAACGCTACTTGAAGTAGCAACTTTATGTGCTGAGTTAATTAGGTGCAGCGTTAAAAAAGGGTGTACTGGAAGATGCAAATGTAACAAAGCTGCACTCAAATGTACAGCACTTTGCTTTTGTACTGGTGACTGCTGGTTAAACATCATTTTACTTTTATTTCTGACGTTTTATTAGTAACCTTCTCTATGTCAAAATTATTAAATGTTTTTTTCCGTGGAAGCAATAAAAACACATTTCTTACATTTGATTACATTAAAACTACGTCGCATAATGGCTAGTAGCATTGCTATAAATATTTATAACAAATGACCATAGTACATTATGAAAATTTGTCGCTACGCGTACCTACATCTCACTGAATCACCGCGCGCATATTCTGGAATTTGCACGTTCTTCTTTTTTTAAAAATAGTTTTTGTATGAAAAGTATACTACAATTATATATATTTGTAAACTACATTAAATAAGCTATAACACAGTATTTTTTTAATATCATAATAATTAAGATTTGAAAGTAAAAATAACGTGCTTACAAAAAAAACGTAGCGGAACTTTTTACTTTTTGGCAGTATTTTTAATTTTTTTGTATGGGACCATACATTTTATTGTTAAAAATGAATTCCTTGTATTCGGTTTATATGAAAACGACACCATACAAGCCCTAGTAACATTAACAGATCAGTAAAAAAATAATCATCAAGACGTGGAATTCACCCCCTTTGCCCCCCTCCCCCCACTCACAGAGGAAGAATCTGACTTCCCTCCACATCTTAAAACGATCACCGTGGGACACTCTATCCATGGTAGAAATTTCATGCTTCTATACCAAAGTGCACAATCATCGCACTACCGTCTTCTACTAATATATCAGGGTTGACTCCTGATTCAGTAATGCAATTCGTGGCCACAGGTAGGAGTTCTGATGCTTTATCCTCCGGGAATTTGGCCTGTATCTGAAATTATTATTTTATTTTTTATGTTTTCTAAAGTTTGTTATGATCCATTAGGTACCTACGTCTTAATTATTCTAAAACACTACAATTAGGAAAGTTAAAGTCGTCTTCATTCTAGTCAAGTCGAAAAAATCGCAAAAAGACATATTTAAACAATAGTAAGTTTTCTCACAGGTGAAATTATCGTGCCCTCAAAAATATATTCCAAAACTTATTAAATTTTTAGTGACAGTCACTTTTTCTTATCATTTACAACTGTTTTGTATTTATAAAGAATATAAACTACAACCATTACATACAAGCAAAGTAGCCACCGGTAAAAGAAATAATAAATAAATAAATAAATATATAGGGACAATTCATACAGATTGAGCTAGCCCCAAAGTAAGTTCGAAACTTGTGTTATGGGATACTAACTCAACGATATTATATTTTATTACAAATACATATATAGATAGATAAACATCCAAGACCCGAGGCCAATCAGAAAAAGTTCGTTTTTCATCATGACCCGACCGGGGATCGAACCCGGGACCTCCTGGGTGGCGGTCTGGCGTGGTAACTATTACGCCACGGAGGTCGTCAAATGGCGAAAGAAAACCGGTTATGGCCTTTTTTTTTCATTTAACATTTTTTTTTCTTCCGCTCGTTAGTTACAATGCAATAAGTACATTTACAAAGAGAATACGCGGAATGTTATACACAATGGTGTGGAATAAACAAGTTTTGAATCTTAAAAAAAGACAATACTGCCAAGAATGAGCAGACCAATACCAGCAGGCAGTACCCGTTCACGAGTTGACGCGAGAGTCAGCCATCCCTGTGCTCAACCATATTAGAGGGAACTCGGCGACCCGACTTCCGACGCCACGAATGGCCACGATGTCATTAAACACACGTCTTTCAAAATATATTTGGGACGTGCGGATTTTCTCACAGTGTTTTCATTTATTGAGAAATTATGTACATTATTGTACATAAATCAGAAAACTCGAATGTATCCACAGGGAATTCAACCCAGGGACATAATAGATTTTATACAGGGACTAGTTTTATTAAAATTCACATACCTGTTTACAATTTACATATCCAAAAGCGAAAACAACAAAGATTGTCGTATAGAACATTTTTACTGAATGTTAGTTAAAATTATTACTATTTTAAAAAAAATTATTAAGTAAAATAAATCGTAAGTTTCCTAAGATAATATTCTTGTGCTATGTAACGTGGAATGAAACTGTATAAGAACTAGTTGATCCTCTCCTATATATTATGTCTCACTGCTGATACAATGAAGGTAAAATTGCATGTAATTGTCATTGATTTTACAATCAACAGTTTTACCTAATTGTAATACACATCATGCCACATGAAATTCAGTCCAAACAACTCAAACCTTGTCCTAACTAACAAATGGTTTAAGCAAAAATCTCCGAAATTAATGTTCAAACTATATTCCGAGACGAAGGAAGAATATTGTTGGCGACGACCTGAGTTTTTTTTTATTATAGGTACTGTGTCCCATAGTAACAGACAAAGGAAATATTAAGTACCTACTTAATGTTTTAATAGACATAATTGGATTCGTTTTGTAATACTTTATAGTTATAAAAACCCTTTGTTTCTCACTTAGCGTATATTAAAATAGACAATTAAATTATTATTATCATTAATAAGCTAATCCTATTATTATGGTTTTTTAGAGTCCAGATAAGAAATATTCTAGCTGCTCGAGAGCACTTTATTACCTAACATTACCTCACGTCCCCCTGCCTGAAAAAGCGCAGACGCTTATCATATATTATATGGGATATAATCATAGATCTAGTAAATACTAGCGTACCTATAGATCGGCTTTGTTTGATTAGGGCGAGACCAAAAACAAAATACACTAGTGTGCGTGGAATGTACATGTGTCCAAGCAAGATATATAATTTTGTGGATTTTCCTTTTAGTTTGAGTTACATCCAGGCACTACACTGGTAACCATATTTAATCACGTCGAATTAACACTAAAACACACTTAAAAACCATAAATTTTGTAAAACTAAGTGGGATTTGTTTTAACATGACTGACGTTAGGGCGATACAAGCCCATAGCGTGTATAGGAAAAATGGTCTCGTCTATCTATCTCGCTCTAACAAACGAGTATGATATGATCTATCTCTTTTGCATTACCAATCTTCTTACGCTAGTAAGTTATAATAAATCTATGGGATATAATACATATTACATCTTGAGCTATGAATGCAAACTGAGGCGAGGCAAGGGGAGAGGTATTGTCTGGGGACATATGTACATGCATATATATTATACCAATAGTGAAAAAACGCCTTTATGGGTAAAAAAAAAAGTATTTGCCTGTACGTACCTTATCTGCATTTACTGATGCCAGTACAAAAATAAAAAGAACTATTGAGTTTAGCATCATTTTTACAGGATAAAGTTATGATGATCCTCCTGCTTATAGTATATCTGGCACAATGCGTTCAGATTAAAACAACTTCTATTTTATATTTACTCATTTCAATAAAGAACAAATAAATATTCATTTCCTACTGCCAGGGGCGGACTTTCCTTCTAAGGGACAATCTCCACGAGCGTAAGGATCGTGACGGTAATTTTCGTCGCGATTCTCTGGCTCGTGGAGATGGACTCTTAATGTGATGACCTAGCTCTTCGATATGCATTTCAGAAATTGCTGAACAATGTAACAGAATTTTTATAGTGTGGACGCCTTGTTCGCACGGCCCATGCACACTACGCGCACGAGCCGAGCATTCAACTCGTGCTCGCCATGATCGATGGAGGAAGAAAACACAGCGTCCACACTATGAAATGCTCCTTTCATGTTACATGACATGTTACTTTACAGCCGTCTGTACCAGGTATTATAAATTTAAATATTTTTTATTGACATGCATCTATAAAGAATTTAGAGACGATTAATATAAACGCCATGATGACGCGAGATAAGCTCGGTTACGTACTACGTAACTAATGGCCTATTACTATTGACCATAAAAGCATACTAGTATTTTAAGCGTTGGCCTAGATCAGGTCTAACTGTATTAATCAAGGTGACAGCATTAATCTTTTGTAAGTTTTTCAAAAAGAATTATTTTATCAGCTATGCTATAAACAGTTAAGCGTTAGTTTTCGACAATTGAAATTACATTATCAATATATATATATAGGGACAAATCACACAGATTGAGCTAGCCCCAAAGTAAGTTCGAAACTTGTGTTAAGGGATACTAACACAACGATACTATATTTTATAATAAATACATACATATACATACATACAGGGTGACTTTTCACGAGGTTGTCATTTTTTGGGGAGGGACTAAGAATCAAGAGCCTAATCGATTGGCGTAAAAAGCATTTTTTTAAGTATTATATAGCGTATTTTAGTAGGGCAAGACGGCACGGCTTTTCGGCTTTATTGGAATGACCGCGACTGTGTTCAAATTAATGTTTTTCAAAAAATACTACGAATAAATAAATATATATATATTAATTACGTTAGAGTCATATTTTTTATATTGTTCTTCAGAGCTTTTTTTTTAATGGCAACCCCCTTGAAACGTCACCCTGTATAGATAACATCCAAGACCCAGGCCAATCAGAAAAAGTTCGTTTTTCATCATGACCTGACCGGGATTCAAACCCGGGACCTCCTGAGTCTGATCTGGCATGGTAACCATTAATGGCAACCCCCTTGAAACGTCACCCTGTATAGATAACATCCAAGACCCAGGCCAATCAGAAAAAGTTCGTTTTTCATCATGACCCGACCGGGATTCAAACCTGGGACCTCCTGAGTCTGATCTGGCATGGTAACCATTAATGGCAACCCCCTTGAAACGTCACCCTGTATAGATAACAACCAAGACCCAGGCCAATCAGAAAAAGTTCGTTTTTCATCATGACCCGACAGGGATTCAAACCCGGGACCTCCTGAGTCTGATCTGGCATGGTAACCATTACGCCACGGATGTCGTCAATCATTCTCATTTTTGATTATTCAGATCTCCTTTAATTTTAGCACTGAACTGATTCCAGAACCTTCCTGTCCCAGCGGCTATCGGTTCTGCGGGCTAAAAAGAAGAGGGATTGACAATGTATAGCCCTACCATTATCGGGTAGGGCTACATACTCGATGAGCGCCACAGAACTCTCTTCGCAGCTTCACCAAACGGAGGGACATGTTGTAATATGTTTTTTGTCAAAGATTTATCCTGGCTGCACTTAATATACTGTCCCAAGATTTTTATCATTAAGGTACCTCGCAATATAATTTACAGTGATTTCATCATAAAATATTTTTTAATATTATTAATTTAAATAAATGAGTAGCATGCTTACAATAGCTATTGTTATTTCCGACGTGTTGATGATGAAAACATTAATAAATTGACAATTATTTTAATTACTCTATATCTTGAAGATGTCTATCTTGAAGACTCTATTCTAGCGGAGCCGCGGGTAACAGCTAGTATTTAAATACTAGCTGTAACCCGCGGCTCCGCCCGCGTGGCCAAGGGAAAATGTCAATAATTTTTCTCATGGGAATCTCTTTATCCCGTGAAAAGAAAGTAGCCTGTCACTCTTCAGACTTTAAACTATCCCCAATAAAAAAATCATATCAATCCGTTTATTACTTTCGACGTGAAGGGAGGACAAAGAAACAAACACACTTTCACATTTATAATATTAGTATGGATTATAATAAGAAAACAAAGTTTTCCGACGTGTCTCTCTGTTTTTACCAATTGATAGAATGATAAAGATGGTAATAAAATAATGTAAATACATTAAATAATTCCAAATAAAATTATTCCTCTTTTTTTACCATTATTCATAATTCTTATGTGAAAGGGTGTTTACGTCGAAAGAAATGAATGAAATTATATGTTTTTCCGGGGATTGTCTTCTGACAACTGTCTGAAAAGTGATATAGGCTACTTTTATCCAAAAAAAATATTCGAGGGCAACAAGTCCCACCACGGCTAATAGGAGATAGGCATGCCTCTTATTCTTGCACACGCGGGCGAAGTCGCGAGTAACAGCTAGATTTATCATCATATCCCCCTTCCTCCCTTCAATCGAAGGTGATTAGAGTGTACTCTGCCACGCTGCTCCAATGCGGATTTGCAGAGGCCGGTGTTTTCAAACCGCTCGAAGGCCACCGACTTGGCTTAACGACTGTCATCTATCGACAACAACCGGAACCGACTGCTTAACGTGCCCTCCGAAGCACTGAGAAGTTCGAGATAACGAAACCCATCCAAACACTGGCTAAGATCGACGTTGCTTGTCTTGCGTGTTCATATTTAGAGTGCACACAGCGTCGCCATCGAGCTCATCGATATATAAATAAATATATAGGGACAATTCATACAGATTGAGCTAGCCCCAAAGTAAGTTCGAAACTTGTGTTATGGGATACTAACTCAACGTTATTATATTTTATAACAAATACATATATAGATAAACATCCAAGACCCGAGGCCAATCAGAAAAAGTTTTTTCATAATGACCCGACCGGGGATCGAACCCGGGACCTCCTGGGTGGCGGTCTGGCGTGGTAACCATTACGCCACGGAGGTCGTCAATATAAAATATATTTATGATATAGATATATCATAAATATATTTAATATTGAACATTGCCCTAGGCCCTAAATTGTCAATTAATCAGAATTGTTAGAAATTTTTGATGAATCAATTGAAAAAGTAGAAATCTCGATGAATAGATTAAAATTAAATGGGACATACAATTTTTTTATTTTTGCCATTTTGTCAGATAGGTTCCAAAAACTTAATAAAAATTATCCCTGACAGTTTATTCGTCCAATCGCGCGTGTATATTTGATAGCTACTTATTCGAATCAACCAGATAAATAGCCAAACCTACCGAGTTAACGACAAAAATTTTTTTAAATCAGAAAGTGCCAATGTTGACCATGCGATTTTCACACGCGCGACTTGACGAATAACTCCTGACAGTAACCTTACCTATTTTCAGCCTTGACAAAAGCCATACGAAACGTTTCGTACGGCTCAGATAAAAATCTACTTGCAAAATAAATTACATTTTTATTTCACAAGCACGTGGGCTCTTGTCCACGTGCTGGAGTAAACATGGAACGACACTCGAACAGTAGAATTTTCATTTATTTTATTTTTTTAAATGTATAACAATATAAATTTAAAACATTTTAAATTAAAATTAGACAAGGTAAAATAAAAACTTTGAACTTAAACAACGTTTTTATAATTACAAAACAAATTTAAATGGCGACTCTTTGACGAAACAACCAAAGATTTTGAAAACTGTATGAGGACCATCCACACCGTTTTCCTCATTACATTTCTCCATTAGTTTCTTTAAAGATTCTCTATCCACAGTCTTCGGGAAGATATCCATAGCCCTTTCTACTTTCACATGACCATCTTTGCGAACTGCGTTAAATTTATTGAACATACAAAATAGGAATTTATGTAAACCCCTATGACTTTTATTGTCTTCGTCATATGTACTCGGATTGGGAAGATGTATTAATACTTCAGGATTTATGTTAGTTTCCCCGATGCAATTCAGACCCACCTGAATTATGCCAGGAGGGAGATGTACGACTTCCTGTAATGATAAGAGAAAAACTAAATAATAATACATCTAAATTATACTCAATTCACACAGCGTAAGCTCCCAAAGTAAGCGTTGTTTCCGAATAACTATGACTTGGGAACCTTCAGGAAACGAGCATACATGCACTTAAAAGGCCGGCAGCGGCTCAGGGACAATAAAAAACCATATCACGGATTGATATGATTCATTACGTTCGACGTGAAGGGAGGACAAACAAATAAACAAACAAACACACTTTCACATTTATAATATTAGTATAAATAGAACAGAGTAGGGTAGTGGAGGAGAGTGGGGTGGGGGTTAGTATGGATAGAACAAGCACAAATCTGCCGTCTGAACTGGTGGTAGGGAAAAAAAAGTGACGATTCGAAAGTGCTTGTAATATGCCTATTTGAATAAAAATATTTTGATTTTGATTTTTGATTTTCGGTCAATTTCAGCCTTAAATATAATAGCATACTTCTTGAATAAAGTCATTATTTCATTTTATTTTACAATCCACACAGCGCCACCTGGGCCCATAGTAAACTAGGTTTAACCTTAGAGGTACAACCAGACAACGAATAAAAAAATTGTGACGATTCGAAGGAGCTTGTAAATATTATAGGCGAATATACATTTCATTTAATGAATAAATATTTTTGATTTGATTTGGTATAAAAAAAACATACAGAATTCGTGTACAACTCCAAAATGTGCTTGTATTTTAATGCTAGTTAAATAAACCCTTACCTTTTCACCATAAACAAATCCAACAGTTATCAATCCCAAAATAGTCAATGCATTCAACATGGTAATATTTTTTTATTACTATAATAACAGCATAAACTAACCTATACACATATATCTTGTGTTTCCTCAACTGGAACAAGATGTTACGACAGCAAAGCCGAAAATTTAATATTGTATTTTCAGAACACGCACAAATATTTATACCTATTCATTCATACGTCACGACAATGAATTTGCCAGGTATGCACGTAGGATTATATACAAATTTAATTCCTCACATACATTTTCTCTCGTCAAAGATTACATTACATTAATAAATTAATTGATTAATTAGAGTAAGTAGATTGACTTACTCGATACTACTAATAGCATTTCGGAAAGAAATGCGAAATGGCCACTGGTAAAAAAACGGCTAAACAAAAGAAAACGGTTACGGCCTTTGTTGTCGTATAACAATACATTTTATTTTAAATAAAATACAGATCCAGGTACAGTGCAAAAATGAGATAAGTAACCATTTTTGCACTTACCTACAGTGCAAAAATGGTTACTTATCTCATTTTTGCACTACAAAAATTAACTCAATGCGGGATTAAAGGAAGGTGGAATTAAACGCGTGATGTCAATCCAAATAGCGCTATGGTTAAATCCTAAATATGTAGAATAGGTAGGTGTTGATGAAACGAGCAGACCAGTCCACCGAGATGACAATCACTGAGAGTCGGCCATACTCCATATTGGATATACAACCAGTTTCTCAAAACTATTTTTAAAGTTAATGACACATTATATTATGGCTGTCACAGTAAGACCAAAGAAGAAAAACAGAGATAGCCTGAGACTTAATCTAGAATTGAAAAGAAATTAGCGAAAATGTCCTTTCTAACTGACTATCCGTTTCAAATTTTATCTCAATTGATTCGTTTTAACGTGAAGACGTTACAGAGAGAGAGACAAAGTTACTTTCTCGATAAACAACATCCCACCAAAAACATTTTCATGTAAAATGTTGCCAAGACGAGACCATATGACTCGGACTGCCAAAAAGTTATCAGATCTCATGTAAAGCCAAGCTCTAGCTCTACACGCCCTACCTCTACGAGGCCTAAATTCACAAACTCCTTAATCAAAATCTGTTGCTTGGCCATTTCGCTACATTCACTTTTAAAGTGAAAAAATAAACTATTCATCATACTTTTCTGTTATACTTCTATTCTTGAGTATGTAACGAACCGGCCCAGTCACATATTTTGATTATGGTGTAGAGTTTGTGAAGTTAGGCCTTGTAGAGGTAGGGCGTGTAGAGTTAGAAGCTTGGCTCTACATGGGATCTGATAACTTGCGCTTCGCTTGACTCGTCTTGGCGCAGATTTACGCGAACAAAAACCGAGGATACCATAAAAAATAAAACAAGAAGGATACAATAAAATATAAAATAATTTAATAAGGATTTAATATATTAAAAAGTAAAAATATAGGTAACAAAAAACTACAATTATCCATTGACTTCTCAAAGCAGTCCGTCTTATAGAGGTCCATAGATTTTTTTGCTGTGACCATAAATGGAGTATATTTCATTTTTATATTGAAAGTGCAGGTAGCTCACTGGTCTGCTTACTCTTATCAGTACTGTTTTTTTTTTTTTGTAGATTTAAGACTTGTTCATTCCACACATTCCGCGTATTCTTCTTATAAATTTTAATGTACTTATATATTGTAACTAATAAGTGGAAAACAACAAAAAAAGGCCGTAATCGGTTTTCTTTCGCCATTTAATTTTACCGGTGGCCATTTTGCTTGTGTCCGAAATGGTGGTAGTTTAAAACGTATGTTTATTTTGTTAATAACAAGAAAAAGTGCCTGTGAAGGTCTAATTTCTGAAATAAACGATTTCATTTCATTTCAAAGATTTTTCGTATCAATACTTAATTACAAAATAAATTCAACAGGTGATTCTAGTATGAAACAACCAAAAACTTTAAAAATAGTATGAGGACCATCATCACCAATTAGTTCATTACATTTGTCTGCAACCTTCTTCACTGGGTCTTTGTTCATAGCTTCTGGAAAGAAATTTAGAAACTTGTCTCCTTTTAGGTGACCATCTTTTTTAATGTAATGAAACTTATTGAATACACAAAATAGGAATTCCTGAAATCCCCTATTCATTGTAGCCTCTCCTTTATAGGTTTCCGCTTTAATAACTATTTGCAATACATGTTGTGGGTCTATGTTGGTTTGCGCGGCGCATGCTATTGACGTCTCGATCACCATAGGAGGAACACGTACAATTTCCTGAAACAATAAAAGCAATATACTTAGGTCATGAACGAATTCCGGTAGAGGAAAACATTGTGAAGAAACTAAGTGGTAGAGCATTTATGGCATAGGCTTGCTCGACCGGGGGGCTCTCACAGAGTATGTTAACCACACACATCCTCCTATCTAATCTTGGATTTTTTTACGCCACAAAGGTGACAAACAAGCATACAGCCCGCCTGATGGTAATCATCACCGGTAGCCTATAGACGCTTGCAATACCGGGGGTATCACTCACGCGCTGCCAACCCTCCCAACCCCCCCAAGTGGAGCTCTGGAGATCTTACACACCGTAGAAACACAACATGGCCGAGGCCAATGCTATTTGGCTACGATCTTCTGTAAGGTCTAGGTTACAAAATCTGGATGACAAAAAGCGTTGATAGGAAAATAAGCCTTACCTTATCAACGGGAACACATCCAACAGCTAAGACTCCCACTAAAATAGTTAAAAATCTCCACATCATATTATATTTTTATAGCACTAATAAAATAACAGAAATTACATAAAACGTTTGTTTTGCAAACTGAGACTGTGTATTATTTTCGACTGTATTATAGAACTGAAAATTGTAAAGTATTATTTTTCAAAGATCATTTTACTATTTATACATATTCATTTATACGTCATTGGAATGAACTTGCCGGGTATGAACGTCATGATTTCCTGGATACAACTAATATTATTATGATGACGAATAATTTCGTAGGATCCATCTTTTTTATGTCAAATAACGGACAAATACGCCAGCGGGCTACGTGTAAGAAAATGGTTACTATGAACATTAGTAACCCTAGGGGCTCTACCAATGTATTCTACAAGAAAAGTGTTTATAGGAAAAGGGATCCCAAATAATCTCGGCCTCTAGATCTGTTTATATAACAACAGAAAAATAGGTTTTGCATTATAATGCTTGGAGTCTTACGTTTAACATAGGTGTAAGGAGACGAAACTTTAGTACCATAAAATACACTTAATATTTATAATACACAGTGCGGCCCTGTTCATATCTAATTTTGGACTTAGAATTCTATAAAAGTTTATTTTCTGACGTAAGTAATTTAAACAAAAAAAAACAAAGGATCAAGTTACTATAAAAACGAGTTTACTTTGTTGTAAAGGAAAACACAAGGTATAATCTTAATTGGGCAACCTTTGGTCACATATAGAAAAACCACTACAAGAGGTCCTCGAAATGTTGTCTGCATAAATCATAACATTTCTGATATTAGTGTAATTATATAATCAATAGGTGTAATGTGTAATTATATTATTACTAAACAATTATAAAGTCATCAATGTAGCAACAAGGACAAACAATTATTTTTTTCAATTAATCTTTTTCTGTGCAAATAACAGACTTGTGGATGTCAGTCAGCATTATCGTTATGCCGTTTATACACCAGCGTATTGGGGTGACTACCGGGAATAAACGGTTTTGTCACTGTCATTCTTGAGGACATTAGTCAAGTTTCAAAATAAAACAACCTACTCAGAATATTCTTTTTTTAAATCGCGGCTATTTAAAAAAAAAATTTTTTTACGATTTTTATTTAAAGAAAGTTTAACATGATTGTAAGTAAAATACACACAAATTAACAAGAACTACAGAGACAATCTTGTGCGACTGTAAATGAAAAGAATAGAGAACAAATTGTACAATAAATTATATAAATTAATATTTAACATTAAAATCTACGTCAACGAAAGTAATACTCAAAATCTTGTGAGAATAATTTAAATATTTAGGTATTATTTTTATATAAATTATGTGTAGGTTTTACAGAGACATAAAAACCTCGACGAACCTTTTTTTAATAAGAAAAAAGGTCCAAGTGATAATGGCAACAAAAGAGTTGGCAAGAGATCTGACAGAAGAAATCAACGAAATAAGCTACTTATTCTAATTTGCGATATATCTCCAAATATTATATTTTATGGTCACCATAGCACAATTTATGCGAATGTGCATTAAGTATTAACATTATTTAAATATGATCATTTCCATCATTGAACAAGACGCAAGTATTACTCACCACTTAAATTTTTTAACATTATTCAAATTTTAATGTGGTGACTACAATAATATGTGTTGTTTTGTACCACGTGAATAACATTTGAATATTTCAAATGCATATTCAGCTGCATCTTTTCCTGTTTTCTTCTTGCATTCCTGCAATAACGCCTTAGCGTCATCCTTGTTTACTCCTGATGGTAATTTAGACAATGCCATATCTACATTGAGTTTTCCATCGTCGCCAAAAATTCCAGCCTTCTGGAAGAAGCATAATGTGAACTTCTTCAATGCTTCGTCGTTTCTGAAGTTGCCTTTCTTCGCATCTGCAAGTACTTCAGACTTCACTCCAGTTTGTTTCATACATTCCAATGTGTATTGATGTACTTTGTCCTTCTGTGTTTGTGAGAGCTCTACTCCCTAAAAATAATAATATTTTTTTGACTCATGTTTTATGACGTACGTCGAAGAAATTAAAAGTTAATAACTTTTGCATAAGTTATGAGAATACTAGCATTCCCCCGCGGCTTCGTTCTTCGGCTTCGGCTTCGCTTTAATTTTATTATAATAAACCAACCCATAGCGCTACTTGTGGCGCCATCTGTTGGCCGAGACAGCGCCCTCTATAGTAGAAAAAATATTTTTCCATTGGAACGGCATACTTTCACGGGATGAAACGGATGAACGGAATTTAGCCTATGTTGGGCTCTGTACCCCTAACAATATGTATGCAAATTTTCATAATGATCGGCTGCTTAGTCAAGCCGTGAAGGAATAACAAACAAACAAACTCACTTTCTCATTTATAATATTAGTAAGGATTAATCTACAAAAAATTTAAACATTTTAAAGAGCTTGCTTTCCACGTGAACTGACCACATTCGTCAGTCAGTCAGGTTGCCTTAAAAATATTAATAAGGCCGCCTTGATCCTAATGCACTAGCCTGTATGTTATCGATATTATGTTAAATATATTATATTCTTCTACTTGTGCATTACAAGTAAAGCAAATTCTATCTATCTATCAAATAAGAAAAATGATTCAACAACATACTTACATGAGCATGAGCAAATTGAGCAAATATGGCAACAACTAGACACAAAATTAAATACTTCATTGTAACAACAAAAAGGTACTGACTTTTCTAGATCAGAAATATATTGAACGGAAAAACGAGATTATGGATACTTATATAGGTCTGATTTGACCCTTCGAAGGAAATCAACGCAGGAAACCACTTTTGTCAGGAAACGAATAAAGTACTCTATTTAACAATTATTTTTTCTAGTTTTATCTTAAGGTCTTTGGACAAAGTTGCAATATTCGTTTACCTAGTTTTTGGACCTGAACGTTATCTTCAGATATTTAGTAAGACGGGCTTAATTAATTTTTACTACAGCACGGAGAGCCCGGGGCTCAATTTGTAGTGACGGATTCGCGAACACAACTTTAAATAGTACTAACAAGTTTTTTTTTCCAAAAAAAAAAGTACCTATCCGTCTGAAACTAAGCCTTTTTTCATACTTTTTTTACTCATAATGAAAGAAAGTTCACCGCTAGGTTAACTTGTAACCAGGTGCGGCTGTGTGAATTGCACACAATTTATATTTATGTTACCTTTCGTCGACAAAAAATTAAAGACTTTAATGCAGGCGCTACACTCTTACGAAGTTGACCGAAGTAAACAAAGAAAAAGTTAAGACGAAGAGCCCGTTCACACTCTCGTTTTCGCTCAACTTCGCAAGAGTGTAAAGCCCCATTATTATAGATATTATATTATCATTAATAGTATGGAAGTATGATATCCGGTCGACGCTAATCTTTGTGTCACTGCCAACTGGTTTCTAGGCAAGGTTTAAGGCCTATTCAGACCTAAGCGTTATTAGCTACTGTCTGCGGCAGACAAAACTCAGGGTGTGAGGTAATATTACGTTTAATAAATAATAAATAAATATATAAGGACAAATCACACAGATTGAGCTAGCCCCAAAGTAAGTTCGAAACTTGTGTTATGTTATACTAACTCAACGATACTATATTTTATAACAAATATATTAGATAAACATCCAAAACCCGAGGCCAATCAGAAAAAGTTCGTTTTTCATCATGACCCGACCGAGATTCGAACCCGGAACCTCTTGCGTAGCGGTCTGGCGTTTAAAACAAAAGAGGACAGGTGTTCCGCAACATGATACAGATCTGATTTTCTACTAACACAAATGCACCAATAGACTCTCAATCGTGTCCCAAAAGAATGCCGATAGTGTATCAGTGGAATAGTTTTTGACATTTATTATGGACTTAAACAATAACATAATTACTGAGCGAAACCCGTGCGGTATTAGCTCTACCCACAGCGCTATCGACTGCCGCTCAAAAGACGTGTTCCAAAAAAAACGGGCTCCGACCCAAAAATTTTGTATTCCAGTTTTTAGATTATATTTTATAAATACTATTCTAAACTATCACTATCTCTCTATCGGGTGACTAACACTTTATTTTGCTCATAAAGGTTTGTAGGTGTTCATATTAAAATCTTTGGGGCTACCATGAAAGTGTCCATCCGAAACAACGAAACACGTAGTCCTTTTCTCCACAAAAACAAGGCATTACAAATATGTTTGTGTATGGTTTACAAGTATACATTAAAAGTTATTGTGGAGAACAGGTGCCCATGCTAGGTTTCCGAAGAACCTGTATTACGGGTCACCAGGTCTCTCCCATTATTGTAAGTGCTAAACTATATTAGTAAACTTATCTATGAAATAATTATGGTATATTGTATAATTATGGTGAATACGGAGAATTTCTATTGTGGGTTTTTTTATAAGGATTTTATATCACCTTTATAGAATAAAATATTTCTCCAGACTACACTTATTAACACATATTTGATTGCTTTGGCAAGGGATTTTGCACTGATATTGTATTTTTCTTTGAACAAAACGACACTTCCATACTGTTTGACGTAATCTATAAAAAAATGCTCAATATTAAAATTTAATCTTGTGCCGGCTTAAAAGTTTATATAAAATCTTTAGTTACATAGTAGTTTATCGTTTTTACTCTACTTTAGTAATTGTAAATATTTAGATGAATATTCATCAGACTTTAAAACCAGGGTCGTAGGTTCCATTAGCGTCGCGTCGAGAGAAATATTTGTATGACCTAGAAGAATATGGTTGTATAAATCACATAGGAATCCTAATTTAACGCTAGCACCAGCTAGCACTCTCTACAGTATTTTTTTTTTTGCTAACTGTCCATAGACATATACAGTGTTACCTTTTATAATGTAAAATATGTTTCAGAATTCCCATGGGAACTGAAGCAACGCTATTTCGCAACACTTTAGGCGTCCTAATCATTGTTTATAATGTTGTAATTAAACTAATTGATTTGCATTGAAAATTACGAAAAATGACTGTATTCACCAACCTTCACATTCAAACACTAACAGGTCACAAAAATATACTTTGTACTGTCAAAAAAAAATATTTTCCTAGAATATTTTCCTCACAATGGCCTCAAAGGAATATTATCATTTTGTTTGCATCTATGGTAATTTTTTATTATTATGTAGGTAGTACGGGTAGGTAGGTACCTACTACAACGTCTTATGTATGGTATTCTTTTTGTAATGGATTGTTTTGTTATTTAAGTTAGGGGTTTGCAAACGAGCATGCAGGTCACCTGATGTTAAGTAATCACCACCCATGGAGCACAGAGACACCGAGGGAGTCCCTGAGCCGCTGCCGGCCTTTTAAGCGCATGTGTTTGAAATTAAATACACTTTATACTAAATAAAAGACTTTCCTGAATGCAATAGTCAAGGGGTTACTTAGTCCCTCTCATCTTACGAGAAGTTTACATCGTTTTCATAAAGTATGATGATTCACTCTACGTGATCGATTTTCCAAGAATTTCCATTTACTCTAATTTTCATTATTATGTCAGGTAACACAAAAAATTAGCATTAGAGCCATAGAATCCTTACAAGTACCAGGTGTATCAAACATTTCTTACAACACCTAGAATTATAGGGGATGAAAACAATAAGGCATCTGAATATTATGTCAGTAGTTCAATTCGCTTTCATGTTTTAGATTTTTTGCTAATAATAGATGTTGCATTGGCCCCAGTGTTTTAGTATTTCCATTTTAAAAAGAGATTAGAAATTTTTAAGTTAGAAATGCTACATGATTCGATCTACGGAATAACTGTCAAACCGCATTAAACCACATTACTCAGGATTTTAATATATATTAAGAAATCTACGAGTAACGATTTTCTAACTATTTTAAAGAGAATCCATGATATATAGAAATGTTGAACAATCCTGAAAACCGAAGAGATTAGTGTTATACGGCTTCTTACCAAGTGGCAGCCTCGAACTACTTCTATCTTCAACAACAGTGGACACCACATATTTGTATAGGCAACCTCATAAATTAAGTAAGTTACTATTATAATATATTTGATAAGTTTAGTATTATCGTTTAGATTGAAAGGAAAGAACCACATTTATATTTTACAATGGTATTAATTGTAAGTTGGTATGTAAAAACACATTAAACTTATATCGTGATCAATTTTTTTTTTTTTCAAAAATCATCTGCACATCAGTTTGTAGTAAAATTTATCTATGTTCAGTAGTGGACGTTAATGAGTTTGTTATGATAATGTTCACACTAGAAATGTTAATTTATTATGCAACTAGCTGACCCGGCGAACTTTGTATCGCCTAAAGAACCTTCATGCTGAATTTCATTCGAATAACTTCAAAACGGCAAAGTTTCATACTAACTTTGCACCCTCGTTTAACCCCATAAGGGATAATTTTTGAGAAAAATATTTTACTCGTGTTTCGTGCCTTTCAATAAAGAACCTTAATGCTGAATTTCATTCGAATAACTTCAAAAACGGCAAAGTTTCATACTAACTTTGCACCCCCGTTTAACCCCCTAAGGGATGATTTTTGAGAAAAATATTTTACTCGTGTTTCATGCCTTTTAATATAGAACCTTCATGCTGAATTTCATTCGAATAACTTCAAAAACGGCAATGTTTCATACTAACTTTGCACCCCCGTTTAACCTCCTAAGGGATGATTTTTGAGAAAAATATTTTACTCGTGTTTCATGCTGTTCAATAAAGAATCTTCATGCTGAATTTCATTCGAATAACTTTAAAAAACGACAAAGTTTCATACTATCTTTGCACCCCCGTTTACCCCCTAAGGGATGAATTAAAAAAAAAACATTTTACTCATGTTCGATGCTTTTCAGTAAAGAACCTTCATGCTGAATTTCATTCGAATAACTTCAAAAACGGCAAAGTTTCATACTAACTTTGCACCCCCGTTTTACCCCCTTAGGGGATGAATTTCCAAAAATCCTTTCTTAGTGAGTACCTACGCCCCAAAAGGAACCCCCATGCAAAATTTGAGACTCCTGGCACTTGTAGTTTCGGAGATTTCGTGATGAATCAGTCAGTGATTTTCTCTTTTATATATATAGATACCTTAACTAATTATTTCAAAATTCATAAAGTTCTTTTTTCTAGGCATAAAATGGCAGAATCCGAACCTGAATGCCAATTGCGCCGGCGTCGTTCCTCCGGCAACCCCAACCTGCCTCTGCACTTAGACGTGGGTTACCAAATAGACGAAGGCGGACCAAGCCAGGGTACTCCATCTCCGTGCACCAGATTGCCAGCATCTAGAAGAACATCGTCAGCACTACTCGACTTCAAGAATAAAATGCAATCGTTTGACATTCAGGTATTTTATTGTGAATATGAGAAAAGATAACATCATTTACGAATGTTGTCAATTTTTTTTCAAAAACAACCAAAATAAATTAAATATTTCAATAAACGATATTCATTATAATTAAGATAAAAGTGGGGTGTTCTTGAAGTAGAGACCCTAGAGCAGTAAATCCAAATACGTTAATTGGATTAAACATGGAATAAAGAGAAAAGAAGGAATTTCGTAAGGGCTCTCAAGATTAACTAAAACCATATTTTTAAGCCCAGTCCATGGTGGACCCGCTGCCAGGGATATGCGGGCCTCTTCGAACACGCATACCCACTTCTAGTCTACTTAATAAATTTAGCGACCAAATAAAAGAGAATCGCTAAAATATCGATCACCGACAATAAAAGTTGCGTCTCTGCTCGAGCCACTTCGAGAAATAAATTATTGATCTTATATTTCGTCGTCAGCCTACAGCAGTTCACTGCTGGACTTCTCTAACAACCAGTCCGGTCTTCGAACTCAAATTTTCATAAATGTGTAGTTCATCCGTCTAGGGCGTCTAGCAATGGACGACCAAGTTTGTGGTGCCACGTGCGGTGCGTGCTCGTGCGTGCGGTAATCCTACATAATATGAAAAAAAATATGTTCTTATTTATATACTTTCAGATAGAAGAATGTGAAGAAGAAGAGATTATTATAGATAGTGATGACGAAGGTGAAGTGCAGACTCCGCGAGTTGCAGACCGTCCCATCACACCGACACCCATCCAAGATTTTGGTGCCAACGTGGTTTATACTGAAGGTATGCAAAAGATTCGTTACTAATATTTTGTCCTGATTATTCTGAAAGAAAAAAAACCTACTTGTAAGTAGGTACAATATTTTAGCTGTGTCTATTGTATTCTTTTTAGTTTTTATTTTGCAAATAATACTACCTATTCTTTTTATCTAAACAAATGCAAATAATTATTCACCTACTACTAAAAACGTAAATAAAAAATTTACTTTTATTTTCTCTCTCGACTTAACTCACATAAGGGCGCGTTTTGTTGACGCGTCGCCACGCGGCATAACGTCGTCGCGTCCTTAGTAATACTTTTTTTTAAACTTTGACTTTCGCTTTTTGCAGGACCTCAAGTGACGGACTTCTTGAAGGTAAATGCGATAGAAAACGACGGCTACACGGACGTTTCAGACGCGGACTCCGATGAAGAAACTGAACAATAAAATATGAAAGCATTTAAATGTTATTTTATAAACCTAATATAATTTAAATAATCACTAAATACATTATTAAATGGCACCTGTTTATATAGGAAATAGGTGTGTTTCATTTTATTTTAAAAAACCTTTGAAGATTTATTTCTATTAAGTACCTATTCTATCTTATGGCCGATTGTTTGATCAGTAGTTAAGTTTACTAATCGTTAAAATTCGTTAAAAAACTAACTATTTGTTAAAAATTGCTACGAATTTTAATAATAAACTAAATACTTAACTACTGATCAAACATCCGCCCTTATTTAGCCGATAAAAGACACAACGATGAACAGAAAAAAATAAGATGATTTCGGTAATAAAACCATTTTTTACCAAATTTAGATTTTGTCGAAATTAGCTTTTTGGTTAGGAAAGAAACGTTGGACTTTGTTCAAAAAGTAAACTTTGTACTTTGCAATTTTTTTTATAAGTAGTTTAAATATTACTTATTTGAAATAAAAATAGTATTTTTTGTATGTATAAGATCATATTATGATTATAATGCAAAAAATATCTGTGTAACAAAAAGTTACCGATGTTGATTTGGGAGAAACCAGCACTATTTATGTAGTACCTAATTGTAATTATCTTTTTATACCCTGCTCTGCTACCTAGCGGCAGCGTTCTTTCAAAATACATAAATATGTTTAGGAATATTGCTGACGTTAACAATGTGTATATATTTGAAATTAAATAAATTACAATCAAAATTAGCAGTTTCTTTACAACTTCAACTTCTACAAAATACTTAAGTTTATATTAAAAGGTCGGTTTATTTCTTATCCCAATTCAGCAAAATTCGTTCAGTCAAAGCAAACAACAGAATATTTTGAACTTTTTATTGCACATAATTAGCACTATTTACATTCACTTTTGTACATACAAACATCCAAAAAATTGAGATACTTCACACCAAAGCTAATAAATTTTTACATTTTACAATTTCATAATTGAATATCTAGCAGACCGTATAAACAATTCACTTACAAATTATATACCATTAATTTATTTTTGGTTTTAAATACGTAATTTGAATCTGTTGAATTTCGGTAAGTATTAAAAATTCGACACTATCTGTGACTAATAAATTAAGTTATTGCCTTGTGTGTCACTGAAATGTGAAATTGACAAAACATTGTATAACCTATATACTCATTACGTTTATTTGTAACACACTGAGTTTAGATTCAAAATTAAATCAAACTCAATACGTTGAAGTTTGATTTAATTTGTTTTGTATGATTCTGACACATTCTATAGGCTGTCCCTATAAGAACAACTGTTTAAAACTTATAGTATTCGTAATAAAAAGTATATAAACGCGCCTACTAAGAAAATATTTTCCGAAACTTGTGTAATTTTTAGTACTTGTATAAAATGCATCGAAACCTACAATTAGTCTCAGGCCCCGACAAACAATGAACTATAAAAATGTACCATTTATTTTCGTCATACAATTATATAAATCGTAGATAATGAGATAATAATACTTTAATAACTGTACAATTATTTATTTTTCCATTGTCTTTTGCAGTTGTGCCGATAAAGACTTATCATAGTTAAAAATAAATGTGTTAGTTCCTCGAAATTTAAACGTGTCGCCAGCTTCAATTTATCGCATTTATTCTCTTTGCGGTTATCGAGGAAAAAATTCACCAAACACGTCAATAAAAAATGACGACATAGTGACGAAATTTTATTTTGATCTTCTCCTCTAGCCAAACACGTGATGCAAACGAAGCGCATTGTCTGCCATCGTCACGTATAAATAAATGTATTTCATGCATTGAGTCTGCGAAAAAATCAACGGACTTTTTACGTGCCATGCAGACTTTTTGCGCCTCAGATTCGATCGCACAAATTGTGTACCTATCTTTTTCATTGCTCGTTAGTGCGCCCGCTGTTAATTTTACGAAGGATGTCAATCATAGTGTGATGTTGAATAGACTAACCTTCCTCAAGAATTGGTCTTACAAAAAGTTTGTAGGTAAACCCTGTTTTTCTTAACTTGGCAAATGTAGTAAATCTTAGCATGTCTTTTTATTCAATTATCCATGTGTAAAATCGACAAATCGCCAGAATACTAAGAGTGTTGTGTTAAATGCCATTTCTAACGGTGTGTATGATAATTTTAATTGCCTATTTTCGTTAAAAAGACGTGCTAAGATTGTTTACTACATTTGTTAAGTTAAGAAAAACAGGGTTTACAAGATTTGTCATAGGCGCATTTATATCTGACTAGTTAAACCAAATAAAGAATAATACAGAACGGAAATTTTTAAATAATTGCATGAATTTAAAGAAAAAAATTATACACATATTTTTGAACATAGTTTGTTCATACTTCAAGAGAGATTTGTACGCATGGAATACTCACACCAGTACCTGTGTCACTAAGTAAATGAATGTTTTCTATAAGACAGTCTTTCTTTCAATAAAAAAATCCAATATCGTGAATAATAGCTTTTAAAAATAACATAGATATTATATTTTACTTTTAAATATTTTAATAATAATATTTATACATTATATTTTAATTATTATACAAGTTTTATAATAGGGAAATGTCGATGGACCGAGAAGTCGAATTCCGGCGGCGTATTGGAGTCCCTCTTGTGTCCGCCGGCTAATAATTTTAAAACTACAAAATTCGTTTTTGCTACTTTCAATAAATCCGTTACCTGAAAAAGAAAATTACAATTCATTTAAATGTATTACAATAATTTATTAGTTCGAGCTGAGCTCTGATCGAGAATAAACATTCTCTCCACTTCCTTCCCATACGTGAGATATTAAAGGTCGATATATCCAAGCCCATTACAGTTTAGCGACTCTAAGGACAACATCGGTTGTGCTTTTAAGTATGCTATGTCTATTATCACAAAAGCTCCTAAACAAATAAAGATAGATAATATACTATTTAAAAAAAATATTTATAGTTGTTAGGCAACTAGTCATTTTTTTAAATAGATTTTTTTCGAATTTTACCTGTGGGGAGGTGATTTTTTTTTTCTATCCTATTTAATACAATTATCGAGTATGTTTGCTACTATCTACGTAATTATTTAAAGAATCACAATACACTAATTTGACAATCCAGCGGTGCGTTGGTTGATCCTACCCCCAGAGGGCGCGGGTTTGTTTCCCGCTCGGGTCAAACATTTATTTTATGTGATGACATTCATTTTTTTAGATTCTATGTATTATAAATATATATTTACAAAATAATTCCGTTGTATGGCACCCATAAACAGAAGCAGGTTGAGGCAAGCTTACTTTGGGACCAGCCCCCTTACTCTTGAAGATAATTCCGCACGATCGCCATTGGATTGTTAATTTTAGGTACTCTTTACAGCTAAACTGGCGCTAACTAAATACTAAACTAAATGAAATCGGATTGTGTGCTAACCAAATAGATAAAGTAAAAAATTTAAATGGTACGAATTAGGATTTGCTGTTAATATTGCATTTGAAATTATACAGAATTGACATTAAAATTGCTATGCAGAGTAACCTAGCAGGTGGCGCGGTGAGAATTGTGTGAAAAAAAATACATTTAGAATTTTAGTTACCTCCTGGTCTGGTGTTGTTATAGTTTCTAAAAGAGTCCGCGCTTGTTGAAAATGTTTACAACCTCCTAGGTATAATATCACAGGATTTTCATATCTGGAAATAAGATTTACTTTGTTATTTCTCCTATTTTTCATATATAAAATAGACAGTAGGTACAACAAACAACAGGTGATTTGGAAGTAATAACGAATTTAATCAAATAGATATTACGCAGAGTAAAAAGGATTGAATGGACTTTCCTCCTTAGGGACCATCTCCACGAGCGAGATAATCGCGAGTCCGAATGAAACTTGCATTGATGAAATCGCCGTGTGGAGACACGTTATATGACAATGTACAGAATTAGGTGGAACGACGATATTATCGTTGCGATTCTCTTGCTCGTGGATATGGTCTCTTAGTATGATGGTTTGGCAAATTTTCTTTTAGCTTCAGTATGTTTATTTCGTGGCGTTTATTTAAAAAAAAATGGCGTGCGGAAGAAAATGAGACAAAATTTGCTACAATAAAATAACCCGAAAATGACATTACTCACTGTAACGGCTGAGTCATCTCGCAAAACTCCTGATAGTGCACTTGTGGCGGCGTCAGTACTGTCAGCGGCGCGAACCGGTGCTTGTAGCGCACAGCTTCGTTGTCAAACTCCGATTGTGGCTGGCGTATCTTGCCTTGCAGCTTGAAAGCTACCAATGCCTGTAAATTTGTATCATAAATAATGTATATTTGTTATTTTAAGAAATACAATTATGTTTTCTAAGTTAATTAATAAATATCACCTTGACTATGTAACCGATCATTATAAAAATATTTATACATTTGAGTGCAGGACTTAGGCTAACTTTTTAACAAAGGCTAACCCGTAAAATTATCTCACTGTAATTTTTAACCCATAAGATTACCTGACTATAACTGTAGATGGCGATGCAATCGCCAAATCCTAATAATTCAATAACAATAAATTGCACTATGGTCTGCATTTCTCAAATGAACTCGATCAAGAGAGATCATTATATCTGTCGAAATTTACGCGACCAAGTTGGCGGTCATTCTGCAAGCGTTTGGGAGAGACCTATGTAGACTTTTGTGGCTGAGATAACAAAGCCCGCGGGTAAATAATATAATAGTGATAATATGAAAATCGAACCTTATAATATCCGCCGCACATATTCTGCATGACTTGACACATTAGTCCCTCCCGGGCGTAAGGGCGCGTGCGTTTCTTCTGTTTGCGAGCGCCACTGCGTTTGGCGTCCGTCCTTCGAGCGCCCTCCGTCGCTAACGTCTCAGCGCGGCCGAGAGCCGACACTAACCAGCCGTAGAGGAACTCGTACAAATACCTATAAAATAAGGCTTTTAAAATACTCTCAAGAATTGAACAGTGTGAAGTTTTTTATTAAATTTTTCATATACAAATAATTTTAATTAGGTATAATAAATTAAAATTTCATTTAATAATTTAACATTTAACTTTTTTTTTATATTTATTAATAATATTTAATTTAATTTTGTTTAAGACGTGGAACACAAAAAGCAAAAATCATACATAGTATAAAAAACAGTTGTTCTATTCTTCTTTCTGTCTGTCTATTTAGGCGGTTTTTTGTAAGTTATTTTTATAAAAGAAAACTGTACAAAAAAAACTCTGTAGGTTTTTATCGCTAAAGCGTTCCGCCCCTCGCAACGATAATAGAACTGTTAGTATAATATACTTACAGTAAAACCAATATATAACTCACCAAAATATATAATGGTACTCATGCACACTGTACAGCTCCAGTTCGAGACCTGACAGTAAATATGCGATCATGACACGCAAGACATGATACAATATCCAGGTGCCGAAGTACGCCCGCGGACCCGTACCTGCCGCCCCGCTTACAACCGCATCTACGCTTTCAGCCTGAAAATAACAAATTAACAGTCATCAACATTATCCCAGTCACAAGAAGTCCATTGATGGACATAGGCCACCCCCAAACATGGTTGGTTTAACCCTACAGCAAATGAAAAATGCTGATTTGATCCAAGCACTTAACAATGAGTTTCCTTCAGGGGACTATGGTATTCTATGAATTTTGTTTGTTATTTCGATTTTGAATTTATTCAACTAATTTCAACATTACATCACCAGCTAAACCTATATACCATATGAATACATAACAATACATAAAAAAACAATGACATTATAACAAAACAAAGGTGTTTTTAAATATGTTGGCCCTACCATTTCATGAATTTTATGAATAAAGATTTTTTATTATTATTATGTTTATTTTATTTTTTTCCATCTCGGCCATAGGTCGGTACAGTTCAATGTGCACGGGCCTAGGCCAAGTTCACGCCAATTTAAAAAAATCCTAGTCTTATTGAGATTTTGAGTTGTGGCAGGGTTTGTTGTGTTCACGCTTGCCGAGTGTGTAGCTTGGGAGGAGCAGCGCCGTGTCCTCACAAATGAAGTAGGAGGCGAGTACGGAGGATGGTCGGTAGCGCAGTCGTGGGACGCGGCGGTGCGGAACGGGAGAGGGAGATCTCGACTCCCTTCCCCGGCCGCAGGAGGCGCACCGGGCGCAGGAGAAGGTTTCCGGCCCCCATGAATGGGTCCAGGGGCGAGGGACTTGGGGAAGTCCCCGCCCCCTATTCGATGGACCCGAGGGGCAGGCGCGCGCCTCTGAGGCGATGCACGGGCAGTTCAACACCTCGTTCAGACCCGGACTGAACTAGAGTGGGGCTGCGGAAGAATCTGGATTCCCGCGGCCCCGCGCAAGTGCGAGGAGACACCGGGGTGGTTTTAGCCGGTAAGAGTCCGGCACGCCCCTCCGCCTTTGCCCAGGCGGAGGTAGTCCATGAGGATTTCCCCCGTAAAAAAAAAGGGGGTTTGATGTGTTGTGGTTGGTTGTGTCTGTTCAGTTTGTATGAACTTCCTGACTAGTCGGCAGGTGTTTAATATTACGGCTTTCTGTAAAAGTTTGTATATATCGGGTGGAAGATTCAAAGTTAAAGTATTTATTATTATTATTACCATGGGTTCCTAGTACTTCAACGTCTTAATATCTAGACATTCCCATTATATCTGAGGGGCTATTCTTGTAACAAAAACGGCTAACCACACCGCTATCTTCCTCATACGAAATATAAAACGAGCGAGATGAGCTTGAGATTGATAATTATAGATTAATTGTTTTTATTACGAGAATACTGTATTACATTTGGTGCACAAACCTCATCCTGCAGAGAGCCGAATTCGTCCAACAACAACGCCAACTTGTCCCTCTGTCGCGCTCTGTTGTGGCCGCAAACTTGCAGCAAAACGGCAAACGGACGAACGCATCGAATCAGGAAATTCTCCGCCAAATCACGGAACATTACTACACATACCTGAAATCATTAATATCACTATAAAAAATCTGTATTTTTTTACTTTACATACAACTATTACTTTTTATTTCTATTCAAAACATTAATAGGAAGAAACACCAAACTTTCCTTGTATAGGTAAGGACCTCTACCTTACAGAAGATCGTAGCCAAATAGCATTAGTCTCGACCATGTTGTGTTCCTGAGTAAGGTCTCCAGACCAGAGCTCCGCTTTTTACAGGATGAGCATGGCGCGAGCGATACCCCCGGTATTGCAAGCGTCCATAGGCTATGGTGATTGCTTACCATCTGGCAGGCCGTATGCTTGTTTGTTACCTTAGTGGTATAAAAAAAAAGTAAATTTTCATACTTGTGGCGAAGACAGCATAGGCGATTTCGGAGTAAGCGCCGGTGGATTCACGAAGTTTTTGATTGATTCCCGTAGGATTTCCACAAAGGCTTGTTGCGGTCTGGCCTGTCCCACTGGCGTGTTCATAGCACTTTGGGCCATGGAAGCAGTAGTTGCAGGTGATGGACTTAGGTACAGCAACTGAAGAGCCGAGCGAGACAGAATACAGGCGCGCTGTCTGCTGAATTCCATGAAAAAGTCCTGAAAAATTATTTGAACATAATTATTTTATTCAAGCTGTCAGAGGCATTATACTTTAATTATCAAGCAATTGATTATATCATCTTTATTTGCCATGAACTTTTATGAGTATCGATTCAAATAAATATATATTACCAGTGCAGTATGAAAGTTTGTGCAGGATGTAATCTTCCATGCATGCCGGAGTCTTGCTATTTGCTCATCAAAGTAAAGTAGGGCTTCGGCACGTGGTTTGATGCGAGTGTACCGAGGGAACGTCGGTGGAAGGAGCCGTTGATTGATCATAGGTTCGAAACCCATTGGATTTGGTGAGTCAGCTAGAAATTTAAAAAAAAAAACTTAGGTATACAATTAAATAGCATTAAAATATTTGCTTGCAATTCGAAAAGGAATAATATTTTTATAACCAACTCGGTCCTATACCATTCTCAACCAGGTACGACTTGCAACTTTAGCTAAATTGTCGGATCGTCTGGCTACTGGACGTCCTCTTTCCCGATCAGTAAAAAATAAACACGTTTAAAACAATCTAATTGATTTTAACAAGGCTGAAATTTTGAAAAAAAATATGTTGGTTTAGGGGAGAAAAGTGGAACTACACTACCCACCAGTTCTGACTAGTAAAAAAATATATAATTAATAATATTGATAAATAAACTAACAATTTTCCACAGGTTGTGTTCCTCTTCCGGCCGTCCTAATGATCACTTTCATCATTTCGGAGCATCCGTTTAATAACGCCACACAGTCTGCTCCAGACTGTGAATCTCTCTTTGTTATCAGGAGGAGTGCTTGATAATACATCCTAGTAAACCTGATCCTTGCAGCCAAAGCTGCCCATACATTATTAGCCTGGAAAGAAGGAACTTACTTAGAGAACATCTCTATATCACTTTAGAACTTCAAGATCTTTGATTTCATCAAATACAATGATCCTACATAAGTTTTTTTTGCACTGGATGGATTTTAGACAGATGTCGATGCTGTCGTTAAGTCAGAGAAACTGGCTTGAAATCATCTGTAACTTCGGCCCATGCACAGATAGCCAGCTAGTAGACCGATAGCGCTGCGCTAAAATGAGGTCATAAGTTTCAAAAACTCTAAAGTTGTTAATTTCTCGCCTGTGGACACGGTCGTACCTAAGAACCTTATTATTGCGTTTTGTGTCACATCTGTCACTTGCATTTTCCGCAATTCGATGGTTTGTGGTTGATTTTACTTATTCAAATCAAAACTGACAAAATTATTTTATAGTTTAAAATAATTATGGTATCATATCTAGGATAGCCTGCGGAGTGTGCAAACCCAGTTTGTGTCATCTTCGGCCAGAGCAAAACTGATATAGGGTCAATATGTAATAACAGTACAAAAAAAATATTACAATTGGTTGTATAACTATTTCCTATCTCAGATCACTTACTTAAAGCCAATAAATAAATTTGTGCCAAATTAAGACATGCAATGTTAATATTTTCAATTATTTTCCTATTTAAAGCTATTAACGCTGCAAAAAAATATTACAGTCATTAGAGTTCACATATTTAATATCCGCGTTTTACCCTACAATAAAACGCTTATTAAGCGATTTACCTTATTCGAAGCCTACATTAATCGAGAGAAGCGTCTTTCATTTCCGTTAGCGTGTCGGATAACCCATATAACCCCCAAAGAGATGTAGTCACGCGGTAGCGTGTCAAGCCAAGTTCAAGCAAACAGAACTGGCGACCGCACCGTGTGTAATATTACACGGATCATTTGGAGCCACTTTTGACCCCCACATAATATAGATTTCTGAGACCCATACCAAAGCATATAGTTTGTAAGCGTTAATGAAATAGTTTTAATTGGAATGACGAAAAATAACAAACAATATATACTATACCTCATCTTCAGTACTTCTAGCTTTTTTATTCAATTCTTCTTCTTGTTCCCTCAGCATAGCAATGCATTTTTGCTCACTGACCTCAAGACTAGCGTCATATGTGTTACCCGACTGGGGATTCGATCCCAGCCGGTACCCATAACCCATCGGCTGGAAATCTTCTTCTTCAAATACTTGTGCTCTGAAAAATTTTGATTAAGTATTATTCTTAGTATATGATATTATTATTTATGTAGTATACGAGATATACTACATAAATAATAATATATTGAGATAGTAAACGAAATAAATATAATTTCAAACTAAAATCCTCCTTTGTCTGTATCTTTGAAACCAAATTAAATTTTGCATTGATTATTCTTCTTCTTTGGGTGCCTCTCCGACTAGCGAAGGCGAAGTCAGCAGCACTCGCGATTCCCGTCCATTCTCGGATGTTGAGGATTATTAGATACATTGATTATGAAAAATCATAATTAGATTTTGCATTGATTAAAGTTTTTTCATAATTTCAAATCCATATTACAGGTACTTAGGAGTACAACATTTAAAGTACAAGCTAAAAACATTTGTACTAACAACAGTGCCTGCCATTTATAAATGATTAAACAATCTTTCACAGAGATTGACCATATCATAATACAAAACAGTTTAGATATTTTTTACCTTTAATTCATACTCACTTATTAATACAGTCCCTGATACAGTCCAGCAACTTATAAATAGCAATACAATAAGCCTTTAAAGTCTTGTTGACAATCAGGTGAGGCTGATGCAAATACAGATTTGTGAAGACCGTCTGAGCTAATGAATGGCCCTCAAGCCAGGACACAATACACGCCATAGTAGCATCTATTATTCCAATTAGTTCACTTGGCTCCAATACATCTATTTTTAATTTTCCAGCCTGCAATAATAAATTTAACCATTACTATTATCCTGTTGAGATACTTCTTTAAAGGCAAAATAAGACAGAAAATGTGATTATGACTGAGGGTGTCAATGACTATTTAAATAGTAGATCTGATGTTAGAACCAGTTGAAAAAAAAAAAAGATATTTAATTAAAACAAAATAATATTTTAGCAGATTGTGAAAAAATTAATTTTGAATATTTACCGCAACAGCCTGTTGGAAGTTGAAAGGCTTAGGACTGCCTCGATTACACAGCATGCCGGCATCCATCTTAGGATCCATCATTTCAATAGCTGACATGGCTTCAAACAAGCCAAATAGATGGCCATCATGTAATAACTCTCCAAGTTGTAGATCTGGAAATATAATAAAATAACAGTAAAATGTTTCTAGCACTTACAGATACTGCAAAATATGTGTCAGTATAAACAAACTTGTTTAAGCAAAACTCTAAGGCTCTGCCCAAACGTGTTGCTGGTTATCGTCACGAAACACTTTTTGATTGTCATGATACATGTTATGCGTTTAGTGGAAGCAACTGGACACAAAAAATGTTAACATATGCGCAGGGAGTGGATGATTTCATACGGTTCTATAGAAATTAAATATTCATCGGTAGCTTCTATCTGACACAAGACACAAAAAGTGTCCATGTTTGCTAAAGGAAAGCCAAATCTAAAGGGCTTTGAATGAAAAAGTAAAAAAGAAATTTTCTATTCAATTTAATTTCTGGTATGTGACATTTCTTGATTATGGCCTGCAACTCTCTGTCTGTTTTAGGACATTATGTAGCCCTGGCCTACCCAAAGGTTGCTGATTCTTAATCTGTAGAATATAAAAAAATAAAGATATAGCTTACCTTGTATGTGCTTGAAAAAGTCAGAGGTTACATCTACCCAATTGTATGTAACCTCCGGGGAAGTCGCCAAGGAGTCCATTGTCCTAGTTTAAATAAAACAGAGAAGTAGATTATAGCTAATGTCATTGTTATGAATTTATTATGATTGTATCCCAAGATTTCTTTATTTTAGTAGAAGTAGATTTCAAACAGAATGCAATTAAACTGCATGCTCAAGTAAAAAATTTAAAACATAACACATAGATAAAATAAATGGTAAAAATATAGAATATGACCCGTCGAATTTTAAGGTGGGAGGGGGGGAGGGGGGAGGGGGAGGATGGGGCTTCCCCCCAATACCACTCCCCCCGTGAGCAAATGCATAGTTTTCGAGATATTCAAGGTTGAAGTTTGAGGTTATGACTGTACTAAAAGTGACTTTTCTGGCCCATATACATTATGGACCGTCGATTTTACAGGTGATGAGGGGGGGGGCTACTCCCCAATACCACCTCCGGCGGCGGGGTATTGCGAATATGTATAGTTTTCGAGATATTCAAGGTTGAAGTTTGAGGTTATGACTGTACTAAAAGTGACTATTTCATCAATTGGAAGGATTTCCAAGTTGACTACCGAAAGAGTCGCGCCTCGCTCGCTTCGCTCGCTCGGCGGTGTTATGATCACAAGCTAACCCTAACCTAACCCACCACATCCCATTCATCTAAAATCAAATTGACTGACACAAGTGACGCAACAATATGGCGGCCGTACTTGCGTTTTGTTATGTCACATTTTATAATTTGTTAAAATCAAAAGTGATGTTACAATAAATAATTTAGCATATTTTAATAAATGAATTAGCGTATTTAAAGTAATAATTAAAGTATAATTTATTTTTAAGTAAATTGAGTCAAAATAATAATAAAAAAATTAAAAAATGTGTATGAAGGAAATCAACATGTGTAACAAAACGTTTGATAATGCCAGTGCACGTAATCTATAGCTGTCAAAACAAAATACGTCTGACACCTCCATAATACTCGAAAATAATACAATTTTATTTATTTTTTTTCAAAAAAACTATATTGTTCCGTAACTTGAAACTTCGCACAGTGACTCTAGATACTGTTATCTAATTGCAAAAAAATCAGGGGCATCGAACTCGACGGGTCATATTCTATAGTTTAGCCAAATAAATTTATATGATTCTACTTTGAACATACAAATGAGAACAAAAAAACAAAAATAAATGTACATGCACATAAATAATTATTTAATGCATATTATAAAAATGATAAATCATTAAAATTAATAAAATAGATGTTAAAATTTAAATCACTAGACTTGGCCCATGGGGGGTACTATAAAAAGAAGAAAAAAACACAAATAAAAAGTTATAGGTATGTAGTAGGTACTACTAATTAATAGTTAATTTTTGGTCAAAGAGTTCCTCCATCCTATAATGGGTCGGAGTCGCAGAGAGAGGTCGCTAAATGTTCAGTTCTTAACGAAATTTGTCTACGACTCTTTTTTATAGATAGAAGTTAACCAGGGTCACCAGGGTGTACCCAGCCATTTCTAATAATTTAAATTTTTGAAATAAATTAAAATATGCGAACAAGACTTCATGCAAATTTTACTAACCCATCACCATCGTAATAATCATCGTTATCACCCATTTTGAAATGTTTACTCGAAACTAAAGTTAAAAGATAAATAAATTACCATTACTGGTGTGTAATAATTATAAAAAATCGGAAATAAAATAATTTTGCACCGCACTCACCTTGCGTCTTTTTTACTTTTAAAGCCGGAAATGTCAAACAAAACGTCAAATTTTTTCTCGGCTTTAGCTACTAGTCATGGATATAAAAGTAAACTTGATATAGCACCAGATTTCACCAACTTTCTCCCAAATTTTGTCATGTCAAATTCATCATGCTGCCTCTACACTCTCGCGAAGTTAACCAGAGTGAAGTGAAGTTAGATATGAAGTGAGAAGAAATAGTAAAACGAAGTGGGACGAATATCCGTCCACACTTTTGTTTTCGCTCAACTTCTTGAAAGTGTCAGCATAATATTTCATCTTTGATAATTGGATATTTGACGAATATAATTTGAAGATTAAGCGCTATTCACACATTTCCGGGTACACGTCCCTGCCATGTTCCGTCAGGGACGGGGAAAAAATCGGTTATGTACAAACGTGTATGATCTTGTTTACACAGTTCCGTCCCTGTCAGGCGTCCGTCAGTGTCCCGGAGCACACTCGATCGCACGGACGCACTGATAATGCTATCCGATTTTTGTTAAAGTTGACGATATTTTCTGAAAGAAACAGATTACACTGATACCGATTTCCCTGATATGTGTGAACACGGGTTATGGATGGAACGTCCCTGACGGGAAAACTGAAACGGACAACTCGGAACACGGATAGCCCTGACCCTGACGGATATGTGTGGATAGCGCTTTAAGGCATACGCAACGGGATAATACCTCGGACGAGACGGGGAACGTGACTTTTTGTTCGAAACGGCCACGTTCCCGTCCCGTCCGTGTACCCGCGACATTGCATATTCACATACATTTTGTATGGAATTATATTACTATACCTATATAACTTCCCGTCCCGTGTAAAAACACGTTACGTATACAGCGACCTTTACTTGTGATTTAATAGAATCCGGTGAAATAAAAAATAATAATTGAAATTAGATATATTTAATACTATTATTGAACATAGAAGTTGTCGTCAATGCATTTTCAGTCACTGTGTCGTATACGTCGCTATCTACTTGGCTCTCTGTAGTTTCAGCTGCCTCTCCTTGTACTGCATTTGAAGAACTATTACTTGGTTTTGACAAAGTTATTCCATTGAAGCCCATATTCATACAATCGAAGTGTAGGATCTGCAATTTAAAATATTCAAGTTTAATAGCAAGTCAAACATTTATTTGCATGAACATGACTGTTTGCCTTTGTCTGGATGTTTCTACGCATAATTACTTAGTTTATTTTTATTATTTATGTGATAATCCACTGCCGATAGTACCATACAAGCTTTGCTTAATTATTTGGGATAAGGTATCTAGGATTATTTATTTACTAGCTTTTGCCCGCGGCTTCGCTCGCGTTAAATTCGGGGTAACACGGTACTGATTTAGAACACCGAACAGAACTTGGAACAGAATATTATTTTAATACGCTACTGTAGACGATATTATAATGTTTTCATATTTTAATGTTTTAATATTGTTTTATTTTATTATTCGTTTGTGTCATAGAACCTGTACTTATTTTTCGGAATCTTACACAAATTTCCATCTCCTATTTTAGGGACTGGGGGAATATTTTCGTTGGTAGCAAAGAGTCTGTGTACCGATTTTTAGCGGTCCTACCTTCAAAACTGCAAAAAGTCCCATATAAAATTTCACCCCCTCTTTTAAGGGGTTGGGTGCAGATTTAAAAAAAAATATGCACGATTTTTTTGTTAGTCACAATCACAATACCCTCCGTTTTGCTATAAAAACGGACAAACAAACAGTCACACACTTTTAAGTATGGATTTTTAATTATACCTATATTAATACACTCACCAATACTGGAGCCATATCAACCCTGGTATCCATATCCATACAGACATGTAGCATTTGTTCTACTATAGTTAAGTCGAATAGCCTTACACACATATCCACAAGACCCGGTGGTAAATATGGTACTGGGACAGGCACGCAGAATGGTGGAGGATTCCGTGCTGGAAATCAAAAGAAATTGTTGTGCATTATTTATAATTTAATAGTTACTATAACGTAGTATATTATTATTATCTGTGCCTCTAGTCTTTGTAGTACCATAGTATGTACTGGCATGCATTGAAAAACATAAATAAAATTTTAAAAAAATTTTTTTAAATAAAATAAGTTGTGCCTGTTTTTGGGTTATGAGAACTTTTTACAGTTTCCAATTTTGAATAATATTTAGAATAAGTAATAACTATTTAGAAGGATTTTGGCGCCAACTACGATAGCGTCCACTTGGGCTCGGAATTTGCAGTATGTGGTCGACGCACGAACAGCGACCAATTCGGTGTTTCAACGTTTTATTCATAGTATTGATAGTGTAATGTGATAACGTGAAGCAAACATTAATAATAATAATAATAATATTTATTCAGCAAACAATACAGATACATTCCACTTAAGCAATAATGATCGGCTCTTCAATGGTTGAGTTTACAATAACAACTGTAATAAAAACTAAAGAAATGCAAGATCAAAACTAAACTATAATGTACTTATATCAAAACTAAACCACTAAACTAACCAAATTATTACATAACTCTGAAACTAAAATAAGACTTACTATTTGGTTAAACAGAAATTAAAAATTTTTTCTTCTTTTATTTTTGCTTGCTACCGTCAAAACCGATCCAATAACATTGGTTAAAGTGCATCGTGATTGCAGTTTGTGATCAGGAACTATTAAAGTGCATTATCGTGTTGACTTCAAAAACCGCCTTTTCTGAAGAATTTTTGCTATTATCTTTCTTCGTGGCGTCTTGGCTCCGAGGCCTTAATATACTGATGAATGACTTATTATACTAATTATTATCATATTACATGATTCTGGCTAATTGCAACGAACATGAATGCAGAAGCCAAAACTTGAAGAAGAAGAAAATAAGTAACTAACAACCAGTTTCAGAAACGCATTTTTATTTTATTTTAAGAATTAAAAAAAACGCTTGTGACTCAACGCAAGTTTTATTTTAAATTTTAATTTCACAGTTACGGCTATAGTTTATATAATGATTGATTTAAAACTATAACTACGTTCAGAGCGGCCAGTCTCAAGTCCAGGAAGGTGAGTTTACAAAAAATAAGTTTTAAAATGTTATAAATCTTAGAATGTATTATATCCCTTTTAATAATAAAAAAATAAAACCTATTCTTCAGGAAATTATATGAGGTATAAAAAAATAAGTTTTAGTTAAACCTTAGCTGCTGATCTTATCTTATATGGAGGTATAAAGTACATACATACCAAAATACAGTAGATAATTTGTTCTAGAGAAAGCGCCTTTGAAACCTTTCTGAATAAACGATTTTATTCATTTCTCTTACCGGTGTCATTTAAAAATCTCAAAAACAATAACTAATTGTTACGCACGCCCAAAATTTTAACAAAACATTGAGTTGTTTAGAAAATCTTTTGTTGTGTTTGTTGGCTATGTGACAAGACCTCTTGATCTGCATAAATAAATATTAAAAAGTGCCCACTCACCGGAATATGAACTTCTGTGTACGCTCTCATTGTTCATTTTTATTTCCAAATCTAATATGGATTCCGTTGGTTCGTATGTTAATATTGCACATGCTGTAAATGTAAAACAGGAATAAACATAAGTACATATATCCCTAATCTTCATAGGTTAGGTAGGTACTTCATAAATAAAGGTAGATGGAACATCTATTTATTTTTTTTACTTTCTAGGTGTTAAGGTTTACGCTACCTCGTGAGAATTTTGAAAAATCGCGTCCTATATTTTTTGGATATCATAAAGGAGATTACCCTGTGCACAATTTCAGCTTTTTAACTAACTAAAGTTTAGCTGACGCAGATTAGCCATCTTTCGCCTAGTTACTAGTACATGTTTTGTGACTACCTATATGTTACACTAAGGGGCAAACAAGCATACGACCCGCCTGATGGTAAGCAGTCACCGTAACCTTGCTTGCAATACCGGGTGCATCACTCGCACATTTTCGACCCTGTAAAAAGTGGAGCTCTGGAGACCTTACAGTAGGAACACAACATGGCCGAGACCAATGCTATTTAGCTACGATCTTCTGTAAGGTGGAGGACCTTCCCCAGACGGGCAGCCCTGGTTTAAGATTATCCGCTGTGCCTTACCTGTCTTAATAATGTCTATTATTTTGTCCAAAAAAAAACTAGAACTGTCACTTACTTCTCCTATCAAAATTTAATGTTTCTATTCTAATTCCTGTACAGCATGTGCACTGTACTCCTTCGCAATTACATTTACCGCCTGTAAATGGCAAACGAAGTGACCATCCCGGCTTATACCATGGACGGGGCATCATTTTTCTTATCGTCTGGAACATTCAAAATCAATATGTATGTATGGCCAGTATCATTCCAATGCGCGCTGATAGATTGGTTAGACATTAAAACTATGTTACAATAGTTCGATATACGAAATATTGAAAATTTAATCAAATAAAATAAAATCGAAAAAAGATTTTATTCAATCAATATGCCAATATACAAATATTTTACAATAGGCACTGATCATAGTGCTAATAGAATGTATTCAATGTTGGAATAACTTTTACAAAAACAAAATAATAAAGAAGGGTGCACACGTTAGATACTGGCATAAATATTAAATAAGGAACTTTATTTCGTATTTATTACCAACCAGCCGATATTTACAATACTATAATTAAAACTGTTTCGTTTAATATTACTATTTATATTAAAATAAGGATACACAACGAAATAAACTCAAAATATATTAGATAAATGATATATAGATATTTTAATATTATAATAAATACCTACCTCATTTGTAGCAATGTCATAATAAACTGAAAAATCTGACACATCCATTATATTGTCATTTTCTTTACTTCTTTTTTGTAATAATTCAGGAAATTTCGTTTTCATTTTATTTCTTTTATGAGCTGAAGATAATCCTGAAAATTATTAATCATAATAAATATAATATTTACTATTTTTTATCGTAATACTGAAGGAATACTGTAATAGCTCACCTACAATACAGGCCACACAACACAGCATCAGTAACACTGAATTTATTTTCGATTTCATTTCTCCGCGACCGTTTGCTCCACCTAGTACCGGGCTCTGTCTCTAGGGACACAATACAAATGACCGTCACGTTAACTTGCTTTAACACTAACTGCAAAGGTTTACCTTAAATCATTTGTATGCAAGTTATGCCGTGCGCGAACGCAACTGATTTGCGGGACTTTCTAGAGAGAAACTCCTGCGCATCGGATCGATACCGACGCTCCACCGCTGAAGCAATCATCTTCAATTTCACGCTGGATGATACTTCCACACGCTACATTACTGACAGGTACAACAGGATGTAACAGTCATGTGTTTGAAATAAAAGTAAAAGTATTAATGATAATTTATTAAATAAAATTAAAATAAATAATTTACTTCCGCACGCACCTAATATCGTTTTGCATTATATTTGTTATCTATCAAAAAGGTTCAACAAAGACTTTACGACGTTTTCGTCATAATCCTCTAAATCATCTTCCCCGGCATCGATCACTGCATCGTATCCTCCTGTTGGGTTCACCACCACTAGTCCATCACTGTCACCGGGTTTTACCATCGCTATACCATTTGCACCCATTCTAAAAAATAAATCAAATAATTACAATGATATCCAAAAAATTATTTAGTCAATTTTACCTTAATCAGATCAATTCAAAATAATGTCAAACATCTTTCCAATAATGTTGTGGGATATCGAGGTGTCGTGGGTTCGAATCCCACGTGGGGGAAGTGAAATTTTTCTTTCAAAAATCAATTTCAAAATATGAATGGCTAGGTTGCCTAACAACTATAAATAAAAATTATAAAAAATACATGTCTAAAAAGTAAATAATACTTCTAATATTATAATTTATACAGATCATACCTCAAGCAGTCAAATGCCATATTAAACAGCTGCAGTGATCGCCACTCTCCAGACATTGCCAAACAAAAGTGAAAGTTCCTTCCTGGGAAGTACACATCATAAAATTTCGCACACACTTTCAAGTTCGACAACCTTGGTGGGCTTATGCATATTGGCTTAGGGTTTTTACCTACAAAGAGAAATCATTCACCATTGACAAATAAACAATGTGGAAGAACGGTATTCATTACATTTTTTTTTAATTTACCGGACATGGAGTTTTCATAAAGTACTCTATCGTTTAGAGACATGGCGACATCGAAAGCAAAATCTCCTGGATGGTATGTGACTTTCATGCAGGCTTTCTGGTTAAACAAATCCATAACATATCCTGTACAACACTTGCAGATTCCTAAAGTACATGTGCAGAGACCACCGGGCTCCTCTGGTGCTTCAGTTGTTGTAGTGGTATTTTGACGAGATTGCTTGACCTTTTGGCTCTTTCTTGCATAATTTTCCATCCCTTTAGCTCTACTTAATTTAATGCGATCAATAAGAATTAATGCACTATCCGGAACTTCAATCCCTTCCAGATTCCATGTTTTGTTTGCATGTCCGTCAAACATATCTGCAAAGCAATTTTATTGATATCGAGAATTCATACAATGAAAGATAAAAAATGTTAGAAAGTGAAACTGAAACACTTACCGATAGCATTATTTTCAGCGCGTGCAACCACGTTATACAAGATTACCGAAATTAAAATTGTTTTTATACACTCTTCCATAACGTTAATATTACTTTACCGCAAAAGTGCACGTGCGCCGGTTGTGTGTGTAAAACAGGCACTCCAATTCGCTTAAGAGATTTAAACAAGTTAATGGTGGCGGCGAATCTCTGCGACAACAACTTTCACATCGATAAAGGGAAACGTTTTTATTGTTAAATATTGCCAAACACAATTTAATATTTTCAACAGTTTTACCATTGTATTTACAAAAACTAACAACATTTAAATTAATAAATACAATAAATACTTAATTTACAAAAATATACGCTAATTTGTACTAATTAATTTGTCTTCCGTCAAATAAATCTCCAACGACATCACCGAGGCCACCCAAAGGTCCGTCATCATCGTCATCGTCACCACCTCCGAAGATCGAAAAGCCATCTTCATCATCGTCGTCATTACTGTTACCGTATAGACTGACAGGCTTTGGTCCTTTAGATGGTTTGGGTTTTTTAGGTTTCAAATTTGTTTGTATCCCTGACTGTCCAAATCTGAAATGTAATGTTACCGCTTACTATTTCAATATAAAATATTTGCAGTAACAAAAATAATAAAGGTGTTTTGAGTTAATTATATATTACAGGAAGTTTTCAACTCACCCGAAACACCTGAATGAAGCCGAGTAAACTGGAAAACCACCAATATCCGCTTCTATGTCCAAACAAGCATAAGCGTTTCGGTTCCGTACACGTATGTTTGATAGTTCTGCACAAATCTGTACGAATGGTGCTCGTCTAGGGTTGAAACAAATCGGCGGTGGATCACTGGCTATAAATATAATGTTACCATATCAATTGCCTTTGTATTTTATTTGTTTATTTAATTCAAATAACTTAAATGATATTTTATATTTATATTTTATAATACCTGAAACTCTTCGTCTGACAACAGTTCTGTTATTAAGACTCATAGTGACATCAAACATAAACTCTTCTGGTATGAATGAGATATTTCCACATGCTTTTGTATTAAACCTGTCCAATATTGCGCCAGTACAACAACCACACTGACCACTTAAACATCTACAGGGAAATCGGAAAACTTGACCCGGCACTTCGGTGACATTTCCTTCACTTTGTACTGGATTTTCAGTAACGTCAGCAACTGTTGTGTCATTAGCAACAACTGAAATTACTTCTTCGTTAAGAACAGACACACTCTCCACTGGGTTGGTTTCTGTAACTTCGTCTTGTACATCTTCATCTGCCTCGATATATTCTTCATCTGGTACATTCACCGGTACTACTACTGTTACAGGTGCTTTCAGTACAGGTGTAGGTCGTAATGCTTTTTTCCATACAACTTGTGGTATTTTGATATTTATTGCATCATATGGCTTGTCTTCAGTAACGTATATTTTGCCTATAACCCGAAATTATTGAAAGATTAGATTTCTGTTCACGCAATTACTTTTCTTTTTACCAAACGTTTAAATATCACTTACCTGTAGTTAAACTAATGCACGCAAATAAACAATAAATCAGTAATGGAAAATTAAGGTTTATGGACGAAATCATTTTCCTAGTGTTGTAATTGTCAATAAATTTCAACAGCCACGCTTGACTTATCGGAACAAATTGTAAGCAACGCAGTTACTTGCCAAGTATTTAAAGTGTCCACTAACAATATGCCAATGCTTATTTTAGCGACAAGACTTAATGTAAACAAGTTTTAAATTTTAATGTCACTACAAGAGAAAGTTGGGACTCAAAACTACATTAACAATTCCAACTTTCGATACGTGAACTAAATTTTAGTTGGCCTTTTATCTTTTATTGTTATCGAAGATAGGTTTAGATTTAATTTAGTTAGGTGTGAGCAAACTGTCGATCACACTGCACTGATGACTGTTGTTACAATATAACAACACTACATATTATATTAAAACAAAGTCCCCCGCCGCTTTTGTTTACATACATAAATCTCTGGAAACACTCCGTCAATACACTTCTGATCTGTTCGTAGTAGTACCGAACAGAGTTTCAAACGGCTTACATCAATGATGGATTCAAGGCGAAAGAAGTTTTTTAAAGTTTCAAATAAGAAATATTGATTAATTTTCATGTTTTGTAATAGTATAACTTTATCATTAGTAGTAGGTATGGTATTCATATTTTCCATTTCACATATATTTTTATTATTTACTAATGAAACCCGAGCAACTTCGTTTGGTTGCATTTATTTATGCACAGCTTTTTTTGATCAAATCCTACGGGAATCGCGTACTTCGGGATAAAAAGTACCCTATGTGTTAATCCAAGGTATCGGCTACCTACTTGTACATACCAAATATCATAAAAATTGTCCCAGCCATTTGAGCGTGAAGAATAACAAACATACACAGATAACTTTCGCCTTTATAATATTACAGTAGGATTTTTTTCCTTCAGTTATATTAAGAGGCCAATTCTTTATTCTACTTACCGGTTTCCGTAGCAGCAATAGCGGTTTACGATTTAAACGTACGATTTAGACGTATCAAAAAAAAACTACTGACTAGATCTCGTTCAAACCAATTTTCGTTGGAAGTTTGTATGGTATTACACATACATCATATTGTACATCATATATATTTTTTAGTTTTATCATTCTCTTATTTTAGAAGTTACAGGGTGGGACACTCATTTTATCACTTTGGAAGTCTCTCTCGCGCAAACTATTCGGTTTAGAAAAAAAAATGATCTAAGAAACCTCAATATTATTTTCGAAGACCTATCCGTAGAAATCCCACACCTATGGTTTTGATGAAAAAAAAATTTTTGAGTTTCTAAGTATGGGGAATCTATTGTTTTTTCTATTTTTGTGTGAAAATCTTAATGCGGTTCACAGAATATATCTACTTACCAAGTTTCAACAGTAGAGTTCTTATAGTTTCGGAAAGTGGCTGTGACATACGGACGGACAGACAGACAGACATGACGAATCTATAAGGGTTCCGTTTTTTGCCATTTGGCTACGGAACCCTAAAGACGATTCGGACAGTTTTTAATAAGTAAACATACCATATTAAAAACACTTGCAAAATATGTGTGTGGTCGATGGTTTGACTTCACCACACCTTTTCGTAACATCGTACGTAACGTAACCATTGATCCATGGCTCTCTTTATGTACTTACTTTTACTAAAAACTGTGTCCAAGTGCTCCAAACAGTACCTTCGTTCATTTCTAACAAAACCGTTTTTGTTTTTCAAATTACAAAGACTAAAATCGAGTCCTAATACAAAAATAGAAATTTATTTAAGTAATCCAGTGTCGTAACCAGTGTAAGTAATCAACTTTGCTAAAGTAACATAAAATGGATTACATATTTTTCCTATAAAATGTTGGGCACTCCAACGCAGTATAAATAAGAGACCCTTTTATTTTTATTCATCTCATCTCACTTTAGTACGTCATTACTAGAACGGTCACTCATTAGTACGGTCCTGACTCCTAAGACCGTTCTAATTAAGTGATTCCTAAAATATTTTTAGGGAACTCTGCAATTAAGAAATATCTATTGTATGCATGATTATTATTACTGATTAAATATGGAATCTCTGAAAAGCCGTCGTCGGCCCGGCTGTTGTCGATGGATGACAGTCGTTGTGCCAAGCAGACGGCCTTTAGGCGGCTTGAAAACACTAGCCTCCGCCAATCAGCATTGGAGCAGCGTGGCAGAGCAGAGTATGCTCCAATCCCTTTCTATTGAACGGAGATCGTATCGTATCGTAGAAGACCGTACCCATGCAGTGGAATGATTGTAGGAGGATTTTAATGAAATTAAAATGATAACAAACGAAAAGTTATTTAGGTCGCAGAGTTTTTGTAACTAAAAATCGAGGACTTTTATAAATTAAGCGTACAATTTATTTTAACACGTATTTTAATAAAACGTTTATGAACACTTTAGAACTTACAAAATAATATTTACAAGAATAAATAAGTTAAACAGTAGATAATAAATAATCTTACAACTAGGACTAATTTCTGCATCATACTTGAGACCATTCACCTCGCATCATTTTATTTTGTCTTCTCCTATTTTTTTTATTTTTGTTACTTCTGTCTATACCCACAATTTCTCCTATAGACTCAAATGACCCAAGAACATCATAGTCATCATTATCTTTCTTTCCATCTCGGAGTTTGTGGTTTTTATTGTTTTTGTGATGCTTTTTATTTTTTCCGAAAATACCTAATTGATGCCCAACAGATTGTCCGATTTCATCGAGGTTCAAAACATCTAAATCTTCCAATTGGAAGAAATTATTTTTCTTTTTCTTTTTCTGTTTCATTTCGTCTTCAAATCCGTTTGAGTCATATGTATTTATAAAACGTCTACTCTCTTCAGCTGACATTTCATCTTTAACAGATTCATGTTCTTCTGATTGTGAATCTAATGTTTGGACTATTTTAACCATTTCTTCGCTGTCCTCAACTGGAGTCACTAAAGGTACAGTCGATGGAACTTTCGTAAATGTTTCAATTTTTTCGTAGTTCATAGGCCCCTTCATGTTAGTATCTACTTCTTTACCAGTATTTTGACCCATCGGGGTAACAGGCATTGCAGATAGTTGCCCTGTGATGTGTGCAAGAGACATCTCTAGACCAGGGTCTTCAAAATTGGTAACAGTTTTCACTGTGTTTACAGAAATTGAAGACTCGGGTTTTTGTGTAACAACTACAATGGGTTGATACTTTTCATCATTAATTGTGCTCAATAATTGAATACGTTCTGTAGGTTGTCGGTTACTAGGAATTTCAAAGGACACTGCATCAGTTGCTACCGTTAGCACAGGTGGGGTTGAAGATTCTGGTGTAATGGGAGTCGTAGGCTTTCTGGTTGGTCTTCTTCCAGGTTTCCGTGAAGGCCTTCTACTTCCAGGGCGTTTTGCACCAGTAGGTTTGGTAACAGTTCTAGGGGTCGTAGTTCGAGCAGGTTTCTTTGAAGGACGACGTGCAGGGCGGGGGCGTCTAGTTGTTACTGTAGTCGATGTTGTTGGAATTGGTGCTTGTTTTTTCTTATTTTTGTTAGGTTTTTTACTTCCCGTCGAACCAAATAGGTCGCCTAATATGTCTCCTGATAAAAGACTAAATCCTGTGTAGTCGGCAGTATCTACATCGTTGGCATCATCTGAAACATTAAACATACAATTTTATATTTATCTCTGTTTATTTTGCTCATTATATCTAAAGCAAAAAATGTTGCTTTCAGAGAATTTTGCTGCATATAAATTCTATCTATAGTTACTTCGATGAATTGCAAGCCTTTTGCCTACCTCTAACAAACAAAAAAAAACTTACCGTCATCATCGTCGTCATCATCATCATCATCGTCATCATCATCACCTAGACCGAAGTCATCGTCGTCATCATCGTCATCCTCATCTCTTTGATTCTGAGGAAGAACTGGCAGCGGATCAGCGGGCTCTGATGTAACTCCTTTTGGTCCAAATTTGAAACATGATACCCTCACAGCTGCTTCGACGTTGCTCTTAGCTTGTAATTCCAATCCGAGACATGCTCGAAAATCTTCACCAGATCTCGCAATGTTGTATACTCGTCCGCAAAACTTAGATACTCCGCCTGGTAGTGGCATGCATACTGGGGTTGCTTTACGACCTGGAAGTTACATATAACTTTACATTAATTTACTTATATACTATTTTATCATATAACTTTCGAAATCATTCACAAACCTTATAAGAACTGAAATTAATTCTAAAGTTATTGATACAAAATTAAACAATTCATTTATTATTCATTAAATTCATAATTTTATGCCTCCAAACTAATCAGTTTTGGCCATTTCAGTAGCTGTGAAATTTAATTATGTAATCACTAGAAGTGTTTTGTTTGGTAATCTAAAAAGTTTTATCTTCTTTATAAAGTATGTTTTTAACTTCATACCTACGAATTAAGTAGGTATGAACTTTAAAAAATTCTTTACAATTTTATTTTCTTAAATAATATAAAATTTAAGTTAATAATTTAAAAAAAGAACTTTTTTTATTATGTCTTTACCTTATCAATCGAGTAGTATACATCAATCTAACATTATAAGATAAAAAATTATTGAAATATAGAATTGTTTACTCACTTGAAAGAGTGCGATTGGTAATGACCCTCTTCCCGAAACTGAGAGACACGGACATTTTGTCTCCACTCAAATACGCCAGCGAAGCACAGCCTGGAAATTTTAAAGCGTAGGTTTCATTAAAAAACATACATAATAGTTTAGACTGAATATTCTGGATTCGTGATGTAAGTAATTCAATACTACGTATATTATAATGTAATTTATGCTCTAAAGGAGGTGATAACAATTCTCTAGAAAATCCCACAATAAGGGCCAACCATGAAAGAAAATCCCGAAAATACGAACTGATGTTTTGAACCTTATACTAACAAGTAAAGTCTTTTTTGACAGGACTCGTGTTTCGTTGTTTCGGATGGACATTTTCGTAGTAGACCCGAAGATTTTAATATGAACGCCTACAAACCTGTTAGCCACCCGCTAGAGGGATAGTGATAATTTAGAATACATTTATTATAAATATCCTCTAAAATCTGGAATACAAAATTTTTGCGCCGGTACCTGGGTTTGTTTTGGATCACTTCTTTTTTATTTTATGACGCCCGAAATAGTTTATTTACTTATATGATCACCAATTACAGACATATATTTATTCTTTATTGCACATAAATTAAAATAATAATAATACAGTAATAGATACAGTGTACAAAGGTGAGCTTATCTCTTTAAGAGATTTCTTCCAGCCTACCCAACCGTGTGTCATACATGTTGTACAAGGGCGGTAAACAATTTTATATGTGCCAATTTATACTACTACATTCTAAATTCTAATACTTAATAAAATAAAAAAAACACATACCTAAATACTCAATAAAGTACTTACACACAATAAATAAATACATTATATAATAAATAAAAATATAATAAATATATATTAATTTATGCTAGACGATAGTGTTTAAATAGTGCTCAATTATTCATGCCGCAATTATAATTTATTATGTTTCATTATCAAAATATATCAAGAGACTTTCAAACACATACGGAATTTAAAACATGTTTAGAAATACGAAAAAAAAAAGATTTTATAAGAAAAGCAATAAAGTAAACGCCATAAGCGTTTATACTAAAAATACTAAAATTGTATGTCTCCAAACTCATAAGTTTCGACGGGTTAGTGAGCTGTAATAATTTTATACGAAAGAAGACCAACGCCAGTTTTTACCAACAATTCCTAATAAAAAAGTCTCTTTTATACCACAAAGGTGGCAAACAAGCATACGGCCCGCCTGATGGTAAGCATCACCGTAGCCTATAGACGCTTGCAATACCAGGGGTATCACTCACGCATTGCCAGCGCTCCCAAGTGGAGCTCTGGAGACCTTACTCACCGTAGGAACACAACATAGCCGAGACCATTGCTATTTGAATACGATCTTTTGTAAGGTGGAGGTCCTTCCCCAGACGGGCTGCTCCGTTTTGAGCGGATTATCCGCTGTGCCCTACCTCTCTAAAAAAGAGTCTTAGCAGTCTGTCAACAACGATTTGAACATTGAGTAAAATGCTAAGAGACTTTAAAGTTTAAGAATTGTTGTTTAAAACGGGTAGAAAATTCTTATATGAGAAATAAATTTAACCTTAATAAATCTTTACATACCTGGACCATTTAAATTGAGTACGGGCAGGTCGAAATCCCTACAGCAGTTACATAACGCATCTGTACACTTGCAATACTTGTTTATGCTATTGTCCTCTGGCTTCTCTCCATCATTTCTGTTTTGTATACCTTTCTTGTGATTATTCTTTTGTTTTCCTGTTACAAAGAAAAAATTAATTAATGACGTTAGTAACAAAAGTGACTTTCATGCAGAATAATATGACTTTCAAGAAAAATAAGCGTAAAATGCAACGCTACTTGGAGAAAAAAAGTGTGAAGTAATAGCATTGATCTTCCTGTCGACAGAAGAATTAACATTTACTGTGCAATTTTGTTTGTATATTTGGAAAAAAGTAAAAAATCTATTAAGTACATAGGTACATTGTAGGGCTGAGCAGTATGCATGTCGGATGCCGCATAGACAATATCAGTATTAATAACATTAGCTACGCTGACGATATGGTACTGCTGAGCCCTTCAATTGGTGGTTTAAGGGAAATGTTGAAACATTGTGAATCATATGCTGTTCGGCATGGCTTGAGGTACAATGAAAAGAAAAGTGAGTTCATGTTGTTTAAAGGTAAAATCAAAGAACCAGCCTATGTGCCGCCAGTCATGTTAAATAGCATACCATTGAAGCGTGTTGAGCAGTTTAAATACCTTGGTCACATTGTAACGGAAGACCTTAAGGATAATGAGGATATTGAGAGGGAGCGCAGGGCGCTGTCCATCAGGGGCAACATGCTGGCTCATAGATTCACTCGATGTACCACTGATGTAAAGCTCACGCTATTTAAAGCATATTGCCAGAACTTTTACACGTGTGCTCTATGGTCCAGTTTTACGCAGGGATCTTACGGTGCCTTGCGTATCCAATACAATAACACATTCAGGGCTTTGATGAGGCTCCCTCGCTACTGCAGTGCGTCCGGTATGTTCGCGTATGCAGCCGTCAATGACTTTTATGCTATTATGCGTAATAAACTGGCCGCGTTGATACGCCGGGTGAGGGACTCCAGGAACGGCATCCTGGGGATGATGGCCGACAGGATGGACGCAACTATCTTTCGGAGGTTCACAGAGTTGCATGTTATGCGCTTGCACAGGTGAGCCGAGGGGATGGTTGGGTCCATCGTGTATTCTTTTTTGTGTCTTCATGTTTATTTTTAATATATTTTATGTGATGTTCCCATATTGGCACGGTGTCTAACCTAATACAGTTATATAATTTAATTTAATTTTAATTTTTGATTTGATTTTGGGTTTGATTTAATGTCTGTAATTTTATTTTAATTTTTGTATGGACTATTGGTCTGAGAATAAATGATTTTTATTTTTATTTTTATTTTATTTATAGGTATTAAAAAGTATTTAGAGCCTATTAATGAAAATTATATGCATAATCTTAGTAAATCAACCAACCAACGTTTATTGAACGATGATGACATTAAGTTCATAACTTTTATAGTTAACTCCTCCGTACTTCGAGAGGCGAACTGACCACAGCTTACATCCAAAGTTTACTTACGTAAAAACCATCTGAATTTTTAATAAATCGATGCCTTGACAGTGAACTTTGGCATTTATTTACATTTCTTATTATGGAAGCCTTATATTCAGATATTATAAACTCTCCTATCCATCTATCAACTCCAAGAAGTCTACGACTATATATAGTACATACAAACTAAAACATAAAGCAATACAAAATCGAGCATCTCGTTTTCTAACATCGAAATCTATTTGAAAAACTTGTTTTCTTTGACATATCCTACACACTTTCTATGCATTTGGTTTGTTTAATACTTTCTAAGCATTCCACACGTCTCGATACGTTTTCCTCGATGCCTACATCACCATAATCGAGCGTTTAATGACATTTCTATAATTCAAAATGGATAGAAAGTTAATTATGTCTTAATACGGTTACCTTTATTCGAAACTGTACCATAAATACAATAAAGAAGTAATATTTGTGCCTTGTATATTTGACATACATTATATTTAAAAATTTATAATAAATATTTTTCCTCGGGTGTTTTAACTGTCTGCCAATCTACATTGGAGCAGCGTGGCAGAGTACGCTCTAGTCACCTTCGTATGAAGCGAGACCCGTATCCCTGTAGTGAAATAATTATGATGATGAGTGGATACGAGTATGTAATATGATGATTTCAAATAACTGCATCGAACATTTATAAAAGTTTCTGTCAGTTTATCTTCTAACTCCTAAAAGATGCGGTTTTTATTAACAAAACATATATTCCTTAATTTCTAGTAGAATTTAACAGTTGCTTTGTCAAATCATAAACACTTATATAGAAAACCCTCCATTTCTTGACTTGGATACAGCTTAACATATAAGTGTTTTTATCAGCCAATAGGCTTACATTACGGCCGCGTGATAAGCGATCGTTTTTTTTTTCTTATATAACGAACGATTACTATTGATAGCCAATGAGCTATGAATAAAAGCATCAAACCGCGTAAGAATTTTAGAAAACGCTTCACAAAAAATACATTAACTTTAATGAATGCGGCAACGTATTACTAATATGATTCCACGCGAAATTACGTCTTCTATTATTTTTTTCTGTCAACGAACAGCTAAAATATTATTAATTTGGTAATGTTTACCTATGTCTAACAAATCCTACTTCCTACCAATATTATAAAGGCGAAAGTTACTTCTTCACGCTCAAATGGCTGAGTCAATATTTATGATATTTGGTATGTAGGTAGCTGATACCTTGGATTAAATGGTCGTATAAAATAATAAATAAATAGTTTCACTATGTACTGCTGTCTTTGTCTTTTGCAAAATAACCTAAGGGTTTTTATTTGTTTTTTTTATAAGTACTAACCCTGATCATCTCTTTAATTGGTTGGGTGTACTAGAATTCATGATCTCTTCAATTGGTTGGTCTGCGTTGGCAGTGACCCTATTTTCGACATAAAAGGGCGCGGATTCGATTCTCTCTAGGGACAAACATTTATGTGGCATTTGTGTTTGTTTTCGAGTCTATATGTCTTTTATGTATTATAAGTATATACACTGGGCGTCAAAAATAAGTAGTACAGTTTTAAAATTGCAATATCTCTTAAACTACAGAAGACCTTTGAAATAAAAAGAAGTTAAAAGACAATTTCATTTCATTTAATAAAAACTTCATGCATAATATCTTCTTTTAAAGATTGATTTTTATTTCAAAACTCTAACTTCTATAGTTTAAGAGTAATTGCAATTTTAAAACTGTACTACTTATTTTTGACGCCCAGTGTATTTACAATTATATATCTATTGTCTGTGGGGCAATTCACGTAACAAGAACCGATTCTAATTCGATTCAACGACACTCGCTGTCTCATACAAAATAGGCATTGAACGGGACAGCGACTGTCGTTGAATCGAACAAGAATCGGTTCTTGTAACGTGAATTGTCACACTGGTCCATAACACAAACAAGTTACCTAGCTTACTTTGGAAGCAGGTGGAGCTGTGTGAATTGTAAAAATTGTGGCACTAGCATTAAGATAATAAAATTGTTATTATGATATTCGTTATTCGTAGTTTTATGTCATATGTTATTTCTTATTCATGAGTACTTATTTTACTAGCCCTGCCCAATCCATAAAATATTTCGTTACCCTAAGGTTGCCTTGAAAATATTGCTTTTAGCAATAAGGCCGCCTTGTTGCGATTTCACTAGTGTGTATATTGTGTTCATGTATACTGTGTCCTACTGTTGTGAATTGCAAATAAAGTATATTCTATCTATCTAAGATAATATTGAAATAGTTTATGTTAGACAGTATTAGACAGTAGGCTCTAAAGTGTTTTTCAGATAGCATGCGTACGGTGACGTTTGAGTTATTCCATTTCACGCATGTTTTATTCGAAACAAAAACCGCGAAGGACAAAAAGAAATAGAAAAAGAGTGAACAATAAGCGACTATAATAAAGTAGTAAATTCAAATTTGCATTATTAATGATATTAATGATACATTTATTTTTAATTCCCTGTAAATTCCCTTCAAATCCCAAATGTCAGCGTACCCATGCTATCTGAAAAACATTGCAATCGGCAGTATCGGTACATACTCTCGTTATGTAGACCATGTAGCACATATTATTGTTATATACTGTATTAAATCCAGACTAATATTATAAATGTGAAAGTGTGTTAGTTTGTTTGTCCTTCACGTCGAAAGTAATAAACGGATTGATATGATTTTGTATTGTGGATAGTTTAAGGTCTGGAGAGTGACATAGGCTACTTTTTTACCACGGGATGAAGAGATTCCCATGGGAAAAACTATTGACATTTTCCCTTGACCACGCGTGCGGAGCCGCGGGTAACAGCTAGTATTAAATAAATAAGCTACTCCATAAACTACCGCCATTTCGGAAACAAAGCAAAATGACCATTATGAAAAGAAATGGCGAATTAACCCAGTCACGGCCTACCAGTTAGTATGACTTATTCGATATAGGGTTTGCCATGATTATAAAACACTTACGTATTGTTTTCGATGCCGCGAACGCAAGCAGCACAAATATAAGCAAAAGCTCAAACACTAGGGAGAGCTTCATCTTGAAAGCTGGCTCCCTCTCTGAAAAAAAATAATACAAAATTTAACAACGCAATTTTATTTATAACGGATCCGGGTTCGCGAATGATGACGTATGCCTTTTCACTTCTTGCACAATAAATTGTTTACGTAAATAAGAAATCAATTAAATTATTTTTAAGTAACAATATGTTCCGTGCTTCGGAGGGTACGTTACGACGTCGCGTCGGTCCCAGCTGTTGTCGATGGATAACAGTCGTTAAGACAAGTCGGTGGCCTTAGGGCGGCTTGAGAACACCGGCCTCTGCCAATCCGCATTGGAGCAGCGTGGCAGAGTATGCTCTTATCACCTTCGATTGAAGGGAGACCCGTATCCCAGCAGTGGGATGATTATGGGTTGATATGATGATGATGAACAATATGTGAACGTAAGCAAAACTTTGGTAATAACTAAATTTCTAATATTTACTTCAAAAGTACTTTATATTAGGTACTAAAATTAAATAAAAGTACTTTAATTAAATTCTATTAACTGTGTAAATTACGTTGATGTTTAGAAATATATTTTTTAAGTATGTACATATTTATATCATTAACGAATTATTTAGAAAAAAATTGTAAATGTTATATGAGAGCTTGTCAGAGATTACACTATAATACATATATATATACACTAATGCTATATTAAATAAATATAAATATATAGGGACAATTCATACAGATTGAGCTAGTCCCAAATTAAGTTCGAAACTTGTGTTATGGGATACTAACTCAACGATATTATATTTTATAACAAATACATATATAGATAAATATCCTAGACCCGAGGCCAATCAGAAAAAGTTCGTTTTTCATCATGGCCCGACCGGAATTCGAACCCAGGACCTCCTGGGTGGCGGTCCGGCATGGTAACCATTGCGCCATCGTCACACGTATATTACTGTAATATATTATATATATTGACATTTAAACTTATAAACCAATTAATATAATTCTTAAACTACTTTTAATTTTATTTCCTTTTCATAAACAACTTAACAACGCAAAACTATATACTTTACACGCTCATTAAATACAGTAATTGATCAATAAATAATATAATTAATTAAGAACGGTTATTAAATTTAACATTTTTCGTAAAAATTAATAACGTATCAAGGAAAATACGTGACTATTGGCGCGTTGAAGTCTTTTACTTGGCCCATTGATTCTTAACAATTTCATTAATAGCTTCTGCAATTTTTCCAATAACTATGTCAAAGTAGGTATATAAAAAATAGTAAATATAGTATTTTCACATAAGCCAATTAATAAGTTTAATAAAAAAACAAAATATGAAATTTTAGTAAAAAAATTCTTGTAACTTTTTTAGTTTAATTTTTAATGTTAGTATAATTACCATTATTTTTTTAATTAAAATATTAACTTACCTTTTAATTAACTTCTTAATGAGATTAACTAGGATCCCAAACACTTCGAAAAAAAATCGATACCGACACCTCGAGCGTTCTCGTCCAATTATTCAATTTAAAAAAATCACGATAGCCCTAAAACGCGGACAAGTCTGTAGTAACAGCAACACTGACTTGGCTTCGACTCGTACCAAGAGAAATGTGCAGTGACGTATAACAGACCGCGAGAAAGGAAAACTATCAGTTCGTCATCTCGCTCACACGTAAAGGAACCGTGAAGGACGGTGAAAGCAGAGACGCACTTGGCCGATTAAGTAGAATACAGTGTCAGACGCTTGGGTCATTAAACGTTTGAAGTATGGCAGTAGTATATTGGTGCCATAAGGAAATGGGGTGGGACTGGTGGGAGACAATGAATGGGACATTTTTCTGTTCCAAATGTTTCTGTTCCCATGAGAAATAAAAAAATCGGAGGTCTCCTTCATAGAAATTTTCAAACAAAATACCAGCTTAAGAAATCATGTCGTTTTCGGTTTAATATTACCGTTCTGATCATGGTTGTCCGGAGGCTGATTTTGGTTTAAAAATCCGTTTTTTTTTTGAAGTGAAAACTTCTTTAGCGGCGCTTGGCACTTTTTCTTGATGAGTAAAAATCATGTTAAACTCGCGTCAGATCCATAGCCCGTCCTTTTTATATAAATATATATAATTATTTAACGCTAAGTAGTCGCAGGAAGCCGCTGGATGCAGGCCGCTGTCAGCAGGTCGTATTGCAGACGTTTGTGGGGGGCCTATGTCCAGCAGTGGACTTCTTATGGCTGAGATGATGATGATGATGAACGCTAAGTAATGTGGATTTTATTTTCTAAATGTTACTTTATCTAGATTGCCATCTCGTCGTATACAGTCTTTGAATTTATAACTGAAAATTACATATTTTTTTTATACCTTATTTGGCAAACAAGCATACGACCCGCCTGATGGTAATCATCACCGTAGCCTATATACGCTTGCAATATCGGGGATATCACTCACGCGTTGCCAACCCTCCCTAAGTAGAGCTCTGGAGACCTTACTCACCGTAGGAACACAGCATGGCCGAGACCAATGCTATTTGGCTACGATACGATGTAAGGTCCTTCCCCAGACGGGCTGCTCCGATTTAAGCGGATAATCCGCTGTGCCCTACCTCTCTTAAAATCTGTTAAGTAGTGTAAATGAACAAACAGCGGAGCGTCTTCATTTTATATTATGTAAAGATGAATCTTCTTCTCTTGAAAAGTAAATAATACAATGTATCACATCTAGGTAGTTGTAATTATTTTAGTAAAAAGTACCTATGGTTTATTACAGAAAATTGTTTCATACGTTATACAACGGAGAAAGTCTGAACCTAATTACATGTATGTAATGTATAAATGTAATGTATCCATGTAATAGGAAGTACAGTTGCACATACATTACACTTGGTAGAATCAGTATTTATTTATTTCAATCAAATACATTATTTTTACAGGTCATGATTATTAATTATTATTATTGTAGCATAAAACAAATAAAGCAGCCTTTGTGAATTCAGTCAATGAGCAATAGAATACGTCAATAGAATATATGTAATATAATATGCCAACGTCATATGTAAAACACATAAGCATTTCGTCATTGAAATCTACTGGTCGTTCACACGAACGATTTTCTTTCTCAGTAAATTCTAGAATCATGATAAACAGTGCATTGCACTCGGATATAGTTGTGCCATCGTCAAATGGCCAGAATATAAATATTATTTTGAAACATTATTGTTCATTGAAAAATAAAGCGATAATGACTTCATTAAATAATCATAAACACTAAACACATTTAAATGTTCTGTATTGTAAAATAAATATCACCTCCGTGGCGTAATGATTACCACGCCAGACCGCCACCCAGGAGGTCCCGGGTTCGATCCCCGGTCGGGTCATGATGAAAAACGAGCTTTTTCTGATTGGCCTCGGGTCTTGGATGTTTATCTATATATGTATTTGTTATAAAATATAATATCGTTGAGTTAGTATCCCATAACATATGTTTCGAACTTACTGTGGGGCTAGCTCAATCTGTATGAATTGTCCCTATATATTTATTTATTTATATATCATAACAATTTAAAACCATCCCACTGCAGGGATACGGGTCTCTCCAATCGAGTGGGATTCGAGCGCACTCTGCCACCACTGCTGCTCCAATACGGATTGGCGGAGCAGGCGGATTTTCAAGCCGCCTCTAAGCTACCTATATGGTTTAAAGTAATCCGTCGACTTAACATGGCCTCCAAAGCACGGAGGTACGAAATTAAATGTACATCTTTCAAGTAGTATTGAAAATCGGCAAAAAAATTCACTGACTCTTAATTGCAGCTCTTATAATTTACATTTTACATCATAACAATACAAAAACTATACAAAAACCACTGATGAAATTGACTTAACATTGTACAAACGTTTTTAGTTATTTTACCGAGTTGAAATATACCAATTCACAACATAATGACTATAAGAAGGTCACTCGACGATATCTCGATAGCGCCCAATCATCTTGAAACCGGCTGTATGCGGGCGTCACTTTCTACCCGGAGAAAGTAGTCAGGGATCCAAGCTTGGACGCCATACATTGGGCTTTTTTGTTTATCTAACTACTAAGTTGACTCTAAGTGGACGCTAACAAATGTGATCATTTATTGTATAAGAACTGCGTCATAGTTTACACAAAGTACATTATGTAGCCGGATAGAGAGAATTTATTGCAGCTTTTTATCCTTACCTTAAGATTGATGATGGTGACGTCCGTGGCGTAATGGTTAACATGGCGACCCGCCACCTAAGAGGTCCGTGGTTCGAATCCCGGTCGGGTCATGATGAAAACGAACTTTTTCTGATTGGCTCTAGTCTTGGATGTTTATCTGTATATGTATTTGTTATAAAATATAGTATCGTTGAGTTAGTATTTTATAATACAAGTCTCGAACTTACTTGGGCGTAGTTGTGAATTGGGGTTTCTGGATCAGAGAAGATCCAGAAACCACCAATTCACACTCAACTGTTACTATTAATAATATAATGATTGATTCAGATACTTCGTGATACGACAGTTTAATAGATGTGATCATATTTCCGGTAAATCAACTAGTTGTTTATCAATTCAAATTACCTACAATAAATTTTCGATGGCGTTCGAATAGCTCTTAAATTACTCCTTCATGGTTTATATTTTTTTACAACAATGTAGACTATGCAATCTTGTCACTGTAATGATACTTTCACGAGATCGCAATTTCCGAAGACATTCTATATAGTACAGAGCTGTATCAATTCTAGGAAATAGGACTACCTTAACTACCTAGGTTGACGGTAGGAACATGAGTGATCTGGTAGCTAATAAAACAAGCCATATAATTCATAATTTTAGTTTTATTGTATTCTAAAAACCACTTATATAGACAGCATACATTCTTATAAGCACATACTTTACTATGATAAATACAACTTTGGATATCTGATGACATTGCATATTTTTCATGAAGTGACCCTAAATTAGGACAATTTAATTCTTCTAAATTATAAACATTATTATGTTCCACAAGTTCTTTTACCCATTGTACTTTTTCTGAACCTTTCACAAATATATTTTTATTTTCAAAGTAGTTATATAATAATAATATATTTAAATTATAGTATGGTATGAATCCCTCGTTCCATAATATACCTCTGTTTTTTTCGATCCAAGCTACTTGCGAGCGTTCTTTTTTGGTCAGATCATAATACGGATATGGTGGCTTCAACATCAATACAAATGCATGGTTAACAGATTTGATTGCAATTTCTTTTAGTATGAATTTATTGCTCTCAGTTCTGAAACCTTGAAGATCCACAATTACATTCATGATAATTTTCTGACAATATTGCTCAAAGGTTTGTATTCAAAAAGACGATCGTTGATGATGAGGCAGTAAGCAGTTGTATTATCTGGTATCTCTTCAGACGATTCAATTTCCAAACGTACATCAACTGGTCCTGTTTTTAATGAATCATTTTGTCTTGAACAGTCAATGACAAAAAGCGGAGCTTTTTCTTTAAATGTTTGCAGATCTAATAAAGGTTCTATGCTAGATCCGTAGTAAGAATGACGGAAATTGGCATACATCTCGTATAATATACTGTATTTTCCCTCATCAAATTTCAGATTCAGTGAATCATACGGAAAGTATTGAGAATTTAAAAACAATTTGACGTCAGTGACTTTGCAATGATCAAATGCTGACGAGCTTTTAGCAGTATTCATTTTTCTGTTAGTTTGCAATCCAAGTATAACATATCTTGGTTTTTCTAATTGAGACGCAGTCTTAACTGACCATGAATGTTTCGTGGTTTTAGGTAATAATGGGTATTCATATAAATCCCAATTTCTAAAAGCTAATTGTATAGAGCGATCTTTTTCCAGGTGTTTAAAGAGCGATAATCTATCACGATCTGAAACTCTTATATGAGGTACACGCCATTGAATCTTTTGAATGGCTATTGAGATATCATCCGTTTTTTCTGCAATAGCACAATTAGCAACAGAGCTGCTTCTATGTAATATAAGCTCATGTCGACAATTAATCATAATTTTATCATAATCTTCTGCAAATCCTAGTAATTTATTTAATGGAAAAATAACACTGAAATGACCTTTTTGCTTCGTTCCATTTGCATTCCAACCCCAAACTGCACCCACTTTGCTTTCTCCCTCATTCATCGAGATGTAAGATTTTATTGATGTTGTGATTCCAGGATTTTTTATACGATCTATTTCAACTCCATTCAATTCATATCTAATATCTTGAAATAAAAAAGATATTGCGTTATTAATAAAATTTACTTCTTTCTCAGTTATTTTTCCTGTTGAATCTTTACTGTTTATACTTGCATATCCTTCTAAATAAATGGAACTAGCTGACGGAAGTACATATACATCTTGCTGATGAATGGGTATTCTTATCTCATCATTATCCTTAAAACTATTGTTATAAGGGTTATAGCTATGAATTTCATAGCTTTCGATCGAATTATCATATTTTGGTATATCTGTTATTTGCAGCATTTTTCAATATTTTAAATCCTAGTGCACGAAGAAATTTTTTGTTGTCCTTAGATATTGTTTTGAAAACTTTCGAATGTGATCGTCTTCCTTCTCTGGTTACTAAACGTGAACTGGTAGATTTTATTTTCTTGCTCAAGATTTTATTAAAAATAACATTATAATTTTATTACCCTTTTATTTAATTGAGGATAAATAACTGTGTAAGTCATTACGAGATATAATGACTGACTGGTAAAAATATATTGATGTTAATATATTTTAAATGCTATGTCTATGTCTGGCCCAAAAAGATTCTAGGAATCTTAAGCATAAATGGCCGCAATTAAATAAATGATTTTTTTGGAAATTTTCATAGTTGTACTTAATACCATAATGTTCCACATAGTCTACGAATTCTTTTGGTGGTTTCAGATTCCCATAGCTGTCGAAGTATTCGATATAGTCGTTAATTTTTGCATAGGCTACCCAATGAGTACCAGAATTTTTAGAATGGTCTAGATTAATTACTCCGCATTCTATTTTTAAAGGCTTCTTTGGTAATTCATTTCTCATATATACTCCACGAAAGTAAGGAATGTTTTTGGAATATTTTATTAAATCGATATTAGTTAAAGCTCTTCTGGGTAGCCGAATATTTAGTTTTTTTGTTTTGTAACATATATTCCTAAACCATCTTTGTACGGCTTGAGATGTAGTCCATTTCCAACGCAAAATTTCTCAAATTGTTTGCCATCTCTTTTCAATCCGGATATATTTTTCCTTGCAGTTTTGTATAAGTTTATAGCTTTCTTTATACCCGCAACGCCGCCAGCTAATCCACCAGCCGCAGATAAACCCGCAAATATGGGGATCAAATGCAAAAAGCCACCAGTTTTAGGTACAGGTATAACTCTTGGTATCTTGATAGGTATATCTGATGCTAATTCTTTAGCTGCTGCTAATGCCAATTCTGCCAGCATTGTTTTACATTTAGGTTTCAGTTTGCGCACGTGTTGTTTAGCATGTGATACTATAGATTTAAACGCTTTTTTAAAACCAGCGCCTGATGCTATTTTCTTTTTCTTATTTGTGTTATTAATAAATATTTTTTCTTTATTTGCATTTTTCACGATAATTTGTTTTTTCGTCATTGTAAATCGTGGTATTGGTAAGTAGTGTTTCTTATAAAACATACACAACGCGAATGAATAATATTCACAGAAACATCACATTTAAATACTTACACAACAATTGTTAATTTAATATTAAATCAGTTTTTTTAAATATATTTATATTCACATTTTAGTTATTTAACAATTAGAGAATATTCGTCTTATCTATCCAGCTATTTTCACTTGATGGTAATCCTAACCATTTAACATATACTTTGCTTCCCCTTCTTTTAATAACTTTTTCAACTAGGTATACATCGGGATGTTTCGTTTTTTGAATTTCTTGGGCATAAAATGCTCCTAAAATTGGTCTAGATCGAGCATCTTCTAATAAATAAGTTGTAGGATTGGTATCCTGTATTTTAGTTATACGGAATATTTCTGTAGACCAATTAGAAGTATAGCCCTTTTCAAAACATCCCTTATGTTTACTAATTCTAACATAATCTCCAACTTTATATCTTTTACATTTGGGTATTTTCTGAGACTCATACATTTTGTTATATTTTTGTAATATGGTTATTTTATTTTTTTGGTTGATTGATGCAGGTTGTTGTCCTACAGTTCGATGCATAGTATGATTATACTCGTATACCTTATCAGTAAGCGTACCATCAATCCATTTATAGTTTCCTTTTAAACTAAACGCTTTATACAGTTTACTTTTTATAGTTCTTATTAATCTCTCAACAATTGAAGCTTTTTTTGTTGAGTATGTAGAAAAATGATTGATATTAAATTTTTCCATAATGTTTTTAAATTTATCATTATAAAACTCTGTTCCAAAATCAGTTTGCAGATTTTTTGGCACACGTCCTTTTTTTAACAAATGTTCAAATGCATTAGATACCTGCTCTTTGTTCTTTTGTTTCAATGAATATACCCAAGCATATTTCGAAAAACCATCAATAATTACAAATATATATTTATAACCAGCATTTACTTTTGATAATGACTGCATATCCATCAGATCTGCTTGCCATAGGTCATCTATGTCTTTGAGAATAACATGCCTTCTCGGGAAATTAAACCTAGCATTTTTATGAATTTCATTTACGACATCTACTTTGCTCATAATGTTTATTTAGTATTCCTGCAATTTTAATAATATTAATTGATTTTTCAATTACTTTTATTTGGTCTTGTAAAGTTTTGATCACGTTATTGATATACACGATTTCGTTTACACAATCAGACAAAGTTTTATGGGTGTAATTTTTAGTATTCATAATAATTATGCTCAATAATGTCAAAAAATATTCTAGTTATTGCTTTGTATTATTATTTTTTTTTAACGACCCTCCTATCTGAGAATGATTTTTAATACTAACCTTAAACAGCCATTTTTATTCTTTTATAATACCTGCTTCTTGTAATTCTTCAATGATTGATACAATTTCATTGTCATGATTGCTATTACCTGCATTTTTTGATGCAACTAATAATTTAAGCCTTTCAATCAACTCATTAGGATCATCCCAGTAGACGTAATCTGTGTTAGTTTTATAGTCTTTAAAGTTAGGTAAAAAGCCTCCAATTTTTGTTTGACATGAATTTGCTGATGACTTATTATTTAGTTCTAAAAATAGTGGTTTAATTATTTGGCAGTATTTTAGACCTTTATCACCTTTTAACTGCCCATCGGGATTATAGTCACGTTTGTGTGCATTGGTATTTTCAAGCATATCTTTGTATTTTAATTTATCTTCATTAGTTACTAAGCTAAGATTGGGTTTATTGCGTATTAAAAGCTCCTTTAAGCCGGGGGTTAATTCATATTTTGTGTCTTTTATAGTGATGACGTAAGTTTTTTTGTTTTGACTGTTTGAACAGTTTTTTTGGAGCGAGAATGATACTAATGAGTTTCCCATCATAAGTTTCTTATTTTCACTGCGTATTCCAAATGGTACATTTATGTCGTCGGATATTATATCCATCATATCTTCTTTGTTAAGAGAAATAAGCGTGTCGTTTTTTTGTTTTGTGGACTCGTTGTCGTCGTCAACGAAATCATAATATTCTGGGTCGTCGTCGGAATCCTTTTTCACCGAGTTTTTAAAATCGTCATAGCTTACGGAAGAATTTAGCTCTTCATTCATATCATTCATATTTACATTTTGGGAAATGAATTTGCTGATCGTGTCATTCATTTCCATGTTATTAGAACTGTCACTGTCAATGTTTATGCCTGTATTCTCTGTATTCTCTGTATTCGATTGTTTTTCGTTTGTTTTAATCAGAGTCTCAAGTGGGTCAGTAATACTTTTAAATACTTTCTTAAACTTTAGATTGGCTTCATCTTCTTCATTCTGCATTATTTTTATTTTGTTTTTTATATTGTCAACTGACTTTATTAGCTGTTTTTTTAAATCTACATCCATCTTATCGGACATGAATTACGAGTGTTGTTTTCGAGGAATGAATAGCAAATGAAGTATTTATGACAAATGCGGTAATATAAAGTGCTTAAATTTAAAAGTGAACGAACGTATCAAAACCTTGTCTATATCTACCATTATTTAATAAACAATCTTTATTTATCAATAAGAAATTGTAATGATTTCGCCAAATACTGGAGCAAAGATGTTTGAATTTATGCCAATCCATATCTGTATTGACATGTTCATTATATATATGTTTTAAATTAGTGTCATCTTGTTTAAAAACAATAAGGAGATTAACATTGTCCCGTAATAGATGTTTAGGTATTTTTGAATACGTTTGAGACAAATAAAAACAATCTATTAACCTATGTCTACCCATAGCAAAATAATTTCTAATGTTAATTTGATTTTCGCAGGCTACATCGTCAAATATTATAACTGAATTTTTAAATGCTTCATTCGGATGGATAACTTCTTCACTATTATTAAAAGTAAACATCTCAGCTCCTGAAATGTTCTTCATGATCTGGCTTAAAAAGCGATACTTAGACTGGAAAGTTGTCTTTGAGTATAAATAAATATTCTTAAACTTTAAACCATTTTCATGTATTAACAAATTAAGTATAAGGTTTGTTTTCCCACAATTAGATGGGCCACATATTATACATCGAATAGTATGAGGCAAGAGTTTGCTATGTCTTACTATATTTGTATCATTTTCTGATTTTATATTTTTAACATCTAAAGTTTGAGCTTGCTTGACGAACTGCATAGTGAGACTGTTGAATAATCAGATATTGGTAATCAATATATACCATTTTTAAATATGTGATATTCCATAACATTATAAATATGTATACTACTAGGTACACATAGTATACTAATAGTTATCCATTGATAATACCTCGATATTAACTGTAGTATTATATTATGTTTATATTAATTTTATGTCAAAGAGCAAACAGATATATAAGTATATCAAAAATTAGTAAGTTTTTATCAATAAGTTATTTCTTTCTGCTCTGTATGTAATTTTTCAGGATAATTAAAAAAACATATGATAGTAAAAAATACATTTAATCATAATTAAGAAAGGATACAATACACTAATTTAAACAATACAGACAATGAAAATAGAAGCAATTACCAATACAATTATTATTATTATTATATGCTATATAGGTATATGATATATATTAACAATTTCATATAGTATTTTAACATAGGGTATTGCAATGACCCCAAGGTACAGTGTCTATTTGATTAGATAGAACTTGTCTCTTATCATCTATCCTATTTAATACTATTTTATTTAGTTCTTGTGAGAAAAGTACATGTTTCATAGATTTTATCCTGCTCATTTTACGTTTCAAAGTTACATTATTAAATAATGTTTCTTTATAATTTGATGCTTTTAATGTCTTTGTAACAGATTTTGATACACCTTTAGCCTTGTTTATTTGTAGCTTCGAGGATTTGATGCAGTATAGTTTCGCTCTTAGACCTATAAACTCAGCGATAATATCACCACCTAATTCATCCTTAAATAATCCAGGTATCTTCTCATTAGCAATAGGCAGACTGTAAGGGTTATTGCTTTCAAAATTACTAGTATCATATTTAGATATATTATTATGCATATCCTTGTAAAAGTTTTTGGTTTCTATTAAATATAATAAACTATCTGTATCAGTATAACATAATTTTGCCTTTTCACCGTACTGGTTCTTAATAGATGTGTAATGAAAATTATAAATATGTTGTTTAGAGTATTCTAGAACGCTAAAGCCAATATATATAGGCCTATCTAAAATAAGTTTTTCAAGGCTTAGTTGGATAGCTACAAAATTTTCGGTAAATACTGAAACACTTTTCAAATTTGGTTTTGCAATTAACTTTTCTGCGCCAACTATTTTATTGGTAGAGTTTGAATTATCATTCCATTTTGTTACTAATTTGACGTTAACTTGTTTACGCTTGTTTTCTATGGTTTTACCGAATATCGAGTTATTTAAAAGTTTAAAAAAATCTTTCTCGAATGATGTAGTTGCAGTTTGTCGTAATTTTGTATTAAAGTCTATATAAGGTTTCAGAAAATCATCTTGCTTAAATTGAATAATTCGATGAATCTTTTTTAAAACTAAACCATTTCTAATACATTCTTTTAAATGAGCATAGTGAATAATGTAATTATATTTATCATACAAGTTTGCTATTAATTTTGGTGTTTTACCCCCAATTGGTACAAATTTCTCAGGGGCAAAAGGCAAGTCACTATGTAAATTATGTAAATCTTCTGGATATAACATATCAACCTCTAAAATATAACCATGCTCGCTGTCATCAGATACATCAAACAATTCAAAATTTTCAATGTCTGTTTTACTTAAAAATTTAAAATCTGAGATTGGTAATTTCTTTGTCATGGCATAACCATAAAGATTATTGCAGTCAAGGTATACCAAATATGTTGAGGGTTGTGTATCATCAAAATGAGGCAAGTAGATGTTGTTAGCTTTAGCGTGTCTATGAGAGCACTGTGCTAGTCCTCCACGTATTCCTTTTTCTAACATCTGGTAAATTTCTAAATTATTGATTAACTCTAACTTGACACCAGTGTAAAGAAGCATAGCATCCCAACTTAAACCAGGTGAAGTTACGTAATATGCGGGATCAAGATAATAATGATGCAAACAAATTTTTCTGAAATTTTCAAATATGTCACACAGTAATAATACGTCACATTTTAAATACAAATCAGTATATTCTCCAAGAGTTTCAATATTAAAATGTTCCCAAACAGTCTGAGCATGTTTGTACTGTATATCAGTTATATTACATAACTGCAAACTATTATAAAAATTTTCTTTCGCAGGAAGTTTTGTTTCTTCATATTTTTCCCACGAACTGATATATTCATACGGATATACACCTTTTTGCTTTACTAATTCTAATTGAATTTTATCTGGAAAATGTGAGCATAAATGTACAAAATCTTTTTCGGTTAAACTATTACTTAAAGTATCTAGACTTGAATTAAGAAATTGAAAGGAATCTATGAATTTAATCTGCACCGGGTTGTATTTCTTTTTTGCTCCAATAAATTTTGTAATTGTTAAATATTTTTCTTTTGATTTTGGAATAATTTTTATTTCACCATCATATTTCGATAATTCCGAAATGAATAAATGAGAATCATAACCACATAAGTTATGAAATATTATTGGTATGAATGGACAGACCTGATAAATTAAATTACAGCGTGAATGTGCGGCACCTCTATACTGGCCCGTAATATGATCATGATCGCAAACTTTGTCATCAAATAATAAATTATTGCAGATGTGACATGTAGTTGCATTATGATAGCTCTCGAACTGGTCTTCATTCAATGGAATCATGGGCCTTTTATTGATTCGTATATCATTGATTAACTTTGCTTCTTCAATTATGCTTTTTACAAATATTTCGACATTGTCCGGTCCTCTATATGTTTTAAATTTGTTTAAACTTTTATCATGTGAACAACAAACATAATATGCAAAACACGATGGCTCATGTAGTTTAGTATTCACTGTACATTTACCGACATTGGTATCTTCTAAATTTAATAATATACTTTCAAAATCGGCATAGATAACAAAATTGATCTTTTGCTTCCTCTCATAATTTTTAAACTGTAATGTACTATTTTTATCTGGGAGTAACGTCAAAAGTTTTGAGCACATATGTTTATTATATTTTATTTCACTAGAAAAAAATTGAAGACAAGTTTCACATAAATACATCCGACCTTTATGACTTGTGACTTGTCTTCGTACTAAACGTAAAAGATCTTTTATCAAACAGTAGTGGCCTTTATCATTTTTTTCGAAATACAATAAATTTACATGATTATCTCTTTTAGAATTTGATATATAAAGAGGGCCAGTCACTTTATTATTTTTATCAATACCATATATGTTAACACTTATATGTTCGTTATTCCTCTCAAACGTTTTTATATCTTGGGGTGCGGGTGGAAATGCCATCCCTTGCACGTTTAATACTGAACTGTAATGTGGATATGAACTTGTTCTACATACATTATTTTTGGCAGGAAATAGAGCTGCGGTAATACTCCATAAGAAACAATATTGATCATTATTACGTATATTTAAACAACTCTTAGTATTTTTAACAACGGGTGGTAATTCGATGTAAGTACCACCATGCATAGGTGAATATTTATTTATATTAATTTCTAAGTGACTCATAGAAACAAATGACCATCCAGATTCACAATGCTCAAATTCAGAAAGTTTATTTTTACATGTTTCAATTAAATTAATAAAACAATTATCAAAATCAGTAATATTGCTTATAATAGCATATTTGGTATTAAAAGACTTCAGATGTTGCTCATTCGATTTAGATAATACGAAATAAGCAAAAAGCTCAAAGTTCAATTTAATACACATATTTCTCTGAAGTGATATTTTAACTATTTTCCAAATATCATCTCGTTTATCATCCAAAAACGATTCTGGAATTAAATACTCGTCTTCTGATGCTGGGTTTAAACGATATGTCATAATCCTATTTTTAAATGCCGTAGCAATTATATCAACATTCTCATACTTAGACTTTATTACACAATTAGATTTATGAATATTGGTTCTTTCATGATGTCTGTATTCATGTTCAGGAATTTCAATTTCACATTTATTACAATGGATATACTTTATTATATGGTTACGAGTATGGATGCATTGATCATATTTATGAGTTTTGTTACATTGATCACATTCATGAATGGAACTTGATAGTGCGTTGGCAGCTGGAGGTATAACTGAAAAAAAAAACATAAATGCATTTATATTTAATAAAGATTTATTTGAATAGGTACAATGTTTAGATAATTAAGAAAGAGATTATAATGAGAAACATAATAATGTGATTACACGCCTTAAAATTAGTGCCTATATTCAAGTTATATAATAAAGAAAGATACATGGAAGATATCATAGACATATTTCTTTTCTTATTTTATTTCATTTTTATTTTTTTTTATTTTTTATTTATTAACGATTAATTACGTTGTTTACATAAGACATACATATCATGCGACATTACAACTAGCTAGTTTATTAATAATATGAGCTAATAAAAGTAGGCGGAGCTTTTTTAAATTCTGCTCTGGTAGCAGCTACGTAGGCTTGCAAAAAACGCCAGGATTCAGCATCCTCATTTGTCCTATTTTTGATCGTAACGATCGATTGACGCCATCTGTTAACCGGCGTGATACGCTCTATCTCGTCCGTTTTATAAACTTTTAAGTCAACGTAATACGAGCCTGTTTTGGCATCATCCGATTGCTTTGAATAACCATTAGCTATCCGCCTTGTAATATAGCTATTAATGGGTTGGGTTTTTTTCTCAGTTTTGTCTTCTAGTAGCTCGTCCTCACTGTCAGTACCGAACAATTCACTTGCAGTCTTCTTGCATAACTTGACAGGGTGGATGACTGTTGGAGTCTTCTTACCAGACGATGACGATGTACTGGTTGTAGGTTTCTCCATCGACACCTGCTTGCGTTTCTTTGGTTTCTCCGGCTGTGTTTTGCCCCCGTCGAACTCGTCTTCCGAGGGGAATAAATGATCAGCCGTGTGCTTGGACCTGAAAGGAATACCAATTTGCGATCATTAATTTTAAGTCAAAAGTCACCAGTCAGTATGTAAGAAAATTAATTAACTAAATGCTTGAATTATTGTTTTTTTTGTTTTTTTGAGAAACGAATTAAAGTACATTGAATGATAAATTATTTGAATGAATGAAAAGTCAAATGGATTAAAAGACTGAGAGGCTGAATAATGCATTATATAAATTGAGAAATTAATTATTAACTAAAGTAAGTACTAATGAATGATAAATTATTTGAATGAATGAATAGTCAAATGGATTAAAAGAGTGAGTGGTTGAATAATGTATTATATTAATTGGGGAAATTAATTATTAACTGAAAATAATTACTAATGAATGATAAATTATTTGAATGAATGAATAGTCAAATGGATTAAAAGAGTGAGTGGTTGAATAATGTATTATATAAATTGGGGAAATTAATTATTAACTGAAAATAATTACTAATGAATGATAAATTATTTGAATGAATGAATAGTCAAATGGATTAAAAGAGTGAGTGGTTGAATAATGTATTATATTAATTGGGGGGGAAATTAATTATTAACTGAAAATATGTACTAATGAATGATAAATTATTTGAATGAATGAATAGTCAAATGGATTAAAAGAGTGAGTGGTTGAATAATGTATTATATTAATTGGGGGAAATTAATTATTTACTGAAATAAGTACTAATTAATGATAAATTATTTGAATGAATGAATAGTCAAATGGATTAAAGGACTGAGAGGCTAAATAATGTATTATATTAATTGAGAAATTAATTATTAACTGAAAATAAGTACTAATGAATGAATGATAAATTATTTGAATGAATGAATAGTCAAATGGATTAAAAGAGTGAGTGGTTGAATAATGTATTATATTAATTGAGAAATTAATTATTAACTGAAAATAAGTACTAATGAATGATAAATTATTTGAATGAATGAATAGTCAAATGGATTAAAAGAGTGAGTGGTTGAATAATGTATTATATTAATTGGGGGGAAATTAATTATTTACTGAAAATAAGTACTAATGAATGATAAATTATTTGAATGAATGAATAGTCAAATGGATTAAAGGACTGAGAGGCTAAATAATGTATTATATTAATTGAGATATTAATTATTAACTGAAAATAAGTACTAATGAATGATAAATTATTTGAATGAATGAATAGTCAAATGGATTAAAAGAGTGAGTGGTTGAATAATGTATTATATTAATTGAGGAAATTAATTATTAACTGAAAATAATTACTAATGAATGATAAATTATTTGAATGAATGAATAGTCAAATGAATTAAAAGAGTGAGTGGTTGAATAATGTATTATATTAATGATGAAATTACTAATTAACTGAAAAATAAGTACTAATGAATGATAAATTATTTGAATGAATGAATAGTCAAATGGATTAAACGAGTGAGTGGTTGAATAATGTATTATATTAATTGAGGAAATTAATTATTTACTGAAAATAAGTACTAATGAATGATAAATTATTTGAATGAATGAATAGTCAAATGAATTAAAAGAGTGAGTAGTTGAATAATGTATTATATTAATTATTAACTGAAAATAAGTACTAATGAATGATAAATTATTTGAATGAATGAATAGTCAAATGGATTAAGAGAGTGAGTGGTTGAATAATGTATTATATTAATTGGGGAAATTAATTATTAACTGAAAAAATTACTAATGAATGATAAATTATTAATAATTAAAATTACTTACATGTTGGAAAAGTTGCGATGTTTTACTCTATCACGACACACAAAAGTTTATCTTTGGAACTACCGTAGTGGCGCAAGGAAGAAGAATGTGATCCAGGAATCCCAGGTTAGCTCTTAAATAGACTCAAATCCCACGTGATCAATGTGCATATAAGGAAAGGAAAAAGGACGCATATAGCTAAAAATGCTTAATCAGGAATTGTATGTATCATTAAATGTGGTGTTCCACTTCGAGATATAATATATATTTATAGTTTTTGATGTAATGTATCTTATAAATAGTCGAGTTTCAAAAATTCATATTTAGAAACCATGGAGAACGATATGAATTTATATCTCGGTAATATCACGTAATATTATATTATATCACGCATCCGATATAAATTTATAGTTTCGGATATAATATATTATATCTTAGCGTTAAAGGTTCAATTAGAAACTATGATGAGCGATATCAATTTATATCTCGAGAAGATATATTATACATTATATTATATCCCGTAGTGAAAAGCCGATCTTATCATGGTAAGTAGTTTGGTGCACCGATTGCTTGTTTGCCTACTGTATGACATAAAAAATTAAAAACCTTAGGGCGTTGGCACTTGTACGGTTCGCCTGCCATATAATATGTAAACATCACAAATAATATTTATAAAAAAAGGTTATTATGTATAAACTAACACTACAATATAAACTAACTATTTAAAATTGTTTACTCTTGTACCCCGCACAAATTTATATACATATTTATGACTGTACTCTTAATTTCAGCGATTTTTTTTTTTAAATAATATTATGAGCACGTTCCTACAGAGAACCGCCCATGTATCGCCTGCCTTATATGAATATAGTAAACAGATACAATTGCGTTCCGTATATGGTGTTGCTAAGCTAAGCGTAAAATATATATATATATATATAATTATACTAATTTGAACTCTATTTACAATAATGAAAAAATATATAAAAAGGGAAATTATTATTTTTTTAAAATCAGTACGTTATTAACACTGTATAAGACGACTTCTTGAAAAAAAAAAAATGTCGGTAAGTACCTACACATTCTAACCTTACTATTTATTTCTAGTTTTTATAATTCAAATTTTAACACAATAAAACTGTTGTGATTTAATCTAATTCTTAGTTTTCAATTCTAATGTTCATTTCAATAAATAAATAATTAATAACGTTTTTCATGCACTTACGTTATGCTGGTTCGAATTAGAATTCCTTTGATATGAGTGCTAGGTTCATCAAGGACGATCATGGCACTGATCATGGGCTGATTCAATAGTCTGACTCAGAATAAATACCATCAGGTTATACAAATAATAATTTTCCAAATGTTACTACTATTCTTTCATTCATTATTCATATTTTTATGCTAACAGGAGACTGAAGAAATCTTCAACTTCATACCATCAGAACCAAGGCCTGCTCGTAAAGATGGGAGGAGAATCCTTGGTCTCGGCTTCCGGAAAAGAGCGAAGTCTGACCAAGAGCAAACAATCTACGCTTATATTAAGAAGCCTATGCCTACGGCAAGCAAAATTATAAGAATCGAGGTTTACGATGCCGAGGATTTTAAAAAGGCTAATGATAGCACCGTATGTAACTGTCAAGCTGAGGTTTGTGTACAGCATGTAACACAAAGCATTTTGTTCGATGACATCTATAATGACATTATGGACATAATAGATAAGATTAAAATTAATATGCAAACAAAATCATATAGTGTGAACTAATTATTTATAAATAAAGTGACTTAATTAAGCTATGTGTATACGATATGTACCTATTGTTATTACTTGTTGGTGGTTTATAAATTAAGTAACATTATGCTAGATTGTACGTAACTGTCAATAAATGATAATTTAAATAAAAATGCATTGTTAGTAATATTTTGTTTTATTTAAATAGACCAGAAACACTCATATACTAATTATAGGTTAACTTTAATAAAAATAAATAACATTCGCAAGCACACAACACACACACACACACACACACACACACACACACATACGTTATGAAGGTTCCAAATTAGGAGTCCTATAATTCCAGGACAAATGACGGCAGGTAAAAATAATATCACATTATAATTATGTACTCGTAATTCAGTGTCAAGGTTAAAGACTGCGCGACAAGCGGATTAATGAAATAAGAGCCGTGGCTCATTGGGTGCATTGCATCACCATTTCTGGTTAAGCATCTCTCTGTGATGAATCGATGTATCATTCATAATCATTATATTATACTAACAGTGTGAATTGGTGTTTTCTGGATCTTGGTAATTTGAATTGATAAACAACTAGTTGATTTGCCGGAAATATGATCACATCTATTAAACTGTCGTATCACGAAGTATCTGAATCAATCATTATTTTATTAATAGTAACAGTTGAGTGTGAATTGGTGGTTTCTGGATCTTCTCTGATCCAGAAACCCCAATTCACAACTACTCTTGGGGCTAGCTCAATCTGTGTAATTTATCCCTATATGTATTTTATTTTTTAAAGATTTAGGTCAGTTATTCTATAGTTCATCGGCGAGGAATTTATTCATAGAACCAACCAAGTACCAAAGACCAAAGATTTAGACTTCGGAATCGCATCCGGAAATAAATTCGGAGGTCTAGATATAATAGGATACCACCGGGCTGGTGGTGAGTTGGTTTTGTCCTACCTTCGGCACCAGAATGCGCAGGTTCGATTCCCGCTCGGGATAAACATTTATGTGTATTTGTGTTTGTTCTCGGGGTATTTTCTATATATTTTAAGAAAATATTTACAAAACTATATCTGTTTGGGCTGGTCACGTCTGCCGTATGAATGGGGAAAGATGGGCTCACACTCTAATGGGTACCACACGACGGGCACCGAAAGAGGGAAGACTTAAGGGTGAGATGGTCAGACGATATCAAATCAAAACCTTTGCTGGAGACTGGTCAGTAACAGCTATGGACAGGTATGTGTGGAACAAGGGGAGACTTTTGCCCAGCAGAGGGACATGCATGGCTATTAAAAAAAAGTGTTGTCTGCTACCCATAACACATGCAGGTTAAGACAAGCATATACTTTGGGAAAAGGCGTTGTGTAAATTGTATAGAATTCATTTACTATTAAAAACTATTATTTTATATATGCGAACTTACAATGCACTCGTCAATCTTCTACTTGGCAAGTAGCGCATGCATTCTGCGCATACAGACTGCGCCGAGACATGCAGTCGTAGACTAGTTAGGTCGTACCTACTTTCTATAAAGGAGTTTCTACATAAACTATATTACCGTATAATTGTCGTCTGGTGAGAAGAACTACAAAATCTATAGCGAAATGGAATTTATTTAAACCGAGGGCCAGGTGCAGCACTTCCGAATAGCTTATTCGCCAAATAAAACTGGAGTGGCTATATTATATTTTTGATTATGGCTGTTGTTAAGCCAAGTCCGTGGCCTTCTGGCGGTTTGAAAACACTGCCACATTGGAGCAGCGTGGCTGAGTACGCTCTGATTCCCTTTTATTGAAGGGAGACCCTTGCAGTAGCATGGTTATGGCTTGAAATGGAATAAATAATTTATAAATACACAATACTGACTACAAAATCTTACACTTCTGGTGACGCAACACGCACTTCGTTGGTTTTTCATTTCATAATAATATTAATGCAAGTTTTGATATATGTCATGCTTAGTTCAAGGAAGAGAAAAAAGTACAAAGAAGAAAAAGTAAACCCCTTTATTATAATTTCACTTCATATACCTATTTAATTAATAGAAATAAATTAACTTTAATTATTTATTGCATAAATTAATTAACTTTTTCTATTTCATTGAATATAATCTAAATCTTTATACATAGATTTTCTGAAATGATTTTTATGCTCCTGCATATTAAGGAGTAGAACAGGGGTATATTTAAGCAGTTTACCAGTTTTCATTCAGGTCGAAGAATTAATTAACTATTACATTCAATGTATGCAAATCAGATTATATAATTTTTACAATTCCACTCATAATTTCTAAACCTGTATTCAAGGCCAAAACACATTGCATTTTTTTAATAATTTTAGTACCTGTAGTACAGGTTCGGCGCGTGCTAGGCTTTTGGCCGTGGGTGCGCATGAGGCCGGCTACTGGCTTCACGCGTACCCTTCGTCAAATACAGGAACATTTCTTGAGCCTGACACGCTCCGAATCGCGACTTGTCTACGGCTTGGGGTTCCGGTCTGCGTTCCTCATAAATGTCCCTGTGGGAGTGATGTCGACAAGATAGGACATCACGGACTGTCATGTCAAAAAAGTGCAGGCCGCTTTTCGAGACATGCCGCACTTAACGATATCATACGCCGGTCCCTTGCCACCGTCAACGTGCCAAGTCTACTCGAGCCGACTGGTATTGCAAGAGACGATGGCAAGAGACCGGACGGTATGAGTTTGATTCCATGGAAGATGGGCCGGGTGCTGGTATGGGATGCAACCTGTTCAGACACACTGGCCCCTTCCCATCTACATGGAACCAACAACAGAGCTGGTGCGGCTTGTGAAGCGGCTGAAAAAGCTAAGGCTTGTAAATACAGGGGTCTAGGCTCCGAATATGATTTTGTCCCATTCGGTGTTGAGACCCTTGGTCCGTGGGGTCCTTGTGCTATAAGACTTTTTAAGGAAATTGCAAAAAGGTTAGTCGACATCACAGGAGACCGAAGAGCTGGCAGCTACCTCGGACAAAGAATTAGTCTAGCTATTCAAAGGGGGAACGCTGCCAGTATCTTCGGAACCTTGCCTAAAGGGACTCCTTTTAATAATATATTTTAGTTATTTTATTTTATTTTTTAAGGTTTTTAGTTTTAGGTTCATTATAATTTGTTTATATTAATATGTTTAGTTTAGTTTTAGTGTACATATATAGATTTGATCATAATGTACATATTCATATTTTGCACTTTATGTATGCCATCGTGAGAGCGGAATCTGTACTAGGAGAACCTGTGTTATAATTTTATCATTTTCAATGTTGTTATAGTGTTTTTTTATATACAAATGTTCACTTTTGTTGTGTAATGTTCAGCTTAAAAAATTCTAGTCTTCAAAGCAAACAGAAGAAAAGCATCATCGACTCTGTAAAAAGATACGTAGATACGGGTCGGAGAACTCGGAGAACCTTCACTCAAAAATAAAAAGATACAGTTAATTCTGTCTCAAATAAATTTTTGACAAAAATCATACTATTACAGTTATAAAAATATTGTATCGTTACTTAACAAAAGATTCGAAAACCGTGCGCCCTCATCCGTAATACACAGTCGCTTTCTAGATGCATCTTACCGATGCATGTCATTATAACTGCGTTATGTTTTATTTAAATTTCACCTTCTTTTGTGCGCGGTGAAACGGGTGAAGATAGAAGGAAAGGACCAGTGTACGCTTGGCGGTGGCGACGTTCGCCTCTTTACCACTCCAACACTCGACAAAGTCCTTACCGCGGAGTTTTTATTCCAAATTATTGTAGTGAAAAGTGAATATGATTAAAATAACGCTTTCGCTATTTATCGCTGTGCTGGCTATCACATACGCTGGCAGCATTTTAGGTGAGTACCGATTACAAATAGCTTATTTGAACCTGATTAGAAAGCTAATGCGTATAGAGCCTTTGTTTTAGGTAGTAATGAAGTCATTATAAAAGTAAATATTTTTTTCCGGTTGTACTTACATGCTTAATTGATGTAAATATTATGTTTTAGCTTTATGTATATAAAATAATAGAAAAAATAATAGTAAGCAGTTATTTAAATTAATACTACACATATTTCACTTAAGAACGTTATACATGCAATGTATACTCTGTAAATTACTTTGTAATTATTAAAATTACATATATGTTTTTTTCCCAACTTTTTTCTTTATTAATAATTTGGTTTTTTTTTTTCTAAATATTATGGTAATAATACATAACACAAAAAACCTGTAAATTTCTGTCAGTTGCAGAAACTCATTTTACGTCTAATTCTACATGTTTTTTAATGAATTAATTGGACATTAAATTTAAAATTGTTTTGTGCAATTCATTTGTTACTAATTAATAAAAAAAATAAAATGTTGTTCATAGTATTTGATATTTTATAGTATTAAAGTGTCTCAATGTCGTCCCATATGCTTCCAAATCGCTTAAAAAGCAATAATTGGTTACATTACCTTTTGAGTTTGTGGACAAGTGCATTTTTTCTAAAAATAATAACAATTATTAAGTGCTGTAATGAATGGGTTGTATAGGAGCGAGTGATAGGCTCGGGTTATGAGTAAAATACTGTTTATTCATAATTGATACGTAAATTATTATACTACTTACATATACACTACATTGCATTAGTGCTAAATTCATTAAGCATAATAAATTTAGTGAAAAATTCACACCCATAAACTATAGAAGCTACTTGCTTTTGAGCACAAAATGAGCTTTTACTGAAAGCTCCAATCTCTGAACTTGCTACTCATCTTTTAAATTTCATTATTCAATTAGCTTACACAGCGTTTACATTGCGTCCAATTTATTGTAGATATACACGCACGTCTTAGAACAGATACAATCAAGATAGATTTATTTTTAAATATTTCTAAGAATAAATCTTGACTCGATTTTATGAGTTGTATTAAATCAATGTAGTCCATAAGCTACCACGATATGGAAACAAAAGCTATATGGCAATTGGTAAAAAAAAATGGCAATTTCTCCCCCCACAAAAACCATACCAAAAGCAAAATTATCTAACCATTACGATCAGTATCAATGAGTTAAAAATAACCGTTACGTAACGATATACAATGAACATTCATCATGATCTGTCAATGACCGCTTTAAAAGAAACCGCGCAGTGAAAGTAGAAACTACGAAAGCGACTTTGGAAGTCAAAAAACAATGATTAACATATGAATGACATATGAATGTGTATTACATAAAGCGATGAGAATTAAATACGGTCGGTATTGCGTGTCTAATTAACAATTTTGTAAAAGCGTGGAGCGTTTGCCTAAAGAGCAGTGACGTGTTATTTTTTTGTTAGTGTAAGGTGAGGAGTTAGGATACAACATTTTAAAAATAATTCTCTAGTCATATACAACTTGTTTAACTTAATTAAATTAATATAACATAAACTACTTTATTAACTAAAATGTGGAAACTAACTTTTCGTTTGCGAAATCAATTCTCCTCATGAATGACAATGGCAAAATAAGTATTAGTTAATCCTTGACTTATCATAAATATTATAGGGTGTGATTAATGAAATAACATTTTACGTTTTGGATAATACTTGTCTCTTTAATGTCATGTGGCACAAAAATTTTATGCAGCAAATAAAAAACTATAATTTTATTCTCTTGTTCAGCCTTATGTTTACACCCAATGCTGAATATAGGTCTCTTGCAATGAAAGCCAGTCTCAATGGTATTTTTAATAATGGATATTTTTATTAATGATGATTTATTTTGCAGATTATTTGGACCTGGACACCAAAAAGCTGATAGAGCAGCCGGAGCTCCGTAATGATCAGCCAAATCGCAATTGCCTTTGCAAGGGACCAGCATGCGTTTGTTGCGTGGATCTAAATATCACTGTTGTTGATCTTGGAGGACCAGGTAAAGACAATTATTAGGTTATAGTCATAAGATTGTCCTTAAAGGATTGTCTGAGTTTGTACCTGAAAGTTAAAAAGATTCTGCATCCCATGCATGATAATTTTTATGTAATGGGCTTACGGTAGAGTTAAATAAAGTATTGACAGTGGCGTAAATACTCTGTGACTTTGGTACCTTGACACTTTTGTATTATCATATTAATTTTCCGAAGGCTTTTGAGTATACATATCGCCAATATTATAGCGACAAGCTATTAAACATTATTCATGCTGCTCTAAATTCTGTGATTACGGTTACATGTGCTACAAATTTAAAAAATATATTTTTTCAGGATGCGTGCACATGAAATATTTATCTCCAGAGGAAGGCTTTTCAGTGAAAGTGTCTTATGGCAAAAGTCTTCTGCATAGCTCCAAGATCCAAGGTAATTTACGTACCCTAAAGTCTATATTATATTCATTTAACGATCAATTTTTGGAACTTTTACTACAAAGAATTCATTTGCTACTTTTTTGTCCACACAAATAAATATTCTCATTTTAAATTAGAGGGCCTTACTGATACTTTCTACCTTTATTTATATGTATGTATTATATGTATGTAGGTATATATGTATACCAGTATATTAATACGCTTTTTTTTCTCTTCATGTATAGTGTTATTAATCTTTAATCATTTGTATAATTTTTTTTTCGTCATCAGGAATTACAGATATTTTGTGTTAATTTTATATTTTCTGTCATTGTAATTTGTATCTTATTGATACCATTTTAAAAGAGCAAGTGCTAAGTTTCTTGCCAGTTTCTTCTTAGCACAAATCTGCCGTCTGAACTGGTGGTAGGAAAAAATTGTGACGATTCGAAAGAGCTTATATTAGGCCTATTTGAATAAAAATATTTTGAATTTGAATTTACGATTATGATGATCATAAAAATTAAAACTTCGCGTGAGCCAAATTAATAGTTTTCATACCTTTTAGAAGCGTCAGTCAGTATAGTGTCATTTATTCATACCCTAGAGCAGTCACTTTGCATTCATAGAAGTACCATAAATTATTTAAAACATAACTTCATAAACGTAATGATATTGATCATGTGCCACCAGATATATCTCAATATTTAACACCTAGTCAGTTAGTCAGATATTAACCAACTCTTCACAATTTTCAGGCACGAACCCAGCACCCATCTGTCTTGAGGTTTTCGGCAGGTTCGCTCAGTTGTGCGCCAAATTCAGCGATCTGGCACCCACGTCCGAAGGTCTACGTGGTTGCCTCGAGTTGGAGCCAAGGTTATTGGGAGAAGGCCAACTGGACTTCCCTATTGGTTGCTTCAAATCTTCAGCTGGTGGAATGGAAATGGAAGACCCTCCTGCTGAACAGGAATCGTAAGTTTTCCATCATTTTTGCAAAGCGATATCTATTTGTGTGTATTTCCCATGAAACCAATTCCTTATTTCCTCCAAATATTGCATAAAGAATGTTTTTTTTATACTACTAAGATGGCAAAAAGCATACGGCCCGTCTGATGGTAAGCGATCACCGTAGCCTATGAACGCTTGCAAAACCGAAAGTTCATGAAATAAAAAAGGTAAATAAGCGAGCAGAGCTTATCATCATCATTTCAGCCTATTTTATTCCACTGTTAAACATAGATATCACCATTTATGCTACGCATTAACTTAAGAATTTACTAAGTATTTATGTGAATATTTTCAGTTCCACAGACGATGAAGAGGATAACAGCACTGACGAGTCAGGATTCGATGCTGAATCGTTCCTATTAGGTATATACAAAACGGCTGAACAAGGCGTCGCGTTCTTGGGTAGTCTTCTGGACATACCAACAAAAACGAACCAAACAAAGCCAGCTACAGAAACTACTTCTGCAGCACCAGAACAAGAAGCCTCGCAGAGGAGAGCCCCAAAGAATTTAAAACACCCTAATTTATTGTGATAACAAAAAACTATATTTTTATGCATTTAAGTACAAAATGGCATTTCTTAGATGTTAACTTCGCTTGCCACTGTGAGAGAGTACACGCTATTGTCCTATTTATTGTTTTAAGTGAATTATAAATGTAGAATTTAATTAAAATAAAACAAGTAATTAAAAATTACCAGCTTGTGTCTTTAATAATACTTGTATTAAAATAATTACTTTCTTGCCACTTCAGCTCATGGAAAATGGTGATTGAGCATTTGTCTCCAATAAGAAAACTCCAGATCTCCTAAAAATAAACACATTAATCAGGACTCATAGGTGTTATAAAGACGAAATACAGGCATTATTGAGACTATATTTTTTTTGGCTCATGTTTTCATGTAACGGTCAGAAAAGCTGACATTAAAATCTCTCAAAATCCACAAACTCCTTCGATTGAAAGATTATATCCCTCCCTATATTATATTATAGTTGGAGAAGAGGTTTATGACAATTCACATATTTAACGCTCGAAGTACACACACAATGGGAGTGGTTGAAGAGAGACATTTAACTTTCGCTCGACGCTCTCACCGTAAAATGACGTTCATAGGTAGTTTCAAAATAGAACCTTTGGGTAACGATACTTGTATTTTATGTTAGATTTCATTCTGGCACGAATTGAGTGTGGTTCAAGCATTAAATATTCAATTTTTAAATGCAATGAAACTCAATGCAAATAATCTTACCCAGTCTTTGGAACGAGTCCACCCATATTCAGTCTCCCTGGTAAAAGATCACATAATCCCAATATTGCTGCATAATAATTGATACACTGTCTGCCTATAAATCCACCAGTATTTAACGACTCGGCAAAATACATGAAACTCCTTGCATGATCACAACTATTGGAATTACAACCGGGCATGGACAATCCACCATTTGGATAGAAATCTACATGAGCCAAGTCTCCCAAATAGCCATTGATACCGTAATTAGTATGTATGACTTCGGTATAGACACCATCTGTTGGTTGGAAACGATTTATGTTGTTCACCCATCCGATAAGAGCTGGATCTAAACCTGGAAAGAATTTTCAGAGGACTCAGTATTTTGAAAATATTTTGGAAAGAAAAATTTCACCGTCCCAGGTGGGATTCGAACCCACGTCCTTTTGATATCCGGCCGAGTGCTTTTACCACTGAGCCACCAGGAAGGTTAGTAATGGTTGTGAAATTTCTCATTCAACCAAGCAACTTGAGACTTGCAGTATTGAAATATATTCTTAGATTGTGAATCAGATAAACTATAGAAAAATCGTATAATCGTAGTCAATTTATCGATCAAGAAATGATAAGTTCTGGATAGCCCGACTGGTACTTATCAGGAAGTTATGAAACCGGCCTTAAATATTATTAATGTTATCAATATCTCTTTATGGTAAGGATATTTCTTCTTTTTGAATTAAAATATAAAGAAGAATAAAAATACAGAAACAAAAGTTCAAGTTCCATAAGTAAATAATACCAATAACTTACCAGTAATATACGCGACCTCTCCACCTAAATTTCTGCCAACAATGCCGGCCTGGTGGCCCCCAAAACCATGGCCAACAATATGATACTGTGCAAGGCTAGCTCCAGAGACTTGGTTCAGCCATGTGATGAACTGAGCAACAGCTGCTGCTGAAGAAATCGTGTTGGCAATCACTGTTCTATAATCAAGTGCACTTGAACCAGCACTCCAATCAATTACGATCAAGTTAACATCTTCAGCGGCGAGATATGCTAGAAATAAAAACATACAATAGTCAATAGTGTTAATTTTGAATATTTTCTCTTCTGTCCTCAATAATAAGAGTAATCTATTTTTGATCACTAATGCTTTTTCATCATTCCTGCTCTTCTGCTCTTTAATGATGTTATATACTTATATATATACAACGTAGACTGCATCACACACATGATGCTTGCTATGCCAAACTGCACTCTCATATATTTTTCACCATCCCGTTTAAAGTATTCCATGAGTACTGTTAATGATGATAATGACAAATCATAATGATCATTATTAGAAATTAATAGACGTCGAAAATCATCCATACTAATAATATAAATGGGAAAGTGTGTGTGTCTGTTTGTTTGTCCGTCCTTCACGGCAAAACGGAGCGACGAATTCACGTGTTTTTTAGGTGGAAATAGTTGAAGGGATGGAGAGTGACATAGGCTACTTTTTGTCTCTTTCTAACCCCCCACTTCCCTAAAATGGGGGGTGGAAGTTTGAATGGAGCATTCCGCAATTTTCAAGGTAGAACGCAAAAAATTGGTATGCGGACTATTTGTGACTAACAAAAAAATCGTGCATCATTTTTTTTTGGAAATCTGCCCCCAACCCCTTAAAAGAGGAGGTGATATTTTATATTTGACTTTTCGCAGTTTTTAAGGTAGGTAGCAAGGGGAACCGTGTTACCCCGAACTTAACGCGAGCGAAACCCCGGACTAAAGCTAGTTCTTTATAAAGCCTTCTTGTCATGCATCTGTACCTTTGGAAATCTGACAATGGAAAGATAAGTAACAGACAATATTATCTTACTTACCTGGTATAACTACCACACTAAAATCTGAAATAGCATTATCCATCCATCCGTGTAATAAAAAAACGGTCCTTCTGTTACTATTAAAATTGGTCTGTTGCAAAAACTGAGCATTTTGAATTAAGGGCTGGCTTACTGAAGGGTTTTGTCTGAAATTATAAACATCATCATAAAACATATCTATCCGACGAGAGACATTCCAAGAATCAAAGAGCATTACACTTCGATAAAGATCTACTTCCAAAATCGCAATGAAATAATGATGATAACCTCAGTATTTGTAAGAACTATCTATGTTTTGTTAGAAAAAGATTAGACACTATTAACGCCTGAATTACCTGGTGAACAGATGGTAGGCATTTGATACAGCAGGATCGTAACGAGCAGCTTCATTACTGTCATCTAGTTTGGTTAATACATCTTCTGCTCTCGGTTCGGTCGGTAATCCTGTACATTTTTGTAGATATTATAATATAAACTAGCGATACCCGCGCAACTTCATCTTCGTGTAACCCGCTTTCCCGTAGGAATTTCGGAATGTATTATACATAATAAACCTTCCTCTTGAATCACTCTATCTATATAAAAAATCGCGTCAAAATCCGTTGCCTACTTTTAAAGATCTAAGCATACATAAGGACAGACAGACACGGAGACGACTTCATTTAATATAAATTATATTAGATAGAAGAAATAGTTTAAAAATTTCCCCATAATTTCACTAACAGTAAATTAAGATTCGTAGACAGGCTTCCATGTAGTGAATAGATAGGTTTTTCAAACTACATACTAAACTCGATTCGAAAGACCAGAAAGACCGTGTAATAATTGAAGCTAATTTGTATGAAAATTAAATAATAATAATACTACAATTACTTTTGACTTCCACTAACTTAGTATTTTTAATTAGTCGCTGTTCGTTCGTTCGACAGTACGTAGTCACGACGAACAGCGACGAATTCAATCAAACGTGTTGTTTGCCAAAAACTGTCGACGCATGAACATCGTTTATAAGTCCTCCTTAGACTGACCACTGATTCACTGATTCTATATCTCTTTCTCTCTCTCTATTTTTGATAGTTTATTCTAAATTAACTCACCGACAGCAAGACTCACGAGACACAAAAAGGTTAGAGTAATCATAACGATGTTCAATTGAAAACTGCGTTGATACAGGTTATCTCATAACAAACACAGATATAAAAAAAATAATCTTGAACTCATCATTCATGATAAATATAAATAATCTGCTGACGTAATGATCCGTTTTATTATGTACTTAATCTTTTAATATTATTTTCTTGGTATCCAGGATAATTTTTTTTTGTAAGTAATTCAGAATTCACGAAGACTCCATATAATATTTTTACCAAATCGAATCGTCATCGTTAGTTCACCTTTTGAAACAGATAGAATAAGGCAACAGAGTGTATAATTCGGATAAAGGAATTAAAACAAAAATGTACGAATAATATTTTATTTAATAAGGGTAAGACGCTCCAGTAGTAAGCCCGTAGAGACCGGCTCTGAAAAAGAAATATTATTTTATTAGAATATCATACTAATATTATAAATGAGAAAAATCATTAAGAAAATTTGTATTCATATTGTCAGGGGTACAGAGCCCAACATAGGCTACTTTTTATCCCGTGAAAGTATGTCATTCCAATGGGAAAATATTTTTTCTACTATAGATGGCGCTGTAATTGCGATGACGGCCAGCAGATGGAGCTACAAGTCGCGCTATAGGTTGTATTGTTGTCAAACGAGATCTATGTCTTAAAATTAACTAAAAAATCTAGTACTTTTATAATACATATTGAATAAGTAATATCTTACTTATAAGAAGGCATTCTAAATCGCAAATTTTCGTAATTTTTTATTGTAGAATAGATAAACGAGCCGAAGGGTTACCTAATGGTAAGTAACACCAGCAAACCCCGAGAGAGCTACTAGATCATTTTACTATGACATCTATTGACAGACTCAATTATGACAAATCTTTTTCAAACTGAGAGTAGGGGGTTTGCTATTAGCTATACCTAGGTCAGAGATATTGGTTTTTTCACGAAGAGCGACTGCCATCACTCCTCCACAATCCAGAGAGGAAACCAAACCTTTCCTAGGTAGGTTTTTTTTTATACCACTAAGATGGCATACAAGCGTACTGCCCGCCTGATGCTAAGCAGTCACCGTCGCCTATGGACGCTTGCAATATCGGCCGGGTATCACTCGAGTGTTGCTGACCCTGTAGAAAGCGGAGCTCTGGAGACCTTATTCACCGTAGGAACACAACATGGCCAAGACCAATGCTATTTGGCTACGATCTTCTGTAAGGTGGAGGTCCTTCCCGGATCCGCCGTGCGCTGTGCCCTAGCTCTCTTAAGGTCGAGTTCAATTTAGAAATATGGAAATAAATTAATAACATGAGTACATACCCCCGTTTAGTTAAAATATGGTTACCCATATTTAGAGGGCTACCAGTACATTGTACATTTTGAGCTTGGTTCAGATTAGTGCACAGTCGGCTAACAAAATGGTTGTATCGAATACTAGAAGTAAAGAACTGGTTCGCACGACCATGAGAGCAGTTACTGTTATTGCAACCAGGCTGCGGGTTTCTGCCGCCATTTGGATAGAAGTCCGTGTGGCAATACGGTTGCATGATACCCAAAAGTCCACCGTCTGTATGGATACATTCCACGTATACTCCAGAGTTGCTTCTTAAAGCATTTGCGTTTCCTACCCACAATGGTCCAGCTGGGTCCAAACCTAAACATAACATAATATAGTTTAAAGCGAGTAGCTGAGCTAGAGTTCTTCTCGTAAAAATTGGCACCAGGGTCTAAATTCTGTAACAGCTTACTGTTCAGAATACCCAGTGTTTCAGAATACTCTAGAACTACTTATAGTTTAGAACACTCTAGAATCTAGAGTATTCTGACATACGACACTGGGACTCGTCTACTTCTTCAGCATGTAATGTATTTTACAAGTTTTTGTTTATGATTAGAAAAGCGGTAAAAAGTTACGGTTTATGTTTTAAATTTAATTGATAAACATTGATTGATATATTATGAACACATTTAGTACTTAATTTTAATCTAATTAGCAGTCAACGAATTACCTATGTAAAAAAATCTCATGCGATTCTCAATTTCTACTTACCAGTAACACGAACAACTCTTGCGCTAGTCTGCCTACCAGCGTTACCAACGACATGAGCACCTAAACTGACTCCAGCTAAGTGAATATTGTTGAAGTTTCCACCAGCAGTATTTAAAAGCCATATAAGGAAATTTCCAAGGAATTGACCGACTTCTGGGACTCGAAGAACAGCAAGGGGGTAGAGGCTGGAAGCCGGACCACGCCAATCAACAATAATGACATTACAATCTTGCACTGCAAGGAAGGCTTGTCTAACTTGAGTGTTGGACCCAGAGTTACCGTTACCAGTCCATCCGTGGACTATAACCTTTGTAGGTCTATTGGGGCTATAATTTGAGTTAGCAACTGAGGCAGCATTCCCATGGATAAGGACTTGGTGATTGTTAGGGTTTTGTCTGTAAAAAAAAACAAAATAGATTGTTATTCATTTGAGTCTCCTGATATTTTTTTATGACTATTTACAACATCTGTGACAGTTTTGGAAACAAATTGAAGAGAGAAACAACATATTTATCACTCAAAATTTACCGAGCGAGCGAAGCGGTATATTATTGTTATGTTCTAAACCGACATGTATCGGTTCATTTTCTTATCACTACATAGTATAAAACAAAGTCGCTTTTTCTGTCCCTATGTCCCTTTGTATGCTTAAATCTTTAAAACTACGCAACGGATTTTGATGCGGTTTTTTTTATTGATAGAGTGATTCAAGGGGAAGGTTTTAAAGTATCATACATTCCAAAATTCCCACGGGAAAGCGGGATACACGCAAACGAAGTTGCGCGGGTTTCGCTAGTTTCATTATAAAGTTCACATTGTAAAAATTGGTCAGAGAGAGCTCACTCACAGATGAGACTAAGCCCCTTCGCACACAAGGCGACGCAAGTCTCCGATAGTCGGCGATTTTAGTATCCAAGCGTCTACCGCCATACAAGTCCATTGAGGTTCATACGTACACTCGCGTCGTTGGATGATAAAATAGCCGAGTATCGGAGAATTACGTCGCCTTGTGTGCGAAGGGGCTAACTTAACATTGATATAGCCTGTGTCGTACCGAGTAAAAAGCCAATACTGATTATCGGCTCCGCTTCTTTCATTCAACATGCTCTCATCAATGGGAGCTTCCAGATCTACCAGCTGTGGTACACCTTCGCCATCTGGCATCCAGATGTATCGGCTCTCACCTTCAACATAGTGGCTGTTGTCCCCAGGTACTACTGGGATAGCACCACCAGAGCACACTAGAAAAAAAATATTTATTTACATTAGAGGATGGTAAATAAACAAGTGAACTGACAAACTACGAAACAAACAGAAAACCTTTCTTGTTGTTACTGAACAGTTAAAAACTAGAGTATTTTATTGTCTTAAATTAACCTCTAACCTCTATATTACTTGTATGTATATTATTCCCCCTATTCCATGTATCCCTACTGGTATATCCCTGCTGGTAGGGATAGATGGACTTTTTTTCCAAGTGTTCCCTATCAGTAGAAATAGGTTTCCATCAGAAGAAACTTATAGTTACACAAAAACTTATATTATAATTCACTAAATCTAAAGCAATATTTAAAATTAAAATGTGTATTTGTATAGTGTTACTTCTAACGACTTCTAAGCAATATTCGAACGAAAAAAAAATGTGTGGTAAAGTTGTGTTATTTCCCCGTTGTACCGTATGCACCATTGACCCGCACCTCTCGTGTAAGTGCTTTTTTTTTTAATCTTTAGAGAAATAAAGAATTTAAACCTTTATATTTCTAATAATATGAAATTTATAAAATAAGACCCCGTTTTTCTAATCACTAAATTATTGATTTGTTACAACTTTGCAAAACAATTAAAACAGACTTATTAATTATTATTTATAAATTAAAATATTACTCTACACTTATAATGTACTCACAAGCGGTAATAGCCACTAAAACCACGAGAAACCTCATTTTCACAACTAATCAATGAAACTTTATTGATTACTTTTATACCTTTATAAATGTTGAAATTTTATCAGCCACGTTTCCCTATAAGTATCGATTGTTTTAATTATATTAATCTGTCAAGATTGATGACTATTGCAAATCTATTTTTGTTTTGTTCATTTAAAACAATCTAGTTATGCACGGCGCTACTCCACCGCGTACGGTCCTTATCAACGCTTAGTGCATATTCCTCGTACTGCCCACGCATTATCGGACCACTTTTGTTTTGTCTGGCATTTTAGCGGACTAGCATTTTGCAGTCCTTTGTGTAGACTTATGTTAGATTTTAAGTTAGTCTGTAACAAGCTCTCATAGAGAATATACACTTTTAATTTAAATTTTGTATTTTTAAAAAGCTCCCTCGACGCCGTCGAAACTTAAGTGGCGCAGCCGGTAGGATATCCGTCGTTATCCTGCTGCCGAGCTAACGCTTGTAAAATCCAAAAATCGATTTTTTACGTCAAGTTCGGTTCAGCGCGGATTCGGGTATCCTCGAACCAAATAAATAACTTATAGAAGACGCGATTACACTATAAACTCAGTGTTACATCGGGAGAGAGCTTCGAGCAGCAGAGCAGACTCACAGGAAGACATGGGATCGAGCAGTGCGTGAGTAGACCTCTTCACTCCTGTTTTTCATATTCCCTGTTTTTTCCACATTTGTCGACCCCAAATAGTCGACCTAATTAAATTACGTCTATCTGATTTTGTATGATACAAGTGTCGTAGTATTCGTAATTAATTAGTTATTATAAATAGTATTAGTTAGTAACATCACTACGAAAATCGAGTCTTGTTAATTTTATATAAATAAAATATAAACAATAATTTAAATAAATATATAAATAGAAATAAATAAAAATGGAACACCTAACTATGATACCTAGAGAAATTTTAAATATAATTCCCAAATATGATGGAGATGAAAAATTGTTGAATTTGTTTATATCTAAGTGTGAATATGTCCATAGAGCTTTCTATAGGGAAGGAAACTTCCATCAAAATATGTATTTGTTCCATTCCATAACTAGTAGGCTTATTGATAGAGCTGCGACTCTACTAAGTGAACATCCAAATTTAGTGAATTGGGAACAACTTAAGGAAGTCCTTTGTCAACATTTTGGCGACCCGCGCTCTGAAGAGTGCATTGCTATTGAGCTTGAAAGCTTAAAAATTAAACATGGCGAATCATATATTCAGTTTTGCCACCGCGTTCAGAATGTTAAAAGTTCTTTGTTTGCAAAAGTAAACATATTACAAGATGAAGGAATTAAAGCGGCAAAAATGATCATTTACAATAATACAGCGTTAAACGTGTTCTTATATAATTTACCGGAGGATATGATACGTATAGTGCGGTTAAGACAGTGTGTTAGTTTAGAAAATGCGCTAAGTGTAGTAACTGAGGAAGTCAACTTTTTAGAACAATATAAAGCTAAGAACACTAAGCCAAGGCCGTTTGTACGCCCAACTACGCAAACTTTTTCAAGGCCTTTTGCTAATGGTCCCTTTAATTTTACACCTAATCAGCAGAATTATAAATTTGGTATTCCTCAAAATCAGGGACAGGTAAATTTTAAACCAAACTTTGTACCAAATAGAGTCATGCCGTTCCAAGGTTACCGATTTGGCGGTCCACCCCAAAACCAGAATACACTTCAGCGTAATTTCAACCCTAATCCTATGCAACAACCCCGTGCACCCTTCCAGCACAATGGTTTTAGATTTGGGATCCCTCAACAACAGTCTAACCCCAACCAATTTAAATTTGGCATCCAAAACCAACAAGCGCCGCCCAGACTGAATGAAGACACAGACGTCTCTATGCGGACCGCACCTGTAAGACAAAATATGATTACTAATCAACCTTTTTATAGTGAGCCAACGCCTTCGAGTTCCGAATATTATCCTGATAATTTTGATTTAAATTACACTGTTAGTGAACCATATATTGATTATGTAGAGGACTCTACTAATTATGATTATGCTGAAAATCCTGAAATAACAATTGACAATGAAAACGCATCTTCGGAAAATTTTCACACAACAGCCTCGGACGATCAGGTGAAATAATTAACCTTAATTATTGCGATAGTATCCTTAAATTACCTCACATAGAGTTACCGGAAATTAATTCGAAATTCCTCATAGACACCGGAAGTAGCAGATCATTTATTAGCCCAGCTAAAGCAAATCAATTTTTTAACAACTTTAAGCAGTACGAACCCTTTACCGTTGTTAGCACCCATGCTCAAAGCACTCATTATGAAGTAATTTGTATTCCGTTATTAAAAACATTTAGGAGTACGCTTATTCATAAATTTCATGTGTATGATGTTGACGGTAGATATGACGGTCTCATAGGCTCTGATCTCCTCACAAAATTAGCAGCTAACATAGACATGGGCAATCGGGTTTTACAGACGCCCAACGCACAGATTCCTATAATTTATAAACCTCCATATCAGGTAGTTCTAGAACCGCGAACTGAAACAAGGGTGAAGGTCCCTACGAATTATCAAAACGGTGAGGCGATATTAAATTTCACTAAGTTCAGTGAAGGTGTACGCATGCCAACGGCTTTAGTGAAATGTGATAATTTCTTTGCGGAAACCATAATACAGAATATTACTGAAAAACAGCAAAAAATTATTTTTGACGAACCTTTTAGTGTGATTGTGTTCAAGGACGAAGTAGGTGAGTTAAATATGATGAATGAAAACTGTAACATTGATGATATGTTAAAAGAAAATTTATCGAAATTAAGATTAGATCATACCAATGAAGAGGAACATGATAGTATTTACAGGTTATGTTATGAATACCGTGACATATTTTATTGTGACAAAATTCCCCTCTCTTTCTCAAATCAGGTAAAGCACCAAATAAGAACAGTTAACGAAGACCCAATCCATATTCGCCCTTATCGACATCCACACTCTCAAAATGAGGAAATTAAAAAACAAATAGATAAATTGTTAAATGATAACGTCATTCAAGAATCATATTCACCTTGGAGTGCACCGGTACATTTGGTACCGAAAAAACCGGACGCTACAGGGGAGACCAAATTTAGAATGGTCATCGACTACCGACGACTTAACGAACTGACAGTAGATGACAAATACCCCTTGCCGAACATCACCGACCTTTTTGACAAATTAGGTAAATCCACATACTTCAGCACGTTAGATTTAGCGTCTGGCTACCATCAAATAGAGGTCGACGCAGCTGATATACCCAAAACCGCTTTCACTACCCAGTCAGGGCACTACGAATTTAAACGTATGCCCTTCGGTTTAAAGACAGCCCCAGCCACATTTCAAAGGGCCATGGATAATGTCCTGCGAGGCTTACATGGCATACACTGCATGGTATATCTAGATGATATTATCGTGTACTCTTCAAGCCTACAAGAACATATTTCAAAATTACGTAAAATATTTGACAGACTTAGGCATACTAACTTAAAGGTCCAACTGGACAAGTCGGAATTTTTATGTAAGGAGGTACTATATTTGGGACATACAATTACTGACGAAGGACTTAAACCCAATGACGCAAAAATTAAGGCTGTTTTGAACTATCCACTACCAAAAACTGTCACCGAGATAAAGAGCTTCTTAGGACTTGTAGGTTACTACAGGCGGTTCATAAAGGACTTTGCTCGTATAACTCAACCCTTGACCTCCTGTTTAAAAAAGCGAAATAAAATTGTAATAGATAAGAACTATGTAGACGCATTCGAGAGATGCAAGGAATTGTTAACAAATGCTCCAATTTTACAGTTTCCGGATTTCGACAAACCGTTTGTCCTTACAACGGACGCTTCAAATTTCGCGTTAGGTGCAGTCCTGTCACAAGGCCAAATTGGCAGTGATAAGCCTGTAGCATTTGCGAGCAGAACTCTGAATGATGCTGAGTCACGATACAGCACAATAGAGAAAGAAATGCTTGCAATCATCTGGGCGACAAAGCATTTTCGACCGTATTTATATGGGAGGAAATTTAAAATATACACAGATCACAGACCGTTAGCTTGGTTGAGAAATATAAACGAACCAAATAGCAAAATTACTAGGTGGAAATTGCGCCTTTCCGAATTCGACTTTGACATTGAATACAAAAATGCTAAGCAAAATACTAATGCAGATGCACTGTCGCGAATCAAGGTTAACATTTTAGGTGAAAAAGACAACTTATCAACTCAAGTTAATTTAGACGAAAATGAACAAAAATTACAACAGTATTTAGAAAGCTTAACGGGAGAAATTGCTGAATTAGGTAAAAACGAGAAAGCTGATAAAAATCGATCACGTTCTCCATCCCCTATATCAATTTCCTCCGACGATTCGGTTAAATCAATAATTGAAGTAAGGCCACGCCGACGATCTCCTTATTCCATCCCATCAGTAGATAGCAGCACGGCATCCGCATCTGAAAATCAAAACAGTGATGACATAGATACAATACATTCCGCAATGCACTCAGACACAGAAGGTATACTTATCTTGCAGGAAGCCGTAGACACGAAGCCAAACCAAATTCTCGTACACACCTGGAACAGAAATGAAATGTCAGTTAAAAACTTATCTAGGAATTCACAAAAAATATTAGAAGTACACTTACCTGAAGATAATCCCGATCTTATCAAACGTTTTCTTAAAGAATACACCAGACCTAAAATTAAATATTTCTTTTATTTTGAAAGTGATTTACATCGCAAGCAATTTTCACAAATAACCGCGACACTATTTAAAAAGGGCACTGTAAAATTTTACGAGTGTACCAAACGGGTAATAAACGTTGATGATGAAAACGAGCAACGTGATATTGTCATTAAGTATCATACAGGTAGGACTAGCCATAGGGGAGTCAAAGAAACTCTAGCTCACCTCAGACGTACGTTTTATTGGAACTGTATGGATAAAACTGTAGCTAGTATAATTAATTCTTGTGAAATATGCCGAAAAATGAAATACGAGCGTAAACCTTTAAAACCAGAACTGCAGCTATCACAGACCCAGATTAGACCATTTCAAGAATTGTTTATCGATACTTTCACAATTGAAGGAAAAATTTACCTTACAATTATTGATGCTTTCAGTAAGTTAGGCCAAGCCATAGAAATGAGTAACAAATCTACCCCGGAAGCAGTTAGGGCTTTAATCAAGTATTTTTCCCTGTATGGAATTCCCAACAGAATAAGTTCAGATCCCGGTATGGAATTTAATAATACTTTAATGAAAGAAATGCTAGCATTCTATAAAATTGACCTTCACGTAGGGACACCACATAACCCAAATTCAATGGGCTTAGTAGAAAGATTCCACTCAACTATTATAGAGATATATCGCATAGCTAAATACGAGCGCAAGGTCACTGACGCTACATCCGTTATGACCTATGCAGTTATGTCCTATAATAATACTATCCACTCCACTACCGATCTAACACCTTTTGAGGTGGTATTTGGACACACTGAATCTAATAATCCATTTTCAGTAAATTTTGAAAAACAATTTACTCAACAATTAGTTAAAGAACATGTTCGAAAAACGAAATATTTATACGAATATTTGACCGATAAGATTGTTCAAAAGAAGCAATCTACTATTGCTAAACGTCCGGGTGAAGTTCATTTTGACATTGAGGCAGGAGACGAAATATTTATAAAAGGGGTGAATACTAGACGTAGCAAGGACAAACCTCGCTATCAGAAGGCTCAGGTCACGGGACCAATTCATAGGAATGTTGTGCCTATAATTACACGTAATCGTGAAACTAAGGTTCCTATTAAAGACATTAAGCGCCCTCCACAGGTGGTTACTTCTGGTCATCCAAATGATCCGAAGCCAGGCCCTTCTACTGCACCGGATTGACAGGAATCCGGGACTACTTCCAGTTAAGGAAGGTCAAGCATTCGTCAGCTACGACAAATGGACTATAATTAAGGTTTTAGATTTAGAAAAAATTAATGAAGAAATAGAGTTAAATATAAATAGGTACGTAGCCCTTAAGGATGATATTCATAGTTATATAGGCATTAATAATTTTAATTCAGATTTTATCGACGTAGAGTCACAAACTGATTATATTATGTATAGAGCTATAGAGAAGTATAGGCAATTAATTCCTTCAACTAAAATTAAACGTGGTTTGCTTAATCCCTTAGGATCTTTCATAAAAGCTATAACTGGCAATTTGGATAGTGATGACGCTATGAGATATGAAGAAGCAATTAATAATATTAAAACAAAACAGGATTCCTTAAATGCTAAAATGACCATTGTCACTGAAATGATGGATGCTTTCACTAAAATTGCAAATTCTACTAGAAGCAACTTTATAGAAATCGGAAATACCGTACGAGAATTAAATCTTTACTTAAATAAAACTAAACTAGATGAAACAGCTAATGAAGTTTTACATATCTACACAACATTTTTACACAATTTCCAAATGATCTACATACGTCTTAATGAAATAGAAACCGCAGTTGCTTTTAGTAAAATTAAAATATTACACCAATCTATTATTAATTCTGATGAATTTTTGTTAATATTAAAGGAAATAGAAAATAGTGATAAGCTAGTGTTTTCTGCCACTGCCGAAAATATTGTTAAAATAGAACGTTGCACGGAGATAAAGGCCTATATCAAACAAAATCAGATAAAGTTTATTATGCATATTCCATTGATAAGAAATGAAATTTACATTTATTATAAATTAATTCCATTGCCTATTTTTGATGAAAATAAAGGTCAGACTTCCATTATCCTTCCAAAATATCCATATGTCCTTGTGAAGGGGTTGAAAGTAACGCCGCTCTCTCAGTCATGTCCTGAAATTGATGAAGACCGGTTCCTGTGCTACGAAGATAATGTCTCTCCTTTATCTAGAGACGATTGTGTCGCTGAACTTTTACAGTTTTCCACCAGCACGCCGAGTTGCCACCCTGTTCCTGTTGTCATTAATGATGTAAAAATAGAATCAGTACAACCAGGTCGTTGGGTAATTTATACAAATAATGAAATTGTACTTACCAACCACTGCGGTGAAGAGATAACCCAAGAGGCTATCTGTGGAACTTACCTTTTGACTATAGACAATAATTGCTCTGTGAAAATTCAAGGGGTCATTCTGAAAACGCACATTACAGAAGGAAAGAAAATGTTTGGAGATAAAATACCACTAATCCAGTTACCAAGGGTAAACGATACTTCGGAGCTGCCAAAACCCATCAACCTGGATGAAATCAATTTGACCGATGTTAAGCTTCTCAACTATTTAGTGCATAAAAGTGGCTCACAAGTTACCAGTGATAGTGTAGAGCTACAAGGTGTTGTGAAAAGTGTTAGCATAGGAAATGTAGCGATAATTCTGACTCTAGTTTTCATAGCTCTATGTTATAGATATAAGTTTTGGGAAAAATTATATAAGAAAAATATTCGAGATAATCCTAGGGATGATCTCGAACTTGGTGAGGGAGGAGTTATGCACGGCGCTACTCCACCGCGTACGGTCCTTATCAACGCTTAGTGCATATTCCTCGTACTGCCCACGCATTATCGGACCACTTTTGTTTTGTCTGGCATTTTAGCGGACTAGCATTTTGCAGTCCTTTGTGTAGACTTATGTTAGATTTTAAGTTAGTCTGTAACAAGCTCTCATAGAGAATATACACTTTTAATTTAAATTTTGTATTTTTAAAAAGCTCCCTCGACGCCGTCGAAACTTAAGTATCTACAATAAAGTAGGTAAACAAATAAATAAATATACTTTTAACTTAATTTCGTGAAAATTTCTCTCTTCATCGAGAAGATGTGATACATTCGTAATCTACATTCCTAAGTTTTTTATTCATATACCTACTTCTCAATCATATACTCATAAACTAATTTGTTTTAAGTAGATAAATGTTTAAATAGTGTTTTTTCGTATGAAGTACATAAATTATTTTGTTTTAATAGGTACGCAATAGAAAATTCAAGTAAAACTACTACTAATTGGTACACACATACAATACCTACCGTGTGCCATGGGTGTACCGAAACCACCATGACCATGTGCCGAAACGGTGTACTTTATCAAAAGCCTACAATAAAATTTGCTATTATATTTACATAACAATGAGATTATATTGATAATATTTTTAATCTTAAGTAAAGTTAATTAATTAAATAGGCGTGACCGTGTAACACTCAAATATCTGAAATTCTTATAAGCAGATAATACTTTTTTCTTAAAGGATTTATTGTGGGTAGGTATCCTTTGGTGGCTTTAACGTGTTCCTACCCCGAATCCATTAGGATTGGCAGGGTCCTCCACCTAAATCTAACGATCTTGTGAAGATAGCGGCCTCCACAACCAGAAGTTCACAATCAACAATCCAAAAAAGAATTCTAAACTTTATTAGGTTAAGTCGAACGACTTTCGAAATACAATTAATTTGTTTAAGTTCATATTATTTTATGACGACCTCCGTGGATTAATGGTTACCACGCTAGACCGCCACCAGGAGGTCCCGGGTTCGATCCCCGGTCGGGTCATGATGAAAAACGAACTTTTTCTGATTGGCCTCGGGTCTTGGATGTTTATCTATATATGTATTTGTTATAAAATATAATATCGTTGAGTTAGTATCCCATAACACAAGTTTCGAACTTACTTTGGGGCTAGCTCAATCTGTATGAATTGTCTCTATATATATATATTTATTTTATTTATTATTTTGAAAGCCTAAAACTAAATATTTTGTAACAGCAATACAATAAACAGTATGATTTGAATTATGTTTATAAACCAAGGATATCCAGGAAATCTTCAAGTTCGTGTGCTATTTATAAACTTCAAAGGAAATGAACCATTTTAAACTAATATAGCCCAACTACATAGTTGCGTAGGAAAATCGCCGGGCGGTAAATTGAAAAATTGGCCTTGTATCCATAAGGAATCATGCTTAATCTTAGTCCAGAGGTCTGGACAGAACATCTACTGTCAACAAATATTTATATATAAAAAGTAAACGTTATATTCATACAAAAATGGAAGAAAAACTCCATGTGTCAATAGTTAGACAGTCTTTTCAACATTTCTCTTATATAGACTATTGCGTGTTTGTTGTGATGTTATCCGTTTGCGGAGTTATTGGTATTTATTTTGGTTTTGTGAATAAACAAAAATCCACGCAAGATTATCTGATGGGCGGGAGAAATATGAAATTGGTTTCAACCTGTTTGTTTTTCACTTGTTGCTAGGTAAGACTATGTACGATAATGAACTACTATATATGAAAATGAAATATATAAAATAACACAGTCAAAATAAACTAAAAAAACGTGTTGACCTTTGCATTCGTTCTACTTTTCTAATATAGCTCTCATCATATCAAATCTTTTTTTTTTACACAAATTTTAATAAAAAATAATGCACAAGCCGGATCGATAGGAACTTTTGGCTTTTGAGGTATGTAATGATTTAATGAAGCGTAGCGACCTATCTAAGATCTGTACAAAAATCTTGTTAGAAGATTGACTAAACGAGTATTTAATATTTCAATAAAACCTCGTACCTAATTAATATTTCTTTACAGTTTCATATCAGGAATATCTCTATTGGGTACACCAACAGAAATGTATTTATACGGAACAGCATATCTGTTCTTTCTAACTGGAGCGGTGTGTATGTCAGTAATCATTTTCCATACATTCCTTCCAATATTACATGATTTGGAACTTACATCTGCTTATGAGGTAATGATATTTAAACAATTACTTACGTGTTTATATATAAACCAAACACTGCGTTTTGAGTTCGACTGGAATTCCCCCCCCCCCCTCTATTTCCGAAAGTCTTGAGTTTAGAAATTTGAAAAAATTCATGTTAGTAGTCCATATAGTGAACATACAAGGAAAACTATAACGATTAAGTATGCACTACTAGTTACCGAGTAATAGCCAACGAACTTATGAAGTAACATTTCTTTAACGAAAACGTACAAATGTCATAGAATATGGCATTGTATTCATTTTCAAGCAAGAAATGCGTAGCCAATACGGAACCCTACATTGTGCGTGACCCGACAGTACTTGCCCGATTTTTTTAAACAGATAGAATAAGGCAACAGAGTGTATAAATCGTATAAAGGAATTAAAACAAAAATGTACGAATAATATTTTATTTAATAAGGGTAAGACGCTCCAGTAGTAAGCCCGTAGAGACCGGCTCTGAAAAAGAAATATTATTTTATTAGAATATCATACTAATATTATAAATGAGAAAAATCATTAAGAAAATTTGTATTCATATTGTCAGGGGTACAGAGCCCAACATAGGCTACTTTTTATCCCGTGAAAGTATGTCCTTCCAATGGGAAAATATTTTTTCTACTATAGATGGCGCTGCAATTGCGATGACGGCCAGCAGACGGAGCTACAAGTCGCGCTATAGGTTGTATTGTTGTCAAACGAGATCTATGTCTTAAAATTAACTAAAAAATCTAGTACTTTTATAATACATATTGAATAAGTAATATCTTACTTATAAGAAGGCATTCTAAATCGCAAATTTTCGTAATTTTTTATTGTAGAATAGATAAACGAGCCGAAGGGTTACCTAATGGTAAGTAACACCAGCAAACCTCGAGAGAGCTACTAGAACATTTTACTATGACATCTATTGACAGACTCAATTATGACAAATCTTTTTCAAACTGAGAGTAGGGGGTTTGCTATTAGCTATACCTAGGTCAGAGATATTGGTTTTTTCACGAAGAGCGACTGCCATCACTCCTCTACAATCCAGAGAGGAAACCAAACCTTTCCTAGGTAGGTTTTTTTTTATACCACTAAGATGACACAAGCGGACGGCCCGCCGCCTGATGCTAAGCAGTCACTGTAACCTATGGACGCTTGTAATACCGGCCGGGTATCACTCGAGTGTTGCCGACCCTGTAGAAAGTGGAGCTCTGGAGACCTTATTCACCGTAGGAACACAACATGGCCAAGACCAATGCTATTTGGCTACGATCTTCTGTGAGGTTCCCCGGATTCGCTGTGCGCTGTGCCATTACTCTCTCTTAAGGTCGAGTTCAATTTAGAAATATGTAAATAAATTAATAACATGAGTACATACCCCCGTTTAGTTAAAATATGGTTACCCATATTTAGAGGGCTACCAGTACATTGTACATTTTGAGCTTGGTTCAGATTAGTGCACAGTCGGCTAACAAAATGGTTGTATCGAATACTAGAAGCAAAGAACTGGTTTGCACGACCGTGAGAGCAGTTACTGTTATTGCAACCAGGCTGCGGGTTTCTGCCGCCATTTGGATAGAAGTCCGTGTGGCAATACGGTTGCATGATACCCAAAAGTCCACCGTCTGTATGGATACATTCTACGTATACTCCAGAGTTGCTTCTTACAGCATTTGCGTTTCCTACCCACAATGGTCCAGCTGGGTCCAAACCTAAACATAACATAATATAGTTTAAAGCGAGTAGCTGAGCTTTAGTTCTTCTCGTAAAAATTGGCACCAGGGTCTAAATTCTGATACCCAGTGTATCAGAGTACTCAAGAACTACTTATAGTTTAGTGTTCTAGACCGTCTAGTTAAACACTCTAGAATCTTGAGTATTCTGATATACGACACTGGGACTCATCTACTTCTTCAGAATGTAATGTTTTATTTTTATTTTTTATTTTTTTTATATAGGGACAATTCATACAGATTGAGCTAGCCCCAAAGTAAGTTCGAAACTTGTGTTATGGGATACTAACTCAACGATATTATATTTTATAACAAATACCTATACAGATAAACATCCAAGACCCTAGGCCAATCAGAAAAAGTTCGTTTTTCATCATGACCCGACCGGGGATCGAACCCGGGACCTCCTGGGTGGCGGTCTGGCGTAACCATTACGCCACGGAGGTCGTCAATGTATTTTACTAGTTTTTAAAACGTTACGGTTACGGTTTGTTTTAAATTTAATTGATAAACATTGATTGATATATTATGAACACATTTAGTACTTAATTTTAATCTAATTAGCAGTCAACGAAATACCTATGTGAAAAAATCTCATGCGATTCTCAATTTCTACTTACCAGTAACACGAACAACTCTTGCGCTAGTCTGCCTACCAGCGTTACCAACGACATGAGCACCTAAACTGAATCCAGCTAAGTGAATATTGTTGAAGTTTCCACCAGCAGTATTTAAAAGCCATATAAGGAAATTTCCAAGGAATTGACCGACTTCTGGGACTCGAAGAACAGCAAGGGGGTAGAGGCTGTTAGCCGGACCACGCCAATCAACAATAATGACATTACAATCTTGCACTGCAAGGAAGGCTTGTCTAACTTGAGTGTTGGACCCAGCGTTACCGTTACCATTCCATCCGTGGACTATAACCTTTGTAGGTCTATTGGGGCTATAATTTGAGTTAGAAACTGAGGCAGCATTTCCATGGATAAGGACTTGGTGATTGTTAGGGTTTTGTCTGCAAAAAAAACAAAATAGATTGTAATTCATTTGAGTCTCCTGTTATTTTTATTATAACTATTTACAAAATCTTTGACAGTTTTGGAAACAAATTGAAGAGAAGCTTTTGATTTTTCCAAATTAACTCGATTAAACAACATATTTATCACTCAAAATTAACCGAGCGAGCGAAGCGGCGGGAAGTTAATATATTATTGTTTTGTTATAAAGCGATATGAATCGGTTCATTTTCTTATTTCATTACAAAGTTCACATTGTAAAAAATTGGTCAGAGAGAGCACTCACAGAAGAGACTAAGCCCCTTCGGACACAAGTCTCCGATACTCGGCGATTTTAGTATCCAAGCGTCTACCGCCATTCAAATCCATTGAGGTTCGTACGTACACTCGCGTCGTTGGATGATAAAATCGCCGAGTATCGGAGACTTACGTCGCCTTGTGTGCGAAGGGGCTAACTTAACATTGATATAGGCTATGTCGTACCTAGTAAAAAGCCAATACTGGTTATCGGCTCCGCTTCTTTCATTCAACATGCTCTCATCAATGGGAGCTTCCAGATCTACCAGCTGTGGTACACCTTCGCCATCTGGCATCCAGATGTATCGGCTCTCACCTTCAACATAGTGGCTGTTGTCCCCAGGTACTACTGGGATAGCACCACCAGAGCACACTAGAAAAAAAAATTATTTACATTAAAGGATGCTAAATATGCAAGTGAACTGACAAACTACGAAACAAACAGAAAACCTTTAAACCGTACTTTATTATCTTAAATTAACCTCTAACCTCTATCCTATTCTTAACAAGAAACACTCGTATGTATATTATTCCCTCTATTCCATGTTACTGGTATATCTACTACTGCTACTGGTAGGGATAGATGAACTTTTTTTCCAAGTGTCCCTACCAGTAGAAATAGGTTTCCATCAGAAGAAACAAATAGTTACACAAAAACTCATATTATAATTCGCTAAATCTAAAGCAATATTTAAAATTAAAATGTGTATTTGTATAGTACACTACTTCTAAGCAATATTCAAACGAAAAAAAAATTGGGTAGTTATAGGGGTAATATAGGGTGTTATAAGGTTATATGGGTCCCCGTTGCGCGTTGTACCGTTTATGTACACCATTGACCTCTCGTGTAATTGTTTTTTTTTTAAATCTTTAGAGAAATAAAGAATTTAAACCTTTAAACCTTCATATTTCTAATAATATGAAATTTGTTTTAAAATAAGACCCCGTTTTTCTAATCACTAAATTATTGATTTGTTACAACTTTGCAAAACAATTAAAACAGACTTATTAATTATTATTTATAAATTAAAATATTACTCTACACTTATAATGTACTCACAAGCGGTAATAGCCACTAAAACCACGAGAAACCTCATTTTCACAACTAATCAATGAAACTTTATTGATTACTTTTATACCTTTATAAATGTTGAATTTTATCAGCCACGTTTCCCTATAAGTATCGATTGTTTTAATTATATTAATCTGTCAAGATTGATGACTATTGCAAATCTATTTTTGTTTTGTTCATTTAAAACAATCTACATTATAGTAGGTAAATTAATAAATAAATATTTTATACTTTTATCTTAATTTCGTGAAAATTTCTCTCTTCATCGAGAAGATGTGATAGGTACATTCGTAATCTACATTTCTAACTTTTTTATTCATATAACTACTTCTCAATCATATACTCATAAACTAATTTGTTTTAAGTAGATAAATGTTTAAATAGTGTTTTTTCGTATGTAGTACATAAATTATTTTGTTTTAATAGGTACGCAATAGAAAATTCAAGTAAAATCACTACTAATTGGTACACACATACAATCCCTACTGTGTGCCTTGGGTGTACCGAAACCACCATGACCATGTGCCGAAACGGTGTATTTTATCAGCCTACAATAAAATTTGCTATTTATTACATTTACATAACAATGAGATTATATTGATAATATTTTTAATCTTAAGTAAAGTTAATTAATTAAATAGGCGTGACCGTGTAACACTCAAATATCTGAAATTCTTATAAGCAGATAATACTTTTTTCTTAAAGGATTTATTGTGGGTAGGTATCCTTTGGTGGCTTTATCGTGTTCCTACCCCGAATCCATTAGGATTGGCAGGATCCTCCACCTAAATCTAACGATCTTGTGAAGATAGCGGCCTCCACAACCACAGACAACAACAACAGAAGTTCACAATCAACAATCCAAAAAAGAATTCTGAACTAACGACTTTCGAAATACAATTAATTTGTTTAAGTTCATATTATTTTATGACGATCTCCGTGGCGTAATGGTTACCACGCTAGACCGCCACCCAGGAGGTCCCGGGTTCGATCCTCGGTCGGGTCATGATGTAAAACGAACTTTTTCTGATTGGCCTCGGGTCTTGGATGTTTATCTATATATGTATTTGTTATAAAATATAATATCGTTGAGTTAGTATCCCATAACACAAGTTTCGAACTTACTTTGGGGCTAGCTCAATCTGTATGAATTATCCCTATATATTTATTTATTTATTTTATTTACTAAATATTTTGTAACAGCAATACAATAAACAGTATGATTTGAATTATGTTTATAAACCAAGGATATCCAGGAAATCTTCAAGTTCGTGTGCTATTTATAAACTTCAAAGGAAATGAACCATTTTAAACTAATATAGCCCAACTACATAGTTGCGTAGGAAAATCGCCGGGCGGTAAATTGAAAAATTGGCCTTGTATCCATAAGGAATCATGCTTAATCTTAGTCCAGAGGTCTGGACAGAACATCTACTGTCAACAAATATTTATATATAAAAAGCAAACGTTATATTCATACAAAAATGGAAGAAAAACTCCCTGTGTCAGTAGTTAGACAGTCTTTTCAACATTTCTCTTATATAGACTATTGCGTGTTTGTTGTGATGTTATCCGTTTGCGGAGTTATTGGCATTTATTTTGGTTTTGTGAATAAACAAAAATCCACGCAAGATTATCTGATGGGCGGGAGAAATATGAAATTGGTACCTGTTTGTTTTTCACTTGTTGCTAGGTAAGACTATGTACGATAATGAACTATGTACTATATATGAAAATGAAATATATAAAATAACACAGTCAAAATAAACTAAAAAAACGTGTTGACCTTTGCATTCCTTCTACTTTTCTAATATAGCTCTCATCATATCAAATCTTTTTTTTTACACAAATTTTAATAAAAAATAATGCACAAGCCGGATCGATAGGAACTTTTGGCTTTTGAGGTATGTAATGATTTAATGAAGCGTAGCGACCTATCTAAGATCTGTACAAAAATCTTGTTAGAAGATTGACTAAACGAGTATTTAATATTTCAATAAAACCTCGTACCTAATTCATATTTCTTTACAGTTTCATATCAGGAATATCTCTATTGGGTACACCAACAGAAATGTATTTATACGGAACAGCATATCTGTTCTTTCTAACTGGAGCGGTGTGTATGTCAGTAATCATTTTCCATACATTCCTTCCAATATTACATGATTTGGAACTTACATCTGCTTATGAGGTAATGATATTTAAACAATTACTTACGTGTTTTTATCTAAACCAAACACTGCGTTTTTGCACAATATTATTATAAACACGGATTATAAATATATGGAAACAGAGTTGGTCTGGAATTACTTAGATCTACGGAACTATTTTAGTTTATAATAAAAAAATAAGGACAAATAAGATTGTAAACATGGTCTTTTTTACTTAGTTACTTCTTATTCATCAATTAATTCTAATTCTTTCAGTATTTAGAACTTCGATATGACAAACGGTTACGACTATTTGGCTCAATTATATTCAGTGTTTATTTGGTAAGTATTAAACATATCTACATTTTAAATAACTTTAAACCTTAAGAATTCTTCAATGAAAAGAAAAATATTCATGCCAATAATACAGATAAAAAGTGTTTCCTCATCTACATTATTAATATAAAATAGTTGATGAAGCCTCCTTTTAAGCATTTAGATGCCTGTGCCAGGAGACTCCGCTCTTCTTAGCTCTAGACATAATATTATGTAATTAAACTTAACACAGTCACTAATTAAGCTATTTTTTTTTTCAGATTGCGTGGTTACCAATAGTTATCTATGTTCCCGCTTTAGCATTTAATCAAGGTATTATTTACTCTACTTAAGTTTTTTAACATATTACAATGTTAAAGAATAGAAAATAAATTTATGTTTATTTCAGTTACCGGTGTAAATATTCATATTGTTACACCAATTGTATGCTTCGTCTGTATATTTTATACGTGTGTTGTAAGTATTCTTTTCTTCTTATTATATTCTTTTGCTTATAAAAAACCTAAAACTTTGAAATAAAGTTGACGTTTACACGAGCGGATTTCGAACTACTGTCGGTCGGTAGACTTTATTAACACTTGTTCGCAAAAAAAAAGTTACGTTCGCGCCACGAGAGCATCGCGTTAATGTTACGAAGGCACTGGAAAGACACTAACCCCCGTACTTAACGTCTCAGATGAAATCTTATTTTGCCATGAATGCTTAAATACGCTAAACAAAAAGTCAGTTCCGATTTGATTTGAGATTGATCTCATTTAAAAGGATTATTGAAAGGTTTTTGTAGGTCCAAAAAATTTAAGTCTAATTTATCTAAAACTTAAAAGACATAAAAAAATGAATATTCCTTAACTTCAGGGAGGATTGAAGGCAGTAGTGTGGACAGACGTAATTCAAACCATCGTCATGGTATGTGCCATGATACTGGTCAATATTAAGGGTTCCATCATAGTGGGAGGGTTCGACCAAGTTATATTGAAGAGTTGGAACACCAACCGTATAGAACTGCCTTCGTAAGTAACTCCTGTATTTCTAATACAAGCGCTCTTCTTTTGTTACTCCTTATAAGGTTTCTACCAAAGCGGAGACGAGAATCAGAACCAATCAGATTTCGTTATGTCCACATCTCCTCTCCATTTAGCTTCGGTGGGAATTGACCAAGCGGCACATTTCCTCTCCTCTCCTTTTTGGTGGAAACCGGACCTAAAGGTCGACAACAGGCGAAAAGTCGAACATCAGCATTACATATTAATTTTGCTAACGTTAAAATATTTTTACTGATTAGTTTCTTCTTTCTTATTCTTGATCCAATTTTCCAATAGTACCCGAATCCCAATTAAACCTTTTTTGCTTTTTATTAAAAGCATTGAAAGTGGACTTTATTATTTTATTTTTTTCAGGCTCAGTTTCGACTTGACTGAAAGACACACCGTGTGGTCAGTATCCATTGGTTCAATGTTCTATTGGATTGGAAATATTGCTGTCAACCAAGCTATGATGCAAAGATTCCTATCATTACCAGATTTGAAACAATCGAAAAGGTTAGAAAAATCTCTTAGTACGTACCTACTTAATTATGTTGTAAAAACTTACACACATCTCCGCTATTGCCTTAGGGGCATATTACACTATCATATATTGGATCATATATTGGATCATAGATCTATGAGTCAATGATATTGGCTAATGTAATAAAGACAAATTTTGTCTTTATTTCATTAGCCAAGTTATATGATAGTGTAATATGCCCCTTAAAAATGTCATTAGGATTACATTTCTTCCTAATTATTTACATACATTTCCTGAACACTGACCTCACCATTCATCTATCAAAACGCCATAAAATCCTTTCGATAGAAAGGAGACCGATATCTCAGCATTGGAATGATTGATGAGCCATTAAATGACAATAATGTACTTAATCATAGTTTTTTTTCAGAGCGGTTTGGGGTTTCCTGTGTGGTGTAACATTAATAGTGCTAATATGCGCGTATAGCGGTCTAGTAGCATTTGCAAGATACTATGACTGCGATCCGCTAAATTCAAAATTGGCTCTAGCAAAAGATCAGATTCTTCCTCTGCTTGTCATGGACGTGTTATCGGAATGGAAAGGAATGCCTGGTATCTTTGTTGCTGGTGTATTTAGTGCTGCTTTAAGGTATATTACGTTTGTTTGCTGATAAACTTTATTGTATTTTTGTAAATTTATTTACACATGTCTACATTTTTTTTAAATATTACTAACCTCCGTTTTTACCAACCAGGGGATATCCTAACATACATATCACCTAACTCCTACTAATAAAACTAGTTAGGAGATACCTACAGTGATATCGGGCATATTCAGTTTGTGAGGGTTTAATACGGGTTGTAACAGACTCAATGGCGAACCCAATCCAGTCCCGATCCCATGGTTAATGGACATCCATTGTCCAACAGATAACTGGAATTCCTCATTTTACTTTGAATTGTATGTTAATAGTATTTGAAATCCGCAGTTCCTTGTCTACCGGTCTAAATTCAATGTCTGCAGTTGTATTAGAAGATTTCTACAAACCGTTTTTCAAGAAACTGTCCCATAAACAAACTCAAATATTAATAAGAGGCGTTGTAATTGTATTAGGTATTATATGCCTTGGTAAGTGATCTGAATATGTTGATTACAAAGGGCCTATTTCACATGTAGCTTATCTGTCAGATACATTATTGTCCTGTAAACATTTAATTTAATCAACTCAAAGTTATCAGCAACTAGTGAAACTTGACTGTAATAGTTTTTTGCAAAGTACTTGCGAAGAGTATATTGACTTCAGTGACGAACTGCACTTATTCTTGACTGGCTGTTCAAGATAAAGATAGTCATATCTCCGTGGCGTAATGGTTACCACGCCTGACCGCCACCCATGAGGTCCCGGGTTCGATCCCCGGTCGGGTCATGATGAAAAACGAACTTTTTCTGATTGGCCTCGGGTCTTGGTTATTTTGTTGTTCTTGTTTATCTATATATGTATTTGTTATAAAATATAATATCGTTGAGTTAGTATCCCATAACACAAGTTTCGAACTTACTTTGGGGCTAGCTCAATCTGTATGAATTGTCCCTATATATTTATTTATTTATTTAGATACAGATCTGCATGAAAACCGCATAATATATTTTACAACAATTTTTGTTATTACAGGTTTGGTGTTTGTAGTTGAAAAACTAGGTTCAGTGCTTCAGTTGACAATGAGTCTTTCGTCTGCCTCAATGGGACCTCTGGCTGCTGTATTTCTCATGGGAATGTTCCTACCATTCATTAACTCTACGGTATTGATTTTTTTGTTTATTTATTGGATTCTTTTGCTATGTATTAACAAAGAACCAGCCAGTTCGTTATTATTATTATTATTGATTATGGTTTTTGTCAGAATCCTCCCTTCCACACATTGGGGGATGTGTTCAATAATATCTAAGGCAATGCATTAAAACCTAAGAAAGTGCCTTTAAAGCCTACTCTCAGAACAAACGTATTGAATTTTTAATATGTGACTATGGGACACGCACGGCACGACCGATTGAATTATTAATGTGAAAATAAAAATAGATCTATTATTTTGATACCAGCCCCACTATTCTCGTGACAAACACAGTTACCATCATTTCGATCTCAAGCGCTGCTGTCTCACACATACAAAATAGGAATTGAGCGAGATAGATACTGAGCTTGAGATGAGATTGAAACTGTTTTTGTTACGGGAATGGTGGGGGGGGGGGGGGCAGCTCGAAACAAAAGCATACTTTTTTCGTTTTTGCAATCAGACTTCAGACGAAGATTAAATATTGTGCCTTCTTCAAGTATGTTGTTCGTATGCTTGTTTGTCAACTTTGTTACATAAAAAAAGTTATGCTTGTGTACGTAATTCAAAGCAAAAAAATGCTATCTTAAATCAGTATACAGTCTCTGAGTCAAGACGCCCCGAAGAAAGATGATAGTAAAATTTCTTCAGAAAGACGAATTTTGAAATCAACACGATAATGCATTTTTAATAGTTCCTGACCACAAACTTCACTCACTATGCACTTAAACCAATATTTGCTTCACATTACACTATCAATACTATGAATCAAACGCTGAAACACACAGAAATTAAATTTCTAATCACGGGCACAAGTGGACGCTATAGTAGTCAGCGCCAAAAACCAAAAGCATACTTGTATATTATTCTCATTGTTTTTTTTTTTAGAGTGCGTTAATTGGGGGTGGGACAGGTTTGACAACAGCCTGGTGGGTAGTCGCTCGTTCCCAACTAGCACAAGCACGTGGATTGCTACAATTCGACGAAAAGGACCGCTTTACGCACAACTGTACTTACACGTTTGAGGAAATTGTTAATGATGTAGAATACGAAAAAAGGTAATAACGATTTATTGTACAGCGCCATCCAGCGGTCAATTGAGAAATACTAGCGCATTTTTTTTCATTCATCATAATCTCAGCCATTATTGTCGGGAAACGGAGGTCTCTTTAATAAAGTGTTTTTAGTAAAATAAATTTTATGCATACTTATTTAGAATAAGTACGTACTACTCGAACCACAGAACCACGATCATTCACATTATTTATATTACTTATACTAAATATCTAACAGATTATTCTCGTAATATAAACAGCAACGTTACTTCTTCACGCTCAAATGGATGAGCCAATTATGATATTTGGTATGTAGGTAGCTGATACCTTGGATTAACACATAGGGTACTTTTTATCTCAAAAATTACGCGATTCCCTTAGGATTTCATCAAAAGTCTAATATAGATATACTGTCCATAAATAAATACACGCAAACGAAGTTGCGCTGGTTTCACTAGTTCAAAATATAAAACAAGCGAAATAGCGCTTTTGCGATTGTTACGGGAATAGACCCGCTGATATGCATTATAGTCAAATAATGGTTAGTAGTATTTTATATAATTTGATTCCATTATATATTTTTCAGCGAGGTGCCATATTTGTACCGTCTATCATATCTGTGGGTGACAGCGTTTGGCTGTATAGTGACGATAGTCGTGGCTTGTTTGGTCACTTTAATGACAGACGTAAAAATGCATCCAGATGAGCGACTCTACGCGCCTGTACTGAGGAACTGGCTGAAGCGGAGAAGAAGGGTAATTTTACGTTTAAATATACCTAATTATGTAAACACTAGCTTTTTTGCCCGCGACTTCGTCCGCGAGAAGTTCCGGACCCGTTCCCGTGGGAACCACATTGAATTTCGGTAAAAGCTATAGCCTATGTCCTTCCCTGATAATGTAGCTTTCTACTGGTGAAAGAATTTTTGAAATCGGTCCAGTAGTTTCGGAGCCTATTCAATGCAAACAAACAAACAAACCAACATACAAACAAACAATCAAATCTTTCCTCTTTATAATATTAGTATAGATGTAGTAGAACCAACTAGATAAATAATCATCCGTGCCCATATCAACTGAGTGCAAGAATCGACAAAAAAGGCTCTAACTGGGTTTATTTTGCAATTTCTATACCCAGTGGTCATTGCTTTGTATCCGAAATGGTGGTAGTTTATAAAGTAGCTTAATTATTTAATACAGAACAATAATATTATGTACTAGCTTTTTTGCCCGCGACTTCGTCCGCGTGAAGGTCCGGACCCGTTCCCATGGGAACCACATCGAATTTCGGGAAAAGCTATAGCCTATGTCACTCCCTAATAATGTAGCTTTCTACTGGTGAAAGAATTTTTGAAATCGGTCCAGTAGTTTCGGAGCCTATTCAATGCAAACAAACAAACAAACAATCAAATCTTTCCTCTTTATAATATTAGTATAGACAACATGACAAGAAAAAGTGCCTGTGAAGTCCATTTACTTTCATTTCAATACGATTTTAAAGACGTATATCCTTGATTTAATATTTTACCCCCATTTACTTATTGTTTTTTTTTTTTCAGGAAAATGTACTAAATATGAACAACATAAATAATTAGTGTATATTTTAATAGATTAATTTTTAAAAATGGTTTCTTTTATTTGCACTCCTAAACAGGATAGCTGTTATCTGTATTGACTCGGTATACTCCAGATCTGTAAAAAAAATAACATTTAAAAAAATGTAATAACCAGTCTCCGTATAGTTTTACGAGAGTTAGGGCACAGCGGACAATCCGCTCAAATCGGAGTAGCCCGTCTGGGGAAGGACTGCCACCTTACAGAAGATCGTAGCCAAATAGCATTGGTCTCGGCCATGTTGTGTTCCTACGGTGAGTAAGGTTTCCAGAGGTCCACTTGGGAGGGTTGGGAGGATTGGCAACGCGTGAGTGATCCCCGGTATTGCAAGCGTCTATAGGCTACGGTGACGGCTTACCATCAGGCCGACCGTATGCTTGTTAGCCACCTGTATGGTATAAAAAAAATTGTTAGTAGAAACGTCGAGGACACTCTAGGAAGACTCGAGCGAGTTGACGACATCTCGTCTTGTTACTTCTAATATACTTACGGCAGTGATGTTTTTTTCGTTCACTGACTTACGGACAGCCTAGAGCCCGGTTTCCACCAAAGGAGAGGATATGTCAAATTTCTCTATAAAATTTTGTGTCGCACGCGAGCAAGCGGGGCGCGGCCGAGCGGAGATGTGTGTAGCAGGGCTCCACATCTCCTCTCCTCTCCGCTTTGGTGGATACCAGGCCTTAGAATATAATAGGATGCACTTAAAGTTATTATTGCATAAAATAGAAAAATCGATATCAAGAAAATGCCATAGACTGGGTCTGTATCGGTCTGGTCAGCAACCATTAGGATTTACGTGAAGATTAGCTTGTTTCTTTCTTGTGTAATGTCTACGGAACTCTAAATACGCGTCACTGTTATTATACGTACGGTTTAGGAGACAAATCACTGTTGCCCATAAGTACTTGACCGCCACTGCATCTACCTCGTCTTGCGTTCCACCGACTGCCGCACTCGCTTGCTAAAAAGTCATTATGCCTTAAAGAAGCAGCCATGTACTCATATGATCTGCTATGAGAACAGGTGTTACTGTAACACCCTGTCATGCTTGCTCCACCGTTTGGGTAAAAGTCAGCATCACCACATGGTTCAGTGAACCCTAGTAAAGCTGTGTTTGTATGTATGACTTCTACGTATTGACCATCTGATTTCTTGAGACGGTCGTTGTCAATTAACCACAACGGTCCAGCTGGATCCAGAGCTGCAGAATAAATATTATGTAAATTGTGTACAATTTTTGTATCGCCAAATGATCTCAAGTTAAAGAAAGTTTGGCTTTTGTAATGTGTATTACAAATTGATAAAAAGAAGAAAAAAAATACACCCAGACATATTTTCGGCTGCAACTATTTTAGAACATGCATCGAATTTTGTGAATCATTATTTTACTAACGAAGTAGGAATAATGGAAAGGATTTCCCTCCTTAACAACAGTCACAAAAATAATTTAATATTACAGATTAAATCAATAAAGTTTTAATAGACAAATTACCTGTAATTCTCTGAACTTTACCACCAGTTTCCCTCCCAGCATTGCCAACAAGATGACCACCCAAACTAAAGCCAACCAAATGTATTCTCTCATAAGAAGCTCCAACAGTGACCAGCCAATTAATAAATTGTCCCAATTTACGACCAACTTCTACTAGGCCTCTTTTAGCAGTTAAGTAATTGCGAGCAGCCAGTTCACTCCAATCCAAGACAATAACATTGACTTCATGATCTTGAAGAAAAGCTGATAACAAAATATACCCATATTATGTTAATAAAATATATAGGTAACATCTTAGCATATTAGCAGATAAGCACCACTACATAGTTACATTCCTAGATGAAAACAATGTAACTATGTATGATAAGGAAATCGTAAATAATGGGGAGTCCGTAAACTCCGATCATGTTGGAGAGAGAACAGAAATGAAATTTAAAAAATAAGATTATTAAATTGTGCTATCGGACACAATAACAATTGACTAAATCGTTGTTGAAGTGTATAGTATAATAATGATAAACGAAGGAATTTCCCATCAGATAATTTATAATCTTTGATCTAGAATAAAAATAATTGAAACCAATAGTAGAATAATTTTACCTGCTGATAGTAAAGTATTTATTTCACTGGCTCCATTTCCCATCCATCCGTGTGCTAAGAATATTGTGTTTCTCTGCTTATTGAAATGTGATCTCGAAATGCTGTTATTATCTCCATATTTTAATATTTCCGGTGAGACCCGATTAGATCTGATTTCATTATAAATACCTTACTTACATTCTTTCTTGCAAAATTAAAAATACGTATGTGAACATTTACAATTGCTAGAGTCCAATCGAAATGCATAAATCACACCTATGCATCGGGTGGCATCGGTTAAAAATGACTATTCAGTTATACGCGGATTTTTAAGCTCTCTATCACACACACACACACACACACACACACACACACACAAATCCACATACACAGCGTATTTATTTATTTGCTACATTAATTTACATACACACACTTTTTTTTTTATTTTTTTTTTTTTTTATGTATACTTTGGGAAGGAATCTGGTTTCCACGACACAGGGTATCCTAGTGTGGAATCCAGGGTAACAAAAACGGCGTTATACATTGTATAAAGTGCATCTATTTACTAAATAAGCCTGTAAACCTATTGTATAACTTTTATGGTAAATAAACTTTATTATTATTATTATTATTATTTTAAGCTATTGCGGATTACTTCTACATACGGGGCTGGCAAAAGACAATGCAAAAGACATCCAAAGAATCGCCTTTGTACTCGGAGCATTGTTTTTTTATATACCACTAAGGTGGCAAACAAGCATACGGCCCGCCTGATGGTAAGCAGTCACCGTAGCCTATGGACGTGTCTGTTTTATAATAAAAACAATCTAAAGAAAAAAGACTGAACGGAATATATTAATAAAATCCGCACTGAAACAGTAAACATCAAAACAGTACTCAAAAATAGTAACACCGTCAACACTCACAACTTATGGTGTAAGATGATACTCCGTGATACATAGATGATTAAGGACCATCTTAGTCACACAAAATTGTCATATTGTTGTATTTTGACTTGTAATAATATAAAGGAAAAGGTACTGTACCTAGTAAACAACCAGTAACCATTACTATCTGCTTCCATATAGTTATTGATAAATTCTACATCAACAGGTTCCATTGCATCAATTAACTGGATTGTGTCATCGTCATCTCCAGCGAAATAGAAATATCTGTCGTCTACATTGTAATCCAATAAAGGGTCTTTGATCATATTTGCAGAACAGACTGAAATAATATTTGCACGTTATAAACAAAATATTTTTATATTTTAATTACACAATAAACACAGACAAACCGACAGACAGATATGCAAAAAAGAATAATTATTGCCTCGTTAAAAGAATACGGCATATTCAGCCAGTTTCTGAAACCCATTTTTAAAGTTAATGATACATTAAATTATACCTGTCTGTCACATTAAAGAAGAAAACTATTAAACTGGCTGTTTATGGCTTTTTTTTTTATAAAACGACCCATTAACAATAATTTTACCTGCCACAACAAAGGATATTAGAAAATACTTCATAATTCGGATTCGTTACTTTCACTACAATTACTTAGCAGACACTTCTATTTATAACAGCTAAATCTTTAAACAATAATTTTATCAATTATCCACCCCACTTAATGATATCGCTCGTTCAAATAGCATTTTTTTTAATGTGCTTCGAAAACTATACTGTCTCGTCATGACTTTCTTTCATACTATAATTTTAACACTACCACACAGGACCTAAAATATAAATAAATACAGTCATATCGTTAATTGAAGAGGAATACCTCTTACCTTACCTCGAAATGATAATAATCATTTCGTTACATTAGAGAACATCGAGACATATAATAAAACAGTAGACCCCGATATGTCTGTACTTTGAACATATTTGGCAAAAATGGAGAGGGAACAGTTAGAGAAAGGTAATAATAGCGAAAATTTTTTTTTTTTTTTAATTTATTGTCTGTTACTGAACGGATTTTAATCCTGTTTTCACAGGGAGATAGAGCTCGGCTTGGAGCAGAATATAGGCTTTGATTCATTTAAATCGCATGACCGGAAAAGGATTTATCCTTATTTGAACATTTCACGCGGACGAAGTCGTGGCTCGATTCGAGAGCTCGAAACTTATAAAAACAAAAAAAAAATGCTTTGTATTTTATTGAAAAGCATCTAATTGAAATTTTCTATGAACATACATCGTTGCAAATAAACGTTAAAGAAAAAAAAACACTAATATAATAAATAGGACAAATACTTAACACACTTGATATAATAATAACGAGTAATACTTACCGATATACCTACTGACAGAATTATATAGAAAACACTCGATACTAATCTACTTAAACAAATTTTGTAAACATAAACCTATTTCATATCATTGACACGCGTTTGATTATCTCCTTACGGTATTCACAAGTTTTCTTTTTGATTGATCGAACCTGATTGGACGGTATGCTACAAACTAACAGGCACAAATTATACAATGCGAATCCGTAAATTAAAATGTCCGAAGTTAATGCGTTTAATGTTTTATCAATTGATCCCCATGCAAGGCGTTATGAATTTAAGACATCTACCCTTCTGCAGTAAGAATTTCTATGGCAAGGAACACACTTATGCCTACGTAAAAATGTTCCAAACTAACATTTTCTTACCTTAGAATTGAAAGAAAAAAAAATATTTTGTAGAAAGACATTACAATAAATACAAAGTACTTATTATGTAATTTATTTTTTAATTGTTTGTTAGGTATTCATTGGTACCTTGTAAATAAGTCGTATTAATATTATCAAACATTTACAAAACATATATCAACGAAAATACTATTTATCCGCCTCATTCCTTCGTAATCTTGAACTTGATGATAATTTGCTGAAGTTATTTCTGTTGACTATTATTGCCCAAATAGACATTGTGCTTCTACGCACATTGAGAAAATAATTACTCAAAACTATCTAATTTTGTAAATAAGTTTATTCTATTTTAAATAAATTATCCTCGCGCATATGGAGACACAGCATTTGTTGCGAAAGTGTATATTCCAGAGTTTCTGCAACAATAATTAAGGTTTATTATTATTAATCTAAACTCTTCCACTGCTAGGCAAAGGCATCCCCACCCCCCGTCCATAAATTTCTATATTATGGATATGAAGAAGGGATATTATGGTCTATGGACCTGATAATTCACCATGCTTGAATATTTCTGGTAACTTAAAAAATGCCTATTTAGGTTATTAAATTGTAACCTTATGTAAAAGACATGTAAAAGACTGTCTTGAGCGAAAGTAGTATCACAATCTATTATTTTTCTTTCCGTTTTTCGCATTTGGTGTGTACTGTGGCTTGGTATCTGTATTTTGAGGCTACTTGACGGTCACTAATTTGGCTTAGTGCACGGTTGGGCTATCATCTATCCAATCCAGTTAACATGCTCTTGATGCTCTCCTAGCTACGGAGGACTCTTCTACCTAACTGATTTTTTAGAAATTTTTATTATTATTTTTATAAATACCAAAATCTTACCCTGATTTAACAGCAACACCACCGAAAGATATATCTCTATCACCATTACAGGTAGATGTAATGGCACTTTCATAATTCTCACATGCTGTACCAATAAATTCATCCCCACCGTTTACATCTCTGGTAATGGATTCAGTATAAAACACATAAGACATTGTATGAGAACATGGTGCACTTGTGTAGCATCCAGTCTGGAAACTACCGCCATTCGGATAAAAATCTACATCTCCTAACGGATAATCGTATCCCATTAATCCAGCGGTAGTATGCAGTACTTCAACTAAGAGGGCATCGCCTGGGTTAAGCTTATCGGGATGATGTGTCCAACCGAGAAGGGAAGGATCTAAAGCTGAAAGTAAAAAGTTAAATTTATGTATTTATTAATATTACATTATTTAACGTTTAGTTTATATCACTTCAGAGAAAGAGCAAAATATGTGTGTTATGCAAAGAAACCAATTATTTTGTTTATTTTACACATAAATAATACAATACATTACGATTATCTTCTAACAAAAAATTTGCTTTGAATGAGATTCAACTTTTGTGTGAAATTTCTATTCCTACAAAGATGACATCCAAATCTTATTTTATAATCTCTCAGAATGGGCGAATGCAACGAAACAGCCAATAGGCGACTTGGCGGCTTTAGTCAAATTAATGCCAGCTGAATTAAAATACTTACAAATAATATGACTGATCTCATAATTGCTACGTCTAGCAGCAATGCCAGCGACGTGACCACCAAGACCGACGCCAACAATACGAATTAAGTCCACATCATAATCAAAAATATCTACCAATAGGTCTATAAATGTAGCGATCCTTTCTCCACACTGAGGAGCATTTCCAAGACCTAGAACGTACATGTATGCGCCAATACTCCAATCGACAGCAATAACATTTACATCTTCTGTACTCAAATGACCTGAAATTTATTTAATATTTAAGTACTTAATATTTTTTTCTGTCATTCTACTATTATTAGTTTCTTACTAGATGTTAGCTATTTTTGAGTTTTTCATGTCAAACAAAATCCCAGAAATACTTCCATTTTCTGCACTAGAAATAGTTGAAGGGTCATGCCGGCTCAATAGTCGCAGTCGCAGTCAAGAATCTAAACAACTGATATATTATATGGTAGAGACAACTCAAAGTATTAATGACTGCTTCCCAAGCACGTGCCACCTCGATCAGAGACGATGTTTCCCGTAATGTTGCTCCAAAAAAAGTCATGCATGCTGTTTATTTGATAACTCTTCACCTATTCATAGACAGACACTTTTAACATACCTGGTATAACAAAAGCGTTAAAGTTTCCTGTTACGGTTTCATCAAAGCTGTGAATAGTGATGATAGTCCGCCGATTGTATTGGAAGTTTGATGATGCGATGTACTGTTCCGTTGGCAAGAGCGCCTGACTCGTTGTCGGGTTAGATCTGATCAAAATTAATTATGAATTTATTCATTGTTGATCGTGTTTTCCGTGAATGACAGATTTCAAGGCTAGTAAATAAACTTACCTGGTGAATAAATGGAAAACTACATCTGCATAACCCAAATTATAGCCAGATACTGAAAAGGAAAATATCACTATTACATCACACGACCTTTGATCCGATTTAACCTGATTTTGATTCTATTATATATAATCGACTCTACTTCAAGCGAGATAAAGTACAAGTTCTTTCTTTCAAAAAACCTAACAAAAAGTCAATCAAGAATGGCAAGAAATATACGAGTATAAGTATATATATACAATCCCTGTACCAGGACTCTGACGGTCGGTTACATAGGTTCCTGATAAGTACCAGTTAGTTTATTCATCATCATCATCTCAGCCACAAAAAGTCCACTGCTGGACAGGCCTCCCCCAGACGCCAACACGCAAATGCGACCTTAATTAGTTTGTTATTCAGATTTAATTGGGAATTCAGATAAGAGAAAATAATTACCTGCAGCTATGAAGTACACGACTAAAACACATTTTAACATGACACCCATTTTGAAGAAAATGAAAATTGTGATTAAGAAATGCAGTTTATAAGCGTTATTTTTTTTACAATCATTAATCTATGATATATAAAACACGATACGGGTAATTTTGGATCTTAATTTACCTGCCATAAAAGCTGATAAAATTCTTTAAAATTATGAACTATCTAATATGCTGGTAATTATCATTTTATTGGTACTTAATGATTTCGGGAAAAATATTGTTTTTTTTTTTAGCAAAAATCGTGGCTACACCTCCTCAATAAAAGTAAACTCTTCAAACGGTTCTTACTCTGTTATGCTTTAAGACCAATTATGTTACCGGAAATGTATGTAATCCAGAAATGTATACAATTCCTAGGAATTCCCTTCGGTCGCTCGGCTTTTGATGCAAGCTAACCCTACCTAACCCAGAGAATCAGAAATATTTGTAAATAAAATAATCGAAACATCATCATCATCTAGTCAGACAAAGTTGGGCTAGTTAGGGTTAGCTTATGACCATCAAAAGCCCAGCGACCGAAGGGAGTGAGGCCCCCTTTATAATAACACATTTCCTAGGAATTGTATACATTTCCGGTAACATATACATACATATTTTGAAATAAGCTTCGCTAAACCCAAAGGTGTATTTTGGTAATTTGTATTTTTCAAAAAAATTATAACTACTTATGTTTTATTTCTTAGGCCTATTTACCAACGAGCCCTAACTAGGCCTTTACATGTTTCGCACCACGAACAATTTGCACCACAATCACAATTCAATTCAAACACTTATTTCAATTCTTCGATCAGAAATTTATGACATGAGTCCAAATCACGGGTTTTTAGGTGTTTCGTACCACGAGCAACTTGAACCACCTAATCTCCCAAGTACTCATTTTGAATGAGTCCTTACAATTCAATTCTTCAATAAGTTTTTGACATGAGATGAGTCCAAATCAGGGATTTCTAAGTATCTCTTTACTCGGCACTGCCGGCACACTGGGGCTTAAGATTGGCTGGTTGGTGAAAACGGGGTTTAATCATGCTTATCTTTCCCTACACTTAATATGTGATGTCGTTTCACCGAACCAAGTTTCTGATCTTTGGTTCTGAAGATTCCGGTAATGGTCGTTCTGTGTCCTACTATGTTTAATTTTACAAACCTGAAATAGTGTTCACTTTTCACAATAACGGCATACTTGAAATTAAGGCCTCAGTATAGCGCAAAATAAAACCTGTTCCTTGATATCGACTGCCAATCTGGATCAAATTATTCTAAAAGCAAAGATATTATCTCTTATAAAATAAATCAAGGAGATTTCTGAACAAACTTACAGACGTAGGTACTGCTACATTCGGATTCACATCAAGAAAACATATTATGCCAATAACTTTATGCGTTTAAGTATTTTACTCGTCTTTTAAAAGCAGAATACTAGAACTGATCATTTCATTTTTGTTATTTAGTGTACAGTGTTTTATTCCGCCAACAATATTTCTGCATTACCCGATGGTTGACTCTCAATCGTGCAATAAAAAAATAAAAATAAAATAGTGTGTAAGTATAGTTTTATATTAGAGGTAGGTCGTGGCCCCATCAGTTCATTCAGTGCCCCCCATCACCATGGGGCCGCGACCTTAGTAATATCTATTACGTAGACTACTAATTATTAGTCCAAAAATAAACTCATTATTCGTAGTAGGTAGATTAAAATAATGAATTTTCTTATAAAATCTACCTCTTTAGTGGAGAAAATAGATTATAATCTATCTCCTAAATAGATAGTATTTATCACTAATGATATACAAGGTGATTTTTTAGTCACCAGCCATATTGAAGAAGTTCAGAATGCCCATGATAATGATCAACTTTTATTACGGGGCACATGTCAAATTGCGAAAAAATATCTGCTGTTTCATACAAAATGTTCATACGTTATTCGATCAAAATGTATGAATCAGCAGATTTGTTTTCGCGATTTGACATGGGTCCTCATAGTAAAAGTTGATCATTATCATGGACACTGGTCTTGTATAGATAATAATGAAAATATCATCTAGTCGTTATTTTTATTATCTTATAGTAGATTATGAAAAAAACTCTCAGGTTTTATACTTTTATTAATTAACAATACATTTATATAACAAATGCATTTATTTACACAAACAATATCCATATTAACCTCTGGCGAAAGGAGGCTGAGGGTTGGTGTAGAACAAGTAGATTCCAGATACGCTGTAACAAAAAACAATTAAAGTTAAAATTATGTCGTTGGAACTAAAATACAGAGACTACATAAATTAATAATGATTACTAAGTGTTCTGAGATCAGCACATTCCTAAGTATTTGTATTTGCTTAAACATGTTCGCTCTCTCTCATCTTTGTATAAATCTGATGGTGTCGCCAAACATCGCCTATGTTTGACGACACCATCATCTGACTAACAATATGCTAAAACTCACTCGGATTTAACTGCTGTACCACCGAAAGCAATGTCTTCGTCGCCTTCACATTGGAACGTAACAGCGGCATCAAAATCTTCACAGGCAGTTCCAATGAACTCAGGTCCTCCTTCTACTTCCCTTGTGATGGACTCGGCGTAGAAAGCGTAACCGAAAGTGTGAGAGCAAGATATATCAGCAAAGCAACCATTCTGTTGACGACCACCATTGGGATAGAAGTCTACGTCTCCTAGTGGGTAATCGTAACCCCAGAATCCAGCAGTCGCGTGAAGTACTTCAACCACATTGGCATCGTCAGCATTCAGTTTGTCAGGATGATGAGTCCAACCAATAAGAGATGGATCCAAGGCTGAAAACATAAAATTTAATCAAGTACGTGATATTTTTATCTACCTGTAGTTATGTATTTTGTAACATATCCTTAAGAATTGCATTATTGAATCAGTAATTTACACAGTTTGTATCCTTATTTGGAATTAACTTTGAAATTAATGTAATACTTAGTATTTCCAGTTCAGGAGATTTTTTAATAAAACAGTTAAGATGAAAAGATGCCAGCAATTTTTATCTTTCAGATACAGATCAACATCGAGTTACGGAAGATATTCAAATAGACGAATGTATTAAATTATCTCATTGAATTGAATGTTAACCAGATTAAAATTTAAAATATTTCTTTCTGGTAAGGAAACTTACCAATGATATGATTAATGTTAAAATTGCTATTCCTAGCCGCAATACCAGCAATATGACCACCGAGGCCGACACCGACAATACGGATCAACCCTGTGTTATAGCCAATATTGTCACCCAGGATATCTATAAAATCGGCAATCCTCTGTCCGCACTGTGGGGCATTTCCAAGACCCTCAGAGTACATAGAAGCACCAATGCTCCAGTCTACCGCCAATAGATTCACACTTTCTGCCGCGAGGTGGGCTGTAAAGAACGTTATAACCTTATCAACATTCAAACGTAAAACAAACGGAAAACTATTTCGCAATTTTTTATTTCGTAGTTATTATTATTTTATAAGGGTATAATATGGTAATTATGTGAGTCAATAATTGTTTTTTATTTTTATTTTTAGCGAACTCGCATTCCTCACATATCGCCACCACAAAACAGAAAATTCTGATGCAGTAAGACTTCACGTTTGATTTCATCATCAAAATTTTGAAAGTATATCAAATGAGACAATCCAATGAGCTTACTCAAGGCTTAAATGATTTGTTAAAATAAGCAAAAATATTAAGATAAAATATTAGGTGGAAACAAACCTGGGATGAGAAAAGCATTGAAATTCCCACCGACACCTTCCCCAAAGTTGTGGATTGTGATAACAGTTGGGAGGTCCGTGTTAAACCCTGAGGTCATAATTGAAGTCTGCGTTGGTAAAAGGGGCTGGCTAGTCGTGGGATTGCTCCTTTATATGAAAAAGAAAAGAAGTTTACTAGGTTAAAACAGAAAAAGAAAAAAAAGAGAAAAGATGATGTAAAGATTCAATGACCTTTTCCATCGAGGAGAACATTGTAGAATAACGGGAAATACGTGTATCGTACTAATATTATATTTGAGAAAGTGAGTTTGTTTGTTTGTTAATACTTCACGGCTTGACTAAGCAACAGATCATTATGAAAATTTGTATACATATTGTCAGGGGTACAGAGCCCAACATAGATAAATTTTTAAGCCGCGGGTAACAGCTAGTTGTTTATTTATATTTTTTTTAAAAACTCTGTATTTAAACGAAAATTAATAAAAACTTACACTTTATTACATTTAGTATTCGAATGAAATTTCGTTGAAATCAGAGTTACATAAAGAAACTTCTTTCGGGGTCAGGTCGAAATGTACTTAATTCAATAACGAAAATAGCACTTACCTACTGAAAAAGTGGAACACCACTTGCGTGGGGCCCAAATTGTAGCCGCTAGCTGAAAATTCATCATTTGAGCTTATTAACAATTATTCCATAAAACAAATCATCGAATCACGATAAAATGTGGTAAAAGCAATTTTAAAACATTTAATTAGATAAAGTAATAATAGTAAATTAACTTCAATTGACAGTTATAAGACTTTAAGACACTGCCTGTTTTAAATAAAAGACAATGAATTTGGCTTTTTTCAATCAAAAAGATAGTAATGGATCGGCTTTAGAAAGATGAGACGTATGTTCCATAGCTTATAGAAAATTTATTTAAAAAAATATTCTACCTGCACACGCAGCCCACAGTATCAGGGTACACTTCAGCAAGCCGTTCATTTTGATTGAGATCTAACCAGTAGAAACAGAATACCAGTCAATTTATAAATACGATTTTATCAAAGATTACTTCCTTCTGCGAACGTTATCCGAAAGATAATATTCGGTAGTCGCTTCAATTAAAGTATAATAAATATGTCAGATAATAAAATATACGACATAGATAACTGATTAATGCTAGGTGTGCACGAGAGTACTATGTACAATTGAAATAGTGAAGATATTACCTTATATTCAAGTAAGCCTGCACATCCTGCGTTGCTGTGGTGATTGTTGAAATAATATAACGGCAACAAATACATTTGCATTTGTGTGGGAAATTGTGCAATTATAATTTAACATTGCATACACTTATAAATAAATAAATCATAAAGCGTTATGACTTATGACGAAACGGAAAGCATACTTGCTGTCAGCTCTTCCATCTCTTGTATTTCTGTAATGATAAAACATTACAGAAATACTGTTTTAGTATAATTTTAGTTAGTTACCTATTTAGTTTTACGGAGATCTATGTATTAAGGCATACATAGGTAAATTAATTCGCGATTCTCATAGTTAACATAATTAATTCCAATCCTAAGGAATAATTACCGTTTCACTTTTGTGTCCTCGTGTTATAATATTTGTATCTTTTTTATTTTAGCAAAATACAATTTAATATTACTTATTCAGATCATAATCATGTTTCTAATCTTTGCATTTCCGTTGATATGAAATTCTGTATTTATTCATAATTATCAAATTGTCCACCTGATTAGTTAGTTGAGTAGGTAATCATAGAAAACAATATCCGGTGATTACTAGACATTGATATAAATGCGGGATATGTTTTGGAAATTTTTGTGTCAATTTTTGTGCCTTCAGGTATTTGCGTAACGAAAACAATTTCGATCAGGCTCAAACTCACGCGCTATCAAATTAAATAATATACAACAGACATAACATATAAATGTACCAAAAGGGCCTTCGCTCAGCATGTGTCATGTCATGGATCAAGTGATGATCCACAACGCTGGTATTCCGCGGTATGCCCATATTTAAAAAAAATGTTAAAAAACCAAACATGACAAACAATTTGAAATTATCCTTCACCTAACAATCAATTTTTAACTTAATTTATCAAACAATTTGAACCTATTATTAACGAAAATTAAAAATATGTAAAGGAATGAATATTATTCTTTCTATCCCGCTCATTTCCTAGTCTGTATGAGTGAGATCTAATGCGAAATATCGAGACTATAATTTAACTGTGTTTCATGAGAATACTGAAACTCCACAATACACACGTAACGAGTATAATTTAAAATCTACGAATTGTCTAAAATTCTAGATCTTCTTCTTCTTTCAGCCTGTCATCACCCATTGTTGGGTATAGGCCTCTTCATGAATTTTCCATAAGGGTCTTGTTCTGGCAGTGCGCATCCAGGATTTTCCTGCGACTTTGGCGATGTCATCAGCCCAGCGCATGGGCTGCCTCCCTATCTTCCGACGACCGGTTCTTGGGCGCCACTCCGCAATCTTATGCGTCCAGTGACCATCATCCCTCCTACTCATGTGGCCTGCCCATCTCCACTTTAAAATTCTAGATACCAGGATGTATTTATACGTATTACACAGTTCTGTATCACTTTTAAAGCCGATGGGATTTGTAATTAGTAAATTTATTTCAAGATAATTACGGATTAAGATTATGTAACAATTTTAAAAGCCATGATCCATACTATTTATAAAGATCTTGATAATTATTCCATAGTACACAATCATAATATGTTAATCATAGTCTTGTTAAATTGCCACCTAAGCCTATGATTGTGGAGAGAAAATAAACGTTTTTATTATTTTTATTATTATTATAATAGATTTATTAAATTATTCATTCATTCAGCGTTTGTGTTTAAAATTTGAAATTCATAAATTTTAGATTAAATTCAACCAGATTACATATACTAAAACATTATAATGTATTATTATAAATAAATTCATGTAACATCTTTAATAACTATTTTCTTTAAAATAAATCTCACTACACTCTCTCTCACACAATCACTTTGTGGAGTATTTTCAACTGATTTCTTCACTCTGATTGATTGACATCAATTTTATTGAGGTAGAATTAGTTTGGCTGGTTTCCTGTAAAATAATAATTATAAATTCAATAACATGGACCTATAAATTGACAATGGTTCTAATTCTGTTGTACATTTTAACTAGACTAAACTATATATTGACAGGACTATTAGAAGTGTTGCTATCCTTGTCACTAATTGTAAACCAAGGAAGGACAACAACACCTTTGGTCCTGTCAAAATTAGTTTAGTCTAGTTAAAATGTACCTACAACAGAATTAGCACCATTATATTTGACCAGGGTCTTACTCATATGGCCAATCTGATATTTATATGTTAAAACACAATAATCGTATGTAAGGTATTACTTACTTTGTTATCATAAGCCTGTATAAAACGATCTTCCGTGGGATGTGGTGGGTCTCTATATAACTTTCTTAGCTGTGGTGCTAACAGCTTGGGTGCTGGTGGGACATGAGGTTTGCCTCTTGCACGATTAATATAGGATACAGCTGTGCCAATACATATTGTTAATACAGCACCAGCTAGGGTGTACCACATGTATGATACACGAAGCATTGGGTTTAAATCCTCACTGCGAAAAAAAACTTGTACCGTACAGTTCCTCATAATGCAAAGCTTTTAAATCAGTATCTGTGCAAAGCTCAACTTTCCGGGAGTGAAGAGAGAATAGGTAAGGTCCGCAAAAGCCATTTTAATTAAAACCGGAGAGGTATTAAACATTGTATCAAGCATAAAATCAATATTTAATTAATTAATGTGAAATTCATTAATAATATAGTTATTTTAGAATCAAAACAGTAACAAGAAACGAAGGTACGTGGAAAAAGTATGTATGTTAATTAGATTATGCATATCATATACTTTGATACATGAACCACAGACATGAACGTAGAATGAATAAATTTAAATAAAACAAAATTAGTATGTATTGAAAGACAATAATAAAAAGAAAGCAAAATTAGCATTAATATAAAAATCTACAGTTACGATGATGATGAAAATACATTTTACATGAAACATCATCATTTCAACCCATAATCATCCCACTGCTGGGATACGGGTCTCGCTTCAACCAAAGGTGATTAGAGCGTACTCTCCCACGCTGCTCCAATGCGGATTGGCAGAGGCCGGTGTTTTCAAACCACCCTAAGGCCACCGACTTGGCTTAACGACTGTCATCGATCGACAACAGCCGGGACCGACGGCTTAACGTGCGCTCCGAAGCACGGAGAAGCTCGAGATAACGGAACCCATCCAAACGCTGGCTAGGGTTAACGTCGCTTAACTTGCGTGTTCATATTAAGAGTGCGACGCACAGCGACGCCATCGAGCTCCTTTTACACGAAACAAGTGGGTAATTTTTTTGACAGGTTTGGTGGTCGAGTGGCTAGCAATGGTGACTTTATCATAAGGGCCGCGGGTTCGAATCCTGCGCAAGGCAAACATTTGTGTGCATGAACATGTCTGTTTGCCTTGTTTTAGATAGGTTTCTATGTATAATATGTATTTATTTACAAAAAAAAATTTATATCTTTATAATCTAGGACCCATAAGTACAAGCTTAGTTTGGGACTAGATGGCGTTGTGTGATTCGTCCAAGAATATTTATTTATTTATTTAATTTAAAATAAAATAAAATGAAATGATAGATTGATGAAGATTAAGGTCGATGAACATTAAAAAACATACCGTATATCACTATGAGGAGTTTCAACGACAGTGTAATTGTACGTGCATCCAGTGGTAACTAATGTTTTATGCGGGTGCATAATTTCTCCTCGCGCGATTGCCATTTGGGCACTCAGACACCACCATGACATTGCTGCTAGACCACTGATACCACCAACTAGAGCTCCCTAATTTAAAAAAACTTAATCACTTTCAAATCCTACTTTTAATGTAGCTAGATCTTTAACTATGTAAATAGAATCTTTCTCTTATGCGTAAACATTATGGTAAACAGGCTGGACTTGATATATCTCATCTTTTAATAATTGAAAGCCAACCTTTTTTATTGAATTGAAATCATATAATTTTCTTGATACTATAAGGATTGATCGAGAGATCTTGTGTTTTGATTTGGATTCAAGTGTACATTCCCATGGTCAAAAAAGCTAACCATTACATCATAGTCAAAGTCACTAACCGTAGAATCCACCCATGGCATCAGAATGCCCATAGTAAAAACACCAAATTGAGGCCCCATCGTCATTGATTCCAGCGTCATTGTCAACTGCAGGATCGTTCCCATTTTTTCAACAATGAACACCAGTGCTGCAATTTCACATAAACCAAAAGTTATGGATACTAAAAATAAACCAAAACATCTATAGGTAAATAGATGTTTGAACTACTATTTACCTACACATAGTGCACCCAGCAGAACCACCACGCCTTTCATCAACCATCCAGTCTGTCGCTCGGAAAGTTCTTTACTATAAAATGGTTTATAGAAATCTTCTAATACCACAGCTGACATTGAATTTAAGCTTGTTGATAGGGAACTGAAAAATGTATACTTTCGTTAATATTAGTCACTACAATCCCGTTGTTACTAATAATGTGACTCATTTCATACCTCAAAGCTGCACTAAATATTCCTGCTACGAAAACTCCTGGTAAGCCTGGTATGTCACCAAGCACATCCATAACAAGCAGCGGTAATAGCTGATCTTTCGCTTTAGCTAGCTGAAATGAATAATCAGAATTGACTAAATATTGGGCATCATCATCGAAATGAATTAACCAATATAATTTTATTACCTTAGTTTGTAAAGGATCACAGTCATAAAATCGCGCATAGATCAGCAATCCACAATAGAGACAGAAGCAGTAGAGGACTGATATACCTAATGTGAACAAAAAGACTGCCCTAAAAATAAAAACGAAATTATAAAGACATGATAAAGGCAAATCTTGCGTTAAATTTTTCAAAACAGAAAAACTATTCTTTCTAAAGCATGTTTGCGATTTTATTCTAAATGCATTTAATGTTACAAAAAATTATGAGTATCAACGTTATGTTATGTAAGATAGACATTGAAGCAGCTTGAGAACTAAAAAGTTTCCATGAGAACTAACCATTTTGCTCCCCGCAAAGTTGGTAGAGACAAATACCTTTGCACCATAGTTTGATTGACAGAATTTGCTTGTAACCAATAAACTAATCCTCCCAACAATAAGCACCATGTCGTGTGCCGCGTCAATGGATTAGGGTCCCAACTACAGGGAAGAAACATAAAACGTGTCATCAAAGCCATAATCAAAGCAAATAATTTGTAGCTTATTTCATTAGTATCAAAGCATGTTGAAGTTCTAATATAATGCAAACTGATAGGTTTTGATAACTATGTTACGTCGTAATAGATTTTTGAATTAGACTTCTTCTTTCCACTGGTTGCATTAAATAAATAATAAGCCTGCAATTTTGCAAAATTTTGCATGATTTTTGTTGAATCCAAATTGTGTTACACAACATTATATATTTTAATCTACATTTGCTGTGGGTAGACACTACAATGTATTTATTTAACCTACTATAAATTGATAATAATTCCAGTCTGAGTAGTTTCTATTTTTATCACATGTAGGTGCAATATTGCTAGGATGTAATTCTGTTGTTACGGAAACATCTACTCACTGCTAAAAATATAATGACTTTTGAATAAATTATTGTGAAATATCTGTATACCATACACCAATATTAAAAATAAAGTTAACTTTATTAAAGGTAGTAACAGGCTAATTAGAATCTTATTTCTCATCTTACTTTGGAGCTTCGATCCGTTCACTATCCCAATTGCGCTGCCATACAACTCCTATGCCACCAACGTCGATTGTTCCTTTTACGGCAACCAAAGCCATAGCTCCGAACATAGCCGTTATTTGAATTACATCTGTCCATACTACAGCTTGCAGACCACCCTTGAAATTTCATATTTTATTTTTATACCCTCTCCGTATAGGGTTCGTAATCGTTAATGGTTTTTTTAAAACGCTGTGCAATAAAAATTTAATACGACTCGCAGTCAAAAGGTTTGTAAAAATTTACAAGGTTGTAGAGCTCTCGTTCTACACGCGCATTGATCGAAGGAGCTTAGAAGCAAAGCAATAGGAACCAATTATGAAAAAAAAAAGTATTTTTTAAAAATTAAATTTTATGATTTAACAATATTCTAGTATGAATTTTATCTTAGAGTAACTAATAAAAATCTACTCACTGCACTAGTATAAAATATGCACACCAAACATACAATTGGTGTGATTATGTGTATGTCAATACCAGTTACTGAAACAAACAAACATAATAATGATATTTGAACTAGTAGTACGTTACGTAGATTGAATAGAAATAATAAAAAACATAAAAACGAAAAATGACGAAGATTTAGAAAGACAAATTACGTAGATCTCAGAAAAAAAATACGAAAACAGAATGAATAAAAAACAGCAGTGGTGTAAAATTTTACGAAAATATACATACTAAAGACAATGACATAGAAGAAATTAGAAAGAAGAATAATAAGATCATAAAAGTAACAGACGTGCGAAGATGTTCAAATGATATCAAATTGAATAAACTTTGTAGAAAGTATATATTGAAGACAAAGACGACGACCCAAGATAACGGAGCATAGATACCTTGATTAAAAGCCAATGCCGGGACGTAAATTACTATCGGTAACCAACCTATCTGAAAGATAAGGTTGATTATAAAATGTTGCATAATTGCAATTGATCTAGACAAATAATATATTGAGCTTACCATTGTGATAGCAAACAAAATGGAACCAAACAATCGGACCCTGTTGTCAAATCTTAAGGATAAGTACTGAAAGAATACAAAAATGGGGTAATATGTGTTATATAAACCGTTATTAAATAAATAAGGTGTAATTCGTTGCAATAATTTAATGGAATTTCATAATAGAAGTTTCAAGTTTTAATCTATTTCTATATTTTTCCATGCGCACAAACATACGGCCCGCCTGATGGTAAGCAGTGACCGTAGCCTATGGACGCTTGCAATACCGGGGGTATCACTCGCGCATTGCTGACCCTGAGAAAGTAGAGCTCTGGAGATTTTACTCACCGTAGGAACACAGCATGGCCGAGACCAATACTATTTGGCTACGATCTTCTGTAAGGTAGAGGTCCTTCCCCAGATGGGCTGCTCCGGCTTAAGCGAATTATCCACTGAGCCCTACCTCTCTAAAAATGCTCCATGAGCTAAATATTACTCTACTTTTTTAAATATTTACCTCATAATTAGAAGTGATCTTGAGCTGATGAAATACTGGCAAATAAACTTGTGTCATGACAATGGACATCAAAATAATTGCTACTATTATGTAGCCATATTGAGTGCCATACATATAAACCTCAGTTGGAGAACCCAGGAGTGTGATTCCCGACACGAAACTGCAGAAATTACAAATAAAAAACGGAACTATTCTTTAAAAAATAATAATAATAAGGTATTCACTTGTAACAGTTGTAACCACTTGTAACTGTCTGCTGCATGCATGACGTCAAACATACCTGGCTACAAGGGACATAGCAACCGGTACCACTTTCATATTCCTGCCACCAAGTAGATAATCATTCTGCGTGGTCTGTTTCTTCATGAAACCCCAATACACGCCCACAACAGCACTGATTGCCAACATGAACACAAAAACTACATAGTCCACCCACGAAAACTTCTGCATATGAAGCACCATATCATTTACCTCCCCAAGATCCCCCATCGTCTCGTCTTAATGCGACTGACTCGATATCATAACTAGAGTTATTACTAAGGCACCCAGTATACAAATGGCACACGAGACGAGTTCAATCTGTTACAATGAAACAATTACGATAACTCGCAATTTAAAAGAGGATGTTGCGAGATCCCCCTCAATGGTTACGAATCGGGAACTGAATAATACTTGAGCATATCAAAACTGTAGGTAGAATCAATAATTTAGTTCTTGTGAGTCTCAAGGACAAACGACATGTTTTCTAAACGACACGACTGAAGACTAAAAATGACAATTATTAGGTCTTGCTTGGTAGACTAAGTGATAATCAGTAAGTTAGTTCAAAGTATAGGTAACCGTTAAGACTGCACAGAGAATTAAAGCATGCAGGACAAAGAGTAAAACTGCGACTAGACATATAAGAACTCGCCGAATGATAACCCGATTATTCGCTGCAAATAGTGTGGGTGAATGAGTTTTGGCAAATCGCCGAAAAATGATTGTTCATGCTCGCTAACTGTGATTAAGTAAAATTTATGTAGGGATTCACTTTGCGATTAATAGGTACTCGGTGAGTTTTTGGATAACTTCTGTGTTACGGATAGGTAGGCATGGTTTGTAAGGTCATGTACATTAAAATAAATACTTAGTAGAGAAAAGATTTATCTCGCATAGTGATGCCCCAAAATCACAAATTAAAAATCAGTTTCGCAATGTTTGAAGCTATATAAATGACCATCTAAATTGACAATAGCATTTTAAGTATTCTATTTAGCACAATGAGTAGGTACGTCAGCAGTTAGGTGACTAATTCTTAAAAATAAAGTTATAAGTTGTATGTACATTTACATACAACTAATACTGAAATTACTGAAAATAGCACATTTAATCTTATCAAACAATACTATTCTAATGGCAACGTCTATTGTGCCAATGACTGCTCACCATTCACCGTAATATCCGTGTAATATTCTTCGATACTTACGTAGAAATTTACTACAAAATTTGACATCATCTTACTTACTTGTTAAGATCATTTTTAATGAAAACTTCCTTGAGTCGGTAAATAAGCAGAGAGGTAAACATGACACATAATTCACTTTTGTAAATTTTAATGGGTACGCAAACTTTTAAAAAGCCCGCCTTTAATAATCACGCCAAACACGGATTATGCCAAACTAGATAGTAGATACTGAATGTACGTATGTACACTCCGTTTTTTCTTTTTCTTTCATGTGGCAATCGGACTTCATTCGAAGATTCCATTGTGCCGATTTGTGCCATTTTCAAGTTGTGCTGCTATCTTGCTTGACTCAGTATACAATACAGTCTCTGAGTCAAGACGCCCCGAACAAAGATGAAAGCAAAATTTCTTCATTAAAGGCGGATTTTGAAGTCAACACGACAATGCACTTTTTATAGTTCCTGATCACAAACTTCAATCACTATGCACTTTAAATAACCAATGTTTGTTTCACATTACACTATCAATACTATGAATGAAACGCTGAAACACACAGAAACTTTTCTAATCACGAGCCCAAGTGGACGAATTGGCACCAAATCCAACACTCAGTTTTATCTTCTTGAAGTTTTTTTTTTCTTGAAAATGTCTCTTTCCCTCTGTCACTTTCTGACTAATAAATGAGAATGGAATAGAGAGAGAGGTGTACATACTTCACTCGCACTCACACAGGAAGTAGTGTTCACTTGTCCAAGTAATCATTCATAGTCATAATTTCCTTGCTTCAAGCACACTTCAAGTGGGTATATTATGATTGACTTTAACAAAGAATTTTGGCGCCAACTACGATAGCGTCCACTTGGGCTCGTGATTAGAAATTTAATTTCTGTGTGTTTCAGCGTTTGATTCATAGTATTGATAGTGTAATGTGAAGCAAATATTGGTTTAAGTGCATAGTGAGTGAAGTTTGTGGTCAGGAACTATTAAAAGTGCATTATCATGTTGACTTCAAAATCCGCCTTTACTGATGAAATTTTGCTATCATCTTTCTTAGGGGCGTCTTGATTCAGAGGATACTATACAGTCTCTTGCAGTGGTGGATTATCCTTAAGGCAAACTAGGCACGTGCCTAGGGGCGCGAAGTAACAAAGGGGCGCGTAAAATTTTTAAACGAATAAAAAATTACAAAAAATTTGATGGATTTCCACCTGTTGGGAAACTCGATTGAAGCCTTCGAGCATGGTGCTAAAGTCGTCGGCAAATCGAAGGTGAGTGATATACTTGACGTTGATGCAGAATCCTTTCCAGTCCAAAAGCTTGAAGGCATCTTCCAGAGCGGTCGTGAATAGTTTCAGAGATATGACATCTCCCTGTCTCACGCCTCTGTGAAATGAGATTGCCTTCGTGTTCTGTTCCTGTACTCGGACTAACATGGTGGCATTTTTGTATAAGCACGTCAACGCTTCGATATACCTGTGGTATATGCGGCACCGCTGGAGAGACTGTAGCACGGCACGGCCCATGTCTCGATCGAATCGAAGGTATTATAGTCCGTTTGTGGACTAAGATAAGCATAATAGGAGATTGTACTCTTCGGTCTTCTGTACAATCTGCCGCAGCGTATGGATGTGCGTAGCCTTTTCGGAATCCGGCTGGCTCGGGAGACTGGAAGTCATGGAACTTGCGAGCGAGACGATTCGTGTTGACCCTTGAGAACAGCTTGTAGACGTAGCTCAGAAGCGAGATAGGTCTATAGATCTTTAAGAGGGTTTTATCGCCCTTTTTAAAGAACAGAACCATCACGCTTCTGTTCCACGTCTCAGGCGTTTTGCCCTCGAACAAAACGTAATTAAAGAGCTTCTGCAGGACTTTAAGTACCGGTGTGTACCACCCGCTGTCAGAAGCTCTGCTGTGATTCCGTCCTCACCCGGCTCCTTGTTGTTGTTAAGCTATTTAAGAGCCATCCTAATCTCGTACAAGCTGATCTCCGGGATGTCTTCGGTGTGTAGTGTCGGGTTAGCGTGGCTCTTGGGTCCCTCGCAGTTCTGCTGCTGACGGGTTTGGTGACTGAGGTATCATAAAGCTGCCCGTAGAACCTCTCGACTTCCCTCAACACCTCTGCCGTCGTTGACGCCACGCTACCAGCCTTCGTCTTAAGCTTAGTCAGCCGGCTCTACCCAATCGACGCCTTGATGCATTTAGCATTGAAGGAGCGAATATCGTGTCGCAAGGACTTTGATATGTGGGTCTAAAAATGAACATGGACAAGACGAAAATCATGTCGAATGTCCATGTCACACCCGCCCCGGAAGCTTGATCCTCGAAGTTGTTGACGAGTACCTTGGACAAACCATCCAATTAGGTAGGTCCAACTTCGAGAAAGGTCAATCGACGAATCCGACTCGGCTGGGCAGCTTTCGTTCTCGTCCAAATTCCTCAGTGCTTGAAACGAAGAACCTTCAAGCAATGTGTGTTGTCAGTGATGACGTATGGATCCGAGACGTGGTCGCTCACTATAGGCCTCATAAGAAGGCTAACGGTCACTCAACGAGCCATGGAATGAGCTATGCTTGGGGTTTCTCTACGGAGATCGAATCAAAAATGAGGAGATCCGTAGCGGAACCAAAGTAACCGACATAGCCAAACGCATCAGCAAGCTGAAGTGGCAGTGGGCAGGGCACATAGCTCGCAGAACCGATGGCCGATGGGGCTAAAAGGGTTCTGGAATGGCGACCAGCGTAGGACGGCCGCCTACAAGGTGGTCAGATGACCTAAGGCAAGTCGCAGGAAGCCGCTAGATGCAGGCCGCTGCCAGCAGGTGGACTTCTTGTTGATGCTGATAAGATGGATTTCCATGTTCGTTAATATTATCTTGGAGTGATAGAAACAGCCTCCTCTTCAATATAAAGTTACAAGTTTGACAGGCCCGGTGGTCGAGTGGCTAACAATGGTCACTTTATCTCGAAGGCCGCGGGTTCGAATCCTGCGCAAGGCAAAGATTTGTGTGCATGAACATGTCTGTTTGTCTTGGTCTGGGTGATTCCAAGTATAATAAGTATTCATTTACAAAAAAAATTCACAGATTTCGTGCTTCACACGACTATCGTGCACATTGGAAATGAATCTACGGAATTCGAAAAAATATTGTCGCTGAGCGGCGAGGAGCTCGATGGCGTCGGAGGAGCTCGATGGCGTCGCTGTGTGGTGTGTCGCACTCTAATATGAACACGCAAGTTAAGCAACATCAACCCTAGCCAGCGTCTGGATAGGTTTTGTTATCTTGAGCTTCTCCGTGCTTCGGAGGGCACGACTCTTTCTTTATAAGGCAGCGGGAATATATTTCCCACCATATTTTTTTTGTTTTTTTTTGAAAACGAAACTATCGAATTTATTCCTATGGCAACAAATTGTGGATTTCATATTATTATTTTTTATCTAGGAGTTAAGAACGGACGTCATAATATTTTTTTTATCTGTGACAGTTACAAGTTTAAAAACAACTGAATTTCGACACCTGCTGTTAAATCTTTATGCATCTTCAAATTTTGCGACTTTCGAAAGATAAGTTGTTATTAAACTTAATGTCTTATGTATATTGCATTTGGAATAAGTTTTTCGAGGCCTTTCTTACACTCTTTTTTTGTGGTGTAAAAATATTCCCTTTGCCCGTGGGGTGACCAAATTCAAATTCAAAACTTTTATTTAGAGAATATGCTTTCTCTTGTCAGAGTACACAGTTGTAATAAATGATTTGTCAAATCTCGCACGAGACGAGCACTACCTACTTTTTCTCGAAACGTTTCGTCGATTTTTTGAACTCTCATAACTTTGTTTTGGATGATGCTAAATAGTTAAAAATTCAAGATATAATGACACCAGTACAATCATTAAACATAAAGTTTGAATGTCGTAGCTATTATACTTTAGATTTTATTAATGGCTTAAAACCCTCGATTTCGTCACTTGCAAGTGTAGAGTTCGTGAAGTTAGGCCTTGTAGAGGTAGGGCGTGTAGAGTTAGAAGCTTGGCTCTACATGAGATCTGATAACTTTTTGACTATGCGAGTCATTATGGTCTCGTCTTGGCAACATTTTACATGAAAATGTTTTGGTGGGATTAATCTACTCTATATACTACTACGTCTATTTCGGAAACAAAAGCAAAATGACCACTGGTAAAATAAATGGCGAAAGAAAACCTGTTACGGCCTTTTTTGGCATTTATAAATATATCGTGTTTCTTTTACCATAAAATTTAAAACTAGGTAGTTATACATTCAGAACCAGAGCCCCGTATAATATTTCAACGTAATTAAGTATTGTTATACTTGCAACATTTTAAAGTAGACTAAACATCCTCTGATTTCGAGGAATATAATGAGGTGATCTAATGGCATCTGAATGAATAAACAAAAGCATGGGACCCGCGCCCACGCACTCTCCGATATTATAAATATATGTAACATAAGCAAATAGAGTCAGTCTTCAACTGAACTCTACACTATAAGCACATAAAATTAAGTCACTGTAACTTAGTACTTGAAAAACTATTAATAAATTCATATTAATTTTTCTTGTTTTTTAAAAAGTGCTTTCCGAGTTGCGTAACCAAAACTGGCGCAGCCGGTAGGATTTCCGCGTCGTTTATAAATACCAAAATTGTATTCAACGGCGAAACGTTTTAACGTTTTTCACGGGAATTCTACGAACCAAATAAATTCGTTTTAAACGCACCAGAGAGCACAGTGCAGTGTTAGAGTCAGTGGTACCTATGGTGGAAGATATGCTGAGGAGCGGATTGTAAGTAGAACTTTTTACATTCCTGTCTTTCCCATATTATTTCCTTCGGGTACGGACTCATTAGGTTAATCTCTATCGCAGAGAATAGGTTAATCTCTATCGTAGAGAATTGTAATTTTATTTAAATCCTAAATTATTGATTTAAAATTTAGGTTAATCTCAATAGCTGAGAATTAGTTTTAGTTAATTCCTTTGCACCTAAATAGGCAATCGAATATTTAGTATAAAATTCAATAAAAGTTAGGTAGGTAGGGAACCAATTCACTTGCACATAAATTGGCAAGAGGATCGGATATTTCGTATAAAATTCAATAAAAAGTTAGGTAGGTAGGGAACCAATTCACTTGCACATAAATTGGCAAGAGAATCGGATTTTTTTTTCGTATAAAATATAAAATAGTTTTAGTTAATATTCAATTGCACTAATATTGGCAAGAGAATAATTATTATTATAATTTTAAGGTTATTTTAAGTTATAATTATTGTAAGAAAAATGGCAGAGCCCACGCATCAAATACCGAATCAAAATGTTACGTTAATTCCGAACGAAATTTTACAATTAATTCCTAGGTTTGGCGGACAGCCAGAATTACTAAATTTTTTTAATACCAAAGTAGAATACGTAATACGGAGTTATGCGTACCCCGGTAACTTTGCGCAGGCCGCATATGTTTTCCATGCCATAACTAGTAGGTTAACAGATAAAGCAGCTTCACTGCTCAGTGAAAGACAAGACATAGAGTCATGGGACGTACTAAAAGATGTATTACTCTTACATTTTGGTGACCAACGTTCTGAGGAATGTATTGCAATCGAACTAGAAAGTCTAAAAATTAAACAAGGTGAATCATATCCAGCCTTTTGTAATAGAATTCAAAATATACGCAGTGCCTTATTTTCAAAGGTTAACCGATTAACTGACGAAGGTATTAAAGCCGCTAAAATGATTATTTATAATAACCACGCCTTGCATGTCTTCATGTATAATTTACCAGAACACTTAATACGCATGGTACGCTTAAAGGGTTGTTCCACCCTAGAGGTAGCACTAGGTGTAGTAATGGAAGAGGTAAATTTCCAAAACCAGTATAACGCCAAAAATAGACATCAAATTCTTAAAACACATGATACACCAATTAATAAATTCAATTTGCAACAAAATATCCCAAAATTTAATTTTCAACCAATTAATAGGTTTAACACTCAATCACAATTTAAACAGCCTCAATTTAAATTCGGGATTCCAAACACACACACACACATCCCACAGCAACAGAATAATTTTAGAACACAACAGCAACCATTCAATAACAACAGAAATAACTATCAGAATTTTAAACCAAATTTTACGCCAAATAATAATCAACAATTTAAATTTGGTATGCAAAACCAACCGTTTAAATTTGGTATACCACCTCAACCGCAAGGTTACAAACCAACGCTAAACAATTTCAGGTCAAACAATAACTTAACAACGCCTGACGTGTCTATGCGCACAATCGCCAGACATAACATGTTACCCGTAGAAATGCCAGATAATATAGATAACAGCGTATACTATAATTATGAACCTAATAATTATTATACGGACGAAACCATGTGTGAACAATCGCAGCCTAATTATTACAGTGAAAACCCTGAAAATTACGAATATCAACAAAATGGTTCGCAATTACCACAAGTAGAATATACGGAGTATGAGAATGAAAATATTTCGCCAGAAAATTTTCATATAACAGCCTCGAACCCGATATTCCCGAGATAATAGATCTAAACGAAATACAGTCACATATTTTGACATTACCCCATATCAAATTACCCGAAATAAATGCAAAATTTATGATCGATACTGGTAGTACTAGATCATTTATTAGCCCCAAAATGGTAGACCAATATTTTCAAAATTTCAAATTCTACGAACCCTTCGAAGTTGTAAGCACGCATGCATGTAGTAGTCACAATGAGGTCATTGTTATCCCCCTTCTAGAAACATTTAGAAGTACATTACAACATAAGTTCTACATCTACGACGTTGATAGCCGTTATGATGGTCTTATAGGTTCTGACCTTTTAAAACAATTAGATGCTACAATAGATATGAAAAATCAAGTTCTTCAAACAAACAATGCTAGTATACCAATAATTTATAACCCAGTACACGAAATCCGTCTCGAACCGCGAACAGAAACACGCGTATCAATTCCGACAAGTTTACAGAATGGCGAAGCCATTATTAGTTTCAAAAATTTTGGAAATGGTGTACGAATGCCAAGTGCCATAGTAAAATGCACTAACTCTTTCGCTACCACCATTATACAAAACACTTCTTTAAAAAATATCACATTAAGAATTTTAAATCCATTTATAGTAGAACCATTTAAAAATTCTGAAAATAATATTTGTGAAGTCAATATAACAACCAGTAATTATGAAATAGATAAATTATTAAAACAAAATTTAGAACGTCTTCGTATGGATCATATGAACCAGGAAGAAAAAAAATGTATATCAAACCTTTGTTATGAATTCCGCGATATTTTTCATTGCGACAATATTCCATTAACATTCACAAATGACGTAAAACATAATATACGTACAAAAAATGAAGATCCCATATACATTAAACCTTTTCGCCAAGCACCCGCACAAAATGCTGAAATAGAAAAACAAGTTGAAAAATTATTAAAAGATAATGTAATAAAAGAATCATACTCACCTTGGAGTGCCCCAGTGCACCTGGTACCAAAAAAAATTGACGCTACCGGAGAACAAAAGTATAGAATGGTAATAGATTTTAGAAGGCTTAACGAAATCACCACGGATGACAGATATCCACTTCCTAATATTACAGAGTTATTCGATAAGTTAGGAAAGTCAAATTACTTTACCACAATAGATCTAGCGAGCGGATATCATCAGATTGAAGTTTCAGCTGAGGATATGCCTAAAACAGCTTTTTCAACACAATCAGGTCATTACGAGTTTACTAGAATGCCATTTGGTCTCAAGACAGCCCCCGCGACATTTCAACGCGCAATGGACAACGTCTTAAGAGGCTTACAAGGAACACATTGTTTAGTTTACCTTGACGACATTATAGTATATTCAAGTAGTTTGCAGGAACATTTAGAAAAACTTAGAACAGTATTTGAACGCCTTAGAGCAACTAATCTGAAAGTAACATTAGACAAAAGCGAATTCCTACGGAAGGAAGTCCTATATTTAGGTCATGAAATTACTAAAGATGGTTTGAAACCGAACCATGATAAAATACAAGCCATTCTAAAATTCCCCTTACCAACAACTACTACCACTATAAAAAGCTTTCTTGGAATAGCAGGCTATTATAGAAAATTTATAAAGGATTTTTCTAAAATTACACGCCCCTTAACTAATTGCCTGAAAAAGAAAAATAAAATCGTTATTACAGATGAATTTAAATCAGCCTTTGAAACATGTAAAGAACTATTAACAAATGCACCCTTATTACAATTTCCAGACTTTACAAAACCATTTGTTCTTACCACGGACGCTTCAAATTACGCCCTTGGAGCAGTCTTATCTCAAGGTCCTATTGGAAGTGATAAACCCATCGCATATGCTAGCCGTACTTTAAACGATGCCGAAACTAGATATTCTACAATAGAGAAGGAGTTGTTAGCTATAGTGTGGGCTGTTAAGCACTTCCGCCCGTACTTGTATGGTAGAAAATTTACGATCTACACCGACCATAGACCTCTCGCTTGGTTAAACTCGTTGAAAGATCCAAACAGTAAATTAACAAGATGGAAATTAAGATTATCCGAATATAACTTTGAAGTCATTTACAAAAAAGGGAAACAAAATACAAACGCCGATGCATTATCCCGAATTAGATTAAATGCATTAGTCAAAAAAAATACAGAATCCACTAAAGTAAACATAGACGAAAATGACATTATAGAATTATCTTCAGAATCTGAAAATTAATGTTTAAAACGAAACAACGACTTAGAATCAGAATATCCTATACCTTCTCTTTCTGAGGATACTATCAGTATATCCGATGAGAGCACAAAAACTGAAACAATTCATTCTGCTCGGGATATGGACACTGACGGTATTCCAATTCTTGAAGAAGCTATAGATACTAAACCCAATCAAATTTTAGTATTTTCATGGAATCACAATAAAGTAACAGTAAAAGATTTATCTAGAGACAAACAAAAGATTTTAGAGGTACACATGCCAACTGATAGGCCAGATTTAGTAAAACAATTTTTAAAAGAATATATTAGACCTAAAATTAAATACTTTATATACTTTGAAGAGTCTATTTACCGGAAACAATTCACACAGTCTGTAATTACATTATTTAAAAAGGGAACCATAAAATTATTTGAATGCACGAAACGCGTAGTATACATAGAAAATGAGGAAGAACAAAGACAAATTATTTTAAAATATCACACCAGTAATACCTGTCATAGAGGTATGCACGAAACACTAATGAAACTTAAACGAGTATACTATTGGAATAAAATGTCTGAAACAATAGCCAGCGTCATAAATGCGTGCGAAACATGTAAACGCATGAAATATGACCGCAAACCGTTTAAACCAGAGTTACAACTCACACAAACCCAAAGTAAGCCCTTTCAAGAACTTTTCATGGATTTATTTTCAGTGGAAGGTCAATATTTCCTCACTGTCATAGATGCCTTCAGCAAGCTAGGACAGGCCTATTTAATTTCTAGTAGATCAACCCCTGAAGTAGTTCGAGCGTTAATTAAACACTTCTCTTTTTATGGTACCCCCGAAAGAATCAGTGCTGACCCCGGATCCGAGTTCAATAATACATTACTAAAAGAAACCTTAATTCTCTATAAAATAAATTTACATATTGGCACCCCTCATAACCCAAACTCTATGGGCTTAATCGAGCGTTTCCACTCTACAATTCTAGAAATTTACCGAATTGCAAAATACGAACAAAAAATTACTGATGCGAGTTCTATTATGACATACGCCGTTATGGCATATAATAATACAATTCACACAGCTACTAACCTTACTCCGTTCGAAGTTGTTTTTGGTCATACGAATTCTTCAAATCCTTTTAATATGGAATTCGATAAACAATACACCCAAAAGTTAGTAACAGACCACGCTAAACGTATTCAACACCTCTATAAATACCTAACGGAAAAAATGCTAAAGGATAAAGAAAAGGTAAAAGAAAAACGGGGAGGCGAAACTAGTTTCGATATAACGGAAGGAGATCAGGTATTCATAAAAGGTGTAAACACAAGGCGAAGTAAAGATAAACCTCGTTTTCAAAAAGCACAAGTTTCTGGTGATATAATCAGAAATACAGTTCCTGTTGTTACAAAACACCGTGAAACTAGAATTCCAATTAAGGATCTAAAACGTCCTCCGCAGGTACGTGCTCCTGTTGCTGATCCAGCACAGCCGCAGCCAGGCCCCTCTTCTGCAAAGGATTGAGCATAACCCTGGAATACTACCTGTAAAAGAAGGAAAGGCGGTTATTAGTAACGATAAATGGACAATAGTTAAAAATATAGATCTAAGTTTAATATACAAAGATTTAGAATTAAATAATAATCATTATACAAATCTAAATAGTCATGTAATGAATCACTATAATAAATCAATTTTTAATTATGAACTTTCGGATGTAAAAGTACAAACAGATCAACTTAAAATACTTACATTTGATAAATTTCGACAAATAGTACCATCTCAACAGAGAAAACGTGCAAAGCGAGGATTACTTAATCCTTTAGGTTCAATCATAAAATCACTTACCGGAAACCTAGATAATGAGGATGCTGCTAAGTATGACGCGTTATTTAAAAACATTAAAAGGTCACAACAAATAAATTCTAAGAAAATAAGTTTGGTAACCGAAATGTTGGACTCATTAATTAATAACACCAATGTTACAAAAAACAATTTTATCCAATTAGAAAAAGAAATTTGGGAAATAAGAAAAGCATTAAATGAAACATGGACAAAAGAAATTGTCAACAAATTAATTCACATATATAATTTATTTTTACATAATTATCAAATGTTATACATACGATTGGACGAAATTGAAACAGCTATAGCCTTAAGTAAATTAAAAACTGTACATCAATCAATTATCGATACTGATGAATTGGTCGATATCCTGAAAGAAATAGAAAAAGTAGAAAGATTAGTATATCCAGTAAATTACAAAAATTTAATTAAAATAGAGCAGAGTTTAGAACTTAAAGCATATTCTAAAGAAAATCAGATTACATTTATAATAGAACTTCCGTTAATAGAAAAAGATACATATCATTATTATAGAGTCCTCCCGATTCCTGTCATCAATAACCTCGACCAAACAGTCCTAATAATTCCCAAACAACCTTACCTTATCGTAAATAGTTCGAAAGCATTCTCGCTGACCACTCCCTGCAAGGAATTAGAAAAGGATTTCTTTATGTGCTATCAGGAAAATGTAGCACGTAGAACCACCGAAGACACCTGCGTCATGAACTTGATGATGTTTACCACTAATGTTACTGCATGCTCTCCAATACCTGTAAAAACCTGTAAAAAACGAATTATTATAGAAGCAATACAACCAAACAGATGGATCCTTTTTAGTAAAACTAAAACTTTGATAACTAGCCGCTGTGAAGGTGAAACAACTAGGATATTTATACAAGGAACTTACATCTACACCATCGATGGCTCCTGTGAAGCTGAAATAGATGATATTATACTTAGAAAACATAATACGCAGGCAAAGCCGATTGTTTTTCCAGAATTACCAATGATTAATTTTCCGGACATACCCACGCCGACTGTGGATTTCTTAAGGAAACCCATAAACCTGGACGAGCTGGAGTTGCAGAATCTTCAAACGTTATCATATGTACTAAAAAGTGAAAGTGCAAATGGGCAATATAGTGAAAGTGCGGTAAAGGTGCGTAGCATCAGTATAGGAACTCTATTACTCTATATTATAAGTTTATCTTGTGTAATCGTTTATTTTGTAAGAAAATATAAATTGTTAAACTATTGTAATCGAAATCATCAGAACGATCAAAATCATCCCTCTGAAGATTTCGAACTTAGGGAGGGAAGAGTTATACATTCAGAACCAGAGCCCCGTATAATATTTCAACGTAATTAAGTATTGTTATACTTGCAACATTTTAAAGTAGACTAAACATCCTCTGATTTCGAGGAATATAATGAGGTGATCTAATGGCATCTGAATGAATAAACAAAAGCATGGGACCCGCGCCCACGCACTCTCCGATATTATAAATATATGTAACATAAGCAAATAGAGTCAGTCTTCAACTGAACTCTACACTATAAGCACATAAAATTAAGTCACTGTAACTTAGTACTTGAAAAACTATTAATAAATTCATATTAATTTTTCTTGTTTTTTAAAAAGTGCTTTCCGAGTTGCGTAACCAAAACTAGGTACATGCAACATTACGTCAATAAATAGTGCCATTAGTTTGTCTTAACATAAAATTAAATCTAAAATATAAAATGCTAAATCGAGCCGACCAGGCCGCAAGGCAGCAACCGTTCTCGTGTATTTTCGAGTTGACGTGAGAGTCAGCCTGCCAGCCCCCATTACTGGGCTCACCATCAACAATATTGTGAACAATATTAAAGGGAACAACAGTAACCCGACCCACAACGCCACCGCCAGTTTGGACAATTTGCGAGTATGACGTGCCCGTACACATTAACATCCTTGTCACCAATTATTTAATCTAAATTATATTAAAATGTAAATAATATAAAAAACAGCCCCATTTGGATAACACTACGACGCGTGTACATATTACAATATTGAACACAATTTTTTATTTAGGTAATTTATTGAACATTGACTGGCTTTTCTAGGGAGACCAGGGAGACCTTTAATTTAGATACTCGTTGATAGTATAGTACGTTATCGTCGTCGTTATCGCAAGGGTAAATCAACAGAAACTGCCCTTATAAGCCTAGTGGATAGACTGGAGAAGGCTACAGAAGATATGGAAATATCACTGTGTGCTTTCCTTGACATAGAAGGAGCTTTTGACAACTCATCAACCTCACTGCTGGTCAATGGGCTGATAAGTAAAAATGTCGACCCTACGACAGTGAGATGGGTAAACTCCATGCTCTCGCATAGAGGAGCAAGATTAGCCCTTCATAAAACCACAATTGACATATCTACAGTACGAGGATGTCCACAGGGAGGAGTTCTATCGCCTTTACTATGGACTCTTGCTGTAGATGAACTATTATACAAACTAGCAGAACTCCGAATTGATGCGCAAGGCTATGCAGATGACTTGGTAATCATAGTAAGAGGTTTCTGCCAATCTACCATCTCGGGTATAATGCAGAAGGGACTTAACACTATCAGTGACTGGTGCGTCAAAAGTGACCTCTCCGTAAACGCCGACAAAACTGTTATTGTACCCTTTTCGAAGAAACGGCTATTGGACAAATTAGTAAGGCCAAAGCTTAATAATAAAATGATTATGTTTTCCACAGAAGTCAAATATTTGGGCGTTACTATCGACCAAAGGCTGACATGGAACTCACACTTGGCTAACGTTTCAAAAAAAGCGAAGATTGCCATGGGCGTCTGCGGTCGCTTGATGAGGAACAACTGGGGTATAAATCCCAGAACCGCACTATGGTTGTACACTGCCATTGTGCGGCCGATCATAACGTACGCATCAGTGGTGTGGTGCGACAAAGCAAATCAAGTGACTGCCAAACAGAAATTAGACGGCCTGCAGAGAACTGCCTGTCTTATGTCCTCGGGAGCTATGTCCACGTGCCCTGGAATGGCGCTCAATGCACTGCTGGGACTGCTGCCTCTTCATGTATTCATACATAGAGAGGCGAGGGCAAGCATGTATAGAGCCAACATACAGGGCAGGGGCAATTGGCTCTCCAAGAAAATGAGGATCCTACAGGACTCATCCCTGAATTCACCAATACTAAGCATGCCAACCGATGCCATGCTACTGCGGCACGTATTTGGAAAACAGTACTCCGTAGAAATTCCATCTAGGGAAAACTGGTTAAATAGCCAGCTATCCTTTGAGGCCGGATGTTTAATCTGGTACACAGATGGATCCAAAATGGGTCACAATGTAGGCTGTGGAATACATGGAGTGCGACCAAGGTTCAACAAAAGTGTGAACTTAGGTAAGTACGCCTCTATATTCCAGGCAGAGGTTTATGCCATAGTAGAATGTGCGGAAGCCAACCTGCAAAAGCGCTACACCAATCAAAAAATTTATATCAACTCGGATAGCCAAGCAGCTCTACTAGCGCTAGACTCGAATGTGGTCACATCGAGACTGGTCGAAGAGTGCATGGAACGACTGAACACTCTAGGCAACAAAAATAGAGTAGTTTTAAGATGGGTACCAGGGCACGCAGGCATAAACGGCAACGAACGTGCTGATGAGCTTGCAAGAGTGGGGGCTAATGGAGCACAGGAGGGACCCTGTGGTATACCAAAAAGCCTAGCTAACAGAACCCTTTCGTACTCCTGCTTCGAAAACGCTATCAAGCTCTGGACGGAATCGCCGGGCATGGATCACTCAAAACTTCTAATCAAAGCCTTCGACAAAAGGTACAGCAACCTTGTCCTAGCGCTCAGTAGAAGTAACCTACGAATTATGGTCAGAGCCTTAACAGGACATTGTTGCCTTAATAAGCACATGTCCAACTTAGGGCTGAGTGACACACGCACCTGCAGACGATGTAAGGAGGCTGATGAAACACCACTGCATCTTCTGGGGGAATGTGGGCCACTTATACACAAGCGCAGCACTCATCTTGGGAAACACTTATTAAGCCCGGATGAGTTAAAGGAGTTCACCCCTAAGCAAATCCTGCGGTTCATCACAGCTGCAGGGTTTAGCGGTGAGCTCTAACAAATCATGTGGCGATCACAATAGACCAGTCATGGTCGCAGTGCTACTTAAGCCGCACAAAACATAAATAAAAAAAATAGTATAGTACGCTTTACTGGTTAAGAATTTTTGACATTTTATTTAAATCGATTATTGGGCATTTTTTTTTATATATATTCTGGAATTTTATTATACATAATGCAAACTTTGAATCATAAATAACTTGCCCGCTTTCCTAAGCCTGAATTTAGGAGCAGCTAATTTATTTCTGTGACGCGTATTGAAATTATGAATATCCACACCTGGTTAAAGTCATGAATGTTTTTACGAATAAACATGATGCTGTCAAGAATGCACTGAGATGCCACCGTGAGAATATTAGTGCTTTTGAAAAACTCGCGAAGATACTCTCGGACCACGTTAATCCTTTTTCCTTTTTTGCTTATTACAGACTATCTGGCAAATGAGTAGGAGTAGAGAATACTTAACGACTAGCTATGCCCGCGGCTTCGCCCGTGTGGAATTGGGCTTATGCCTATAATAGTATAGACGGATTTAACAGTCTCCTATTACTACTGCTATAGTTTTTCCCCGAGACATCAGTGTTCTTTATTGCTCATTGTCTATTTGCTCGCCGCTGTGTTTTATTTAATTTTATCGTACCTAATCAAAATACCTAATGTAAAATAAGTACGAAAAATTAAAATTATATTAAAATTTAAATCGTCAGCTCAGTTATACTAAAAAACTTTCATAGTGCGATTCAGAGTCTAACAGTGCCATCTAGTGAAAATTTGAGAGAAACAAAATTTTAAATGGTTAACTAAAGTAAAAAAAAACTTTCATACACAGTGCTACTGAATTTAAAAATGGTCGTTATGAGATATTGGGCGATTCCGACTCTGCAGTGAGTGACAATTTTAAAATTCTTAGGCTGTTGAAAATTTAAATGAGGGTAACTTCTATTCCTGACATCCGGTTCGATGCGGTTCGGTCCGGTTCGGTTCGGTTCGGTCCGGTTCGGTACGGTCCGGTTTAGTTTGTTGTCGGTAGTTATGGTGTACCAAGTCTCAAGTTTGTAAGTGTGAGAAATATTTTTTTTCTTACATAGTCAGGGTAGAGACCTTTAAATGACCATAACTTATTTTCCGACAAAACCTATATTCTGCTCCAAGCCGAGCTCTATCTTCCTTAAGTTAAAACAGCATTAAAATCCATTCAGTAATTTAGAAGATGTGCGCGTTCAAACAGACAGACAAAAAAAATTTTTTTTTGCTTTTGTTACCTTTTTCTAACTGTTCTCTCTCCATTTTTGCCAAATATGTTCAGACATATCGGGGTCTACTGTTTTATTATATGTATATAGATTTACAAATAGTCAACGAATTTGAAGACATATTTTGTCTTCCCGATGTATCTGATGATGGTTTTGATACTGTATTGAACGATCCTAAAAAACTATGACGAGCCTAATGACAGGCCTATGGCACCGACACCCGATCCACCTAGCAGCATAATACCTTTCGAAAGTCGAACCTAGCAGTTCATCTGTTGATTTTTCATCTATCCCTCCGTCCTCCGTCGTCCCATCCCAACGGGATCGTTCTAGGCGGGCAGCAAGATTTGAAATTTTACCCAATATATCTGGTACTCAGCAGACCTCAGAACCTCAAGCCACACGGGCAGAGGGAATATTTTTACCACCGTGTTTACATTACATAAAACATTTAAAAAAAAAATTTTAAACATAGTTTTTTTTATCTACCCTAGATGCTTATGTCCTATAAAGGGTTAAGCCGTCGGTCCCGGCTGTTATCGATGGATGACAGTCGTTAGGCCAAGTCGGTGACCTTAGGGCGGTTTGAAAACACCGACCTCTGCCAATCCATCATTGGAGCAGCGTGGCAGAGTACGCTCTAATCACCTTAGACTGAAGGGAGACCCGTATCCCAGCAATGGGATGATTATGAGTTGATATGATGATGATGATGAGCGACGATAAAGTCGGGATAAGGAAAAGGTTACAAAATAAAACTACTTACAACGTTTTTGACTTTGTTCAAAAAGGTTAAGCTACAGGGCAAACTCTTAACCCGATCATCTTTGTTTTAGGCTCAAATTATAGCTGACTAAATTGTCCAGACGAGTTTTTCTCAAATTTTTGATATCATTCTTCGTTTCCAAAATATCGAGCGCCAAAATCAAAAATTCGGAAAGAAATGATAATAATTTTCACAATTTCGGCTATAACTTTTTTCGTTTTTGACTTTCTCAAATAATTATTTTTGCACCTTATAGCTCTCGTGAATACGCGTCTTTTGAGCCTTTTATGAATATCATATCTTCACAACTCTCCGAGATATAAGGGGATCGCACTTTTTCGTGAAATCGAAGCCTATACTGAAGCGAACGAAAAGACATTTCCAATGTCAAAAGTATTTACTTATATGTATTTATCAGCAATCTAGTACCCATAGTACAAGCTTAGTTGCTTTGTTTGGGACTAGATGGCGTTGTGTGATTCGTCCAAGAATTTTTATTTTATTTATGTAGTGTTGGTATATAAAACTTCCAGCTATGCAATGAGACAAATAAAAACTTAACTACAGTCATTGTTGTGGTATTTAGTTAAAATTTGTAACATGGCCGCTAGGGGCGCCGATGCGGTGCTTGCCTAGGGCGCTCTCGACATTTAATCCGCCTCTGGTCTCTTGAATCAAGACTCAGTAGTCAAGATAGCATGAATACGCTGCAATGGAATCTTTGTATGAAGTCTTTGCCAAACGAAAGAAAAAAAGATTGCAAGAGATTTTATCCAGTTTTTCATAAAGGTTCAGTGCAAGAAGCTTAAGCGCTTATTACACTACACGATTTCTCGGGCCCTGCCGGCAGGGACAGGGCAATGTAATAAGAAACAGGGAGTCAGGATCCCTAAACAGGGCGATCGGGTGGTTCCGATCTTCCTAGCTCCCTGCCGCCCTGCCGGTTGGGTAGTGTAATAAGAAACAGGGAGGCAGGGAGCTCAGTCGCTGCGGCGGCGCGAGCGCAGAGTTCACACGTTCTGTTGTTTTTTGTGCATTATAAACGGAGCTACCACTCCTCTCCCATCCTTACTAATATCACAGAATAGATAATAGTACTACGTACAGAAGATTCACTCCGCAAAATCAATTAAAGAAATAGGGACTTTCGCTACGATACAATAAGGTGCAATTCAGCTCGCACAGCGCACACAACCTACAGTTATATTCACCAAGAAGTTGCCTCTCTTTCTATCGCGTATTTTTTACCTCTTCTGACGACGTTAGGGTTGTCGTCTTTTAGAGAAGAATTTAATCTGAATATTAAATTACCAGTTAGGTATGTGCCTATTTGTTTAATCTAAGAAGATAACAAAATATCATATTTAGATATTCCCTTGGATAGCGCTAAATTGAAATCGGTTTCGATGCAAGAGCATAAGGTTCTCACTCGCCGATATAAATTGTACCTACTTATTTAATAAATAATAGATAAAAATAACATGTGTATCACTTAATTCAATAAATAGTAATATGTAGGTACTAAACTACTGTATTACTAAAGGTAGGTAAGTATTTAAGTATAAATAAACAATGTTAGTAGCACTTCCTTAAAGATTATCGGTACGTGTTGTGTACGTCGTGTACGGTACGAGCCAAAAAACACATCGACGTTTATTTAAACAACCGGGCACACAACAGTAGTACCTAATTTTCGTATAGTTTGTCATTTTTATTTACTCGACGTTGCGGCCGAGTCCGCGCGATGCGTCTAGCTAGCGGCACGAGCGAGAGCCGAGTGGTGGTAGCCTTGAGATTAACCGGCAGGGCCGGTCCCAAGGTCAATCGTACCTAAACTGCGGAGTGAGACCCCCCTGCTAATATTATAAATGATAAAGTGAGTTTGTTTGTTATTCCTTCACGGCTTGACTAAGCAGCCGATCATTATGAAAATTTGCATAGGTACATATTATTAGGGGTACAAAGCCCAACATTCTTATCCCGTGAAAGTATGTCGTTCCAATGGGAAAATATTTTTTCTACTATAGAGGGCGCTGTATCAGCCAACAAATGGCGCTACAAGTCGCGCTATGGGTTGTTTTGTTGTCAAACGAGACCTTTGTCATAAAATTAACGCGAGCGAAGCCGCTGGCAAAAGCTAGTTCTTAAATAGTTTTTGAAATCCGCTGGTTCCAGAACATTGAGTATCCGCATATTATGTGCCTTGATAAAACGCAGTGTTCTGTGAGAGAGCAGTTTGTCTTCTTTGCCTAAATAGTCTCTGAATTTAAAAACTTACCGAGTTTGTTTATGGTCCAATCAAGTTTTTACCTGTTGACATCAGCCTAGCTCGTCCTCGTGTGACATCTGTCAGTCTAATGTCATAGCGTTTGTTGTTTTTGCCGCTAAAACAACGCATTATTTTACTCGCTTAAAATAAAATCATTTTTTGTGGTAATTAGTGATAAAACGTAAATGTCTAACGTAAAAAGGGACGGCGAGAGGTCGGAGTCGCCACAGTGTGGGACAGTGCCGAGCTGATTACCTTTTGGGAATCAAACTTTTCTTTATCCTCGGAGGATGAATGAAGGCTCGCCTTTCCGCCAATCTCGCGTCCCAATAAATAAAGGAAGCCACCTTTCCTCGTGTCGTGAGTACACTCAAAATCATATTACGATACCATAATGACGCAAATATCGTCTTACATTAAAATCAGTAAATTGTTATGCACACAAAGTTCTTGTAAAAGCCCAGCAACGAAGCTATAATAGCAGGCAAGATACAGTTTAAAAGTTGCTTTAGGTCTGTGTACATAATGTATTGTTGTTAATAATCTTTACCTCTATACCTACTGTTGTAAGTTGAGGTTATAAAAGTTGATAACAGTAAAGGATAGCTACTAATCCAGAGCATCACAAAAAGCTAAACAGGAATAATTCCATTAGAAATCAATGAAAAAATTCTGTCAATTTAATAAGATCAATGATATATTACAATATATTTCGGTTTTCAATTAGAACTTTGTAGTTTATCTAACACTTTGTTAGAACAAGAACAAATTTATAGCAGGTATAGCTGCAGAATATTTTTGTATGTGTGCACAGACTCCGCAAATAATAGTTGGTTCTAATTAATAAGTTAATATTAGATTCCAACACGGTTTTATGACATTTTTTAAAATAAAAAAAAATAAAAAATAAAACTGTCGGCATTTGGGAACAGTTGCAGTTGAAAATTAGTTTATTCTCAAAATTTCTGTTTTTTACAAATTGCAACATCTCATGATGTAATTTATTCATAATTTTATTAAGCCCTCATTGCCGCGGTTCCCTTTCAAAAGATATATAATATGTTCTTAACCTAAGTATCTTGGTTTACAATAACGTGTAATAGACTTCCTAAAATTTAATGACTGGCTAGTAAAGGTAGAATCAATCAATATTCATATACCAATAGCCATAGGTCACAAACGGTTCCTGAAAATTATTAGACCTCCTTCAAGTCAATGATTGGCTAGTAAAGGTAGAATCAATATTTATAACATAGCAAATAGCCGGAGGAGGTCTCATACGGTTCCTGAGAATTATTTAAAGACAGTCGGTGTCACCAAGATGTGTTGTAGAAACAACCTCTGTGCTAAAGGTGTTAGTGTGTCGGATGGCAGCCTCCTACCTGTTCGCATATCAGGACCGTTTAATTCTAGACACTCAGATTGGGGAAATGCTGAGATTGCTAGATTTTCTTGGGTACCCCAGATTTCTCGGTGGTAACAAGGTGGGTTGCGGAAACCCACACTGTGCGAGAGGTGTTAGTGTGTCGGATGACAACTGCCTGCCTGCTCGTGCATCAGGACCGTTCAATTCTAGTCACAGGTTGCGGAAACCTGAGTTTGCCAGCTTCTTTAACATGGCACAAACTAGAGACTTTAGCATGGCACATCAACCATGTAAAGTCAGACACTGCACAGTGGTATCATGACGGGCTGCATAAACCCTCTGAACCCAGGTGTCTTCTTAGATGGCTACCTGCATCAGGACCATTCAATTCTGGACACTCAGGTTAAGGAACGCTGAGATGCTAGAGACTTTAGGAAGACACATGAAAATCCAAAGTCAGACACCGCACAAGCCCTTTAGTGTTATTTTGGGCATTCAATTCTAGTCACTCAGGTTAAGGAACGCTGAGATGCTAGAGACTTTAGGAGGATACATGAAAATCCAAAGTCAGACACCGCACAAGCCCTTTAGTGTTATTTTGGGCATTCAATTCTAGTCACTCGGTTTGTCAGAACACTGATATGCTAGAGGCAACCATCTAAAGTCAGGTTCAGACCGTCTTCAGATTTGTATTTTGTTTCATTTTAACTGGTACAATATTTCCAGTAAAATTCATTTTACTTTATCATGCCTTTTTATGGTAAAATAATGTTGTGTGCTTTATCGCAACAAAGTGAATTATAAGTGATCATTTTGAGCTTTTTTCCAAGAATGTTGGAACATAGTATGAGGATGGTGTTGGACTCTCTTAAACTTGACTTGTATATTGTAAGAAACTCCTGGCATTATAACCTTGTGACAGTTGTTCCCAGAATACATCTGTACTAAGTACTATACTCGGATGTATCTGTTACTGATAGAGATCTGTGAGGGATAATTTATACAGCGAATACCTCTATCTCATGTGACTCACCAAAACCTGGTTACGGTTTCAAAATACATATTTATTTCTCAAAAGATTAGAACTAATTACTTACAGAGAAACAAAACAATTATTTAAATACATTTATGTAAGTGAGCGTACAATTATTGAAATTATAATTTGGTGTTTAAAAGTCTGTCTGTAGATTCAGGTCGCTTTACTGACACACTTTTTTTACTACCAACGCGCCGGTTGGGGGGCGAAGTTATACAAATTATACCTGGCAGGAAGTTCACCATTCGTCTAATTATTTGGCATTCCAATGCAAAACATAATGTTGCAGTATATAGCTCAATTCTTAGCCAGAGGATTATCTAGCGCACAAATCGTGGTTATTTTAGACCAGCTGCACTTATAATTATAGGTTAACCACAGCATGTGGTAGCTTTTTAATTTACAAAATTTAATTTAAAGTTCAGTTAGAAATCAGAGTACTAAATAATAAAATGGGAACTCTAGTAGTTATATACTGTGGATCATGGTAATTGATTTTCTAAACTTGACCACCAACTTTTGGTTAATTGGATTTCAGTTGGTTTACCAATAAGAAGTTAACTGAACGGCTCGGTTAGAGCGTTTGGCTAGTTACTGCTAAGGAAACTAGGATTGACGGCCGCCTGGTAAAGGAGCCGGCTTTTCCCGTGTGGCGCCTGCCTGGGGCTTCCCAAACGTAGATTTGTAGGTCTCTAGCGCCACAGTTAAAGTCTAAGTTATTAATTGCGTGAAATCACGTGAAATGCATGCAATGCACACTGCCACACACGGCGTGTAATATTGACTCCAATTTAAAATTTTGCATTGGAGCAGCGTAGCAGAGACGCTCTAATCACCTTCGATTGAAGGGTATCCCAGCTGTGGGATGATTATGGGTTGATATGATGATGTCAAACTGAACTCAATAGTTGTCCCTTATCCTTGGGACTGTCAACTGGAGTGACTATAATTACCTTCCAGCCTGATCCTACAAATACTGCCACACTCAACACCTACATTGTGAAATATAGGGGTGGCACTAAAGAACCATGACAATGGTAGTGGCATTGAATTTGTTTAATTGTTCGAGAGGAACATTCATTCTGATAACCCTCAGTGGGTTCCATGCTTTTGGCTCCCAGTCCTCTGGGCCAGAGCTCTGGAGGCTCCATACTCCATAGTGATAAAGGATCTGCAGAACCTAAATGATCGCATAACAGGGCGATGTCCTTCATAAGACCACAAGTAGATAAACTATCTTTGGGGGAGGGGTGGGCAGTCTAGGCAGCCCACTGGCCCAGGTAAGAAAATTACTGCAACATAGCTGGCATGTATGAACCTTATCCACATATAGAATTCCAATCAGGAAATGTATCTAGTAGTAGTGCATTTCATATAATATAGAACCTAAGTTACCTACAGGTAATAATTTATTTTTAACAAATATTTAGTGGAAGGTTTGCCTACAGCATAATATTAATACATAAGTCAACTTTCTATGCTAAGCAGAAAGTTCGTCAAGCCTCTTTTTGGGTCAGCAGACCCATCTCTTTCGCCAAGCTTCAGATAAGTAAACATCAATCTAATTGGTTACAATACAATGTACATTTGATTGTTCTTGGGAACTCTATTTGATATTTCCCGGGTCGCAGAATACACAATCTTAACAAAATTATCATAAACATCCTAGGACAAAATTCAAAGATTGATCTTCCTCTGGCAGCATTCGGTCTAGTACCATCTTGAAGATGGCTAAAAAAAAAAAAAAATAGTGTAAAAGCATTTGAAATTTAGATCAATTTTTCCAAAATTATTATTGCTGCAGTGTCAGGTTGTGTGATACTGATGCTGATTTATTATTTAGATATTTTGAAAATCAAATAAATTATTAGAGAAATAGAACTACTAATTTCAAAGAAATTCATTAAGTTTTAATAGAATAAATAAAACTAATAATTCAGGGTAATCTCAAAGAGATAATCTCAGGAAATTCAGAATAAAGTTCTGTTGTACTAACTACTAAGAAGTTGAATTAATGTAATTACTTTTATAACTATTACATTTGGTAATTAACTCATGATTTTTGTTCTCAGTCTCATTCTCCTTAAATCACATAGCGTTTATACTTGACACCAGCAGATAACAAACAGGTCTCTCACAGAACACTGCGTTTTATCAAGGCACATAATATAACTGTTTTGCATTACAACAAAACAATTATTATGTGTAGGATAAAACGCAGTGTTCCGGCAAGGTCAGCGGGATGACAGTCAGTATAATGACATCTCAAATTATCTGTCAAAAGATACGCTGTCTATGGTACAAAACTCCACGTTACTTTACCAAGAAAACCCATTTTATTCGTTTTTAGTGCGGCACGCGAATACCAACTCTATTAAGGGTCGTCCAGACGACCAATTTCTACTTTTGATCACTTTTTTTTATTCTGGCAACATTGTAAAAAACATGGATATAGAAATCAAACATAAGAGTTTATTACTACATCCATGGTAGAAAAGGATACCAAAAAGTATTGTAATATGGAAACATAAAGAAAACAAAAAAGTACCTATGTCACGAAAAATAATAAATTAAACTTCAAAACTTTTCACATTTTATTTCCAAGCTTTTTTGTATAAATATTCATAAAATAATATAATAATGCCTGCTATTTGTATTTTTGGATGTAGATTAAAAGGTAAAGCTTAAAATAATGTTAATATTCATTTTATACCATGAAAACTAAATATATATTCATTATATACTGTTATTTCAGGTGTACCTTTACATTCTTTTCCAAATACAATGTAATACCGAGGTAATACCCAGAAAGATTTAAAACTTGGGTTCAAGTTTGTGGGGGGGCTCTCAATTCAGAAAAAGATTTCACAAAATATCAAAAATCAAAAGTTTGCGATATTCATTTCAAATATATTCACAAAAATAGAAAAAATAGATTCTATTACATCTAACCGGTAAGTTAGAATCACTTTCTCTTCTTCTACTTGTTTGTTCTTCTTTCAATAATTAATAAAATTAATTTCAGCCAATGATTCTATCCAGATCCAGAGCCAGACACAATCACCACACATTTCACCTCATTTCGTGAAAAGATATGGCGACACGATGTATTCTCATATATACATTAAAAATTGCACCGGACGGTAAAGTATTAAAATAGTATTTTGGTTGGTAAATTGTTATACGAAGGAGAAGACAAAATAAAAAATGCTGCAAAATTATATTACGAAAAACATAAACATTATAAAAATAATACACATTTCGAAATCACATCAAACTTAAGCTACATGACTTATCACCAGAATCACAAAATTTTCAAATGTTATTAAATTTAAACCTGGTCAATTTAATTTTCAAAATTTATCAACACATCAATGACACGGCTAGTCATTTTTAAAAATGCTTTATCGTCTACCTAACTTACGTATGGGAGATAGGTACCTACCTACCTACAAAAAATATTATTCAAATTTTCTCTTTTCTCTTATTGTCTTTGAAATTTTTACCTGAAATTTTTTGCTATAAATTTACGTACAGTCAACAAAGGAGTAACTGACCCCACCCCCCCCCCCCCCCCCTGTACATATTTTTTTATTTTTTATTGTTTAAGTATGAATGTATAATTCCTACTTAAGAATATTACAATCTAGCGATTGGCTAATTAGTAATTTAATTTTGACCTAAACTTATAAACCCTGTACATATGATTAAAGATTTCTAAGAATTGCTTGAAGGGATTTACTTGAAAATTTATTGATCAATAGTATTCATATTGTACTATGTAATTACAAATTTTCAAGTAAATCCCTTCACGCAATATATAGAAATCTTTAATCATATATACAGAGGTTGGGGTCAGTCAATGGTATTTTCTTGGTTTCCTTCTGATTCTGATCTAATGTTTGCAAATATTGATTGTTGTCTTCTTCGCATTTAGATTATTTGGAATGAAGTGTATTATAATTATTCAGTAATAAGGCTTTGAAGGCTCCTTCAAATGAAACTGTATTTGGTGCAATATTTCTTGATCCATAACTTCTAATATGTATTTCCAAAAAAGTTATGTTTATGCAGTATATCTGTATTATTCAATTATTCAGTATGCCTGTATGTAATTAATGTAACGTTTTTGTTACCACTGAACATAAAATTATAAAGTAATAATAATAGGGCAATATAACAATAAGATTGTAATTGTTATTGAGAACAAACAAATGCTTATTTTATTTATAACAATAACATGTAACGAACGGTATTCAGAGCTGATATTTTTTCTTTCTTTTTTTTAGATTTTTGACTTGTAAATATAGTTTAAAGACAAATATTGTATTTAAGTGGTGTTCTGTTAGAATATAAGTGCTGTGGTGTTATAATTTAAGTATTGTTTTATAATATAGGTGTTTATAATTAATGAAATTGTTTTATTTTCGTATTAGTCTATGAAAAATAGGTAATTCTAATAACAATAACTTTTTTATGGAGGTTGATTCAATTTTGAGATTAATTATTTTTGTTATTGAAAACGAAAAAATTAATCTCCATTTAGAGTCAACTTCGTCTGGAATAGAATGAATTTTAATATGACAAGCTAGGTAGAAAGCTAAAAAAAAAAAAGTTTGGTCAAAATTTGTAGATGGCGTAGTTTCAATTCGATTGGCACGGATTGGCCGTGAGTGCGTTCTCTTTTTCTATATGTCTTATTTTTCTCTCTGGGCAAGGTCTTGCTGGTGAGGGACACTATGACATTAGACTGACAGATGTCACACGAGGACGAGCTAGGCTGATGTCAACAGGTAAAAACTTGATTGGACCATAAACAAACTCGGTAAGTTTTTAAATTCAGAGACTATTTAGGCAAAGAAGACAAACTGCTCTCTCACAGAACACTGCGTTTTATCCTACACATAATAATTGTTTTGTTGTAATGCAAAACAGTTATATTTAAGTGCTTTCATATCCATGTAGTAAGTGCCAAAGTCACCGCTAAAGCAACTTTTTGATGATTCGATAAATTCGGCGCCATAGCGACAGACGTGCAGTCATTCACGTTCACGTTCAAACTGAGAGAAAATCAAACAGGACAGGGCGCGATTTCCAGCGTAGTGTAATAAGCGGCACCCTAACTGGTAGGCAAGGCACCCTGCCGGCAGGGCCCGAGAAATCGTGTAGTGTAATAAGCGCTTTTATCTTGGTTCAGTGTTCAGTGTTAATCATTATTTTCATTGCTGGCAATAAAAAAGGAAGAAGAAGAACGTCACTCATGTTTATCCTACGATAACCTACAAATCAAATAAATTAATATAATAAAGGTATTTCTGTGCGTATGATTTTATTAATAACTCTGAACAATGAGTCGAAAAGCTGGATTACTTTTAAGTCCGATGGAGCAGGTGTTTATTCTAAATGGCGTAGAAGTAAGTATTAACATAACCTATAAAGTAGTAACATTTTTTGTCATCACAAATTATCGTAAATAATTTTATGTTTGTTATAGTAAATTTAGTCCTTTGACAACATTTTGGTTTAGCCAAAATGTTGTCAAAGGACTTTGGTTTTACTAAAAATCCTAATGAATGCGACATGTTTAACTTTTTTCAGGATGACTTCCGTACAGACGGTAGATCCAATACAGATTACAGGCCAATGGAACTAGAGACAGATTTAGTTAGCCATGCTAGTGGTTCGGCGAGACTTCGGCTTGCTAATACTGACATACTTGTTGGTGTTAAGACAGAAATTGATGTGCCGAAACCTGATAAACCAGGTCTAGGGAATATAGAATTCTTTGTGGACTGGTAAATTGAATTTATAATATTTGGCTCGCGAGCTGTGCTCAGTCTATTTCAAATTTATTTAAAAATGGTGATAATAAAGCTATCATTTTATGAAAACCTGAATGACCAGCTATGGCTGAGACTCTGACCAAAACTAGCAAAGAATTAAGTACTTATTAGATTTAATTGGATTTTTGAGATTTTACAATAAAACCTGTGTTTGTTTAAGATACAGAAATTCAAGATTATAACCACTGACTAAATGTCAATCTTGCTCATAGAAATAAATAATAAATAAGGACAAATCACATAGATTGAGCTTGCCCCAAAGTTATTGCAAGACTTGTGTTATGGGATACTAACTCAGTGACACGATATTTTATAACAAATACGTACCAAGTACTATATAATAAACATCCAAGAACCAGGCAAATCAGAAAAAGATCGTTTTTCATCATGACCCTACCGGGATTCGAACCCAGGACCACTTTGGCGGTCTGTCGTTGTAACCTTTCAACGAGAGAGTGTTAGAGATTGAGACTGCATTTTAACTTGCTTATGAGAATCCTGTTAGTATTGACTAATAGAATAGTAAAGTATTGTATTCTATTTTAAACATGTTGATGTTAAACAGCTATGTTAATAATATTAAATGAAAAATATATTACAGCTCGGCAAATGCTACACCTCAATTTGAAGGGCGAGGTGGTGAACAGTTAGCAAGTACCATATGTAATATGATGCAGAGAGCTTATCATTCAACACAGGTCTTCAATTTGAAGCAATTATGTATATTAGAAGGCAAACAATGCTGGAAGCTGTATATAGATATTTTAGTAAGTTAAGTCAACTTAAAATTATGATAAATAATTCATCACAATTCACACAGTGCGAGCTGTTTCCAAAGTAAGCTAAGATTAACCGGCCTGTGTTATGGTGCACTCCTAATACATAGGAAACACAGTCATGAGACCAAAAGGTCCTATGGTGAGTAAGATCTCGAGAGCTGCACTTGGTTGGGAAGGTTAGCAACGCGTGAGTGATATTGCAAGCGTTTATTGGCTACGGTGATGCTTACCATCAGGCAGGCTGTATGCTTGTTTGCCACCTTTGTAGCATAACTCGTACCTGCACCCTCTGGAGCCGAAAGGTTAGGTTATTTAATAATATGACTGATAGTTTTAGAAATTGGCACATTCAACCAAAAAATTACATTGCATCATCATTTCAGATTTTAGAATGCGGTGGAAACCTGTATGATGCAGTTTCCTTGGCTGTCAAAGCTGCACTGTTCAATACAAGGATACCTCTTGTAAAGGCTGCACTCATGGATGGAGGGAATGTTGACTTACAATTATCTGATGACCCTTATGATAGTAAACTACTACTTGTTGGTTCTGCGCCATTATTGGTAATGAAAATGTTATGATAATTTTATTGCAAGATTAAATTATTTTTAGTGGCATAAAACCATATTTTAATATATTTTACAACTAGCAAAACCCGCGCTTGGTCTCGGTCATGTTGTGTTCCTACGGTGAGTAAGGTCTCCAGAACTCCACTTGGGGGGGTTTGGAGGGTTGGCAACGCGTGAGTGATACTCCCGGTATTGCAAGCGTCTATAGGCGACGGCTTACCATCAGGCTGGCAGCAGGCTTGCTGCTAATATAAATGCGAATGTTTGTTACTTTAATTTTTCAATATGAAGTCATGTTGTCAGTATCGTTCAATAGCTGATTTATTGTGCAATCCACATACATTTTTGTGCATGATTTGATCTTGGTTCAAATGTACTATGTAGCTGTATTTAGTTTAGAAATAAATTAATGTTTTGTAATTAAAATTTCAGATTACATTATGCAAAATCGGAAACAAATGTGTTGTAGACCCATCAGCAGAGGAGGAGAGCTGTAGCAGCATATCACTTGTGGTAGGAGTAATGGGAAATGAAGAGTTCTACTCTGAATCAAAAGAAGTTCAAACACCAAATATGCATAGCAAATGTAGTGCAATAACTATGGAAGGCCCTGGCAGTTTAGCGCCGCAAACATTAAAAAATGCCATACAACAGGGATGGTAAGTTTTAACCTCTTATTGTTTTAATAAGAGAAAAAAGTCCCTTTATAGATAGCGCCTACAAAGATTTTCCAATGTTACTTTCATATGGATTTTTTATATGATGCGTTTCATGTAATCACTGCATATTTTGATGGACCAGGGGTCGTACCAGGATCTTTTATAACTATCCCTTTAACGATTGTGTTAACGAGACGCCGCCATACATCATGTATTGCGCTGTCTCCCTTACTCAGCCGTTCTTGTTTTGTTTTAAGCTATTCTTGAAATAAATGTATAGATCAGAGTGTCATCGGTCGGATCGGAAATTCCGTTGTACATACTCATAGTTGCCATTCTTGTTGCGTTTTTAGTGATCTCCTAAGACTTAGTTATAGTTGAAAACAAGAAATAAAATATTACTGTTAATAGAAGACATGGATGGCATTTTCAGGTTGGCTGCCAGAACACTTGATGAAGCGTTAAGTGAAGCACTTTTACGAGAGAGATCAAACAATGTTGGACTTAAAAAACAGTCGTACGGATTTCTTAAATAAATCATGTTAAAACAAAATATTAGTTTTATTGTTAAACTAATATTTTTTTACTCTTTAAGTTGCACAGCCGGTGCTACTTGATTGATACATTAACTCATATTTTTTAAAGCAATTTGGGAAAAGATCTCAATAAAACACAACATTTTCCCAATAACCTTTATTGAAGTATCAATTAATTCTAACAACTAAATCTATGTCGAAGTAATCACTCAGTCATTTCAATATCACATGCAAAATGCACTGTAACCATTCATTCTGGATACAATCTAATAATAAGGAGTACCTAATTAGATTATTCTAAGTTATAAAATGATTAGGCAGATATTTACGTTTATAGACTTAAATACATAACATTGGGAATGTTTTAATTGTATATACCCAATATGTCAACATTAAAGCGCAAAGCACACAGAGAATGGGTCGTGCTCAACACTTTATATGAACGACAACGCCAGCTGACGTGTTTCAAACTTGTCACTTCTCTGTCCTCTCTGTGTTTTGCGCTTAAACTTTAGATCAACGAAAAAATAATATATTGTGATTATGTTTTATAATCAATTTAAATAAAGAAACAAAAATATAACAATAATCACATCAAAATAAGCAGCAGAGAAGAGCTCTGGCAATAATAATTACGAGTACTAAAAGTACCTTAACTTTAAATCCTACACCAAACGATAGATAGTGTAGTTTTTACGTTTTCCACTAATATTAATAAATTCATAATATAATTTCTTTTCAAAATTTCGCACTTGCTTAAACTATGCTATTGGAACGAAATTCAAAAACCGGTCAAGAGCTTAAAAAAGCCATATTTGGACATGTAGAACAAAGAAGTCAAATTTCACGTCACCCTAGGTTATTTTCTGACTACTACGAGTAGATTTTTGTTACATATTATAACTAAATTTCGTAAAAAATAATGGATACTCCATAAAGAATGGAGTAAGATTATTAACCTCTGGAATTCACAACAAACTACAAAACGTAGCAGAAAATAACGAAAGACGATCTTCATTGGAATAGACAAAATAGCTCGGAGAAAAAAGAAGTATGTGCTCAACAGTGAGATACTGGTTGTTTTAAAATAGAAAAAAAAACTTAAATAAACTATCTTGAAAAAAGAATCATAAATGCAAGAGAGCACTAACGTTCCAAAGCTTATAATGTATAAAATAAATTGTACCAATGACCGTTATATTATTATGTACCAATTTATTAATTGGTAAAGAATTTTATATTTATTTCTGGTGCACTGGTGTCAGCAGATCGAGAACTGCTGAAATGTTGCCATCCTTGCTTTCAAGCACATGAGTCAGCCATCCGCCTTCGTTGGTAAAGCCCATAGCCAACATTTGCTGGATCGCAGCATCAATGTGTGGTTCTGTGAAATAAAAATAAAAGTTAATGACTCAATCCAGATATACGTTCACCATAGACAGGTTATCAATACTCATGAAAAAACTAGGTACAATTTATTGTGAATTTCAAGTTTTTTTTTAAGCAATTATTATTTACCTAATTTTATCTTTGAATCATACAATAATGATATTCAGCATACCTAACTAGCATGAATACTAAGTTTGGTGACTCAACACGATAAAGTGAAAACAACACACGATTAGATAAGTACTATCATTAATGCCCCGGTTTTGTTTATTTTATCTGACATACAAAACAATAAAATGACTTCACACAAATTCGCTAGGTCTATTCCATTGCTTATAGAAAGCTTTCTTGTTGACAGGTTTTCGGGTAGCCATATTCGGCTACCGACCTCAAATCTATACTATAATATTATAAAGCTGAAGAGTTTGTTTGTTTGTTTGAACGCGCTAATATCAGGAACTACTTGTTTCGCGAGCACAGCTAGTAACTGCATATAGAGGCGCCATTACTCTATTGTTCTGTTAAGTTTTTAAACCTGAACCGATGATGTGCTATTATAGACATATTTGGTATATTTTATCACACCAAAAAAATTAAAGGTGTAAAACGTTAATTCCCAGTTGCCCCCGCTACCGGTGGCAGATGGAAATAAAATTCCCAGTTGCCACCGGTGGCAAATGGGAAGTCCATACCCCACTTGAGCATTTTATTCCCATCTGCCACCGGTGGCAGATCTCGCGGGGGCAACTGGGAATAAATGGTGTGAAATAGGGAATTAAACTTTGTACGTAAACATTAACGAAACGGTCATATCTTAAAAATGCTTACTGGGATGGCGCTGACGTGGCTGGGGCTGAGGCTGGGGCTGGGCCTGAGCCTGAGCCTGAGGCTGCACTTTGGGCTGTGCTGGTGCCTGGTTGGATGCCTGGCTCACAGGCGGAGCAGTCGGCATCGGCTGCCTCATTTCTTCAGCTCGCTTGATCTCTTGCTCTTTAGTATTCAACACTAAATATAAATTAATAAATAAATATATAGGGACAATTCATACAGATTGAGCTAGCCCCAAAGTAAGTTCGAAACTTGTGTTATGGGATACTAACTCAACGATATTATATTTTATAACAAATACATTTATAGATAAACATCCAAGACCCGAGGCCAATCGGAAAAAGTTCGTTTTTCATCATGACCCGACCGGGGATCGAACCCGGGACCTCCAGGGTGGCGGTCTGGCGTGGTAACCATTACACCACGGAGGTCGTCAAACAAAATCATATTTGAGCATGATAGAAAGCAAAAGTTACAGACAAAAATTTTAACTATTTCCCATAGGGCAATCAATAACTTTTCTTTTTGTTGATAGACCTAACGGAGATTTTTAAACTAATATAAAATTTCGCCATTACTAACTTTCGTTGGAAGAGCACTCGGCCGGATTGCAAACATGGGTTCGAATCTCACCTACGGCGAAGAGGTGTGTTATAATTTAGAATATTTCACAAATAATTACCAGCTGTAGCCATATTCAGTGGAGGGTACAGGCTTTCGCGTCCTGAAATCTGCACACGGTCTTGGAACTCTTGGGGCAGATTGAAGCCGATTGGTGGTGTTGGGTCCATGCAGGCTTCATCCATCAAATCTAAAACATTCAATTTTAATGTATTATTTTGCATTTTTACGTCAAATTGACAAACTGTAATTTGTTTTGTTTTTCAGAAAGGAATCTTTACAATAATAACGTAATTTGCTAACGTTCAACTTCTTATCAGAATTTTAATTTAGCAGTCAACCAAAGATTAAGCAAAAGCGCTTTATATTAAGAAATATATTACTAACCTTTATCTTTGTTGATCACAGTCCAACCGTCGGCTTTATCAGGAGAATGGTCTCTAGCTTCCTCATTCACGGCCGATGGTGGAACAGCAACCGACGGTTTGGCTGGTTGCTGCTCAACAGTTGGTTTAGTTTCCACTGGTTCTTGGACAGGGTTTTCAGCTGTAGCCTGAGGCGCAGGGCTGGGCTGAGGCGCAGGGCTGGGCTGAGGCTCAGCATTGGTCATATCCACATCAGGAGTAGTCGATGGTGGAGCAAAAGCATCCAAATTGAAGCGTCCATTGATATACATCTCAATGAGTTTTTGTATATTCTCAACATTGAAGTTCTGCGGATAGAATGGACATTGAGCATTCTGAGGAGGTTCATTTTGTGAGGTCGATGCGTTAGCTTGAGATGCCTCTGCTGTTCCCTCCTGTTGCTTAGTATTTGGTGCTTGAGTATCATTAGCTTTTGCTTGCTTCGCACGATCGCCACCGACATCAACATCGCCAGCAAGATTGGCAAACTCATTCATGTATGTGGCGAAGGTTTCCAGCCAGCTGGTGCGTGGACGGCGATGGTGGTGGTCGCCTCCGTGGTGGCCGCCATGATGGCGCTCGTGGTGCTCCCCACCACGGTGGTGTCTCCCCTCGCTTCTCTCCCGTCTGTGCCGTTTGTAGGCGCAGTCCTCGCCGGGATGCCCGACCACCGATTTCAGGAAATGGCGGGATCTCTTGATTGCAGCCTTGATGACGGTACGCTACAAAAGTTTTATTTATTATATAATGACAGTTCAATGAGTTACAATTTTGTGTCATTCATTTGAGAGGGAAGACTAGACGTCTTAGGTATCGATACTTACAGAATAATGGATCTTAGACTTTAAAAATAATATGGTACATACTAAATACAGCAAATTTTAAATGACGCATTAAAACTCATGCTCTTATTGTCTCATCAATGAAGAAAAACAGAGACAACAGTCTTTTTTTAGATTTAATGTATTCTAATGTATTCTGTAAAAATAACTTTGTATTCTAAGCGTATTTGGCTCGGCATATATTGTTATTTTTGTATACAAAGTTTTACTAGTAACTATTATGTGGCTTATTGTGAATACACAGATCGCATAAAGCAGAAAAAGAAAAAAAACTATTAGATATTCTATTTCACAAAGAGCATTTGGCTATGATTGTTGTAACCCTCGCATGCACATTATTGTAGTGTATAACCTCGGAAACGCTCGTAATAGTGGTCGGTGGTTAATATAACGTTGATAAATTATAACGTGAACTTGCGACGTATAGCGCACGTTATAAATCCTATCAGGTATAGCTATATTATAACGATATGGTTTCCAACGATGCGAACGCCGCGATATCATATAGCGCCCGAGTCCACCTGAGTCCGCCCGATCGCGCGCGTAACGCGCTACAAAAAATAACGTTAGAAATAATAGTCGGTATCGTAAAATCGGTCACGCACACAAACAATTGCATGTGCACGCCTTACTTACAACATTCATAGCGAAATGTTCTGTGTGAAATAATTCTATTTTAGATTTTCAGATTATGTACTTACAGATGAATATCTGTAAGTACATAATCTGTGGTTTTACTAACCGGCAGGGTAGGCAGAGGCACGCGTAACATGCAGTGTTCACGGTGCAGGCCATTCGCCTCGCACCTCGAGCACAAATCAAAATCATCGCAGGAGATACACTTGTATCTGAATCCAATGACCGCTGACTCGCATCCATCGCAAGTCACTCCATAATGGGTTGCGTCGTTCGGCACACCTGCAACAATAAAATAATGTTATACTGACAAAACATGCATCATTTATTAATACAGAGTTTAAGACAAGTATTTCACTGTTAACAAAAGGTTGATGGGCACTATTTCATAATATCCGGTGGTGCAACAATTTGTTTGGCAAATAAAAATAATAAATCTTATATTCCTATAATATATAATTTTATGGATAACAATGCGTGACGTTTTAATGGTAAATTTCGGCCTTTATTGTATTCTGTATAATAATTTCCAAAACATACTCATTTGATAATAAGTACCTATACAATGGCAAAAACTTCTGTACTGTAATAAACAATACAATTATTCTCATGAATATTCAATATTTTAATTAATTGTTATTCAAAAGCAAGATCAACCTAAATTCGATTAGCATAAAGATGTTTTTAGATAGATAGAATACGCTTTATTTGCAAAACACAAACAAGTGATACAATACACAGTCAAAGTTACACACAGTCTTTAAGCAACAAGGCGGCCTTATTGCTGAGCATTATTGTTTTTACTTTTCTAGACTACAAGAAATTTGTAAGTAAGTTTATACAATGTGTTCAAAACGCCATAGTTTAAAATATACAATAAATGTCTATTCTTATACAATAATGATGCTTCACATCTTGTAAAAGTGCCGTTATTGCATTACAATTGGGTCACTACATTTCGCTACTTGCTTAAATAAGCAGCAATGCAAACATATTGCGTAACATTGCATCATCTAATTTTAGACAAAGAAAAATTACTCTAATTTAATAATTTACTCTTATGAGCCAATGATATCCTACTATTATTACAAATATGAAAATATTGATATTTGTCATCAATAAACAATGGTCAGGCCTAAGGGCCACGGCCCCCCCGACATGTCATGTAAGCTCCTCTTTTATCTCTAAATCATTTCATTTTGGTTTAGCAAAAGAAATAGTGCTTTAGCAAAAGCCCGAGATTCAGGTATCACAACTTCCTAATTACCATCAAACTAATATTTAAGAATTATCAAAATACCGTTAGTTTAACTGACGCTATGTAGTGAAAAAAAGAAATTAATGTGTCATTGACTTTAAAGATATATTTAAAGTCAATGAACTGCTATAATACTTTGAGAGAGTTTGAAGACAACTAAAAAAAGACTTACCATTTTCAGTAACCGCAGTGAGGAGAATTTCACAGTCATCATCTTTCAACTCATCCTTGCTGTAAATGTTTAGTTTCACGACGTTGCTCATTGGCAACAATGTTTGGAGAGCCACCATCATTTCCTCATCTGATGAAATTGTTATATCATCCCCTTCGTCATCTGATAAAAAGAAACATTTTCATTTATAATAGAAATAATAGGGTACTTTACAAATACCTTAAAATTTCTTGGAATGTTTAGTTTCCAAATCCCTTATTTGTTTAGTACCAAAATTCGTCATGAAAGTCACTAGTGACTTACTGAGAGAGAAAAGGACAAACGGGATTTTTTTATAACAATGCAATGTCTGTGTCATCAGAGGAATTTTCCATCGACAGCGACACGGAGGGAAACTGGGAGATTTTGATTAAAAAAAACGTCACTAGAGGGGGCTACTGAGATACAACGAGGCTATGATTGATTTAGTCCGGTACCACACCACCAACCACATTATAATCGATTGTGTAGGTGCGCACTGCACCTAATTATTATTTTTACCGTACCTCTACAGTCAGTAGTGAGGCGTTTTGACCGGACCGTTTGACACGGCACGGTTTGGTGGTGTGGGCCAGACCAAATTCTATCTTCAAGCAGCTCTTTTTTACTCCATGACTACTTTAGGTAGCAAATTATTCATGTTATACATTTCGTACCACGTATTAATTGTGAATTACCTCGTTTGAAACTCCATTAGTATAGTTGCAGCTATTTAAAAATATGATCTACTCATTACATGTACTCTTTGTTCTACAAAACAATACAAGTAGCACACATTTGTGTCAACAATATGGAATATTTGTTAAAAAAAATATATCATGTTTATGAATTATACTGTGTAATCAGTATTTTTAAAGCATATTTATTAAATACTTGTTCAAAGAAAACTAATTGTAAGTAATTGATTGCTGAAACCATTACACATTGCATTGGTATTTGGCTTCCAGGCAGAAATGGAATAGTTCAAAACTAGAATGACCTAACTCTTACCCTCTTCACCCAACAACGGAACACATGCTGCTCAATTGCAGTAAATTCCTTAACTTTTTCTTTGTGAATGGTTTAATTCAGTAAATTAAGTTATTTATTACACTTTCAACATTATTTACCTTTCCATGTCACAACATAGGATTTTCCTCTGAGCCCGGGGTACACATCCTGAATCTTCACATTGAGATACTGGTAGCTGGTCATGACCTTCTCAATCCCGAATCTTCGCACTTCAGGCTTGCCACCCTCACCCCAGAAGGTATACACTTTGTATTGTACAAGTTCCTCCATAGCTGAAATGATTGCATTTTTTATTTATTCTAGCAGCGATATTATTTTGTGCTGATGGTGGTAACACTGTTACTATGAGTTTAGATAACGCAACCAAATCTCTATGTGTGTACCTGAATTATTTTTGGAATATACTAAAAGGAATATTTTAAAAATAATTCTGCATTCTAGTCTTTTAAATATAATATTTTATAAATCTTTAAAACTAAATTGTTTGATTCCTGGAAGAGCTGGTTTGGACAATGCAATGGCCTTACCCTCACACTTCAAAATGGGTGCATCACCACATAATACCAGAAAAGGTCAAAAGTACAGTAAGATTACAAACATATTCCCATTTATATATTAAAAGTATATTTTTATAATTTGCAAATTGTTGTTTTTTTTTATCATGTATTGTGTTTGTAACATGGTCATTATTATCTCAATAAACACTACTTTATGAATGTAATGAATGACCCTTTATAGTCAAGATTATAAAAAGTTAAAATATAAAATAAAAAAAGTAAGAACAGTCATACACACATAGAAAGAAGGATCATATAGATAGATGTAATATTTTCAATAGAACTTATGTTTAGCATCAAAGAATCTATCAGTACAATTCTGAATCAATGATGAATGATTCAAGTGACTGTATTGGAAAAAAAAGCAACTCCCTGACCAGCAGAGTTACTAATGATTCCAGATTGTACATAAACTAAAACTAAACCAAATAAGTATTGGTTTCAAGAGTACCTATAATAATTTCCCATTTTTTATTAATTTTAAATTTTACTTTAATAGTTTACTTAAAATGAAACTCTCATTAAAGGTATATATTTTTTAATGTATTATTTAGCTGACTTAAGTATCAGAGAGTCGCAAAATATGTACACGGTAAAGTAGCGAAGTATATGCTTGTTGAAAATATTTTACATGTCCTTGAAACAAAAACAACAAGAAAAGATGGAAGATGGTACTAATCTATACCAACATACGGGTTTCCTTTCACCAGAATATAATGGATGTCGTATTTTAACATATTTTTGGTCAGAGTATTGCCTTGTGGGCAGGGCTTGGAAAATCTTCAAGTTAAATTGGGAAAGACTTACCTAATAATCAATAAGTTTCAGCTTGTTGAAATATAAATTCACAAAATAAATGTTTCACTGAGCACGGACGTTCACAGAATGTTATTGCGTATTGCAGGTCGCGCTATAAATATGGTTTGAAAATAATATGAATCATCGACAGCGAACTTTGGAGAACATCAACAAATCGAACGAATAGTTGTGCAATTTCTGCTGTCAAAACAAAAAGTCATTCTAGTTGCGTTCCATTTTACAAAAAAAAACAGCATTGATGAAAACAACAAAATAATATTTTCTTTTCTTTACTTTTAAAATAAGGCAATCGAGTTGCAGTTTTATTTTATTTTATTAGGTATACATAGCGTAATTAAATTAGTTCCTGGTTTTGTATAGTGATGATAGTTTCATTTATTACGGGTGTTCGAGCAGCGCGGTGCGTTTCGGAGCCCATTGGAACGGAATACGGTAGTCACGCAAAGGAAAGGAACGGCGCGGCGCGGCTAATTTTTAAAAATAAAATTTTCATTCGAGGAGTATAGCGCCGCCGTTAAAACCGGTGAAGTCCCCATAGCTCTGCCAAAAACGACAAAGTTGCTAAATACATTAATTTTTGTTCATTAAATCCCAAAGATCTTTCTAATAAATTATATGCCCTTGATCTGACGCACTTGAGTATTTCAAGTTTTAGATTTTTTTACTATTCTGATAGGGTGCTACGTGAATCTTAAATCCCTATTTGAAGTGTTGAAAACATGGTGTTGATACACCATATATTCACTATATTTAGGTCTGACGCGCTCGAGTAACTGCAATAATCCCCTCTTGGGCTTCTCTACTACCTTTGGGATGGCTTTGCTAAGTACCAACTCGTGGCGTTGGCGTGGAGTCGATTGAGAACAGAGCCAAGAAGCTCATCGGTCAACCTCGCCTGCTTAAAAGTTGCAAAGTCTCGAACATCGGCATTAGGTTGCCAGTCCAGTCTGTCAGTTTTTTTCAGACAGGTAGGGCACAGCGGATAATCCGCTCAAATCGAAGCAGCCCATCTGGGGAAGGTCCTCCTTGCAGAAGATCGTAGCCAATTAGCATTGGTCTCGGCCATGTTGTGTTTCTGCGGTGTGTAAGGTCTCCAGAGCTCCACTTGGGAGGGTTGGCAACGCTTGAGTGATACTTCCGGTATTGCAAGCGTCTATAGGCTACGGTGACGGCCTACCATCAGGCCGCGGCCGACCGTATGCTCGTTTGCCACCTTTGTGGTCTCTATTTGATTCCACTCTCTCCGTTCTATCGCCAAATAACTAGAAGATCCGATGGAAGACGTCGATTTACGGTGGAGGTTTCAAAGAGGCGCACAAAGCGCTTTGAGGACTGCGGTTTTTTGGAACTCCCGGAATCGATGTTTCCTGAGAAACACAATCCAGGGGTCTTTAAATCTCGATTAAATAGGTTTCTTCTATGTGAGCGTAAGTATTAGGTACATTGTAGACCACAGGGATGCTTACCATCAGGCCTGATCAGGCAGACATTGGTCAAACGCAAAACTGTTTTAGGTAAAAAAAAATACCTACCTACATAGACATTGAGATATGATCAAATAAAAAACGACGATAATTTATCAAAAATTTTATTCCATTCCATCTTACACAGGAAGGCATAATGATATACAGTGCATAATGATTATGATACGTACTAAATACTAATTATATGCTTTATTATTATGCTTAATAAAATATCTTCTTCTTAGTACAAATCTGCCGTCTGAACTGGTGGTATGAAAAAAATATGACGATTCTAAAGAGCTTGTAAACAACTATTTATTTAAAGTATACTTGGAATATGAATATGAATAGAAATTGTAATGATTATGTTAAGATGTGTTTCATATCCGGCTGCGACACAGCACAAGAGTTTCTTTAAACCATACAAAATGTATAAATCTGATATGCATTTAACGCGTCCCGAGTGTCCCGACATAACACAGAAGTGTTTCTTCCATAATAAAAAAAAAACATTTTTATTTCTGACGAAAATACAATTAATAAATAAATCTTATGTAGTTAGTATTTACACTTAAAATGATGCGTGTTGACTAGGCTGCGACGCGCCGGCCCATGCGCATGTATCGTGACGTAGGTATCCACAATACACCTGGGTGCACTTGATCGTGCCATCTTACTTATGTGGATTCTAATAATAATAGCAACATCCTTTACATCTGGTCCTTTCCATATCCTTGTCGTCACTGATACCATCAAGATTTTGACTTCAACATCCATTATAGCTTTCTTCCAATAACTCTTGCACCAAAATAAAACGGCAGAATTAACTATGTAGTGTTAATCATTCTGCTGATTAATAAATACAATGAGTTGGCAGCTTAGTTGCTTCTCTGAAAAATTCCATAAAATATTTTTAGATTTGTAATTTAGAATGACGAAATAATGTTTTAAACTGAGAAATAAATTTTTAACCTAAGAGATGTTAGAATTATCTTATCAATATAAAATAATAATCTCTGTAAATAACATTGTTAAAAAAATTCATGTTCTATAGTTGTGAACATAAAATTTTTTTGCCCTCCAGCAAATAATGTAGACAACTAGGCTTTCCACAACATAGATGGTCGATGCTAGAGTGGTTAGCAATGGTCACTTTATCCCAAGGGCCGTGGGTTCGAATCCTGCGCAAGGCAAACATTTGTGTGCATGAACATGTCTTGGTCTGGGTGTTTTCTATGTATAATAAGTATTTATTTACAAAAAAAAATTAAGTATATTTAACAGCAATCTAGTACCCAACCCATAGTACAAGCTTAGTTGCTGAGTTTGGGACTAGATGGCGTTGTGTGATTCGTCCAAGAATATTAATTTATAATTCGAACCCGCGGCCCTTGGGACAATGTGGCCATTGCTAGCCACTCTGCCAATCGGGCCAGTGGATGGAAAAGATGAATAGATGAGACTGGTGAGGAATTTATGCAGACTTGGAAGTCTTTGCCCCGTATTCCCACTGCTGGGTAATAAAAGCTTTAGTTAATAATGGCAAAAAAAAATACACAAAAAAAAAAAATATTATTATATTAAAACACATACCTCAATTTATACTCGAGCAATTTAAGTCTGGCCATTCATCAACATGTTCATGTCAACAATAACATCACAATCGTCATCCATCTCCTCCATTTCCGATTCCTCATCTTCCATTTCAAGGTCGGTGTTAACGTGGTTATCTGAAATTTGTATGTTCAAAGATACAAAACATTTGTATATTTTAAACTTTCGCATTTTGAACACATTATTATTGACAAAAAACAGGACTTGAACGCGCACTTAAACTTACTTGTTTTTTCACCCGCGTTTCAATAGAGTTGCATCTGCCTTGGTCACAGGGAGACTTCAGTCTCTGTCGAAACGTCGGGTGAAAAAACAAGTAAGTTTAAATGCGCATTCAAGCCCCTTTTTTAGTCAATAATAATGTGTTCAAAACATTTATTCAGAGAATAGGTCTTTTCTTTTTAGGCAGAATGAGAGACTTAATAATCATACTAATATTATAAATGAGAAAGTGAGTTTGTTTGTTATTCCCTCACGGCTTGACTAATCAGCCGATCATTATGAAAATGAGTATATATACAGGGTGTTTGGTAGAGGATTGAACATGGGATAATGGCAGAAAGGTGAGATGGTCTGCTACATGCTGAGCGAAAAAAAATTGAGCTAGGGCCCATAGTTTTTTTTTTAATGATTTTTTTTTAATTTTCACCAAACTTTCTTCCTTCGTGAATTTGAAGTACTATAACTTTTTTTTTATTGGGTCAATCGGCCAGTTTATTTTTTTATTCTTATATTAACTGTATGTAGCTTACTTTTAAATTGATATTTGTCGGTTAGAGTTAGTAGGTTAGAAAAGTACACGCCAAGCGTTCAACTTTAGACTGCTGTTAAAAAAAAAAAAAAGTGGTACTGCAGTTCTAATTCTAGGAAAACAGCTCTAGTTCATGCCCTTTGGAATGGTATTCAATTTACATAGTTTTTTTTTTCTAAGTAGTCTTTTTCGTACATTCTACATGAAACTGACCATTTCTGACAAAAATCCTTTAAAGAAAATAAATCAAAATAATGTTACGAAACATAGAGCGGGATGGTTACACAAGGCAGGTAGAAACGTTAACGTTTCTCTTAATCAATATCAGCATCCGTTCTTCCTTTTTCACTCTTCATTGCATCCAAAACCTTGTAGTGGTGAAGAGTGGTAAGTGGTAAGCAATCACCGCTGCCTATTGACATCTACGATTTTTTAATGACACGAAGAGGACAAACTAGCTAGCAAGTCACCTGATGGTAAGCAACCACCGCTGCGCATAGACATGCAGAACTTTTTTTTTGACACGAGGAGGACAAACAAGCACCTTATGGTAAGCAATCACCGACTACAAAATCTTGGATGCGTTGCCCACCTATGACGGAATGAAAAAGGAAGGACCGGGGAAGGAAAGTTAATAATGGAGTAGGAAACAGGAGGTGTATCAGGCTTCCGGCTCTCTCACTCATCCTACGAAACACGGGGGACATACGAGGTACTGCCCCGGTCGAGCCTGCCCATTTACGAGCTACTACTAGTTCATTCATAGTAGTGGCTACGCTCTACCACTCTTCACCACTACAAGGTCTTGGATGCATTGCCCACCTATGAGGAGTGAAAAAGGAAGAACGGATGCTGATAATGATGAACCGTAACCATCCCGCTCTATGTTTCGTAACATTTTTTTGATTTATTTTCATTACAGTATTTTTGTCAGAAATGGTCAATTTCATGTAGAAAGTACGAGAAAGACTACTTAGAAAAAAATAAACTATACAAATTACATACCATACGAAAGGGCATGAACTAGAGCTGTTTTCCTATAATTAGAACTGCTGTACCACTTTTAGTTTTATTTTAACTGCAGTCCAAAGTTGAACGCTTGGCATGGACTTCTCGCCTTTTTTATGTTTGAGGGCTCATAATTTTTTTCCTGGTAACTCTAACCAACAAATATCAATTTAAAAGTAAGCTACATTCAGTTAAGATAAGAATAAAAAAATAAGCTGGACGATTGATCCAATAAAAAAAAAGTTATAGTACTTCAAATTCACGAAGGAATAAAGTTTGGTGAAAATAAAAAATAAAAACATTAAAAAAGAACTATGGGCCCTAGGTCAAATTTTTTTCACTCAGCATGTAGCAGACCATCTCACCTTTCTGCCATTCTTCCATGTTCAATCCTCTACCAAACACCCTGTATATATTTATTGTCAGGAGTACAGAGCCCAACATAGGCTATTTATTTTTACTTTTTTTTTTATCCCGTGACAGTACCTATGTCTTTTCAATGGGAAAATATTTTTTCTGCTATAGTGGGCGCTGTATGGGATGCTATCGGCCAACAGATGGCGCCACAAGTCACGCTATGGGTTGTTTTGTTGTCAAACGAGATCTATGTCATAAAATTAATGCAAGCGAAGCCACAGGGAAGATTTAGTAGGTTATACTTAATGTTAGTGTCTGTTGTTGGTCCATAATAATATAAAAAGTTAATGAAGAACTTACTATAAATTGGAGCTGTCACATTCAAATCTAACTGTTCTGCGTTACACATAGTTTCGATATCCTTTAAATATTTATCAATGTCAAATTCCTCTGGTTGGGGTTGTGGTGCCTGGTTTGGTGGTTCCTCAACAGGCTCAACTGCACCCTCACCGTTTTGCTCTTTCTGTTTCTTGGCATTAATTTCTTTGATTAACTTTGCCCTCATATTCTCCATTTCTAGTCTTTCTATCTGTAATGAGACAATTTTCATTCACTGAAGTACTGAAGTTGAATGATTGTTCAATTGTTTATTTAGTTTTTTGGAAGAGTGGAATCTCCTGGCACTGGCATTATCCGATCAACTAAAGTTTTTATGTACCTACAACTTTTGGGAAAAATAATTTTATAGGTACTATATTTTATAATAAATGATTGTAATGTAACAATGTACCTAGTTACTACATTGAGGTGTATAGATTACAACAACTTCCTCTAACCGTTATACCGTATACCGCTGAGAAATTGCTATTTAGACCTAAGAATTTACCTAAAGTTAGATTTAGCAAAAGTAGGAGTAAATAAATTAAAGCTAAAAGATTTTTGTATTGCTAAACCTCATGTTCTTTCAACCTACGGTCCCTAGCAGATTAGTAAAATGATAATTTATAATAATAAATATTGATAACCTACCTGTAAACAATTTCGCTGTATTCGGATTTTAGCAAGAGTTTCTAAAATCCATTTTTCCTCAGCAAGAAGTTTAGCTTCTTCTGCGACACGGGAACTAAATTTATTTAGTTTTGCTCGTTCCATGTCTATAATATTACAGAGATACAAACGAGAAAGCTTTTGGGAATTGGAATCAAAAAGACTGTTTTTTAGCCTGGAACTGGAATTTCTATATGTCTTATTTTTCTCTCTGACTGGAACCCTGGAACTAATGGCGGAAACACACTACCGTGTCGGGGCCTGTCGTGTCGCGCTCTGTCGTGACGGTGGGTGTGCACACTTACGTGTCGTGTCGGGGCGCGCTTCTGTTCAGAAATGAACGAAATAAACGCCAGACGTTTATTTCTTTCATTTCTGAACAGAAGCTCGCAGTGTTTTCCTTTGTCTGGGTGTTTTCTATAATTTATAATGGTATTTATTTACACAAAAAAGTATTTAAGTATATTTATCAGGAATCTAGTACCTAGTAACTCATTATCACGCTGCAAAAACAAATTTTAAAAAAAAGCGTCCACTTGTTCGCGACACGAACCGCGCGCGGGTATAGAAACACATTTGCAGGGCGTGTCGTGTCGCGTCATAACCCCCACTACCGCCGTGGCGCAATCGGCGGCCAGCAGTCCGCGCCACGACAGAGCGAGTCACGACATGACATGCCCTACAAATGTGCTCCTAACCATATAAAATGTATGAACGCGATATGCTTCTGGCGCGACACGACACGCCCCGACACGGTAGTGTGTTTCCGCCATAACGCTATCAATCATAGAGTAAAATACTATCGATCGGCTACCCTACCTACTTACTAGCTAAATTAATTAGATAGACAGACAAAACATTGACAGTTTGACAGCTATAATTTATAATGTTGCCATTACTGCACATAAAGTTATCTATTGGCGGGTGCGTTTCTACTTACGTACAATTTTTAAACATTTGATCAGCAAAATCTGCTAAGCTAAGATAAATAAAATATAGACTTAAACAAGACCGTCAGCAAATAAAGTTAAAAGTAAAGAAAAAACTATTTATCAGGAAGGTCTAACTAACGTGTTGATCCATCCCAAATTATGAAAGCAGATCATTTCATTTCATTTTATTTATTGCTGTCACATACAAAATAATGGTGTTACCATCGAAATAATATTACTACGTATAGAAATGACAGCGCTTTCAAATTTTGGCGCCGTGTTCGGCCGTGAGGGGCGCGCCCCTCCCTGGCCCCGCCCCCAACCGAGTCATAGAATATGACATTACTACACAGGGGCGACACTTTGTTTATATTCTGCCTATTGGACATCCAACTGATTATTTTATTTTATTACAATATTTTATTTTACTTAATAGATAAATTTAATAGAAAATAGGTATAATATTAGCTTTATAGGTAGGAAGCTACATTACATTTTTGTTCTTAACTTAATAGTCAAAAATAAACTGAGATTAAATCAAAACTAACTTTATAGTGAAGCTATTTATATATTGTAGTATTTTTTAATATATGCAATAACCAGGAGACGGTCGCATGCCAGACAAGAGGAGTTGTGTTGAATTTCAAGAATGGTAACGTACCTTTACTCCGAAACTTGTTTGCCCGAATTTCATTTGTTCGAAAATGGTTGGTCGAAATTTAAAATGCTGTTTCGTTTTCCATCTTTTTGTTTTCTAGAAACTTAATTTTTTTACTTAGTTAGTAACTTTATCCACATTTACGTATTTTACCTAGTATATAAAAATATTTTGGAAATATAGTTTAAAAATCAATATTTAAATTACATATTATTTTTAAAAAAGAATGATTAAAATCAGTTCAAAATTGAAGGAGTAATCGGCGGACCTCCAAAAAAAAACATGGAACCTCCTCCTTTTTTGAAGTCGGTTAAAAAAAAAGCTACAAAAAATTCAGAAATACCTAAATTATATTATAAAATTGACTGACGCTTAGTACCTACGTATCCCATCTGTACGATTAATTTTTGATAATCTATGATTTTCACATAGAAATGGCGGATGCATCAAAATAATATTACTACGTATAGAACGGACACCGCGAACAAAATTTTTGTCCCCATACGTTGAGGCCAATAGACATCAACTCGTTTAGAAACTTGCCGACGCTCATCGTGATTGGTCCTCGGATTTATGTCAAAAAAAAATTGGAAAATGCCGTCATGTTCAATAAAAACTTGTAAAAACCGTTCAACAGTATTAAGTTAACTAATATTAAGTTATGAACAAAAATGTAATGTAGCTTCCTACCTATAAAGCTAATATTATACCTATTTTCTATTAAATTTATCTATTAAGTAAAATAAAATATTGTAATAAAATAATCAGTTGGATGTCCAATAGGCAGAATATAAACAAAGTGTCGCCCCTGCGTAGTAATGTCATATTCTATGACTCGGTTGGGGGCTGGGCCAGGGAGGGGCGCGCCCCTCACGGCCGAACACGGCGCCAAAATTTGAAGGCGCTGTCATTTCTATACATAGTAATATTATTTCGATGGGCGGATGCAATCATGATGCATTAGAAAATAATGAAAAAAAATTGTTTTGGTTGGTTTTACTTAATTTTTTTGTATACTTAGCGATGATAAGTTACGCCGCTATCTTTCTTCCTTACTGTTGAACGGTTTTTACAAGTTTTTATTGAACATGACGGCATTTTCCAATTTTTTTTTTGACATAAATCCGAGGACCAATCACGATGAGCGTCGGCAAGTATCTAAACGAGTTGATGTCTATTGGCCTCAACGTATGGGGACAAAAATTTTGTTCGCGGTGTCCGTTCTATACGTAGTAATATTAATTACTTATTTCGATGGGTGTTACAAAGTTTGGTTTACAGACAATGTGACGTCCTGTGTAAGGACGTAGCAATATATGAGGGTACTGCTACATTAGATATAATAATTAATTCAATCTTAACTTCTTGTTTATTATTACAATATAAATTACATTTCCATTAAATATTAATAATGCTCATTCCAACCTTTCATCAAAAAACTCCTCTAAGTTATAATAACTTTTACAAAAGGAAATCCTTTAAGCATCTTTCGAAAGCATTTGCATGTGAATATCTTATTCTATTAATCACCTCTGCACACCCTCTTCATTAAATTAAATTCATTCATATGAACTTTGTGTAATCCCACTAATCTATCTATCTATATCTATACTTTTAATAAAACTGTAAAAGGGCCAAATCTGTACATTGAAAATAAAAATAAAAAATACCTCCAGGGGTCTTCCTAAAGGTAACAGATGCCGAAAATGTGGTTTTTGAAATTTTTGTCTGTCTGTCTGTTGTCCGTTTTTCACGCAAAAACTACTGAACGAATTTTGATGAAACTTTTTTGTTATATAACTGTTGGTCCTCTGCAACATAAAGGCTATAATTTATTTTGAAGATCGGAATACCTGTGGAACCGTAGCAGCCCAGCTAAACTATAAAAGACACAAATATAGCGCCTTAGGAAAAGTTGATCAGCATGATGAGCATTTTCCAATAACGTAAAAAAATCGAAGATCTGGCACACTTGATGTGGAACCGTAGCAGCCCAGCTAAACTATAAGAGATACAAATATAGCGCCTTAGGAAAAGTTGATCAGCATGATGAGCATTTTCCAATAACGTTAAAAAATCGAAAATCTGGCACACTTGATGTGGAACCGTAGCAGCCCAGGTAAACTATAAAGAGATACAAATATAGCGCCTTAGGAAAAGTTGATTAGCGTGATCTTTTTTTATTGACGTACAAAAATCGAAGATCTGACACACTTGATGTGGAACCGTAGCAGCCCAGCTAAACTATAAGAGATACAAATATAGCGCCTTAGTAAAAGTTGATTACCGTGATGAGAATTTTTTATTGACGTACAAAAATCGAAGATCTGGCACACTTGATGTGGAACCGTAGAAGCCCAGCTAAACTATAATCCATCATACATCCGGTTTCAAATTATACACGCTTTGGAAAAGTCACTGATGAGGCCTCATTCTGTTGACAGCCATGACAGGTCACCAATACATCTTCTTAGGAAAAAAACGTAAATGATCAAAGTGGTAGAGAATTTTATGAGCTTTCATTTCGTCATAGTCCATTTTCCGCTATAACGTACCGTTTTTGAGATATAAGCGAAAAGCCTAAAATTGGAACCCTTGTCACCCTCCCCACTCTCCGGTTCACCTCTTCGCCATGTTCACTTTCTAAGCACCCTAATTAAGTTTGTCAGGCATTGAGGCATTCGTTGACTGGACTACGAAGAAATTTTATAATTAACATAGAGTACTGTGTATAATCATACAATTTTGGTACTTCTATTGAACAATGTAAAAATTCCTTCTTAAACACTTTCATTTGTGGTACAGAAGCTTTTATACTGGACTTACATGCACAGCCGTCTATCTATCTATCATAAAGCATATAATCGGGTGGTCCACGCGAACGAAGCCGCGGGCACAGCTAGTCTACTAATATATGAGAAAGTGAGTTTGTTTATTATTCCTTCACGGCTTGGCTAAGCAGCCGATCATTATAGACCGATAGCGCTGGGCTAAAATGAGGTCATAAGTTTCAAAAACTCTAAAGTTGTTGATTTCTCGCCTGTGGACACGGACGTACCTAAGAACCTTATTATTGCGTTTTGTGTCAGATCTGTCACTTGCATTTTCCGCAATTCGATGGTTTGTGGTTGATTTTACATAATTAAATCAAAACTGACAAAATTAATTTAAAGTTTAAAATAATTATGGTATCATATCTAGGATAGCCTGCGGAGTGTACAAACCCAGTTTGTGTCATCTTCGCCCAGAGCAAAACTGAAATAGGGTCAATATGTAATAACAGTACAAAAAAAAAATTACAATTGGTTGTATAACTATTTCCTATCTCAGATCACTTACTTAAGGCCAATAAATAAATTTGTGCCAAATTAAGACATGCAATGTTAATATTTTCAATTATTTTCCTATTTAAAGCTAGTAACGCTGCAAAAAAATATTACAGTCATTAGAGTTCACATATTTAATATCATAAATGCATGAAAAATCTACATTGTAAATTTGTGTCAATTTCATGCACGTTATAAATTAATAAAACACCAAAACAATACTTTCGGTCGAAACGGGCGTACGCGCGCAGGCGGCGATGGGCGGGGGTATACGCTACGCACGCACACAAGTTCGTTCGGTACCTACGATATCATGATGATGAACAAATCGCACCCTCATTCAATTCGAAAAGGACGTAACCCGAAAAAGTAGATTTTTCAGTAAAAGCTTTATTTTTAATCGTAGAAGAATGATTTTAACATCAAAAAAAGGAGAAAAAATATTGCAATGGTGGTTGTTTTCAAGTCAGTTCAATAGTTTATGGTTTTTTAGAAATAAGAAAATTAAAATATTACACTAGTTATCAAAATGGATTTTAAATATAAAATACTAAGTTTTCGAGTTTGAGCCAAATTTATTTACAAAATAATGTATATTACAAAAAGTATGTTTTATAGTACCAAACAATTTTGCGAGAATAACTAAACTTACTCCATTTTTCCCCTGTGTCAAATTTGTTATTTAGCGCCATATCAGTTACTTACTCCTTTTTTCAATTTAAATATTTGTCAAAAGCACTTATGTAATAGGTAATGATATTGATGTTTTCCATTATATAGGTAATTAAAAATGTGACATCCATATCTCTTATTAATACCAAGGAATTAGTTAAATTTCAAAAGTAAATAAGGAGCAACGAAATGTTCACATGAACTATTTGTTTTTAAACAATAATAATTAATGTCTGTATGGTTACAAATATACTATTTAATAATAACAATACTGAAAAAACAATGTACTTTTGGTAAATATTAACTTTATCTACCTAAAGTTTTCTATATTCATTCAAATCTAGAAAAAAATAATCAGAATAGGTACAAACTTGGTTTGATTCATAATAATAACATAATTATATATTTTTTGTTTTATTTACAAGACTTATTATTTTTTTATTAATAAAAAAACAAAACACTTAATGTAATACAATCACAGAGTACGACAATAACGTACTATTACGTATTATTACGAACAGTCGATCTTTCAGAGCACGTTGGAAGAGACGATAAAAGAATGCCCACCGCCTGACGTCACAGTCAGTACATTGCCCCATAGCCCTTAAACTTCACACGAGAGACCTCTTTAAGAAAGTTCGCCCGCTCTCCAAAAACTTCCTGGGTGATTGAAGATGCTCGCGGTAACCCAATACACGACCTTGAACCCATAGCCGAAAGATGGTGTAGCTACTGCGAAGACCTTTATAAAGAACCTGCTATCAACAATGATACGCCTTTGAATTGGAATCTTCCGAATCAGCAACCAAACCACCCATACTACGTTCTGAAATCAAAGCGGCAATAAACAAATTAAAAAAGAGGAAAGCACAAGATCACATTACGTCAGAAATACTGAAGGCTTTAGGCGACGCGTTCATCGACTTATTGCACAAAATCTGCACCTACACTTGGCGACATGGCGACTGGCCCAAAGACTGGTCAGGCCGACCAAAAAATGCGACAACTATTGCACTATTGCTCTGATCTCTCATGGCAGCAAAATCTTCCTTGCGCCACATACTGAACAATCGCAACCTTACGTTTTTTGGATTGGCAAATGCAGCGAGAACAAGCCGGATTTGTGAAAGAAAAGGATACACGCGAACAAATCCTGAACCTCCAACAACTTATTGACGACCTCCGTGGCGTAATGGTTACCACGCCAGACGGCCACCCAGAAGGTCCCGGGTTCGAATCCCGGTCGGGTCATGATGAAAACCGAACTTTTTCTGATTGGCCTCGGGTCTTGTGTTTATCTATAAATGTATTTGTTATAAAATATAATATCGTTGAGTTAGTATCCCATAACACAAGTTTCAAACTTACTTTGGGGCTAGCTCAATCTGTGTTAATTGTCCCTATATATATATTTATTTATTATTATTGAAAAAGCATAAAAGTTCAACACGCCTAACATTATGTGTTTTGTCGACTACGGTAAGGCCTTCGACTGCGTCAACTGGAAACTTTTGTCGAGAATTCTAACGAAGCTTAGCGTGCGGCCGCATCTAACTGCGCTGCTGCAGAAACTATACTGCAACAAACAGGAAATCATATGAGTCGATAAACTGACGTCACAACCTTTCAGTTTTTAACTTTTAAGAGAGTAAGGCAGGTACTGACTCCCATTTAGTTCAACGTTTATAGTGAATACATTGATAAGGTGTACCTGCAAAAACTGGGAAGGTAGTCACGATTGGTGGCGAGAAGATAACGAACTTACTACGTTACGCCAACGATACCACACTGTTAGCTGCCAACGAAAGCGAGATGATCACCTTACTGAACAGAATGGAACAGGTCAGTGAAGAACTTGGCTTTTCCATAAACAGCAAAAACTAAGATCATAGTGGTACACCGCACGCAGAAGCCAGAGGTCACTGGCGCGCTTAACCAGAAAATAGTTCACAGTTTCACTTACCTGGGCTAAGAATGTTATGTCACAGCTACAAAGAGTTTGAGTAGAAAGAAACATCTCCATAAATACAAAACGCTAGTTGGTGACCACTCCGGTGTTCTCAATTTTCATATATGGTTCCGAGACCTGGACCCCAAGGAAAGCGGATGGAGGAGACTACTGTAAATCCCATGGACGGATCATTGCATCATTACTCAAAGAGCTCAATATATCTACAAGGCTTTCTACCATCTGCCTCCGTAGAATTCTTGAATTCTTCGGCCACATCGCCAGGAAACGTAAAGACGTCCTCAAACGACTTTATTTTCACTAGCAAAGGGACGATAGAAGACCTAGGGGGGCCCGAATGCGTTGGTCTGGCCAAATCCGCACCGCTCTCGACTTTTATGGAGCTATTCACGCCGCCGAAGATAGGAACAGGTGGCGGAACATCATCAGAGAAAAGGTGCTTTCTAGACGTGTTCACCCTTACGTTGCCTCCGTTGGCTCCCCGTGCTCTGTATTCAGTGTTGTGAATCGGTGCAACAAATTATTCTTAGAGGAAAAAAGCGGTAATCGATATTTAAAATTATTTTTTATGAATATAGTGTTTATAAAGTCTAGCATTATAAATGACAAATCGGAATAAGATCATAATATTTATTACATACTGTTTATTTTGTATAGGTATTAAATTTTAACGAAAAGCATCATAATCTTCAGTATGTGCTATTGGTCAATTTATTCTTTGCGTTTTATCACAAATTCCTTTTTCTCGAAAATCACACATTCAGTTTTTTTTTTAAAACAAAGTTTTGCATATAATAATTCATTTAACAAGAAAAATATGAAAAAAAAAATGTATTTTCAGATATGGTAAAATCGGGATTTCGACGTAATACCACTTATGTCTTTATTACCCTGGGGGTGCGAAATATGTGCCTCTTCTACCTATAGAGATAAAAATAATCACCGTTTCCTGTTGGAACAACTGCTACACACAACTAAAGTAGCGGCACGCTATGATGGCCGTTTTGACGTATTACAAAAGTGATGTGAAATGTCAATTTATTCTCGAAGAAAATATAATCAAATCGATAAGTTTTTGTTGCAAGTAGTATGTACATGATTAAAAAGGTTTAATAAAACAAAAATATAAATGTTTACTTAATATATTTGAACGAACTGAATATTGGAATGAAAATGAATATACATACTTTATATGCACACTTTAAATTTCAAAAAACTTATGCCGAGTTGTGTGGTAAATAAGTACACCATATAAAAATAAAGGATAAATGTTCGCGGGACTCTAATAACATAGCTTAGAAATCAATGTAATAAATAAATGTGTCCTAAAATCATACATTCGATAAATGTATGACTAACTGAACGTCACTATTGACAATAAAGAACAGCAATTTGCTCCTTCAAATAATTTGTTAATTAATACGAAACTTCATGAGTGGACAAACGTCAAAACGGTCAACATAGCGTGCCGCTACTATAATTTGCGAATTTTGTTTGCCCCCCCCCCCCCCCCCCGCGCGTCCGCTTTCTTCGCCGCGCTCGCCCTTCGAGCGAAGTTTGGTTATTTTTTAATGAAATAATAAGATTTCGTGCATAAAAACAGCACAAATTATGAATAGTGTTTTGTTACACTACAATAATCTTATAGACGTAACTTTAGTAACTTGCATTTTCTTTTGTGGCTTTTACAGAGTGTTGTAATAAAAAATAAATATCGTGGATGAATTCGACACAAAATATTTTGAATAACAGATATAAGTAATTTGAAACGCTTAACATATATTTAACTTATTGTAATATTTTTTAGAGCTAGTTGGGTGACGTGTTAGGTACTGATTAAATATCAGGATTTTCGTGGACAGAGATGACACAAAATGCTTATGTATATTAGTTAGTACTTCGTTATTATCATGAAAGTAAATTTTTTATCTCTAATTATCTTTTCGTCCAAAACGGATCGAAAAGACAAATACCTAAATTTCTACCTATGCAAGTACCTAGGATGACACAAACTAATGTATTAGGTTGGGTAAATGGCCCGAAAACTATATGCGAAATACAAGCAACTTTAATGTTTTTGAAACATCAGAACCTAGCGCTACAGGTCTATTAAGAAAATTTGTAATATGTCATCGTAAAATTGTTAAAACCGTTAGATTATAAATTAGGTAGGTTAGGTATCAAAAAATCGTCAGCGAAAAATTGTAATTACACTAAGTCGACGAAGCCCCGATGCGCGGGGCTCCAAATTTCTGACTTTGGACCATGTTTGGACTGTTTGGAGTAACAAGGTAAACCTAAACGCTTGGCGAACGTGCCAGTCTATGCCGGTTTGCCAAACATGGTGGACGACGAACTTGTGGTGGCAGCGATCACTTTTGGCATGACTTATTTTTATAAAAAAAAGGAAAGTGAAATTAAACGAAAAAGAAGGAGAGCAGATTGCAGAGCCGGATATCGGGAGGTCGTGGGTTCGAATCCCACCTGGGGGTTGAAATTTTTCTTTCAAAATATGAACGGCTAGTTGCCTAGGAAAAAAGCTCAAAAAAAGTACGTGTCGGGCCATGCACAATGTAGGGTTCCGTATTGGCTACGCATTTCTTGCTTACAGATGAGAACAATGCCATATTCTGTAACATTTGTACGTTTTCGTCAAATAAATTTGACTAATAAAGTTCGTCGGCTATTAGGTACTCGGTAACTAGTAGTGCCTACTTAACCATTATAGTTTTCCTTGTAGGTTCACTATATTATGGACACAGAACACTACGATGCGATTATGGGCTACTACCATGATTTTTTTCAAATTTCTAAACACAAGACTTTCGGAGATAGAGGGGGGGGGGGGGGACCACCGTGCAAAACGAAAATTGATACGTTAAGTAAATAATTCGCAAACGGATCATCGTGACAAAAACGCAAACTATCAAAATGTCACTCACACAGACACAAATGGGTAGGTAGTTTTGTACCACAGAATACTATTTGTACTGCTTATTGGCTGCTTTTGTACGAAGAGTTTTTACAATGTCTTAAGGCGTGTACGCACGCGCGCACGACCAAACACGAACATGGTGAACATCGAACACGAACATCAAACAATTTGTTCGTCAAAAGTGTTCCTGTCGATCCAATTTGGTTGTTCTGTGTGGACGATGTTCGACGACCAAGAACATTGTTAACACGAACATCGAACCAAAAGAGTAAGGCTTGGTAGCCTCTTTTGTTCGACACTATGTTCTTGTTCGGACGTGAGTGGTTGCGCGCGAACACAAGTAGAACTATGTTTGTAGGTGTTCATGTTCGCTTTGCTAATTTACGTCCACACGTGCGAACCATATATTCCGTGTTCGTGTTCGATGTTCACCATGTTCGTGTTCGGTCGTGCGTACACGCCTTTATACACTATACAGCACTTAGCCCGTTCGCACACAAGGCGACGCAAGTCTCCGATACTCGGCGATTTTAGCATCCAACGAGGCGAGTGTACGTACGAACCTCAATGGACTTGTATGGCGGTAGTCGCTTGGATACTAAAATCGCCGAGTATCGGAGACTTGCGTCGCCTTGTGTGCGAACGGGCTTAGGGTACGCGCGCATTGCGGTCCGGTGAGTTGTGGTTGTAGAACGGTGCATTGAAATTTGGCGCGCGCACTACGGCTAAATAACCGCAAGTTTTTACCGCCATTTGTTGTATCACAGCTTTCTACCGACTACGAAACCAGGCTCCAAATTTGCATTTTATTGATATTATCAAGAAAACGGAAACAGAAACAGTATTGGGTTCATCCACTAACGGCATCCAGACAAATTAAGGGTTTTTTCGTTATGAGATACAATGATTTGCGAATGTTTTTGAATGTTGCGGGTCGATTTTGAATTTCCACAATCAATGAATCAATAATATTTATATCGGCGACCGCTTGGTCCGCCGCGTCGTAGTCGGACGGAGCGCTCGACGACAACATCTCCCTTGGCGGTTCGGTTCGGGCGTTGCTGACTGCCGCGTGATGCGGTTGTTGTTACGCCGCAGTGCGCGAAGCTCGATAGTACCGAGCTTTTACCTTTGATTAACACATAGGATACTTTTTATCCCAAAAAGTACGCGATTTCCGTAGGATTTGGTCAAGTCTGATATAGATGGCGCTGCTGCGCATAAAATTAAACGCGGGCATTGCGGGCAGCAGCTAGTGATGGATAAATAAAAATAACATTAATACAACATAGATACCTATTTATTAAAAATACATTAACATCTAATAAAACAAACATACATACTAGGAATGCATCATAAATCATAAGCATTAGGTCAGACACTGATATTGTAGTGAATGATTAAAAATTAAAAACTAACCCTAGGTATATAAATAACATTTATTTCCCATAATATATATTGAAATAATGTACATTACGTCTATAACAAATTAAAATCTTAATCTTGATGTTGTTTATCAATAGGTGGTATCTTGTGCCCATGACATGTTGGTTCCTCAACAAACTTTACTGGTCCTCCTAATTGTATTGTTTCAGGAACATTCAATTCTTCATTTAGTTTCTTAGCTAGGAAGTATATTTCAGCTAAGGCGATGACCAATGCACACATAACTCCTAGAAGTAACCGGAATCCAAAGTCCAAACTGCCAATCATCCATTCAACACCCTTGAATCCAAATAGAAAACCAGCAAATATTGACAGTATAAATTGGCCTATTGCAATGAGTTGACGGTTCACTTGTTTCACTGAAAATAATTGAAAAAATATAAGGACATTATAAATTTAAAAAAATATTAGGATTAGGAAAAATATCAGTCCGTGGCGTATAAAATACTAACATTGATAAGCTATGCTATCTTCAGGAAACCTCATCCTTACGTTGTCAACACCTTTTGTCATTTTTCTATATTCCCTTGCCTCCTGTTGGGCTCGCAATTTAACACACCTCTCTTCCAATATAGGATTTCTTTTCAAAATCTTATTTTGGGGCATTTCAACTTGAACACCTGATAGAAGTTCATGTAGAAATGGTACTTGATTTCCATCAGTTCTCTTTCTTTTGAGATAAGTATAAAGCCAATCTATGTCTGTAGTGGTGAGATAAGGTTCATCATCTCTATTAACAGGGTCTTCATTCACTTTTTCTTCCGAATTAGTTTTAGTTTTAACTTCATCATCAAGCAAATCATTTTCTATATCTTCATTGTTGTCTTTACTTCCATCACTATTTTCATCAGACTCATTGGCTTTTAAAATGTCTTTGACTTTCTTCAAATTTTTAATATCCTGCTTATTCAAATTTATATCAGCTGGGTTTACTGTAACTTCAATATTACTTTTCAGTTTTGAACCTTGACTTTTAACTAAATTTGCAATATTATCAGGAGTATGCCGTTCAGTAATAGTTTTTAGAAACTCTAATAACTCTTCTGACGCATAGATTCGGACATTTGTGTCTACGAGTGAACCCTTAAGATCCATGGTTTATTTATTAGCAATATTCAATTTATGGTTAAGATCAGCATACAAATCCCTCAGTTCCTCTTCTTTTTCTTCAAAAGCGTTGTCAATCCTTTGGCATTTAAAATTCATATCATCAATAAATTGATCCCATTCCTTGCGTCTTTTCTCTTGGTTATGTTTTATTTTTTGTTCATTCACCTGTGAAAAAAATATTGAAAATACAATAAAACTTCTTAAATCTATAAAAGATATTATTCTACAGCTAGGATGGATAGATCATTCCAAACATCTTAAATGTGGGTTGTCAGCACTTTATAATAATAATATTATAAAGCCTTTATTTCAGACAGTACATAATTCATTTACAATTTATTTTGTTTTTAACTTTTAAAACCGTCTGTGTGCCACTTATTGACATAGGCCTCCTCCAACCTTTTCCATTCCTCTCTATCCCTTGCAGTTCTCGTCCATGACAGCACGTTACCGTCACCCAATTGGTCATTGATTTGGTTAAATGACTATCATCCACATACTAAAGCCACATATAGGACAAATAAATCAATATATGCAGGCTAGGCAAATAATTGAAAATAGTTGTTGTAAAATTATAAAATATAATTTGAAAGGATTACCTTTTGAATTTCAAGATACTCTTTCTCTACTTCTTCACACAACTGAAGTGCTTGGTCTAATTTCTCACTCAAAACCGGTAATGTGTTGCCAGTCCTCTTAATTTTATCTACTTGATTGTCTTTGATCTCAGTTAGCTTCTCAAGAATGGAAAATAAGTTTTCCACTTCTCTGTCTCCTCGCTTTTCCTAAAAGAAATTGTAGAATTAACTTAATCTGAACAACTAGAAATCTCATTATATTAATCTAGGTTTTAAGCTACCTCTGTCCCTTTCAAGCAAATCTGTCAAGCCAAGTAAACAGTATTCACACATTAATTTAATACCTACTAACTCTCATAATTAACACTAGTGGAATTTTCGCTGGCTATCATGACAAACTTTTCGTCTCTTGAAAATCTTTTGTTGATGTAGTTTACAACCTTCACTTCTCAAGTTCATATAGGTTTTTGCTTTTAGAAAACATTGAAGGTAGTGGATTAAAAAAAGATTTTATTCCAAAACATACATACCTCAAACTCTTTTACCATAAACTTTATTTCACCATTCAAAAATGGTCGGTGGTCAAACAATCTCAACCAAACTTCGCCGATTTCTGAAAAAGTAATCACATAATGTTTGAAAAAATCTTGACTTTACACAATGTAGTTACAATCATACATTGTTTTATCCGCCTGATAACAGAAATGGGTGGATATGGTATAACTTGACGCTTTTAATTTAAAAGAAAGTGTGGATAAAAAAGTCTAAAAGTACTTACTATGTACATACCTACTACAATAGAAAATTATAGGTAATTCTTCGAGTCAAGTCTGAGATATGCAAGGAGAAAATATTAAAAAAAAATTGCTGAATAACTAACGAATGTTATAATACGATGTAATTAACTAATATAATATTTGATAAAACTTGTGTTTATTTACATAAACAGCGTTCGACTTACTCGAAAAATATGTAAAATAAAAGTTTTATTAGAATCGGGACACATACCTCGTGACAATTCCGTCATTGTCAATATACGCAATGCTGCCAGCGGCAATATTTAAAATAGTGCGAAACAAAAAAAAGGTATAGTTGAACCAGTACCAAAATGTTAGTTCGTTACATTTTTGTCGGACTCACGCTTTTTATGTATGATGTTATGGTGATCCGTTTCGGTCCGCGCGGGAAATTAAATTTTTGGGGGTTTTTCACAAATTGCATCTCAATCATTGATAGAATTTTTGTGAAAATTGATTTTACGACAACAAATATAAAATATCTACTGAATATTATCATATGAAATGAAATGAAATGAAATCGTTTATTTCAGAAATTAGACCTTCACAGGCACTTTTTCTTGTCATTTACAATTTGTATATATGTATAAAGAGAATATACTACGTTATATACTACCACCATTTCGGACACAAGCAAAATGGCCACCGGTAAAAGAAATGGCGAAAGAAACCCGGTTACGGCCTTTTTTGTCATTTAGCAATTTTTTTTTCCTTTCACTCTTTTGTTACAATGTATAAGTACATTTATAAGAATAAATAAAATACAGATCCAGGTACATACAGAAATCAAGCTAAAAACGCGGGATGTCGATCCAAATAGCGCTATGGTCAAATCCTAAATATGTCGAATATGTAGATGTTAATAAAGCGAGCAGACCAGTCCCCCAAGATGACAACCACAACTGAGAGTCGGCCCGCCAGCCTCCATCACTGAGCTCACCATCAACAATATTATGAACAATATTGGAGGGAACACAGCGACCCGACTCCCGATGCGACCGTAATCCCGGAAGAGCCCATTCACAAAAACAACCCCGTCAAAAAGAATTAAAAGTACTACAATGAAAATGCAGCACTATTAAGATGACACCACGACGTGTGTCCATTGATATTATGAGAAAAAATATGATAACGAACATTTATTATTTATGGAGTTTATCGAACATTGACTGGCTTTTAATGACAAGTTTGAGCATTTCATTTTCGCATAGGGGCCATGGAGACTTTTCATTTAAATACTCATTAATAGTGAAATAGGCTTTACTGATTGATGATGCCATTGTAGTTTACTGTCAAGTACAATGCCCAGAAAAGTAGTCGTTTCAACCATTTCTAACTTTTCATCGTTAATAACGACTGATGACTGACTAATAGCTTGGGTTGCATTCGGGAGTGTAAAGGCTATGCATTTGGTTTTATTGGCGTTCAGTACCAGATTATTTACAGTGAACCATTGTAGTAGAAGAGACAGCGTCTTGTTAATGTTATCGACATTACTACTTTAAAAATCAAAGAAGTGTCGTCTGCAAATAAAATAGTGTCGCATAAATTATGAGTTACATAAGGCAAGTCATTAATATAGACTAAAAAGAGAAAAGGGCCCAGAATTGAGCCCTGGGGAACGCCTATACTAGTAGGACAGCCTTTTTTTTTTTTTTTTTTTTTTTTTTTTTTTTTTTTTTTTTTATTATAGTGAGAGAAATGCATTACTGCATGCCCCGCCGCCGCGGCAGGGGTATGTCGGGCTCCCCCTCTAAGCTACTTAGGGTATACCGACTAAAACTCTCACTCACTGCCACCTTATCCGCCTAGATGGGCGGGGCCACGGGAACTAAGATACTTCCGTGACCCCGCCGGCGGTTGTCCGAAGACCCGTCCTCTTGGGCTCGGCACTATTGGCGACGCGCACAGTTGGAATTGGCGCGCCGCACCGCTCGGGGACTTCCGATCCGATGGGCGACGGTTTCCCCAGACCGCCGCCCGGAAGCCCCCGTTAAGGTGGCAGTCGCCGGGCATGGGCCAAACGCCTGCCGTCCGGTCTTTTTCGGCGGAGCGGGGGGGCTGCTGGATCCGCTTCCCTCACCCGCTCCGCTGCCTCCTTCTGCGTCAGTACTTCGTCGCAGAAGGAGGCTACCGCGTCCCACGACCTCTCGCTCTCGGCCATCTGTTTGACAACAGCCGGGAGCGAGAGGTCGTCGACAACAACAGCCACGAGTGCGGCGCGAGGCGCAGCCCACTCGGGACACTCTTCTAGTGTGTGCTGCGCCGTATCTTCCGCGCAGCCGCACTCGTGACACTCCGCCGTGTTTTCTCTCCTCGCCACGTTGTGCAGGTACCAGCCGAAACACCCATGGCCGGATAACACCTGCACAACGTGGTACGACAGCGCACCGTGGCGCCTCCCTAACCAATTGCTCAACACCGGCTGGATAGCGTCCACGGTGCGCTGACGTGGCGCTCCAGCTCTCCGGTCCGTCTCCTCCAGCCTTGCCGCCCATTCCCGGATAAGGGACCTTTGGGCACTCTCTCTCCAGCGTAGGACCCCATCCGGGAACGGGTTTCCGCCCTCTCGCAATTCGACGGTCATCTTGTAGGCCGCCGCCAGCACCACTGCCTCTAGTTCCCACGGCGGACTCGCCGCTATCACGCACGCCGCCTCGCACGAGATGGTGCGGTATCCCCTCACCGCTCTGACCGCCATGGCCCGCTGCGGTCGTCGCAGCAGGGCCGTGTTGCGTGTGGTCAGAGCGTCGGCCCACACGGGAGCTCCGTAGAGGGCCATAGACCGCACCACCCCTACATATAGGCGCCGGCAGGCAACACTCGGTCCACCGACATTAGGGAGCAGGCTGCCCAGCGCGGCTGCGGCCCCCATCAGACGCGGCACAAGTCGCCGGAAGTGTTCGGCGAATGTCCACCGACCGTCGAGTACAATGCCAAGGTATTTGATACTCGGCTCGACGACGATGGACACACCCCCGACGACTATGTGCGCTCCCGGAGGTGGCTTGTTCCGGCGCCTATAAAAGCACAGGGCCTCGGTCTTGTGCAAGGCCACCTCCAGGCCCAACCGCCGAATTCGCGCCACAACTTGCGCCACTCCGGCCGTAGCCAGCACGGCCGCATCGCGGTGGGTCTTGCCGCGGGACGTCACGAGAGTATCGTCGGCGTAACACAAAACGCCGACACCTCTCAAGTTGGCGCCCCGCAGCACCCAATCGTACCCGATGTTCCACAGGAGTGGACCCAAAACCGACCCCTGCGGAACACCGCACGTGACCGCTCTGCGGCCGTACCCGCTAGTGACCGGGTACACCACCTCTCGCGCGCTCAAATATTGCGCGACAAACTCCGACAAATAGCGTGGCACCCTGTGGTGCGCGAGCGCTGACCGGATTACCTCCCAGGGGAGCGTGTTGAAGGCATTGGCGATATCTAAAGATACCGCCAACACGACCTCACCCCGGGAGGTGGCCTCATCCGTGAGGGTCCGCAACCGCGCGACCGCGTCCATCGTGGACCGGCCGCGGCGGAAGCCGAACTGCTGGTCGCTCAAGTCTGGGCCTACCTCCTCCAAGTGCTGGATGAGGCGAGCCGCGACTACTCTTTCTAACAGCTTACTCGCCTCATCCAACAAAACGATGGGGCGGTAGGCCGACGGCACATCAGCTGGCCGGCCGTCCTTTTGTAGCAGGACCAGCTTGCCGGACTTCCACCGCAGCGGCACACAACGACGGACGAGACACGCGGTGAGCAGGTTCCTCAACCGCGGTCCGAGGCCTTCCTCGTCAAGGGCCAGCGCAGCGCCCACACACGGCCCGGGATACCGTCGGGGCCCGGGGCGGCGTTGCGCGCAGACATTCGCGCCACCGCCGCCCGGAGCTCCCTTTCGGTCACCGGGGGCACCACGCTATTTCTGTCCTCTTCCTCCTCCTCCTCAGGCGCCGCAGGCGGCGGCGCCATGGCCGGAGGCGTGAACGCGCCACGCTCCGGGAACAGTGATGTGATAACACTTTCCCGGAGGGCTGGCTGGAGGCTCTCCGTTAAGGGGGGGGCATAGGGGCGCAACTTGGCGCGCACCTGCCTGTATGGCCTCACCCACGGATCTCGGTTCAAGTCCTCCAGCAATTGGTTCCACGCCTCCGACTTCGCCTCGCGGATGGCCACCTGAAGCGCCTTTTTGCCCTGCCTGTAGGACTCGTACAGGCGGGCCTCCTCATCCTCCTCGCGATTCGCTCGGCGGCGATACCGGGTGTACCGGCGGCGGGCTGCAACGCACGCCCGACGCAGCTGGGCGATCTCTTCGCTCCACCAGTACACCCGGCGTCTGGAGCGACGCGGCCCTACGCGGGGCATGGAAGCGTCACATACGCTCGTCATGGCCGCGCAGAGTCGCGCCGCTTCCTCCTCAACGTCGGTGCTCGCTGGATCTCTGGGGCCGCGCTGCCAGCTATGGACCAGCACGGCCAACTCCAGCTGCTCCTTATCCAGCTTGGTCAGTGCCCAACGGGGGCCGCCCCCCACCGGGGACCGGCCTGGGCCGACATCGGTCGCTGGGACCGTGGAGACGTCGAACCTGATGTAGAGATGGTCCGACAACGTCTCCACGTCCTCCAGGACTCGCCAGCCCTGAACACGGCGTGCGAGCGCGGGTGTTGCGAACGTAACGTCCACAATGGACCCTCCCCGCTGCCGCACGCACGTGTTCGTCGACCCCCGGTTGAGGACAACCATTCCGCTGATCACCGACCAATCCAGCAGCTCCCCGCCGCGAGCGTCGGTCGCCGGACAGCCCCAAGCCGTGGATTTGGCGTTGAGGTCGCCGGCGACAAGCACCGGGCGCGGAGCGCTCTGGAGCACCGCCGTCGAGAGCTCGCCGAGGAACGCCTCGAACTCGGCCAGGACTCTGTTGGGGGAAAAATAGACGCCGATCAGAACGACGTCCCCCAACAGAGCCGCAACCCAGCCGTCTCCTCGCCTCACCCCCTGCAGAGGCGGGGCGCCTACGGTCGTGTTGGTGATGATGGCTACCAAGCCCAAATTGTCCCCCACCCAAGATGTTCTGGGGGGGACGTAGTAGGGCTCGGCCGCCACTGCCGCGTGGATGTCCCACTGCGCCATGGACTGCAATAGCAGATCCTGTGCAGCGGCGCAGTGGTTCAAATTCGCTTGGCAGAGGCGAAAGGCCACCACCATAATTTATCCCACGACCATAGGCTCTAGCACGGCCCCAGGCCCCTCAGGGGGCGACGGCCGATCCGCGGGACCTGCCCGCTTTTGTGCGCCAGCCCTGGCTGGCCTGCGCGCTTTTGGGGCGGAGCAGGTCTTGGCCCCCACCGCGTGCCCCGCCGGCTTCTTCGCCGCCTCGCAGAGCGGGCAGTGCGGGTTCGCAGTGCATCCACTCGATCTATGTCCGGCGACACCGCAGCGGAAGCAGCAATCGCTGCGGTCTATCGGCGCCGTGCACTGCGCCCTCACGTGCCCGCTCTGCAGGCAGCGGTAACACCGCGTGGGCCGGGGCTCCAGCAGCTGTGTGCGCGCCGCTACCCAGCCGATGAGCAGACGCTGCTTGGCCACCAGCTTGGCCGCCTCAACCGGGCAGCTCACCCAGGCCGAACTGAGGCCGGCGACGTCCGGCCGAATTTCGCCGACCCTGACCGACTGTTCTGGGCAACCGCCGGTCTTGGCGACTGCAGCCCGGACGTCCTCCTTGGTCACCGTCTCATCCAGACCGGAGACTCGCAACTCCAGGCATTTAGTGGGCCGGGCCACGCGCACATCTTCCTCTCTAAGGCACCCGCAAAGCCGCTCCGCAAGCGTGTCAGCCTTCGCCGCATTTGCATCACCGGACACCTCCAGAAGATAGGCTCCGGTGGCGGCGCGTCTTATATTGACGCCCCCCTCAATGCCCAGAGCGGCGAGCTCGATTTTGCCCTTGGCGTGGGCCACGACGTCGCGGTAGGTGACCCCGCGCAGCTGCGCCTCAGGCAGCACGGTCAAAACTACCGCTGCCGTTTGAGGTGGGCGCAGCCGGCGGGGCCGCCTCCTATTGCGCTTCTTTTTCCTCTTCTCGGGCTGCGGGGCGGCTGCGGCTTTTTGGCGCGCGGCTGCTCGTGCCGCGGCCCTCTTCTTCCTGTTTTGCGCCGGCGTCCAGTCCGCGTCATTTACGTCACTGTCATCGTCGTGACGACTCGGACCGGGGGCCGTAGCGCTCGGGGCCGCACTTTGTGCTTGGGCTGCCCTTTGAGTCGGAGCTGCTGCCACAGAGCTCTTGCCCTTCCCCTTTCCCTTGCCCTTTCCCTGGGCAGGTTGGGGAGTCGGATCCACCTGCATTCGGGGCGGACTTTTCTCTCTAATTGGGCTCGCTTCCCTCACCCTGCTGGGGCCCGCAACGGCCGCGGCGTAAGAGGCCTTCCTGGCGTTGGCCCTATCAGCGGCCAGAGGCGGGCGCAAACGTGGCTCCGGCGGGAGGCGCTCTTTTATTGGAGCCAGCTTAGCCTCCACCATATTGCCAACCATGAGCACCACCGCCCGCAGTTGCTCATCGGACAGCCCTGTTGTGCCCACATCCTGCGCCTTCTGCGCCGCTTTCGGGCTGGCCTCTTGGCGAGCCCTGAATTCCTCAAACTCTCGGCGGAGCTGGTCCATGTCGTTTCGGAGGCGGCTGTTTTCAGCCTCCAGCCTTATGTTCTCCGCAGTGGCGGACCTCCTTTGAAGCAGTGCGGTCGCCTCCCTTATACCGGCAACCGACTGCTTCAGGGACCTCTGGAACGTGCCCTTGAGGTTAGAGGACCTCGCCGCCACGTGGAGGATGGTTTCCAGGTTTTCCTGGACGACATCGCACAGCGCCGCTCGGGTTTTGCCCTCAGCCTCACCCTCCGAGGCCGTCGCCTGGTCGTCACCGCTATTCACCGCCGACTTCTTGCGGGCGCGTGGGCACTGTTCGGCCATCTCCTTCTCGGCCTGCAGTTCCATCGCCTCGCGCATGGCGGCGTTTAACTGCTCCTGCGCCTTCCTTCTCCCCACAAACTCACCAGTGGTGGGGGGGCGGCCACGACCTCTCTTTTCCCGGGGAGGGAGCGGTGCCGTCGGCGGGGCAACACTAGCCTCGCTCGCCGTCGACTCCGCTCCGGAGTCCTCTCCGTCTTGCGCCAGCTTCCGCTTCTTGATGCGGCTCGTGAGCGGGCGCGCTCCAGCCGACCTGACCGACAGCATGCTTGCCGCCGAGTCAGAGTCCGAGAGCGTCGGCCCAAGTTTCGGGCGACTGCTCTCCGCACCACTTACTTGTGTCCCTTCCAGCCGGTGTAATAGCACCACCGGCGAGCGACATACTTCCCTTCTGCTCTCCTCTCCAACCTCTGCAACTTCCGCACTCTCATCCACCTCCAAACCGTCAAATTTGTTTTTTATTTTAATTATTGGACACTGCATTGTTGATACTAGTAGGACAGCCTGCAGAGGTCGCTTCATTTACTCTCACTTTCTGAATTCTGGCGTTAAGGTAGGAGGACATGACACTGATTGAATAACTGTCCAAGCCATAGAATTTTAACTTCTTAACTAAGGTCTTGTGATCAACGCAGTCAAAAGCCTTGGAAAGATCGCAGAAAACACCAACAGCGTTCATGCTTTCCTCCCAAGCTTCCACGATAACTTTAAATAACATGGCAGCTGCATCCGTTGTGGATTTACCTTTAGTGAAACCATACTGACGCGGGTGAAGCAACCGATTATTTTGAAAATAGGGTAGTAGTTGGTCAAGTATTATTTTTTCAAAAATTTTACTGAGGGCTGGCAAAATAGATATTGGCCTAAAATTATTAGGATCCTTACAACACCCTTTCTTGAAAAGTGGTATGATTTTACTAACTTTCATTAAATCAGGAAAAATGCCAGCTGAAATACATTCATTGAAAATTAAAGCCAAATGTGGTGCTATGATATCTATAATATTACTTAAGATAGCTACAGATATTCCCCATATATCCTCTGACTTTTTGATGTTCAGAGATTTAAAAGTTTTGAGAATTGTATCAGCATTTATAAAATTAAACGAAAAACTTGTTGTAGGCTCGGGAACGTTCGACCTAAGAATTTCATCCGCAAGTGTGTGGGAAGAGTTCAAGAATTTAGTCGTTTGTATAGGAATATCTGCAAAAAAGTCCTGAAAAGCATCAGCTACCTCATCATCAGCGGAAACAATATGGTTATTTATAAGGAGCGAGTACTTATTAGTGCTCCGCTTTGACTTGCCGGTTTCGTTGTTAATAATATTCCACGTAGTTTTTGTTTTGTTAGTGGAGTTTTTGATCTTTTTACTTAAATGAAGCGCCTTAGCGGCCGTGCACACTAGTTTAAATGTTTTAGAATAATCCTTCACATATTTATCAAATTGTGGACTAGGATTATATTGACGCTGATCGTATAAATCATAAAGATTTCTTCTACTAATATATATACCCGTCGTTGCCCAGTCACAAAATTTCATTTTATCGCGAATTATAACTTTTTTAATTGGGAATGTATCATTAAATTCCCTACTGATAAGATCGAATAAATTTTTAAATAAATGGTTAGGATCATTTGAAGTTACCGAAGGAATATCAGTTTTTTCTTTAACGTTACTTCTGAACTTATCTTTGCGTGATTGAGAAATTATTCTAAAAGATCCAATCTTATTTTCAGTAATACATTTGTCAAATAAAGAGATTTGTTGACCACAATGGTCCGATCCCAAACAGTTTATTATTTTCTCACCAGTGACTGCACAGTTACAAAAGATGTTATCAAGACAGGTGGCAGAAGTGGGCGATATTCTAGTTGGCTCAAGGAATACATTTTTCAAATTAAATGATTTAAACAAGTTTAAGAGCCTCATGCTGTTCGTTGACGAAACCAAAATATCTACATTAAAGTCACCACATACCACTACAGGTTTGCTAACCTTAGTAGCACGCTTTAAAGCCTCTTCCATGCAATTTTCAAATTCATCATAATTCGCAGATGGCGGTCGATATACACATATAATTATATATTCAGCAAGATCGACACATGATATTTCAATAATGCGCTCAATAGAAAGAGAGGCAATATCTTTACGTTCCTTATATGAAATATTATTTTTTAGTAAAATGCAAGATCCTCCGTGTATAGCCCTTTTCCTGATGAACGCACTAGCTAGAACGTGATTGCTCATATTAATTAATTGAATTTTATTAAGCCAATGCTCAGTGACGCATAGAATATCTATATAATTTGATTCTAAAAACAATTCTATTTCTAGTTGTTTGCTATATAAATTATAAATATTGGCTCTTCTCATCATGAATGTGCATAATGCACGTTTATAGGGAAAAAGATGCATCGTGGACACTCATAATAGGAAGAGCTAATATTTATAATTTATTTGTTATTTAGTCAGTAGATATATTGTATTTGTTGTCGTCAAATCAATTTTTACGAAAATTCTATCAATGATTGAGATGCAATTTGTAAAAAACCCCAAAAAATTTGAATTTCCCGCGCTGACCGAAACGGATCTCCTTAAGTGAATTCGCGTGAATTATTTTGCAGTAATACTATTAAGCCCGGTTTACATTTCGAGAAGTAACAAGTGACAAATGAGAAGTGAAACCACTGACAAGACTGTTTTTGCGTGTGAACGGGTACGTGACGGGTACTGACAAGTGACAACTGACAAGTGATAAATGAAAAGTGAGAACTGACAAGTGAATAGAAGCTGGTTCTATTTCCTGACAAGTAACTCTGCCCCGCGCTACCTGCGCCTGCCCCTCACTCGCCCACCGCGCCCCGCGCCCTCCCGCTCTCGCCCTTCTCGCGCTTTGTTTTTGGTAAATTAGGAGCGGAAATTGTTTTTGGAAAAAATTCTCAATTATTTTTGGATATGTCTAATGTCTTAATAAAAAAAAAGATTTTGGAAATTCAAAATATGAGAATATTCCTTGATTGCTAGAAATGAAGACCTCTATCGAAAACAACGTGAACTAAACGTACTTGAAGTTGCTAAGGGCCCCACAGACTAACAGTTCGCCTGCAGTCCCTGGTCGCATCCGGCGGCCTGCCGTCCGAGGTCTGCATAGTCTGTGGGGCCCTACGATTATTGCCTGCCGGCAATGGTCGGATACCGGCTCGGGATCCACACACTAGCAGGCCGTAGTCGTCAGTTCACCGCAAGGGCGTCGCGAAAAATTATTGGAAAGTCGAAAATCATAAAACTGACGGCGATCGCCTGACGAGAGATGACGGTCGAAAGGCCGCCGGCCGGCTACCTGTTAGTGTGTGTTGATTTAGCCGTGAGGTCGTGGACGGTCCGGCCCATATCTGTCGACTTTGGCCGATCCGGCCGATATCGCGAAGCGGCCACACACTATCAGTCCGTATCGTTCGTCAGGTCGAAATCTGAAACGGAACTGTAAGTGTGTGGCGTATTGCGATGAACTGACAGGCTAATACCTTCCGGCGGACTGTTAGTCTGTGGGGCCCTTTAGAATAGCATTCTACTTGTCAGATGTGTAAACCATGGATGTAGTAATCAAATAGGATTGAGTACTCGGAATCAAAAAACGGGCCCACGTGAGACAACGAGAACAGAGGAGGTGTTTGTCGTTTTCCCACAGGGTGTCTATATATAAAAACTTATGGGATATTAAATAAATACATAGTCGATTGCCCTACTAACCATTGTACGAAACCAGCTACCTTTTTTTTTGTTTTTTTAAATTCTCTATTTAATTAGGGGATTTGGTACGCACATGCGACCATGCCAACCCCATCGTGACCTTCAGACAATTTCTTCATAAACAAATATCGGAAAACTTATATATCAGTATTGCTTTAGATGACAAAGGATCCGATAATATGGATTGTAATACTCCTATGTCCAACAGTTTAAATTATTAAATAGTATCTCTCTTTGTTCCTCGTACCTGGTACATTCCACGAGTAAATAAAGGGTAAACGTCATCTACTACCCCACAAGATCACAATTGGGTGAGTTTACTCTTTTCATGAGGTAACCAAATTTGTTTCTTGACACATCGATAATTTGATTTTCGTTGAGTCAAAGTGTTACACATCTTCGTGTGTCTCAACAAGAACAAAGGCTTACTTTTACAATAAAATAGGTACCTGGTCTGGTTATATAATAGCATAGACTTAGTATATACTAGCGTAAGTATATACTAAGTCTATGTATAATTGCAATGATACAACCACGGGATAAATAAATAAAAACCATTATTTTAAAAACATTTTTATTTTGTTATCATCCTAAATTATTAATCTTAATTAGGTCGCCACCGCTGTCGTAAAAGTTATTCGTCGTTCTTCATTTTTTGAAATATTAAAACAATAGTCGTAAATATAAAATTATTAAAGCTAATTTTTGGCCACCCTCATTACATATTTAGTTTCTATTTTGCACTATTTTTTTCGTATATTTCATTAAACATACGAAATAAATACCACATAACCACTTCCAAGCCCCGCGCTGGCCCTCACAGCGTAGGGGAGCGTCCCCAAGGTGGCGGATAGGGGAATGGTCGGTAGTACAGCCTAGCTACACTAACCGGCTAAGTCCGATGAACTCGCTGACCAACGACGGGTGTGGTCCTCCAGCGTTTCGGGGGTTGTGTGGCGGGTTGACACCTCGCCCAAGTAAAACCAATGTTGCTAGTGAAGCGTATCCCGTTAGCGCTTCACTAGCTTGCACAACATTGTCACTAAAAAAAAAACACTTCACTTCTCACTTGTCAGTTGTTTCAGTTCTCATTTGTCACTTCTCACTTGTTACTTCTCAAAATGTAAACCGGGCTTGATTTTCGCAGCATGGAGATTGTAATGTATGTACCTATTGAATAGATTGAAAATGGTTTGAAGTGTAGGAACAAAAGTATAAAAATATAGTCAAAGTGAAAATAAAAGTTCTACACCGGCAACACAGTTTCACAGAATGTTGCTAGTTACAAAAATGAATTAAACAAAAACTGTACTTTATTACACAACATTGATTAACTAGCATGGATGTTCCGTGACTCATCTCACATCACTCAAGTACTAGCATAAAATAATCTAGCCTCATGTAAACAGAACTAGCATGTTCCAAGCCAGGTCAGTAAGCCCGAACAGTTTAGTAGAGATCTAGCTTGCTATCCTAGTTTGAAAAACTTGCCTCGTGTAACCCGGGCATCAGAGAACTCAATGTTAATACTAGTTGAACATTATTAAATTAATCTTATTATTTCTTTATTTTTCCTGTGCCGTGTGTCATGATTTGGTCATTCATGATTGATTTTCTTTCCAAAAATCGGACATTTCATTATTAGTTGGTGATAGCCTTTATGAAAGAATCATTCAATCTTATTTCCGTTTGAAAATAAAACCATTCATTCGATCATTCATTCGTTGACAAGATTCATTTCATTCAATCAATTCAGTAATTTCATTTGTCGCGGAAGGTATGGGCGGGTTTGAGTTAGCGATTTAGATGCGCTATTGTTATTATTTGCGCACAAGTGTTTTGAACGTAATAATGTGCTGGTTTACTGTTTTGCCGTTCGTTTACTGTATTTAGTGATATTATAAACGAATGTGCTGGGATTTTTACTTTAGTGCACCGTAGTGAGTGATTGTGATCATAATGCCGGGTCTTATAGGTATTGGTGAATTTATTGAGGAAACTCGAGACGACTACAGTTCGCCGACTACGTCTACGTTTGTTTCGCGTATGCCACAATGCCGGCAGACCATCATCGCTTTGGAAGAGGTAATAACTTTAATTTATTGATAAAAACGACTCTCACCAACTTGTGCGATAACATATCACCCATCCGTGTGCAAAACTATTGTTTGTGTTTTAGAATATATTATTTTATTTTATGCACACCAGTTGGTTTTTATTATTTTAATAATCGATGTACACTATTTTATCCTAATATAAAATCTATAATTAAAGCTACTTTAGATAAATTAGATAAAAAATATGGTAAACATTCTTTGGAAATTATTAACGTTAGAGTCAGACTCGCCCTCACTGGGCAGGTGACGATATTTGGTCTTGGAGATGGTACAAATTGTGAATTGCTCAAAATCATATCAGTATAGCATTCTATAGTAAGATCATATTATTATCAAAATAAGGAAGAAGAAAATGGGTTTTACACTGGCTGAGAGATGGTTGATTCAGCTTTTTTCACCATTTAAAAATATTGGTCTATCTATTTTAATTAATTTCTTAGTGGATTATTAATTTTAATAGTTGTTCTAATGATTGAATAGTTGTCTAATTAATCACTGTATTATTTTTTGTTTTCGTTTTTAGTTATAACTACCTACTCCACTGCAATTATTGATTTGATGATTTGGTTATTATTGGTCTTTTTTTGTAAAATGGTTAAATTAGTTTTATTTTAATGGGGCACTTAACATTATATTTCATTTATTGACTAGTAATACACCAAATTCATCATCATCATCTCAGCCAAGAAGTCCACTGCTGGATATGGGCGTCCCCCAAATGATTTCTACATAAAATTACACTATAATGTTTACATACATAAAATTCTATTACTAATAGGTACTATAAAATATCACAAATGTCCAGTTATTAAAAACCTCACACTTAATTAGATAGAACCACAATAAGTAGTTGTGAACTAGTTTAATTATGTAAATGGAACCTTGGTAAATTATGTCGATTAAAATATTTAGTTTACGCTGCTAAACTCATTGAATTTTTTAAATTATGTATGTAATCAACTAAAGAAAAGGTTAAAAATCTTTTTTTATTTTTGTTTTTTTTTATCTAGTTTCATTTCACCAGTTTTTACTTTTTTAAATTGAATTGAATTTTTCTTCCTTAATTTCACAATGACAGATTTCTTTATGGTATCATTAAGCTTAAAAAAAATAAGAATTATAGTTACTCTAGCCACATACAAGCCCAGGACACTTGGAGAAGAAGTAACTACAATAGTTGAAATCACCTGGAAAGCATTATCATCATCTTTAGAATGTATTTCCATAACTCAGTGTTATAATGAAATATCCCAACTTAATACATTCTGAAGACAGAGATCATTATAATCTTACTCATTCTGTTACTAGAACAACTGTAGTTATTACTTATTAGGCAAAGCAGATCATTTGTATAAAACACACCAGAAAGCATTGAACATGCTCTACTCTGACTGGTGTGCCTGCAGAGCTAAAGACCAGATCATGCAATCACATGTTGCTCCATATGACCTACTGCCACCAGCTTTATAGCAGCTCTAAGTAATTCCATCAACACTGTAAATGGTGAAGATGGAAAGTTTCCATGCAAATCTTGTACACACCAGCAGCTACAGCATTACTTATTTGAACAGTTGTTGATGTTAAGTTGTTTAACTGTTATGTTTGACATGGCACTATGTTCAAAGTTGAACAAACTTTGCACTAATCTGCATGGTTTGGCAAAGTTCTGTGTTCAAATATTTGAACTAATATAATATTGTGTATATATACGCGTATAAGGATTCACGACAAATAAGTACGTCCTTAATGGACACACACAGCATCATATTTGTTGACTGGTACCCATAATACAAGGAGGTCAAATCTAGCTTACTTTTGGTCCAAGCACTGTGTGAATAGTATAGAATTTGTAATAGTGTGATAAGTAAATATTTTATTGTAATAATATACAGATATCAAATCCAATAGGTCGACTGGATTCGTGTGGGCGCGATCGGCCTTGGATACGCCCCCAATGCGAAACATAAAATGTATTGTAGAATAATAATCTCGTTCCTAGGGCTTAAACCGCACTTAGTATTTTAGGTTTTACGACACGCAACGTAGACCTTCTATAAACTTTACACGTGAAATTTCTCCTCTATTTTTCAACTCCATTGCCCAAAAGTTAGCTAATTTTTATGATAAATTGTTAAGGGAAAACAAAGTCATCGCCTGTTATATCGTCAAAGACCACTCGATTAGGTACCTGAAAATAATTCTTGCTAAGAAATTTTGTAAAAGGAGAGAGTCTGATTTAATTAACTGTCAGAAAAATGCTATTTTATACAAAGAATATTGTGCACAAATTAAAGATTGCGTGCTTTTACTTTTAAGATAATGTAACGCTAAAAAGGATATTTTTCAAATTCTCTTGTGTAAAAAAAAATAAAGGACCGCTAGAATGAATTCTAACGTGGCAGGGTTAATACCGCTTGCGACCGCAAGTCAAACTGTAAAGGTAAAGGGCAAACAAGGCGTGTAGGGTACCATAAATCACAATACTTTGATATTCATTGGGCAAACTAATCATAAAAGGCGTTCCGTGCTTGCACGCGACTTTTCACGGTCACGGCCAAACCGAAGCTCTAATAATTTCAATAAATCTGCGGTTTCAACTTTCATTCGACTTTTATCGTTTTATAAGTATCGATAAATTTTCATTCGATTTCTACTTGAATTCATTTGAGTGATTTGATATAATCGAGTTAGGTTCAAGACGATATCATATCGAATTTAATATCAAATGATATTAAAGATTGACTGAGGCCTAAAAGAAAAGTAACCAACTAAAAATAACTATTTTATATTATTTTGTCTTCCTCCTCGTCCTCAAAATGACGTTAAACTGCCGTACATACTCTTTTGGAAGAGATGTGATGGTCAAATCGGGGTTCACTTGACTGCACTAGTCACAAGAGGCTTGAATGGGACAATTGTTGCAAGGGCACTATACCAACTTAGGGTGGCGTAGGAAGAGTATTTCAAAAACCAACAACGGCATCCACGAGCCTTGTAGTTTGCCTACTGCTCATCCACCAAATTGGCCAAACGTATTTTCACGTCCTTCATCTTTACATAGTATAAAATGAAGTCGCACCGCACTGTCTGTCTTCCCCTATGTATGCTTAAATCTTTAAAACTACGCAACGGATTTTGATGTGGTTTTAATAGATAGAGTGATTCAAAAGGAAAGTTTATATGTAGGTATGATACATTCCGAAATTCCTGCGACAAAGCGGGATACATGCAGACGAAGTTGCGCGGGTTTCACTAGTCCATTAATATAAGAACTCATAGAATGATATGAGAGGCTTTTGTCCAGCAGTGGGACAGTTTAGAGCAATAGCGCACTAGCGGCTAGGCCGCAGCGGCCAGGTCGCGGCGGCCATCGAGATTGATACATTAGTATGATATCGCCATAGAGCACGCGCACCGGCCGCAGCGGCCAGCGAGATCGAAGCGACGCATTTGCGGCCCGTGTTCAGTCGCTGGCCGCTGCGGCCACTGAGATCAATTGCATTGTAGTTAAATTACCAGTGTGCGCGCACTAGTCGCGGCGGCCTTATGTATTGTGGAACTATAGCGTGATTTGTGATCATCGCGATGTCTTTAGACACGGAAAGATTTATAACCGAGATTGAGAAATAATTAAAGAACTTGTCATCATATTGCTGAAGGTCGGTGAAATAAGTATGAAATAATCCCTTTGTTCGCCTTTCACGTAGCAAGGGATGAACCCAATATTTTTTCCTTTTCTTTTCCCGCTTCTTATGAGATACAAAAGCACTGCTATTTCCTCAACGTCCATTTTGAAGCGCCATATTATGTGCAATTGACGATCGTAGCCACGGTTTTGGCCGCGTTGCAAATCGCAACCCCTGCGGCGCCGGGCCGCGCGTCGTGGCCGCGCTGCCAGGTCGCTAGTGAGCTATTGCACTTATGCTCAAAACATTATTCTTTTGTTATTTGTGAGATGACATATCTGTCCACCTATAATAGGTTGTTTTAATTCGGAGTATTTCGGAGTTATAAAATTAACAGTAAATAATCTCTGAATTGGGTCTTATTGTAAACAAATCTCGATAGAAAGGCGTAGGCATCGGTCACTGGGTTACTGACGCATCGTAAGACGATAATATGGAAATTATAAATAGAAAGTTTAATGAGAAACGATAGTACTCATGGATTGCTGGGGGCGTTACATGTTACAATCATACGTATATTTTTTATTATAATTACTTATCAAACGTAATAGTGAGTGTTTTTACTGGCCTTTTGTAATTTTGCAATGTTAAGTAATGTTACATAGATTAGCACCAATAAATATATTTTCATTCTTTCCATAATATATATATTCGGTGTAAATTTAAACTACATGTTATTACAATAGTTCAACGAAAGTTATGAATTTAAATTCAATCATGTAGTTACATAGATTAGCACCAATAAGCATATTTTCATTCTTTCTATAATATATTCGGTGTAAATTTAAACTACATGTTATTACAATAGTTCAACGAAAGTTATGAATTTAAATTCAATCATGTAGTTACATAGATTAGCACCAATAAGCATATTTTCATTCTTTCGATAATATATTCGGTGTAAATTTAAACTACATGTTATTACAATAGTTCAACGAAAGTTATGAATTTAAATTCAATCATGTAATATGAAAATATCTAAATAAGCTGCGGCTCTATTCTCGTAACAAAATTCGTTCAAATCTCGTGTCAATCTCAATCTCAATAGCTATCCCGCTCAACCGCTCAATTCCTATTTTGTATGAGTGAGACAGCAATTTAAGATTGTTCCTTACAATAAGACAGCACAAGGTTTGAACGATTTTTTGTAAACCATTAATTTGTAACCAAATTTACTTCTATACTGAATAAAAATATCGACATTATATGCCTTTTAAATACGTAGATTCCGATGTAGGTCACATTAATGATGCGGTGTACCACAAACGCGCATTGCTCGAGTTACAAAATTCATGCTCAATGAATGTGTTGTCGTTATCGCTAAAATATGCTGAGAAATAATTACGATGGCATTTTAATTCATTGTAAAAAAAATATCCTCTCCAAAGGCCGCCGGCGCCGATCGACAACGCATCTGCCGGTCTATTCGCTCGTTTTGTAACATTGCCAGTGTCAGCGCCAGACACTGGCTGATGTCAAGCTGTGATTGCTTTCCATCAGGGGTAACCCGCCTGCTCATTTTCACTAAGAAAAAAAATAATTCTTTGAGTCTAAACTCCAAAAACTCATATTTTCGAAATTACGATATAATATTTCATAAGTAAAGCGGGCGTTCGCTTGCATGCAGAATGTCAACATTATTATAATGACTAAAATAGTTCGTGCTCGTATTTTGTACTATTACGACAGTGTCTCTTACCTGCCGCGATGCTTATTTATGCAACATCTAAGTGCATTTATCAAGTGTAACCGACCTGCTTTGCATAAGCGAGACGATGCAATAAAGACCAAAGTGAATTACTAAACGATTCGTGCACTCACTCGTTGTTCATGGAATTTTGATGTGTTTGCTGTACGCTGATATATGTATGTTGCATGGGAGTATATCACTAAGGTCTCTGCATACGTGTTGAGACGGGGACATGACTTTCTCACCGTCCCGTCCGTGTCTTCACGATGTTCACATACATTTTGTATGGAACGATATTTAACTTCCCATCCCGTCCGTGTAAAAACTCATCACGTATGTAGAGATCTTTGACAGGGCTGTTTAATAAACTAATAAACTAGTAATTTTTTCCATCTAGGACTCAAAATAGGGATATCATGTTTCGATAATTTACTAGAGCTTGTCGAAGTACTTGAATAATAATATGTTAAGAACATTTTATATTGTTGAATATTTCTATATTAAAAATCTACAATGCGCAAGTTGAGGCTAAGCGTACCCCAGAGGCTATAGGAGCACCCGACTTCTTTGGGAACTGGGTCATGGCTGTTTTATTATCCCGGGCAAAGAAGAATCGAGTTCTGAAAAAAAAGGAATGAAGACACAGAAATAAAAACATATTTTTATCTGACCATTCGTTTAATCTGCCAACCGGTCATTCTGGAAGCATTTGGGGGAGGCCTTTGTCCGGCTGTGGACTACTTGTAACTAAAATGATGATGACTCGTTTAATGATGGAAGATTTCGTTTACGATATATAATGATTAAGATTTTTTTTGAATTTGTGCTTATATTGTTCTTGCAAAAACGGCTTGACAAAGTTTGAAATGTACACAGACTAGTTGATATTGTATTACTTATATACTTTTGCCAGAATAGGTTTTAAATCGATCATAATTATAACTTTCATCAGAACCTAATATTTAATTGTATGTAGACACCATATCTGGAGCATTGCCAACACGAACCAGGAACAAATTGAATAAACGAATTGTTAACTTTGTCACTGTCAGCCATACTCGTTTTCGAGGAAAGCAAATGTTAAAATGATAATGGTAGTCGGCATGCATGCGAAAATTATTCAGCGTAAACTCTGCCTATATGTAGTAGATGTATTACACAAAGAAAACTTGTTTAATACTACACCTGCTCGGAAAGTGCCGCCTTCTTTCAAAAGTAGCGAGAAATTTCGCGATTTCTTCCCTTTGTTCTGAGGGAAGAAAAATTTTATGAAATTTCATTACTTCCCCACTGTTCTTAAACTAAAACTACAAGTTCAAACTACAGCTTCTCCCTTGGTGAATGTACAATGAACTACATCCATAAGTCCATCCATATCCATGTGTTAGCGACGGCAATTGGTGGATGAAAGTTTTAGGAGTAGAGTAGCTACGCATGTGGAGTGGAAACGAAGCGTAGGTTCCTCCAGATGGACTGACGACCCCAAGAACGACTGAAGGCGTATGGATGGATGCGAAAAGTGCAGGATCCTTAGAGTATAGATAAATAAGCAAGCTAATTTATACTCGGCAGGATCTTTCTCAGAAAATCTCTCATTATTACGAGACGATGGAAATCGCGGCTATTTAATATTTACATGTGTTAAATGAGTTTCTGATAGCTTGTAATTTTAACTCGTCTAAGAGTACGAAGGATGTGAGTCATTTAGAATGTATTTTCCGAAAGATGGTCCTCCTATGCACGGATTGTGATTACACAAGGACTGTGCTACACCGTCGTAAGAGCGAACATGGATGACGTTATGGAAATATAATTTTTGTAATACATAATGTTACTTTAAAGTCGATTGAATGACACCTAGAAAAAAAGAATTAAGTATACCATAATATCAAATCAACCATAATATTAATGACTTTTTTTTGATAACATAGTTTTACGACGTAACTTAAGACAATATCGTGTCAAAGAGTTCACAAGCCAAATTAAAATATACTTGTAAAACCATAATATACAAACAAACACATTATTAATTATTAGGCTCTTAATTATTGTGTTATTATAAACAGAAAAAAGGACGGGTTGCACCCCGGGAGTGCCGGCAGAAGATCAACGTTGTGCATTTTTGAATATTTTGGAATGGTTGGTTAGGGAATCTTACGCTTTTTCGATCAGGCTACGGATTTGACGTGAGTTTAACATTTTTTACCCATTTAAAAAAGTGCCAAGCGCCGCTAAAGAAGTTTTCAATTCACAAAAAAAGTATTTCGTGTTTCAAACCTCGGTGGTTTACTAAATGCATTAATGTAAGTTCTAAAGCATTACAGTATTTTACAGCGTATTATTCTGACATTGTAATTTTGAAGTAAAGTTTTTATCACTTTATATTAGACGTTAGTGTACAACTGGTTTAATTAAACAAATGCAGTCAACGTAAAACTTGTGATGCCTGCACTATGAGTCACCCATTATCTTTTATCATCTGAGATGACATGATACCTCCGAGAATATAAAGCACTCTTTTTATTAAGAATTTACGAAAGTACTTAATTAAATCATATATTGAAATTATCAAGTAGACAATTAATTATCAAATACACTAAAAATATTCAATCAATTACCTCATATAGCAAAACTGCAAAAAAGTAGAATCATTCGTTTGGGAGCTACGATGCCATAGACAGACACAGATATGTCCATGGGCAGCAGTGATTGTTTACCATCAGGTGGTCCGCCAGCTCGTTTGTCCTCTGTCATTAAAAAAAAGGACGGGTTGCACTCCGGGAGTGCCGGCAGAAGTGAAAACTTAAACATCAACTTTGTGCATTTTTAAATATTTTTTTTCAATCAGGCTACGGATCTGACGCGAATTTAAACATTTTTTACCCATCTAAAAAAGTGCCAAACGCCGCTAAAGAAGTTTTCACTTCAAAAACAGAGATATAAGTTAAAACAGCCTGTGTTTTTGAGTCGCAGATTGAATTATGTACTATGACAGGAAAAACATGGCGTAAAATGATTAAAAAATCCAGATTTCTTTCTTTGAAATAAGTACTGAGATATGTGAACGCCTGTTTAATTATTTTCAAAACTTTTATGAATAGACAAAATCTTTTTGTACCAACTATGAATGCAATTGGTGTTGTCTCGTTGTTGATTAGTTTCGCTTAAAATGTTTCTATAGTCTTTTTGTTTGCCGGCTAACGACTATAAAACATTGTTAGAGCGTATAGAGGTTTATTACCTCTCGTTTAAATTTTTACTATCTGTTGTTACAGTTTGCTACTTAAATAACAATGGATTAAGACGTTGCAAGGAACTGACTTTAAACTTTGTTATTTTTATACATGGGATGTTACTAGTTTTGAGTTGGAATGAATCGTATTGTAGTCTATGTAAGCATTTAATTAATTAAACTTTTAAGTAAGTAAAGTATCCAGCTCTTAATTGAGGTATATTGTAATTTGAATTGAGTGAACTCCAACTCCAAACCGATGTTCATACTAACGGACTAACGTAACGATTGTATTTTTCAATCAAACATTTTTTTTTTACATTTTTGGTTATCCAGCCTACCATAGATTGACTACAGAATAAAATCAGTTTTTGCATGACCCAGTCTACGAAACCTAATTCTCTCAATGGTCGCCCACATTTTAGTTTTTAAACGAATCTCAATTTTATACCTGCATTAAAATTCCAAGTTTGGACACATAGTGATGTTTGGATGTTACTAACAATGCTATTGGGGTCATTGAGGTCAAATGAGTCACCTCAATGATAGTATACAGATTGTATGGGGGTGTTTTAAATTATCAGATGAAATGATTCATCTTTAATATCTATAAGCCTTTTGAAAGAGAAGATTTATGTTTACTTTGTGATGAATCGATTTGCTTTGGGAAGTTGAGACCAAAAAAAGATATATTTTTGTGTAACAGACAAATGAGCATTCGGCACTATTGGTCGCTAGTGTCTTTTTTTTTCTTGTTTTTTTACAAGTTTCGGACGTAGTAAGTAACATTAGTATACAGGCGGACGTCCACGGTTTTACCCTGTGCAACAGGATTGGTATCATCATTCAACGATTCCCGCAGCGATGTTCGGGATAAAATCTATCCTATGTCCTTTTCTGAGTCTCAAACTAGCTTCATATACGTTTCACTTACAATGATACAGCAGATTAAGCATAAAGGAAGGTAACAGACAGATGGAACTTCTTGAAGATGGGACAATTTTGAGAAAACCTCTTAGAATTTCCAAATATTCTGTTATACCAGATGGTTGCCTATCTTATTTCCAGTTTTTATGGAACGATATATAGTTTACTAGTTATCCTGACATTTCTTTCCTTCTATATTGCACTAATCATATGAATAACAGAATTCTTATCCTCGCTCATAATGTAGTTATCAATATTGTCATGGTGAAGTTATTTGTAAATATTATCAATCGCAAGCAAATAAAATAAACCTTTTCCATAGAATAATAGTTTAGATTAGATAATAACCGTTATATAAGGTATAAATTATGCATCTCCACATTTTACGCGTGCTCAAGTGCGCGTAACTGCATCAAGGGGGACGGTTTCGATGCATATTGCGCTCCTGCCGTGCTTAAGTTGACTTTAACAATATTTTTTTTATTTAGGCAACTTTATTTTTATAGAAGAACTAGTAAATCTCTCGCAACTTCGTTTGCGTATATCTCGCTTTCCCGTGGGGATTTTGAAAAATCCTTTCTTAGTGCTCCCCCACGTTAGATGAGGAACCCCTGTGCAAAATTTCAAGTTTCTAACCCTTATAGTTTAGGCCCTGTCTTGATATGTCAGTCAGTCAGCTCTCCTTTTATATATATAGATAACGAACCTGTTGTTATGTCATTTTTTTTATACCACAAAGTTGGCAAACAAGCATACGGACCGCCTGATGGTAAGCATCACCGTAGCCTATAGACATTTGCAATACCGGGGGTATCACTCACGCGTTGCCAACCCTCTTAACCCCCCCAAGTGGAACTCTGGAGACCTTACTCATCGTAGGAACACAACATGGCCGAGACCAATGCTATTTGGCTACGATCTTCTGTAGGTGGAGGTCCTTCCCCAGACGGGCTGATACGATTTGAGCGGATTATCCGCTGTGCCCTATTTCAATTAACGTCTATTAGTAACAATACAACAAGATAGATAAAATAAAAAAAAGAGATGTAGGTACCTGCGAACTTTATTTTAAGATACCATTTCTCAATATTAAAGTTAGAAGTTGAAATAGAACAGAAATTCTTGTTAAATATAACAGCATCTATTTTAATATAACAGAGAGTTTGGGGTTGAGACTGTAATCTTTTTGCATTTGACAGCCCAATTATTGCTTAGGAAGGTAGACGTATTTAATATCACGCTACCATCAGCAGCTAATAGACGTTCAATCCAGATCGAGATCCTTTTTCTGTCAGATTGAATGTGTAACGTGTTGGTTAATCCGTAAATCATTATATTACATAATAGGTTTAACTTTAGGTTACGTACGATTAGACTGGCATGTTCTAAAAACAAAAACCTTTAAAAAAAATATAGAAACAAAAATTTCATTCAAGTTTAAATTCAGTTTTTATATTTAAGTTGTCTGACTTGAAAACGGATTTCCGTGTCTAATCAAAATCGATCATACGATACACTTGAATCCGGATCGGATAAAGCGAAAGTACTATCCGATATAATGTAAACTTTCTCTTCTAACCATGTGATGTACAAACCACCTTCAAATAATTTATGGAATAACAATCTGATGTTTAATGGTTTAATGAGAAGATAAGATAAACGACAAAAGTTTTCTCATTTCACTAAACCGTCGAATACTGACATGGAATACCTACACAGTTCGTAATTTTGCAGTATAGTACCCTAATCTCTGAAAGGTTGGTGTATAGTACTACCTTTATCTTTGTGCATAGATTTATTTAGATTGTCCTTATTTCCTTAACCTTAGTAATATTATAAACGTTTAAGTTACGAAGTAAGAGGAGTGGTAGAGCAATTATTATGAAATGGGTTTGCTCGACCGGGGAAGTACCACCCTATCACAGAATATCGACGTGAAACAGCAATGCGTTTCGTTCGGTGAGTGAGAGATTCGGAAGCCCAACGCCTTCCCTATCCCCCTCTTTCCCCTCCTTCTTTCCCTTCCCTTCCTCTTTCTTTCCTCCAACCTCCTTGGTGGACAACGCATTAGTAACGCCCCTGGTGTTACTGATGTCCATAGGCGGCGGTGACCGCTTTCCATCAGGTGGCACGCTTGCTTGTTTATCTACTGTATGACCTAAAAAAAAGTAACTATTAAGTAATATGTGGTTTGAGTAACTCTGTCTGTTACCTGTTCACTGTAAACTAAAGCGATTGAGTTGTTTGGTATGGGATATGAGATAGTTAGGATGGTTTTAATTTCGGTTATCAGTTCTGGAACGGGAAGATCCTATACTATGTGTTAGGTTATGTTTTGATTAGGCGATTAGCGACTAATTATACGATGGCTGACTTCGTTAATGGATGGAAACAGCTCACTTTGCCACCAACCACCACCTAGCACAAACGAACATGATGAAGTGAAATTCTAAAACATGAAACTTGCTTTTAATTTATTATTTTTGTTCTTTTTAATCAGCAAATAAGCAGGGAATTTATTTAAAAAATTAAATGTTGTCTTAGATTTTTATGAAACATTTTTGAGATCTTTCTAAACTAAGTGAAATTTTCCCTTTTGAACTAGGGCTTTGTAGTCATTAAAACTTTCTCAGGAATACATTCTAGAGATTTCTAGTAAGTTACTTACATTTACTTATATCTTGTGTTTTTAATAGGTAATTATGGAAAACCTAACCTACGAAATGTAGTGTTCTTAATAAATATTTTTCATTCGTTTTAATATTGTTAAACAAAACATAGATTTAACGGAAGTATATCATTATCACTGAGTGAAGAGAAATCTCAACAAACCCGTCGACAGTCATGTTTATGTTTACACCAATTACACACATTGGAAACTTAATTATAAACAAAACTTAATTAGCTTTACCATATGTCATTAACGTCCGTCCGTACTACGTAGATGTTTGTTACTTTATTTAAAAAAATAACTATATTATATACGTGATATTATTTTGATGTAAGTACTTTATTATTGTAACTAAAATTATTTAGAAAACAAGATTAGTATTATTTAAATAATAAATAGGAAGAAATGAGGAAATTTTAACAGTCTGTAGTGCTTATGATGGATGGTAATTCTAAATGTAAAAAAAAATTAAAAAATTGCATTAAAATTTCTTATCTTTCATGGTTTTGGCAACACATCAAAGACTTCTCTGATGTATTTGTTTACCATCATGTGGTCCATTAACTTCTTTGTCCTCGAGATGTATAAAAAACATGACACATAGTAGTCTTTATAAAATAGACTAGTCTACACATAAATACTTTTCGACAACATAACAGTAGAACAAAAAACGAATTCCAATACTAGGTCATCTGAAAACCTGTTTTTGAAAATGCCCATGTTGTAGCCAATTTAAGAACAAGTTGGTACTTTCGATGACGCTGCACGGTACAAGGTCAACGCTTTCCCTATCAAGTACTTGTGGTTTTTGCGATGACATTTGAATTGTTTGTTTTAAAATTTAAATTAAACTTGTCGATGTTAACACCAGCATTAAGATGCCTCAAGTAACGTGTTTATGTTTAAATTATTTCTTACAGAAAAGTAATAAATATACTTTTACTTTCACATTATAGCTGACCCGCTGAAATTATGTTAATAGCCTATTAGCCTTCCTCGATAAATGAGTTATTCAATACAAAAAAAAAACAATTTAAAAAAGTAGCTAGTGAGATTCAACATACTTTCTGAGTGGTAGAGCCTAAGTTTGTTTTGTTTCCCAAATGGTAGTTAGAGTAAATTAATTTATTACAACTATACTCTGACAAGAGAACGTGTTTGTGAAAACCTATTCTCTGAATAAAAGTTTTGATTTGATTTTTATTTTGTTTAATGTCAGTAGCTAAGGCTATAACTATAAACTGGTAATGTCTCGTAAATGGATTAGTTTGATCGGGCTAGTACCGTCTCACAGAATATCGATGTGAAATAACGGTGATATGCCTGTGTGTTTTGAACGATAAGTGATAGAGCCGAATGCCTTAATACTCGTAATGCTTCCTGTTTTTATTTTCCCCTTCCTTCCTTTTTCATTTAGTCAAGATTTTATTGTCCATGGACAGCGGTGATTGCCTACTATCAAATAACTCTGGCTAACTCGTTTGTCCTCTGTAAAAATAACTACAATTTAGTAATATTGGTGCAGTGTGGATTTCACCCCACAAGTTTATACTGCGCTAAACGAAGCATTCCAGTTGACCATTTGTAGTTTTACAATACAGTTCATTTGTGCAAAATTTTTGACATGAATCATGAATGTAAATAAATCTGGAATGAGTAACGAATACGCTTCCCCTTTTGCATATATTGTGAGTTAATTTCTCCGATCTCATATTGTATTTCGTGAGAATAACTAAATCGAGAATTAAACTTTGCCCTTTGACGACCGGTACCTTTATGTAAATCGTCAAGGTCGATCGGATGCTAACCCTTGGTTTTAAATAAACCAGTTAAGATGGAAACCCTTTTGTCATCAGACTATAAATATATTCAAGATTGGGAAAGTATTCAACTTTGTGTAAAATCCATACTAAGTTCAGATGGTAGCTGGCAAGAAACTCAACTGAACACTTATGTTTTAAAATCTATAGGTACTAATGTATACTAAAGATTTTTATTAATCTCTGAAATTAATATTATGTTTTTTTTTGAGAAAGATTCTTATTTGAAATTACGTTTATTCTTTAGAAGCGGTCAAAGTTGCGGGCAATAGTTAACTGTACCCACTTAATATCTATAGAACTTCTATACATGCTTTTACCTAACCCTGTCGTATCATGAAAACGTAAAGAATACGTATGTGACTCCTTCCAACTACTGTGTCGAAAATAAAGCTGAACATTTCTATCTTGAAAGCAGCGAGATATAAGTAAAAAAAGAAATATTTTTTGTATTTATATTTCTAAATAATCTCGTCACATAGTACATATTGTGAATCGTTACAGAATACAGTTATTTTTTGTTATCAATACAACAAGCGATACAAACAATCATTCCTTTTCTGAATAGGAAATATCTCGCATTCAACCTGTTAGTATAATTATTATAATCATTCATGGACTTCTTATGACTCATACTATTCATAACTTCAATTGACTCACCACTTACTAAGCAATATTTTTTTCCTCTAAAAGCCTTCGCTCACTGTTTTTATTGTCTCGACAAATTAGTATAGTCACTTGCAAATCGATTGCCAAAAAAGCTGAGTGCCAACTCGAGTTAAAACGAGACTCGAATTAACTCGAGTTAAAATGGACGTAACTGGAGTTACCATAGACATCAGTGGGTCTATTCTCTAAACAAAAACAATTTCAAACTCGTCTCAAATTCACGCGCTGTTGCTCAATTCTATGGTCATGGGTCTATTCTCGTACAGTTTCATCGTCACAAAGTACGGGAATCCGACCGACCGACCATGCACCGCACGGTCGGTGACGATTTGTATGAATTTATATGAAACAATATCCAAACCACTACAATAAACCACACAAACACACAAAACCCAGGTGGTAGAATAATCCGTTTCAGGGTGTTTTCAGTGGTTTTCAGTGGTTTGAGCTTGTTTCATATAAATTCATACAATCCATTTTTTTTGCATGTTGCGGTGCAGTTACGGTCCTGCCTGAGTCATGGTATGTACGTACGGTTCAGTGAATAAAGTTCTTCAAACAAACCCAAAATGTTCAATTTCAATCTGAAGTGTGTGAAGCAGAGTCAACCGATGAAACAGTTTGTAACTTTTATCCAAGCACATCATTCACGAAGTAAACCATGGCGAAGTAAGAGGAAGTTGGAAGACAAAGGAAAATTTTGACAAAGTATGAAATGACTATACTCTAACTCTACATTTCGTCACACCAAACGAATAAAGCAGTAATAGCACGTTACCAAAAAAAAATTTTTTTGCTTATTTAAAATCTACGGACCTTAATACATCACCTGAATTTTTTCCAGATTTTTTTTACTGCAAATAGTGTAATTAAAAGCGTTTGACGTCTTTTTTCTACCGAAAAATATATACAAAAGCTTAGGCGAACAAAATAATTATTTTACCTTATGTCCCGAGAGAAAGTCATTGATTGGAAGAATAACAGAGTATCATTCTAATACAACTTTATTCGTCCGAAATCCAACGCAAAACTAGTTTGTATTAGATTAAAACTGTTTTATTCTTATGAAATTACAACCATCATTGTATTGTAAGTAATCAAACAATTTTATATTATTTTGATCCAAACTGTAATGTGTTATTAAGTAATCTATAATATAAAATTCAAGTCCTGACTGACTATATATCAACGCACAGACCAAACCGCTGGGTCTAGAAATTTCAAATTTGGAATGTAGGTTCCTTACGACGTCTAGGGGTATACTAAGAAACGATTTTTCAAAATTCCCACGGGAAAGCGAAATATACGCAAACGAAGTTGCGAGGGTATATCGACGCACAGTGTAAACCACTGGGTCTGGAGATTCCAAATTTGGCATGTAGGTAGGTTCCTTATAAGGACCGGACCGTCCGGACCAGACCGACCGGACGAGACTGAACCGGACCGTACCGGAATTTGTTTCTGAAGAAAAATATGCTACTTAATTGTAAGTAGGCCACGCGGGCGAAACACAAGCTAGTCGTGTATGAATTGCTAATGAAATAATTATATTATGATATTGCACTAAGGCTCCTAAGGCCGAGTGGATGAGTGCAGTGGCATGCATGGAACAAAGTCAATGAAAGAAAAGCGCTCAAAGAAACTGGCCTGAATACTACTACGAGCACCGTGCCTTGTACGCTGAAGCGCATAGAACAGCTTAGAGACTATGTAGGATAGACAGGGATGCCTATATTAATAACATCTGCGGAGAGGATAAGACATGTTCGGAAACAGCCCGCACTAGAGATAATTATGTTCCGTAAAGTCAAGTGCCTTGCAAAAGACTTCAAGCCGAAACACTGATCTATTCAAAGTGAAGCTGGGATAACTGTTGTCCGATAAGATGGCAGTCCTGGAGAACAGGTGGAGAATATTTTGTCAAAATCTATTTTGTGAGAACAACGCGGTGGTGACGGGATAACAGCTTAAATGCTGAATCTTATGGGGGAAAAAAGAATCACTTATGCATTCAATATGTCAAACAGTCTGGCGAACAGGACAATGGCCAGAAGACTGGATTGAGTTGATTGTGGTTCCTCTACACATGAAGGGATCGACACGCAAATGTGAAAACTATCGCACCATTTCACTTATTTCCCACGCCAGTAAAGTCCTCTTGAGAATCCTGAATAGGAAAGTAGAAGCATATACAACTCAGCAGGTATCCAAAGAGCAGCAGGATTTATCAGAGGTAGGGGCACAAGAGAACAATATTGAACATCAGACAGTTTGATTGAGAAGTGCAGAGAACATAACATCAGCGATGCCCTCTGCTTTATTGACTACGCTAAAGCATTCGATTGCATCAACTGGGGTAAATTGTTCGGTGTTATGAATGATATGGGTATTCCGGATCATCTCACCTTTCTCGTGCAAAACCTGTATCTGACCAGCAAGTCGAAGGTCAGGCTAGAGGACGACTCGTCACACCCTTTTCATCCTGAGAGAGGAGTACGTCATTGTTGCATTTTGTCACTGCAACTGTTCAATTTAATCGGTGAACACATAATGATAAGGGTATTGGACAACTGGGAAGGAGGCATACGCGTAGGAGGCTATTTGCTTAGTAACCTGCGGTTTGCCGACCACTAAAATAGGCTCCTCTGAAGCGGAATTAACTAAATTCGTGTCCAGAATCAGCAAAATAAGTTATACCGAATATGGCCTACTCATCAACCGGTCAAAAACAAAACTCATCGTGGATAGAGCGGGAACACTACAACGAACGCACGAACTGCACGATCTAGTAGTGCACAAATTCGTGTACTTGGGATTGCAAATATGTGACGATGGTGATTGTTGATTGGAAGTTGTCAGGAGAGCCCAACCAAGAGCGAAAAGAGAGCCAAGACCAAAAAGAAGCTAATGCAGCTAGTTTAGTTAGTTAGATAATATAGTCGATCGTGGTCAAAAAACATGTCCCTTCACTATGGCAAAAAAGTTTTGACTTCCCCATACAAAATCATAATGAGCTAGCTGGTCGGGTCACTCGGGTCCTTGTATGGGGAAAGAAGTTTTTTTGTGAGATTTTGATGGTTGGTCAAATAAGAAAAGTTGTTGTATTTGAGCAATGGAATCATCCCCTAATAATTCGTAAACATCTTTTGAAAGACCCTATAGTATAAGTTATTGTATTGTGTAATCATATTTTTAGCCAAAAACTATGTAAGTAATAAAGTTGAGCATTAATTCATTGACAAATTAGGGACCACAACAGTTGTTGATTAAACTTATCCTACTTAAAATATAAGCTTTTCAATAAAAGTATTATACAATAAGGTTTTTCTTCTATTAAAGTGCGAAAAAAATATGTTTTTCTGGAAAATAAGTTAATTATGAGTAATCTATGTTTAGTTTCAAATTTAGCCAGTTTTGGCGGCGTTTTTTTGTTTTTGGACAAATATATATGTTAAAATAATAATTAGTGATAATAATAATAATAAAATAAATCGCTTATATCTTGTTTTACTTAATTAATTTAAAAAAAGCTAAAGGTTACCAGACTTTTTGCATTGTTCTGCTGACAAACTTTAAGAGAGTAAAAAGGAGGATAAACATTTATTATAACATTTTATGATATCATATTTGTACACGAATATCAGCGCATAAGTTTATTACACGGTGTCATTAGGTTTAAAAATACCTTTAAAAACGTCGATTTGAATTTATTACAAACAGCACCTTGCTAACATTTCAGACGAATAAAGCCGTAAGTGAAGACACAAAAAAAACAAATTAATAAATTTAGACGAATATAAAAGTATTTTAGTTTTTCGTGTTTATTGAATTTATTTTTGTACATTTTTCTGTATTATATATGACATATTAAAGCACAATTTTTTCCCTACCCAACGATACCATTTAATTTATAATTGCTCAACTACAAGAGGCGTAAAGACAATTTTAGTGTTTTTTGGCGTTCCTGTAAAATTTACTTTTTGCAATAACGGCTTTATTCGTTTGGTGTGGCGATTTTAGTATTTATGTAACTTCGACCAATTTCGCAAGTAGGTAGTATATAACCGGGGATATATCATGATCATGGTCCATCGTATATTACGTTGAATATTGTGTTCACATCCTCATTACAAGTGACATCAACATCTGTTGATACTTTACAGGTTTTATGCATTCCAGTTACATAGCAGCTGTTTCGAAATACTTAAAACAGCTGTGCGTTTTATTTTTGGGTTTCGTTATCACCGGTCAGCAACACTTGGGGCGAATGAACGCTTTTTTTTAATGCTAGAATAGAGAAAAAGGCTGCCACTAGGTTATACATACTGTCAATCGGCGTTAAGTTTGTATGGGATGGATGTGTGTATGTTTGTTACTCTTTCACGCGATAATTTTAACAGATTTGTGTAACTTTTTATTATACATTCACAGAAAAAAGACGCAGTATTAAAAACATAGAACATTAAATAAAATGTTCATAAAAGGAAGCAATTTTGATAAACGGTCATTGTTTTGCTGCAGAGATTGTGTGCAATGACGGAAAATACAATATGCGCGATAAGGTTTGACGCGCATGACGCAAAGTAATCGTTAACTATATTTTATTTAATATACATAGCTGTTACCCGCGGCTCCGCCCGCGTGGTCAAGGGAAAATGTCAATAATTTTTCCCATGGGAATCTCTTTAACCCCTGGGAAAAAAAGTAGCCTATGTCACTCTCCAGACTTTAAACTATCCCCAATAAAAAAATCATATCAATCCGTTCATTACTTTCGACGTGAAGGGAGGACAAACAAACACACTTTCACATTTATAATATTAGTATGAATAACCACTATTAGTATGGGCTATTTATTAATATATAGGTTATTATAATTATAATGTAAGCCTTTTGATCCCTAGCACTTTAGACAACTTTCAACTAAGCTAGAAGAAACACACACACAAACACACATGTTATGTTGTGAGTCTAACGCTTTATGTACCTGTGGGTTTCATAAAATAGAAACACAAAAAAAAAAGCACATATATGTGAGTTATATGTACCTACTAAAATATTTGTCACACAAAATAAAACTAATGTGCTTCTGCTGACGCCACGACACACAATACGTCATAGAAGTTTTTTTGGTTTAGGTACAGTCAAAAGCAGGTCGACCTTTACATATTGGACTTTGTTCTATGGCATAGGAGCCAATATTGTACTGCAAGTATAAAGCTCGACTGTACATACAGCGTACATCGAGATAGTATCCTACAGCGTACTAATTATGATGATGTTCTTATTGTTTTCGTGCCACAAAAAGACCCAATACGAATTTCTAAATATGACAGCGTATTAAAGTGATCTGTTTGATAGCGTTATTAATTACGGTGCTAACTTTCACTAACTGATGCCTACGTACTTCGTGTTTTAAGGGCTTTAAGGGATTGGACGTCAAATGTGTTTCATGGGCCGTTATTAATTGGATGTAACATCATGTTTGACAAGCGTTTACATTCTAATCAATTGTTATGGCTATAGTTTCCTAAGGTTATGTTAATTGTAAAATCGGCCAAGAATTTGAATTGTGTATTATTTTATCCCAACTAAACAAAATATACACGTGGTTTACAACTCGATTTTTTGACAAAACTGGTTTTTCGGACACAATAAAATTGTGAAGAATAGTTTTAGGTAACATTGTACATATTATAACCACTTACTTTATAGATACTATTGACATAATTTCAGTTTTAGAGCAGTGGCGAGGGGTCCTAATAACACGATTCCTGTCGGCTTCCCTTTTAAAAATAGTGAATTATCTAACAGCATCGACTCTGCTAATAACATGATTTCGCTTCATACATAATAATGATACCCAAACGCCTATACAATAATAAATAGCAATATCACACGTCGCCAAACGCCTATACAATAATAAATAGCAATATTGTGATATTGCTATTTATTCGTCGCTTAGCCTGTGCGTCGAAAGCCGGTAATTCCCGAGTTGTAGCTGCATACAGTTTTAGGAGCGGCTGTCTCTTTCTTACGCGTACATTTTGTTCCTAGCGCGGTCTCTTTCTCACGCCGATCATATGAACATATTAAGCCGGTAGTCGCCGAGTTACGACAAGGATGGCATGTATCAGATTACGTTAGTGCGACAAAGATAAACAGAGGTATTAACCTGAGAAGTAAAAAATATAGTTAATTATGTGTTTAGTGCTTGAATAATAAAACAACTATAATTTTGTCGCGATGTAATTGTCAAAATTATGTCATTTTTTCAATTCACTTTCGCCTGTGCTTTCGCTCGTACTGTTGTAAGTTTTTTTTTATTTGTTTGTTGTTAATTTAGTAAATTTGAATAGATTAGAGTGACTTCGTGGTTAAATGTTGGACAGGGCTCGGTGTGAATTGTGTTATAGTTATAGAATTTATCGGTTTCAGTTGTAAGTAGTTAATTGTTTATTTTGGTTTAGTCTGTTTTGTTTACATTCGTAATGGCTGCAATTTTAGACGTGGGTTGTTGTCTCACAGACTTTTTATTAGATAATAATTTTCAAACATACAGTTTTGAAAATAAAAAACATATTATACAGCGCGCCCGTGCTTTTCCTTCTATGAAAATAGATTATAAACGGAAAGATGGCTTTACTAAACATTTTCATTGTAATTTGTACGAAAAGTATTCGTGGCTCACAGGTAGGTAGTTGTAAACTTAAAACACTGTTTTGGTTTTCCATATTATACCTATCAGTGCTTTTATGTATGGTAATGGTAATATGGTATTCGGAATTCTCCATCCCTGTGGTAAGATAACACTGTATTTTATTTTATTTTTTGCTCCGGCTTCCCCTGAGTAAAATTTCACCCTTCGCCACTGTTTTAGAGTGACATAAAACATTTCTCAATGTAAAGGAAAGTTAACCGACAAAAGTTAAAGTTATCATGGCTGCATCGATGCACAAGTGCGAATGAATCCGGTGATGTCGAAAAAAAGGCAACTGTCGGTACGTTTAAAGCTTTTTTTTAATGTATCAAAGACGTTGCGATTCGTGATAAAATCTAGCACGCAATGCGAACAGCTAATAGTAATGGCTGTATGGTATTTGCTATAGATTGCAATCACTAATTGCGATCAGCGTCGAAGTAGATTAACACTTTAGTACCATTTCACACCGAAGCTGCAAACAATGACAGTGAATATTTATATGAAAGAAAGAAAGAAATTATTTTAGTTCTTATTAAACTATTTTAAAATCTGGTGTTACGATGTCCATAGGCGGCGGTGACCGCTTTCCATCAGGTGGCCCGCTTGCATGTTTGTCTACTGTATGACATAAAAAAAAAGCTTACATATTAGAACTTAAAAATAGCTAACATTGATAATAATAAAGAATCTAATAAGACAACTATCATAGGCACAAACCTTACTTTATATTAAACTAAGAACGGGGAGAAAATTGCCCGTTTTAAACAACAATTCTTAAATTTCAAAGTTCAGGATAAGAATATCTTTGCAAGAAGTCACAATACAAGAATTATTTGGGGCAAGTTGGTGAAAACGGTCATAAATATCTCATATTTTTACGTCACAAAATATATTTCTTACAAGGGAAATAATAGTAAATAGAAATATGATGTTAATAGAGTAATATATTACATGTCATAAAAGCGGTCAAACGTAAAAATCATATCATTACCTTCGCCTCGAGGAACACGCGTGAACACAGACGGTCCCCAATTGGGATACCTGTCAAAAAAAGAAACAGCAGGAAATACCAGTAAGCTAACAGTCAACGTTTCCTTTTTACTAATTATGATTTTTTTAAGTGATTTTGTAGACTGGACTTTTGAACCTTACAAAACTCCAGTCGACAAAATCACATTGGCCGTTTTTGGCCACGACACGACCCACGACAACGGCTTTTATTTTGTCGTGATAGTGATAGATGGGGAAGTAAAAATATATGAAAACAAATTGTGTCGTCGTTGTCATTTTGTCGTGTAGTGTAATTTTAAAACGAACATTATAATTCTTTATAAATCATATTATTATTAGTATGATACTTTATTTACTTTAATAAATACGAAAGACAAGACAAGTAAAACATTACACACTGTATCTTTTATGAGATTTTTGTTAACTTAAATCTAAATTCCACGCGAACAATACAATCACAAATCTAGTAAAATATGTCGAACAAGAACGTAACTTAGGAAATTCAATTAAAAAAGTCTGTAGATTGTGAAATATATCGTACAAACAGACAATAAGCATTGTCATCATAGTAGGTAATGGAGATTGTTATGATACAACAACATAGTAATTGCCTCGTGATGACGCGTTTTACGCAATGCTATGCGTCGTTGGTCGCGACCAAGAAAGCGAATCTACATGTCAGTATTTGCTTATAATACTTCATTTATATTTATGTTACCTACATATTCCACGTTACATAATTTCCTTTATTAACATATTTACTACTACGTTTGATAGCCCTTTATTTTGTTCTCCTACTAAACGTGATGTTGAGTCTAGACTATTCATGAAGAGAGCTATCAAATGCAAAAATAATATTAGAAATAAGACTGCTACTGGTGTGTTCGTACAAACGATTTCTTAAGCTTTATATTAGATTTTTTACGGACTTAAATTTTTTAACAAGACACTGCAGTTTGCGTCATGGGGAGAGCAAGAGATTAAGTGCATATAACTTTACGACTCGAGCTATTAATCTTCAGACTACCTGATTAAATTTATGAGTCTAAAGTTTAAAATTAATTGCGTACACACTTGTCTGTAACAAATTGCAGAGTAATATAATATCTACTTTATATCATTGAACGAAAAAACAGCTCACAGTGCGGTGTGGTCTGTGTTTAAATATTGCGAAATTATTGAAATAGCTCTTATCTATACATATAATAAAACAGTAGACCCCGATATGTCTGTACATTGAACATATTTGGCAAAAATGGAGAGAGAACAGTTAGAGAAAGGTAATAAAAGCGAAAAAAAATTTTTTGGATTTTTTTGTCTGTCTGTCTATCTGTCTGTCTGTCTGTCTGTTTGAACGCGCACATCTTCTAAGTTACTGGACGGATTTTAATGCAGTTTTCACAGGAGGATAGAGCTCGGCTTGGAGCAGAATATAGGCTTTGTTTCATTTAAATCGGATGTCAGGAAACTAAGTTATGTTCATTTAAAGGTCTCCTCCCTGTCAATGTAAGAAAAAAAAATTCTCGCACTTACAAACTTGAGACTTGGTACACCATACCTACCGACAACAGACTGGACCGGACCGGACCGGACCGGACCGAACCGGACCGGACCGGATGTCAGGAGAAGAAAAAGAAGAAGTTACACTCATTTAAATTTTCAACAACCAAAGAATTTTAACATTGTCACTGTGCAGAGTCGGAATCGCCCGACCCCTGATTACGACCATTTTAATATTCAATAGCACTGTGTATGAAAGTTTTTTATTTACTTGAGCTGACCATTTTGAAATTTAGTTCCTCAAAAATTCACTAGATGGCACTGTGCAGATTCTGAATCGCGCTATGAAAGTTTTTTAATAGTTTACCTGAGACCTGATTGCGACGCGCCCGACATAATGGAAAACTACATTTTTGCGTATATCTTACTGCTGCTACGTAAAAATAATATTTCATGACTTTCATGTTGGTTTTCGATAGTTAATTATTATATTCACTTTTTCATTTTGATTTTTTTCGTGTTCTAGATTAGATAGTCATTATGTATAAGTTAATTTTGATTTTCATTATTATTAGTTTTTTTTAAGTTATTAGTTGTATTTTCATTTTTGAATTTTGAGTTTTCGTTATTATTAGTAAGTAGGTACCTAGGTAGATTAGATTAGTATTTTGATTATTATTAGTATTAGTATTATTTTATTTTGATTTTCATGTAGATTAGACTGATAGTTTTGGTGTTCTTTCGTAGGTATAGGTGTATATTTTGATTATTATGCGTTAAGTTTTGATTTTCTTAGTTATAATTTAAATTTTGATTACCTTCGTGGGTATTATTACTATTATTAAAATGACTCGCAAAAGGTCTAATTTATCTAATAGTACTAGAACAGCAAAAAGATTATCTATATATATAAAAGAGAAAATCACTGACTGATTCATCACGAAATCTCCGAAACTACAAGTGCCAGGAGTCTCAAATTTTGCATGGGGGTTCCTTTTGGGGCGTAGGTGTTCACTAAGAAAGGATTTTTGGAAATTTATCCCCTAAGGGGGTGAAACGGGGGTGCAAAATTAGTATGAAACTTTGCCGTTTTTGAAGTTATTCGAATGAAATTCAGCATGAAGGTTCTTTATTAAAAGGCATGAAACACGAGTAAAATATTTTTCTCAAAAATCTTCCCTTATGGGGTTTAACGGGGGCACAAAGTTAGTATGAAAGTTTGCCGTTTTTGAAGTTATTCGAATGAAATTCAGTATTAAGGTTCTTTATTGAAAGGCATGAAACACGAGTAAAATATTTTTCTCAGAAATCATCCCTTAGGGGGTGAAACTGGGGTGCAAAGTTAGTATGAAACTGCCGTTTTTGAAGTTATTCAAATGAAATTCAGCATTAAGGTTCTTTATTGAAAGGTATAAAACACGAGTAAAATATTTTTCTCAAAAATCATCCCTTAGGGGGTTAAACGGAGGTGCAAAGGTAGTATGAAACTTTTCCGTTTTCGTAGTTATTCGAATGAAATTAAGCATGAAGGTTCTTTATTGAAAGACATGAAACACGAGTAAAATATTTTTCTCAAAAATCATCAGAGTAATAGGACTGCACGTGTGTTATAGTGGACGCTCAACCTAGAACTCCTAGATTTTGTATTAAGCTTCCCTTTATAAAGTACTTAGACAAGGATAAAGACGGGGTTTTTAATATTCCCACAGGATTCGGAATAATAAGACTACACGTGTATTACCGGGAGCGCTCAACATAGAAAGCTGAAATTTTCTATAGAGATTCCCTTTATAATGTTGACAAGGATAAAGTCGGATTTTTCTTATTCCTACGGGAACGAAAAAATAGGACTGCACGTGTATTATCGTGGGCGCTCAACCTAGAACTCCTAGATTTTGTATTAAGCTTCCCTTTATAAAGTACTTAGACAAGGATAAAGACGGGGTTTTTAAAATTCCCACAGGATTCGGAATAATAAGACTACACGTGTATTACCGGGAGCGCTCAACCTAGAAAGCTGAAATTTTCTATAGAGATTCCCTTTATAATGTTGACAAGGATAAAGTCGGATTTTTTTTATTCCTACGGGAACGAAAAAATAGGACTGCACGTGTATTATCGTGGGCGCTCAACCTAGAACTCCTAGATTTTGTAATAAGCTTCCCTTTATAAAGTAGACAAGGATAAAGATGTTTTTTTTTTTAAATTCCCACAGGATTAATAATAAGGAGGAATAATTAGACAACGCGTGTATTATCGGAAGCGCTTAACCTGAAAAGCTGCTTTTTTTAATAGAGATTCCCTTTATGATGTTGACAAAGATAAAGTTGTTTTTTTTTTAATTCCCACGGGAACGAAATTATTGGCATTTTCGCTTGACCACGCGGGCGGAGTTGCGGGTAACAGCTATTAAAATAATAAAACAACAGGATTCGTACACAGTAGGTAGCCAAGATTAACAGCGGCGAGCAAATAGACAATGAGCAATGAAGAACACTGACGTCTCGGGGAAAACTACAGTAATAGGAGACTGTTAAATCCGTCTATACTACTTAATTAGTCACAAGTCCAATTCCACGCGGGCGAAGCTGCGGGCACAGCTAGTCTATATATATAAAAGAGAAAATCACTGACTGATTCATCACGAAATCTCCGAAACCACAAGTGCCAGGAGTCTCAAATTTTGCATGGGGGTTCCTTTTAGGGCGTAGGTGCTCACTAAGAAAGGATTTTTGGAAATTCATCCCCTAAGGGGGTAAAACGGGGGTGCAAAGTTAGTATGAAACTTTGCCGTTTTTGAAGTTATTCGAATGAAATTCAGCATGAAGGTTCTTTATTGAAAAGCATGAAGCATGAGTAAAATTTTTTTTTTAAATTCATCCCTTAGGGGGTTAAACGGGGGTGCAAAGATAGTATGAAACTTTGCCGTTTTTAAAGTTATTTGAATGAAATTCAGCATGAAGGTTCTTTATTGAAAGGGATGAAACACGAGTAAAATATTTTTCTCAAAAATCATCCCTTAGGGGTTTAAACGGGGGCGAAAATTTCGTATGAAACTTTGCCGTTTTTGAAGTTATTTAAATGAAATTCAGCATTAAGGTTCTTTATTGAAAGGCATGAAATACGAGTAAAATATTTTTCTCAAAAATCATCCCTTAGGGGGTTAAAAAGGGGTGCAAAGTTAGTATGAAACTTTGGCGTTTTTGGAGTTATTCGAATGAAATTCAGCATGAAGGTTCTTTATTGAAAGGCATGAAACACGAGTAAAATATTTTTCTCAAAAATCATCCCTTAGGGGGTTAAACGAGGGTGCAAAGTTAGTATGAAATATTGCCGTTTTTGAAGTTATTCGAATGAAATTCAGCATGAAGGTTCTATATTAAAAGGCATGAAACACGAGTAAAATATTTTTCTCAAAAATTATCCCTTAGGGGGTTAAACGGGGGTGCAAAGTTAGTATGAAACTTTGCCGTTTTGAAGTTATTCGAATGAAATTCAGCATGAAGGTTCTATATTAAAAGGCATGAAACACGAGTAAAATACTTTTCTCAAAAATCTTCCCTTAGGGGGTTAAACGGGGGCGCAAATTTCGTATGAAACTTTGCCGTTTTTGAAGTTATTTAAATGAAATTCAGCATTAAGGTTCTTTATTGAAAGGCATGAAACACGAGTAAAATATTTCTCTCAAAAATTATCCCTTAGGGGGTTAAACGGGGGTGCAAAGTTAGTATGAAACTTTGCCGTTTTGAAGTTATTCGAATGAAATTCAGCATGAAGGTTCTTTAGGCGATACGAAGTTCGCCGGGTCAGCTAGTAAAATCATACAAGACACGTTGTAGCAATCACAGAAAGTCTACAATACATTTGCATGGCAATAAGGAAAAGCCCACGTAGCCATTACGATTATACGTTGATTATGATTATACGCCTATGTAGTGTACGAGGGTCAAACTGAAAGTTCTTAGAAAATCAAAAACTGGGCAAAAATAAAAGTTATTAGTTTTATTATATCTTTTCAAAATAGTGTCCCTTCACATCAATGCATCTTTGCACCCGATGAAACCACTGAGCAAAGCAGTTTTCCCACTCGCCTTTAGGGGTTTCTTCGACGGATTTTGTGCATCGGTCAAATAATGAGGTATCCACCGGGCACAAAGCTTCCTAACCGCTAACTGTTCATGGAGGATTCTGTGCACTTGACTTATACCGATGCCTAAGCTTGTCCGAATTTGCTGATAGGTCACTCGTTTGTCATTCTCTATCATACGCCGCACAACACTGATGTTAACTTTAATCGTCGCCGTAGAATGCCGTCCTTCACGCAGATCATCGGTAACAATAGTGCGACCACGTTTGAACTCATAATACCAGTTGTAAATTATGGCACGGGATGGGGCTTCATCATGAAAGGCCATTCGAAGTCTATTATAACATTCTTGTTGACTTAAATCACATCGAAAGTCATAAAAAATCATGGCACGAAAATTTACTCGCGTTAAATTCATGCTGACGTGATTTGGAAAATTTTCAATTTGCCGCAAAAACAAAAGAAAAATAATAAAACATACTCGTTAATATTGGCAAAGAGTTCCATTTTCAAAATTTAAACTTATTTTTTAATTATATTATTTACAAGTGGCCAGTTCTAAAAACTTTCAGTATATTAATCATATAATTTCTATTTAATTTGTCAAGTTAATGGATAATACCTAATTGTATTTATTTATGTATTAAAATTCTACAGGAAAATGCCATTGTAGCTACTGTGTTAAGTACACACATTGTTGAAATTCCACAACACTGTCCAACTTTTAGGTATTTGAGTAATGTTTTTAAAAGTATGCCGTTATAACCTGACCTGGGAATAAAAAATGCGCTCCACTTATACGTTATATCTTCATGTGTCTCTTTATATAAAATTACATAGAATTATTGAATCTTTACATGTATGGCATGTTTTCTCCGAGAAAAATCTGCTAAAATCTGACAGTTTATTACAATAATTGAAGCTGGATTACAATAATGACCATTGAACATTATCGTTCCAGAACTAAACTGAATGTCAATAAGTAGAAAAACTTGCTAAAAATTATCAATTAAAGTGTGGTGTGTCGCGACACAAGGACATCAGTTTCACATTTATAATTACAAATTTATCCAGTGTTGACCTTCGATCATATAGTGTTGACGCCATTTGTCGCGACACGACACACCACACTTTAACAGGTACAAGTTATAACTCTAGCATTAGATATTTTACTCAATAAAAACTTGTCGTAACGTTTTCAAGTATTCAAATACTAAAATGTGTGAAAATCATATCGTGCCAAGTCTGTTATAGTCACAAAATGTGGTAATTGTGCCTGTACAATGATAATATTTCAATAGGATTGTAAGATACGTTTATGAGGTTCGCATGCCCCCATTCAATCTGTCTGCAGCCTTTGTTGTTAAAGTTTATTGATTGCGATAACAGCAGTAATTTGTCTTATAACACAAAAGTTTCACGAAGTTTTTGCTACTGAATGGCGTACCTAAAATTGTTTATTACATTATCTTCCAAATTGTTATTAAATTAGTAGACGTTCCCATTCCTGGGGGTGATTTTGGCGATAGATGTCCTTTCTTACAGGTATCTGGGTCTCAAATTATCTCTATACTAAATTTCCTTTAAATCTGTCCAGAATTTACCTTGACATGTATGGCTGAGTTGAACATTGAATGAAGAGCAAAAATATTATTTTAGAACCTAAGTTTATAATATCCTTCGTCGCACCGTAAAAATGCAAAACCAACTTCCTTACAACCTTCCTTCCAACTATGACTTAAGTCTTGCTAGAAACGATCATACTTCAAAAGCAACGGCTCAGTGACTCCCCTGGCCGTCTCTGTGCTCCATGGGCGTTGGTAATCACTTACCATCGGGTAACTGTATCCTCGTTTGCCAACCTCTTTCATAATAATTGTTACAAAGACAAGAGAGAGTTGACGGGTAGGCCCATGCCCTGCAGTAAAAATAACTGGCTGTTTAAAAAAACTAAACAGTTTAAAGAAGAAAAAAACTCTTCAACTTTATTACATTGACGTGTTACGTTCCTTACAATTTGTCTGCAATTGTTACTATCTCATCATTGTTAGCAACAACTGGCTAATCAACTGCACCTCGATTAGTTCGTCACGCAATTTAACAATTTATCTTGGTTATTGTTAGCGGATAACACAGACCGATCGTTAATATGTATAGAGGATTAAAGTTGTCTGTACTTGCATGATTTCAAAACAATAATTTATTTTAGCTTCACGCGCGTCGCACATAGGCACTTTTATTTACTTCTTTTTATGGCAAGGTGGACAAACGAGTAAATCTTTAACTAATGTAGAGAAATTCCGCTGCCTGTATACATCCGCTGCTCCAGAGATATCCAGGATGCGGTAACCGTTTTTAAATTTAATTGAAAATAATTATAGCAATTATAGAGAAAGATAAGGAGTAGGGACTAGAGGGAGATAAAAGGAAATCAGTTATGCTTCGGAATCTCTCACTCGTCATGAAGTATGATGAATCCATGCACTCTGCGAAAGGAACGCGGAAGCTTCAGGTCGATATTCTTGTTAGGGTGGTTCCGCCCTTTTCGAACCAGACTACTGACTCTACCGCTTAAAAATATTAGTTCCTATTGTTGTATTTAAATTATTCCAGCTCTTTTAAGTATTCGAGAATCTCAACATTGCCATATTTTTTTTCCTATGTGTTCATCATCATTCATCATCATCATCATCTCAGCCACAAGAAGTCCACTGCTGGACATAGGCCTCCCACAAACGCCTCCAATGCGACCTGCTGGCATTTACATTTACACATAGGCTGACCTAGGTGTTATTTAAGTATAATTTAAAAGTTAGTCTAAATAAACACTAATTTATGTAACTCTAATTAATTTTGCTGATAACGATTTCGCTGACATAACTATAACTTCTTTGATCAGCAACCTATGTTATTACCTGTCGATACTTCAACAATCCGGTCTGGAAAGGTTACGTTTCTAAAACAATAATAGGAGTATGAAAACCGTCACACGCACTCGGTCAAAATTGACGGACAGGTGTTGTTATGTTGCCTTTGTATTCGTGAAATTATTAACTTTGAGAGATATAGACTTTCCTTTGTTTAGAATCTAAAGTATTTGTTTTCATTTGGACAAACAATATAAACTAGTTTGGTTACTTTTGTTTCCTTTTAGCCGCGTAAAAGCCAGGAGTTAGAATAAATATAATTCTAGATTATTTTATCTGTGATGTATCTATCATCAAGCTACGGTACTTCTCTTGTGCTAACTTACTAACTTAGATCAGCTCGACTGCGCAAAAAACACAAAGAAATAATTTTATTGTAAAAATTTTTTGTTGTAATTTTTGAAAAAAAAAAAATACATTCGATATTACTACCAATCGCAATCAAGAGACAACAGACTGTCTATTAAATCGGTGTGACCCATCCAACCTTATTGAGAAATACCGTTTTAATTATAACCTATTTATAGAATGCAATTAAATAATTTGGCCACTTGATCTAAACGAACACTCGAACGTTTTTAAAAGCAATTCTAAAGCGGTGTTCAATGTTTATTTCGGCTTTGCTCAATTCGGAGGGGCATTGATAAATCGCCGGCTGGGGAAGCAGATGTTCGGCTTACTGAATGGCTCGTGGCCCTGCCTATTGTACTCTTTACGGTAACAATCCAACCAAAAAACTTAGTGTGACCCTGACGCAATATTTAAATAATCAGTTGTACTACTTCTTTTTAGCTTATAAATAAACTCGCGTCGTATCGAAGCAATCTATAATAACGCTGAGAGTACGGAAAGTCAGTGTTAATAACAGAAATAATAAAAAAAATGCTAACACTGGTAGTATTCACTTATACGATACATGAAGTGACATGATGAAATGCTCTGAGATATAGATCACAATTAAATCATAATAATCTTATGTTTCTAGCATAATTCTGTATTGTTTATTTCTTGTTTCAGACGTTGGATTTCGACCGAGATGGCCTCACGAAGCTCAAGAAAGCTATCAAGGCGATACACAACTCTGGAAATGGTATGCAATAATTTTCTTTGGCACGTGATACAAAGTTCTGATTAAATCCTTTATTACTTCAAATAATAACCGTGATAGATTTTCTTCAATGATTTTTAATATGCTTTTAATGCACACACATGCCTATGACTTTTTAACTCCTGAGCTCTCTCTGTCGTGACTATGTATGAAAATTACACTTATAAATGTAACGCAACATCCACCATCGACCGCGAGTTTCGAGTTTAAGTCCAAGTCCCGCCATTGAGACTGGGGCCTCTAAACTGACCGCCTAAGCCGAGGTCTTGTGTCTACGATGCAGAAGTGTATTTCCAAATTTTCAACGTTATGCATAATGGCAAAGCTTTGTGCTTGAGATTTCTTTAGAGAAAAGATTTTCATGTAACAATATTTCGCGGTAATCCATAAAAAAGATAAAACGCGCCTTTTACGACCATCCCCATATGGAATGTGTCGTAATTGTAAATATTGATCGGGTTATTTGTATTCACGACCCGTCTCGGGTTATCCAGGCGACACGAAAGACGAGACCGTACTATAAATAGGTAGAGGATGCAGTATGAATAGAGTAGACTAGAATAGATGAAATGCTTGCTGCAGGCATGCAGGCACCAATGTTATAAATATGCAGTCCGGACCCGGATATAACGGACACGCTAAATTCACTACAGCAATCTAATTTTGCATGCAAGCATTAAATTTCCTGGTGCAATATTTTTTTAGGTGGAATTTGTTAATTTTATACGAACATGCCCTACCAAAATATTCACCTTATTTCCGTGACATTTTGATTGATTTTTAATATTTTTATTATTATCTTGAACACATCTTAAAGTTGTATAGTTGATCTGGATTTGTCTAAACTAAATCATACATGATACTGGCCAATCTTTTTATTTATTAATCATTGTGGAAAGTTAAATTCTGTTTTATTTTTTAAATTGCTGCAGTTCGTTCAACGTTTGACATATATAATTCAGTTTTATTGATTTCCTTTGTTGCTACCATCAGTACTGCACTCGGTTGCATGTCACACTCTGTTGCCACGTGCCGCGAGAATGCAGCTTGCCAGCACGCGACCGATTCTATGCAGTTTTTGCCTTCTAATTTAATAGGGTTAACTTTGACTGTTTCCAAAAAAGGGTTAATGTTAATAGTTTTTTTATGCTTAAGTGTAGAGAACATGTTGGGGGAACTGGGAGAATTTTGACCGTACCGCTGGTGACATGAAAAGTCGGAGCCTGGTTACTTTAGTTACGTTATGCAAAGGAAGGTCCCAGTTGACCCAGGAGTTAGAATGGATAAATAGAACCGTTTACCACTAACCAACTCGATCAATGATAACTACAATGTAAGGTCTTTATTGATTCCCCTGCTGTCGTTTCGTCTAACATGGTCATGGATGAGTGTATATGACTCAGGCAGGTCAGGACTGAAGAGAATGATTATTTTTTCCTTGCCAACAAGAATGACGACAACGTCATTTGCCGGTTTATTGTAGCTTCCCTCGTAATTGGAAAGCCTTTCCTCTTTAGCAATAGCATGTTAATTATCTCTTTCTAATAGTAGACTACGAATATATTATATCTGGAATCTCTTGACCTGATTGACGTCCGTCGTCGATGTCGGTCGTGTAGGTTTAATTCTAAATCCATAGTTGCATTTCCAGTAGTGATACTACATTACCAACCACATAACAAAAGAGTTGGATATACATAAAAGTATGTATCATCAGTATTATTGCTAAAAAGTTCAATGCTATCAGTGTTATCTCTTGATATGATATGATATAATATCATAAATTTTAATAATATTTGATTGCTTTGTAAATTTTATTGAATGTGGACGTGATAGTGCATCGGTTTAATTAATTTTATATACCAAAACGCAGTAACATTATGTGTATTTTTATTTTAAGGACAGAAACAGAACTTATGAAACCCCTTAATAGACAAAAATCAGCCAAGCTTGGATCTAAAAACTCCTTGATTATCCATTTTCTCCGTTCTTCCTACGTCTTTTGCTCTATGGGCGCCGGTGATCACTTTTACCATCTGGTGAACAACATGCTCGTTTGCCAACCTCTTCTCTTCCATCCTCTCGTTTCCTCTGACTTATACTTTCAAATATAAATTCACTTTAATGTTTCAAGGATTCGCAATGAGATGTAATGTTAGCGAGAGGTAACACTTTACCTAGACATATTAGAGTGTAACGTGGTCGGAACCGGCTCCTAGGACGAGAGGTCGTTCAACCCACTGAACTAGAATGACCTAAATATCGCAACAAAACTGCTTGTAACAGACGTTAATGCATTATTTACTAAATGCCTAGTACGCTTCGCCGTTTGATTTATGAAACGAGATGTTCATACTTGTTAATAGAGTGAAATGGTTCAAGGTAATTCTTTCAAAGTCACACGAGCCCATATTTTTTGTTTAGCCTAAGGAAGTTAATTCCACCCCACCTTGCAAAGCAGCCAGTGATGTCAGGATGCGATACCCATCGATATTGATATCGTTTTTATGTTTATTAACTTGCTAGAATTGTAGTTTCCCGTTTGTTCCATAAGTTGTACGTACATTTCTTGAAGATGTCAAAGTATTTTAATTTGGCATCTTCAAGAATGTACGTACAACTATTTGAAATGTCTGAAACATATCAGCGATTTCTCTTGTCTGGATGTTTTTGGGGGCGGTGATTAGGTAATTACCATGTGGTCTACTCACGCTCGTGTGCCACCTTCAGTCTTCACACAACTTCAGTCTTTTGTCATTCTTTCAAGTGTCAAATTCCATAGTAAAAATATGTCAAGTCTGAATGACATTACTAATGAATTTGACACGTCTCTCTGAAGTCATCTGCTTTTCTCATTCCCATTCAACTTGAAACGGGTAGTAGTTTATTAACTTAATTATTTCCTTCAAAGCATTCAGTGCTAAAATACCAGTTTAACATAATACGGATAATTTACAACTGGTTAGTTTTGGTTATATGAGAATTCATATATTCACATATGGATTGAAACCTGAGCTGGCTAGTCGTCGGTAGCCGGTCGCAAATTGATTTCCCTTCATGTTACTTGTCAACGAAAGTGGGTCGTTCGAGTCTCACCGCAAATAGTATATTGCTAGATCATTGTTGTATGTGGGTTTCTGGGATAAATCGTAATGAAGAAGATAAATTATGACCTAAAATTTGGTAACAATTAGCGGAGATTTGAGGGTAATACCTGTGCAATCTTATTTTGGTTTTCGGGCTAAAAACAATACAACTATGTCCTAATCTGAGTCTCAAACTATCACCATACTAAATTTTATCTAAAGAAATCCAGTCCAGTCTAGACTTGAGATAAGAGTTCTTTCTAGCATAATATTAGTATGGACACCTGATGGACACAGATTACTTAATACACTGGGCGTCAAAAATAAGTAGTACAGTTTTAAAATTGCAATTACTCTTAAACTATAGAAGTTAGAGTTTTGAAATAAAAATCAATATTTAAAAGACGATAATTATGCATGAAGATTTTATTAAATGAAATGAAATTGTCGTTTCACTTTTTTTTATTTCAAAGGTCTAGCTTCTGTAGTTTAGGAGATATTGCAATTTTAAAACTGTACTACTTATTTTTGACGCCCAGTGTAGTTACTTCGTAAGTATGCAATGGGTTTCTGTTCCCATGGGAATTTTGAGGAAAGTATCTGCTATTTAAAATACAAAAATCGAAAAAAAAATTTTTTTTTAAAGAATTCAAAGTGTAATACTATAAAATTGTTTTGATTCCAATAGGTACTACTGTACTGAATAAACCCGAGAATTTTGCGTGTGCTCCTTACAATAATATTATCTATTTCTGTGCCTTCTATCTGATTTATTTTCATGCGACAATGTTTAATACCGTATTGTCGTAGACAGATTTATTCTATGATAAGATTACCTGATTTATATGTTTCCCCGTTGATATCTTTAGAAGCATAAATATGAAATACAAACTAGCTTTTTTGCCCGCGACTTCGTCCGCGTGAAGTTCCGGACCCGTTCCCGTGGGAACCACATTGAATTTCGGGAAAAGCTATAGCCTATGTCACTCCCTGATAATGTAGCTTTCTACTGGTGAAAGAATTTTTGAAATCGGTCCAGTAGTTTCGGAGCCTATTCAATGCAAACAAACAAACAATCAATTTTTTCCTCTTTTAATATTAGTATAGTAAACTAATCTTTAGCTTATAATTTTAGATGATCTATTGTTGCCGATTTTTCAGTAGTTTTGTTTTACAACTTTTTACTAATATTTGCATGACGCATCGATTTTCGACATGTTTCAAAAATAATTTTTATTTTATTATTTACTTCTTTTATATTCCTCTTCTATCCTATCCATCTCTTTTTTTTACGCACGTCATTTTTCGTAGTCTACCTACCCGATACCCGCATTTTCGATTTTGTTGGATAATACTGAAAATGGAGAATACTGAAAATTATCTATTCAACATCTATTCATAACAGCCAGAGTTACTTTTGCATTTTATAATATTGGAATGAATTATTTTCTAGTATTCCTACATAAATACGTACAATAGCACCCAGCCAGTTCCTTTTTTTTGCAAGACAAAACGCAGTACATGCATGAATGGCAGGTTACCGATGCAATTGAAATTCCACCTCGTGTTGTATACCGCGCGTTGAACTGGTTGCGCGAGTTGTCACCACAGATCAACTAATTAGATATCGTATATGGACGGATATACTTGCACGCAAATCTTTTGCAGAATTCGCACTGTTTTTATAGCATAAAAGAGGGCATTGGCACCAAAGACATTATTTATTGTTGAAAACTGTTTGGAAAGTTTTACTAGATGATAAACAAGAATATAAAGTTTTCTTAAATGAATGGATATGTATAAAGCTTACAAACGTGAATTAGCTACGATAGAGTTGATAAAAAACAAAATTAGTGTTATTTATACCTTGATTATTGTGCAATAATAACTACGTGCACTTTGCTTATATATTGCTATTTGTTATCTAATAAAATAGTTAGTCTATGTCTAGAACACTAGGAACACAAGGTCGCTCGTGCCCACAGCTATGACCAATCAAAATGAGCGATGAAGCGATGTATTTAGGGAAGTGTTTGTTTATTAACCTTATGGATATTTACAGATTGGTTTTTACAATAACATTGATCGACTGTTTACTATTTTCAAATATTAATATCGATAGGAAATGCGTTTCATCCGGCGAGTGAGATATAAGGAAGTACAACTCTTTTTCCTTATCACTTCTCTTTTCCCTTCCTTACAGCAGTAAACGCATTGGTAGGTAGCGCCTTTGATATTAGTGATGTTCAGCGGTGGCTTTCCATGAGGTGACCCGCTTGCTTGTAAGACATAAAAAAGCAAAAAAAAAGAAATAATGAAAAGTGTTTCTCAAAGTTATATTAACATTTGCCTCCTTAACGTTTCACTTGATATCGATTAAGACTGGATTTGCAAGTCAAACGGCATGAAAAGCCTTCGTTTAACAATAGTCTTGGCCCATTTCCAAACGGAATCACTAACATTTCTTTCATTTAAATCTTATTACCACCCGATGTTAATTAATTACTTCAAAGACAATCACGAGTTGACATTGGGAATTTCTTTTACGTTGACTCACTTATTTGTTGGAGAGATTTAAGAAGTTCGTACACGAGCTTTGTGATACTTAGAGTTGATTTAAGGTGACAGTCATAGGAGCAACCGGTGAATGGTGGGTCGGTGATCCATTGGATATGAGAGCCTTACGCTCTCCTGCAATTGTCCGGTGTAGTAGCAAAATACCACAGCAGGCCTGGCTACATTGTGTCTGTCAATGCATCGTCAGTTTATTCCAAATCAACGTTGAAAAATCCATTCTAATGTGTCAGCTCACATTTCAATGTCATACTGTAGAAATTGGAATGGAGTCGGCTCCGAGTCGTTCTAATGTGCGAACTTCTTAATGCTGCTTTTGCCGCTGCGCTTTTTCTTGGCCACTACATATTCCCAGCGTTGTATAACAACTTTTCTGTATAACAAGGATCACCAACTTTCTTTTCGTGTCAGGGTTTTCAAGCCAACGGTCATTAACTTCGCTGTTATCCATTCGACATCAATCGGGATCTACAGCTGATTGAGATTTTAGAAACCCATCCAATATGCTGATTACAGTTTGTACACTGGGCGTCAAAAATAAGTAGTACAGTTTTAAAATTGCAATATCTCCTAACTGCAGAAGCTAGACCTTTGAAATAAAAAAAAGTTAAAAGACAATTTAATTTCATTTAAAAAAAACTTCATGCATAATATCATTTTTTAAAGATTGACTGAATAAAAACTTAATAAATAAAAACACTATTTTTTTAAACTGTTGGCTTGTACTTTTGTTTTTTATTGTTTTCTTTATTGCTGATAAATCAATTGCAATTCAAAAGCAAATGTGTCTTCAGCGAGTAAACTTTACTAATCATGCCTCTTTCACCAGAAGAATGTGCAAGAATCATAACTTTTCTCGAAGTATCCATCAGTATGCGTCGTACTGCAAGAACGGTGAGTGTAACTCTAAGAACGATCCAGCAAGTAAAGCGAAGATACGAAGAGACTGGAAACCATCTAAGGAGACCAAGTAATAGCAGACCCAGGTGCACTAGTACCCGAGAAGACCGCTTAATTGTCTCTACTGTGTTAAGAAATCGTCACCTTAATGCAGTTGAGGTCCAGCAACAGCTTCTTCAGACCCGAAGAGACTACGTTAGTGAGAGTACAGTGAGGAGAAGACTTGCTGAAGCCAACCTGAAGTCGTACAGGCCAGCAAATGGCCCCAAACTTGAGACAGGGCATCGAGTAGTAAGACTACGCTACGCGCGTCAACACGTACAATGGGGCGAAGAAGAATGGACAAGAGTTTTGTTCACAACAGATGAGTCTCGGTTTTCTTTATTCACTTCCGATGGAAGGCGGAGTGTATACAGGCGACCTGGTGAGCGATACATTCAAGGTTGCATCTCGGAAAGAGTTCAATACGGCGGGGGCTCTGTACACGTATGGGCTGGCATCTCTTCAGAGGGTCGCACAGAGCTAGTGGTCATAGAAAATGGCACTCTGACTGGTGAAAGATATGCATTAGAGATCCTTAACGAGTATGCAGGGCCATATTTAGCAAATATGGGTGATGGAGCTATACTAATGCATGATAACGCCCGGCCACACACCGCTCATCTCGTACAAGAGTACATTCAGGAGGTTGGCATCAGCTTGATGGTTTGGCCATCAAGAAGCCCAGATCTTAACCCGATTGAACACGCCTGGGATGAGCTTGGGAGGCTAGTCAGAAGACTCAGACCACCCCCCGCCACCCTCAGGGCTCTAAAACAGGCCCTGATAGAAGAATGGGTGAATATTCCCCAACACCGCCTTCGAAACTTAGTGTTCAGCATGCCAAACCGGCTCCAAGCTGTCATCAGAGCCCGAGGCGGCAACACAAGTTACTAAAGTGGGAACAAGGCCCAAAACGTAAAAATTAAGTTCTTGATAGTTCCTTCAAAATGGTTAGCTTTTTCCTAATTTTCAGTGTAAAACTTTACTAATGCTAAATAAGTATTATTTTTAGAAAACTTTGTTAAATTTGCTATAAAATGACTTTTATTTCAAAACTCTAACTTCTATAGTTTAAGAGTAATTGCAATTTTAAAACTGTACTACTTATTTTTGACGCCCAGTGTAGTTTATCAATTTGTGTATTTATTCAATGTTTTGAGTTCCTTAAGTTTAAAAACGGCGATTGACAATATGCTCATTAATGTTTATTAAAACTAACTTGTGACATTAAAAAAATGTAGCTGTGCCTGGTTTCACTCTCGTGAAGGTGAATGTCGTTTTCCTATTAATGTTAATTGTTATCCGGTGGGAACTGCTCTATTTTCCGAGATAAAACATAATCTGATGCTAGTAAGCAATACAAAACAGGTTTAGAAGCTATGGACCAATTTCATCCGTATTTGTCGACGCTTTTACATGTTCAGCACATCACAATCAATCATGTTTATAATATTAGTTGCATTTTTTTATGAATTCCGTTTACATCCTACACCTATTTGGAATAATCACTGTATGTAATCTTTATCTTTTGGTCATTTCTATCCCTAGTAAATTCGTTACTGCCTTTTTACTATTATTCTATCTCTCATTTATTTATTTATTTATTTATTTATTTATTTATTTATTTATTGATCACCAACATAAAAAACACTATTACATTAAATTGAATACGTCGATATACATTTCTAGCTTAATGTTAATACATTTACAGGTGAAGACTGCATGCGTTTGTAAAGCAACAACAATAAATAGTAATAGAAAAATTTAATTACGCATTTAGAATACAAATAAAAATAAAATAGCATTTAAAAATAAAAAAATCACAATATCACAATCACAAAGGGGAAGCAGTAAAATAAGCAAGCAATATCTTCTTAAACCTACGAATGCCGTCCACGAATAGGTCAAAATCGAAGGTCTTGGGCATGCCGTTCAGTTCTCTAATAAGTCTATTCAAAGGCGCGTGTTGACCAAGATTCGACTTGCTAGACTCGGCCACTAGAAGCTTAAATCGCGAAGGTCGTGGGAGTATGGACGGTGCCGAAAATTTAAGACCATGCAGCAGATCCGGTGCGTCGAGGACGTCATTCGAAAGTTTATACAAAAAAAGCAAATCGTGCATGCGTCTTCGATTCAATAGAGATACAATCTCAAAGTATTTTAATCTATCGTCGTATTTCAGAACACTTTTGCCCAGATTACAAGAATATGCAAGGTGCCATAGAAATCTTTTCTGCACCCTCTCTAGCCTCTTCCTATACACGTCATAGAATGGATTCCAGACCACACTGCAGTACTCCAAACCACTACGGACTATCGCATTAAATAATAGGATTTTAGTTTTTGGGGACTTAAAATCTTTGCAATTCCTAATAACAAAGCCTAGATTTTTAAATGCTTTGGAACAAGCCTTATCGACATGGACATTAAATCTTAATTTACCGTCCAACCAAACTCCGAGATCCAAAACAGTGTCTATGGTCTCCAGTGTATCGTTCTCAATTTTGTACGCGTAACTAGCATTCACTTTTTTTCGAGAGAAGTGCATATGGAAACACTTTGATGCATTCAAATTCATCTCGTTGTCTTTACACCAATCGATAAGGCTACATAGATCCCTTTGTAGAAGTGCAGCGTCCTCTAGAGTATCTACAACTCTGAAAAATTTTAAGTCGTCTGCAAATAGAAGATAGTTAGAATTTCGGAAGCACTTGCCTATATCGTTGATGAATATGTTGAATAACAAAGGAGCCAGATGTGATCCCTGAGGAACACCTGAGACAGCTAAAAAAGGACCAGAAGCATAGCCGTTTACCACAACCTGAGAAGATCTGCCAATCAGATAGGATCGCCACCAACCCAGCAAGGGTTCGCCGATGCCATACATGTGGAGTTTACGGAGTAAGATTTTATGGTTGACCCGGTCGAAAGCCCTGCTGAAATCGGTGTAGATGGTGTCCACCGATGAACGAGCGTCGAGCTTGCGACAGACTGCGTTTACAAAGGAGGTGAGATTGGTAGTAGTGGATCTGCCTTTAATGAAACCATGCTGTTGTGGAATAATCAATTGTCTAATGTGCCATGAAAGTATAGGGTAAAGTAACCGTTCAAACACCTTAGCGAAAACGGGTAAGATAGAAATTGGTCTATAGTTTATAACAAGATCTTTTTCTCCGCCTTTGTGTAATGGAACAACTAAAGCCATTTTCCATTCAGACGGAAATGCACCAGTGGTAATCGACTTGTTGTATATGAGACTTAGAGGTATGGCTAACGCAGAAGCACATCTAGACGCAAAGAGCGCCGGCAGTCCGTCATGACCAGCCCCCTTGCTGACATCAAGTCTTTTTAAAACTTTTAAAACCTGATCGTCCTTGAATTTTATAGTGGACAGATAGTTATTTGTCAGTTGGGTAGTATCTTCCGGAGGCATAGTGGGTGAGGTGTAACTGTTACTATATGTAGAGGAAAAGTTGCTTGCAAATAAATTACATATGTCCGTAACGTTTGTGGCTTTTTGATTATTTAGTGTCATTAGGGCCGGATAGTTACTGGTACATTTTTTTTTATTCTTAATGAAAGACCAGAAGAGCTTAGGATTCGAATGCAAGCTCTGTTCAAGTTTAGTAATATAATTATTATAGCACTTAGCCATGACACGTTTAGCGCGCTTTTTTGCTAATAGAAATGAAAGTTGATCAAGAGGGTTATTATTAAATTTGCGCAGTTTATTGCGGTATTTAAGCTTTTCTTTTAATAGACGGATTAAATCTTGTGAGTACCATATCGGATATTTTTTTGACTTTGGTTTAGACCTAGGAATATACTTCGCAATGGCACTTCGAATGTGACTGTAAAATACAGACACCATATCGTCCACTGTGCGGCAAATTTCAAACTCTTCATTCCAGGGCACAGCATTAAGGTCTTTGATAATTTTATCATAGTCAGCTTTAAAAAAACAAAAGTGTTGTTCTTCATTGTACGGTAGGGTGCTCGCAGTACTTAGATGTAATGAGAACTGTAATGGGGGGTGTGAAGGGTCAATGGGAGTCAATGGGTCACTACTCATACCCAGGTCAAAAACATCTCCGCTACAGAGAACCAAATCCAGGATCCTTCCCCTATCATTCAATGTATTGTTATACTGTTTCAAATCATGCAGAGTGGCGAAATCTTTGAGCATAGAAGAAAACAAACTATTATTATTATTACTAATTTGTGGATCGGGTTTCTCTGAAAAGTCCCAATTTATAGTTCCTAGGTTAAAGTCGCCCGCGAAAAGTACATTGCTATCGATATTTACTCGCTCCATGACTTTGTCAGAGTTTGTTAAAAATTCACTAAGAATATGTCCCTGAATAGGCGGAGGCAAATACACTGCACAAATAAACAAGTGTTTAGTTTTACCTGAACCATTTTTACATTCTAGTTTGACCCAAAGGTCCTCGCAGTTAGATTCAAAGTCCTGCAGGCGGCTGGATGAAAATCGATTAGAGACGGCGATGAGAACTCCGCCACCATTTTTCTTTGCATGAAAACCGCTGGACTCTCTATCACGTCTGTAAACTACATATCGGTGGTCAAACAATTCTGAATCGAAGACGCTGCTATTCAACCATGTTTCACTTAAAATTATTACGTCATAATTGTTGCAGAGAATGCTTTGATAAAAATCAATAGTTTTGGATCTCAATCCTCTCACATTCTGATAATAAAATTGTAGCATGTAAAAGAAAATAATACAAATTAATAAAAATATGATTCAATTATTATTATTAAGCGATTACAATATGAAAATTTTATTTACGAAACGAAATTATGTTAATTTATCTAAAACGTCAGTGTCTCTTATTAGTATATAGCTTGAGCTTTCTGTTTTACGCATCTCATGAATTCCAATCACGTTTTCTTCATTTCTTCACATCAAATAGTCTTCTTGGTACATGTTACGAATTCACGATTACGAACTGATGGCTAAATCTATTGTTTTTCTCTTATATTTTTGGCAAACACCAGCCAAAGTTTAACCAAAATCTGTTATGTAACTTTCGCTCATTATTTGATTCTCTTCTAGAGCCTAAAGTAGCTAAAAACATATCTTCTCGTCGCCGCTTCGAAAATCTCGTCTTGTCGCTTTTGTATAGATGGATTTGTAGTATGAGCCTAAATGTGAAAATGTAACAAATAAAGTTACTTTCGCATTTACAATATTAGTATGGATGACAAATACGCCGAGGAAACTCCAAAATTTAATTATTCATCGTTTACGCTGTAGTATAGTATAGAATGTTGCCAAGTATAGAATAGAGGGAAATATTTATTTCCACCACAAACAATGTTAAATACAAATAATATTTATAAAGTAATGAATAATGTTGTTTCATTTTGTTATACATGAAAACACGACATTAGACTAAAGTCCCGCATTACATGTCTATTGAAGTGCTTACTTTGAATGCGGTTCATAACTGCAATGCAACTTTTAACGACGACAGTGCAATATGCAGTATACCTGCAATCTACGTGTAGCTTTCTCTGTTTTACCCAACTGCTTTTTAAATGCGAGAAACTTGTATGGTATTATTATAAGTACAAATTGACTCTTCTTTATTTACGAAGCGTTATTCCGTTTCTTAATTCATTAGGATTGGCTATCTAAGCATAAGATTGGCGAAGATACTTATTTTTTACATGGAGCGCCATCCAGAGATCAAAACATATTTTAGGTTAGGTTAAAACAATCTGTCCTTTAGATGTGAAGTTTGCCATCCTTCCTCATTACTACTCGTAGTCAATATCAGTTTCAATGAAAGCTCAAAGAATACAGTGGGAGTAAAATACAAGGCTCGCGGAGAAATTGAAAGGCGTGAGGCAGTGTGATTTAATATTCAAGCAACGTCGTCGGGATTGAGCTAGGCAAATGTGGGACGCGACACGGATCTCCGCGCCCCTTTCATCACTTTGCCAGTTGCAATTTTATTTTATTTTAAAACTGTATTTAGGGAAGCAAACCGAGGAAATCTTTTACGAAATTCGCTTGAAACTGATATTTTAATGCAAAAATCTTCAGTGTTTTTTTGAAATCACTTTTGTAGAGCTATAGAAAATTACAGTGTTATGACGACCAATCAATGTGCATGTTAGTTTGTCGGCGTTGTGATCTTTTAGCAGCCTGTTGTGTACTTCTGCAGGACAAAAGCCTCCCCTACAACTTCCCTGATTCTGTCTTGTTTGCGTCTGTTCTGACCAGTCTTCTCAAATAAGCATCTAGCTCATAATTCTAATGATCTTCGTCTATGTTCATTGTAATGTTCCGTAGTGCCAAGTGTCTTTCATGGACTCTACGGTTGCTTAACATCAGAAGAAGCGCCACAGGGTGATGTTGTTTAAATTAAATTATTAAAAAAAACAGTATTACCTCAGGTATTATGTATGTAAGATACTCATGCTTAAACTAGGTAAGTAACTATAATTTCTAAGCTTATTACGTTAAATCTATAAAGTTGGGTAAATTATAATCGCGTATATTTATTAATCCATTAATCTGTCAACGAACTCAAAGTGTTTTCCCTCTCCAGGTAACCAGTTTAACAATTTCACTTTCAAAGTTATTTCAAATGTTTTTACTTGGGTTTAGATTTCTAGATCTACATTTTTTGCGCTCTTCAAGGTTGATCTCGCTTTATTAGGTTTCATTCATGTATCGGGCATGTATCAAACCAGTTTTTATATTAATTGAAGAATAGATATAAATTTATTTTTTGTTTTATACAGTAACAATATTATTATTTGCGTAAATAGTTCTGAGAGAAATGCCTCCCTGCCCTCATTACATCAGTTCCTTTGATAATTTGAAAGATGGGTTTGGATGGACGTGAAAGTCCACCAGTAATATTATTGAACAAAAATTAGTCAAACCTGCAGAACCTGTTCTCTCTGTGATTCATGGACACTTAGACAGCAGTGTTACTTAACATCAGGGCATCAGATGACCATGCTCGTTTGTCTTCTTCCTCCATAAAAAAATCTTTCTACAAATTGCAACTCTCACTTCAACTACGTACAAGTTAATCCGAGAAACTAATTAAATGTCCGACTCAAACAATACAAATGTGATCACATTGAGTACTTATACTTAAACCTTGCAAGAGCGATGAAACTTTGGTGCTATTGAGTGCAAAAGTTATACCTGAGGCAATTCGTTGAAATGTTTTCACAAAGTAGATTTGGTCCATAGGTTCTCAACCCGATTTGTCTACAGCCCACTTAGACATTTTCTAGAGCCCCGGAATTAATTTTCATCCACTTCCCATCGTATTAATACACACATATTTATGTGCATATCACACGTGATAAACGATTACAATACATACAATAACAAAAATGTACTAATATTGAAGTTTTCTCTAATTGTTTTTATGCGGGCTCTACAATCTCGCGAAGTTGAACGAATACGACTGTGTACGCGCTCTTCGTTCTACTTCCATTGTACTTTTCCTTTGTCTTCTAACTTCGTGCCTAACTTTACTCTGTTCAATTTCCCAAGAGTAGAGAGCGTAGAGCCGTCATTAGAGTATATTTTTTTTTATTAATCCTAGAGGACTTATAAATAAACTAGCTTCCGCCCGCGGCTTCGCCCGCGTGGCCTAGTAACAATTAGCATATCTTTCTTCAGAAACAAATTCCGGTCCGGCACGGCCCGGTACGGTACGGTTTCATCCGGTCCGATCAGGTCCGGTCGATCCGGTCCGGTCCGGTCCGGTCCGATCGGTCCGGTCCTTATAAGGACCCTACATGAAAAATTTGGCATCTCTAGACCCAGCGGTTTAGGCTGTGCGTCCCCTCTCAACTTCGTTTGCGTATATTTCGCTTTCCCGTGAGAATTTTGAAAAATCCTTTCTTTGTACATCCCTCAGACGTCGTAAGGACCCTACATGACAAATTTGGCATCTCTAGACCCAGCGGTTTAGGCTGTGCGTCCCCTCTCAACTTCGTTTGCGTATATCTCGATTTCCCGTAGGTATTTTGAAAAATCCTTTCTTAGTACACCCCTAGACGTCGTAAGGAACCTACAGTCCAAATTTGGAGTCTCTAGACCCAACGGTTTGGGCTGTGCGTTGATATATAGTTAAGTCAGTCAGTCAGTCAGTCAGTCAGGACTTTGAATTTTATATATATAGATGAAAAAAAAAACGGTCCGGTCCGGTTCGATCCGGTCCGGCACGGCCCGGTACGGTGCGGTTCCTTCCAGACCGATCAGGTATGATACTTTCCGGTCCGGTCCGGTCCGTTCCGGTCTGGACCTTATAAGGACCCTACATGTCAAATTTGGCATCTCTAGACCCAGCGGTTTGGGCTGTGCGTCCCCTCGCAATTTCGTATGCGTATATCTCGCTTTCCCGTAGGAATTTTGAAAAATCCTTTCTTAGTACATCCCTAGACGTCGTAAGGAACCTACGTGCCAAATTTGGAATCTCTAGACGCAGCGGTTTTGGCTGTGCGTTGATACACCCTCGCAACTTCGTTTCCGTATATCTCGGTTTCCCGTAGGAATTTTGAAAAATCCTTTCTTAGTACACCCCTAGACGTCGTAAGGAACCTACAGTCCAAATTTGGAGTCTCTAGACCCACCGGTTTGGGCTGTGCGTTGATATATAGTTAAGTCAGTCAGTCAGGACTTTGAATTTTATATATATAGATAGATGGAAAAAAAAACGGTCCGGTCTGGTTCGATCCGGTCCGGCACGGCCCGGTACGGTGCGGTTCCTTCCAGACCGATCAGGTCTGATACGTTCCGGTCCGGTCCGGTCCGTGCCGGTCCGGTCCGGTCCGGTCGGTCTGGACCTTATAAGGACCCTACATGTCAAATTTGGCATCTCTAGACCCAGCGGTTTGGGCTGTGCGTCCCCTCGCAATTTCGTATGCGTATATCTCGCTTTCCCGTGGGAATTTTGAAAAATCCTTTCTTAGTACATCCCTAGACGTCGTAAGGAACCTACGTGCCAAATTTGGAATCTCTAGACGCAGCGGTTTTGGCTGTGCGTTGATACACCCTCGCAACTTCGTTTGCGTATATCTCGGTTTCCCGTAGGAATTTTGAAAAATCCTTTCTTAGTACACCCCTAGACGTCGTAAGGAACCTACAGTCCAATTTTGGAGTCTCTAGACCCACCGGTTTGGGCTGTGCGTTGATATATAGTTAAGTCAGTCAGTCAGGACTTTGAATTTTATATATATAGATATATATAGGGGGTAGTAGACTACCTCCTCAAAGGCAAGTGAGCATTATCGCTCTCTTTGAGAACCCACGACTTAGGCGAATGTCTAGAGAGTATATAATCAGAACTTGTGTAATGACTGGAAGTCTTATTAACTAGATGTCGTAATTTAGATACCTAAGCCATCTGTGATGTAAGATATTATTATCAAATTCTCATGAACGGTAAGAGGATTTTAATTGAAAAGCATTCGTTAATGAGAATAAAGTCTTAAAAGACATGCGATATTGCAATAATGTAAGTCAACTACCTTTTTAGCATTAGAGAATTTTTTTGAACTTCGCAGACACGCAGTGTTTCTGCCAAGTTCTCAAAAAAAAAAAACTCGTGTGTCTTCCAAAGTAGTCAAGTTTATCTATGAAATTAAATAATATTTAGAAGACTTCTCACTTATTGTCTTCTATGACATACATGATACCTGTTCAGTGTTCCTATTCCTAAAAACCTTAAATCTTTATCTGATGGAAAGTCGCCTTTTATTCTATATCAAGTCTTTAGTTTGCCAATAGTATTACCGATTTCGTACACAGGAAGTTTATAACCGGGATTAAGACGTAGTTTTCCTGGAATACCTACCCCAGAAACGGATTTGCGCGAGCATAACTGTGGGCGCTAAGAATCAAATCCAAAAATGTATTTCTCATTTTCCTTTCGTTTCACAAAATGAAAAATTTGCAACTTTTCTTAATTATTCTAGCTCACGTGGACAATGAGATGTACCTGGCCCGAGCACTCGAGCGGCTCGGTGGCAACGCTCTCAACAAAGATTCGGAGCCTGATATCGCAGCGGCATTCCTCAAGTTTGCTGTCGTCACCAAAGAACTATCAGCGCTTATGAAGACACTGGTAAGAATTTTCATTATCCGTGCCTTATATCTTTATGGACAGAAATTGACGTTCATTTGTTTATGTTGTTAATGGGTAAAACTGGGTAAAACACACTGCCAGCGGGAGCGGTTCGGTAACAGTTAGTCTCGATGACAGCCGCGCCGCCGCCCGCCAAAGAACGGCGCCGCGCTTAGTGTGATGTCTTCAACACAAATGTATGAAATACAGATGCTCCCGCTCCCAACCCGCGGCCGCTAGCAATGTTTTGCTCTTAAGTATAATTCATAATTAAAATCAAATTAAATCAAATATGCATTATTGAAAGAAGACATGTGATATCTACGTAAAAAACCAAGTTGTTTCTAAGCTTTTTATATTATATTCGTAAAAGCGTTCTTAAGCATTTTTTTGGATAAGCATTCTACATTTTTTTTTTGAAATGTACACCTATGTTCCGCAAACAATAAATAGAAATTAACATTGAGTTAATAGTGACGTAGCTTTATTTTACAAAAAAACTAGAATGTGTCCTACATAAACTTGTTTGCACGAAACGGTAACTACTAATACGAACGTTGGCCGACATACAGACACACATACGTATTTTTACGACATTGAGAACCGTGTTTTCAAAATATAATGCTATTAATTTGATGCCTTTTCAAATTATTATTATTATGCATAAACTAAAGATCATCAATTTTTAAGTATACTAAAACAATTATGAATATTTCGTGACTCATTGAGATGTTTAAATACGACTTTCTACTTATATTAGAGCCATTAACTATGCATAAACATAGAAATATCAGTCAGTCGGTCAATAGAATGAAGGGATCTATTTTACAGATTTCGTCAGGTTTTAATTTTAGAAATTAAGTTACATAGTACACACCTAATAAATACAGGTTTCAGAATTTGTTGGTAAGGTCCAGTTAGCCGAAATTTGACGATAAATTAATTTATCTCATAGAAAAGTTACCTGAAACTTCAAGAAGCTCTCTAGATTAATTAATTTGACGGTAAAATTACATAGAGCAATAAAAGGCTTGTTAGAGAAATTGTAGCGTATGATTGCGGGCTTTGCCAACCTCAATAGGTTACGGGCACGTGACCTCGCTCAATTAACTAAATTGCTAATTATTTTTACATAAGGCCCATACGAAGCTAAGATTTGGACGACCCTAATTTTCTTAACGTTCACGGCGAATTTCAAGTCTACAACCGAATTTACGAACTGTGAAATGAAACAGGCGTATCAAAGACCCTATCTTACAGTGAGATAGTAATTTGAATGTGTAGGAGCAGCGGAAATTACGCCATTGCGGCGAAGGATTCAGCAAGATCTTGAGATGAAGAACTCCCGGATGAAATATAAGCCGCCTTTTATGAGATCTTCGCGGTGGATTTGATACGCTGTTGTTTTCCAAAACTGAAGTTTTTCGTCAAAATGTTATTTTGTTTTTTCTTTGCTGTCATCAACTGAAAAGCGTGAATAGAATACCCATTCACCTGATGATGATCAATATACCTTTGCGCCATAAACACCTAATAGCCATTTTGATTGTAGACTGGACTATTAAATTATGTACATCTGAATAATTTATTCAAAATGGACTTTTAAAAAGTATGTTTTAAATGATCGGTAGTATTGGCGATCTATATCTCGAATACGTGGCACTTAGAGATGCGAATATACGATAGGAAAAACTTTTAAAAATAAAATTGGTTGGAGCGGTTCGGGCTTTCAAAGCCCTTTGAATCTTATTAACCCTCCGACAGGATATATTATATATAGTTATTGGTTAGACGTTTTCAATCAGGAATACACATCCTTCAATCGAAGGAGATCAGCGCATACTCTAACGAAAAATATTTAAATGATTATAATTATTATATTAGACAGTCCATAAATCACTTCAGAGTTCCAGTCTTAGAGTATTCACTACATTCTCTATGATACATCATAAAGATTAGTACTTGAATGGAATCCGTAAATACACAGCGCCCCACTTTTCTTGCCAGTTATAAGACAAGTGTCGTTTAAACAATACTTTTAACGAACGCAACGCAGACTTTTTCACGATGGTAAACAGTGATGGTTAAAGAACCCGAATAATACTATTAGATAGTAATACAATATTAATTAAAGTATGCTACGTTTTTGTATAGATAGTTGTTGTATTTGATCACTTTGTTATTGAACCAAATGTGTTTGTCCAAACCAAACATTAATAACAACTGGATAGATTAGTCAAATCACAATAAATTGTCTATTTATTTCATAGCTTCGTTTACATTTTGATAAACTTCTATTTACATACGATGAATATTAATGTTATGTAACTTTATATTTTTTATTTTATTATTTTTTATTCATATTATTAAAAACTAGTTATTTAAACCAGCCAAAATCATCTGATGATCGTAATTTCAAATATATGTGCGCAGTCAAATTTGCGTATTCAAGGCACCCAAATAGTCAAAATTTTATAAACATAGTTATATGAAGTAATATAATGCGTCCATAAGCATCCCGAATTCACCCTTTTTTGAACAACATCTAATAAGCCTAAGCCTACGGATGTGGCGTTAAAAGATAAGATTTTTTCCCGGACAACCTCACCACACATTCCCGTTCTTGTAAGTTGTGTCCATATAAAATGTAATTCCTTTACCATTATTCTTTATCCCATCGATATTTTTTTACAACACAGTAGCATTTATCAGAAAGTAATCTGATAGTAGTCGACTATCAATCGTTGGAACGCGTATTTTGCACCGTCCTTCTCGGAAAACAAAGGCAAGCGTGTTCTCTTTCGACCACTCGGTAACACGATTGACGTATAGAAGCGTGGGCGCAGCCGCAGATTTACTTGTAAATGGGTCAGGGTGATGAGTTAGGGTTGCCAGTGTCACACATGAAAAAACATTGTGGCGTAGAGTATTAAAAAAAAAACATTAACAACAAAAGAAATATGTTTACTTTCTAATCAGTTTTATTATAGAGAAAAGGTGGACTTTTGGACTCTTGTTTCTAGGACATTAAGGCAATTTGTGAATATTGTTAAGTATCAAAGTAATAGATGACTATACTGAACGCCAATTCTCCTGGCGTGTGCAGTCATAAGTTCTAAAGTCATACTTATTTATTACTCAGTGCATAACGACAATCGATTTTTAATGGTTTTATAAACTGTGAGTCATAAGCTTTGAGCATAGCACGGATTTCCCATTTATATTCGAATATAATTCAGCCACTAAAATAATAGGCAAGTAACTCAATTTGCAGTGTCATTTGTATTACAAATCCCAAAGCAACAACGCTGATTCATTAAATATATAATGCGGGAAAAATGCTTAGACGGACGAAGATTGACATAATAAGAAAACCGATTACGTTCTCCCCAGGGACACCTGTCCGACATAGCTCCGTATTTGGTATCCTTGCACGGAGGGGCATATCTACTGCGCAGAATCACCGACCTGCCCTTGACATGTTGCATTCCTTTGTCCTTGCCCAAACTATGCTCCGCTGCAAAAGTAATATTTGTTCAGGTTATTCATACGGATATTAAATGACATTATTTTAGAGTTTATAGCTTTTTCTAGATGAAATATAGAGATTTAAAATAATTAATATTTCACATATTCAGCTGCTTGTTGGGAACAGAATAGTGAAAGAAACGTTTTTGCTAAAAGGAATAAAAATGAATGAAATGAAGAGAAAAAAAAATGTTGTTAGTACTAAATAATGAAGTCTAGTCATGCCATTTAAAATCAGTTTGCGACCAACCGTTAAATATAAATTATGTTCTTAGTTTCAATGCGTTCTAGTGTTTTATCTAATTAGCACTATTAGTACATTTTTAGTTGTTTGCTTACACACTAACATTACTACCAGAAGTAATTGATTATATCAATTTATTGCACATGTTTTTTATTAATTCAAACTTTAACAAGTATAGACGAAGTATAAGAACTAGTAATATACTTAAAACTAAAAAAGGCGTAAATCAGCATGAAAATGACAATTAATTAAGAAGAGAGATATGGTTTTGACAGTATTATGGAGTTTTTTAATACAAAGATATAATAAATATCATAACATTATTCTTCTTTTAAGATGAAATTGCATAAAGAATATATTGTTAGAATAATAAATAGATACCCAGATAATAGTGACGCGATGATTGTGCAAAATAATAGACAGTTTAAAATCTTTGTCTATTTGTCACTTGTCGTAACTGCATCATAGGCGTCATTGTTTTTACCGAAACTAAGAATTAAATTTTAAAAAGTGTTTTGTTACTTTATTAATTAAATGAAGCGCGAAAGTGACAAAACAAGGTTTAGTTAAACCTTCGCTGATCTTTGGTGACTAATGTATAAATTGGCTGAGGTTAGAATAAACACGAACAGTTGAAAAATAAAATGATGGATTTGCCTGTTTGCCAAAATTTTCTGATTCGAGCAATTTTTATATTGTGCCCTTTTTGAGTAATTTAATACTAACACACTTGCCTAGTTCCTGTTCTTTCTTAAACGACTATGTTGTATATTTTTATTACTGCTCGCCTTCGCATATAATGCAATTTTTTATATTTATTTATCTTCGACCAACCCCTTTAAAAGCAGAGGTGGTTCAAATTCCCCTGAAGACGCATCCCAGCATTGTAGTTGAGGGTGATGATGAAACCCTTCATAAATTCTTAACAGAAGTATTGAAAAACAAATTTGACATGCTTATAGTTAGTCCACTGTTCTTAGAGCTCTGCTTCCAACGTAAAAAAGTAGATGATACCTTATATGCTATGTTATTTGACTCGCGAGTGCCTCGACAACTTGTCGTGTCTCGCATGAGGGGAGACCCGACTTCCTCGCTCTGCTTCCCTCACTAAATTGTTACTATGTAATCTGTTTTTGGTATATATAAACTTAATTTATGCATTAAATACATGTCGGTACGTTATATAATTTAACTTGGAGTTGTTGAGAGATTTTAGGACTCGTCTCTTTGAATTTCCGAACTTTAGAGAATTCATCTGTAATGCAATCAAGTTCGACAGTTTTCTAAACATACATTGTCAGTAAGTAGTGGTGAACTATTTTCGGCAATTTATCTGGCAGTTTTGTCAGATTTTTAGACAATTTATCAAACTGATAGTGTAGCTGTAACTTATCTAGGATCACTAAAACCGGCCGTAAAATCTTTACCCCTAACCGAAACTGAAAGACTACTTATACACTAAAATAATTTTTAATATACAAGGGTACAGAACTACAGAGTATCGCTAATTGGTAGATTACAAGATAATAGGAGTTTTATACCAGTATAGTTAATATTCTTAATTCAGTTAAAGTGTTAACCCACTGTAAACAGTGAACCTGAATATTTGATGCTCAAATCGCTTGGTTTTATATTAAATATTCATTCACCTGTCTCCGAGAGCGACCTTTTAACTCTAAACATTTTTAGGGAATAATTTATCAACTTGTCAGTAACCATGTGTAGTCACTGTAATTTGACTGTGTAAAAACATTTAGGGTGAATGTTTTAGAAATAGACATCATTTGATATAATGTTTTTTTATGTGGATATAAAAACACACTTAAAGCCATATGGCAGTTTTTTTGACAGGTTTCCATGGTTTAGAAGTTTCTTATTTGACAAATTAGACCATATGGGACTTCATTAGTATTTGGTAAAAGCCGGGTCTTAGTATAAAATTGTAATAAAGTTAGAACCTGATTGAATGTGATTTGTTTCTTAAAATTGTATTCTGTTAGCAATGTAAACCAGGGAAGAACAGAATAGAATGGAAATGATTTTGTGGATAAAAGCGTCCGCCAATCTACGCAGTACGCATATACAAAAATATTTGCACAAAATTCCGTTAACGCCCATTATTAATGAAATAGGAACACAATGGTCATTAAATGCATTAACATCTAACAATCTAAGCCTTTGCTTAGATGAGAAGTATGTATAGAATTCTTCATGTAATGAAAATTATAATGTAACAAAGATCATTGTTTTGACCGAGAGCACGCGCGAGCTTTATGCCTCGCCTATTGTATGTAAATATGCACAATAAAAACAAGCGGTTGAGTTGCACTTTGCTTTGAGCGTGTACAAGATCTTTATCATATTCCCTCGCGAATTAACATGTTTAACGAGTCTATTATGAAATCGATCTTGGAATTTTGTATATTGAACCGTAAAATAGATAGCTTTATATGCAAAACATAACAGTTGGACACATATACATAAACTGCTTACAGACTCCTCTCCTCCTCAGTCGTTCACTCTTGTCAGAGTGGTCGTGGTTTCATGATGGTGTCATTAGATAACGCGGCCCTCACGATGCGCCTCCATTCGTTGCGGTCTTCAGCGTTCCGGGAACATTGGACTATGCTGGTATTTTGTGTGGCAGCTTTTATTGAATCTGTCCAACGTGTGGGTGATCGACCTCTGGACCGCTTTCCTTCCACTTGTCCCTGGACAACGAGTCGTTCCATGGAGTTCTGGTTTCGAACGATGTGTCCAAAGTATTTGATGATTCGTAGTTGCACAGTCGACGATAATCTATCCTTGATTTTTGATTGCTTACAGACTAAACTAATGTAAACGCAACAAAAATCATGTGTTTAATTTCGAAAAATAATAGGTCTACTATATTACTAAATTAATAAAAATACGTTGTTATTAACGTTTCAATATATGTAGAATTCAGAGGCATTAATTACTAAATTATCAATATTTATTTATAGACATCCGTTTAGTTATGATCTGTATATCTGCTGTGTTTTTGCGTAATCCTCTATACTAGTGTTATAAATGCTAAAGTAATCTGATTCTGCCTATCTGTTAAATCACTAAACCAATTTAGATGAAAGGTATGCACATGCAGATAGTTACAGATCCCAGGAAAGATAAAATAGTTTTTATTGAGGAAATCACGCCGGTAAACGTGACCGACGGTATTGCTCATCAACACTAATATTGAACAGAAAAGATTTCTATGTTTGTAACTCAGAAATTATTCGACCGACTTCAAAAAATATTTCAATAATAAAAGGCTACATTAAGTCCTTGAGCGAAGTGCTAGTGTTTAAATTCATTTATTTTTTTATCACCAAATAGGTAAATATAAGACAGAATATTATTAAAGAAGTAATAAAAATAAAAAGTAATAATTCAAAATTCCAAAAACGTAATAAAGAGGGAAATTGAGATTAAAGAGGAATTTATGAGAAATGTTAAATCCGCTCAAACTTTCACAAGGAGATTCAACAATTCGGCCGCCAAAACTTCAACGTTCGTTGTATATTTTATACTGAAAACAATTTTCATAACAATGGAAATATGTAGCTGCTAGTTATTCAGTAAATAGCGGGGTAGGTACCCCATAGATAAAATAAATCGGGTATACAATTAAATAAAGTAGCTGTTTGTAAATTTTTTACACGTTATATTATTTAAAAAATCTATTTATGCAGTAAATAAATAGGGTTGTTGTTGTTGTGAACTCCTCGCATTAAATATTTTGTATAAAAATAAATTAAAATTGAATGGGAAGTTATGTTATTGACATAACATGCTTACTTTTAATTATACAAAAACGCTAAACATTTTTTCAAATAGGTAGATTTTTTGTTTTCGTAACCTCTGAAACGGCTTTTTTTGTTTTCGTAATCTCTGAAACGGCTTATTTTGTTTCATATAATCTCTGAAACGGCTGTTTTGTTTCGGATAATTGCTGAAACTCCAGGATTTTCATTCAGCGGATACTATCCCGTTTCTACGTATATAATTTAGTTATATATTTGTTTGATGCTGGCTGACAGAGAAACTTTATAAAATAGTCGAATCAGACCAATCGATGCTCGCAAAAATCTATAATCGAACATCATTACCGTGGTCAGAATATTGCGTGCGAGTCATTTGTTTGAAATATATTTATCGCCAGAATTTGTCATACTAACAAATCGATTCACACAGTAGATTGATGTGGTCTTAACATGGTAATCCCTAGATTATGTATCGATTCAGCGTTCCCACTTGTCGGCTGTCAGGCCTTCATTTTAATCGGGTGACAGAATATTTTGCTATTCACGTCTGTTCGGCACACACAAAATCATATAAAACCCGGGAACCACAGCCGATAAATTGGGACAAGCTCTTATACTCTTGATCCAAACTATAGAGTATTATAGTCTGGAATCGTAGTAACATGCTGACAGCTTATATTATGTATTTGGGCACAGAATGTATCTGCGTTGCTAACATTACCTAATTTGACTACTCTGATTTACCTTGCTTGACTGGCGTGTATTATAAATTCATGCACAGCTGTCTAATCTTGACTGCATGCAATGCATTATCGTGATAATGTCAAAGTTAATCAATTATTAATTACAAATTGTAACTGCGGCACTGTAAATGTCTAGTATTTAAATAATAACATTAATTAAGCCTTTGTATTGAATGTATGAAATGGACGTTTGTCATTTGTTCACACATAAAAAACGATGACCATGCTCTGCGCCATTTTGTGCGTACTTCTAAGTGTAAAACTTTTATTGCGTTTGAATATGCGTTATGACGTAGAGAAAGTGCTTGTGCAGGCCTCTCTGAATAAATAAATTTAATCTTCGGACGCTCCGAAGAAATTTTAAATTTTCTTACTAATTAATTTCACTTTTACAATTACTTTCGTTTTATGATAAAAAATGCTTAAGAATTTACCGGTGCTACATTTGTCTTATTCTTATCTGTACGTGTTTCGCTTTATCTATGAGAGTTATGAGGGTCGGGATTACGAGAATGAAGTACACATGCACCTCGTTTATTATGTTATGACGTATTTACATCAACAAAACCTAATATATTATTATCTGTGGGGTATTTTGGATTCAAAAAATTTATTATAGCGATATCCATACAGAAAATTTTGTCACTGGACTTTGGCCTCTTCAATTGCACGCCACTTAGTTTAATCGTGTTTCGTGATTTGTATCAGTAACTATTTGCGAGGCACTTAGGTAGACTCCCAAGGTATCGCCGGACATTTGTGCACACTGGTATTGTTTTTATCAAAATTGGACAAAATATGCTTAGAATATGTTCCGTTCTAGTTGAAAATACAGATAGTTTTGTATGCAATCATATTATTGTTCTCGTAACACAAGTTTCTAAGTCCTACTTGATCCTTGTCAACAAAACTTACTTGAGCAATTCATAATTGAATGTAGTTTACGATATTAGCTACACTAAAGTAATTAGTGGGGTGTCAAATGGTCGTTACAATGTCCAGGAAGGGTTTCATTGTATACCGGCCCTTTGTTCGTTCCCCAAGTCTCGTCTGTCATCGGATTCGCTCCATTGGCTTCACAATATATCCTTCAGTCTTGAGTTCCCATTTCACTTAAGGGTTTTTTAGTCTTTAATTACACTACCATTAGCTTTATTGCAGACACCATCTGTTTGGAAGATATAATTATTGGAACAGGCAATAAGATTATGTTTTATTGACGTCGTAATGTCGTTCTGATTATTTATTACTAAGGGAAGCACGTAGAATCAATATAGTCTTAAAATGTGTACACGTATGCAAGTGATTTCTATTCTCTCACATCATCATCATGTGCTTCTTGTAATTTGTATCAGCTGCGAGTTACCTATTCTCAGTGTTAGGTGTTGGTGATTGATTTATATTTAGCTTTATAATTTTCATATACTGACAATAGTAGTAATTGACAGCTTAACGTCCTCTATGAAAGACGTAGAAGATCTAGACACTAGTGATAGGGAGTACCTACTCTAAACACACAAATTCTCTTATCATAGAAGTGCCTGATATTATTTCACTTGTTATATTTCATTCTGATTTATCATTAATATTAGTTTCAGTTTATTGCTTATACAAATCACTACATAGTATAAAACAAAGTCGCTTTCTCTGTCCCTATGTCCCTATGTCCCTTTGTCCCTTTGTCCCTTTGTATGCTTAAATCTTTAAAATTACGCAACGGATTTTGATGCGGTTTTCACCAACGGATAGCCTGGTTCATGAGGAAGGTTTATGTATAAAATTTGTCAGGATTTTATGTAAATTGGCTGAAATATAAAGATTATTGTTGGGAGTGTCGGAAAAAATCAACCGCTTGGGAGCTGTCGACGAAAACGCTGGCTAAACCCTTTGAGATATAACAAAACAAAAATTATAGGATATTCCTCTTATTTAGGTCTCCAAAAAAGTCCGCGATAGCATATATTTATCGTATACGGATAACTTACTATAAAATAAAAAGCGATTTCCGAGTAATAATGCGTATTCTACGCTAGATGGCGCTATTCAAAAGCATCGCGCTATGGTTACGTTTTCATTAAATTATAAATATCGCGCGAAAATTAAAGCACTTTAAATCTATTACGCTAGGTGGCGCTGTTTAAAAATAAAATTATAGATACTTACATACTTTTAATTTGTTTATGCTTCACAATTTGAATTATTTAAAGTTAATATTAAGGGTGCATTTTATTTGTTTCGTGTTATAATTTTTGATACAATTTATTGTAAATAGATAGATATGGATAGACACTTACATACTCGCTTCAATTTAGTCCTTTGTTTGGGCTTATTTTAACATCTGTCGCATTTTTTAATGGTTTCGTGTTGATTTATGTTATCTTTGAGTTTTTTTTTTATTGACAGATTATAACAATTATTTAAGTTTAATTAGCAATATAAAGTACCTATTTCATGACAATTTAATCATGCCTCGACGAAAGTCTAATATAGGACGCAGTACGTCTTCTGCCAAAAGAATTCGTTTGAGTCGAAGCAACGAAAATGATCAAGAGAGGGATGTTCGTTTATCGTTGGACCGTGAAAGGCATGTTTCCCAAAGAGCGCGAGAATCGTCGGTGGATCGCACAGTTCGTTTATCGTTGGACCGTGACAGTCATGTTTCCCAAAGAGCACGAGAATCGTCGGTGGATCGCAGAGTTCGTTTATCGTTGGATTGTGAAAGGCATGTTTCCCAAAGAGCCCGAGAATCGTCGGTGGATCGCACAGTTCGTTTATCGTTGGACTGTGAAAGGCATGTTTCCCAAAGAGCGCGAGAATCGTCGGTGGATCGCACAGTTCGTTTATCGTTGGACTGTGAAAGGCATGTTTCCCAAAGAGCGCGAGAATCGTCGGTGGATCGCACAGTTCGTTTATCGTTGGATTGTGAAAGGCATGTTTCCCAAAGAGCCCGAGAATCGTCGGTGGATCGCACAGTTCGTTTATCGTTGGACTGTGAAAGGCATGTTTCCCAAAGAGCGCGAGAATCGTCGGTGGATCGCACAGTTCGTTTATCGTTGGACTGTGAAAGGCATGTTTCCCAAAGAGCGCGATAATCGTCGGTGGATCGCACAGTTCGTTTATCGTTGGACTGTGAAAGGCATGTTTCCCAAAGAGCACGAGAATCGTCGGTGGATCGCACAGTTCGTTTATCGTTGGACTGTGAAAGGCATGTTTCCCAAAGAGCGCGAGAATCGTCGGTGGATCGCACAGTTCGTTTATCGTTGGACTGTGAAAGGCATGTTTCCCAAAGAGCGCGAGAATCGTCGGTGGATCGCACAGTTCGTTTAGCGTTGGACAATGATAGACATAACGCTCAAAGAGACAGAAACGCCCGAAGATAGACAACTCCGCTTACGTAACGACCGTATTCGTTGCTGGAATCGACTTAACTACTCAATGTTTTTCACATGGACAATTGTATGTTGCCCTGTCACGTGTAACATCAAAAAAAAAATGTTTGTTTTTACACGAAATGACGCAGAAGTTGTCAATGTGGTATATAAAGAAATATTTTAGTATGTTAAAAAACAAACTAAAATATTTATTTATATATGTAAGTATACGACTGTTTAACACAGGCAGATAGTTATAACCCGTGCGAAGCCGGGCCGGGCCGCTAGTATACAATAAACGAAGCATTAATATCAACGTCTTGGCAATTTACGTACACAATTTTCAGGCCATGGTCGACACCTAAGTGCCTGCCAACATCTGTGATCGGAACACGACATATAGATTCTCTCAGAAATTATTCATTCATGAACACTTGACGCTCATGGGTGGCGCATTTGAAACCAACTCAATTGATATTGATAACTACGGAGAAATATCCTACTAATATTATAAAGGAAGGAAAGAAAGTTATGTGTATGTTTGTTACTTGTTCACACTCAAATGGCTGTGACAATATTTATGATATTTTGTTTGTAGATAGCCGATACCTTGGATTAACACATAGGGTACTTTTTTCCCGAAAAGTATGCGATTCCCGTAGGATTTGATCAAAAATCTGATATAGATGGCGCTACCGTGCATAAATAAATCGGGTTTCACTAGTGAATCATGAGTTTACGATAGCTTTAATTTAAGCTATCGCAAAAATTATGACAAGAAAACGATAATATTAAAGACAGAACTGAACTGTTCCGAACATTGCAGAATAGAACTGTGGCATATTTTAATTTTAGGGACTGTTACACCATAACGGAACAACTAATGTTTCTATCACTAACTTTAAGTTAATACAAAGTGTCGCGTTATTATGTACATCATTTACTTAAACAATTTTTATTTATACGCTTGTGAACCTAATGATGTTTTTATATTACATCAATTACATAATTGTTAAAGTAAAGCTGACTGTTACGAATTTCAATGTCCGCGAAATCAGTCTTAATGAATTTGTAATCTTGTTTATACTCTGAGAGCCTCACTTCATCTGAGTGTAAATTTGAACTTGTTCCCAACTTTCCAAGGGTAATTTTGAAGTTAGAAACCCATTTCAAATGTTACATAGTGGAATGAAATCTGAATAAAATACAAGTATATACAATGAGGTTAACTTTTATTATAAAGTTCCACATTTCGTCCACAAACTTACCTGTTGTGGTTTTCTATTCAACGAAATCTTTAGAAGTTCCAAGGTTATTTCAACTCCTAATGAGGTATACAAATTTGTTCACAGATGCAAAACATAAACAACATAGTAATGTTCCCTGTGGACAGTCTCCTCAAAGGTGACCTGAGGGGAGTGAAAGGTGACCTCAAAAGACCTTTCGACAAAGCATCCAAAGACTACGAGTCAAAGTACCTGAAAATTGAGAAGGAAAAGAAATCGCAAGCGAAGGAGGCTGGTCTCATCCGCAGCGAAGTGACACCGGCTGAGATAGCAGATGAAATGGAAAAGGAGAGAAGATTGTTTCAGTTGCAAATGTGTGAGGTATGTTGTTATAATGCAATATTTAAAAAGTAAATGTGACAATAGCTATTGTGTTAGGGAGATAAAAAACAACAGTCGGTATTATTCACTAAGCAAATATTCCAGATATTCTTACCACAATAATACCACAATATAGTATATAAAACACGTACATCCAGTTGAGAACTGCCTGCATCTATCCTGGATTCTAGTATCTAATTTTAAATTTTCTCATATCAAACTATGTTGCCGGAAGGTATATTCGTACATAATCAAAATTGTAAACTCTCAGATTACGATCACCATATGGTCAACTTTCAAACTCGTCGGTGAATTGTCTAGCAAAATAGGATTTTCTTGCCAAATAGCTGCTGTTATTATAACAGAACTTTCCACAAAAGGCTCAAACGGAGCAGTTTTAATCTCAGCTCTATCCAACGTAGGAAAGCAGGTCAGGCGTAAATTGAAATCGCTTGTATAAATTCCCTCTAAGTTTCTAACATTATGTTCTAGTTCTAACACGTACGGATATCCTCGTGTTAGCTGGCAAACATGAAAGTTCAAGGGAAATTACGTTAGTTCTATTTCCTATTCCAGTTTATGAAGCCTCAGTTTACTAGATATCCAATAGCCAATAGCTAAAATTATCCAGACTGTGTACATCGTCCCCAATATTTTATATGCCTTTAATATAGCTGTACTACTGTCAATATTTAATCGTTTACCTCAGATTGGATGTTCAATTACATACGCATGGACGTGACATGTTAAATCTCTATTTACTGCTTGCTAGAGATCATGATTACTTCGTTAATGAGCCTTAGTAAGATGAGGAATAAAAAATACATTCAATTCTTCTTTACAATAAAATTACACTGATTACCTAATTAAAACAAAACTAAAACTAAACTAGGTACATAAAAATTAGTACTACTAAATATATTTTTTCGTGTATACCAATTATCGCATTTATTGGCCATACAGTTATATTTCTCTCAATATGGACATTACCACCGTAAAACTGGTTTAGTGTTCTGTGATGGTAATCTAGTGCGATTTTATGTTCATTATTAGCTGTTAAATTTGTGGCCTTTATATCTTTGGAATGTGACCTTAATTCAATTGAAAAGAAAGTTGTTTTCTTTATTGGAACAGTTCTTAATTGTTCCTTTTATCAGAATTTTTAAACTGCCTAGCAAATATTGAAAAACACTTAAAATTGAAATTCTTGAAACATTTATTTTATTGCTAGCTATAAGTTCCAGTAAGTTATCTGATGGAAAGTTATCACTGCCATGAACATTCTCAACACTGAGAGCAACTGGTGCACTGCCAACTTTTACACTTTATTTGAAGTTATCGTTTACTAGAAAAGTATGATCACAACCATATTCGTCTTGGAATAGAAAGCGATTTTTCAATAGGCGAAAAACACTTTTGTGTTTTGGCTCGTGGCCGAGTTTCGCACAGCCTAAAGGTGGATTATTAATTGTGAATGGGCAATTAGTGGGTGCAGCCAGCCCCTACTCGGACCTGTTGGTCGCCCCATTTTAATGACCCACGACTAGACTTATTAATATAAGCTATTGCTGTGTAAGTAGTTCTTAATATTTAGGCTTTTTTTGTTATTTTTATACAGAGGCCGAAACGAATTAAAAGTTATACTAAGCCCAATACAATAGACATTCACATTGGCTAGGTATGAAACTATTATAAACATAGAGGAAGAGAGGAGATACCTTTACCCGGGAAAGGGATATAAATGGTAAAATATGCAGACAGATCCGAAATCCAGTCAAAAAGAAGCAACATATGAGTATATAGGGATATTTCATGCTGTTTTCTCAACGTCCCTTAACCTTTCGTCGCAGAATGTCCCTTTCGCAAAATGTCCCCCAGTCGCAAAAGGTCTCTCTCGCAAAATGTCCCTATCGCAAATATTTGAAAACAGGCTGATAAACGAGAATGATAGCTGGAAAACGCAGGTCACAAAGTAAAATACTTTTTCCAGCTATCATTCTCGTTAAAACGGCGGTGCTATTTTAAGAGTACGCCGAATGTGTACGCTCTTAAAAATGTCAATTGTGTGTAACTTTATATTTTTTAATGATTATTCTTGCGAACGTTTAATTAAAACAAACGTTTAAAAGTTGCTTTTTGGCGATTTTCAGAGGGATCACCATGAATAAAAGTGTTTGTATTGTTAGATAAGATAAGCTTAAAATTAACAATATGCGTATTTACTGAAAACCTGTTTTGTTTTTTTGATTAAATTAAACACGTATGAAAAAATTTACAGATTTTTTGTAAGCTATAATTTTATGAACAGTTTACGACACTCGTGGTGATAAGAATCTCTATATCTACTATGACTATTTTACATCATCATCATTATCAGCCTGTTTTCGAATATTTGCGAAAGGGACATTTTGTGAAAGGGACATTTTGTGAAAGGGACATTTTGTGAAAGGGACATTTTGCGAAAGGGACTTTTGGCGAAAGGGACATTTTGCGAAAGGGACATTTTGCGAAATTGATGTTATGCGAAAGGGACATTTTGCGACTAGGGGACATTTCGCGTAAGGGACATTCTGCCACGAAAGGTCCCTTAATAGACACTTTATCAGCTCGGGACTCTTCTAATTATTTTGCTGTTAAGAACAGCGTATCGGCCTATTCGTCCTTTGTCGTTTTCAGATACGATCTTGTCACGAGCCTAATTAGACGCCGGACTAATTTATCCATTGACCTGTTTGAGATTGCCATCTCGTGCTAATATTTATTTTTAGCCTTTCTGTTTTCACTTAAGCTTTGTTGATGTAATCTTATTGGAATGATGTAAAGGTTCGTTTTAATTATCTTTAATTGATGTTTACATTTTAACAGCTGAGATATTTATATAGTCACAGGACGTTTTAACACAATGGCATCCGAATTTTCAATTTCAGTAGACCGAATTTGTGGAAGTAGTCAGGATTAGCATACAGTCCACATATTTCCACACCTCTGACTCCTGAATACCCAGGAGGCCAGAAGACAGATCACAGAAGGCTCAGATTGACAATAAACCTAAGCAAGCTCATTGACGACCCGGTAAGGGTTATTCGTCCTGACAGTTCTAATGTGGGTTTTGTCAAATAGCGTATTTGGTACATTATTAGGAACCGGTGAAACCCTTCGGAATTATCTATTTGAAAATATCTTAGATACAGTTGGAATGATTATGGAATAAGTGGTAGGTGCCGATTGTAGAAGGAATATAGATAGAAATCTACTAAACATAAAAAAAAACTTCAGTACATTACAAATGAAAATAGTACATACAAAGGTACTGGACTGGCAAAATATTAGCAACAAGAAAATGTGCGAGTTGTTGAGTAATGATCTCAGAAGAAAGTAATAAATTGCTGCATACCAGAGAACTTCCTTTGATGTTTTAAATCGATTTATTTGATCTGTACTCCATTAAGTTTTCTTTATTGCGGATAAAGAAAAATTTGTCGTACGCAATTGTTTTGTTTTGCAAAGGGCTAATAGATATTAGACTGCAGAATTTTTCAGATTAGAAGAGGCCAAACATACAGTAGGAATCTCAATGATTTGCGTATGTCACATCACATGTTGTATAGTGGATGCTTTTAATAACGCGTTTGCATAACCCAGTATGAACATAAAGAGGACCATTATTGTCAAAAATATGAATCCATACCTACTGCAGAGATAATTATTATGAGAGATATTTAGTGGGCAGTGTAACACAGACGATGTTGCTGTATGTGTGAATGACCTGTCACAAACAATACTCATGTTGTGTAATTGCCCATCGACCACGGATATCACTTCGATTATTACCATACTGCGCCATTCTGGTAATGTAAATGTCGTAATGGGAGCATATGATATACTACCAAGATAGCTAGATAGATAGATGGTGAATGTAATTTTTTGGCAATCGCGACGCTTTGGTAAATTTTTCATTATGATTTGCATCATGTCATTATCATCACGTAGCGCAATAAAAACCTCAAATTTTATAGACCATCAATAATTCATTATGTAAAAGTAAAAGATACAGTATTGATATTACCAGAGTTGCCTCAAGTTTTGCGTAATAATTTAACAATTTTTTTTTTAAATGTATCATTGCTACAACTTATTTTCCTGCTTCGTGCCTTGCTATCTCTGTCTATTCCATGCGAAAATTCGTTTATCCAGCCTTTGTTTACTTTCAGAAATAAGGCCGCCTTGTTTCCAATGCACTAGTCTGCAAGTTATCTGCATTGCAAATACAGCATCTGTATCTATTTCTGCATCTTAGCTTCCGTCGTTTAATCAAACACGATTGATAAATTGCGTACGCTTATCGTAATTCGACATATTGATACCATCACGTGACGTACGCGTAACGACGTAACATTACATTATACATATATAGAATTACAGTCAGCGGCATAAATGTGTTGTCATTTTAGTACCTTGTCATTATAACTTTTGAGATGTCCACTCAAAAGTTTTCAGCAAATAACGTGATGTACAAAAGGGACAACTTAACTGACTGGACGCAACAACGGATATATGCTTGTGTTATGGGTACCATTACTCATAACAAAAGCAGATTAAGCTTAACTTACAGGACCAGGTGGAGCAGTGTGAATTGTGAAGATTGTATTTATTATCATGCCGCTGACTGTACATTAAACATAAGTATTTATATTACATTATATGTATACTAATTTGTCATTGGTACCATTTGTATCCTGATATGTAATTAACAGCATTGTAACAATAAGCTCGTGACAGACTATTGTTTGAACCGTCCACGTATGTACATGTTATATGGTAACCGTTATTTGCACACAATCCTGTGTAGATGTAGTCGTGCATACCATCGTTTTTCGTTCCAATCGTATCTTAGACATTATTATTTGCACTTGATTTCTGTATCTAAATGTCATCTTCTGCCGATTGAAACAAAAGTCGTGCGGCAATAAATATTCTTCTACTAAATTTAAGAGCTCTGGTAGCAGCCTTCATTTTTGTCTATCTTGTGCCAGCTTTTTCTCTCTATAAGAGGTGGTCTTTTCCTTAACTTGATTCATGTAAGCTCTTCTCGGCCTTCCCCTTCTACCTTTTATTTTTCCTTCTAAGATGTTTCTGATAATGTTATCGTGACTTTTAAGATTCCTATTAGATTCCCTTTTCGAGAATATTACATTCTTAGAACTGGCATTATTAACAAACAGCTTAGTTAGACCATATTGCTTTTGTAAATGGTCTTGTTTCGCTCAATACGATTGGTACGAAAACTGTGATGTGGACGACGATATACAGGGATAAACAATACAAAAGGTCACAAGTACATTGGCAGTGACACAACATTACTGTTAGTTATTTTGATAATGTACGCGAAGTGCCAGATAGGCAATGCTGTCTGACTAGAATATTTTTCGAATAAAGCCTTTGGTTGCAAGCCGTAAGGTTCATAATAGACTGGATTGAGTTATAGTGGAGGCTTGATGCCAAAAACCAATGGCCTCTACATAGGTACAAATAGATTTTCGTTTGGAAGCTATAGGACTGTTTTGTCTGTGTTTGTCCTCTTAGGTCGTTTACCTCCTTTTGGTTATAATTCCATATAATGGAGATATTTAAAGTTGGAGGAGACCAAAGAAAAGATGGATTGAGTGTGTGAAGGAGGATATATGGAGGGCGAAACGGAAATATCTTACTTCTTACTCTTCTTCTACTTCTCTTAACCTTATCCATGTAAATTGGAATAAGGGTAAGAGAAGAATGGAGATATTTAATACAGATGACATAACACAATGTCTAAAATTACTGTTACTAACTTTATTACTGTACTGTTTCCGAAATGGTAGTAGTTTATAGAGTAGATTAATTTATACAAATCATTTATTACTGTATATTCTGACAAGAGAACGTGTTTGTGAAAACCTATTCTCTGAATAAAAGTTTTGATTTTTTTTTTAATTTTTTACTTGTAATGCAGACGTTGGTAGTGATTCGCTATTATAACTATTAAAATTATCAGTGGTTTTATTACAGGGAAAATTGTTAGAATTAACTGCGAAAGCCGTTTCAGACAATTTTATGTGTTTCGATGACATGTTGTTGAGTTCCCTTGAATTTTTATACAATACTGAGCATAGGGCCAACTTAATCGTGTTTTTAAGTACTATAATATAATGTTGCCAAATGTTTGTTTGTCGGTGTAATAGAAAAGCATGCCAAATGGCAAAGAGTTCACGGTCGTATTACACAAGCTGGTCTGATGGTTCCAAGTTTACAACACGCATTTCAACCCCTTAAGTGCTACAGTCTTTTTTGGAAGACAAAGAAGGTTTGGTCTACTCGATTCATAGAAAATGATAAATCTAAGGAAATATAGCCAGTTGACTAAAGAATTGTAAAATTAATTGCATATTAATTCTCAAGCTTCTTCTTTTACATAATTTGACAGTGACAATAACATCTGGGTTACGATGTTATCATGTCATAATACCGGATAGTATTTTGATGAAACTCACTCATATTAAGTAAAAACAAAACCAAATCATCTTTCATGTCTTTCTTTTGTATTTCTCATTTTAAAAACGGACATTTAGTCTTCATACTTTAAACATAAATTGGTCTTCTGTAGTAGACAGTGGCATTTAAAGAGTTAACTGTGCTTACATTATTAGTTCGTTCGTGGTAAAAGCTACTGCTTCAGGCAGGAAATAGAATAATTATAAGGTTCGGTGATTTTAAAATGTTCTCAAAGTTGTTTTTAAAGTAATTTTCCAATAAAAATAACGGTAACGTTAGTATTAAAAATTTCAAGCTTCTCTGAGCTTTCGGTTGGGATGGTAAGCTAGCGAACGGTATGGTCAAGTGGTAACAAGTAGAAAACCGTTGACACCTGCTCGTCCACATATATGACAGCTATTGCGGAAACATACGAAATGAATGAATCTAATATTATAAAGAGGAAAGATTTGTACTATTGTTTGTATTGAATAAACTCAAAAACCTCTGGACCGATTTGAAAAATTATTTCACCGTTGGGCAGCTACTCTATCCGCGGGTGAAATAGGCTATATTAAATATAAAAAAAAAAAAATAGTGAGCCCCGTGCGAAGCTGAGACGGGGCGCTAGTTCGTTATAAAATTTCTCTGTAAAAAATATCACTATGTATAAAAATATACTGTACTAGCGTTTCCCCGCGGCTTTGCTTGCGTTAATTTTATGACGTAGATCTCGTTTGACAACAAAACAACCCATAGCGCGCCATCTGTTGGCTGATACAGCGCACTCTATAGTAGAAAAATTATTTTCCCATTGGAAATACATACTTTCACGGGATAAAAAGTAGCCTATGTTGGGCTCTGTAACCTGTCTTGGGCTCTGTAACCTGTCCTAACACTATGTATGCATATTTTCATAATGATCGGCTGCTTAGTCAAGCCGTGAAGGAATAACAAACAAACTCACTTTCTCATTTATAATATTAATAAGGATGTAATGCATGTTGTAAATAACAACAGAAATATTTACTATTAATTAATATTCAATTGTTTGTTGTTGGACAAGTTAACTACTCGACTGGCACAAATTGAAATTAAATTAGGTTTACTTAGGAATGTGCACCAATTAGGAAGATTAAAGATATTAATATTGAAAAGGGTCGTCTTAGGTGTCCACTTAAAGGTTTCGGGCTGATATAATTAAAGTTGCTTGACAAATCAAATTAATTTGTAGAGAATTGATAGTTGATTAGTTTAATGAAAGACAGGGTCATTATTTATAGCCTAATAGGCTTTAGGTTTAGTAAATTAATCGATAATTACAGTTTTCGATGTAAGTTTTGACATGTTTGATGTAGTAACATGACGACAGTAAATTAATTTTGAAATTGATGACAGCCTTAGATTTTTCAGAGCTGTTCTTTTTTTGTAAATAAATAAGTCATGTATTCATGTATTTACTGTGAGTTTCAGTGTAATTTACATTCGCAGAATATGACTGTATGTATATGCTTAAATTAAATGATATATAAACAGAATCTTGCAGTGATTTTATTAGGAGCAAGGTTTTTTTTTTACAAAAAGTATAAGTCTGCAACAAAACGAAGTGACCATTAATAGTGGTGCTGATTCTGTTGTACATTTAAAATTAGTTTAGTCAAGTAAAAATTTCACTAAATGTACAACAGAATTAGCACCAGTATTTTCCTAAAAGTACAATACAATACAATACAAAACACTTTATTGCACCAAAGAACAAATACAACAATACAAATAAAGCTTAGTAATACACGGTACAATAGGCGGTCTTATCGCAAGTAAGGAATGTACCAGAATAGTAGATTTTACAACAAGTGCACAAAACGAATCATTTCTATCCGAGACTTTTGAAGGCGAGGGCTGATAGTAATGTCGAGGATAAAAATGGTTTTGTGGACGAGTTATAAACTCTGCTTTTCACTTCGATTGCGAGGAAATAAATAAATAAATGCACGATAAACAAGACCTGTTTCCCGCCGCTTTTTTTTTATTTCTTACGATATTGAAATTAGGCTTGGGCTGCAGACCTATACAGCCTACTATTAAATCAATTTTGTAATAAAATAATTTTCTTAAATTAATTAAATAACCTACCGTACTTTAATTTAAATTTTAATATCTTTTATGATTAAAAAACACATAAGGCAAATAAATTAGAGTAAATATTATAAAATAACAAATTCTATCTCTGAACTTTTTATTGTGTTTGGCTGTATGGCTCATTTCCTTTGCCTTAATATAGATACATTTATGAGTAGATACGTTTTTGCCCTTGTGCACAAAATTCGATTTTGTGCAGCCTATATCCTGCGCAAATAAGCATTTTCTGAGCATGAGAAGTGAAAAAATTATTATTGACATTGTTTTATCCGCTTTGCCCTACTTAACGAAATTGACCTCCATGTTGTTAATGATTGTCTAAACAATGGTTATACATAATTCAGATCAATTTGCCAGCTTATTGTTTTAATTTTCCTGTTCTTTACTGACCTTATTGATCGTTGAAATGTTGAATCTATGATACGCACTATAAAACAGAGATATAAGGACAATGTGAATGCAATTTACTTTCATTTACATTATCCTTCCTATATCTTTGTTTTACACACACATACACACGTTTACGTTTTACTTTCGAGACAGAGTTTTGTTCAGGACTGCAGCTAAATCCGAAGGAAAAAAAAATACACTAATGAAATTTTGTCGTTCACGGCAGTGATTTTATAGTATAATAGTCGGATTGCTCAGTAGTTGTCATTGTTATTTTTAAATACAGAATGACCTACAACAATTCCTCATCCAGTCCGCAATAAAGCAGAACTCGCGAGGTCGTCGGCCACTGATTGAAAATAAAAAGAAAGTTACAAATCCTATGGCCAGTGCGGTACCACGGAGGCGCGCGTCAGGTCGTCGACCGGCCTTGCGCCGCGCAGGGCCGCAGCCGGCTCTGACCCTCGCTTGCTTTGTCCCAAGTCTCGCTCGGTGCAAATACGAACAAACCTATCACAAGACCCTCAACCCACGCACCGTCCCTTCTCGTTAGCGCTTCGGCACATGATAAATTAACCAACAGCACGGCACGTTAAGCTGCCCCCTCTACTAACTATTGGGAAACAGACTTTTCACTACATAGGTTTCAATTTAATTCCATATAACTTCGAAACAATAACAGACAATACGAACAAACACAAGCTGAGTCGGCGAACTGCCAAGAAAGTTGTGCAAGGTCGTCGCGCACCACGCCTTATTTATTATTGCACAACTGAGACAAATCTGGATCCACTATAATGCGAATGCGTATTTGTGCGTCATCACGCGCGTAATTTTAACTCGCGGAAGGGCACCAATAACATGCGTACGTTTTCAGTAGTAACTGGACGCCCGTCGTGTATCCCACGGCGTTCCATTGGTTCTGATGAAGTAATGAGAACCGAGCCCACGCGCAGTTTTCGGCGTCGCTCTGTCTGATTGTTCCCTACATAACTGGCGTCATTCCATTTACGAGAGCGTTCAAGAATGTAGAGCAAATGTTTTTTGTTGTTTTAGTACCTGATAAAGTTCAACGAGATAAAGACGAAGAAAGGGATCGAGCTGCTACAGCATCTGGTGGAATATTATCATGCGCAGACAAATTATTTCCAAGATGGACTAAAGACGATCGAACATTTTGGCGTGTATGTGGCGGACTTGAGTGTACAGTTGCAGAAGATTAGGCAGCAACAGGACGACGAGAGGCGAAGGTTGCTCGAACTGAGGAATATGTTAAGAGCTGCTGCACCACAAGATAGAGAAGTAAGTTCTTTCTGGTCTGCTACTGTTATATTTTTTTCTGGGATAGGTACATAAAAATGATAATGAAATTCGTTCTTTCAGGTGGCATCATCAGTAGGCGGATACTCTCTCCACCAGCTACAAGGAGACAAGCAGCATGGCGTAACACGAAGTGGTTACTTGCTCAAGAAGTCTGAGGGAAAAGTCCGACGGGTCTGGCAGAAGCGACGGTGCCGGGTCTCCGCTGAGGGTTTTCTGGATATATTCCATGCCGATGAGAATAAACCACCAGCGAGGGTTAACCTCCTTACGTGCCAGATAAAAGTAGCTACTGATGATAAGAGGGCGTTTGATCTAGTCTCATGTATGTACTAAAATGTCACTTTTATAACTAGACTAGATATTACTAACTTTTATAACTAGTTATACAAGTGCTGGATTTTCCTGGACTATGGGGTTATATTGAGTATTTTGTATTTTGAGTATGCATTTTTTTCCTCTAAGAACTGTGATTTATAATGCAAAAATATTTTGTCTATTCCGATTCTACGTCTATATTATTTAGTGTACAAGGTATAGGCACTATCTTTAGTCTATGAAATGGCTTTTTTCACCAACGCCTCCTAGCGTTAGGAATAATAGGATAAGGATATAATTAGTATGTCATTTTGATGGCATAAGGTTCTTTCTACCGGTAAGAGGCGTTGAAAACGGTAAGAATTCTGTAGCAGACCTTTGCTATCTGATTCGTTTCAATACATAATTCAGAACAATTCGAATGAATTCATTATTATTACCAGTGCGAATAGTTCGTTTAATCAAGAAAGTTTCCTATGGGAAGTCTCATAACAAATTGCAAGTCGAAGTTCGTCTCTTCTGAGGAATTCAATTAGTAGTTTGTTCTTTCTTAGATTGTTATAAGAAATATCTGCCTTTTTAAAAGTTGTGTTTTATTCTGTATCAATAATACTTTTAGAACAAATATTTTTTATCTGCTTATGAATTATATTCATGCCTTCTTGAGCAGTGATAGCCCAGTACCTAATTTAATATAGGTCTGGTTAGCCCTGGGTTATGGAGATCTGAGGGTTGTCGCTTCTTTTTTTTTATTTTTTATACCACTAAGGTGGCAAACAAGCATACGGCCGCCTGATGGTAAGCAGTCACCGCAGCCTATGGACGTTTGCAATACCAGGGGCATTACTAACGCGTTGCCGACCCTGAAAGAACCTCTTCACACCCTTTTTGAAGTACCCCATGCTGTAATCGACAGGGAAAGCATGGACAGGGAGTTCATTCCACAACCTGAGGGTTCGGTGAAGAAAACCCCTCTGGAATCGCGTAGTATGGGACCGGTTTGGTTCCAGCGTGTGAGAATGGATTCCCTGTCGATGGCGAGCGGTGCGATGATAGAAAGATGCCGTTGGCATCATATCGAATAGCTTCTGAGAACACATCCCATTGTACAGCCGGTAGAATACGCATAGGGAGGCAAAACCTCTCCTTAAGCTTAAGGGCTCAATACCGGCTGTAAGCACGCTCAAGTAAAATTCAGTACTTTGGCCAATCAGGCTTAGGTAGCTGACCCCGCCAATCCTAATGAATTTGGAAAACTCTTGAGAATGAATGTACATAAACTGTTTCTGATTTGATTTAAAGTCTATATAGTCTTTTGAATGCCAATTTAAATATAGTATTTTTTTTTAGATAATCGTACATACCACTTCCAAGCTGAAGACGAGAATGAACAGCGGGCTTGGACATCAGTGCTCATAAATTGTAAAGATGGAGCTCTGATGAGGGCATTTCATCAGCAAGCGGGCGAGAGTAACGACTCAGGACATTCACTGATGGACCTTCAACGGTCTATCATAAGGGCTGTGAGATCTATGCCAGGGAATCAAGTATGTGCTGATTGCGGGTCTACTAATGGTAAGAACATATACAAGATAAACTGACTAATTTGCGTGAATTCCACTATCCAGTAGGAATAATGAAAAATCCCGCCTTAAATAATAAAGGTATAAAATATCTTGTGTAATTTCGTTGTTCCCGTACTCATGGGTATTTTAAAAAATCCGGTCTTCTCTGATATTTTAACCCATACATGCCAAAGAGCTACAAGTAGTTTTCAAGTTATAAGACGACTGAATATGTATGAATGCTAGTAGGATAAGAAATATTGACGTGTAATATTTCCTGTAAATCTACTTGCAAAGTAAATGTTTTTATTTTATTTATAACTAGCGACACCGGCGCAACTTCGTGTATTCCGCTTTCCCTTGGTAATCGTCGTGGTGAAAACCATCCTCGTACTTCAAGGAATATTTAATAAAAAATATTACCGAGATCGGTTCAGCTGTTCTCGAGATTTGCGCTTAACAACACATTCAGCGATTCATTTTTATATTATAGATGATTTCGCTTGTTACAAAACATGAGATACAAACCACAAACTTTACATTTTGTGGTAATTTCGGGAAGTATTCGTTTAATGTACAACAACAAACTTAAACGTCAATTGATGACTCAATTCGTACAGAATGGTGACTTCCCGTACCAGATAAACAATGTTATCAATTATCACATACTGTAAACATTGGTATGCCGCGTGCATAGTCTTATATAACACTGCATATTTTCTGGGGGCGTGGCAGTGTCACCGCCAAGTTCTATCAAGAGTAAATATTTTCGTTTACGAATCTCCAACTAAACCGTAATGTGAAATATGTTTTATTGGCATGTCGAAAATTGTTGAAAGTGATAAAAGTGGTTGCCTTTTACTATTAAAACTGTAGGTAATAAAAATAACAATTTTATTTATTTCACTTATAGTTACAGATCTCTATAAATATAATTAATTTTACAGATCCTACATGGTTATCCACGAACTTCGGTGTAATAGTATGTATAGAATGTTCGGGCAGTCATCGTGAGCTAGGAGTGCATATATCCAGAATACAATCATTAACTCTGGACAGGCTTAGTACATCACAGCTGTTACTGGCACGACACATGGGTAATCAGATGTTCAACGAAGTGATGGAAAACACTCTTGATGACAGAGAGAAACTCACACCCGAAAGCACTATGTGAGTTGTATTGATTTTATTTTAGAAATATTTTTCAGATATGGCCCGATAGTTATATTACTTCTGATGTCGAAGGGATACTACAAGAACAGATAAAGAAAACTTACATGAAAACGTACTTGAATCATAAATGAACTTGGTTAAATTTCCAGGGAAGAACGGCTACGATTTATTCGTGAGAAATACGTGTATAGAGCATGGGCAGCGCAAACGTGTCGTGACGAGGCGGAACGGCTATCAGAAGTCGAGCATGCAGTCAACAACGGCCATTTGCAGAACTTGCTACAGGCGTATGCCGAAGGAGCAGACTTGGCTGCGACACTGCCGTGCTCCGTAAGTTGCATAACGTATTAGAATTATTATGTGATAATGATACATGATATGACAATATTGCGACAAAAACACGAAATTTTTACGACGCTCGACGGTTAGAAATTATGTTTATAACTACATATTTAACGTATGTAAGTTAATCTAAGAAATATATTGTCGTATAATTTCGTAAAAATATACGTATAATAAATAGACCATGATCTGAGACACATCTTGGGCATAATAATGGAGAGAATAAGAATCACACTACACTCACTTTACTTAATAAGTATTAATTGAGTTGAATACCCTCGTTTGAGTAATTTCAGAACACTAAAAATCTCATTTCTTCCAGGACTGTGGCGAAACGGCACTCCATCTGGCCATATCACGAGAATTAGGCGACGGTTCCTGTTTACATATAGTTGATTTTCTAGTCCAAAACGGTGGTTCGCAACTCCTAGATAAAGCTACGACCTCAGGAATGACTGCTTTGCATCTGTGTGCTGTGACGGATAGGACAGAACCAATGAAATTGTTGCTCAAAGCTGGTGCTGATTGGGCGTTGAAGGATGGTAGCGGTAGGACGCCTATGCAGATCGCTAGGCAGATGGGACACCATGGTTGTTTGGAATTGGTTAGTTATGTTGATAGTAATATTATCGATGTTTTATTTAACCGACGGACGGGAAAATCTACGTTTTAACGTTATCTTAACTTAAAAAAAAAAAGTTGAGTATTTTGTTACTGAGTCTCGGCTTTCACAGAGTTAGCCTTTTATGTCATTAAACATGTGTTATCAAAGAAATTGTTGAATAATCATACAATATCTGTTAATTTACCTGAAAAATAAGCTAAATAGAGTATAAATTGAATATACTTATCAAGAATCTGTGAAAGTCGTTGAGTCTTAAAATATTTCAAAATATTTTCTTTCTTTCTTAATAAAAATAATTAATATGGTATGTATCATTTTCAGTTGGAAAGTGTAGACAAGAGGGAGAAAAGTATATTCGAAAATATAAATATAGATTGGAACTTATCTCACGATGACGGATCCACAGACTTCTCAGATGACGACACGGTTATCGACGAAAGGGTATGTTTGTTTTCTTGTGTTATTTGTAGAGCCAGGAAGATTATGATGTAGAGTACGGCTACTGCTAAGTCTTTTTACTTTTTTTTCCTTTCAAATCACACAACGCCATCTAGTTCCAAACTAAGGAAAGCTGATTACAAAAAATATGTATATGTTATAGTGAATCCTCGAAGCTCGGCGCTCCTAGATTTGACTAGTCAATCCTCAGGTCTAACTTGAAACCTAATAACCTAACATAACCTAATTATTTCGGGGTTAGCCCGAAGTCTTTGGTCAAACCTAGGATAAACCGGTCACTCCGCAAAGAAAATGCATATCGACCTTTGACTATGACATATACACCATAGTACACAGTTCAAATAAGGATAGGAATTGGAAGAATAAATATCAAAATATAATAATAAAAAAACTTAATAAAGTTACAAATTTTTCATTATGTAATTAGACAGTTTTCGTCTTCTCATTTCAATACTTATTTGACTGTACGTACAATGTACATGCTCATTTTTGTATATGTATTTTTAATTATTAATATCTATATACAGCAAAACGGAAGCGTTACACCGGAGAAGAAATGCCCAAGATCGAGACCACCATCATACGCAGGTGGTACAGTAGCAGGAACTATGATAGGAAGCGAACGGACAGTGCCGACAGTAAGTGGTGGAGATTCCCCCGTACTACGTTCGCGATCGTCTACATGTGATTCACTGCACCATGCACCACCAACGCCGACGACGTTGCCGAGAAAACCTAATGTTTGTGAGTACATATATTTTTATTTTGGCTTATTTTTTTTTTAATGCAACAAAGTTGTCAAACAAGCATACGGCCCGCCTGATGGTAAGCATCACCGTAGCCTATAGACGCTTGCAATACCGGGGGTATCACTCACGCGCTGGCAACTCTCCCAACCGCCCCAAGTGGAGCTCTGGAGACCATACTCACCGTAGGCTGGAACACAGCATGACCGAGACCAATGCTATTTGGCTACGATCTTCTGTAAGTTGGAGGTATCTTTACTACAGATATTCTATTTCACGAAGACCGTTTGATTATGAATGTTGTAAGGAGTTTTAGAGTGAGTAACCGAGTTTGCGAGCGTTCCGAGGTGCACATTACAGTTTCACAGCCAAACGGACTTCGTGAAATAGCATATCTGTACTCTGTGATTATATTACAAAGTCTCTTTCCACCGCAAAAAAAAGAGTAGTTTATTAAGTTTTTGTTGACAGAGTCTCGATATTTATGTTAATAATTGTGTCAATGAATTTGCTGGAAAATGATGGAGCATGTAGTTGAGACGATGCCAAGTGTACAAAAAATATCTTGTATGTTTTCAGATAACATAGGCAGTCTGAAGAAACGAGCAGCACCGCTGCCGCCGGCAGTGGCTTTGTCTCACCCACCTCCCCATCCTCGGTCCACTCCGTCGCCATCAGCGGACAGCGCTCGATCCTTACACGGTTAGTTCAAACAACTACATAAACATAGATTGCAGATCACGATCACGCACGCACCCCTTGAAACTTATCTTCGATTTTTTACCAGATTAAGGTAGTGGTTATTGATGTCTTACGCATCTAAAACATTACAGCACTTATAAAGGTTATAAAGGTAATTTATTTTAAAAAAATATTCCAGTTGTAGGCGGAATAGTGAAGCATCGGCCACAGCAGCCGCCGCCGACGCCTCCGCCCGTGACGTCATTGCACAATGGGGCGCATCACAGAGATGAACCGACACCGCCACCAAGAAAGGTGAATTTTGTATTTTGTTCACTATATAAATAAGACTATGTTTATGTACAATCCGCGCCACAAGAGATGAGACCTGAATGTCAACCATGAAAGTGTCCATCCGAAACGACGAAACACGTAGTCAAAAAAGGCATTAATTAACATCACTACATAGTATAAAACAAAGTCGCTTTTTCTGTCCCTATGTCCCTATGTCCCTTTGTATGCTTAAATCTTTAAAACTACGCAACGGATTTTGATGCGGTTTTTTTTAATTGATAGAGTGATTCAAGGGGAAGGTTTTAAAGTATCATACATTCCAAAATTCCCACGGGAAAGCGGGATACACGCAAACGAAGTTGCGCGGGTTTCGCTAGTTTAGAATAAGGTTCAAAACTGTTTAGTATTTTAGTTTAGTATTCAATGAAACGTCACTATTTTCGTAATTTCCTTTATGGTCGCCCCGCAGGTCTCATCTATCGTGGTGTGGATTGTAACATTTATAATGTATTACGATTATTCTCAGTTTCTATTAGGTGTTCAAATTATCTTGTGGGTCGAAGTTATCGAAAATTTAAATTAACCTATTAAAATCTCTATTGAGTAGTTTTTATTTACCTACCACCAGTAGGGTCGGCAACGCGCGAGTGATACTCCCGGTGTTGCAAGCGTCCATAGGCTAAGGTGACCGCTTACTATCAGGCGGACCGTAAGCTTGTTTGCCATCTTAGTGGTATAAAAAAAAATCCAGACAGTAGATTTGTGCTAAGAAAAACTTACCAACATAATAACTACTTATATACATATTATTAAAGAGTTGTATTAGTAACAATTTTATTTCTAAAAGACGTTGTTATTATTGTCAGGAAACCTATATTGTTTTGAGGTTACATTTCATGCGTTTTAAGAACCAATAATTTTTTTAAACCATTTTTATTATCATAGTTTTTGATGTAAAATATTGTAAATTACACAATACAATAGTCCTTTCTCACGTGTTCTCACGCCGTCAAGTGCCTTTAGATCAATCCTAATGGTAGCGTGATGTAAAATACAAAAATATAGTGTAAATCTAAAAAAAATATTGATGGGTACCGATTATGGTTTATTAACGTTCAAACAAACTCGTCTTTGTAATATTAATATAGAAATCCAGAGGGTTTTGCCCCCATATAATTTTAAAATTGTAAATAATTAAGCGACTAACATGAAACAAGTACAGGGTTATATTTGTTTTTGCTTCAGAAGAAAAATAGATTGCATCTGGAAAAGGCTGTGAAAGCGAAACTGAGAAGGGTAATCCTGAGAGAGAATTAGTGTACTTACGCTTACCCTGTTTGATTTACGCCCTCCAATTAATATTTGTTTTTATCCTATGGGACCAAATTTTATTGTCAAGACAGAGACAAAATTTTAAACACATTAGCTATACCTTATTGCTTTATGAACACATCTTTGAGTGTTGCCAGATTTTAAAAATAATTTGAATGTTTTTTAAATTTTTAAGAATGGAACTCTGCTTGTGCATTTTCACCTTAGTTTATTTATACATGTAAACACACACGTGCGGTTAATAATTTGCGCCACAAGAAAACGATACGTGAATTAATTTAATCAAGTTTTTTTAAATCTGGCAACTCTAGAGTATTTATAGTTATCTATGTTATAATTTACAAACTTCCGAAATGTCTAACACTGAATACTTAAAGCAATTTTTAGAAATCCATAGCTTTAAAAAACTATTGGCAATAACTAGTACCTCTTGACAAACGGTTTCTTCAATACCATAAGCTATCGATTAGTTCTATGCATAGATTATGGTAGTTATTTTTCAATGCATGTTTTTAGGGATCTCGTTCACTAGACGACCATGAATCAGGTCATAATGTTTAAGGTATACCAGTTAAAACGTGGTGTTGTGTCTTGTGACGCAAGTCGCAACAGATAAATATCGGTTTTTCATACATTTAGTATGAATAGAATTACATAAAGTAACGTATGTTGTGGCCAGTGGACAGTTCGACTCGCGTTACATGTGTAATTCTAATAAGAAATGGTATGAAACCAGATATCCTTGTATAAGACACGACACACTACACCTTAATTGCTATAACTCTAACATAAATTGACTCAATAAATTATACATATAAGGCAAACGGTATAAAGCCGCATTCGACCCGCACCCGACCCGCACACACATACGCTATATGCGTGTGCGTTGTTCCCTTGTTGCGTACTTACGGCAAAGAATCGTACCACATAATTTTGTTCGTAGTCGTCTATTGTTAGAGCTTAACCTTAACGGCTTTCAGCTTACCCGTATTTTATTACTTTCTGCGGTTTAAAAATTATAAGACATTTTGTGAGTGACATACACTCGTGAGTGGCACAATCATAACTAATTATTATGTATATCACGTACTTCCATTACGGTGTTATATGGTGATTTAACATGTTGATTGTGTGAGATATTAATAATATGCATGATTTTTTGTTACATAACTAAAATGTTAATATTTATAGGATATAAAATATTTAAACGAGTTAGGACGAAAAAATTACATGTTATTATTCCTTTTTTTTACTATAAATGGTAGTTTTTTTAAATTATAGAGCTTATTAGTTCACTACTATTTAAGCTGTAATAGAATAGTAATTAAATATTATTGCAAAAGGGAACCAACCCACATACTTTTTAGATGAATTTATGTAAATAAAATAGAAATGGACCATCATATTAATATACTTACCGACAAAAATTACCCAATATCTACAAAAAAGTAAGGTTTGACGGCACTCGCTTCATGTAGAAATTAGTGTCGTGGCCAAATCGTTAGGCTTAGGCCGAGAAATGGGGAAACGCTCGAAAGAAGGAATAAAGGCCAGTTTCTTCTTTGATTGTGGGTTAGATTCTTTTTGCTAACTACAACCATCTATAATTAATTAATGAATGAGCGCTACATTATGTCTTAAAATTTCAGGAGTGTTCTAGTCAAGATTCATCGCTTGAACTTTGCGATGTATCGGATCCTTTGGATGACAGTCGCCTGCAGTCTGCTTTGTCGTGCGACAGTTCACGATCGCGCGAACGTTCGCGCCGCAGCGACAGTCGCTCACTTGACGTGTCTGATACGTCCAGTGTGCATTCAAGGTCACCTTCTGCTTCTATTACTATGGTGAGTTACTTTATTTTGATACTATCACAATATTGTATATTTTGACAGACTCTATGAGAATTTTCAATAATGACTATTTTACGTCATAAAAGATACATTTGTGCAAAAAAAAATTTATCTCAATACAAAATTTCAGTCTAAATCGGTGATTTATACGTGAAAAGATTATTTATACCTCGAGTAGGTATAAATAATCTTGGATATTCGTAACATGCAAAATAATTTTGTTATAAATCTTGTAAAACCCAGAAGACAAACTGAATGTTTTCGAAATGACGTATGCATAGACGTATGTTGACAAAGTTGCCAACACTTAATAAATAAATTCGTTTAAATTTTATAGATGGGCGGTTTAAGGAGATGTCGGGCGCTTTACGATTGTTCCGCCGATAATGAAGACGAGCTCTCATTCCGAGAAGGTGAAATCATTGTGGTAATCAACGAACGCACCGAAGACGACAACTGGATGGAAGGCCAAGTGGAAGGTACTAGTCGACGTGGCATGTTCCCCGTCTCTTTCGTACACATGCTTCCAGACTAGGACAGAAGTATCATAACTTAGGTTTCACAGTACTCAATGTTCATTAGGACTAGATCAGGCGTACAGCCTAGTCGTCAATATAAGCAGAACATTTTAGTACCATGTCTTTCCAAAGATCGAAACAAATGACAGTAACTGTCCATATCAGGATTTTGCTACAGTTATTTTGACATGGTGCTAAGTTGCCTTCTATTGTTGACACGGCTTTAGAATTAGTCCAATATCTCATAGATATCGTGATCTCTTCAAGGTCTTAATATGGTCGAAATTATCCAGTATCGATTTTAAAATGTATATTTTGATTGTAAAAAATAATTTTGTTATAATATGACTGTATTAATGTAAAGTCTGATTGAATGTGTGTGTTCAATATATCTCGAGGTTCCAAAATTTCATGTGAGTTCAGTTTTTCATATTACAGGGAGATATTATAAGCATACGCGTGTTTCTGTCGAGTATTCCATTGCGGAGTTTCAATAAAGCGATGTATAGATCTAACTTACATTGCATTCAATCTAACATCAAACGGAACGCACGTTTAAGTGAACAGGGTTTTATGCTGCCCATGCATATTCGGCTGCAAAGAAATGTATATACTTTTGTTCTTTACTTGAATGCACAAGTATACATATGGAAGAGTCTTGACTGCATTGTAAAACAAGACAAATCTCTCTTATTAAATCGGGCCTAAGCCAACAGATTGAGTTCAGAATGTTAAGAGCTTATTTACATTAGACTAAAATCACTTGAACTTTTGTTATAATTTGCAAAACGTTAATAAATTCAACATAATCTTTTGTTAAACCGTCACGTTAAAAATATACCATTATCTTTGAAGGCGTTTACGTTAATCAAGGAGCTTATTACCGTCATCCGATTGGTCGTAAATGTCGTAATGTCGCGATCGGATACGATCACTTACCGCTAAACGACCGGTCGCTTCAGAATGGTAATAAGAGACCGGTATCAATAATATTGTGATACAACAGCACCATAATATAAAAATGTTGTTTAAAATTTTAATACTCATACATTTAAACCATTCCAATTTTGGAACCAAAATTTACAATATTGAAAAGAATTGGTAATTGTTAAATTAGTCATGGTGTAAGATTTTTATTTTTAAAACTCGCTTTTCACGTGTTAAAACATTTTTTTATATGGCAACTCTAATATGGAGCGTGTATTGATATTAAATTATAATCTAAGATTACAGAAGAAATCAGGAGTGTTCGATCACATTTGCACGTAAAGCGTATAGCTAATTGACAAGTTAATTAGCAACCACTTTTTGCAGTCTATACTCTATATTAATATTATAAAGAGGAAAGATTTGATTGTTTGTTTGCATTGAATAGGCTCCGAAATAAGCTCGGTCCAGTAGAACCGATTTAAAAAATTCTTTCACCAGTAGAAAGCTACATTATCAGAGAGTGACATAGGTTATAGCTTTTCCCGAAATTCAATGTGGTTCCCACGTGGAACGGGTCCGGAACTTCACGCGGACGAAGTCGCGGGCAAAAAAGGTAGTTTTTAATATACCATTTGAGCGTATTGGTTATTTCTGTCTTTTTCTGTATTCTGAGATTGTAATATACATATAATATTTCACCTTTTACCTTATGTGTCAACTTGTAAAATTGTTTAATATCGATAAATATGAATTTATAACACCAATATAGTAAGCTTGCCAATAGTTAGTCCGTCCCAACGGATATTTACTTAAATTTTTATCTATGTAAAAGTAAAATGCTTTTTGATATGATGTTCTTTTCTTTGTGTCGTGATCGTAAATATGGAATAAAATTTCGGTGTTTTCAAATAAATTATTGCCATTAGCAATTTAAATTCTCAAAAGTATGTTCAGTACAAAGATTACTTTAAAATAAATTTGCTCAATTTAGCCAAAACTGTGCAACAAAATGTAGTCGTAGCCAATGTTCTTGCAGCAAAAAAAGTATAAATAAAATTGTATTAAAAAAATATCTGTTTAGAAAAGAAAAGAAAAAATTAAATGTAATTTGCTCTATGTAGCGTTTAATGTACCTCGTACACTAGACGGTTACGATCACTCATGGTTTGTCGTGGCACAATGTAAGTCCACATTGATCATAAGCGACAAAAATGGTAATAACCAAGCTATGACGAAAATCCATAGAACTCAGTCGAAAAATATTGTTTTACGTTATGGTTGAATTTTTTTGGTGCATGCAGCACGTTCATGTAGCACCGCTAATACCATGTATTCTTATAGTTAGTAATTTGTTTTAAAAAATTGATCGTGTATAATAAAAAAAAAGAGATGTTAGTGTATAGAGTAGCTTATTTATATTTAACACAGAAGGACAATTATGTTGTAAAAGACGTTGTAAGTATTTTTGATTTGATTAATACATTGGTAATATTTAAATGGTTAAAAAAGAGTGATTATTGACTATCGAATCGTTATGAAAAGACGAGATGTAATTAATTACCATTTGGGTTTTTGTACTGTTTTGAATGTTGGTCGTAGCCGGCTAGTGTACGGAAAAACTTATTTTTGATCTTACTCAATTGAATGGTTTTCGAAGAAGAGAGACAAATACTAGGCATATAGATAAAAAAAACTCAACATGTAGAAATCATCATTTGCTTACTTTTTGAAGTAAATAATTATTTTAATGTATCTAAAACTATATTTTCAGTAAACGATGTTTCAAAATAAATGTATGTTGTGTAGTATTATTAATAGAATGGTGTCTTTACTTAGAAATAGCGTAGTAGTACAGCTGTTTCTAATTAAGTGTCTAATATCCGTTTCCACCAACGCCTCCTAGCATTGGTTTAACCTAACTGGAACTTAGTATGAGTTATGGAATATCGAGAGGAGCTCGATGGCGTCGCTGTGTGTCGCATTCTAATATGAACACGCAAGTCAAGCGACGTCGACCCTAGCCAGTGTTTGGATGGGTTTCGTTATATCGAGCTTCTCCGTGCTCCGGAGGGCACGTTAAGCCGTCGGTCTCGGCTGTTATCGGTAGATGACAGTCGTTAATCCAAGTCGGTGGCCTTCGGGCGGTTTGAAAACACCGGCCTTTGTTAATCCGCATTGGAGCAGCGTGGCAGAGTACGATCTAATCACCTTCGATTGAAGGGAGACCCGTATCCCAGGAGTGGGATGATTATGAGTTGATATTACTTGATATGATGATGGAATATCTACACTAAGATTCGTTGGTGAAAACGGGCACAATTCTGATTTGCTTGTGTAATATTAAGGTGGGTCTACGCTAGACGAGCCGAGCAAAGGCTGAGCGCAAGCCGAGCAGCTCTGCTCGCGGTGACAAGTGTGGTTCGTGGCTAAGTAAGTAAGTAAGACGGTCCACACGAATTTTGGCTCGGCTCGTGCTCGGCTCGTCTAGCTTAGACTACCCTTATAAAAAAGAAATATAAATGTATAAAATAAATTCTTGTACAACAGATAGCGATTTGCCAAAAATTTAATGTGATCTGTAGTGAAGAAGTATATCATCGACAAATTCTATCGGACCAGTGACTGTTGTATTTGTTTGTTCTGTAGGCGATATTGAGGTGTCTTAGATTGTTGGTGCATGCTGTCTTTAGAGGTTATGTTCGGAGAAAGACTATATACTGAACATCATTATGGATATGTGTGAGTTCACATGATCGCCTGTCACCGCTCCTTATAAAAGTAAACCGAGCTGGTTATTTTTCATAGTTTAAAACAATGGAAAAGAGGATTTTGTTTTTTTTAAATTACATAAATTAGAATCAGAGTAAACTGGCCATGTTAAATCAAATTAGTGTTTCTTTTGTTTATCGAAATGCCAATATAAATTTTAATATAATTTCAGTAATTCAATATTATAAAACTTATAATTCAAATATTAAAATATTTTGTGTATCATAAATTTTCTGGTTCTTATTTCACTTCTGGGATACCCCGTTAGTCTGTTTTAATGTGGCTTGGCGGAGGGATATTATAGTGAATTCGTGTTACGAAATATTAAGTGGTGTTCAGTATAATGTTCTTTCGAGTTGCAGATCTTTGATACTTGTTGTTACATAATGAATTTTAAAAATTTCACGTGCATAGTCGATATATTAAGGTTCAATACGTGTAGACATAGCAATAGATGGAGTTTTGTATAGCAAGAAATTTCTATAAATAATGTAATTATTTTCATGTAGATGTGTATGCAGGTGTCCGTTTATTTACACATTCCTGATAGTTACGTATTATGTATATTACGTATGTATCCCGATCTTATTTATCGACTGTAATAAGTTATTAAAATAAGCCTCTTCGCACGTTACTTGCCCGTGGTCCGCCCTAGCCCCTTTGGCAGGAACACGAACAAAAATATTTACATCTGGAACCGATGCATAACAATTTTGTAATTCATTTTTTATTATGCATAAAGGTTACACCCTCCCGGCGGGATCAGACTGGGGGACCATGGGCAAGTAACGGAATCGACATCTCGTAATGGATAATACATGGTGTTCATATGAGATTTTTATTGAACCAAGTGTTAATGGTACTCAAGCTAACACACCAAAAACGAAGACCCGCTGACACTGCCCGCCGGCACAACCTGGTCGAAAAGAATCATGTCGTGTTGCATCTCATATGAACACCGTTTTGTGTGCTGACTTATTTGAAAATACGCACGCACAGATATTTCATATTACGTACGGATGCTCGTATTTGATTTATCCGCGTGTATTATAATAAGTTTTACGTTACGATGCCGTACGAAGAGGCTAACTCGATCAGTTCTTGTAGTTCACGAAGTCTCGATACCATGTTGGATTTGATGAACGTTCTATTAAAATACTAGCGAAACCCGCGCAACTTCATTTGCGTGTATCACTTTCCCGTGGGAATTTCTGAATGTATTATACATATAACCTTCCTATTGAATCATTATATCTATTAAATAAATCACATCAAAATTCGTTGCGTAGTTTTAAAGATCTATGCATACATAGGCAGATAGACAGGGAAAGTGACTTTATTCTATATTATGTAAAAAAAAATCCATGTGTTGTCCGAAAAAATGGTTTTTGCTGGTTACAGTATCAGATGTCATATTTTCAAGCAAATCGCACTTTAGCCAGCGTAATGTAGGTGTACAATATAATGTATTTATATTTGATTAATTCGTTGAAAAAACTATTTGTTAGAAATTGCTACGAATTTTAACCATTAGTATACATAACTACTGATCAAACAATTGGCCCTAAAGAACGTACTTAATTGAGATGGTTTTCTAATAATATAGTATTCATTTATACCCAAAATTCCGAATATGTACGTACATTTGTTAATCCCAAAAAAGGCTTGACTTCGTGAAGAAGAACTGAAAATAAATAAGATTTACGATCCCATGTAATAATAGTTCGTAAGTTATACCTACATTCTGTAAAGTTACCCATATAACTGCATGTGTTGCCATGAGATTAGTATTAGCTGTGAATGAATGAGCTGTTACAATATATACCTTATTCCATAGTTGCTTTCATTATAAGAGCATCGGAAAAGTGTCAATGGTATATTCGTTAGTTTATGTTATTTTCACAACTCATAATATTATTAACGAAATAATTTAAATTATATTTCACCTATCAATTTTCCAATTTTACGTCTGTAATTTTTTTATTCTTGTGAAAGATAAAGCTAAGAGAAAGCAAAGTTAACATCGTTTTAATCATAATTATTAAGGTTATATTAATTTTAAATAGCAGGGGATTAAAGAGTTGGCGAAATCTGTTAAAGTATTATTATTTCTACAGAGCCCTGATTTTAAGACAAGAGCCAACAAGTAAACCAACGAAACGAAATTCGATTTTTTTACTTAAGTTTTTTTTCTTTGTAAAAATGTGATTACTTTAATTGCCATGCCTGTATTATGCATGTATTATTGCAGTAATTATGTAAATAGATCTAGAATAGTGCACATAAGTGGATAGTAAGCTCTTAATTTATTATTGTTTGATACATTATTCGGTAAAGTATTTAAAATGTGTCATTTTATGTACTTTTTCGAATAAAAAAAAATAGAAACATATTTATTTAATAATATATTGTGAAAATCTAATTGTGATGAAATATTTTAATGCCATTTTAGCCTGTCAGTATGTTACTTATTAAAAGTTATGTAACCAAATGATGCTAATAGCGTGTAAGATGTTTTATTCTATGAAGTTGTAGTTGACATAGTTTTTTCTAATGTGTATTGTATGTGAATGGAATCTGTATGAATTTATTAATACATCACTTTGATGTCTATTTTGCGTTTTATTAAATACTTCTTATACGAAAACTAACTAAAGTAAATGTGGGTTCGCTGTGCACGTGGTTTCACCACAATCACAGAAACCGTAAACAAAGGATCATCTTTGTTATACGAGTACATCGTACCAGATCATTAGAGAATAAAAATCACCATCAAGTGATCCTTCTTATTTTATTTTAGTGAGAGACAACTCTGATAGATAGCTGTTTAATAGACACACCAGTGGGGCTACCACGACGTGTTATAGAGAAACCATCGAGTAAATGCGATGTCGCCTTACATCATGTATTGCGTTATCTCGCTTACACACTCTTCTTTGGACTGCTATAACGCCATGGTAAGGGGTGGTAAGGGGGCTGGTCAGAGCAAGCAACAAGTTTTTTTAATGCTACGGCGATGTCGCGACAAACTTGTTTTTCGCTCTGTCTGGCGCGACAGTGCTTGGCTACATTGCATCGAATCATAGCCTTCTCTAAAGGCTATGCTTGTGTCAACAATAGAGAAGGCTATGACGCCACACATTCCGTTGGCGCGATATTTATCGCGATAGGCAGTGTTGCCACCTTAGCCCTTTTTGGGCTAGATCTAGCACTTATTACTGTAGGTAAACTCGTTTCTTCATGCTTTATCCCGAAAAGAGCAATCTAGCCCTTTTCAAGAGACACGATAACTTCGCACCACGATTACCTAGTCATGAAACAATGTGCACTAAGTAGTTTATATTTCGTCAGTTGACATTTACTATAAGATCATTAAAATGATTGATTAATTGGTTTCTAGCGGTTTCCTTTGGCAAAATTTGCTAAATCTAACTTTTTAGCTTGTCTGACTGCCCTTTTTCAAAAGCCAAGGTGGCAACACTGGCGATAGGACGAAGTAGGTGGCCATGAGGTGGCCACAGCTGACTGACTGTCATCAAATACTATAGAAACTCTACTGAGTTAATACGCACAGCTTTGGAAGAATTCGGGCAAGACGCGCGACACTAGCGCCACTATAGAAATAGGGCGGCATGAGGTGAACGATTTCAAAACTTTTGTGCGTTTTGTATGCAAAATGTTAACGCGACACTAGCGCCCCTAGCGGCATGAGGTGAACAGGAGGTTGCCAAGTCATTGTATGAGAAACGTCAAGAGCTGTGCGTATTATATTTCTATGTTGCAGTCAAAACTCTTAACCAGTCAAAATACTATTGACTATTGACTACTATTGACTATTGACTTGAGTACTATTGACTAGCAAAATCAGTCAAAAGTACTTTTGACCGTATGCTTTAGTCAATAATACTTTTGACTAAAATAACATTTAAAAGTACTTTTGCCCAATGGAGCTGATTAAAAGTACTTTTGACTAAGTGATTCCGTCAAAAGTGGTTTTGACTGGTTGTATCAGTCAAAATTCTTAAAAAGTTAAGGTGGTTGATAAAAATAACGACAAACGGACATAAACTTTTATATTAGGTTTAGGTTTAAAGAATTTATTCTCAAAAAAGATTACAAAATTAATCCACTTACATGAGAACAGAAAATTACTTATTATAAGCTAAGTCTAGTTCACACTTCTACGATAATTTAATAATTTTCAAATATATATTTAGTTAGCTGTGACTTGAAGCTCCTTATAGAGTCCGCATCTTTAATTTGGGAAGGTAATTTATTGTAAAATAGTGCTCCCTCAAAGGTGATACTTCTTTTTCCTAAGTTACTGCGTATCTTAGGTAATACAAGCAAATTGGGTCGGCGAAGACTGCGTTTTGTAATTTGTGATTTTTTTGTGAAGGACAAATTGCTTTGGATGGTTTTACTTATGATCTTCCTAATCAAGGTACAAGTGCTGTATACATAAAGTTGTCGAATGTTCATTATTTTTGTGTCTTTGTAAATTTTGTTAGTCGATGTTCGATATGGGTAACCGAAAAGTGCTTTTATAGCTTTATTTTGGGACCTTTGCAGTTCCTGTAATCTTGTCTTAGCAGCGCTGCCCCATATTTCTATCAAATATAATAAATGTGATTTGACAAGCGAATTGTAAATGTTGAATCGAATCTTTCCAGGTATGCATTGATTAACATTGCGTATAGAACCTATAAACGACGATAATTTGTTTTTTATATATTCTAATTGTTTGTTCCATGTTAAATAACTATCCATTCTGAGACCAAGGTATTTTTCGCATGTCTTTTGTTCGAGTGGGATGTTGTCAATTGTTAGAGGATCATAAGAAGAATTTTTTTTATTTTTAGACTTGAAGATGATATAGCATGTTTTGGAAATATTAATTGTTAATAAATTGTACTGGAACCATTCAGACAATAGATTAAGATCGTCTTGAGCTTTAGAGATAACTTCGTTTATATTAGTACCGAAATAGAATAGGCATGTATCATCCGCATACAGTGTTAAATGACCATGAAGTCCTAAATCTGCTATGCTGTTTATATAGATAAGAAACAGTAGTGGGCCTAATATAGATCCTTGTGGAACACCATATGTGATGGGCTGGGCGCAACTTTGGTTGTTATTAATTTTAACTATCTGAGATCTGTTTGTTAGGTATGACTCAAACATTTTTAGAGCGGTACCTTGGATACCAATGCGTTCTAGTTTATTTAATAGCAGTTTACGACTTACGGTATCAAAGGCTTTTTTCAGATCGATATAAACGCCCAGGCCAATTTTTTTCCTATCTAAGTTTTCTCTAATTTTCGTTGTTAGATCAACAATGGCTGCAGTGGTATTGCTTTTTGACCTGAATCCGTATTGACGAGCTGAAATAAAGTTAAACTTATCAAGGTAATTCAACAAACGGTTATGCAATATTTTTTCTAAAATTTTAGATAATACGGGCAGTACAGAGATCGGACGGTAGTTTCCTGGATTGTTTGTGGGCCCAGATTTGTAGATTGGTGTCACTTTTGCAACTTTCAAAGTATCTGGAAAATAACCTTCGGTCATGAGATTGTTAAAGGAATGAGCCAGGGGATCAGAAATCAGGTCTTGCAAACATTTTATTACTTTAGTGCTTATTTTGTCTATGCTACTACTAGAATGTGGATCAAGGTTTTGAATAATTTTCTTAATTTCATTTGCATCACATGTATTTAGTGTCGACAACTCGTGTTTATTTATTATTTGTTGGCTAAAAAGAGGATTTAAGGTACCCTCGTGATATGGTTTTGGAATTTGATTTGCAAGTGATGAACCGACAGTTGAAAAATATTTGTTAAAAGTATCACAGACTTCTCCTACATCAGAAATTTCTTTAGAATCTATCGAAAGTTTTGGAGGAGCACTATTTTGTTTTATTTTGTTGTTAGCTAAACTGTTTATAAGAGCCCACATTTTTTTGGGATTATTATTGTAGTTTGAAAATAATTTTTGATAATAGGAATTTTTCGTTTTTTGTATTAATTTTGCTACTTCATCTCTCTTTTGCTTAAAATCCTTTTCCAAATTCTTGTCGTCCTGATTTTGTTTGTGTTGTTTCCATAGATGGTTCCTTTGGCTGATTCCAGTGATTATGTCGTTGTTAATCCAATCTTCGTTAGGCGGATTTAAAGTTTTAGTTTTCACAATTCGGTTATGTGCTACACATTGTTTTACTCCATTTTCGATTTCCTCATAGCTGCTTGGTACGTTCTCAGATACATATGATTTCATTTCAGCATATAAGTTTTTGTAATCTATTGCTTCGTACGTGGATCGAACTTTCTGTGGAGGTTTATATCTATTTAGTTGAAGGAAAATCTGTTTATGATCTGTCATGGAAGAGTTGATGATGGCAAAATTGAAGGGTTCATGCTTCAGGTTTGAGCTGACATGGTCTAAGATGGATTTCTTCGTCTCTGAGTCTCTTGTACAATAATTTTTATTAATTTTATTTAGTAACTTGTGTCCTGATTCTTTTATTATTTGTTTGTATTTTATTAAGGTTTTATCTCTAGTCAGTAGATCTATGTTGAAGTCTCCGAATACAATTGATCTCTTTTGTTTTTGTAATTGTACGTCATATATTTCTAAAAACTTCTCAGTGTTGGTATGCCCAGGTTTGTATACGACACCAATATTTATTGCAAATTTTTCTAGATGTATCCACAGGAAGTTGTTTCCTTCTTCATATGTTGATTCAATTTCGTGGTGTTTTAAATCATTGTGTATGTAAGCTGATACACCTCCCCCTCTGATATCATTCCTGTAGTTGTAATGATGAGTGTAGTTATCTACGTTTAAGTTTTTGGCTTGTTCTTCATTTTGTATCCACGTTTCCGTCAGCAGTATTATGTGTATATGTGTCGAAATCGATTGCAGAACACACTTTAGTTCGTCTAGCTTTCCTTTCTTTTTGATGCTTCTATTACTCATTATATCGATATTACTCATTATTAGTGGAGAACGTGCTGATATTAAGCCAGGTCCACAGCGCGTGTCTTGCCCTACACAATGAACAAAAACATGTCAACATTCAACAAAATCGTCTACACAAAACTTTGTTTCAAACACATTTTTGTTTGCATGAACAATGTTTTTGTTTTCCATTTCGCGCGTGTCGAGGGGCAGGGTACTGTCATATCATCCGCAATTTTTGTGGTGATTTTGACAACTCTCTCTCGCTACACAATATACAAGCTACGCGACCGCGAGCCGCTATGGACAGCGTGTGTAGAGAAACATATTTCTAAAACAAAGTTTTGGGGACCCGACTGGGGACCCGACTTTAGAACAAAAATGAGTGAGTACGAAAAGAAAGAACGCTTTTTGCAAATAATTTTAGCGATAGTTTTTATAACCTGTGAATTTTCTATTAGTAGTTTTAGTATTGATTGTAATGCCAAATTTTTCGTAATAAACGATTTCACTTTATTAAAATATCTTTTTTATTCACATCTAACGAGTGTTACGTTGTGAATTAGATTCACACGTAATATTTCAATTATATTAACTAATTTAAGAATATTGAAAACAATAAGAATTAACAATTACACGTTAACGGCTTTCGGGAGTGACTGCATAGAAGTCTCGACCGTATTTCTTGAGGCATTAAGATCACTATGGCTAATCGATGCCTCGGCGTGCCCGTGCACGGCCGGTGCATCGCTCGATGACCAAATTTGGTAACGCACAAATGGTAGGCGTTTCAATATTCTTTCCCTTCAGTCGGATTGGTCGTCATAACACAATGCACGTACGTCGTCGCGAGGAACGTTCTAGAAAAATGTAGTTTATAAATTCACGGTGCGCCGGCAGCGCGCCACATTTTCGGATTGCTGCAGTGACGAGTGTACTGATTAACTAGTGATTACCGATACTTTATTCGCGTGTGTAAGTCCCTTGTCCGCTAGGTGAGTTCTGCACTGATTTACCTCTAATAGGATTCTCTTTTGCTTTAATCTGTCTTTGTGTAATTTTTATCCTACTAGTGTATTTAATAATCTAAATTAAATTCATGTTTTGCTTATTTTGTGAGATCGCGTATGTCCCTCAGACGTGCGTGATCGAGCCTACCTTCATTGTAATTCTGTGTGGCCGCCTAAGACAATTATAGACTGGACCTTCAGCTCGTCCAGCCTGTAAGAAGATTGTCGGCGACGGCCCACAGGATTCCTGGAAGGCGGAATCTGACACCGTCCAATCTCAAATTCCAGGACACCTACGCCAGGGCTAATCTAAACCCCTGTTCAACACTAAAACGCTACGGGAGAGTCTACCCCTTCCCGAGCGCTACATCCCGACACCGAGGTCTACTCTACGGGCGACTACGGGAACATAGCCGGTCAGCGCTTCCCTACGCTGCGCTGCCGACCTCAAGACGCCGCTACCGCGTCGAGCATCTGAGCTGCTGAGCCAGACCCTCCAGGAGGACCTACCCCTTCCGTATTGCGTTCCCGCCGTCCGTGCGCCGAAGAAGACTCGAAGCTAAGTGTCGTAAAGAGATTGCAAGTAAATTCTCATAGCTCACACCCTGAGAAACTAAATAAATCTTTTATTTCGTGTCTTGCTCTTTCTATTATCTCTCTCAACCACTACCCTATCTTGCTTACGCCGACCGGCCTCCCCGGCGACGTAACACGAGTCAATAGTGCTTTTATTTTATTTTATTGCAGTTAAAACTACTTTTGACGAAGAGCGTCAGTCAAAAGTACTTTTAACCGCAAATTTGCAGTCAAAAGTACTAATAACCAATAATTTTCAGTCAAAACCACTTTTGACCAACCTGTTCAGTCAAAAGTACTTTTGTCTGATTTTGCTAGGCAATAGTACTTTTGACTGGTTAAGAGTTTTGACTGCAACATCTATAGTATTTGCTGTCATTCTGTCATTCGCCTGTCAAAGAGAAACTGTCTCGGTCTCTGTCTGTATGAGAAAAAAAAACTGTTTACGAAAAACAAAAACAAGGCTAACATTTGGATTTGCTTATTTATTTTCACAAAAATGTCTTATCAGTGTTTATAGCTGTGCTAAGAGATATGATAAAAATATACATGTATTATACATATGTAAGTTGATGTGATTACTTACCTACATGATAAAATAGATATTTGAACTTTGTATTTTATTTAGATTTTGCTTTAGTCTGTGCTGAAGGTGCTCTAGTGCTGAAGGTCTTGCAGAGATGATTTCGCGTAAAAGAGTATTTGATTTACTACGCACACTCAACAGTGCTTCGTAAGTATAAAACAGTTATCAATAGGTACTCGTTCTTTTCTAATGTTTATGATTTTTTAAATAAGTAAGTGCTTTTAATTATTGTCATATTTTCACACAATTTTCTATTTAAAAGATGGATCTATAAAATTTGAACATCTAAAGAGGTATTGTATATAAAAAAGGTTTGAAAAGATTTACAGACTCTTCCTTTTTATTATTTTTTATTCTTTTTTACCCTTCTTACATTTTTTTTCATTTATCTTCTCAGATGCCAGTGTCCAGCTCACGGCAATAGAGGCAATATCCAAGTCTCCAATGCTACTCCTGTGAAAGATAATGCTTTTGAGGTTTGTATTTTAAAACCTACTTTAATGATACGATGATTACTACTAACATGAGACTTCACATTAGAGCGGTTTCAGACATTTTGTACATGCGTATACGGTGGTTTCAGCATACATACTAAGAGAAACCGCTCTTGGTATTTACTCTCTGATTATATTTCCGAAAATATTGATGTAATCTGTGTGCCAAATTTCAACCAAAGAGCAGTTTTTATGTGATTGACCCACACACATACTGCTTGTTTTCAGATTAAATGTTCAACAGTTCGATATGGGCTAGGTGTGACCAGAGAGGTCGGCCACGACCTGGTGAACCTCGGAGCCAAGAATGTCTGTGTAATGACAGATGAGAACCTGGTATCTCTAAGTCCTGTAAAAGCTGTACTGGACTCACTTACCAAGATGGGTGTGAATTATAAACTTTATGACAAAGTTAGAGTCGAACCCACAGATACCAGGTAATGATAAAATAAAAATACATCTTTTGTTATGAGTCCGTTTGCAAGTTGCACAAAAACATTTTAAAGAGAAAATTTGGAATTCCTGCCAGTGGTTTTTCCGTATAACAAGAGACAAGCATACATGCACTTAAAAGGCCGGCAGCGGCTCAGGGACTTCCTCGGTGTCTCTGTGCTCCATGGGTGGCGGTGATTATTTAACATCAGGTGACCCACATGCTCGTTTGCCAACCTCTTACATAAAAAAAAGAGATTACTTATTAAAGCTTCGACGACCTCTATGGCGTAATGGGTACTATGCCACCCAGGAGGTCCCGGGTTCGATCCCCAGTCGGGTCATAGTGAATAATGAACTTTTTACGATTGGCCTCGGGTCTTGGATGTTTATCTATATAATGTATTTGTTATAAAATATAGTATCATTGAGTTAATATCCCATAACACAAGTTTCGAACTTACTTTGAGGCTAGCTCAATCTGTGTGATTTGTCTCTATATATTTATTTATTTATTTTATAGCTCTTTTCTCACGCCACAGTTTTGTGGTATGAATGTGATCCTCTGAGGGTAAAAGTCTTAATCAACTTCCTTCCATCTTCACTTATCCAAGAGATTTAATTGGTTTTAATTTGTATATTGATTATTTTTGTCTTGTGTTATCATGCTTATTTAATAATACCCTATATAAATTACCTACATGCTTATTCCCGTATTGTTGTGCTAAAGTAAAGATGCCCAAATTATGCTCTGAATTAATAATTGTTTAATAATTTAACAATACGGGAATAAGCATGTAGTTAATTTATATAGGGTTTAATTTTTTTTATGAAGTTGCTTCAGAATTATGCCTCGCATATAACAATAATCTATGAAATTGTTTTTTTTCAGCTACAAAGATGCAATCACATTCGCCAAGGAGGGCCAGTTCGACAGTTTTGTGGCGGTCGGTGGAGGATCCGTAATGGACACATGTAAAGCTGCTAACTTGTATTACTGCGACCCAGGTGCAGATTTCTTAGATTATGTAAATGCGCCGATCGGTAAAGGAAAACCGGTACAAGTGCAGTTGAAGCCTATGATAGCCAGTAAGATTTTTTTTTATTGCCTTATTATGTTTGACGGAGCTGCACCTATTCCTTCTTTTCGCTTACGTCAGCATTCAGATTTTGGGATTAGCTTCACAGGAGAAGTGCCTTTTTGAATTAAACGATTCCGCTTCTAAATATATCGCCGTTACGTTTGTTGTAATATTTTTATATTTATGCCTGATTTCACAGGTTCCTGTAATGTTTCAGCTAGCCTATCTGTTTCATAAATTATTTGATTATCAAAAATATAAATTTTATATACAATTTTACAAGTTTTTGTAGTTACAACGCTTGAATAATTATTGTCAAATATTGCAAGAAAAGTTTTCACAACAATTTTACATGCATACACAAATCAATATTATTTTTAATTAATTCTAATTATATTTAATTAGTTCTAACCTTAATATTTCAGTACCTACTACAAGCGGAACAGGTAGCGAAACAACAGGCGCTGCTATATTTGATTTTGAAGAGATGCATACTAAAACAGGCATATCGAGCGCAGCTTTGCGGCCAATATTGGCCATAATAGACCCCCTTCACACACTGAGTATGCCCGAAAAAGTGGCCAATTACTCTGGCTTCGATATATTTTGCCATGCGTTGGAGAGTTTTACAGCAATTCCATATACTGAGAGGGGGCCTGCACCAGCAAATCCTGCCTTAAGACCTGCATATCAAGGCAGTAATCCCATATCTGATGTATGGGCGAGATTCTGCTTGCAAGTACGTATTGTTTTATTATAATAGCCGAGTTATTACAATTAACAATCAATTTGTATTTATGAGTGCCCAGTTTTTATATAAAAAAAAAATGATGTTAAATTATTACATTACTTTGATTAATTAGTACAGAAACAGATAAGAGCATTTGGCTGTGAATGTTGTGACGTTCACATGCACATTGCTAATGTGTGCGTAACCTCGGAAATGTTCGTAAAATCGGTCACGCACACATTGATATTAGTTATATAATACCTCCTGTGGTATGGTCAGAATTGTTATGTTTATATTGCGATTTATCTAAAGTTCGCCTTTGTACTGACATTGCTTATCAATCAAAATTCGACACTTACATAATAATTGATAAGTGTCCATATATCGTTATCGGTGACTGTATTTATATTTCTCTCATGTTTAGTATATATATTATTATTGAATATAAAAAATACGAGATAAAAGCATAATATGGTATTAAAGTCAAAATCATTTTTTAAAATTCAAATAGGCGTATTACAAGCACTTTCGAATCGTCACATTTTTCCCTACCAGCAGTTCAGACGGCAGATTTGTGCTAAGAAAAACTGGCAAGAAACTTAGCAATTGCTTTTTTAAATTGATACTGATAAAAGTTACAATTGTGTGTGGTATGTTATACCATAATTCTGCTTATACGTGCTTAGAACGAGAGTAATACCAACATGTACAGTTTCAAATAACATTTTCATACAAAGAGATGTTGTATCGTGCATGTTTTTATATTTATGCAATTTCAGACCCTCCAAAAATACTTAACCAAAGCTGTATACAATGCTGACGACATCGAAGCCCGTTCGAGTATGCATCTGGCTGCAACGATGGCTGGCGTGGGCATCGGCAACGCTGGCGTCCACCTCTGCCACGCTCTAGCTTACCCCATAGCTGGGAATGTTAAGAGTTTTGTGGCTAAAGATTACGGGTAAAGTCATATTAAATATTAATTTTATAAACTCGCATGTATCCCGCTTGTCTGTTACGTACAGTGCAAAAATGAGATAAGTAAATGGTTACTTATCTCATTTTAGCACTGTACACGGGAGTTGAACCCACGTCCTGTCAAAAAAAGTTATTTCTCCTGATTAAGCGCGAAGCTCTAGATCGTCTAGACCGACCGGGATGAAGAGTAACTCATTCAGATAGGATCACAATTCAAGTCCAGCCTCCTGATTAAATCAAAACAAAACCTTCCTCTTGAATCGCTATGTAATACATTAATTATAATAATTGATTAAAAACTAATTCTGAATTCTCGAGTAACTGTTTGAATGACATAATAATGTATAAATAAAGTTTAATAAGTATTGATGTGTAGTATCCAGTTAGATCCAAGCAGTAACGTAAGTACCTTGGGACCTAACGTACCTAGGAACGTAGCGTAACTAGATGGCGCTGTGTGAACGATTAGTGTGACTCCCAAGACAAGCATTTAAGTTTGTTTACTCAAAGGGAGTTCCTAGCCAATATGTGATTTATTATTGTGAGTTACTTACTTACTTATTGCTGCGGCGCAACGACCCGAAGTGGATCCTGGCCTCCGATACGAGAAGACGCCACATCTTGCGATCTTGGACGCGTTCCTCCCAATTTCCAGCTCCAAGAGCCATCAGCTAGGTTACTCTGCATAGCAATCGCGATTTTAATTTCAATTTTGTATAATTTAAATGCAAAATTAACAGCAAATCCTAATTCGTACCATTGAAATTTTATACTTTAGTAACTATTTGGTTAGCATACAATCCGATTTCATTTAGTTTAGTATTTAGTTAGCGCTAGTCCAGCTATAAAAAGTGCCTAAAAGTAACAATCCAATGGCGATCGAGCGGAATTATCTTCAAGAGTAAGGGGGCAGGTCTTTTCGTCCTCGAACCAGCGGTATTTAGGGCTTCCAACTGGGCGTTTGCTATTGTGAAAAAGGAATGAACGACTTATTTTTTTCATTTACAGTACCCAGCCAATAATACCACACGGTCTATCAGTAGTGGTGACAGCACCATCAGTGTTCCAGTTTACAGCGGGCAGCGACCCCGACAAGCATCTCGAAGCAGCAAGTCTGTTAGGAGCCGACGTCACAAACAAGAAGCAAGCAGACGCCGGAAAAGTGCTCTCGGACACAATACTCAAATACATGGACACCATGAAGATTGAGAATGGTCTCAGTGCACTAGGATACAATAGTGATGACATACCTAGCTTGGTCAAAGGAGCTCTGCCTCAGGTAAAAATGTTTTTTATATTTCTCCTTTGAATCCCACTCGAGATATTTGTAAACACGTATGTTTGTGTCGGTTTGGGTGTTTTCTATGTAGTTATAATAAGTATTTATTTACAAAAAAGTATATATCAGGGATGTAGTAATAGTACATACTTTCCTTAGTTTGGGACTAAAATGGCGGTGTGTGATTCGTTCAAGAATTTATTTATTTATTATTTGATGATATTAGATGATAGATGATACCAAGCTAACAGGTGACGGTAAGGTATTCCTCGTTTAGTAGTAATTATCTATTGCCTGTCATATTGGACGCGTAGAGAGCAGTGGACTTCAACTAATTAACAAAGAATAAGTAAATTCCTTTAACACTATCATTATCAAGACAGAAAGTGATAAAATATGTTTTAGTGCATCGACTGATTTCTGTTTATTCAAAGAGTAGGCACTCAAAATAAAATAAATAAAAAGAATATTTTTATTTATTTAAATTTACCTATTAAATGTGCTATGTATTTCCTTTTTTCAGCAACGTTTACTATCGATTTCACCATTACGCCAATCAGCGGATGACTTGGCGAAGATATTAGAAGATTCACTGACTGTGTATTAGAAATGTTCAGAATTTGTACGCTACACATTTTGTAAGAGAATTTTATTTGTAAAATATTATTGTTTACCCTATTAATCCATTCACTGCCAACTCAAAATGTAACCACATTATTACCATGTCACCATACATTCACTACGGCTTATTACCAGCCCGCCTTGAACAGGCTATGGCATTAAATGGGTTAATTGTTTTAATAGCGTGTCATGTACCATATTCTGAACAACAAGTGTTGTCAATAGAATTAATCTCAATCCCGTTTAGTTGTTTTTTTTTCTTTATTCGTTTAATTAGGAGTGTTTTAATGAAAATCTGAAAAAATATTATAATGGAATTAGCCATTTTGTAACTTTATGTGTATTATAATTCCATAATATATTGTTTTTTAAAAGACTAACATAAGTTTATATTGTTATAACATTTATCTTAATTGTTAGTTGTTAAGATAAGACCAATTATATTATATTTTATATACAATATATCAATTTGTTAAAGACAATCGTAATATTTTATTATCAAAAACACCCAAAATAAATTATCTACGTAGACCCAGATTTGTTAAAATATTGCTCATGACTGTAGTTGATATAAGTTCTTTATAATCCTTTCCTAATAAGGTTCCTTTTTAACATTTATTCAGATTCAGACGTCAGCCTTTCCTAAGTAGCAAGTATTCTAAAATAGGGATAATCAAGGAAGAGCATATTAAAATAAAATTCAAATTTATTTAGTGTTTAATTTTTAATCGTTTTAAGTACATAAAATAAACCTATCAACTAATTTGTATAATATATAATATGTATATCTTAAATTAATTTGTTGTAATTTGACTTTTGTTACTTTTAAAGAGAAGCGCTAGATACAAACATTGGTCGACGAGATTGTTCGAGAATAGTCGTTGAAGGCACTGTACTTACTGTTCAATTTGTATTGTTCCATGACTAGCGCTCGTTTCGATCACTTACTGCTTATGTAAGAGATAAGGCAGTTGTTAGTTCCGTGTAAATTCTAACTTACAGTACAGTACTACGGGCTCACACTGCCTCCGGCACGATGTTGCTATGATGGAAGGGACTGCTTTCGTACATGTTGGAGGCCTTGACTGTGACGCTGTGCAGCGGCGTATAGCGATTCAGCTTGGGCGTGGCGGGGCCCGTCAGGTCTTCGGAGAGCTGTTGGTACACCAGCCCGCAGTCTTTCTTTGTACGGCCCGCGTTGCTCATGGCAGCGATTATGGCACTGTTGTATCTTATCTGCTTTGTTCTTCTGTTGCACAACACCATCACTACCTTTGCGATCACGATGAGTAGGAGCAGAGCGCCTAGGATGGATATTAACAACGGCCAAAGGTACTCATAACGGCCGTGTTCCTCTTCTTGTATGGAAGTACGCATATATACTTCGGGTTCTAATTCGTCGTAAACGCTATCATTTTCTAGGAGTTTGATATCGATCTTTATCTTCTCCTTTTCAGTTTGTGTTAGCTTGGGTAGCTCGGGTTTAGTTGTTGATTTTTCGATAACCTTGACTTTGAGTTCTACATCATCATCTCCGTCATCGTAGTCGTCATCAGCAGCATCATCATCATCTTCTTCATCATCGTCTCCATCGACGTCATCGTCATCTTCATCGATATCATCACTATTGTCAGTATCTGCAGTCAATTTGTTATCTTTGACTTTGGGTTCCTCAGACGTAGAAGCGTCGCCCAATGTGTTCTTCAAATCGAAATCAGTATCAATATCTTTATCAATACGTTCCCATATTTGTTCATCGGAAACTTCTGGTAATGGTTCCACTGGATGCAAGAAGCTAGATGTGCTGCAAACTTTACGTGATAGGAACTCCCAGCTGAATGTGGTATCTCCCTCTTTGGAGTCTTTACCCAAATTAGCGATGCTGGCAGTGTTGGGGCTAGGTGACACGTTATGCTTGTTCAACCAAATCATCAAGTTTTCGAATTCGTGACTGCAGGTCAGCTGATTGTTGCTAACATCGAGTGAACGCAATTTATTAAACGTAATAATTTCGTTTTGTTTAATTTCTGCTATACGATTGTTTGAAATGTTCAAGAATGTTAAGTTGCTCAACAAGTTCTTAGGGAGTGTCTTCTGTTCTTTCCAGAGAGAAGTAAGTTCGGCGTTACTTATATCAAGTACTGTTAATGCTGGAGTGTGTACAAAAACTTCTGCCGATAAAACTTTCAAAGGATTGCCTTGGATGTAGAGTTTGCTGAGTTCAACGTTCTTTTCAAAGACTTTTACATCAAGTGTTGTTAACAAATTGTAAGCTAGATTGATTTCTACTAATTTGGGACAAACTGAAAATACTTCATTGCTTATAGACTTAATTCTGTTTCCAGATAGATTAACTACGGATAAAGCTGTAAAAGTTTTTAATGAATTATCATAGATTTCTTCCAAACCACAGTTGGACGCATCAAAAGAGTAAATATTAAATTGATCAGCAGAACAGTTGAAACCGTCGACTGGCAAATATTTTAATTTAGGATTGTTGGAGATTTTGAAGACGTCCAGTTCGATGTTCTCTTTGATGAGAACATTAGAAATAAACGTCAAGTTGTTGTAAGATAAGTCGAGATAATTTAATTCTACCAGCTTCTGGAATGCTTGATTATGGATTTTCTCTATATTATTTCCGCTGAGATTGAGATTCGCAATAAAAGTCATTCCATTGAGCATGGATGGTCCAATGAATCGAATGTTTGTTTGTCCCGCAGTGAGCGTCAACAATTCAGACATCTGCAGGCCGTAAACGGAATCAATCGGGTTTCTGTCAATATGAAGCGTTGCCAGCTCTGTGTTTTCAGAAAATACATCGTTAGGTAACGTTTTAATGTTATTATCACTTAGATCAATCTCTTCCAAATCGAGTAGTTTCTTGAAAGTATCAGGATCTACGCCAGACAAATCATTTTTGGATAAGTCCAAGTACATAAGACCAGCCATATTTTTAAACGTGCTAGATCCAATATATTGTATGTTGCAGTTAGACAAGATAAGCTCTTGCACAGAAGATGCATTCAAGAAGTATTCATCGGAACCAGACGCAGGGAGCTTCAGTGGGTTATTGGAGAGTGTTAGAAGCAAGAGTTTTTTATTGTGCGCAAAAGTTTCAGGATGCAACCTTCTGAGTTGATTGTTAGACAGTGTGAGTGCATACAGCTCTTCTAGACCATGGAATGCCTTGTGATCAATGTAATCAATCGTGCTGTTTACAATTTTAATGGTTGCTACTTGATGAAGACCAAGAGTTTTGAATATGTTCTCCGTGAGTGAAATGGGGAATTCAGGATCAGAGTTTTCAACCACGACATCCGTGATGTCACTGCCGAATTTCTGGGTTCCAATTTCCAGACGATTGCACTTAGCTATTCTGTATCCTTGAGATACAGTACATACACAATCTCTGGGGCAGGGTTTGTCCTCATTAAAGAGAACTTCTTGGCCAGGACCATCGTAGTCTTCATACTGATCTAGAAAGTCATCTGCTTCCTTGGCAACTTTTTTGTTGGTCTTATTCACACTTCCGCCGAGTGCCAGCGCGCATACTGCCAGGAGCAGTAACAACTCCTGGGATTTCAACCCCATGTCGTAGCGAACTCTGAAATGATAGAAAAACGTGATTGAGAAATCTAAAGGTCAATCAAAAACTGTATCGAACTGAAACAATAGAAGGAATACTGAAAATATTTGTTCTTTTTGAAAAGTAGCGTTAAGTTGAGCTAACAATAGGTAATAACACTACACATTCCGTTTATTGGTAATGTAAGAACAATCAGCTGTTTACCGTTAAACAAATTGAATGAAAAATAACCGCAGACCGAGCAAAGTGCAGTCAATTTTAACATGTGAAACGCTAGTCTTGTAGGCGGGAAAGATAACAAGCGTAGATAACGACAACACCTTTGAAACATAATTGCTCGCTGTATCTTCGTTTGTTTAAAGTGTACAGACAGAGATAAAAAGTAATTGTTGATGATAAATTATTTGATGTACTTTTTCCACGATCTGTTTAGTTGATGGCGTATTTAACGAACTGTTTTAGTAAAATGATATCTATATTGCCATCTGTTTGTTGTGATTCGCAAAGCGTGGTAACATGTGTTTTGTTTGGAATATTACGAACATACATGTGGTAGGCCGCGGTTTTACCCATACAATCTCCAATGTTCCAGATTTAAAAAGATTTAAAAACAGAGAAAAAAAAGATTTAAAATTTAGGACAGGATAAATAGATGCTCATCATTTTTAATAAAGTTTTTTTACTCAAGAAGGGTTTATGCTTTTTTTCATATTATTGGTTGTATGTAAAGTAGGTTTAGTAATAGGTAAAATAAGGTAAACTATCATTAAAGTGACGAACTCTAATTATTCATAAACCGCAATTATAAGTAGGTAGGTAGGTGGTAAATAATTATTAAAATTATTGTTGTAATTTTAATTCTTGTTTCCTCGTCGCTCGACCTTCTAACTAAAATAATTCCATTTAGATGCTTTTCTCGTCTCGCTATTGGTATTTGCTCGATAATTGTTAAGTAAAGCCCCTATTTTATTATTAAACTAAATATCTTTTGCAAACTGCAGAAGGAGTTTATGTAGTTATATAGCTACGTAATTTTTTCCAGTTTAACTAGAAGCACAGAATAAATAATAGTACTACTATAAGGAGGAATCTGGTACTCATCTTATAAGACGAAGACTATCAACATCTTAGAAGGAAAGATAGAAGGTAGAAGAGGAAGGCCAAGAGGAACAATACATGTATCTAGTGAAGGAAAAGGCAGGCGTTGTGCCCTAAAGAGGTGAAAGAGCTGGCACAAGACAGAGGAAGGTGGAGACTGCTACTCCGACAAAACCGCAGCTCTTTTTAGAAGAAGACTTCAATCTTTACATGTTGGACTTTGTACGGTGGTGCAATTTTGCTTACAAATTATGATGTCGTTTTGATGTCAACTTGACATTACAGACGTCAACAGGGATCATCAGGGATCAACATCACATTGACATCAAAACGACATCATCTTTTTTAAGCATAAATTGCGCCACTGTTCTTATGTTCTGTGCTATAGGGCCTCGGGCCAAATGGCACTGCAAGTGTAATTATTACATGTGTTGACTGTACGCTATGTATTTGGTTATCGCGCATCGGGGCTCATTTTTCCCATATTGCTAATCAACGCAGACACGGAATATTTTTTTTATTCCAACTAATTCTAAACTAAGATTTTTTTTTACTTTAGGTAATAAATGTCTGTTGATTAATTAAGATCTAAAGTAAAAAGAATATGAAGTGTCGCACTACTAGGTCCCACTAGGTACCTAGGTACCTAAATACATTACTCCATTTAAGATGGTGAGCTTGTCAAAATTCAAATTAATAACAAAATATATGATAATAATATATTTAAATCAACACGGACAAGCCCTCCACGTTCTGATTAAACAATGTACTTGGATATTTGTAGATAGAAAGTTGTACTTTCACATCGGTCAACACAATAAGGTAGAGTATACAATGGCTTTATTGGTCCGATCGAAAGGGTTAACGTCATTGCCCATGTTCGTCACTAAGCAATTACGGGACGAGTTTGAAATAGACATGTTTATAATATAAACATTTCGACGACCTCCGTGGCGTAATGGTTACCACGCCAGACCGCCACCCGGTACCGGGTTCGAATCCCGGTCGGGTCATGATGAAAAACTTATTCTGATTGGCCTCGGGTCTTGGATGTTTATCTATATGTATTTGTTATGAAATATAGTATCGTTTAGTTAGTATCCCATAACACAAGTTTCGAACTTACTTTGGGGCCAGCTCAATCTGTGTGATTTGTCTATACTAATATTATAAATAGGGAAGATTTGATTGTTTGTTTGTTTGTTTGCATTGGGCTCAGAAACTACTGGACAGATTTCAAAAATTATTTCACTAGTAGAAAGCTACATTATCAGGGAGTGGTGCTACATAGGCTATAGCTTTTCCCGAAATTCAATGTAGTTCCCACGGGAACGGGTCCGGAACTTCACGCGGACGAAGTCGCGGGCAAAAAGCTAGTCCTTATATAATTTATTTATTTTATCAGGTTACTTTTGTATAATATAGATTGGAGTGGTGGAGCAATTTTATTTTGTTCCTTTCCTATCTCTTTTCTCTCTTTCCCTTGCAGTGAGTAATGCATGAGAGTATTGAGAGTGCCCCTGGTGTTACTGATATTCATTGATTCATCAGATGACCCGATTGCTTGTTTGCCTGCCGGTTGATATAAGTAACTGAACAAAATCAAGCCCAGTCCCCATTAGGGCCTATTTTTAAAATATTTAATGACACATTTTTAAAGGTAATGAAATTATAGCTGTCAAACTAAAACAAAAGGAGATAGCTTGACACTTAATGTAGAATTAAAATGCATTTCAGAAACTGGGTGTTAGAGATTAAACATTTCAACAATTCAAGGTAGATTGATAGAGATTCTATTCTATAAGTGCACCAAGTTGTTAGAGGAAGTGGCCTCAAAGCTATACACGCCCTCGCGTACTCGAATATTTAGTGCAAACGTATGAACGCAAATTAGTATACAAGGTGGTGTTTGTTGGTGCACATGCAAAACTAAACCACAACATTATACCTACAACATACATTTCAAAATATTCATATAAGTACAAAAGTTTTTTGAAAGTGCAACTACGCTTCCTAATGTCGAAAAAGACGAGTCGGCACTTCCTACATTCGAGAACCCTATTTTTGAGACAGGCCTTGAATATATGTATAAAATGTATAAATATTATTGAATTAAAAAAAGGTTAAACTAGGAATAAAAGAATGTGGTCACTGTGCTTCTTGAGGAGAATTAAATGAAGAAGCAAGTTTTGAACTTTGGCTCATTGTTTTGGGGTATTTTTTTTTAATAATGTTCAAAAATACATTTGTTTGTAAGTAGATTTACAGAAATCAATTTTTTTTCCTACTAGCACTTCACACGTGAATTGCCTGTTGCTTCTACAGAAGAAATCGCAAGAAACTCAACAGATAGCGATAGAAATTATCGATTTTTTAAAACCGTATTTTTATCGATAATTTTATGTCATATACGTACCAAAAACAAGGATTTGGACTTAGAGAAAGCTGTTAGGAGACTTAAATTCTAGGAATTGTTGGTGAAATTTTGTTGGTCATTTACTTAAGTGAATTCATTTAAGATCTCAAAATACCTTACTTTAAAATGATACATATACAAATATTCAGCATACAAACATGAACGCCAGCACGGAGTAGACACCTATTATAATATTAGCATGCATTTGATATCGGTGCGGCAAAACCGGTATTTCGCAACAGCCTTTGCAAACAGTCACCAGGCGTCGTAGTTTTATAGGGTTCTCGTATTAAGTACCAAACATCTAAAAGCTTGGTCTGAAGACCAAAAGAGAACAAATTGAGTTTTCTAAAAGTTTTTGAAACGCATTTTTAAAGGTAATGACACCAAATTACAGCTGTCACTGTCAAAGAATAAAAAGAGATCGTGACTGCTGTCAGATGTTTAAAAAATAGTTATTTGTTATGCAAGGCTGCATAGTTGTTTCATGGCGCGAGTACTTTTATTGAAACCTGAGCGTAGCGAGGGTTTCAAAGGTACGAGACGCAGAATAACTTTGCTGTCAAGCGAAACACACAACTTTTCGCTAGGCACTATTTATTGACATTCAGACTCACTACAGCGAGGAAAATGCTAGGTGCAAGAAAATCGCAAATAATAAATTAAATAAGTGTTTATTTTTTTTCATGCGGTGTCGTGCTGGCCAGTTCGATTATTCTAAAAATAAGGTTAGCGCACTGGCATGAAATAAGTATTAATGCATTATCAGAGGACTGGCCGTATAAACAATTATAGAATAGAAAGGTTAGACTTTTAAAAATTCTTTCCACGCTAGGGCACAAAATGCACTTTTGCGCTCAGATTTCGAATGACAAACAGATTCTTTCCGAGCTTGTGAGGTGAAAAAATAATTTATTTATTACACTTACATGATATCTGAGAACCTGATAGGAACACTATTAGTACTAGTTACTACAGTTATAGTACACACAACCACAGAATAAATAATAGTACCAACTACGTAACACAACACACTGAATTTGGTTTTATTAATCAATCACTAACAGCCTAACTATTACACACTATTTCCTAGTTTTCTTAAATTAAAATGTAGCGTAATTCTTGACATTATTTGGCGCTAAGTACATGCAAAGGACTATATTTTGTAATGTATCATCAGTATGACGCCGCCGCACAACGAAGGCAGATTAGATAAGATACAAGGCTCACTTCAACAAGATAGCAAACTAAATCCATAAAGTTACTTCTCGAATTACAATAGAAATATTAATTTAATGATATATATTTGTAATGTGTAATGTTTTTAGTAAGTGATTATATTGTGTAATGTTTTTAGCGCCGTTGCACGTGTCGAACTGAACATGTAAAGCAACGTCGACTCGTCGTCAATATTGGGATGGTATTAATTTCGTTCTTCTGGTATTCTTTGAGTCTTATGTTAGGTCTAGATTTATGTATGTCTGCGGTTGCAAAGACAGGAGATGACCGATTCCATGGATGTGCCTATTAGGCACTTATGTAATAACCTGCTATACGCGTATGTATTGTAAATTATATTATTACTAGCTGTTACCTGCGGCTTCGCCTGCGTAAAAATTTGCCTATGTTGGGCTCTGTACCCCTGACAAATATGTTTACAAATTTTCATAATGATCGGCTGCTTAGTCAAGCCGTGAAGGAATAACAAACAAACAAACTCACTTTCTCATTTATTGTAATATCAGTATGATACAAGCGGCTGCGCTGCCCGCGGTGTTACCCGCGTTTAATTTTATGCACAGCAGCGCCATCTATATCAGACTTTTGACCAAATCCTACAGGAATCGCGAACTTTTCGGGATAAAATGTGTTACCAAATATCATAAAAAAATGTCCAGCCATTTGAGCGTAAAGAAGTTACAAACATACACACAAACTGTCGCCTTTATAATATTAGTAGGAATTAGGATAGTAGGTATTTTTATATATTTTTTCGTAAGTACTAACCATCTTCATACATTATTATTATGATAAGAAGTTGTCGAATGTATTTTAATGATCAACTAACTTTCGCGGCGCTGACATAGAACTCAATGCAGCGATGAAAGAATGGCGCGAAACGTTATAACAATGTCAACTTGAAATTATTGAATTAAAAAATTAATCAAGCTAATTATATAATATATAGATAAATCAGACGTATTTTAAGTACAAATTGATAATTTTGTAAACAAATAAGTACCTACATTATAAATTCGTAGTATTGATAGTACTAGTACTATTCATTATTTTGTGGTATTGATTAATCTGCTAGTAGAGTACAACTCGTAGTAATTAATACATATATTGATTCATACCTGGAAAAACCGCCAAATTAATTATTGTTTTTGTTTGGCCACTACAATGATATTATTATTTTAGAATAAACAATATTTTGGAATTCCAATGTAAAAGTGATGTCAAACGTTCGATGGTTTTATCGATAGTTCGGCAACTTTTGCCACTGAAACTGTATGTAAACATACTTCTGTGGGGGCATCAAAAAAATATCAGTTTTATACATTACGAGCTTAAATCACCACATATAGTGCTACAATGGTATTTATGAACGTGGCCGAAATTGGAACTACAACTCCCGTTCATATTGTATGTCACTTTTTGACGTTCGCCTTTGACAAAATGTATGAAAATATGCCACAGTACGCCCCTCCTACAAACGTCATTCACGTTCATAAACATCCTTGTACTACTGTATTAAAAGTCTATCTTATGTATCTATCAGATAACAACTGACTCAAATTTGTCAAAATCTTACAGTTGTCAATTGATCTGACTAGTGAAATAGGCTCATATTATGGTCAGAAAGAAAGTACAATAGACGGCAAAAGTATTGCTCTACCTTTATACAAATCATGCTAATGAATGGATAATTCGTACAAACATTTTAAAACATCCTTACTAATATTATACATACAAAAGTTTCTGAGGATACAATACAATATCATAATGGATGTATGTATGGATGTTCGTTACTCTTTTACGCCAAAACGGCTGGACAGATTTGCTTGACATTTGGTATACGGGTAGTTTTTAACCTAGATTAACACATAGGACTTTTATTCCGGATATCATCAGCCCGGGTAAAACCGCGGGCATCGGCTAGTTAAATAATAATTCAGTAACGTGTGGAGGTCACGATGACTTCTGTTGCATAGATTTACGCAGGCAATACCGTTATAGAAAGTTAAACATTGTGAGGAATTAAAAAATGGTATAGCTTATGACTAGCAGTATAAACATGTGAGTCACATACAAGAATGCATAGTTACGATTACTTTACCACAGAAAATTGTTGTTTTTTTCCTCGTTATTGTTTATTGATTATTTTCGTAAAATACTAAGGAAATATCATGTAGGATATTAGGAATTCCATTTATTTGTAACATTTTGACGCCTTTAGATATGACCAACAAATTCGAGTATTTACGATTTTATATGAATTTTGAAAATAAAAGTTTACATACATTATTTTTAACATAAGCAGGTGGTACGATACGTTAGAATATCAGAGAATAAAGTCCTGTAAAAAATTATACTAATGCTAGTTTCAAGCAACACAACATATTTTTCAAAATTATTTTTGTATTTATTATTATATTATCTGCATATCGTTATTCGCAAATTATGAGAGAACATTATGTTCCGTACGTTGTGTAATCCTGTTCTAATTAGATATCACACGATAGACTTGAATAAGTTCTTTCATCTCGGAAACGAGATTAATGTTGTCTGCCAAGACGATTAATCAGTACAAAGATGAATTGACAATCATACTTGACTAAACGCACTGTGCCGAAGATACGAGACGGACGTTCCGCATGATTATGAATTATGGCAGTAATAATATTTGAGTAATTGTAATACTTTTGCCGAAATCAGATACGTGTTGTTTGTACCGGTGCGCAGTGCGCGGTGGGGTGGATGTTCGGCAACAAAAACAAAGCATTTTATGCATTTTCAATTTCGATGGAAGACTGTCAATTTAACGCTACAATGGATGGAGATTACGTCCTGTAGTTTTATTTACTATTTCGAATATATCCGGACGAATAATAATTTGCCGAACTTCGGTCGTGTTGTGTTCTATTCGGCACAATATGATTATTCAATAAAACAGAATATTAATTCATATAAATACAAATTTGTATGCCCGACCCGAATCTCACCTTCACGTATTTACAGAAATTCCATTTCTCGTAGAGCATTCGGCTGTGAATGTTGTAAGGCGTGCACTGTACATGCACATTGTTTTAGCGTGCGTGACCGATTTTACGACCGCTCCCGAGGTTACGCACACTAAAACAATGTGCATGTAAGCGTGACAACATTCAGCCGAACGGTCTTCGTGTAATGGAATACTGTACAACAGTCAACAATGAACTATGTGCCGAACCCATACTGATTTTGGTTACGTAGGCTTTATATAGACGTTCAGACAAAGTAAAATTTTGCATACAATCGTGCCGATGTTGCATCGGCTTCGTACGGCACGCGTGCAAAAATGCGATTCGACTATCGGACGGTCGATATTGCACTTAATAATCCATAGCGTGACCTAGTTCGGATGAAAGTTATACATAATTGAACTATGCACTGACTGTATATTGATTATGTTACTTGATAATTTTTAATACATTTTACAGTAACGTCTTGGAATAAAAAAATAAAAAGAGATACTAACTCAACGATACTATATTTTATTTATAACAAATACATGTATAGATGAACATCAAAGACCCAAGCCAATCAGAAAAAGTTTGTTTTTCATCATGACCCGACCGGAATTTGAACCCGGGACCTCCTGGATGGCGTTCCGACATGGTTACCATTACGCCACGGAGGTCGTCAATAAAATAAATTGTAAGTAAATAACACATACACACCTATCACCTCGTTCAGCCGCCCGATAACTTCACGTGCGTTGCAACCTGAAACAATAAAAATGTTACGTCAAATAAAAACTATTTTATCATAAAAAATATATAAAAATAAATAACGTAGTTAAATCTAAAATGCTGGCTGGTCACGCCCATAAAAAATACAGTTTCGTATAAGGAGGCATAACATAAATTCCAAATTTCAGAAAAATGTAGTAAGCTCGTGACACGTTCTCTAATGGAAGTTCTTGTGAATTTACGATATCATATACCTAAAATTTTGTTACTTGAAAGTTGTGAAATTTAAACGAACTCTATTTATTTCCCCGCTTTTTGGAAACTACACCTCCATTGGCAACATTACGCAAGCAACACCGACATGTCATCGAGCGTTTAGCGATTCACTTTTGACAGAGCGCTTGTATAAACACCCTCCATCTATAAAGTTCCTAATCGAAATTGTAAAAAACAATCAATTCTCCTTATTTTACTCAAAATTACTACAACTTTGATATCCTACTTAATTTAAGTATGACAAGGACAAGTTTGTTATTTTATAAAAATATTGGAAGGATTTTGAGTTGATATTTGGCACACATCTGCCAGATAGATAGTTAAATTAAATTAATTGTAAAGTATTGTAAGCCTGCATTGTCGTACATTACTACGGTAAGGTAAGCCCTATGATATTATCCCTAACATTGAGATAAAAATGATTTTTTATAACAATATTATATTGTAAACTGTGTTGTGAGTAAAATACTCGCAACTTCGTTTGCGTATATATCGCTTTCCCGTGGGAATTTTGAAAAATCCTTTCTTAGTTTGTACACCCCTAGACGTCGTACGGAACCTACATTCCAAATTTTGAATCTCTAGACCCAGCGGTTTGGGCTGTGCGTTGATATATAGTTAAGTCAGTCAGAACCTTGAATTTTATATATAGATAAATTGTAGGCGTTGTATTTGGGATTTATGTTTAGAAAATATGGACAGCAACCTAATACGTAAACGTAAAGACGAAAGTTTTATGTATAGACACATCTTACTTAATCGAGTCGTTACGGTCGACCGGCTTAAACATAAATAACTAAGTATTTAACATTTTATTAATAGGTAGGAGTGAAAATGTTTAATGGTACATTATGGGCACGGCACGGGTCAATACCCATTGATACATGTTTATGATACGATTAATATCGATTGCATACTCCTTCAATACCGATAGTATCGATAATACACGTTTGCAGATTGAATCGATATTGAAGCGCAACAGGGGCGTTTTAGCCAACTGGTTTCAATAGATATAGGCTTGGCAGCTTTTTAACTACAGACTAAAAATATTATGAATAACTTTGTCGATTTTTTAATGAGTTTTAAACAGTGTGCTGAAAGTTAGTTTTAATTTATTGTGTAGTACAGAAACGGTATGACATCAATGATAGTACTAAACTAATTATTAACCCATCCCATAGCCCATCTACGCTTCCCAGGCTTTCTTTTTCCAGGCACGTTTAAACGGCAAAAATTACATCATCGAAAAAATTAAATCATTTGGAGATCTGTTTCAAATCCATAAATATATAAACCCCGCGCTGGCCCTCACAGCGTAGGGGAGCGTCCCCAAGGTGGCGGATAGGGGAATGGTCGGTAGTACAGCCTAGCTACACTAACCGGCTAAGTCCGATGGACTCGCTGACCAACGACGGGTGTAGTCCTCCAGCATTTCGGGGGTTGTGCGGCGGGTTGACACCTCGCCCACGTAAAACCAATGTTGCTGGTGAAGCGTATCCCGTTAGCGCTTCACTAGCTTGCACAACAGTGTCAAAAAAAAAAAAAAACCATAAATATCTGTACTAAAGATGAGTCTCTTCTATACCTTCTCTCTGCTACCTCTATATTTAAAATAAACACATAATTTATAAAAAAAAAAAAGTGATTTTAGAATGATAAACAACAATACTGTGGGTTATACAGACGAAAAGGCGTCAGAAACTTTTTGTAGACTCAGCCTGTCCCCGATGAATCCTCCCTCACCCTCGAGATAAATATTGGCACTTTTTCTATCTATATAGATTGCAAATTAGAAAAGAACAGCGCAATACGAAAGCACTAATGTTAAATAGAGATAGCGAACGTTACTCTACAATTTATGCTATAGGAAGCAAGGGGACACGTTTGTGGTTTTCTAGCAATTTAGTTATCGCCGGTCGATATGAGATAATTTAGTTGTCACTTTCTTGCACAAGCTGTTTTGTAATAAGCTATCGCACTTGCACTTATGCAAGTGAAGTTTGAGATAATATCACGTCATTAGCTCTACCTAAGTCTTAATTATTTTAAGCGTACAATGCAATCGATGTAATAGCTTTACAATGTTGACAATATTCCACAGCATGATTTGGTTGGAGTTTTTTGTAAATAAATATTACTTGAATAGGTACAAACTAACAAACATTAGTATATTTGCGCTAATGAATTCGTGACTTGTATTAAAGATATGTTTTTCCATTGTTACCAATGTGACAATAATTGCGTGTTTTTTTTGCCATATTTCCCACAAAAGCCTCCTTCTATCCTCCACACATGTCTACCTAGAGCCTTCATTGACCCTGTCAAAAGTTCTCATGTCGTCATACCATCTCATCCTCGATCTTGTGTGAATGTGAAATAAATAATGTTTTTAACACGCTCAGATACACATTTGTGTATCACTTGGCGTTAAGCGGGTTAATCATACCTTTTGATTCACGTTTTCTTTTTCTATAACATATTTTAGCACCTCTATGGTGTCCTATATAATATTCGATACGCGATGTCATAGTATATCTTCATTTGTAATAGACAACACAATGAGCTATAAAATACTGGCACACAAACCCAAAAATGTACAGGAAACTAAATATTGTATGAGTCAGACATTAAGTACGCTGTTTGTGCCTAGGCCTTGTTGCAGCTAGACCAAATGACTTTCTAACTTTCTTATCCAACATTTTATTAAGATCAAATGCATTATTGTGCGTAAATTGATTTTATTTTATTGAGCCCGACAAATTCACCCACATATCTTACTACTATTCAGTGTAAAAGCAAACGGATTGGTAAAATAAAAAATGAAAGAAAAAACAATAAAAAAATAAGTTAATAATCAATAAAATCAAAGCAAATAAAATGTTGGGTTAAAAAATATCAAAGAAACAAAATGCATGATAAAAATAATAAAGATAAAAAAAAGTAATAACAAGCAAAATGTTGAATAATAAAATAGTAGCGGTAAGCCACCAAACTAGTAAAGACCATGACTGCCAATCATTATGAACAGCAGCGACCACAGATTTACAATGCGATGAATCTGCAGTGCCTGGCGGTAAATATACACACCGACTTTTGGACAGAGGAGTAAAATGATATTTAAAAAGGAAGTAGTGGTGCTAGTTCTGTTGTACATTTAACTAGACTAAACTAATTTTGACAGGACTAGAAGTGTTGCTATCCTTGTCACTAATTGTAAACCAAGGAAGGACAACAACACCTTTAGTCCTGTCAAAATTAGTTTAGTCTAGTTAAATGTACAACAGAATTAGCACCAGTATCTATTATACCAGTTTTATAGCTCTATAGTTCAATTGGAAATCAAAACAACAAAAAAAACAATAAAGTACTTTGTTCTGAATTCAAATTCTAATAAACGATAAATCAAATAATTGATGGACATGGAATTAGCATTCGTTTGTGTTCGGAAATGCGATGATTGCCGAAGGAGAACTGTGCCGTTTTAGAAATCACTATATTGAGAAGGTTTTAATAAATGACTAATTACCAACTTTACAAAAATAAATTAAAGTACCTACATACCACTACAAACTTTAGTTGGTTTGGAACTAGATGGCGTTGTGGAATCCACCCAGGAATTTTATTTTATGTTTTTCCTTGCGAGGAGACTCTACATACTGTGTTTTTTGATATTGAAATTTTAATTTCGGAAATAGAGTTCAGATTTGGAAATTATTAACACAATTAACTTAAATTATGATTGTAATTATCTGATAATTAACATTTTCACATAGATACGAGTAAAACTAGGTGAACATTATAAATGAATTTATTGAGTGTGAATGAGTTTTTTTACGCTATTGTAAACACGTTTATTTTCAACAAAAAAAAAATTATTGTCTATTCACGTTTAACGGGAGATACCGACAAATAGTTCTTCACATGGATCATAAAGATAAGACAGAGTGGAGTCAACTTGTTTGGCTAAATAAAAAAATATAGTCCAGAACATTTTTTAGCCCAGAGACACCGGGGGGGGGGGGGGGGGGGACGACGACGACGACGACGACGACACAGAGCCGTTGCCGGCCTTTTATGTAGACATAAACTCGCTTCTTCAAGCTCCAAGTTTTAGTTGCTCGAAAAAACCACTAAAGGAAGTTATTTCCATAATATTACAGTGCGAGGAAAGGTTATCTTTTTTTGATTTTCATTCTATCTTACTGACTGGTAACCGATTGAGTGAATAGCGAACATACGGAGATCAGCAATGACCTCACGGTACCTAACGTCGATAAACACAGTTATAGCCCTTTTGTGAAGCAAATCAACAAGAATGATTGACGTAATCAAGATTACAAGTGAAGCCACCGGCTATTAGCTTAAACTTGTTTCAAACTAGGATCGCCTTGAATGTATAAGGTCGTTAAATCTTCCGCGCTTTGAATACTAATGCAACAGACGTACGGTCAGCGATAAAAGTTGTCAAATCCTTCTAATGCTAGCTCTACATTCTCGCGAAGTTGTGCGAAAATAAGAGTTAAATTCTTCGTTCTACTTTTTCTTCACTTTTCCTACACTTCACTTCTAACTACGTGCCTATACTTCGCTTCGCTGGCATCCGGAGTTAGCATTAAAATTTGACCTTTTTCTAGACTTTCAAACAACCAACAAAAGTTCTTCATATCGAAATAATGAATGATATTAAAAAATCTAGAAGAGAAAATAATGAATCTCTTGCTTCACTTTACGTTTTGTTTTTGCAATTATTTTAATTTTTGAAATGAAATGAAATGACATCTCTTGCCAGCAGTAGAATGTATACAATCGCAATAGAACGGTACCATACAGATAGAAAATTTTGTATTCTGACAGGTACAATATTTTTAGGAGATATTAAACTTTATAGAAGTTGAACTCAAAAATTGTAACGTAGTACAACAATTTGTTGGAAGTGTTAAAGCGTAGAAAATAATATTTAAATGCGATTAAAATTGAGTTGCGATAAGCCTGTGTAAAACTTAGCGTTTTATATAAATAATAGCCAATATAAAGTTGAAATATTTTATAAAAATTTGCAAAAATGCAACTTTTTGCGACAGAAATAGTTATTTTCTTAATATCTTTTATGTCACGCAAGATCCTAAAGAAAAGGACTTTTAGAAATGAAACAAAAAAAAAACTCACCAAAAAATTGTTCGTGATACTTCCAAAAATCACAATTTAAAAGCAACAAGCCAAAATAGCACCAAAGGGAATTAAAAAAAAAATTTTTTTTATGTCTGATATAAAGTCTAGGTCTAGACAATGTTAAGATGAATATACATTAGAAATTGGTATCATGACATTCATGTTCAATGATAAAAGATAAACTGATATTGTAAAAACAAAACATGGAGACATTGATAAGATTAAAGCACTCAATGTTAATCTATATAAATCACAAGTAGATGAACTTGTATCGACTACAGTGGATTTAGAATCCTAATGTTAACAACAACGACTCTTTTCTGTCATTACCATACCATTTCAAAAGGTTTCAAATTCAAACACAAAGAATAAAGTTCAAAAACGATGCAGCGCAGTACATTATGTAAAAGAAAAATCGATTTAACAGACAATAACAACTAGTAAAGCTAATATTGTAGATAAAAAAAAAACCTTTGTCCACCTAAAACTATTGATGACCAACTCCATGTGGAACGTAATTGCCATTGTTAATTAGCTCATTACCATAAGCGGAATAATTTTATATAATTTATTGCTTCCATAATGTACTAAAGATGGCAATAACACGATAAAACTATTAAAAGAAATGCGTTTAGCTTGATTACTTATGAATCTAGTTACTCAAAGTAGATTTGGAGATGAAAAAATCGTAAAAGAAAAGTAGAAGGCGATGAAAGAAGCCCATAGAACAACTTCAATGAACCAAACTATCTATTACTTAGGTTTAAATACTACTAATCGGCCATTCTTCGATTAGCTAGATTTTGTGCGTCCGGGCTTGTATATTCGTATTATTATCAAATTCAAAAAGGGAAATATTTTTTTATGTTAGTTAGCATCCATGTCTAGCTGGTAACAAAAACATAGGCCCCGATTACATAGTTATCTGGCTAAATTAATTTCACAAACCTCTGTTCTCTAAGCACCGTGCCCTGTCCGCACCCCAAAATGTGGTTAAAACTTGCTTGTAACTTTTATGATGTACGGATTTTATTTTTTCCATTCAACATTTTATTGAGTATTAGGCAACGGGTATCACATGAAAAAATATCCACTCAATAAAATCAGTCTGTAAATAATTATCATTGAGTAACCGCATGTCCGAACTAAAGTTATAATTGCCGTGACGTTTTCTTTTCGAGGGTGTACATTCCTAATTACGATATTTGGCACATAACTACTTGTACACGTCTCAAGCCCTCAGTTTCTGCCGCAGTCTTGCAGCAGGTGCAGGTCTTTTACGTTAGTGTATAAGTCAATGAAGCACGTTAGTATATAATTACCGTATCCTTCGTTCAAAACTTTTCTAATTACCGTGTACTTAATTTTGTACTAGATTGGTTAAGGTAGACTCTAATTGCTTATATAAATAGAGACAGTGCTTTGGTCTCAGTACAGTGTTGTAATGCAGTATTTCAATACTCTGTAGGTTTTCGAAAATTTTATGAAAAATCGGCGTTTTCTAATTACCGTATACCAATTACCATGTATTTCTAACTACCGTTGTATGAAATTATTAAACTTTTGCTGTTCCGATTTAGTTCCAAACTCCTTCCATTTCCTCAGTTACTCCAGCTACTTTCATGTAATTTCTCACGCCATCACTCCATCTCATTTTTGGCCTACCCCTGCCCTTCCATCCATCCACATTCATTCTTGGCACCCTCTGGGTCACATAGTCATGTGACCCAGAGCATCATATGGCCAAACCATCGCAGTCTCTGACCTCTCTTATCGGTTACAGGCGCCACCTTTAAACTCCCCCTTATGTGTACATTCCTGACTTTGTCCCTTCTCGTCACTCCACACATCCATCCACCTCAGCATCCTCCAGCAACATAACCCGAAGGAATAAGTATGGACTGAGCGTTGAACCCTGGTGCACACCTACATCAACAGAAAAGCATTCTGTTGTACTGACGCGGGACCCGGTCGTAGGCCTTTTCGAGGTCCACGAATACCATATGTAGGTTTTTGTGTGCTCTTTTGTACTTTGTTGTGCCTCCATTCTCCTACAGCTTTAATGTGTGTGACATCAAGTTAATCCCCCTGTAGCTATTGCACTCCTGGACATCCCCCTTTCCTTTAAAAATAGGTACCAAGAAACTGTCTTGCCTTTTCTCTGGGATGACATCCTGAACCAACAATTCATTAAGAAACAAAGTGAGCCACTTGCATCCATAATCCCCTAGAACCTTCCAGACTTCTATTGGTATTGTGTCCGGGCCAACTGCTTTTCCATTCTTCATTTTCCTCAAGGCGTTCTTTACCTCTAATTCATCTACCTTAGCTATCATGCCTATATCTATGTCATTAAGTTTTCTTTTCCATCATAATCATTCTCAACATTAAGTACCAAATTTTTCAAAATATCCCTTCCATCGGTCTCTAATGTCACTATCTTTTACCAATGTTTTACCGCATTCGTCTTTCACACATTTTACGTGACAAATGTCTTCGATTGCGCTGTTTAGCCATTCTGTATAGTTTTTTCTGACCTAGTTCATTATCTAATTCATTATATACTTTTTCCTCTACCCCGGATTTGGAACTCGCAACCACCACCTTTGCCCGTCTCCTCGCCTCGTTATACCTCTCCCTCAATTCAGTTTTCCTATGATCATGTCACGTAACTCTGCCATTCCTTGAATGCACTCTTTTTGATTTTTAATGCTTTTTGGACACTTTCGTTCCACCACCACCTTTCCTTTTCAATTTTCGCCCACCTCGTGTTTCCCCAAGGACTTCTTTTGCAGCAGTTCTTATTGCTTTAGCCATTTCCTTCCAATTAGCATCAACATTCATACCTCTTATCGTGTAGTTGTGTCTATACATGTTATACATGTCATTTTTATTATTATTTTAAATAGACATAATGATCTTTTCTAATTACCATTACATTAAGTAATAGATTTATCTAATTACCGTACCCATGAAATGTTTAAGTCTCATTAACTCGGAAACCGCTTTTAATAAACGAATGCCATTTTAATTGTTACATTCGCATGTTTCATGAGTTACATATTTCAATCCTTTTAAAACAAACTAGAGAAAAATAAAAAAGGGTACGGTAATTAGGCGAAGAACGCCTAATGTCGAGAATGACCGTAATGATAACTTGCGCGGAAGGAAAAATACATAGAAAATGGCATAATGTTAGAATGAACAATTCGGTTTGCAGGATGAAATGAAATACAGAAATAAAATGAAACTAATCTGATTCCGTATCAATATATCAGATAAATAGGATAAACTAGAACTTTTAGACATATCATGACTTATTTCCCATATGTTAGGTATTGTGGTCGACGTAGTCTATAAGAAAAAGGAAAGGGCTAAGTTTAAAAAAGGCTCTGGTGTACTAACTACTAAAGCTATTATGAATAATGTTTAACCTGAAATTGAATGAGAGACGTATTGGAAGATGATAACCTAAGAATGGGACGAATTGTGCGAAGGAAGATTTACAAGAAGAATAAGCTTTTGGAAGCTCACTTGGAAGCGATGGTTGCTAAGAATGGAAAAGATAGATGTAGATATTGTTACGATCCCAAATGATGAAAGCAGGCTGACTGATGACTAATGTAGTTAAATCACAAATATCAAGGATTGGAGTAATAACTAGTTTTAAAAATTACATACCTATTAGTTATAATGCAAATTTAAAGAATGAAAATTAAATTGATACAACTATAGAAATCGAGCAAATGTAAAGCTAAACCGTTGAATGGAGCAAACCTATTTATACGTTGAATTCAATACTTTTTGTTAGGCAAAAGCATTGTTCTCTGATTTTTGTCAGACATCAAAAAGGTTAACAGAATGAAAGGCATTGAATGAGGGTGAATTTAGTCTGGAAATGCGGAAGTGACCCTCGCGGCATCGAAATAAATATTACAGCTATGGAAAGCATATTTATATCAATCATATTGCTCGTGAATCATCATGATATTTATAAAATTTAATTCTTGCATGCGGTTTTACACGCTTGGATACAAAATTAAAAACAAAAAATCGGCTACCTTCGAAGTTAGTTGTAAAACAAATTACTTACTTGTCTTTTTAAACAGTTGATAAAAGAACGGTAGGTACGATAACGATTTAAAATAATTAAAATCAAGTTCACAGCATTGTTAGACATAAAACAAGATGTTAGTTAAATAAATGTTTATTATAAAACCATATGAAATGTAATTGCAGATTGTTGTAACTAATGTAAGGAAGTTGTCTTTTAACTTCTAGCGCTCAAATGAGAAATATCGTGCAACTAGCAAATCACATCCTCTCTTTATTCTCCCCTTTTTCGAATAATAGTTAAAAGCCGATCGAAACCGAGATCTCAACTCAATTCTGCTTGCCTCTTAGGAATTATGTGGGTGATTGATGCTATAGTCAGAACGTTATCAATATTCTGAGATGGTTTTTCTTTATCATTATTTAGATAATAAAAAACTGTTCAGCTTTCGAAATTAGTCATATGAAGTCATATCCAAATTAGAAGGAGATTAGTCATCGCAGAGTCTAATTATACGTACTGTACTCCATCGGTTATGGTTTTTTTTGTATACAATAAAACTGTAGTGTAGTTTTTCGACGATATCAAATTACATACGACGGCCACCTGGCATGGTATTTTTTATATTAATAATGTGTTAAGCAATGTATTGTCGGTCTTTTTGTTCTTGATTATGTAGACCTCGTTTTCATGGTCTCCGCGTTTGTGCTCTTTCAACATGTTCTTATATTCATTTCTCTTCCACAAGACGATGAAGTTAACAGTGATAGACTAGTAAATGAACGGTCCTCGTATGATTCCATGTAGGACAATTATATTATTCTATGTCATACAAGAATTCGTTAACCCTAATTTTGAATTGCTTGTAAAGGTTTTACTTTGTTTCTAAATACTACCTAGTGTTTTTAAAAGATTTTTTTAGTAAACTACTCGTGTATTGAGGTTTAGTAATAATGTAGTCGTAAAATTATACCTAAAATGATACCTAAAGTATAAATCATGCAAATATGTACCTCAAAAAAGCCATTGTTGCCAGAAATATCTAGGTCTTCATCGCACGATTATGTACCTATCTATCAACGTGTATTTAACAGAGGTTAACATTGCACGACCTAGTTTGCAGTCCTTGTGCTTAATTTATGAATAAGAGACATTTAGAAAAAAAATACATGTGCAGCATATGGTAATGAAGGTAAAAACCGAACATCTGTAAAGGAACCTGTTTGGGCGCAGACGAAGACACTCGCGTTTGTCAGGTGTTGGAAACCTACTTATTAATAACAAGCTTATGCCAGCTACTTAAACCACGTGGAAATTGTTAAAAATATCAACCAGTTGGCTTAAATATAAGTTTATTGTATTTTACATTTGGCAAGTGTTTTTTTTGTTTTTAAGTTATGTAAAAAGTACCTAGTTTAAGTTTGTAACCTCTTTCAAGTTTTTTTTCTCTTAGTTCGCTCGTATTGTATAATGTGATTTGGTAATGAAAATTTATTTCTGAAAGGTCAATGTAAACATTAATATAAAATGTAATGAAAAAGTACAGCTATAAATGGTAATGAGAAATTATAGGTATTATTACAAGAGAAATATAAAAAAAATCTACTTACTTAACTCAAATATGAGCCCTAGTATTATGTTATTTAAAAAAATCTCACTGATCATACCAACAAAAGTTCACACAAAATCTTTGCTTGTATGTACAAAGGTACGTATATTTTTAGACTGGAGTTTTATATTGAAGGTCTTTATGGCATACTCAGACATACTATACTCATTGTATCTTAATGACTATCTAATGACAACAACCGTCACAGTTGGCTTACTGGGAACGACGACGGCAGAACGGCAGAAGCGGTCTATGATAAAGAGTCTATGAATCTTTAAATAGCAAATAATTAGGTTTTTCTCTGTTCCAATTACATATCTAGAAAAATGTTAATGATAATGTCGATCGAAGTCCAAATATGTTTTTGGTGGTCCAATGATTTTTTGACGCAAACCAACAATATAACCAATTATGACGGCAAAATGTGGTCCATGTGAATTCAACGATTAATATCATACAAATTAGCGTCAACCCACGTGTTGAGGTTGCGGTGTGTTTGTGGTTGTTGTATGTGTGAATCGAGTCTGAGTCGGAGTCCGGTGTGATGAGTAGAGTATGGAGGTAAAAACGTTTTTTTTTCGTCGATAATTATTAAATTTACCCAATATTTATCTAGAACTTCTGACGAATACGCAATTTTCATACGATTAAACTACGACAATATAATGAAAATTATTTTTAGACTTGTAAAGTTGATGACCTCATAATTTGGCATTAGGTACCGTCAAAAAGACTTGACAATAATTTTGTATATGTATATTTGGAGCAGCGTGGCAGAGTACGCTCTAATCACCTTCGATTGAAGGGAGACCCGTATCCCAGCAGTGGGATGATTATGGGTTGAAATGTTGATACGACCAAAAAAGCGCCTGACCATAATAAAAAGTGGACGTTATGAAGGGTGGACATTATGATACTGTGGACGTAACGCTACGGTGGACATTATGATAGAGTTGACCACGTGGTACGAAAGGTCCTGCGGTCCTGCGTGTCCACTCGACATAGGTAGTCAGTCAATCAATGTTTTTAGATAAAATTATTCTGAATGCAATGAATGATAAATTTTATTCCAATGATGGATAAGAATTGTTTTTATAAAATTCTTTGTGTTTTATATTAAAAATAATCATTAACGATTTCACAATGTCCTTGGTTTAACTTGGTAGGTGACACTGTGTGAATAGTGTACGTACATTTTATGGACATTGTTTAATGATCTTTTAGTAAGTTCTTTTTTACAGGATGGTTATAAATGAAGGCTATTTCAGGCTATAAGATCACGCTAAGATTGTTACAGTAAATCGCAGAACTTTTTAAAATTAAGGACGCAAAACCTCAAGCTCTTTTTTCCCTTACTTTGACAATAACTATCACATTTAATGGGCCTAACTTTAATATATGTTTCTGCAACTCAAAGTTAGAAGTCGAGTAAAACCAAGGGCAGACCAAGCCGCGGTCACAGTTTGCTTCCTATAAGGGTCATATAGTCTAGACAAGCAACAATCTTTATTATTCTACAATTATTATAATAACGACCTCATACAGAGAAGTTAATGTAGAACCTGATTGTAGCATCGACATAGGTATTTCTATATAGGAACCTTTTTTAAAAGCGTAATCAGTAGTACATTGTTACAAATGAACGATAATATAGAAATATAACAATCGATTACAATAACCTCGTACCTACGTGGCTTAGATATATTGAAAACAATAAATATTTTAAGTTAACTAGAGATCTAATTGTAATGTAATCTAATTTACTAGAGATCTAGACACTCAGGCTATAAAATAACAGTTAATGTTTGACGTCGTCGAATTTTTCGTGACATGATGTGAAATGACAACATAATGATACAGTTATGCAGTGCCACCGGCGAATGTTAGTCTCCCAAGGACGCAGAATGAGTACTAGAAACGAGTTTTGGACTACTGTCTATTATTATAATAGTTTAATACAAGATGAAGTGAAGTGAAGGTACTGTAAGTACATACTAAGTTAACGCACAGTATAACAAATAGTACTAGCGTACAGAATGGTCACTCCCTGCGTCCCGCTGAATACGCTCCCACCCCACCTGCGCTGGTTACCTCACAGTTACCGATTGACAAGGACGCGGTGCGCAGTGCACCAAAACTTAAGACTGAATAGTTAGATACGAACATAACAATTAAGAAAAGCAAAGACAAAGTAGAACGAAAAGTCCGTCTACACGCTATTGCCTAATAGTAATAAGTATTTTCGCTCGAATTCTCGAGAGTGTATAGGGGTGTAGGTTCATGCAGCCAGCATTAGAATTGAGGAATCAACCCAGGGATTGGTGGAGATAATGATTTTTACGTGGAGCCACAGCCAGTAGACCGTGTTAATTTCTTACAGTTCAGAAACATCCCGATCGTGTAGATACTTGATGCTGTATCGACATCTATCTAAACGGACAAAGGAAAAACGAAGCCCCCGACCATTCTCGAATTTCCCTCCGCAAGCATATTCGTAGCAATACTGATGATAATACTGAGCGAACAATATCTAATTGACAATGAGTACGTACCAATGTCACGGCCTATCCTGTCTAGTATCCTAGGCAGTTCATTAGATCGTTAATTTCCGCATGTATTGTGTCTTTACAATGAATCTGACGTTGTACAAGCATCTCAATAATTTGCAAATGAAACTATTACCATGTACTGCAAGATCTTTATCAGTTTCAGTAATTTTGTTTTTATATCAGAGTTTATAAATTTTATTACCTTTGATTGCCAATTTATATGCCATGTCGGTTGTAAAGATGCTGTGAGAATCTATAGATAGAGCGCTTTTCACTTTAGCACAGATTAGTTAATAATTACTTCGTAAACTTTAGTATTCAGTTATTTTTTTAATATTTGATAAAATATCTTGAAAATGGTATGTACACCCTTTTTTATTTTAGGTGATTTTTCATCCCGCGGAATTAAGTGGTCACTTGAATCGGCTGTAAGCTCATCCTACCTCCATCCGACGATTCATATTGGTTTTTACCATGTATTTTACGAATGAGATGATCGATATTGTTCGTATTTGTACAAATTGGGTAAGAAATTAAAGTTATTATGTTTCAATATGCACCCGTACTAACAACGGTTTTATTACGAAGGCTAGGAAGTACCAATTTAGATCGTAGTAGTTACATTGTATATTCTGGGAACTGTACGAAGCCGATTAGCCATTCAACCCCGTTTATATTTCCGGCGTACAGTCAGCAACAATGACATTATGTGCAATTGATTTTATTAGGGCCAAATTAATCACATTTGAGATGCATTTGACATATGTCATAGTCTTATACTTCATAGCGTCAATGTCAACCTATTTTGTTGATTATTATTTAATACAGTAATTTATTTATTAATAATTGTAAAAAGTTAACTAACTTTGCACTTCTAGCTTTCAAAAATAAAATAATTCTTGTGCCCGCCGATAAAAAGCTACGTTGTTGAATTTTGATGGTGTCAAATCTTTAATTCTTTATGCGTTCATTTTAGAGTCTACGTAACAGGTAATTATCATTTTCTGATAGTATATTCCATTTCTCCGTACTTAACTAAAATTATCAAATGTATTTTGCTCAAAACTCTCTTTCCATTATAAGATTTCCAGTAGTAGGATGATAATGGTTGAATTCGATACAAGTAGCTTGATTGTGATTTTAAGGGTTCCATGCCCTAACAAATTATAAATGTAAAAAAATTTAGTTCTTATTATGTCTTAATGTTGACGAACGAATCCCGTGCAACTTTGTGTCCCGCGGGAATTCGTAAAATCACAGAATACACCCTCCAAGTTTCAGGTATATAGATAGGTTCAGGTAGGTAGGTAGTACCTAGACTTAGTACTTAGACTACCTAGTACCTACTAGGTACTAGGTAGTCTAAACCGCTGATCCGACGGTTTAGGCTGTTGATCCGTTAGGCTGAATGCCTAACAAAAGCATTTCATAATGTACAGAGAGCTAAACAAAGTTTTTAAAAACACCATAGGTTTTACATATCTATATATATAAAAGGAGAAGCTGACTGACTGACTATTAACGCAGGGCCTAAACTATAAGGGTTTTGCACAGGAGTTCCTTTTATAACGTAGGGGAGCACTAAGAAAGGATTTTTCAAAATTCCCACGGGAAAGCGAGATATAGGTACGCAAACGAAGTTGCGCCGGTTTGGCTAGTATGAAATAAAAAAACAGCCTTATCTTTTACGTCAAAGTTAGCAGACGCCATTGTAACTAAATGTCACGGCACCATAAATCGTCAGCCATGAAACAACATAGTATCAATATTATGGATATATTTATACGGAAAACGTATAGTATTTTACATAGAGGATGTAGGGCAATGACCTATTTTATCAAAATATTTAGGACACGTTAATAAATGTTTATGATAAGCAAATTGATATTGTAATGTTGCATTTAGTGCTAATCAATAAAGATTAAGTTGCGTTATGTTGTTCAATATGTCAGTCAGATATAATTTTGATCTTAATTACACCACAGAATAGATAATAGTACACTAGAGATTTCGAGAGCAATGAATGCGGATCACATAAAGGAGCCTATAAATCTCGGAAACTAAGAATGCTCTTAAATGACATTTTATTTGTTAAATATTACATACATAAAGGAAAAAAAACTGATGAACAAAAAAATGTATAAGGCTGAAAATAATCATGAATAATGATATAAAAACTACCGCCTTGTTGCAAAAACATTAGTCTGTAAGTTGTCTGTATAACTACTGTATTTTTGTATTTATTTTCCCTGTATGTGTTTTGCAAAACAAAGCATATTCTATCTACGAGTATTTATTTAAACAGGTTGTTTGCAGTTTCTGGACATTACCACTAATCAACTTTAGATATACTTATAAAAAAAATATTATTAAGAAAGTATGCCTATTAGTTAATTCTTTGCATTTTGTTACATACAAACCTCGATGGTTCACTAAACATTATTGTAAGTTCTGACTGTTCTGACGTTGAAATATTTTGTGGAAATAAATAAACATACACAATATCATTACTTACGGTTTGGCATAAAAAGTTTTACGATTCTGCAAAATCTGTTATTAATACAATCACTACTTTATGTTTAAAATTGAAATTTTGACTATAATTAAAAAATATTCTGGCATCCACTTAAAATAGTAAGTTTTTTTGAATTATCAAAGTCGCTTCAGTTCACAGACACCATTTCGCGTTCTAAGCACAATACATTATGCGACTATTATCTATCTTCCGTGGTAATAACATAATGAAATATTGCACCTTAATGACAAATGCAGGCGTCTGGTTTTACCGTAAACTCAATATTCACTCGTATTTACTCACATTTACAGATTAATTATCAGGGATAATAATGCCCCTATTGACTGCTTTCATTGGAATGTTTGCATGTTTAAAATAAAATTAAAAATAAAGTAAGCACAGTGCAATTTTCTTTTTTTTTGTCGTGTTGTGGTTAGTGACGTTTTCAAGCCACCTTATGGTCACTGACTTGGCTACAGTATCTATCTATATTATCTATCGACAACAGTCGTGACTGATAGCTTTTACGTGCCCTCCACAGCAAGGAGCTTCATAACTCCTAAACCCATCCAAGTATTGGTTTGAGTTGTTATTGCTTAACACGGGTGAAGTATTAGTGCATAAAAAATAGTTTAGATATTCAACAATATTTGGCCACCAGGCAAGATAGGTCTAACGCACTCAAATCTATTATAAAAAAATTACTTTACTACATATAATATGGATACGTTGATAATAAAATTAATTGTTAGAGACGAAACATTAAGTATAAAAAAATCTTGTGATTAGGTTAATACGTTCACTAGTAACAATTTAATATACGCGTTTGTAGGTCATAGACTGACCTGTGGATTAGTGATGAAATCACCCATAAAACTGCGCATGGTGTTTGATTCCGAGACTTTATTACCGATGACGATACCAGTATAAGCTTACAACGGTTACGAGCTTGTTTGCCATCTCTTTAGGCTATTATCTAGATAACCGGTTTGTTGTAAGCATAAAATCCACATATAAAATGTTTACAGTATGCTGGAAATGAACCCGCAATTAGGTACCTAAAGTTATGTATTTAGATTGTGCTATAGCACAGTGGTTTAGTTAGTATATTGAGTGAGGTTGTGGGAATCTATACTAATATTATAAACAGGAAAGATTTGATTGTTTGTTTGTTTGATTGCATTGAATAGGCTCCGAACTACTGGACCGATTTCAAAAATTCTTTCACCAGTAGAAAGCTACATTATCAGGGAGTGACATAGGCTATAGATTTTCCCGAAATTCAATGTGGTTCCCACGGGAACGGGGCCAGAACTGCACGCGGGCGAAGTCGCGGTCAAAAAAGCTAGTGAATGATAAAGGTCGAATGAAAGAGTGAATCAACTAAATTGAGTTTTGACAATTACAAAGCATGTTGTGGACTTTGGCGCCAACTACGTGTTTATGATCAGGAACTATTAAAAGAGCATTATCGTGTGACTTTAAAATTCGCCTGCTCTGAAGAAATTTTGCTATCGGGCGTCTAGACTTAGAGACTATACTGATTCGACAAAAACTATACTGAATCGACATAAAACGAATACGCTGCGTTGAATGGCGTCTACTACATCCCTTGTTGATTTTTTAATTGACACTCTGGCTAAATTACAAAAAATAAGAATGGAGAAGCCATAACTAAATAACCCTTTGCCTTGGGCAGTCGGGTAAAAAAGAATGTTTTCTATACTAATATTATAAAGAGGAAAGATTTGATTGTTTGTTTGAATTGAATAGGCTCCGAAAATACTGGACCGATTTCAAAAATTCTTTCACCAGTACAAAGCTAAATTACCAGGGAGTGACATAGGCTATAGCTTTTACCGAAATTCAATGTGGTTCCCACGGGAACGGGTCCGGAACTTCACGCGGACGACGTTGCGGGCAAAAAGCTAGTATGATAATATGTACGAAATATAATTAAATAATCTGGGCCACGCGCCACGGTCCAAATTGGAATCTTGGTTTATGGAGCACCAACTAGGCGGATTATAAAATTTAATTTAATCAAGCTTAACGGATAACCATTATCCAGCTTTTATCCATAATATAATTTTGTGGTAAATAAATGTCCCAGACTGCAACCCACACAGAAAAGAAATGTTTCGATTTCTTTTCTGTGTGGATTGCAGTCTGGGAGTAGATGCTCTATGTCAAATAAAAAATTAATGTCAAAATCCTTAGGTTTAAGTAGTGGGTTACCTTCAATTCTAATTAATAAAAGAAATGGATTTCTCATAAGTTGTTTATATGAAGTGTCCTATGCAATATGTATAAGATGTATGTGGCATGAACGGTAATATGCACTAATAGATACCAATTTAATTCTAGACCATGTCTTAGTCAATCATTGCTATTACCGAGCTAACAATTGTTACGTAATATATTTTATTACTGGACCATAAATAACCACAATGTACCCACAATTATTGTACTCTAACATATATATAGGGCTGGTACATTTGCAGTCATTTTCTAGCTATGTTCCAATCATTTGCGGTCGGCGCGCGTATACCTTTTACCTCTTTTACCCATAGTCCCAATAAAGGGGTTATCACTTATCACAAAGGTTTTTATAATACCCAAAATGTAAAACAATGTTAATTCAATAAATTATAAAATACATAGTATATTTAAGGGGTTTTCAGTAAGTAATTTTAAATTGTTTGCGAGTCTGAAATGGATTTTAAACTATAGGGAAAAATAGAGTAAAACCCAATTCGAAGAAATTACAAAAATATTTTTGTTGGAGTATAGCTGCATTGAAATAATTAGAAATTGTATTAAAAATCACAACATGAAGTGGATAAAATCTTTAGGTTTTTAACTTACTTATTAGTAAGTTAAAAACCCAATACTCAATACTTTATTGCATCATAGTAAATTTAACAAACAATAAGTACTTACTTACTATAAACTTAAAGATTTTATCCACTTTCATGTTGTGATATTTAAAGAAGAACAAAAGAAAGTTCAAAGTTTTCGTATAATCATATCATGTAATACCCCTTCGAGTGAAAGATTCATATCAGATTCTAGTAGTATGAGTTTTTCATAAGTGGTATTCATGAGTGTTGTCATAAATGGTACGAGTATTTTACAACGTCTGCCAACCCTATGGTCGTGTAGATCGTCGTCTTAGCGAGGTGCGAAGGACGGTTGCGATTAGACAAAGAATGACGTGTGCAGCCATGTTTAGGTCGTAATTGTAGGCTGTGTGGGAGGCCCTGCCTTCACATGAACCCAACTTTCAAAGATAACATCCTTGCATTAACAAGAGTGAATTCTGAATTCTTCATCGCTTATTGTCAATCTGAGGTCGCCGTTGTTGATCCCGGCTACACAGGAGACACATCGGTGAGAATACGTATTTGATTTTAAATAAAAAAATATGAATTCTCAACTGCAAAAAATACAGAAATGTTTTATGTGTAAATAAATTTTGAAAAAGCTAATATAAATATATATATTTCAAGAGATGTTGGTACATACTCTCTTCAAAATATTACCAAAAAACTTATTTATTTAATTCTTTTTATTAGACTCATCAGTTTTCATTCTTGATATATTTTCAAGGGGAACTTCAACTTGACCTTACTGTTTCTGGACATTTTCCCGGTTTTCAAACATAAACAATACAGTGTGGTGCATACATAAAAAATTGGCGCGTACCCAAAATATTTGTCTATCTGTATTCAAACAAAGTGTTGAGTAAATTCTCAGTCTGGGAATACATACTACCAAAATTACCAAATTGATTGAAATTGTTGTATGCATTTGCAATACCTGTGAAAGGTAGCGATAATTTAGTTAGTCAAAACAAATCTAACAATTTTGATCAATTGGATAGATAACTGTTGAGCTCACAAGAGTCACTGTTTCTTCAATAAAATATCGTCATTTTTCTAATTTGCACATAAAGAGATATAGACATCTTGGATATGAATGATGTACATACTTATTATGTAGGTACCTGCTGTGAGATAAGTTAATACCTTATAAATGATTGTAATATGAAGTGACGGGAATCTTGAAAGAATGGACTTAAAATTTCAGTGCAAGTAACAAGGAAGTAACCAATAAATAAATTCGAGGGCAGAGTGACGTAGGGTCAATGAGACCTCCTTGAAAGAACCGGCTGCGACGTCACATACTTAAAAAATATAAGTACCTACATAAATACATAATATAATTAATCAATGATTTTTTTTTAAATCTACCTACTTTACACTTGCATGAGGGTAATTAAATATTTATGTAAAAATGTAAAAACCATATATGCTATCATTTATTTATATCAAGGACCCAGTCTTGTTTTAGTTTAAGTTTTAATATTGTTTAGTTATTCATTTAATTTTTAAAGAAATGTGGTTGATATAATATTGCCTTTAAAGTATTTCTTGCTATAATTTTAAATCAATATTTAAGTATTTCATTTCTTTAATTCGTAACTTTATGATAAAATCTCAGATGTCTTGCCAACCTATTAAAAACTTATTCGATGTAAAATTTCTGCTGGCCTGCTGGGTATGCAAGTTATGTGAGGAACACCTATAAGTACAGAAATCTATATATCTTAAGAAAATATTTTAAAAACAATATATAGGTACATATAACACAGTGTAATTTACACTGTGCTGAAGTTTTTTTATATGTAATCGAAGGTGCTGAAATATAATGACTAAAATGAGCGCAGCCTAAAATAATGAGTAAAATACTTAGATACATGGGCAGGTTGCTAATTTGTTGAGCAAAGATACGAGTGGCCAATTTGAGACATCCAAATTATCAAAACCAAGGCCGAATTAATTATGTATTTCAACGTCCTGACATGTTTATATTGAGGCGATTATAAATCATAAGGCGCCAAAATTTTATCCACTAATTTGCAATCCCAATGCGTATCCCTGACGCGCGCTTGAGTAGAATAGAAATCAGTATCCTTTACTTAAAGTAAGGTTGCTAGTTCATTAAAAAAAAATACGTTACCTATGGCTACACACTGATATTTATGATTCGAATTTCGAATATTCATTCCTTATCGTGTTTGGATTTGGATGAATTTGGCGATTTAAAAAATATATTTTAATTGGTAATTAATATTATGTTCTTATTGAATACCTACATCGAGTAGGTAATATGAAACCTCTGTGAATAGAATGGTAATAATTTTATTTTAAATTTGAATATTACCATATATTTTTTTCAATTTATCTGAAACTGTTACACTAAAATCATAAATTAATTCAGTGGTGCGTAACAGAAAATTAATAGATAGGTAGTTAAATCTATTTCATTAATTTTACACGTCCTAGAAATCATTAATTTTATTCGTCTATTTTAATGGCGTCTCAGTTACAAACAACTTATAAACTAATGTATAAATTAAAATTTAATCTATCAACCGGTAAATTATTATACTCTGTGAGTAATATAAATTAATATTATTTGTGGCGGAAAGATAGACATTCTGTCAATGGATCGACGAGTATGTGTATACTCCTTTAGCACGATAAAAATCATAAATAATCTCGTTCTATATTTAATTCAATGAATGACGTCGTATGAGCGAAATGTACACTAATAAATAATTTTCAATGGTGAACCGTTCAAATGTACCATTAGTTTCGATTGCTTTTAGAAAAATCTCAATATAACTATTGAAACGGTCAACGACAGAAGTAGTTTTGTTCTCTATTGTGAAGTTAGATTAATAGGAAATCCGCATCGGAAGTGGATAGACGGTAATACTATATCATCGACGCGACTTTGGGTGCTGCTGCTGATAGACGAGCATTCACTTTTTGTTTATTTAAGAGGTATGTCACTCTTAGAGCATTAAACCAGACCGGAGCGGAGGCGACACTCATATGCGTACCCCTCTGCCAAAGGTACGAGAGCGGCGGTCATACCCGTTATATAAAAGTAGTTGCCGCGATGCGATTGTGTGCGTGTAGTTTAAGATTGTGTGCGATAATAATGTTGTGTGCGTTTATAGCGACGTGATAGAAAATCTATGTGTGTTACCTGTCGTACTCGAACTACTGCCATGAGACGTCGCGACAATCTGTACATGCCAAAAGTAAATTCGATGATTTATAGGAAAAGTACATATTGCAGTGCTATCCGCATCTTCAACCATCTGCCTGACTGGTTAAAAGACCTACCTAATAATAAATTTAAGAGTAAATTGAAAATGTGGTTAATAGAAAATGTGTTTTATGATTTAAATGAGTTTTTTGGAATTTAATTTTATTGATAATGTATTTGGTATTTTGTTGTTGTCTATTTTGTATTCTGTAAATTTTGTGTGATTTTTTGTTATTGTATGCCCGGCATGGGTGGAACTGATGTACCTCCACTATGCAATGTCAACTAGCCCTCTGTAATCTCAGTTATATACAATAAAAATAATTCTATTCTATTCTACCTCACCCCCCGCTGAAAGAGGCAGAATTTTTTGCGTAGGAATTGTTGCGCGTGTCGTCTCCGGTCTGGTTAAATGCTCTAAGATGTCACTTGATGGTAAGTGATTACCGCCCATGGAGTTCACCTTTAAAGGGAATAAAGGAGGAAGTAGGCTAGGGGAGGAGTTGTCTTCCTGAATTCACTCACTCAGTGTAGTGTGTACTGTGTGTGTCATGTGTAAAAGGGCAATGACCTCCGAAACAACAACGAACTAAATCAATTAGCGCTTCGGGATAGTATACATAGTTGTGTTGGCTCTACTTATAAGTACTTGATAAAGGATTAGTTATTGTGAAGACACTGTAAATTTTTTTGGCGGTGAGAGCCCTACGCTCCTGCAAAAGTCCGGTGTCTCAGTATAGGGTGTCAGTACACCCGAAGCTGATATGTTCATCCAATAAAATAAAAAAAAGTTATTGTGAACTAAATATTATAAAAAATATTTAATGTTTCCCATCGAAATAATATTACTACGTATAGAACGGACACCGCGAACAAAATTTTTGTCCCCATACGTTGAGGCCAATAGACATCAACTCGTTTAGAAACTTGCCGACGCTCATCGTGATTGGTCCTCGGATTTATGTCAAAAAAAAAATTGGAAAATGCCGTCATGTTCAATAAAAACTTGTAAAAACCGTTCAACAGTAAAGAAGAAAGATAGCGGCATGACTTATCATCGGTAAGTATATAAAAAATTAAGTAAAACCAACCAAAACAATTTTTTTTCATTATATTCTATTGCATCATAATTGCATCCGCCATTTCTATGTGAAAATCATAGATTATCAAAAAGTAATCGTACAGATGGGATACGTAGGTACTAAGCGTAGGTCAATTTTATAATAAAATTTAGGTACTTATTTCTGAAAAATTTTTTGCTTTTTTTTTAACCGACTTCAAAAAAGGAGGAGGTTCTATGTTTCATTGTTTTTTTTTTGGAGGTCCGCCGATTACTCCTTCAATTTTGGACCGATTTTTATAATTCTTTTTTTAAAATAATATGTAGTTTAAACATCGAAATAATATTACTACGTAGTAATATTATTTCGATGAGTTTAAATATTGATTTTTTAAACTATATTTCCAAAATATTTTTATATAGTAGGTAAAAAATACGTAAATGTGGATAAAGTTACTAAGTAAAAAAATAGTTTCTAGAAAACAAAAAGATGGAAAACGAAACAGCATTTTAAATTTCGACCAACCATTTTCGAACAAATGAAATTCGGGTAAACAAGTTTCGGAGTAAAGATACGTTACCATTCAACACAACTCCCATTGTCTGGCAGGCGACCGTCTCCTAGTTATTGCATATATTACAAAATACTTCAATATATAAATAGCTTCATTATAAAGTTTTGATTTAATCTGAGTTTATTTTTGACTAATATTAAGTTAAGAACAAAAATGTAATTTAGCTTCCTACCTATAAAGCTAACATTATACCTATTTTCTATTAAGTAAAATAAAATATTGTAATAAAATAAAATAATCAGTTAGATGTCTAATAGGCAGAATATAAACAAAGTGTCGCCCCTGCGTTGTGCATATTCTATGACTCGGTTGGGGGCGGGGCCAGGGAGGGGCGCGCCCCGCACGGCCGAACGCGGCGCCAAAATTTGAAGGCGCTGTCATTTCTATACGTAGTAATATTATTTCGATGATGTTTCCACTTTACGTGGGTTCTTTGTGATTGATCAACAGATTTTGACAATGATAATTAACTAGCACAAAACAGATTTTTAACGCTTAAATATAGGTAGATAATTTACTGGAAGGGCAAGTTTTTCAGACAATATATTTTATCTAATAGATAGGTTGACTGAAACTTATTAGAAACTTGTGAAAACGACTCTAATTTAATATTTTTTTGTTGGAAAGTGTTCCCATGATAATATGATCAAAATATGCACAGAAGACATCAGTAAGTGTCAAAAATCAAATCGTTTATTCAGAGTAGAACTTCACAGGCACTTCCTTTAGTGTACATACATTTAAATAATGTATACCTAATTGAACTAATAACTCTTTTTGTCACCATTTTGGAGACAAAAGCAGTTCCGCTAGTAATTCCTATTACTTACAGAATTATTTCTATAACAATATCAATACTGAATACTGGTTTATCTTTAAGGTATGCCTTTTGAAATAGGGGGTCCATTTGTAAATCACACAAACAAACAAACCGCGTGAAATCTAAACAGTGAATGAAGAGTTAATTGTCTGTTGTTTATGGGATTATTCCTACCAGTTCCCGTTATTCCGGGCGGGTCGACTCGACTTATCTCAAGCATTTTAACTTGACCCCCCCGGTGTTTCTCGCCTTAACACTAACTACGAGTAAAGTAAATTATTGTTATTTGTGCTATTTTAAATATATTTTATATAATTACGGTTTTAGAATTTTATATTATGATTTAAAAAAAAACAGGTTCCGGCGAAAATATTTGTATTCCAGATTTTAGAGGATATTTATAGATACTATTCTAAACTATCACTATCTCTCTGTCGGGTGGCTAACACTTTTTTTCTATACTAATATTATAAAGAGGAAAGATTTGATTGTTTGTTTGCATTGAATAGGCTCCGAAACTACTGGACCGATTTCAAAAATTCTTTCACCAGTAGAAAGCTACATTATCAGGGAGTGACATATGCTATAGATTATCCCGAAATTCAATTTGGTTCCCACGGGAACGACGGGTCCGGAACTTCACGCGGACGATGTCGCGGGCAAAAAAGTTAGTTGCTCATAAAGGTGTAGGCGTTCATATTAACATCTTCGGGGCTACCATGAAAGTGTCCATCCGAACCACAACACGTAGTCCTGTCAAAAAGGACATAACTAGTTAGAATAAGGTTCAAAACTGGTTAGAATTCAACGAAACGTCAGTCCGTATTTTCGGAATTTCCTTTCATGGTTCCCCCCGCTTATTGTGGGTTTTTTAAATTAGGGAATTGTATCACCTTTAATTTTCTATTTGTATCCTATATTGTAAGAGAAGATAAGTCAGACTTTATATGTCAAACAGATTCATAATGAATTAAATAGTCACAAGTTCACAACTGTTCTTGAGCAAGAGTCAAGAACGGAAAAATATATTATGAAATAATATAAAAATATGATTAAAATCTCTTTTTTATATGAATAAAATTATATTAGACTACAGTTGCAGCTGCAAACTAAAAATAACTTAATAACAATAATCACGCCCATTCTTTGTGAAGAAATAGTTCTTTGTGCTACCACATGAATAAATATTAAACTTACCTACTATTTAATTCAATATTCCTGAACTAATTTCACAATGTCATAATAGTCCTAAACGTAAACAGAACCTAAAACTAACAGCAAAGCCTCTGTTCGTGAGTTGCACAAAAACATTTCAAAGTTCAAATGACACATCAAATTACAGCTGGTCAGGTACAGGTCACAAACTAAAGAAAAAAAACGAATACTTATATGGATTTTTTTTCTTTGTAAATATGTAAATACATAATTTTATATAGAAAACATAAACCTGCACAAACCTGCAACAAAATTGCCACTTTTACAAATCCATTCATACGTTCTATGCCGTCGAAGTTTCCATTTACAAAGGGCAAAGAATCTCGGCTGGACGAGTCGAGTGGCCTCCATCACTTGCTTAATGTTTACCTTATTACTTACTGCCGCCGACGCATACAGAAATAAAAACATACGCCCACCGATAACACTGCTGCGATAGAAATACACATTTTCTATAAGAAAGGGAACATGCAACGGTTTATCTATACAGCCGTGTTACCAAGTGCAACTGCTTAGACCACAAGCGGTGTGGTTAATCGTAACTATGAATGGCTGATTGTCTGTCTCGCTCACACTTAATGCTTTTGAATACAGAACAAAAAGGTACTTTGAACGTTGCAGAGAGAAACCGAGAGCAAATGCTGCACAAAGCAGTAGAGTACCTATTTTAAAATTCTTTTGTTTTCCTTGTTTTGGAAAGAGGTTGGCGTTGCTTCGTTTACCTGCCACGCTAGGACTAAGATATAAACTAATTCTTAAAGCTATCTGCAAGAACAAAGATAGCCAGAGCAATAAATAAAGACGCGAAAGAAATAATAAATACAACATCCGTTTTTTTTGACCCAGCATTCACATGGAAGTCACGTGCTTCTTAATGTGTTCCACAATCAATACTTCAGCAAAACAAATGGAGATTGTTAAGACGTTTTTTAAGAAATCTACAAGCGTGACCGCTGCCATTGTCTGTTAGTGATTCTTTGAAACGGCTCATTGCGAATCAATGAGGTATCAACTTACGTAAGTGATCACGGTTGGACGTAATGAAAAGATGGTCGTTTTTGTGTGATTGAATGATTTTTGTAAGGTAAGGTACGGTCTTGAGTTATCTTTAGCACAGTGATCACAATTAATTAAAGTGGCTCTTAGAAATGTAAGAAAAACAAATGAATCAGGAGCATTCTTTAAGTAAGACGATACAAATATTACCATTAGTAATCTTTTAGTAATTTAGAAATTTTCAAGAATATGGGGTTGTTGAATCCTCTTGTTTGGTTAAGCCTGAATCTTATCGTCGCTCGCAACAAACGATGAAAATATGTTTATAATGCTTCAATGTTTGAACAGAGAATTCCAAGATAAGGAAAGTAGAGTTGCGGCCATGTTGTGTCTTCTTCACAAATTGTTTAGTAGGATTTTTGGGTATTATGGGAACATCTAATAAAGGCTCTGCTTAACCGGATAAACATTATGTTTGTGTACTATAAATAATTTCGAAGACTATGTCAAAACAACATGATTAATTGTGTGTACTATCAGATATTGAATATTTGGTAGTTATTTATCATCTGATGCACAGGTTGTCGACTTGCACAATTGCGACAAAACATCAATTGAGGTTATCACAAAAATGTGTGTATGCCTCATAGGTAAAACCGTATTGGCTAGACGCTAGCTAGAGTATTGTATTCATGACATACATCTATAAAAAGTTCAGTGTATTTACTTGTCATGCTAATAAGTATTATAGGGAAAGCCCCTGACGATGAGAATATCTGGCATCGATGCAAAACTGATAGCAAAAACCCCTAAGTATTGCCAAACCTTGGGGGAAATACGTTAAATTGCCTGCTATATCTGCGAACTATAAAAATGTATTGAAAATACATACATCATGATTATTCGGATATTGAATGCAATAATGCTGTAATTAACTTTAAATTTACGCAAATCTAATTGATGTAGTGCTCTAAAGATGTAGTGACAGAATGATTGAGATTAGGTCACCAAATAATTTAACATATTAGTTACGTGATCAGATTCTACTATAAAGATACCTAATAAAATATGTAGGTACAATAAAAAAATGTCTGTCGAGTCGATTCGCGGTCAGCGTGCGATCTCAACTTGAATATTAATGTATCAGTGACAAATAAGCTAATAACTAGTTTGCCCGAATCCGAATTGAACTGACGTACGAGGATTTTTTTGTTTGGTAAATTATTAAGGTCATGGAGGAGATATCAGATGATCATTTCGGGGAATTGCATGCTGTCCGTTCGGTTGGTTGCAATAAAATGAATTTTGCCACGGATGTTGAGAGTGAAGTGTAGCTGGTAATTGGCAGTTCAGGTCAGGCGTCTGACGAAGATTGTGAAATGTTTGAATCATCAATATGTTAAATTGTGTTAAGCTATGTGAATGAGAATCAAAACGTAGGTGTTAGGATACCTTAATTTGAATAAACAATTGGTCAAGTAATTATAATTACTAATCAAACTACAACAAATACATAGGTAACCTAGTATTTTTACCCCACCAAAAACTTAAAGAAGATATACGCTCAGTTGACTTGAGTCGAAAAATCCATAATTTTGCTTAAAACACAAAGAAGTTACTAAAAAACTTGCATTTAATTTAATTTTAAACAAAAGTAGTCCAAATATAGACAAAAATAATGCTATTGTTGCTCCAACAAGTCACGTCATAGTGGTCGACAGCCCGCATGTTGTGGGTAATGTTCGTTTGTAATTGCATTCTTGTTTCCATGAGCATTGTTGCAGTAAGTATTCCTATTTTAGGAAAGTTTTGTTTTGTATTCTTTGACGACCTCGGTGGCGTTATGGTTACTACGCCGGACTGCCCCCCAGGAGGTCCCGGGTTCGAATCCCGGTCGAAAAACGAACTTTTTCTGATTGGCCTCGGGTCTTGGATGTTTATCTATATAAGTATATGTTATAAAATATAGTATCGTTGAGTTAGTATCTCATGACACAAGTTTCGAACTTACTTTGGGGTTAGCTCCATCTGTGTGATTTGTCCCTATATATTTATTTATTAGCTCGAAAGTAGCAACTCAGCTCCATGATATTTAAGGGAAAAGACTCCAAAAGCATTTTTTACAGAGAGGAACACCAAACGAGACACATTAGTAACACAGTTTAATAAAGTAACAGATAGCGCAATAAAAGAATATAAACCTACCTATTATGATTTCCTATTAATAATCCAAGAAAGTACTTCGAGTACTAATACTATTGTAATTTGTATTTATTATACCGAGCACGACCGCACATAGTATTCGCTTACGTCATGGTTGAATTCATATTTGTAGGTCTCATTATGTATGAATCCATTTGAATGGTTATAATGAAATAAGCAACAAGAAAGTACATGAAATAATCAAACGAAACTTCAACTGCCTACCTCGTTAACAAATCAATATAAATAAAAATATAGGACAAATCACACAGATTGAGCCAGCCCCAAAGTAAGTTCGAGAATTGTGTTTTGGGATACTAAACGGATCTATATTTTATAACAAATACATTTAAAGATAAATATCTAAGACAAGCCAATAAGAAAAAGTTCGTTTTACATCATGCATGACCCGACCGGGATTCGAACCCGGGACCTCGTGAGTGGCGGACTGGTATGGTAACCATTACGCCACGGAGGTCATCGAATGGATCACTAAACAGAAAACGTAGACGGAACTACCGAACTACTGACTAAGATGCCCGGAACTGCACGTTTCACGTCTCAAATTTCTTCAAGGATGTTAAAAATAAAACCTCGTGGCCAAGACATAGTTCAATGTATGAGTAATAAAATATTGTTACAGTTATTAAGGTCAAATAAGGCGAAAGTATGCGTCGAGAACCAGGACATTTCGTCTGACATATACAGATCTAATCAAATGATAAAGCATTAGTGCATCTTTTGTACACTAGCTTAAAAAAATCTAATATTTTGCAATGTAGCCATATTTACATTCCCATAAAATCACTTGTAGTATATTGAACGAAACGGAAGACCCTACTAAAATCTTTCCAGTTCTCCTTAGGAAAATCTACCTATTGTACTGGTTTGGACTGTAGTTGTAGAAAAAGACGAGGCGATTTGGTAGTATTTTATAAGAATTAAAAAAATTCGTAATGTTTGGAAAAGTTAACGCAATTGTGTAGTCTCTGTCCAATGACTGTTTTATAACAACTTTGTAACATGAGGTTTAGGTTGGGGTAATAAAGTTTACTGTAGACATTAACACGTGGCAAATGACACACTTCGTCTTTATTTACATGTCTAACGTCCTTGCAGATATTTTTGATTATAGTTAAGAAAATTGAAATCTATAAGAGTTATTTTATACGTAATGATTTTACTGTTATAACTTTATTTTAGTTGAAGTACATAAGAACATTATTATACTATGAAATCATATATCTTATTTTTGTAGATTTCATGTTCAGAATGACCGTAACAACCCGAATGTTGGTCTCGTTCTTCTTAGTGATTTCCAACACATATTTTCATCTACGTAAATAATAGTACTGAATTGTACAAAACGTTAATTAATTGTTATTCAGCAGATGTCATTTTAATCATGTACACCACGTAGCACTTAAAATGCGAGGGGAACTATTTCGCATGGCGCGGCGTCCGCTAAAGCTCTGCCAAGTTGTGTGAGTTCCTGGGAATCTCCGGAATGCACCGTGCACTTCTCAGAAAGGATGGACGTCCATTCCTACGTTAGGTAGTTAATTTCTGCAGAAATTCAATTTTTTTATTGCTTTTTTCTGCACCTTATTGTCTAGACCAAATTAAATTTCTCTGAAAGATATCTCATTAATATCTTTGAGTTCGTAAACATCATTTATATCAATTTACAACGCTGTAACATACCATAATCTCTTTCATGACTCTATTTTTGTGTTTATTCATTGCGTATAGACCTCCAATTTCGTCATATTAACTTGAATTTAAATAAATAAATAAAATCATTTATTTACAGGAAATACTTTCGCACAATTTTAATCAACTAAACTCATCAAAAGTAACTTGGTAGTTTTCTCACATAAGAATATGCTTTATCATTTAGTACACAAGTGAGAAAAGGTTCGTCTCAATTCTAATGTGCTCGGAATTACGTCATTTCTATTAGTTACATTGAATTTCTGAAGAACAAAGATCAGATGTTTACTTACAATTGTGTACATCTGTTGCTACGAATATTATGATATTGATAGTCGTAGCAGCTCATAAAATTTATTTAGTTGGTTAAAAATATTCCTCATTCGTTGGATTCGTCGAATTTATATCGACAAATACCATAGTCGAAGTCATGCTTCCAGGATCTACGGTATCTTATCGTGAAACCATGTGTGCAAATGCAGAAATTTTGCACCAAACAACATAGTTAATGTTTGGAATTTTAGTTTTGAAGTGGTTTAGTGAATAAAATGATGAAAATTTTCATGAAATTACAATACGATATGGGTGTGGAATGAATTAAACATTAGCATTTTTTTTACAATTGTAAGAATAATGTAAACAATACAAGCGTAACATTTGTTCATTAACTCGGCCGTGACGCGAGTTCAGTAAATCGAAGGAAATATAAATCAACTTGAGACTGGAAAGAGCGCACCACAAACCTTGTAGCTTTTAGCAGAAACGAAACATTGGTTCGATTCAGACATAAAATGCTTTTTGTGCCTAGTGATATAAATCAAATAATTGCTTACCGTCTGGTTATTATCAAGATGAAAATTTTTAGTCCTTTTAAACTATAAGGGCGTGTAAATAGTCCTACAGTAGTGTTAGCTCTATTAAGATGGCACAAAACGGGGCTTTATTATGCCTAGGCGCCTCGCTTAAGCATAATATATATAAGTATGGATAGGTATAAAACTAGACACATAACAAAACTAACTATAGAAATTTGGTGTTTTAAACATGATTTTGGTATATTTTTTTGTTCCAAATAATGAAATAAAGATCGTACGCGGCGCGGCTAGTTCAATTCTAACTAGCAAAAAACAGGGCAAACTTTTTATACGTTTTGAACCAATTAAAATGTAACAAATGACAAGGGACTAAATTTTCCGGTGTTTGATTGTAAAGCCAATTGTGCAGATTGATCTTTATCAACCATGAATTGCTTGCCTGATGTCACGTTCCTTTGTTGCACAATTTTAATCGGCGCAATTAGGTCAATTAGTGGCCCATTTTTTTGCATCCTTGCTTCGTATTTTGGCTAGAACATGGAATATATTTTTAACCAATCTCTGCGCGTCTGGCGTTTGATTCTTGTGTTGGGAATATTTTATTTAGAGTTGGATATCGATCATATTTAGTACTATTGATTGATGTTGAATCACAGCAACAATCAGAGCAATGTATTATCATAGATATTTTTATTTTTTGTTGTTATTTGAGTAGCGAAATCCGCGCGTTTGCGTGGATAAAAATTTGGGACTAAAACCGGCTTAGTCTATATTATTTAGGTATTTATTTTTTATTTTGAAATGTCAAAATATTAACGTCTGTTAACGCTTAATTTTATAAAAAAAATTAAAATTGCAATATCATTGAAACATAAAAAAAAAATATATGCCAATCGTTATAATCTTCATCAATGTTCATTGACGCACTATCTGCATTTACATATACCCACATTATAAGTGCATACTGATTATTATTCCAACCAGTTACAAAAACAGGTTCATCAGTGCATAGCGGGAAAGGTACAATAGTTAAATAATTTATGCCAAATTGACCACAATCCTTTGACGTGGTATGTTTCCGCTCAATTACAGTTCTTTTTGGCCATCGAATTTTATTTAATTCATCCTCCGTGGCGTAATGGCCTACATACAACGCCAGACCGCCACCCAGGAGATACCGGGTTCGAATCCCAGTAGTCGGGTAATGATAAAAAACTGACTTTTTCTGATTGGCCTGGGTCTTGAATGTTTAGCTGTATTTGTTATATAAAATATAGTATCGTTGAGTTAGAATATCGCCTAGGATCCATCAAGCAATGGATCCAAGTGGAATGAGGGTACCATAACACAAGTTTCGAACTAACTTTGGGGCTAGCTATATATTTATTTATTATCCTATAAATTACTTGACTTAAAATATTTAGATTTATTTAGCATTTCATGAACACAGATGTAAAATATAATAAACAAATTCATTGCCATGATTGTGTCTAAATACCCAATCCTATTCGAAAAATTTAGTCTCCAAATTATTGTGCATGATACATTAGGTATATTGTTTTCCTCATGTGACAACAAGTTTGTATTAGACATTTCGTAGGTACCTACTTATTTGTTAGACATCTGTACATATGTTACCATAATTATTCTTAATTATACATATTAGAATTGTTATTTACTTAATACGTGATTACGAAACGAACGATTGTTGAAAACTTTGCCTCTTTTGCGAATTAATTCTAGCAATGAACATTGTTTTTGAATTTGGATAAAAAACCTTTCAATGATCATAAATAAGAGTTTCCTTAAATATGTATTATTGTGTAGGAGCATTTTTATTCAGGTAATATACATATTATGTAGTTGATCGTTGGTTAGTTAACTTTCAAAACCTTGTAGAGTGACTAAAGTTCACGTGACTTCTTACACGCTGAAATTATGTGATGGAATAGTTCATTTTTCGTTCCTTCAATTTATTTCAGTTAATGTATTTGATTTTATGGTGTCACGTAATGTTTTTACTTCTGTTTTGATGTGGTTAAGACTCTACTGTATATGTTCTTGTGTAAATAATTGCACAACAATAACATTTTCTTTCTGAATTATGAAAGTTCACGATAGATTAGGCTTTAATTGCATCAGATTTATCATGTTTACAAAAGGTGTTACTGTAGTTTCAATATATAAAAATTTATATCATTGGAACTGTTTCTTTTTATGCATAAAGTCGTGAACTGAGAAAGCTTGGGCTACAATTTCTACACCTTATGCAATTGCTGGAGAATCAGGTATTTTAACGACATCGTTGTTAACAGCAAAATTATAATTTAATGAGTCATTAGTTCATCTGTGAATAATTCTTGTATGACTTAATTTACCTTCCAATTTAATAGGAATGGTGTCAGGTATGCGTTGGCGCTTTTCAATGTTATTAGTTTAGTATGGAAGCTATTTCTTTTGATATGAGCAATTAAATTTTATTAGATGTCTTGTCAATATTGATAAATGGCTCAACAATCCTTAAGATACGTTTAGAGATATTCACAATAATGTTATCAGTCAATTTTAATGTTTGTCGTCGTGACAATGTTGAGCAAAATAAATTAAGCATTAATTACTTGAAAACAAAAGACGTTAACTACCGTCTAAATGTAGAAACATGTTTTATATGTACATGTCAAGTCGTTTATTCAGTCGCCGGAGAGATAAGGCACTCAGCCTCGGAAGGTATTACCTAAGTCGTAAATGTTTCATGCGTCAGCGCAAACTATGGAGGCATCCAGAACACACAAAGAAATTGTTTCGACCGCAGTTTATTGTGTTGTATTACCAATGTCGCACTTAACACCACGAGGCACAAAGAGCACAGTCACGATAACACAGAGCACACAACACGTTACCAAAATTGACACTTTAGATATAGATGTGGTGTGGAGGATGCGCAGGCGGCGAAGGCAGCGCCGTTCGCTCGCCACCGAGCCTCCGAGTCGCTTATGCACACCGCCCTCGGTAAATTCCTTGCATAAATAAGCGAGAAAGCTCTATCACACAACTTTTCTTTTTTACACTCACTTACTAAATTTCACTGCTTCCAAACAATTTATAAACTAGCTTCCTTACCTTACACTGCGCAGTAACGACGTTCTCACACGATCGACGAAGAGAAACACAAGTCGATAGCAGACACAGTCACGTTCACAACAGACACTTCGAGAGTAATGGCGCCGGTTCGTTCCAACCCGTCGGGTGTCTCGCAGACTCGGAAAGCGAGCCTTGTTTGCTCAGTGACGCGAGCCTCGGCTTTTCCGTCACCTTCCTCACCGCACAGCTCGCTATTTGGCAGAAAAGGATGACTATAATTTTATTTAGTACGTTGCCTACCTGTGGTGCAGCAACCTACATCACCGGTACGTCGAACAATGTCATGTCTCGTTTGCTGTTCGTTTCAAAAATGATGCAAAATATTTACTTTATAAAGCTCATGAGGATGAGAGATTAGTCAACAGTTTACCTGATAACCTAAATCTATATTTAGACGTTGTTTTAATCTTTCTAGACCTACCTTATCCACATCCAAAAACTCTTATAGTAACCCAATGTCTTCGCCTTCAGTACTTTATCATTCGTTTACATAGATACTTGAAAACATGTATTGTTGGATCAAGGTAGAGTCAATATTGATATAAAAGATAATTGTTTTCTGACATTGTTCAATCTTTTTTCAGTTACTGCATATTAGAAATATGCATAGTATGTCATTAGTACCTTGACACCTCGTTGAAAATGATGTCATTTGGCAAATTATGTCACTTTATTTACATAAAATTGTTTAAATAGTAGTCATGTCATGAATGTTCTACGTCATGTATTTAGTAATACACCGATATTGAGGAAAATATTTTCTGAGAATTAAGTGACAAAATATTCACAACTATCAAGGAAGGAGATAATTAAGAAACTAGTTTTTCTGCTGCAATTATTCCAAACTATGTTATCACTGCCATCTAGTGGATTTAAATGAATGTTAAACAGCAGGAAAGTTTTATTAGTAGTTAAATACCTCTTCCAATCTAGGTACTTGCTTTTTATGACGTGCTACAATGTTACTAAGTAGTACGACTAATCACGTATAGATGGCGCTGAGAAAGAGCTCGTGAATTTATTAATTCGATAAAGGGCTTTCTATATACTGAACTGGCGATTGCTGAACGTTTAATATCATCTCAGCCACAAGAATTCCTCTCCTGGACATCAGCCTCCCCCAAATGTTTACAGTATGACTGGTCAAAAAGCGGTCTCCATTTAGCGGGACGGGAGCGACTTTCCTCATGTCGACCGACCACCTTATATGTCAACTTATTTACTTATTTACGACTCTTTATATTACTTTGATTTACTATATAGGTAATTTTATCTAATATGTTTTGTTTTGCCTTCTATTGCTTTAAGAAATCTCCTACTCTAGAAGAATTACAGTTAAGTAACACTCTACCTGATTAAAAACAGTTAAAAGACTTTCAAACTAAAACAAAATCTAACAATTTATCTGACAAATAGGCTAAATGCAACTTATGAGAAAAAAGAAAAACCTGCCCTTAGTATAACAGCACTTGTTTAAAACACTGTAATCAGTCAGTTAACAAAGATAAATATTCCGTCTACATCAGGGCAGCCTACGAATAGCCAGTAGTTATATAATTAATTTAACTTGATATAAATTGATAGAAAACTGGCAATTGTGTACGCCGCGGTGGTCCGCTGCACCTTACTGTGATCAACGGTGAAATATTGAAGCTGTCACCTTCACGAGTGGTGTAGCGATTATGGTACCGTCCACAGAAAATTTATTAGATTTATTAACACATTTCACCCTTTACCGAACGGTTTATTCGTCAAATAAACTGACAGGACCTATCTTGACTTACACAAAAGACCAAGGATCAGGAATATAAATAACTATAGACAGTTTGTATTGCTTTCTTCTTTAAGAGAGATCTTACAGATGAAAGCAACATGAACTGCGATAATGTCTCTCAAAGAAACGACAAAATATTGTCAAAATCGAGAAATTCGCGAATGACCACAGGCACCAGTTTCAAACTAATAAGATTTGGTGCTTATGGATTTGTGCAATAGGTACCTATACACATTTTTATTGGGAGAGACTGTCATCATACCGCAAGCAGCCACCCAAATCTATCATTTTCGTTCAGGGCCCTGAAACACTTTTTTGTTTAGTTGAATTTTATAAAAAAATCCATAACTTGATCAGAAACTTTCAAGGCAAACGTTCCAAAAACCCTGTTGATGATGAAATTTCGTAATTTGTGAAAATCGCAACAAAATTCGTTGTTTAGTTTAGAAGTTACCGGATAAACAGACGGAGAAAATCAACTGTTTTACACCATGTAAATATAAACACACCATTAAGACTGTCTTGTAACTTATTTCATAAAATAAACATTAATATTGTTTGTATTCTTACAGTACTTAAACTAAGTACATCAAAGTGCGTCGACGCTTTCACCACCGAGGTATCAGTATCGCTTACGATTGAAATCAACTCCACTATATTGTTGGAGCGAAATTTTAATTATCAATCGTGGTTAATGATTATGAAGATATTTCATCCAGGCAAAGCTGAAGATTTGTAAATAAATTACTAAAAGGACATTGAAATTATTGTGTGGAGGATAAACCGTTGTTTAGGTACTATTTAATTCTTTCAAAATTCGAAAAGTGTAAAACTTTGGTATGAAGTATATTTTTGAAACCTGAAACTACGATTTGGTCTAACTATATAATATGCACCAACTAACAGTCAACTTCAGTTTATATTGAAGTGAATTTATCTATTTTTGAAAGTTTAAAAATATTGCTTTATGTAAATACATAGTTAAGAATATAATCATGCGCTAAGTTAAAAAAAATGGTCTTCTGCGTTTTAAACATTTTTCAAATTATTGAAGGAAAAAAAAGAAGATAAGTAAAAGTATTGCGAAGACGGACTAACTCTTAGAAACTTGGTAAAGATGTATTTTCATAGAGGGAGGACACATCTTTAGTGATACATTTTGGAAAGACACCAATCACTACTGCAGAAAATTTAGGACGACCGACTAGCAAACTTAGTAGATAGTCCGTATAAGGCATTAAATTAGAAAAGAGAAATTGCTAATCCGGTTACTCTCAATGGTTACTAGATACAATATTTGGACATTTATTTCTCCAGTACTTAATCTAATCCCGTCACCGTCGATTAGCCTCGATACACTGGTATATTAATCACTACCGAGGGGACCAAACGACCATTACAGGTTAGCTTGATAATATTTATATGAGCATCTAATTAGGTACCGTTAGGTATACGCGAAAGTATTGCCAAATTGCTATTCAATAGCTGATCATCTTGCAATAATTTTCTTTTATAGTTTGAGAGTATTTTGTGGGTTAAGTATATAGAAATTCTTGTCGTGAGCGTATAGCCTTTAGATATTGAGATAAATACTATATTATTGAGTGATGGATGATCCAGGAAGATCAGATCTGTTTGTTCAGAAATTATTGCCTTAAAGTTATCAAAAGTAAAAGTCGTATAATTTGCATTCGGACGAAGAGCAAGATGTGTAAGATATAATCCAGAAATTTTAAATTTATAGTTTTTTTAATGTAGGTACTTAACTTACTCAAATTTTGTTTCTAAATATTTTGAATTTCCTCATTAGAAGGTAATAGAATCGTCTAGTGCAGGTCAAATTTTACGCATTGAAATTTGGATGACCTTAAAAATATAAAATGGTAAAAGTTACAAGTTAACAGCAATCATCGAGTATGTATCCCTATCGACATTAATTTAGCAATTGGAGCACTGTTCAGTGAACTCTATAATGTAGAGATGGCGTCTCCTTTTGAAGTGATCAAGTAAAAATCAATGATTGTAAATACGGAACTCGAAAGAAACTCAATCACGTATTTAAAAACCATTCGATGTTTTAAATACATAAAAATATTAACTTAATTGAAATCTGTGCAAAAAATATCCGTCGTCATTTCACTTTTAAAACTAAATTATCATTAATATCAACTGATGGGTTTATTCGCATTGGAATTTGGCTAGAAAGTGAAATTACATGATGTTTACGCGCAGTCCACACCGCGGTACAATTTACTGAGATGTCCACCTTGATAATTTTGATTCTGATTTTTTTATCACTGAATTGTGAATTATAGTACCTAAGTTTCGGTCAACTTGTTGAGAAACTGTCAGTACATTTTTATTTATTTAAAGCTTCTGCATTTTTACTCTTTGCAATTTAACCAGTGTCGAATAAAAAACATTAGTAGATAATGTCGTTCAAAGCAACGTATTCCTGTTGTCTCAATTTCGTATAGTCTCTGAGTCAAGACGCCTGAAGAAATATGAAGGTAGCAATTTCTTCAGAGAAGGCGGATTTGAAGTCGACACGCACCCGTAAAAATATTTTTTAAGGGCATTGTTTGTAAGTCTGGAGAGTGACATATATCCTAGTTGTCCACAACTGTGTGGACCTTTTTTGATAGTTTTAATTTTATATTCTATATTTGTATTTTGATAGTTTTTTCCTTTTTTGTCTTTGTCATTCTTCTATTGTTCTTTATTGATTTTTCTTCGTAACGAAAAATACAGTCCATTGCATTGCTCTCTTTGAAGCTTTTATTTTTATCCAATAATATATGAGCATACTTACAGCTTCGCGCGCTGTTCCTTTCAGGGCTAAGTTTAAACGCGCGAGGTTTTCGGAGTCGGAAAATGAGTTGGCCGTGTCCTGAAAGGCGCGCTTAAACATAAGCCAGTCGATGGGCGATTTACCCTCGAAAGTTGGTAATGCGATTTTACTAACGGGACCGTTGTTTCTAGTCAAAACCTTCAAGGCCTCGACCAACTGCGTGACGTCGACTGCGCCGTCCTCCCGTCGAGCATTAACGTTGGTAGTAGTAGCCCCGTCGCCCCGGCAAAAGTCGGGCTGGAGCAACGGCGTGGGGCTAACCACTGCAAATGCTGGAGAAATGGCGTGGACACGCGGTCTTGTTGTGAGACCCTGTGAACATAAATGATTAGGCCCTAGACCCTGTGAACATAAATCATTAGGCCCTAAAGTACAAAGTGGGTGGTCAGGAGGAGTTACGTTGTCCAACCAATCTTCGATACTAACACGAGAGCGACTTTTAACGCTACCGCGGCTGGAATGGACACTGCGGTCTGCCTCGATAGCGGCTAACTTCGCTTGTTTCGCTCTATAGTCGGCCTCCGCCATTCTGCATCTATATTCGGCCTCCGCCGCTCTGCATTCGGCCTCCGCTGCGAACTTTCTCGCCGTAGAAGCAGAGGAGCGACGCGATCGTGAGCCTGAAACGGAAGATGGCATAGATGAAGTTCATATATTATTGGATAAAAATAAAAGCTTCAAAGAGAGCAATGCAATGGACTGTATTTTTCGTTACGAAGAAAAATCAATAAAGAACAATAGAAGAATGACAAAGACAAAAAAGGAAAAAACTATCAAAATACAAATATAGAATATAAAATTAAAACTATCAAAAAAGGTCCACACAGTTGTGGACATGGTCCCCCTTTTTTAAAGTACGACCAGCTTTTTAAGAGGGCGCCGGAAAGTACCTCCGCACGTCCGAACATCTGCAACTCTGACGACACCGTCCCGTCCCGGAAATAAAGCGGAAACCACCCCCCGTGGCCAAGAACCTCTCGGGAGATCGCCGTCACAAATGAGCACCGGATCCCCTATTTTAATGGAAATCTCATTTCTCCGAACGCGACGTGGAGCCAGAGTAGGCAGATATTCGGTTACCCAGCGGCGCCAAAAAAGATCTGCCAAGCGTAGTGCCTTACGCCAGCTGCTTCTGCCCACCAGAGCTACGTCCGATAAATTCTCACTCGGAAAAGTAGGTCCAGACGAGCCTCCAATCAAGAAATGATTTGGTGTCAGTGCCTCCGGATAATCCGCGTCGGGTGACACGTGCGTCAATGGGCGCGCGTTGACGACCGCTTCGGCTTCGGCCAAAAGAGTGGCAAGGACTTCCTCACGTGGCGCCCGCTCCCGCAAAGTTACTCTCAGAGCCGTCTTCACACTCCTCACTAGACGCTCCCAAGCTCCTCCCATGAATGGAGCCGAAGGCGGAATGAAATGCCACTTGATCTTTTCGTCGGCGGTGAATTGACGTACTTCAGCATCATACAAGGATCGAAGCTGGCGATTGGCCCCGACGAACGCTGTCCCGTTATCCGAATAAATGGCACTGGGTGTGCCGCGGCGAGCGATCAGCCTACGGAGACACATAACCGCTGAATCCGCCGAAAGATTGCCGACGATCTCTAAATGAATCGCTCTCGTCGTCAGGCAAGTAAATAGCGCCACCCAGCGCTTCTCTTGGCGACGCCCGACGGAGACCGACACTGGGCCGAAATAGTCTACTCCGACGTTAGTAAATGGCCGATGGTCACTGCACAGTCGCGCTTCAGGAAGGTCTGCCATCGGAGGTTGTACGACTGGAGCTTTTAGAAGCCTGCATAGCTGACAGTTGTTCCTCACAGACCGCACGGCGTTCCGTAAACCGAGTATCCAAAATATCTGTCGAACAGTTTCAGTATTGGCATGAGCGAACTTACAATGGTAATATCTGAGAAGGAGACGCACAGCGGGATCTTTTCCATCGAGGATAATCCGTTGCTTGTCGGAGACCGCTGACGTTCTACCAGCGAGGTATATCAGTCCATCTCTCAAAATTGGTGACAAGGTGACTAAGCGACTCTTCTTTGCAATAGGAAGTCCGCGTGTCAGGCAGTGAAGTTCTTCATGAAAAACGTTGAGCTGGCTCCTTCCAAATATGTGCCGTTCTGCACGGATAATATCAGAAGCATCCAGAGGTGCAGAAGCAGTGGCATGGAAAGATATTGGCCGAGAATCGTGCTCAGTTTCGTTGACAGAACAAATGCCCCGGACCCAAGAATTTTGGAAAGTATGAACCCGGTTTTTAAAAAGAGCGGCTATAAAGCGGTGGGTTTTAGCAGTTGCCCTAACCAATCTGATCCACGAGCTAAAATGAGAAATGTCCACTACAACTGGCAAGGGTAACTGCTGTGAGTGGATGAAAAGAATGGACTCAATGGGGCATGATGATGATGATTGATGTAACGAAGCGAGATGACGGTGCGAAGGTTTAAGCTCTTCTAGACCCAGAGGGGGAGTTCCCGTGGAAAGGGGCTCAATAGGCTATTTGGAAGCAGGTGTCAAAAGAAATTCAGGACCTGAAATCCAACGGGATTCAATACCACACTTCCCTCTGGTTGCATCATCAGTAACGTTGTACACACTAGGGACCCAGCGCCATTCGCTTAACGTGCTAGATTCTAATATCTCGCCAATCCGATGAGCCACAAAAGGCTTGAAGTTTCTGGCGTCACTGCGCAACCAACCCAGAACAGTCATAGAGTCGCACCAGAAATAACGACGACTTGGTTTGGCCCGATGAGATTCGCAGATAGAAGCGGCAAGACGAGTAGCTATCAGAGCGCCTTGTAGCTCCAAACGCGGAATTGAAGCGGGTTTCAATGGAGAGACACGTGTCTTGCTGGCTATGAGCGCGAGCTTCACCACACCGTTGGCATGTATAAATCTCCAATAAGCGACAGCTGCGTGAGCTAACTCACTCGCGTCACAAAACACGTGAAGCTCCAAATCAAGATATTCGCTTAGATTGTAGCAACGAGGCACTTGGAACTTAAAAATGGGCTTGAGGCTGTCAAACCAACCCTGCCATATAATTTGATCGTCCTCTGAAAGCACCTCATCCCAACCGAGATTTTTACGCCACAAATTTTGAAAAAGTATGCGGCCTCTCACTACAATGGGTGCAAGAATTCCTAAAGGATCGTAAATACGCATGACCTGAGCCAAAACATTCCGCTTAGTAAAACTGCTCCCCAAGTCGTCTTTAATTCCTGGATTAAAACCAATAGAATCAAAAATGGGATGCCAGATGAGGCCTAATGTGCGAGTGAAAGCAGGCCTACCTAAATCTATGCTACCATCACTAGATGAATGGGTGGAGAGCAACTCCTTTGGCAGCTGGTTAAGGGCGTCAGGTAAATTGGAAATCCAACCACGCATCTCGAAACCACCACGTTTGTGAACCTCAACAATGTCAGCTGCCAAACGCGCTGCCTGCTCCACATGACCATCTACACTACCTATGTAATCGTCCATGTACGTATCCGACGTAATTCCATGAACGGCTTCCCCAAACTCTGCTCGAAATTCCGATGCGTTACGGTTCAAGATATAGATGGCAGTAGAAGGGCTAGAACAGGCGCCGAATATCATTGAGGACATACGGTATGTCTTGATAGGTTTCCTAGGATCATCCCGCCATAAGAAACGTTGGGCGTCGCGATCTTGTTCCCTTATTTTAACTTGTGGAAACATTTCCTTCACGTCGGCTGTCAAAGCTATTCTACCTTCCCTAAAACGCATCAAGATTCCAAGCAAAGGTTGCAGAAGATCAGGACCTGTCAAAAGCAAGGAATTTAAAGATACGCCCTGGACCTTGGCTGCAGCATCATGGACTACGCGCAGTTTCGCAGGTTTGTTGGGATTTACGACGCCGAAATGTGGCAAATACCAACAAACGTTTACTGGTGATAGATCGGTACATTCCTCGGCGTAGCCCTTACTAATCATGTCCTCTATATTTTGACGATAGCGCCCGGCATAGTCAGGATCCTTTGACATCTTCCTCTCAAGGTTTCTAAAACTGGAAAGCGCGAGAGGGAAGCTGTCGGGAACCCTGAGTTTATCAGCTTTCCACAGCAAACCGACCTGGAAGCGCCCACTGGGCAACCGACGAGCTGACTGTTCTAATGTGGTGAGTGCTCGCATATCGTGTATACTTCGAGGCTCATGCTTAGTGATGCCGACGGCATCGAGCTTATACTGCTCCTTAATTAGGGCTTCCAGTTCAGTTTGCCACGTATTCTCACGAACGTGTAAAGAGGCGTCAAAAGAATGACAAAGACAAAAAAGGAAAAAACTATCAAAATACAAATATAGAATATAAAATTAAAACTATCAAAAAAGGTCCACACAGTTGTGGACACTAGTAAAACATATTATTCTCGCGGGTAAAACAATTTGTAACCTCTTGTAGACCACACAGGTGAAGCTGCGGGTAACAGCAGTTTATAATAACGGCTATCTACTCGTAAGCACAAGGATTCTATAATTTACTAATTTTGACAAGGAACGAATGCTCTCGTGCCATAACTCAGAGGGAAACCAGACCTTTCTCCCGTTACCTTTCAACATTAAAATTAATTACACTGATTTCTTATCATGACGTGTGCAATTTTTATTGACACGCTTTTAAAGACTATATACTCCAATAAAACATTACAGATAGACAGGATATTTAACCTAAAAGTTACCTTTTTTGGAAAAAATCTACATATTGTTTTAGTGGTTTTATGAAATGGCTCTTAACGTGTAGTCTAAACTTCTTTCAGTGAGTGAAGGGATCCGAAAGATTCTTTTTTCCCTCTACTCCCTGTACTTTTGGATTCCAAGTGAACTTGGTCAGTGTTAATTCGTTACCAGCTGGTAACCTTTTCAATAACCTGTCCTAAATGGTTACCTGGATACCCTGATTAGTTCTGTCTCCTTGACATCCAACGCAAACTCTTGGATAAAGTGAGTAGAAATTTTTCTGAGGTTAGCAAATTAAATTGTGTTTCACTGGTCATGTATAAAAATACCCGATAGAAACAGCTACTTTAACAAAGAGTCTCGGACCAGTCCTTAAGTCCAGTCCGGTTTTGTGATTAATTTGAACCGTCTGTTTATTACTTGATACGGCAGGATTTTTGCATTGCTCTTAGCTATTTGGGAAATTGAATATTAATTATGAGAAAAACCAGAGAGAAACGTGTTTATGAATTATGTTCTAGTTGTGTTAGCTTTCTGTTCAACGTAATACAATGTAGTCAGGATTTATGCACGAATAGAAATGGTGAGAGTTTTTATACCCAATATTATTTAAAGATAAAGTGCTTCCTTTTCATTTTATGCAACCATCTACATTAGAAGTTATTGTACCTAATGTATTAGCATCTTCTATAAAAAAATTGTGGGGTCAAGACTTTCGGAGGAGCAATGTAGTATAATAATATGAAACTGGCAGTATTTTTTTTTTGACGATGTTGTGCAAGCTAGTGAAGCGCTAACGGGATACGCTTCACCAGCAACATTGGTTTTACGTGGGCGAAGTGTCAACCCGCCGCACAACCCTACTAACCCTACTGCCCAACCCAATGCTGGAGGACCACACCCGTCGTTGGTCAGCGAGTCCATCGGACTTAGCCGTTTAGTGTAGCTAGGCTGTACTACCGACCATTCCCCTATCCGCCACCTTGGGGACGCTCCCCTACGCTGTGAGGGCCAGCGCGGGGGTAACTGGCAGTATTACTTTCTGGCAGAATACCGGCTTACGTTTTGGATAAGTGAGAGAGGGAGTTAAAGATAAAAGCATAAGGTCTAGTATTAAGGTTAACCGTAATGTCATACCATCAGGCACAGATAAGTTTTAAATTGTTACCATCCAGCAATAATTTTCTATCTCGCTGGTCCATTTGTCAAAGTCAAATATTTTAATTTAAACTGGGTTATATGCAAGCTCAGATGCCAGACTTTAACTAAGATCTCCTGATTAGAAGGCAGTGTTGAAATAGTCTTATCATAATAAGAATCTAGCCGTCATTATAGTCTAGGTTTTTACTGGACAATCATTATGTCATTCTGACTATGTTTATTATAAACGAGGATTGTCAAATTACAATGAACCCTGATTACCGAAGCAAAGCAAGTCTTTGTCAGTGTCCACGACTACAAATCCCTGTCGCATCTAACGACCTATTGTTTCGAGAGACAATTTTTAAGTTTGCTTCCAATTATATGTTAATTGTCCGGTGTGGTAGAAACAGTAGAATAGTAATTCAAACTATCAAAGGTTGTGTGTCATATTGTAGGCATAAAAGGTAAACTAAACCATTTGTAGAGTCAATAAAGCATACATAAAACAATCTTATTACAATCCGAGCCACGAGAGATGAGAACTGATGTATCACTTGATGTGACTTACGCGGTAGACGATTTCTATACCATTTTACTTGAAATCGTCTACAAATCAGCAATCAGGTCTCATCTCTCGCGGCGCGGATTGTACTTGTCTTGTTAGTACACTTGTTCTTAGGCGAGTTCATGGTCTGGCTGTTAGAGATTTTGTGTAATCTTCGGAATCGGGTAACCCGTCCTAAAATCTCCCAAACTCCAAAAAGATCATAGAATAAAAACGGTTTCTCGTTGTCGTGTGAACGTCATCTTAGCGAATGATTGACAAAACGAACAAATAAGTGAACAATAGGATGCAGCCCTGCCTATAAAAGCTTTTATGATAATTATATTTATTGTTAATCTGATTAGCTGTAGGGTTGTCACTGCGTGATGTGGGTGGACCGCCCGTGAGCGTAGATAAGTTTGGGAATGTTTGCTTATAATTATAATCTTATAAAATGTTAATTTTTCCATAGTTAAAGGAACTTCTTATACTCCCATACTGACATTTTATCTAACTGTACAGTATAAATTTTCTGAAGCAATATATTTTATAAAAAAAATAACCTTTTTAAAATTTCAGAATCAAGTTTCAGTTCAAAGTTTGAAGCTTTGGTCCCGACGGGACTTTGTGTTGGATGTCATATCTGTGTGTCTGTCAAACTCACTCACACAGATTATCTGATTCTGTATCAGTTTTTTTGTTTGATCTGATGTCTTGATCAACAAGCTATGATTAAAGAAAATCAATTTAGCCATATTGAAGACATTCAAGGAAAAGTTATGGAGACAACACAAGACACATTCCTGTTGTGTCTCTTTTGAATCCAGGATTAACAACAGCGACTATAGATTGACAATCGACGTCTTGGGTGAGTAGCTAGTTATGCCCGGCGACTCTACCGATAGTCATAACTTCTTCTTCTTCTTCTTCAGCAGCATGTATTCGCCCACCGTTGGGCATATGCCTCTCCATGTTTCCTCCATAGTGCACGGCTCCCCGTGTCTCTCATCCACGTCGCTCCTAGCTCCTTCGTGAAATCGTCAGCCCATCTGGCTGGTGGCCTGCCAACACTTCTTCTCCCCAGTCGAGGTCTCCACTCTAGAACGCATTTGCTCCATCTCTCATCTTCTCGGCGCCCCAGATGTCCAGCCCACGCCCATTTTAATTTGGCTACGCGGTATCCAATATCCACGACTTTGGTTCTTTGTCGTATGGTCTCATTTCTTACTCTGTCGCGTAGAGATATACCGAGCATGCTGCGTTCCATGTGTCTTTGGGTGACTTTAAGGTTGTAGACCATTCCACTGGTAAGAATCCACGTTTCACACCCATACGTCATAACGGGTAACACGCATTGGTTAAACACTTTGGTCTTTAGTGATTGTGGTAGTTTAGACTTGAAAACAGAGTTGAGTTTTCCAAATGCTGCCCACCCCAGCCGTTTTCTTCTGCTGATCTCTGCCATCAACGAGTCCCGTCCAAATTTTATCACCTGACCCAGGTAGACATACTCCTGCACCTGCTCTAACGGTTGACCGTCTAATGAAATGGGATGGCTTTTAATGTCTTCCGAAGCCATCACTTTGGTTTTTTCCATATTCATTTTCAGTCCTATTCGTAGAGACGCTTGGTATAGGTCTTGCATCATTTGTTGCAAGTCCTGTACCGACTCCGCTATAATAACTAAGTCGTCTGCGTAACGGAGGTGGTGTAGGTAAGTACCATTGATATTTATTCCTTTCCCATCCCAGTTCAAGGTTTTGAATACATCTTCGACGGCGTTAGTGAAGAGTTTTGGTGATATTACATCTCCCTGCCTGACTCCTTTTTGAACTGGGATAGGATTAGTTAGATCTTCTAATTGGACTGTCATAGTTGCGTTTTTGTAGAGGTTTTTCAGTATCTGTATGTAACGGTAGTCGATATGGCACCTTTGAAGTGATTGTGTTACGGCCCAGTGTTCTACTGAATCGAACGCCTTCTCATAATCCACATATGCGAGGTATAAGGGTCTGTTGTATTCCTCTGCTTTCTGTATAATCTGTCTCATTGTGAATATATGATCAATTGTTCCGAACCCCTTTCTGAAGCCGGCTTGTTCCTTGGGTTGATATTCATCCAGTCTTTGTGCCAGCCGCGTTGTGACGACTCTTGAAAAAACCTTGTACACTTGGCTAAGCAGAGATATCGGCCTATAGTTTTTTAATAGTGCCTTATCGCCTTTTTTATGGAAAAGCAGCACCCTGCTGTTCGTCCAGTCATTTGGAATTTCACCAGTAAATAGGATCTCATTAAAGAGTAGTCGGAGTTCCTTAACAACAGCACTGCCGCCTGCTTGTAGTAGCTCTACTGATATACCATCCTGTCCTGGTGCCTTGCTCTTTTTGAGTTGTTTAAGAGCCTGTCTTATCTCATACGTGCTGAATTCCGGAATATCTTCCGTGTAGTGGCGCCTCAAGTGCGCGCGTTTATCTTGTGGATGGTTAATGGTAGGTTCTGGCACTGTGGATGTATATAGCTCTCTATAAAACTCCTCTGTGATCTTCTGCATTCCATAGCTATCGCTTGTCAAGCTGCCATTTTCTTGTTTCAGCGCATTAATCCTGTTTGAGCTGTTTGCTCGTTGAAATACTTTGAAGCCTCTGTTTTTTTCTATCAGGTCCTGGATCTGTTTAGTATTCCTTTTACGGATGTCGCGTTTAATAGCTTTCTTTATTTTGCGGTTTAGCTCTCTGTGCATACTGTTGTTGTGTTGGTCCCCCTCCACCTCTCGCCTCATTTGCAGTAGTTTTGCAGTTTCCTCTGAGACACCTAGCTTAGGTTTCGTTGCTTTCCTGAAATAGCTCTTAGCCATCTGGGTGATGTTCCCTACAAAACGGGTGTATTTAGTTTCGAGATTATCCTCAAGTGTTCGGTTGCAGAGCGTTGTAAGGTTTCTGTTACCATATTCTCGAAGACTTCATCAATACCAATCAATCAATCAATCAATCAAATTCTTTATTTGCGAATATGGGTAAATAATACATAGGTGGTTAATCTACAGGTAGCCAAGCCATATTCAACCTAATGGCATGCAAATTTTAATAATTTAGATACAAATAAAAATAAAATTTAAAATAAATTTTAAAATAATATTCAAATAACTAATTTTACTATATAAATCTTACATTTCTTTGTCTTCGAGGTAACTTTTGACACAATAATAGGCCTTTTTCAGCAACATATCAAGTAGTCTCTGTTTAAATACATATAGGCTCTTACTGTTGATAATGCTGTTAGGGAGTTTATTGTATATTGTGGGAGCCATACAGAAGAAACTATTACGGTACAATGAAGTCCTACATGGTGGCAAGCATAATCTATTTTTTTGACGAGCACTTTGGCGTTGCGTAAATAAGCTCATATTACTCCGAACAAATATTGCACTTTCATAAATATAGAGGCATGGTAAGGTAAGGATTTTCAGCGATTTAAAATATGGTTCACAGCTGTCTCTCCTAGTAAGTCTACAGATAGCCCTTATGCAGTTCTTTTGTGCCTTAAATACGGAGTCTTTATCTGTCGAATTCCCCCAGAAAATTATACCGTATCGCATTGTCGACATCACATATGCATGGTAAGCGGTCACAGCAGTAGGAATGTGCACAACTTTGGAGAGCATTCGTAAAGCGTACGAAAAACGACATAATCGTGAGCATAGATTTTTAATGTGTGGCTTCCAACTAAGACTATGATCTACTGTTAATCCTAAGAATTTAATTGCAATTACTTCTTCAATATTCGTACCGAGGTAATTAATGTTCATTGAGCTAATTATATTATTTCTGTTTCTAAATGCCATTATCTTAGTCTTGTTTAAATTTATCATAAGGTTGTTTGAATTTAGCCAATCAATTATATTAATTAAAGAATTATTTATGTCATTTTGAAGTGATAGTGTATCCTTATTCGAAAACATTACTGTGCTGTCGTCAGCAAACAGTACCATAGGGAAATTTACAGAGCGAGGAAAGTCGTTGATATATATGAGAAATAACAGCGGCCCCAGTATGCTTCCTTGAGGCACGCCATTTGTAATTTCTCTGAATTCAGATAGATATTTTGTCTCCGATTTCGACTTTAGACAGATTCTCGAAATAACTGTCGCTTGCTTCCGCTTGCATAGGTACGATTCAATTAAGTTAAGGGAATTTCCTCTAATACCATATGTATAGAGTTTGTTTTTTAAGATGGAGTGGTCGACATAGTCAAAGGCTTTGGTTAGGTCCATATACATTGCACATGTATGGTCCTTTTTGTCAAGACATACCATTACTTTATTTAAGAATTGATAAATAGCCTGATTTATCGTTTTATTCTTTCGGAATCCTATCTGTTCATTTGCTAGTACTCCATTTCTTTCAAAGTAACTGTAAAATCTTTGGTAAATAACTTTTTCAAAGACTTTGGAAAAAACAGGAATGAGCGAAATCGGACGATAGCAAGACATATCCTCTGCGTTTTGCTTTTTAAATAGAGGTTTAACCACACTCACTTTTAGTTTATCAGGATAGCTACCACTCGTAATACACAAATTAAGGATGTAACATAACACAGGAGATATAACCGTAGACACGTGTTTTACAACTTTAGTCGATACTTCATCGTATCCAGTGGAAGATGTATTTTTTAATCCTTGTATAGTTTTATTCACTTCATCGGGTGTAGTTGGCATTATAAATATTGAATTAGGCCTACTGTAAAAAACCTTTTTTTGTGTTGGTTTCATTGAAATTGAAGGTTTTATTTGATCTACAAAGAAGTTATTAAATTCTTGGGCTATATCTTTAGGATCAGTTACATATTTGTCATTTACCTTTAGTTGTCTGATGTCATTATTTGATTTATTTGAATTATTAGTGTTGTCATTTATAATTTTCCATGTGGCTTTAGTTTTGTTGTGGGAGGTGTTTATATAAAATTCATTTTGAGATTTTTGAGTGAGTTTAATTATTCGGTTAAGACGGGCAGAGTAATTTTTAAAATTCGCTTTATCAGTTGCACATTTACTCCTTCGATACTTCCACAACAAGTTCCGTTTCCGCTTGGAGCATGTTTTTATACCATTACTTATCCACTTAGGTCGTCTGTTTAAGGTGACTTTCGTTTTTACTACAGGGAAACATAATTTATAGAAAAGGGTAAACAGTTCATGGAAACTTTCAAAAGCCATGTTCGAGTCGTGTGTAAGATACGTGTTAATAAATGTAAGTGAACTTAGGCAATCTTTAAATTTTTTTAAATTTGATTATATATACCATCAGGTATTTGCAGTTTCCCAATTGGCTTGTTCATGAGCCTGCATCTCTCTAATCTTGTGTTCAGAATTATTTTCCCTCGAACTAGTCTGTGGTCGCTACCCGTTTGAAATCTGTTGAGAGTTGATACGTCCATGAAGATTTTTTTATTATTGGTTATAATCAAATCTATCTCATTCTTAATTTGTCCGCCTGGGCTAACCCAGGTCCATTTTCTCTTTGGTTTTTTCTTAAAGAATGAGTTCATAGCGAACAGATTATTGGCTTCAAGGTAATTAAGTAGCGTTTCTCCACGTGAGTTCCGGTCGCCAAAGCCGTGAGGTCCTATACTGTTTTCATTGCTGCGCCTGGAGCCTATTTTGGCGTTGAAGTCTCCCATGATAATTTGAAAGTGAGATCTTTGCCCTGCATTTCTGGCTTTCGATATGTCGTCGTAGAACATCTCCATCTCTTCGTCGTTGTGTGAGCTAGTCGGTGCATAGATCTGTATGATCTTTAGGCAGTATCTTTTATTCAAGCGTAGTATTACATATGCTACCCGAGGTGATATGCTGGTGAGATCTACAATGTGCCTCGCTACTGTATTTTTTATGATAAATCCTACGCCGCCATATGAGCTGTCTTGTTCGCCTCTGAAGTATAATAGGTCTCCGGATTTTAGTCTAATAGTGCCTTCCCCCTTTCTTCGCGTTTCACTTAGCCCTACTATGTCGTATTTTATTTTCTCCAGTTCCATTTCAAGCTCTTCCAGGTGTTCTTGCTTTCTCAGAGTCCTTGTATTGTACGTAGCCAGGGTCATTTGTGTTTTTTGGCAGCCCGGTTTCGCCCAGTGATTCTTCGCACCCCTGGCCCTGCTTTCACCCCGACAGCTGCCGTGGCCGGAGCCAACAGGGCCGCTGGGAACTCGGGGCCATGCTTTTGTCGTGCTTTCCATTGGAGGTTTTTAGCCCGATACTTACCACGTCGGCCACACGTCTTGGTAAGTGTCACAGTTTTAGAGGAGATTTCCCACCCTCTCGGCTCGTGGTTGCCGTCTCTGGTTTGGACCAGAGGGGTCGGGTTATTTACCGCCGCCCGTCGATAGTCATAACATCCCGGCGATATTCTAGCTGCGTTAGCATGTTAAGGCGATAAGCCATGGGTGGCTATGCATGCTCGCCATACCAAGCATCTGTATTTTAAGTCAGTCTTAGTAATTCCATCGTGGAATAAACATACATTTATTTCAACATTCAAATAATTGTATTTTTTAAAACGTCCTCCGGCCGAAATCCAACTTATCTGGCGCTGAGGACAGGATATTCCGCGTCGCGAAAGTTACAAAATCGAACTAAAAGCGGCGAACGTTTTCACGCGTTTTTCACGGAAACCTGTAAACAAATAAATTTGATAAAGTTCAAAAAGTGCATCGAGGACGTTCTAAGACTCACTGGAGGGAAATGAGCAGCCTGTGAGTAGACCACATCGCTATTCCTATCTGTCTTTATCCTATTCCTTTATGTATATTTATCTAGAGATTGATAACGTTTCTTATAAAAATCTAAGTTCGTTAATTGGTTTCTTTTAATTATTAGAAATAAGTAAAAGTAAATAAAATAAATAAATATATAATAATTTGCTTAAAAGGAAATATTAAAGAAAGAAATTAACATATAAATTACATTGCGAATACATTAACTTAAATAAAAATAAATAAATAATTACAGTACATAATAAAAAAAATTACGCCCTGTATATTTTAATTGTATGTTTAATATTGTGCTTATTTTAATTGTGTGTTTTGTGTCTATTTTTCTGTTCTATAATAAATTAAATAACCTTTAAAAATGGAGTCTATTGTGAAAATACCTGCAGAAATTTCTTGTATTATACCTAAATTTAATGGTGATCAAAGGTTATTGAATTTATTCATGTCAAAGTGTGAATATGTGATATCAATTTCTCGAGTAGCTGACTGTCGAGCTCAAGATATTTATCTTTATCAGTTAATTACGTCAAAATTAACTGATAGAGCTGCAGTACTTATTAGTGAGAGAAATGACATAGAGACATGGCCCGAATTAAAAACTGCGTTAATGCAACATTTTGGTGACCCAAGGTCGGAAGAGTGTATAGCTATACAGTTAGATTCATTAAAAATAAAATTAGGCGAATCTTATCAAGATTTCTGTAACAGAATACAAAATTTAAAGTGTACTCTATTATCTCAAGTTAACTTGACATCTGATTTGAACCTCCGAAACAGTAAAACTATTATATATGATCGTAAAGCATTAAATGTGTTCTTATATAACCTGCCCGAAGACCTGTTACGTATAGTACGCTTAAAACAAATTCATACTCTGGAGGAAGCTTTATCGTTTGTTCTTGAAGAAGTAGATTTCCTTCAACAATATAACGAGAAAAATAAATCTTTAAAACTGTCAAATAATTTAAAACCAGTAACCCATAATTCGTTTACGGGATTCGGCATAAAACCAACATTTTCGAACAACTCACCACCTCGACATAATTTTGGTTTGAACCCTAATTTTAAACCCGCGCCTTATCAATCTCTACCAAAATTTGGCATTCCTAATCAATTCGTGAATACACCCCGAGTGCCTCAACATTTCGGATATAAACCTCAATTACCTCAACAGTTTGGTTTTAAACCTCAACTGCCTCAACCAGTTGGATACAGACCCCAACTGCCTCAACAGTCCCAATTGCCTCAAGCATTTGGAAATAGGCCCCAACCTCTCCAGCAATTTGGATATAAACCCCAACAATTTGGATACAAGCCTCAATTTCCCCAACAGTTCGGATACCGGCCTCCTCAACAGTTCGGATACCGGCCTCCTCAACAGTTCCAACAAAAACCAATAGAGCCGTCTAATGATGTTTCTATGAGAACAGCCCCTCAGGCTAAACCGCAAGGTTTTCAGATGAACGAGTTAGACATTAGTGAATCTGACCTAAATCATGAGACTTATGCACATGACTATCACGATATATATAATGAGAGTTACCCCTATAATTCTTATCCATATGCATATGAAAGTGAGCCCATTTATGATACTGTATTTGATCCCTACAGCTATGACTCATCACTATCCGCGTCTGAATTACCACCAACTGATACTAATGAACAAAACGCTAATGTAGATGCCATTGAAAATTTTCATCTAGTAAGCCTGAAAGAACGAAAGAAATAATACACGTAAATTGTAATAAAGAGTTAAAGTTACTCCATGTGATAATCCCGGAAATAAACTCAAAATTTATGATTGACACTGGAAGTTCAAAATCATTCATTAGTTCTCAAAAAGCTAATGAATACTTTCCAAACTATAAGCATCGCGAACCATTCAAGGTTATTAGCACTCACGCTACTAGCCATCATGATGAGGTTATTGAAATTCCTTTATTCCCTAGCTTTAACAGTCCCAGAATACATAAATTCTATGTTTATGACGTTGACAAACGGTACGACGGATTAATAGGCAGTGACCTTTTAAAGTTGCTTGATGCCAAAATAGATATGAAAAATTGTGTACTTCAAACGGATTCCATAAATATACCTATCGTGTACAATCCGGCGACGGTCATATCGCTTGCTCCACGTTCTGAACAAGTTATTTCGTTACCAGTTAATTTACAGAACGGAGATGCTATTTTAAACTACAAGCAATTTGGCAATGGCGTCAGAATGCCTGATTCCCTTGTTAAATGCGTAGATGGGTTTGCTACAACTGTTATCCAGAATACGCGAGAAGATGAAATGATTTTGACTGTCACGGCCCCATTCAAAGTAACAGCATACCAACCAACAGACATAGACTTGAACTTTACTAATAACGATACCAGTGACCCTGACCTTGACAAAATACTTACGGAAAACTTAACTCAACTTCGCCTAGACCATATGAACAGTGAGGAACGCGACAGTATTCAAAAACTTTGTTTAGAATACAAAGACATTTTCTATTCGGAAAAGCTGCCCTTGACCTTCACAAACCAGATGAAGCATCAAATTAGAACTAAAAACGAAGACCCGATTTTTGTGAGACCTTACAGGCAACCACAAGTAATTAATAACGAAATAAATAGACAGGTAGACAAAATGCTTAAAGACAACATTGTACAGGAGTCTTACTCACCTTGGAACGCACCTGTACATTTGGTCCCAAAGAAACTAGATGCTTCAAATGAAAAAAAATACAGACTAGTGGTAGACTATAGACGACTTAATGACGTGACTATCGACGACAAATACCCACTTCCAAACATCACAGACCTTTTTGACAAATTAGGACGTAGTACCTACTTCACAACCCTTGATTTAGCCAGCGGCTATCACCAAATCGAGGTTTCTGGGAATGACCGACAAAAGACCGCCTTCAGCACAGACTCTGGACATTTTGAATTTCTTCGTATGCCGTTTGGGTTGAAGACTGCCCCTGCGACATTCCAAAGAGCCATTAATAATGTATTACAAGGTCTCCACGGCATACACTGTTTAGTTTACCTCGACGACATCATTATATTTTCATCCAGCCTACAAGAACACATAGATAAACTTAAAACGGTATTTGACAGACTACGGAAAACGAACCTAAAGGTACAACTGAATAAATCAGAGTTCCTTCGTAAAGAGGTTCTTTATTTAGGACACACAATAACTGACAGTGGACTGAAACCTAACAACGACAAAATAAAAGCCGTACTAAACTACCCCCTTCCTAAGACTACCACCGAAATAAAGAGTTTTCTAGGCTTAATAGGATATTACCGACGTTTCATCAAAGACTTTGCAAAGATTACTCAACCTATGACTGCTAGACTGAAAAAGAATGCTACCCATGTTAACAACGCCGAATTTGTACAATCTTTTGAAAAATGCAAAAGTTTACTAGTCAATGCCCCCATCCTACAATATCCGGACCATGATAAGCCTTTTATCCTAACCACCGACGCTTCCGAGTTTGCTCTAGGCGCTGTCCTGTCACAAGGCCCCGTTGGCAACGATAAGCCTATAGCCTATGCCAGCAGGACGCTAAACGCAGCCGAGGTTCGTTATAGCATTACTGAAAAGGAGCTACTCGCAGTAATCTGGGCCGTCACCCACTTCAGACCTTATCTTTATGGCAAGAAGTTTATAATCTATACAGACCATAAGCCCCTTGCCTGGCTGAGTACTCTGAAGGAGACTAATAGCAGATTAACTAGGTGGCGTTTACGATTGGCTGAATATAATTTCGAAATTTTACACAAAAGCGGTAAGCAAAATTCAAATGCTGACGCTCTTTCTAGGATTCGATTAAATATGTTAACAAATGACGAAAATATGTCCACGCTAGCGAACGCTGACAAAGAAGAAGACTTGGAAGAATGCCTACGCCAACTAAATAAAGATCTTACTGAGTTAGAAAAATTTAATAAACCTGACAGCCCCATAGTCATTTCAGATTCAGAATCGGAAAACTCTCATACCACAAATAAACGAGCAAAATCTCCTTATTCCATTATTGGACCCTCCTCCAGTGCTACAGATACTGCTTCTGAAAAAACACCTAGCACAGATACCGTCCACTCTGCTCAGGATACCGAATCGCCCGGTATTCCTATACTACAAGAAGCCATTGATACCAAGCCAAATCAGATTCTCGTCCACACTTGGTCTATCGACAAACTAACAATCAAAAATTTGTCTAGAGAAAAACAAAAAATTTTAGAGGTACATTTACCGTTAAATAGAGTTGATCTTGTAAAGCAGTTCCTGAAAGAGTACATTAAACCTAATACTAAATATTTTATTTATTTTGAAGATGACGAACATCGTCGACAATTCACACAAATGGTTATATTTCTTTTCAAAAAGGAATCAGTAAAATTCTTTGAATGTACTAAAAGAGTAGTTTTTGTCGAAGATGAATCAGAGCAAATTGCTATTGTAAAAAAATATCATACCGGTAAAACTGTTCATCGTGGAATACGGGAAACCATATCTCACATAAAACGTTCATATTTTTGGCATAATATGGACCTCATTGTATCAAGTATCATCAACTCGTGTGATGCGTGTAAGACAATGAAATATGACAGGAAACCTATAAAACCCAAACTTCAAATTACACAAACCCAAGTAAAACCGTTCGAAGAAATATTTATTGACCTTTTTTCGATCGAAAGTAATTATTACTTAACAGTAATTGATGCTTTTAGTAAATTAGGACAGGCAATCGAAATAGCTAATAGATCTACACCGGAAGTAGTAAAGGCCCTCATTAAATATTTCTCCTTTTATGGTACACCGCGAAGATTAAGCTCAGATCCAGGCACAGAGTTTAATAACGCCTTACTAAAAGAACTCCTGACATTGTATAAAATAGATATACACATAGGTACCCCTAATAACCCGAATTCCATGGGACTTATCGAGAGGTTCCACTCTACCATAATTGAAATATACAGGCTTGCTAAGTATGAACACAAATTTACAGATGCCGCCTCTGTCATGACATACGCGGTCATGGCATACAACCATAGCATACATTCTGCCACTGGTTATACTCCTTTTGAGGTTTTGTTAGGACACACAGAGTCAAGGGAGACGTTTAATGTAGAATTTGAAAAGCAGTACTTACAACACTTAATTAAAGAACATGCAAATAGGACTAAACACTTATATAAATTTATATCAGAAAAGGCACTTAAAACTAAAGAACAAATAGTAAATAAAAGAGGCGGAGAGGAAAACATACTAATCGAACCCGGAAATGTTATTTATGCTAAAGGTGTATAAACGATAGACGAACAACAACAATAAACGTAGCGCTAAAGACAAACCACATTATCAAAAGGCCGTTGTTAGTGACGAAATCGTTAGAAATATAGTTCCTATAGAAGTAAAGAACCGTAATACTAAAGTGCCACTCCTCCTTGCGTCGTATTCCTCATTGCTGAGGGTCGTGACCTCTCTTTAGCATCACTTTCTCCCGTATGATCTTTCTCCATCTGATTCTGTCTCCGGCGGTGTGAAGGGCGTTGTAAACTGTAGAGTCGAGAGTAGTGCGGATCTGATCGGACCAACGTATTGGGCTGCGTCCACGAGGCCTTTTCCCGTCTACTTTGCCGGTCACGATAAGCTTCTCGAGGTTGTCACCTTCTTTCCTTGCAATATGACCAAAATATTCTAGAGTTCTACGTAGACACTCGGATGACAGCCGCGAGGAGATTTTGAGTTCTCGCAGTATGGAGACGTTTGTCCTAAATGCTGTCCAAGGGATACGGAGCATTCTTCTCCAGCACCACATCTCAAAGGCGTCAATACGTTTGCGGTCAGCAGCTTTTAGTGTCCAAGTCTCGGCGCCATACGAAAAGATCGAGAAGACTAGGGTCCGTACCAGTTTGGTTTTCGTTTTTACGGAAATGTTGCGATCTCTCCAGATTTTCTCAAGCTGAGAAATGGCGCTCTTGGACATGCCAATTCTCCTACGTACTTCCTTCTCGCACGAACCATCATTGCTGATATTGGAACCCAGGTAGATAAAGTTGTCCACTATTTCTAGGTTTAACGTGCCAGTGAGTTCCAACTTTCGTGATCTGTCTACCACCATGACCTTGGTTTTGGACCTGTTTACGGAAAGCCCCATCTCCCTGCTAAACTGCTCCATTCGGTCTAGAAAAGCAGCCATTTCCGCCTCATTTGCTGCAAGAAGAGTAGTGTCATCTGCGTAGCGCAAGTTGGTGATCTTCACGCCACCAACTATGATGCCTCCCTCCCAATTCTCGCAGGTACGTCTCATTATGTACTCTCCATAGGCATTGAACAGAATGGGCGACAAAATGCACCCCTGGCGTACTCCTTGATGGAATTTAAAGGGTTTCGAGGTTGTTTTATCGACTCTTACGACGCCCTGGCTTGATCCATACAGGGTGCGGAGTAGGGCGATGAGATGGTTTGGTACTCCAAGTTCTTGTAGGACTTTCCATAAACATCCCCAGTTGACACAGTCGAACGCCTTGCTGTAGTCGACGAAACACATTATCACTGGCGTATCAAACTCGTATGCCTTCTCAACGAGCTGCCTGACATTGAGAATCTGCTCTCGAGTGCCCTTGCCTTTCACGAAACCCGCTTGCTCCTGCGGTATTTGCCAATCCAGGTAGTAGTGGATGCGATTGTTTATAATATGAAGCAAGACTTTGCTGGCGTGTGAGATGAGAGACAAGATTCGATAATTGCCGCAACTCTTGGTTGACCCTTTCTTATGCAGCGGAAGAATTATGGATTCCGACCAGTCCTGCGGCCAATCACCGTACTGCCAGATGTGTGAGCATATCTTGTATAGTGTCGCTATACCCAAGTCACCCATAGCTTCAAGCACCTCTGCTGTTATTTGGTCACTTCCTGGCGCCTTCCTCCTATTGAGAGACCGTAGAGCAGCAGCTATTTCGGAACGAAGAATGATGGGTTCCAGGTCTAGATCCTTCCAATCTGGGACGGCTCCCGGTGTTAAATGGGGATCTGTGTACAACTGCTCACAGTAAGCACGCCATCTCTCGGCAATGCGATCGAGCTCGTGTAGTACGGTGCCATCGGCATCTTCTATCAACCATGATTTAGACTTGAACTGCTTGGAAAGGATTCTAACTTTCTTAAAAAGGTCTGCTGTTTGTAGCTTGTTCGAGTGCCTCTCAACGTCGCTGCAGATACTCATAATGAAGTTGTTCCTGTCACGGCGACAACTGGCTTGGATAGCTTTGCTGAGCACGGAGTATTCGGGCAATACTGCACGATTCTGAAGACCCCTGGATTTTATGTCCTTCCTGCGCTGAATGAGCTCCCACGAATAATCGGAGATCCAGCATTTTTTCTTATGCTCAAGTTTCTTCTTCTTAGAGACCAAGTCCAGTGCATCGTTAATTTGAACTTTCAAGTGTTTCCACAGTGTGTCAGCGTTAGCATGTTCTTGTGTTGGACAATCCTTCAGTTTCGTCTCTAATGCCTCTCGGAAGATAGATTTTTCAGAAGGATCCAAGCTTCTGGGCTTTGGTGGTTGACGTCTAGGTGCCCTTAAACGTAGCAAGAAGCCGGCCACGAGCAGGTTGTGGTCGGAGCCGCACTCTGCGCCGGGAAAGGTCTTCACATTAGAAACTGAGGATCTCCAGCGGGTATCTAGGATGATGTAGTCGATTTGATTTCTGTGCCTATCACCTGGAGATCTCCATGTATACAAACGTCTTGGATGATGTTGGAAGTACGTGTTCATAATACTGAGATTTCTGTCTATGCAAAACTCGATCAGTTTTTCACCCCGTTCATTCCTAGTGCCAAGTCCGAATTTTCCGACTGTGCTTCTGATATGATCATCAGCAAGTGTACTACCGACTTTGGCATTCCAGTCGCCAAGAATCATTTTAATTTCCCGACTAGGTATTGAGTTCAGCGTTTCCTCCAGTTTCCCATAAAAGTTTTCAATTACCTCATCTTGAGCTTGTGCCGTCGGTGCGTATATTTGTACAATATTCAGTACACACGGCTTGGTATTGAGCTTCATTGTCAGGATCCTATCAGACACCGGGTTATAACCGAGGACATATTTGTTCATGTGTGGTGGCAATATGATTCCGACCCCATTCCTACTCGAATCCTCACAGCCTGAGAAGTAGAGTGCCACTAAAAAATGTAAAACGCCCTTCACAGACTCATCCCGCTCACCCTAGCGGCAGTCATGGTGATCCCATCGCAGGCCCTTCAACTGCAGGAGTTGAAGAATAATCCTGGGATTCTTCCTGTGAGGAATGGCGTTGGAGTAATTAGTAGAGATAAGTGGACTATTGCAAGGATGTTAGATCTTAAGCCTATTGTAGACGATTTAAACCTCAACGTGTTACGAGTATCCCAGTTAGATAAGTTAGTTGTAAGTAAAAATCGTACACACCACTGCCTTAATACAAGAAATCAAGTAAACTATATGAAAACCCTAACAGTAAGCAAGTGCGAACAATTAGTACCCTCCGCCAGGTTTAAGCGTGGTATACTTAACCCCTTGGGTTCAATTGTGAAGATTATAACAGGAAATCTTGATAATGAGGATGCTATCAGATACGAACAATTATTTAGTGAGGTAAAAGCAAAACAGAACGGTAATGCAAAAAGGTTGACGTTAGTCACTGAAATGGTGCAAGGCCTTGTTAACACTACAATGAGTCTTAACTCCAATATCATCCAAATTGATAAAGGGTTAAATACATTAACCAAAAGCTTAGACTCAGTGATAAAAGGAAAACAAATTGAGCAGTTAGAAATCGAAGTAATGAATATATATTACTTATTAATACATAATTTTCAAACTATTTATATCAAATTGGATGAAATTGAAACTAGCATCGCTTTTAGTAAATTAGGAGTTATGCATCAATCTATAGTAGAGTCTGGCAAAATGTTACGTTTACTAGAGCGAATAAATAATATAGAAAAGTTAGTTTATACGCCTATATTAGAAAACCTTATTAAAATAGAGCAGTCTATGACACTTAAAGCTTATATAAAAGGAAACCAAATAACTTACCTTATATATACCTCTTATAGAGAAAGATACTTATATATACTATAAACTTATTCCCTTACCTGTAATATCTCATACCCATACTGTTATAATTCTGCCAAAATATCCTTACCTGTTAGTGAAAGGGTTGAAGATCAGGCTACTCACACAACCATGTCAGGAACTCGAAAAGTCCAGTTACCTATGCTTAGAGGAAAATGCACCATTTATACAAGATCCATGCATAACTGACTTAATGCAGTACTCCCAGAACATTACGTCATGCCAACAGTTTCCGGTCGCCGTAGAGCCTGTAAGAGTTCAGTTAATACAACCCAACCGCTGGATTCTCTACTGCAAGGAGGTGACAATGCTCTCTAGGACCTGTATTAATGAAATTTTCCGTCAAAATGTTCATGGTACTTATATACTTACCTTGGACGACCCCTGCGAGATTCATATTGGAAATAATAATTTAAAACGACACCAAAAGGGTATCGAAAATATGTCCTACATTAAGCTACCTATATTAAACTTACCTTCAGTTAACTTACCCGCTGAGATGATTCCGCTGAAGACCACCAACCTGGAAAGCATCGACTTCACAGACCTAAAGTTCATATCATATGCTGTAAAACAAAGTGCAAGTGAAAACAAAGTTAGTGAGAAGGTCATTATAGTGAAAAGTGTAAGCGTTTGGACAATTGTCCTATATATGGTACTCTTTATTATCATAGTAATGTTTAGTTATAAGTATTATAGCAATATAACAAAGATATGTCGTCAAAGTTCTCCAGAGAACTTCGATCCTAAGGAGGGAGGAGTTATGCCCGGCGACTCTACCGATAGTCATAACATCCCGGCGATATTCTAGCTGCGTTAGCATGTTAAGGCGATAAGCCATGGGTGGCTATGCATGCTCGCCATACCAAGCATCTGTATTTTAAGTCAGTCTTAGTAATTCCATCGTGGAATAAACATACATTTATTTCAACATTCAAATAATTGTATTTTTTAAAACGTCCTCCGGCCGAAATCCAACTTATCTAGCTACTGTTGTCTCGGAAGTCGCAACTTTAATCAGAAAGATATATGGAGAAGTAAGAATTAAGGACAAGGACATTATATAATTTTTCTTTGATATTTTTACAATGTTAATTCATTATAGTAGTGATCAGTTTTCAAGTTGCAAACATAATGATCGCAATTGAATACACCGACAAGTTTTGAATGGAGCATTATTTGATTACACGGAATGCATCAGATTCGATTCACAGTAGTTGGAAACGCAATGATCCAATTACACAAAAGCACATTCCATCACATAATAGTGCGTACACGCAGGTTTTCTAGAATTAACTATAATTAGATTTTTCTTACTATTTTTTATTGAAGTATATTTTGTAAAAACTTTTGTTTGGTCCCTTGAAGTAAATCCAGCTGCGGACAGTTCTACTACTACACCGGGTAAATGTAGGAGCTTAGCACGTGGAAGGCTCACATCGCTTAAGAAAAAAATCAAAACTTTTATTCAGAGAAGAGGTTTTCACAAACACGTTCCCTTGTCAGTGTATACAGTTGTAATAAATTATGATTTGTTTATATTAATCTACTCTATATACTACTACCTATTCGGAAACAAAAGCAAAAAGACCACTGGTAAAAGAAATGGCGAAAGAAAATTAGCTACGGCCTTAAAAAGTTACTGTGTCAGGATGCTTCAGAGTAGAGCTCGGTCTTCGACCCAGGGTGACACTGAAACAGAAAGGTCGAACAGGGTTAAAAGAACACAATTTTAACCTTTTTTGACAACATTTATTTTGAGTACTTCAGTATTTATAGTATGTAACATAAACAATTTTTTTATGTAATTTTGTGTGCCTTGGAGATACAAATAAATGATTTATCTATCTATCTATCACTTTATTTGACAATAGCTTTTTTGCCCGCGACTTCGTCCGCGTGAAGTTCCGGACCCATTCCCGTGGGAACTACATTGAATTTTGGGAAAAGCTATAGCCTATGTCACTGGTAATGTAGCTTTCTACTTGTTTTTGAAATTTTTGAAATCGGTCCAATAGTTTCGGAGCTTATTCATTTCAAACAAACAAACAATCAAATCTTTCCTCTTTTTAGTAAAAATAATAGCAGTCGATTGATGAATAATAGAGAAACTAAGACGAAGAAGTAAGTACGAATGAAAGTATACATTTTGATATTCCTTTGAAGTTCACATACACATCCTTGACGACCTTCGTGGCGTAATGGTTACCACGCCACCCAGGAGGTCCCGGGTTCGATCTCCGGTCGGGTCATGATGAAAAACGAACTTTTTCTGATTGGCCTCGGGTCTTGGATGTTTATCTATATATGTATTTGTTATAAAATAGAATATCGTTGAGTTAGTATCCCATAACACAAGTTTGGAACTTACTTTGGGGCTAGCTCAATCTGTATGAATTGTCCCTATATATAAAAATAGAAAAAATAAAAACATACAGACTGTAGGTACTATGTTAATACGGCATTGTCACAGAATAGAAATGAAACAATGAGAAAGGTTGACGTGCTTCCGTTCTTATTATTCAAAACAATATTATCTTTTGTAGTTGTCTTCCTGTCCCGTTCCATTTTTTTTATTGACCATAAAAAAATTATATTACTTCAATCGCTTTATATTCTAAAGAGCTCTATCGGTTCCATGGTATCGGTGCGGTACGCTCATAAAAAGTACACTATTTATTTAAGAATCCAGAGATTTTTTACGACTCATTTGTCTACTCAGTCGGTAGTTTAGTGTTAAACAATTTGAATATGAATAATTTCAGTGCTAAAACATTACGATTCAATCTACGCAATAGACGTGCAAAGTAAGATATAGCTGTAAGCCTGTAACGTCGATGACGACTTAGAGCGAGTTAATGATATCGACGCATGTCAAACAAAAGTAAATGAACACTCATGTGCATCGACAACTCAGCTGATAGGACAGATCTCGAGCTCCTCCAAACTTCGGAGGCTGCCTAAAAGCAGAAACCCATCGTTGAGCACGCTGTACACGGATACGCGGCGCACTTTAGCTGCGTCGTGGGTTCATTTGTTGGGTAATTCAGCGACTGACACCACGAGGGATTGGAACCATGGTGTCAATCGCGGAAGGACTTTTTTTGAATTGACTGATTGACACCATTTGGTCAACGTGAATCAACGTTTCCACTGCAGCGCACACCATACAATACAACACACGCACGAAATGTCTTGTTGAATTTGTTAAATAGTTACTAACATTCATCTAACGAGATAACGAAACCTGAAAATGATGACGTTTAGTTAAAATAAACATATTTGGACAGCTGTATGCATGTCAATATTATCAGATTTTTTTGTAAGGAAGCAAAAATTCGTGAAAGCGTTTTGATAATGTTATCAATGAGTAATATCTGCTTTTTGGTCTGTGCATAGAGGTCCCTTGTTTGGTCCGCATGTTGACTCATTCATAACTTAACATTCATTTTAGTTCAGATACTGTTTAAGGAAAAAAAATTTATTATTTTTAATGACATAAAATTTTAATAGCTATTAACAAACAATATTATCATAAGATATATTGAATTTGCATGCCGTTCCTCTGAGCAAAAATATAATATACTAGCTTTTCTGCCCGCGACTTCGTCCGCGTGAAGTCCCGGACCCGTTCCCGTGGGAACCACATTGAATTTCGGGAAAAGCTATAGCCTATGCCACTCCCTGATAATGTAGCTTTCTATTGGTGAAAGAATTTTTGAAATCGGTCCAGTAGTTTCGGAGCCTATTCAATTCAAACAAACAAACTAACAAACAATCAAATCTTTCCTCTTTATAATATTAGTATAGATATATGAACTATCATTGTAATGTAACTCCAATTTCAATTGTAATTATCAAAATTTTTACTCTAATCATTTTGATTGGTTGAATTACGCTTTTTACCTGACTGCTAGACGAGGGGCTATCCGGGACTTATCCACCACAAATGGTGAAAGAAACCTCAAATAGGTCAACATCATCATCATATCCCATAACCCATAAATGATTATGGGTTGATGATGATACGGGTCTCCGATTCGAAGGTGATTAGAGCGTACTCTGCCACGCTGCTCCAATGCGAATTGGCAGAGACCGGTGTTTTCAAGCCGCCCGAAGGCCACCGACTTGGTTTCACGACTGTCATCCATCGACAACAGCCAGGACCGAATCTCGAGATAACGAAACCCATCCTAATACGTACGAGTCGAATGAGTAGATATTTTAAACCCAAATATGATAAATAGGTTAGTATAAGTAAAAGACTCGTAAATATTTACTATGATATTATATAAGGTCCTAATTTATTAATGAACTTCCTTTTAACACATGACATATAGGTTACATATGTTCGTTTAAGTAAGGAAATAATGGTCTAGTATAGTCATGTGTGAAAAGGAAGTTCACTTATATATTAGAACCTTATATAATATCATAGTAAATATTTACGAGTCTTTTTCCCGCCGCAAGTTCAATGAAATGGTGATAGTAGACTTACCAATATTTTTAAATACTGCGAATTTCGTGATGTCATTAACTGAACTTTATACAAGTCTATATAGGTCGGCAGTTTAAGGAAAAAATGTTGAAAACTGCGCTCGGATGCAAGTTGTTTTTCTAACTTTAATTGTTATCCAACGGAAATCGTTACATTGGGATAGATTTAATTAAACTTTATATGTATATTTAATATATGTATATTTATTTGCAGGAAAATCATTTATAAATACTTATTTTATTATTACTAATCAGTTCATTTAGGATAATATAGAGAAATATTATGCTCAATCTAATTTGTTTTTTTGTGAAGGAAAGTCCATTTTATAATTTTTGGATTTTTCATTGGAACGGGAACAATAGGATAGCTATTAGCTCCCTCCGTCCACCAAAATTTGAAAGAACTTATACTCGACAATACTCGTTTATTCGTTTGTTAACTTTGTTAATATTTTACGTTAAAACTGCTCGAATCATTTGCTAGTATCTTTACATAGTATAATATATAATAATAGTTTTTAACATTTTTCACGAACCTCATTGGTTTTTAAATGTTATTTAAGCCGTTTATTTTGTAATACTGTTTTAATAGATAAATAAATGAAAAAAAAAATACATGAAGTAGCTTTCGCTGTTTGTCTGTCCATGTGTATGCTTACATCTTTAAGACTACGAAACGGATATTGATGCGTTTTTTTTTAATATGTTGATAGCGTGATTCAAGAGAAAGGTTTATATAGATTATAATTGCCACGGGAAAGCGGGATACATGCAAACGCAGTTGCGTGGGTTTCGCTAGTATAATAATATAATAATTTATTATAATAATAGATTCTATACTAATATTAACTATAAAGAAGTAAAGTTTGTGTGTTTGTATATTTGTTAAATTGTAAGGGGTAATCAAAATTCTTTCACCAATAGAAAGCCACATTATTGCTGAGTGTCATAGGTTATACAAAAAACCGAAAAATAAAAAGGCTTTTAAGTGGTAGTCGGTTTTGCAAAGTAAATCGGAGAAAAAACGGTCGAATGAAAGCGTTTCTTACGAACGCCTGTACTAAAAAGGGACTATTAACATTATGCCCAACGAAGTGGGCACGGGTCAGCTAGTAATAAATAAAAGGGATACGTATATAAAAACCTCCTTTTCCAACTCCTGTATAACTCATTTCTTTCTGTTGAAAACGCACGTTTACAATTTATACCCTACCCTTGGTGATATTTGGTGTTTTTTTTTAACTTAAATGGTGAATGGACGTGGGCAAATCCCACGAAACAGTGGACTTCTGCTAATGGTAAATTTTAATAATGCCGATCGACACGGTATGTTGGTGTTCATTTAGTTACTTAACTCTTGACATACGTTACGCTAAATAGTTGTGGGTTTGACACCAAGGACTCGCTGTTCATCGAGCCGTAGACTGCTCTAGATATTCAGTACACAAATACTTCATGACTTGATACCTAGGGACTGAAATAAAGTAGGATCTTACCGAAACTTTTTTTACAAAATATTTCACATCATAAACTACATATAGATTTGTTTTTTAATATGTGAAATGAAATGAAATGAAATCGTTTATTTCAGAAATTAGACCTTCACAGGCACTTTTTCTTGTCATTTACAACTTGTTTAAATAAAGAAAATAAACTACGTTATATACTACCACCATTTCGGACACAAGCAAAATGGCAACCGGTAAAAAGAAATGGTAATAGCTATAATGCATGTCCCACACTCACAAAAGTCTTCTCTTCTTCCCTCTACACGTCATTGTCCAGAGCATCCAGAGTACATACTAATAGGATACAAAAAAGTCCGTCGAGTGAGAAGTTTCTGCGTGAAAGAATTAATTACTTGATCCTTACTTATATTTAAATGAGAAAGTGAGTTTGTTTGTTTGTTTATTTGTTTGTTATTTTGGGAAAAGCTAGTTAAATATATTCCTTTACGGCTTGACTAAGCAGCCGATCATTATGAAAATTTGCATACATATTGTTAGGGGTACAGAGCCCAACATAGGCTACTTTTTATCCCGTGAAAGTATGTTGTTCCAATGGGAAAATATTTTTTCTACTATAGAGGGCGCTGTATCGGCCAACAGATGGCGCCACACGTCGCGCTATGGATTGTTTTGTTGTCAAACGAGATCTATGTCATAAAATTAACGCGAGCGAAGCCGCGGGGAAAAGCTAGTTAAATATATATTTTTGCATTATATTTATTTATTTAATAATTAATTTCTACATTGCAAGCTTCGTCGTCTGCTCGAACCAATATGTATAATATAATATAATAAAGTAATCTTACTTAATTCTAATTATTGTAATCTCATGTAAGTGACTTGTTTGTATAATGTTTTGTGAGAAATAAAAATTCACCGAATCACAAACATCGATAGATTTCCCCTAATGTTAGCAGGATAAATGTCCTGAAAGTTTGCAACTTAGGGTCGTCGGCCACAGGGTAATGACCGTGTATCTCCGGTAGTGGGTGACACTGCATCATTGTATCCTCAGTGACTCATTGTCATTGTCATTGCAACTTATTTCATATGAAATTGTTGATAACAATATGAATTTTATGAGTATCTAAATGCACCAAAGTTTTACTTATTACTTCTAAACAATAAATTCATTTTAAGTGTGCCATGGTAAGTATGAGAACTCTTCCATGAGTCTTTACTAGTTTAAACGTTAACCTGTATGATAGTCGAGTTTAGGTGGGATGCATTACATCAATGAATAAAACAAAAATCCCATTACCTACCACTAAACGGAGTAAATATGGCATGATAAGGCACTAACTGCGCGGTACAAGACCAAAGCAAATACTATAGACGAGTAATACGCACAGCTTCGGGAGAATTCGGGCAAGACGCGACACTAGCGCCCCTACGGCATGAGGGCGGCATGAGGTGAACGATTTCAAAACTTTTGTATGCAAAATGTTATAGCGCCCCTGGCGGCATGAGGTGAACGGAGGTTGCCAAGTCATTGTATGAGAAACGTTAAGAGCTGTGCGTATTACTCGTCTATAGTATTTGACCAAAGTAAACGGTGATTATCGTCTACCGCGCGGTCATATGAACTTAGCCTTAAACTGACTTTAAAAAAAATGTTAAGTTCTATTTGTTTACTTTAGACCAGAAGGGATATATACTCGATGCTTTAAGAGCCCTTAGACTGAAGTTTATACTACATTTTAACGTGCTAAGCAGTTTGATTGATATTGTCAAGCGAACCGTATCCGTATTTGCCACCTCAATAGTATTATATAGATATTTTTTAAGAAATGTAGACAGTTTATCAGTGGCCCAAGAATCGTAGTCTAAAATCTCCTAATTATTGAGTTTTGTTCAATATTAAAGAGAGAGAACCAATCTTACTTAAATATTATTGTACAGTCAAGAGCAGGCCGACCTTTACATATTGGACTTTGTACCATTCTTAAGTTCTATGTCATAAGAGCCAAAATTGTACTGCAAGTGAAAAGTTCAACGTGCACCTGACTGTACGTATTTGTATAGCGCAAGGATCGTATCTAACATTCAGTGCTTGTCCTTTGAAAGGAATTTAGACAAGTAGTGATAACATTTATTTATAGTACTGTTATGTCGAGGTAGGTGTTATACAGGCCAGGTATAGCCTGCTTTTGGCGGAAACTAGCATTTGTACCGTTATAAGACTTGTTAATTTAACTATCTTGACCTGTAAATGGGTGATTGCAATGTGGTGTTGATTTCAACAAGTCTATATAACTTTTAAGAGCTAGTGTAAACATTAAGCGAAATTACTTGCATACATTGTTCCTATAGGAATTCAGAAAATGTTTCATATAAAGCTAATATACTTACATATCAGTGTGCATCCTATCCCTGGGGTCGGTATCCATCTACATGATGGGATACTTTACAAAAACGTGAAGATTTCGGCAGCGTGTTAGTTAGTCTCCTGGGTTATTGTAAACGTTTATATACTGTGGTGATTTCTTACTATTGGACGGTAGTATGCTATGTTTGCCACATAAGTGGTTTAAAAAATCCTACATCAAAATAATTTTTACTAATTTAAACGTTCCCGTGACGGCAACTTCGTCTGTATAAACTCTCGGAACAATATGAGTTTCAGCTTGTTCCAAACGTGTTTCTAGAATAACTGACTAAGACTATTCTATGAATAGGATAGCCTGTATCCTATCCTGTCGCTATCCCGGTACCAAAAAATCTCTTTAACAACTACCAAACAGTAGTTAATGTTCATAAGTGTTACAGTAGAATCGATTTGTTGAAAGCATCGGGTACTAATTGTTATGCATCAAGTGCATTGACCAGTAACACACGCAGCGGGCTTTGGTGTTAGTTGAAAGCTTTTAAATTATGATTTAAGCAGGAGATTATTTTATTTTTTCTCATACCTTCTCGTGTTTCCGGTGCTGCTGTGGCGATAATACAACGGTTTCGACACTATGCGTTAATTCGATCGTTTTTTTCATTGTCCTTATTTTGTTGAAACAAACATGTTTCTAATAAAATCACGCCTCACTGCACTGATTCGAAAATATTGTATATGATAGATTACCATATGTAATACTAGCTGGCTGCCCGCTGTGTTACCCGCGTGTCAATTTTATGCATAGCAGAGAGAGACAGGCGATTGACCAAATCGTACAGAAATCACGTATATTTCGGGATAAAAAGTACCCTACGTGTTAATCCAAGGTATCAGCTACCTACGTACCAAATATCATAAAAATTGGCCCAGCCATTTGAGCGTGAAGAAGTAACAAACATACACACAACTTTCGCCTTTATAATATTAGTAGGATTATCATTTAATTTAAACTCGTACATAGAAAACATTCAGACTTGAGATTTAATAAACAAAAAATGCCATCACCCGTTTTCCCCGGGGATCGAAGACGCTCCCTCGGTACCGATGGTCGAGTTAAAACGAACAGCTCCAGCTGTTAAAAAACTACATAGACGTATGGACGTAATTCTCCTATGACTTGCACCAAACAGTTCAATCTCATTAGTGACATTGATAACTTGATGGGTGATACCAAGTAGACACAACACCATGGAACAGATTAAAGGTCTCAATAGAGGTATTGTGTGGAAACATGTGCCATCTCTTATGTCTTGTGTAATACTGTAATTATAGTTAATGGTTTGTTTCTTTGACACCCATGGTGGCCGAGTAATCAATATTCCAAAACAAATTACACAGTACCAGGGTCTCAATACAGATGGAACTGCCCCACGGTTAGCAAAGCTTTTATCAGCTATCTTGTAGTAGTAACTAGGCTACACTGTGCTTACCCATGTAGTAGATAGCTGATTAGATATGTACTTTTTGTTAATAAATATTATATAATTATCCAGACCAATACAAACCGTTGGATTTTTAAAAAGTCTTACTTTCGAGGTTCTTGTGGTGATTCTTCTCAACAGGCATTTGACGTCGAATTTGTTGGTAAGATATAAATCTACTAGTAAAATAATTGATTTTATTTTTGCCATGTTGAAGCACATCTGTTTGTCATGGATTCCTAATTCTAACTCGAGACTCACGATGATCACGACCTGGGTGGGTTTCTCCCGCCTTCCTCTAGGCTTCCAGCTTGAGAGATTTTGGATTGCAATCCTAAGAATATTGAGTTTACGTGAGAAATAGGTATGTCACTTTTACCTGAATCATCAAAATTTTGGTAAGAGGGGAAGTACTTAATTGTACTTCGTGTTCACGAAAAGACTTTGTTTGACCGCTTATGACGCTTCATTGACGTCGGCACTAGCGTTCCTTGTAAATAATTACTAAACAAATATATCTAAAGAAACATAGTCATTAAACACGTCATATTAAAACGAATTTTAACGTGTTTTAGTAAAACAAACGGATATCTGTTGACGTACTTAGAACCTTAACGACTATAAGTGTGTTTCTCAGCCAAATTCTTAAAATTCTCAATCTAAATTCTTCTAATTAAAAGACTTACTTATGTGGTATTTGGCAAATTGTTTTGAATTAAGAAATATGATAACTAGGATTAAATAAGAACTTGCTATCAACAGGTTTATTACCACGATAATATAGTCACCTGTCCAAACAATTCCATACAGAAATTCGTTACCCTAAGGTTGCCTTGAAAAGATTGCTTTGAGCAATAAGGCCGCCTTGTTGCATATATACTAGTTTGTAACTTTTACTGTTTACTGTACCACTGTGTGTATTGCAAATAAAGATAATTCTATCTATCTATCAATTTTGCTGATATTTTTAACATACGCATGACATCGAAAAAATATTAAGAAGTGGAAAGTTTCCATTCCAAAAAAGTAACTAACTACTAAAGGACATAAAGAGTTGGCTTCTACAGGATTAAAAGTTAATACGTCACTATAAGGTTAGCTTTATAAAAATAAAAAGACGTAAAAAAGACGAAGAACCCACTTGGATGGTAATGTCTGAAATAAATCCATAAATTAATTTCGGTATTAAAATGTTGGACGGCGGTTCTATAGCAGCCCGATTAATGGATGATATATTTACCATTAACATTTCATAGTTAGTAGACTGTATGTCTTCTGTAAAAGGATTAGAGATTCTAAACTGGAATTTTGTTAGACGCCTTTCTAAAATCAGGTGAAACAATATTGTTAAAGTAAAAAATACATTGTTTTATTATAAACAATATTTATTGATTCATGAATTTCTATAACTAAAACGTACCGATTTTTTAAATTCTAGGCATAGCCTTCCCTCTCTCGTTCTATCCTTTTTCAAAGTCATTCTAAGCGTTAATTTAATATGCATATTGTATTGTATTTTTGACCTCCACCTTACAGAAGATCGTAGCCAAATAGAATTGGTCTCGGCCATGTGTTCCTACGGTGTGTAAGGTGTCCAGAGCTCTACTTGGGGGGTTGGGAGGGTTGGCAACGCGTTAGTGATACCCCCCGGTATTGCAAGCGTCTATAGGCTACTACGGTGATGCTTAACATCAGGCGGGCCGTATGCTAGTTTGCCACCTTTGTGGTATAAAAAAATTAAAAAGATTTTATCACCAAAAAAGGTTATGGTAAATACATACAAATACGAACTTTAATTTACTACTGCCTACTGTAAGATTTTTTAATTTTGTAATATACCAGTGTACGCACAAACCCTAGTTTGTTTGATAAAAAGAGGTTGGATGATTTCACACATTTCGCCCCGTATCAAAAGTTAACGATAAATAAAGACTATAATTGAATAAAATTGGTGATACGAAATACTTAACTAATTGAAAATATTTAACTAAAACTCAATTATTCTACACAATGTATCGCTCTCAGTAGGAGACCTTTCTTTAATCTTTGTTCATTTCTTCAAACCAATTTAAAGTTTAAATCCCTGTATTTTTTAATAGTTTAATGATACAAGGCTCAATATTTTGTATCGGTTGTAAACCATATCGTTATGTATGGCAGTATGGAATCCCATTAATGTTCCATAGTGATTTATTTCTCTGACAGTCAGTTAGTAGTTAAAAAGTCGCTTTCTTCTTAAAAGAATGTTTAATAGAATTGAGTAGACGCCATGGTATTAAGTATTTTACAGACATTCACATGGTTTTAACCTCACAATTCCGTTTTCCGTGTGATAATTATTACCGTTGCGTTATCCCGGATAATTGCCATGGTTCAAATTATCCTATATTCTTATGTCTTAATCTCCATATTAAACATTTTAGCCCTTTTCTTACTTCAGGCAATGTTTTACGCATACGCCTACCGAACTGAGCATAGTCGATAGGGTTATGTCGGACTCGCCCTGCTAGTCAGGGAATACCAAACTCATAGGACATTTTATCATGGAAAACACGGTTCCCGCGGGGTGGCAATGATCATTAAGATAATGGGGAAAACATGGGGAAAACGACCTAGATACACATTACATAGGAGGTAAGGTAAAATGTGACTATGGTTAAGGAGCGTCTCGTTGAAAGCGGCCTACGGCGTACCCTTCGTCGATTAGACTGGCGAATGTGAGCATTGACCGCGAAAGTTGTCCATTTAACAGGCTGACTGCTTTTTCATAAATAAAGCTTGATTGATGGCCCCCGTTAGATGTTGTTGTCCCCAGAGAAAGGCAAGGAAAGTGACTCTATAATGAAATCAATGACCAGTAAGAATTGAGCTTCACTTTTGTTTAGGATTTCTGTAATATGTTATCGATGTTGCCTATGTACAGTCGCCTCGAGGATAGCAGGACCATCTTTAGGATGATTTTTGGTTGCAACATCCAACATCCTAGTGGACACATGTGGCTCTAATAAACAAAAACCCTGTTTGGTAACAAAGAAAAGGACGGAGCTGACAAAAAATCCGCTTACAAGATGTGCAAGCGATTTTTTTCTAAAATGGTCCTCCTATCTTCGAGGCCACCGTACATCAGGCTTGAATTAAATAGTTTTTTTATTTTATTTTTCATTTAACTGTGAGTGCCAAAACAGTAGTTTAGGTGACGAGTTTCTCTGCTTAGGCTGGTTTTAGACTCGCGCTGACCTTCGACGCTGACAGACGAAAATGTATGAATTTCTAGGATCGTTTTTGATTAACACGTAGTTAACAACGCGGTCGCTTCATACATTGCTGTCAGCGCCGACAGTCAGCATGCGGTCAGCGCGACTCTAAAACTAGCCATGTCAAATTGTGGTCGCTGTTGTTAATTCTTGCTGTAGGTACCATGGGCAAGATTAAGAGAGAACATGGTGTGTTAGTTCGGGTCAAAAAATCTTCAGACCATACCATAATTACTGTCTGCATGTTGTTTGCACGTGTCCCCAATCCTATTGCATTTGCACATGTGCACTTATGACTTGTCATTTGTTTCCTTTTGTTATTGTGCACATTATTGCGATGTGTTATGTATATGCTCATAAAGTTTAAATTTGTAAATCCATTGCAATTGATTGTCCTATTGTTCTACTTTTGAGACACATGTTACGTACGTACAATGACGTTAAATCTTAGCAAAAACTTTAAAACGTGCTTATAATCTATTACAATTGTTAAATAACTGTTTATAAAGCAAATATTTATTTATTTATTATTTAAAGTTCTTCATTTTGGGTAATTACAATATGGATTAGTTATTGTAATAAAAATAGTATGTATAAAAAATTCCGAAATGTTGGCAAATCACTTACACGCTGGACCTGTCAAAATTTCCGGAAGGGTGGATGTGGAAAACACAAGACCGAGACGAATGACGGGCATTACTAGTACACGCCATTCGTGGCGGAAGGGCTGAAGAGGAACCTCTCAGAAGAAAGAAGCCGCAATCTCTAGTACGAATAGGCGCAAAGTGAATCCGCGAATATTGTCTAATTAGACAATATTCGCGGTTATTAAAGTAGCTTATATTGAGATCCTTTTCTCCCCCCCTTCCGTTTACGAAGTAACTAATAAAGAATTTTTGCTTCCGTGTAGTGGGTAACGCCTTTGATAGTGCCCCTGGGGTTGCTGAACGCTGATGTCTATAGGCGGTGGTAACCATGGACGATTAACCGGTAACGTTGGACAACCATTAGGTGGCCCAACCCTGTTTGCCGGCCGTATGATATAAAAAAAGTAAAAAAAAAAAGAAAAAATATTTAAAAATTATCTAATTCTATTTAAAATAATATTAAAGTATTGTTATGTGTAATAAATTTTATGTAAGTCCATTTAAAATATAATGTAAACGCGATGAATGCGTTTATCCTTTGATAAATCCGAGCAAGCCAATAACACTTATCTTAGCAACAAGAATAGGTGTTTTGTCTTTATGTTCAAGATCATAAAAACAAAAAGTATCGTTAATTACTGATAACCTCTTTAAGTTATACACATTATACAACTTGATAGCTATATTTAATTATTTTAACCAGTTGGTAATTAAAAATTAACTGAGCTGTGATCAAGATTCTCAAATTGAAATCTTATTGTTGAATATTTTTTTACAATAATGTACGCAGCATGTAAGAAGGAATAGAAATCGAAGACAGTCAGTCAGGGACAGTCCAACAGACCATCGCTTCCTCAAGCGACGAGACGTGCATTTTCGTTTTCTTTCTGACACATTAGACTATCTGTGCATAAACCCAGGGAGGCGATTCTCGGTTCTTGCGAGATATCTCTATTTCGAGATAATGTCGAATTTTAAATGTCTGCTGAAAATGTCACCAAAATCTCTATAATTTCATTTTGACCTATTCTCGGTGCCAATAGAGATAAATGTCGCCAAAATGTCATACTTTTTTGGTGTTACGTTCCGTTTTTTCGATTGTGTTGAATCACAATCGAGCTACACGAATTTGGAACTAGAATAGTCTTTAATATATCATAAAACTAATATAATACTAAACAACATAAATGCTATAATACATTACAACACAAAAGTATCATAAAATAGGTTCTCAAAGAAGGAAATGAAATATTTTGTCTAATATAGCTGCGTGAAAAGTAACGTAATTTTTCTTTTCGCGATTTCGAATTGACAACACAACTTTGACAAGTCGAATAAACGCCGTTTGTTTTCCTTTAATTCTATTTAGTGTTATTTTTCATTTCTATTTTTTTTTTATCCACTTATTATCATTAATAAAAAACGACATAAAATCGTCTCCAGACATATACACATTAATTAGACATGACAATTGAGATTTCGACTGACATAATGTGTGAAATATCCAATGTCTACTGCTGTCGACCACTCGTTGCTTGTCGAACGCTGGGGCACGACATATGTCTACCGTGAGATGCTGAGAATACGGAAATCTGTTTGCAATCGACATCCGCCATGTTTTTTCGAGATATCTCGATGTCGACATTATGTCACGCGCCCGAGAATCGCCTCCCGGCAAGTGAGTTTCGGGCCACGCACAGTGTAGGGAGCTCGATGGCGTCGCTGTGTGTCGTACTCTAATATGAACACGCAAGTTAAGCGACGTCGACCCTAGCCAACGTTTGGATGGGTTTTGTTATCTCGAACTTCTCCGTGCTTCGGAGGGTACGTTAAGCCGTCTCGGTCCCGGCTGTTGACGATGGATGACAATCGTTAAGCCAAGTCGGTGGCCTTAGGGCCGTTTGAAAACAACGGTCTCTGCCAATCCGCATTGGAGCAGCGTGGCAGAGTACGCTCTAATCACCTTCGATTGAAGGGAGACCCGTATCCCAGCAGTGGGATGATTATGGGTTGATATGAGACAGTGTAGGGGTCGTTATGCTTTCTTTGCTTGCAGATGAGTGCAATGCATGAAAGAGATACTAAGGTGTAATGTCATATTATAATATTCTTACGTTTTCATCAAAGAGAATAATACTCTTTATTGGTAACATTGATAATATGAAATTAATATTATTAAATCCGTTATCTTCATTGATATGTGACGTAAATGGTTAGCTTTTAACTATATACTACGCCCCCTTACAATCTCAGTTCATTCTGTCAGCTCTTAACCTACATAATTATCGAGCAACTAATATAAAATTATGTAGTTTATATTCTGGTAATACCAGAATTTTGATAAGAAGAGTATTTTTAGCATACTCTTGACACAGTACCTTAAAACTACATAATAGGTCATGCACTTGTTTCGGAAATCGCTGCGTTTGCACGGCGTTCCTGCATCAGCATTTATGGTAAATGAAATCGGACAATTCTGTAAATCAATCTGATTCATCTGCGTCATTGACATAATATAAATAAAATTTTGAATACAGAGGTCGTTGTTTCGTAACTGTAAGTAGGTGTATTAAGGTGGGTTGGGTGCTGACCGGTGTTATCGGACGTAATTTAATTTTCATGTGTTACAAAGAGAGAAATAAAACCACGAGCAGGATTTGGTGTATTAACTCATTGGATACCGAAAATGTAAGTAACATTTTTGGTATCCAATAAAGCCCGGTCAGTTTTAAGTTCTTAATCGCTCTTTGTTTTTGTTTAGGAATGAACTGAAATTGCGGTTTTCATTAATTTGAAAGGAAGATCTAGAAAAAGACTATATATTTCAACGATTAATTTTATTTAAATCAATAGTAAATTTCTTGTTTCTGTTTGCGGTGACTTTGTTGAGTCCAGGGTTGGTCTTCGCGATTATAGTGCTATTTCTCTGGAAATTTTATAAAATTATTATAACAATGCATTTGTTAGAAGTATTATTTATATGTAGTTGTTTTCGGTCATTCTCGACATTAGGCGTTCTTCGCCTAATTACCGTACCCTTTTTTATTTTTCTCTAGTTTGTTTTAAAAGGATTGAAATATGTAACTCATGAAACATGCGAATGTAACAATTAAAATGGCATTCGTTTATTAAAAGCGGTTTCCGAGTTAATGAGACTTAAACATTTCATGGGTACGGTAATTAGATAAATCTATTACTTAATGTAATGGTAATTAGAAAAGATCATTATGTCTATTTAAAATAATAATAAAAATGACATGTATAACATGTATAGACACAACTACACGATAAGAGGTATGAATGTTGATGCTAATTGGAAGGAAATGGCTAAAGCAATAAGAACTGCTGCAAAAGAAGTCCTTGGGGAAACACGAGGTGGGCGAAAATTGAAAAGGAAACGTGGTGGTGGAACGAAAGTGTCCAAAAAGCATTAAAAATCAAAAAGAGTGCATTCAAGGAATGGCAGAGTTACGTCACATGATCATAGGAAAACTGAATTGAGGGAGAGGTATAACGAGGCGGGGAGACGGGCAAAGGTGGTGGTTGCGAGTTCCAAATCCGGGGTAGAAGAAAAAGTATATAATGAATTAGATAATGAACTAGGTCAGAAAAAACTATACAGAATGGCTAAACAGCGCAATCAAAGATCGAAAGACATTTGTCACGTAAAATGTGTGAAAGACGAATGCGGTAAAACATTGGTAAAAGATAGTGACATTAGAGACCGATGGAAGGGATATTTTAAAAAATTACTTAATGTTGAGAATGATTATGATGGAAAAGAAAACTTAATGACATAGATATAGGCATGATAGCTAAGGTAGATGAATTAGAGGTAAAGAACGCCTTGAGGAAAATGAAGAATGGAAAAGCAGTTGGCCCGGACACAATACCAATAGAAGTCTGGAAGGTTCTAGGAGATTATTGATGCAAGTGGCTCACTTTGTTTCTTAATGAATTGTTGGTTCAGGATGTCATCCCAGAGGAATGGCAAGACAGTTCCTTGGTACCTATTTTTAAAAGAAAGGGGGATGTCCAGGAGTGCAATAGCTACAGGGGGATTAACTTGAAGTCACACACAATAAAGCTGTGGGAGAAAATAAGGCACAACAAAGTACAAAAGAGCACACAAAAACCTACATATGGTATTCGTGGACCTCGAAAAGGCCTACGACCGGGTCCCGCGTCAGTACAACAGAATGCTTTTCTGTTGATGTAGGTGTGCACCAGGGTTCAACGCTCAGTCCATACTTATTCCTTCGGGTTATGTTGCTGGAGGATGCTGAGGTGGATGGATGTGTGGAGTGACGAGAAGGGACAAAGTCAGGAATGTACACATAAGGGGGAGTTTAAAGGTGGCGCCTGTAACCGATAAGAGAGGTCAGAGACTGAGATGGTTTGGCCATATGATGCGCAGGGTGGACAGTCTGGACAGTCATGTGACCCAGAGGGTGCCAAGAATGAATGTGGATGGATGGAAGGGCAGGGGTAGGCCAAAAAAGAGATGGAGTGATGGCGTGAGAAATGACATGAAAGTAGCTGGAGTAACTGAGGAAATGGAAGGAGTTTGGAACTAAATCGGCACAGCAAAAGTTTAATAATTTCATACAACGGTAGTTAGAAATACATGGTAATTGGTATACGGTAATTAGAAAACGCCGATTTTTCATAAAATTTTCGAAAACCTACAGAGTATTGAAATACTGCATTACAACACTGTACTGAGACCAAAGCACTGTCTCTATTTATATAAGCAATTAGAGTCTATCTTAACCAATCTAGTATAAAATTAAGTACACGGTAATTAGAAAAGTTTTGAACGAAGGATACGGTAATTATATACTAACGTGCTTCATTGACTTATACACTAACGTAAAAGACCTGCACCTGCTGCAAGACCGCGGCAGAAACTGAGGGCTTGAGACGTGTACAAGTAGTTATGTGCCAAATATCGTAATTAGGAATGAGCACCCTCGAAAAGAAAACGTCACGGCAATTATAACTTTAGTTCGGACATGCGGTTACTCAATGATAATTATTTACAGACTGATTTTATTGAGTGGATATTTTTTCATGTGATACCCGTTGCCTAATACTCATTAAAATGTTGAATGAAAAAAATAAAATCCGTACATCATAAAAGTTACAAGCAAGTTTTAACCACATTTTGGGGTGCGGACAGGGCACGGTGCTTAGAGAACAGAGGTTTGTGAAATTAATTTAGCCAGATAACTATGTAATCGGGGCCTATGTTTTTGTTACCAGCTAGACATGGATGCTAACTAACATATAAAAATATTTCCCTTTTTGAATTTGATAATAATACGAATATACAAGCCCGGACGCACAAAATCTAGCTAATCGAAGAATGGCCGTTTTTAGCAAAATTCTATAATATCAACAATTATCCGTGCCAACGACACTCTTAGAGGTGTCACTAATAAGGAAAAAAAAACACTATTACAAAAAACATAGATCTCCTTAGCATTTGTCTTTCTAGTGCGTAACCAGGACTTAGCTCCATTCACACCACAGTCAGGTCGAGTCGCGACGGAGTCGGGCGCCGAAGCGGAACGATACTTGATACGGTGTCAATCGCGCCATCATCGGGTTACATGCAAACATATCAACACATCTCATTTACCGACAAGCTATGTATAAAGAACCTTATAGCTTTATAATAAAGTTTGTGTCTTTAGTGCAAGAGAAAGATCCAACGTGGCAAAAGTATAGATCGTGTTGGCGTCAAGCCAGAACTATTTTGCCTAGATAATCTGACTGAATAGCCGATAGCTGACAATAAAATTGTTGCGTCCAATTTATTCAACGACGGTGTCGATTCTTTGATGTTTTTGTTCCTATTCGTTTTTGTCAGAAGATAAATGAGTTGAAAAACTTCTTCTTCAATAAATTGTGTGATAAAGGGTAACTAAATAACGTAAAGTACGTGTCATGAATGAATTTGCAAGTTAAACGGCCATGTCAATGTTTGGAATATAGATGGATTTGATATGCAAAAGCTCTTTCGTGCTCAGTCCCTGTTATTTTCGTTAGATGACAGTACTTAGTTAAGGTATATTAGTGAAAAGTGACATGAAAGCACTAATTAATATCCAACAATCAATTTCCAGTTGAGCAAGTAGTGGTGTAAATCCCTTAGATTTAATGCAGAACCCAGCAGCCAGCTCTTTCATCTTTGTCTGTAAAGACACGACTCTCTACCTTGTCCTACACTTTATATTCTATCGTTTCTTCAACTCGTCGTATTTTATAGGTGTCCAGATACATGTATTTTTTTCTCACACTTACGACTATCTTACAGGTTGACCAAATACAATAGAGATCCAGTTCAGTCGTCGATCTCAGAATTAAAGAAATATCACTGTATGATGAATTTAACACGAACGTAATTAATAATTTATTCTGCGCGTATAGCTCATTGGCAATGATTAATTCGTTGACGCACATTTCAAACGGATCACGATAATGATTTATGGTTTAGTATCACGGTAGTATTTGAAAGTAAAAGTCAACACAAGAAAACAGTTGAAAGGTATGTAATTTGAAGAGTAGTGTCATTCTCAAAACTAACTGTCAAGCGAACGCCAGTCACTGTTCTAATATTTGAATTGTAATTTGAAGATATTGAGAAGTACAAAGTTATGTTTAAACGTTGAACTAAGTACCGCAGTGCTATACAAACAAACAAATGAAACAAATGTTCAAATGTTTGAAGCTGTCTCTTTTGCATACGAAATGTTAGCCAAGCAATAGTTGCCAGAAACCTTTGAAGTTATCAGCATGAGATAGAGGAAAACAAAGAATGAGATAATATATACAATTTCGTGAGTGAAAGCAATTCACAGCATGTTCAAGCTCATGGCATTTTAAAGATGTAGTGGAAATACTATGGAAAGGTTAATATAGCTAGACCTTGTGCAAAGTTAAAGCAGGCACATTGTGAACTGCCTGTATATGGTCACGAACTAGAAATGATACAGCATATATATGAAAAGAGCTTTAGAAAGGTATATTTGTTTATATACCAGATATATTCCTGGATCTTCGTTTGAACTTGATATTGGTTCTTGTAAAATTCAGCTAGCAAATGCAAAAAAAAAACTGGTTGTTATAGAGTTTATCGCGTTCTACAAACAAACTTGTCAGCTTTATTATATTAATAATAATAAACCTTTAAATTTTTCTTACAGGAGAACGTTTGCTAGACGAAAATTTGGAAATATATGAAAGTGAAATAGATTTCATCTCCTAATTACTAAACAGGTACTTAATAAATCTCGATAGTGAAACTTCTATGACGAATAATCGTGCGTCTTAGAAAAGACCACCCATGCTGTTTGTTTCTTTGAGATCGATTTGTCATTAAGCGAATTTATGTTCTCTCGATTAATTATTGTATAATCATGACTTGGAGAAGGTTTCTACAGTGCAGAATAGCCCATTTTGAGAATCTTCGGCGTTCAGTTAGTTCTAATCCTGGAAAACGAGACATCTAAATTTGTAAAGCAGCTATTACTTTTAGACATCGAGAAGTGCGAAATGATGTGAAACTTGAGTGTATGATTGTTTAGAAACTAGTTATTCTTATGACAATAATTAATAGTATGAAATAGAAACATGTCATCATCATCATTGTCAACCTGTCTGTCAATGTTGAACTGCTGTCCTCATGTAGAGCCACTCGAATATTAAAGTTGAAGACCAATAATTAATTTGATTCTATCATTGCCTAATTAATGAGGAAAAAGAGATAGCTTGATATTTATTATCTAGCGTTATCATTCTGGTTCTTATTAAAATTCTGGTTTATTTATTTATTTATTTATTATATACAACAAATAGTACATTACATTGTTCACCAAGTGAAGATGTTATAGAGGGTTACATAGATAAATAATTATACGAGTTTTTTTATAACTATTCATGTAAACAAATACAGTAGGATAACAATGGGTTTGGAGCCCTGAGTCCTCTGAACTAGCAACGAATGCTGTACCTCTGAGGCCTTATTGATTCCCTGTTTTTGGAATTTATATGATAAGAGTACGGAATTAGTGACAAAAAAAATTAAGATGAATAAGGTTATCTATCTTCTAGTCCTATTATACGTTACCCTAAGGTTACCTTGAAAAGACTGCTTTCAGCAATAAGGCCGCCTTGTTGCTAATACACTAGTATGTAAGATATCAATGTAATATTTCTTTGTGATGTTGTATGTGCACTGCAAATAAAGTTGAATCGTCTATCTATCTATCTTAACCCTTTAACAAAGGTCCAAATTGTTTCATCCATAGTTTCATGTCTGTTAGTGAAACATCAAAACTGATTTCCCATATATTTTTTATTAGCAATCTACGTCAAATAAAAACATCTAATTTTCAAACATCATGCCTGTCTGTAGCTGTAACTTAATTAACATTTAATTAGTAGGTGTTTCGAGTTTAAATTGAATCGAGAAAACCTTTTAAATCTACAAGACAAGGTACTATAAAATCGATTTGCACAAGACTTTCACGGCAAATTGTTTTGGTCATTGGTTCAGTGGTGCGATTTATTTCCTTAATTTTTTGTCGGCTGAGGCCACTTTTTTGGTCGCTCTGACCTCTGTTTATGGAGATGGACATGCAGAATATTCAAGGTTATGTAAGTTAAGTGCCTTCTTCGGTTGACAAGATTTATATCATAAAATTTACGTTTTTTTGCTCTATCTAAGCAATATTGGTGCTAATTCTGTTGTACATTTAACTAGACTAAACTAATTTTGACAGGACAGTACATTTATCTAGACTAAACTAATTTTGACAGGACCAAAGGGGCTTCCTTGGTTTACAATTAGTGACAAGGATAGCAACACTTCTAGACTCTAGTCCTCTCAAAATTAGTTTAGTCTAGTTAATTTAGTTCAGTTTAGTTAAATGACTAGACTAATCTAATTTTGACAGGCCAGTACATTTAACTAGACTAAACTAATTTTGACAGGACCAAAGGTGTTGTTGTCCTTCCTTGGTTTACAATTAGTGACAAGAATAGCAACACTTCTAGACTCTAGTCCTGTCAAAATTAGTTTAGTCTAGTTAATTTAGTTCAGTTTAGTTAAATAACTAGACTAAACTAATTTTGACAGGACTAGAGTCTAGAAGTACTAGACACAGTACAACAGAATTAGCACCACTATCATGAAAGTCATAAAACCAATGGTTACTCGAATAGATTTTTATCCATTGATTCATCATCATCATCATCTCAGCCACAAGAAGTCTACTGCTGGACATAAGCCTCCTCCAAAAGTAAAGGAAAATTTATTTCAGGAAAATGTTACAATTTGCTATGATTACTAACTACTAGACTAGACTCGCTGCCCTGTTTCGCAGTACCTAATCAAGGAGTGATTTAACATTTACAAAAATAAATATTACATGAAAAGGTAAACCGGTTGGAAGCGGTATACATCCTGCGGCTTCCTGATGTTATCGGCTCTTTTACATATTCGGTTTACCAATACAGATGTCCTTAAATAGTTTCATTTTGCATCTCATGTGTAATAACAGCCTTACATGCAATCTTGGTTGGCTCGGCGAGTACATGTCGTTCCATTTCACGTGAGCACGCGATTGATTTAATGTCGGCCGCACTAGCCTCGCCTTGTTAAATTCACTCAACTTTATTTTTCATTTCATTTACTACGGTAAATATTTAGTAAACGTTTAACATTAATTTGTTTTTATTTTTTCTTATTAGAAGCATTGTTTTGAGATTTAGGTTTTATGTTTATGCTTAGAGGGATCTGCATATCCATCACTAAACTTGGGATCTACTTAGCAAGCAAAAAAATTTAAATAGTCACACTATTTTTTTGTTTGGCAAGCAAATGTCAACCTGCGGCTATTGGAGATCTTTTTTTGTATTCAGATGATGATGGATGACGAGAATACAGACTGAAAACCTGATTGTTGGTCAGCTCCGCAGTTTTGCGTTATGGTGACTGGGATGCCGTAGCGAAAGTATCATTTTGCCTAGAGTAGGTGGATGACGTTCATTAATTAAATGTATGGATAAAACAGGTAAGTATATAACAAGCAAGCCGACCTATCTTTGTAACGAAAATTGTCAGGAGAAAGTTTCTATCTCACTCACATAAAAAGTGATATGAGCAAAATAGTGAGTAAATTTGAAACTAGTTTTTTTTTTGTTACGAGAATAGATCCACAGCTTTCAAAGCTTAAACAAACAAACGAATACGATGATCAAATATAAAATTCAATTCTAACTAGTATTTTATTTACTTAATATGTGTTCCGTGTACACTTTCGTCAAATAGATGTGGTAAGAGTCGTTGAGGAGTCTGAGCCAAAACCTGATGTGTTTCAACACTCTGAAGTAATCTAGCCCATTGTTTTATGAGAGTTATTGTCTAGACGACTTCGTCTTCAAGTAAATAGATATTTAGACATAATAATCCGTACAGAAATCTTGGTGAGTGGCGACCTCCGTGGCGTACCTAATGGTTACCACGTCAGATCGCCACCCAGGAGGTCCCGGGTTCGATCCCCGGTCGGGTCATGATGAAAAACGAACTTTTTCTGATTGGCCTAGGGTCTTGGATGTTTATCTATATATGTATTTGTTATAAAATATAATATCGTTGAGTTAGTATCCCATAACACAAGTTTCGAGGGCTAGCTCAATCTGTATGAATTGTCCCTATATATTAATTAATTAATTTATTTTGAGAATCTGGAGTTAAGGAAAGGTAAAATACACTTGATATCATTATAGTTTGTACTTTATCTACGTTTATCAGTCAGCTGAGCTGAGAGTAATTTCTGTGAGTGTTCTCAAATCACCTAACGGTCACTAACTTACCTCATCGTCTATTATCTTCGAAAACAGCTGGAAACCTTAGGTTAACGTAACCTCCGAAGCATGGAGGAGCTCATTTAAAAAAAATCAATTTAAGTATTAGCTGGGTTTTTTTTTTGACGATGTTGTGCAAGCTAGTGAAGCGCTAACGGGATACGCTTCACCAGCAACATTGGTTTTACGTGGGCGAGGTGTCAACCCGCCGCACAACCCCCGAAATGCTGGAGGACCACACCCGTCGTTGGTCAGCGAGTCCATCGGACTTAGCCGGTTAGTGTAGCTAGGCTGTACTACCGACCATTCCCCTATCCGCCACCTTGGGGACGCTCCCCTACGCTGTGAGGGCCAGCGCGGGGTATTAGCTGGGTTTGTTGTTGCTTAATTTAGGTGATTTCCTTTGGACACCCACAACGTGGCCATCAAGCTTCACAAAACAATATACTTAGCACCACATAGTAAACACTCTACTTTTATTACTAAAAAACATCGACAGTAACACAACGATGTTCATCACAATGTTATTTAATTATACAAAGTAGAAAATATAATTATCTCCGCGCGAATTCAATTAAACACTAATGTAAAGTGCATTGAAATAATGGTTAATTGATTTCCTTGATATAACATCTGTATACAGTGTAATCAACTCATAGAATAATATTTTCTTTAGCAACATTTTCCTTATGTGTAATTTGAAATGACTGTTTAATATTTCCTATCACTCATCGTAGTCAAACTTCTAATTATTGTAATTAATAGTAACGCCGGCGCTGGCTTGTAATGCGTTTACTTATTGTGTGAACAAAAAACAACCTCCTACCATGGTGTTCATATCGCTTCTGATTAACCGGCCGGCACGAGATCCAACGCTGTTGATGGAGCGATTGAAATTACTGCCATCAATCATAGTGTATCATTGGACGATGTAAAAGTAAAAGTGACGCGTACAATAAAGAGTGTGGTGCAAAAAGACTGTCTGGCGTCGGTCTAGTCAGCGGAGTCAACGTCTGAGGCCCACTTTCACAGGCAATAATTTGCGTCATGTTTTTTTTTCAACCGTACTGTAACTGGACAAAGCAATTGTTATTTTGGTACACTACTATTATTTCGGCTGTAGGTTAATTGTGTTTTATAAAGATTGCTCTGTGTGGTCCGATACATTTTAGCCGTTTAGATTTTAATTAATATTTACTTCCTTCTTTCTAGTGCACGAAAGAATTCGGAGGTTTTAAACCCATTCAAATACATCTATACATATATTTAATACGAGCTGTTACCCGCGACTTCGTCCGCGTGAAATGTTCAAATAAGGATAACTTCTTTTCCTGTGATGCGATTTTAATAAAACAAAGCCACACCGAGCTCTATTTCCCCGTGAAAACAGGATTAAAATCCGTTTAGTAACTTAGAAGATGTGCGCGTTCAAAGAGACAGACAGACAGACAATAAATTTAAAAAAAAAAATTTCGCTTTTATTACCTTTCTCTAACTGTTCCCTCTCCATTTTTGCCAAATATGTTCAAAGTACAGACATATCGGGGTCTACTGTTTTATTATATGTATGGATATAGATAGAGATTTATATCGTGTAGCTTGCGAACTGTCGTATATCTAAATACTAATGAAAAGTAAATGAGGGACTAGGAGGTAATATTGCAATTACACGATTTTATCAACATAATTCACATCCGATCTGTAAAGTAATACCTGGTAATATCCAGTTTAGTTCTGCAATCGTTTTATCCATTGAGTAATCAAATCACAACTGGTCGATGAATAAGGATTATAGCTGTATACAACTAATAGGGACAACCAAAGCGAATTGAAATGTGTAATTAATACTTCTTTAGTGTGCAATTTTTTGCACACTAAAAACCTTTTTTACTTTCAGGTCCTAGGTCCGCAAGTCCGCATACGTGCTACGGGCTGCACGCGGGCGGTCAGACACCGACCCGCGTCCTGCTGCCCGCATGCTTCATGTATCAAAGGATAGGAACGAATCCGTGCGCGGGATCAAATCCACACGACTCTAAGGACCCAGGGCCCGTGTCACTTGCGGATAGGTAGCGTGTTTGTCAAATAAATTGGCAGATTTTTGATAATTTTTCTACGGTTTTCAATACCTTTCGAGAGTCTTAAAAATAGGCCAACCGGAACTTATTGACTGCAATCTCGAAAACAAAGCCAAATAACTAGTGGTGAAAGAAAGCAAGCATATTCTTTAATCAGTATCGTTCACGAATTAGCAAAGCAGTCAATCACTATAATAACTACTTACATTCAAGTTGACAGTTGGGGTTACTTTTTCTCCGGGCAATAGGTCAGCCAATACATACTAATTTATGGTACAGTTAATGCAGGATACAGACTTAATTATCAGTAATTTTACTTCACAATAATTATCGTTTATGATGGCAATGTAATTTCCGATTAACGCTTAATATATAGAGAGGCTTTAGTTGGCTGTAATAAACCGTAGTGCATTTGGTTTGCCACTTTTCTAGGCTATTACACGCTTTATATTTCAAATTGCTCTCTACCATGCTGCGCTAGTCATGAGTAATTTTAATTCGGGTTAAATTCCTTGTGAATTTCAGAACACAATGTTTCGGACTCAGAATCCACTGATCCTTTCCGTTCCCCAGAAAATGTCGTATTAGACCCTTAGGTTCTTATAAAGGTGTCTATTGGTCCCTCAGAGACTCCAGAGACCAGAATCGTAAGCCATTATGCACACATTTATACAATTCTTAACCTTTCGTCCATTTCTAGTCTCTCAATGTGATGGCGTAATCCAAATGTGATTATTTCTAAGCGAAAATCATGTCGTTAGCGATTAGTCTTCTGTCGTGAAGACAATAGGTTACTTAAGATAACTTTCAAAATGTAAAGTGCTATTTAGTTAATTGATTTGTTATGTTTCTTTAATTATATTAGTATATACGAAACATATACATACACGTTCGTACTTATTACAGTTCGTTCTTATGTATCTAACCTAAATGTACATTTTATTTGCATATGGATCACATCGCATGATGGTACTTAAGTAATCACGGTCGCAAATGGAACACAAACACAGTGACACAAGAGGATTCTTTGAGCCGTCTTGAGACCTTTAACAGGAAGAAAGAAAAAATAAGGAGAAAAGGGATAGAGGATGAGCGTCACGCTTTTTATTACGAATAACAATAGTGTGCGATGAAGTTTTTTTTAATTTAGGTACCATACAAGTCGATCCGGTGACTTTGTATGGAGGATGTTTAGAAATAAGAATATGGGAATTGTAGAATATTTTTTGAAAATGAGTCTTAGTAATCCTTGGCTCATGTATGCATTCTGCGATCCATTTGCTCTGCTTGTGGCGGAAGGCTGTTAATTGTGTCCTGGCGGCAAGGTCGCCGCTAACTGTATCAATGCGAAGATTGCCGTTGAAATGCGGGTGACCGTGCGGGAGTGACTGCAAAATAAACAATAATTGCTACAAATTTTAGTTTTTGCAACTTCTACGCTTAATTATTTTAAACATTATTTCATTATGTTACCTTAGTTATATTTCGTGCAATCAATAAGACTGACAGAGTCATTTTCGAATGCATAACAATAATATTAATCAACATAGTGAAGGAAAACACTAAACAAAAATTGTTCTCTATCCTTCTAAGATACATAGTCGATGCTTGGAAACGACCAATCAAATAAAATCTTTCTTAGTATCATTACTTGCTATAGTCCAAATAGATGATCAATACATGTTAATCTAACGTTAAATCTCTATTGTTAGTTAAATATTACCAAGGAGAGTGAATGCTACTTATCAAATTCGCTTTAAGTTCATTAAATGGCATATTTTTGACATAAAAAAATGGGAAACTACTATTAATACACGCCAAAATTTGGGCTCACAGTTTAGGAAAAAAAAAAATAGGCGTGTCCGAACAAGAACATGGTGTCGAACAAAAGAGGCTACCAAGCCTTCATCCAAATTGGATCGACACGAACACTTTTGACGAACAAATTGTTTGATGTTCGTTAGTGGTACGCACGTGCGAACAAAGTGTTCTTGTTTGGTCGTGCGTACACGCAGTATGAGTTTCGAACTTCGTTTTACGTCTGCGCGAGCCAGCCGTGTTGACGACTAGTATAGCGTTATTTTTGTAGCGGTAAACATAATTTTTGCAAACTGTACACACAAACGGAGACCGTTTAATTTCGGTACGTATATGAAGATTGATAGCGGCCACCCTGGGATTATTTTGTCTACACAAACAATTCTTATGCTGATGCACAGCATCGGGAGTCAGGACGTCCTTATTCCACCTCCATTCTTAAGGAAACCGCCACCGGCAACAGTTAAGGTCCATTTACGATTTGCGAACTTTTACATTATACGATGTACATTGGTGGTTTTGTATGGTTTTAAATAAAACGGCTTCCACGGGATGAAGCTATGTATGTTTTCTTGTTTGTTACACATTTTGATGACAGTGATGACTGATGATCAGTTTAGTTATATTACAAGGTACAAAGACAAGTAATTTGTTTATAAAATAAACTCTTAGAATTGGGCCAGGATCAAGGGAGCATTAAATTATATGTGTTTATCCATGGTAAAATTGAACTTCAACTGAATGTCTTTGTTAAAACTGCCGTCTGAACTGGTACGATAAGATAGGAGGCCTAATTGAATTTGTATCATTCGCAAATGATTCAATATGAACTGTGGGAAATTATTTACCTTTGAAAATAAGATTCGAGTCAAATAGTTTATAGTCAGTCCATTGTATATTTTAGCACCTTTTATTAATGATACTAGCGAATATATCCGATGTACTAAATCCACAATCTTGTTATTCCATTTCTCATGGGAATATCGAAAATATTTTATAATAAACTTCCCATGAAAAAACTATCAAACTAGTTTAGGAAGAGTGCCAACATAGAGTGATTTTTATTAACTACATATTTAGATATGTTACACTTCCTTTCCCTGAATCATTGAAAAGAAATCTAATCACAATGTGCTAGTGTTATTTACCTGAAATTTATACTTTGCATTTCCCTCGAGGCCATTATTCGTTATGTTTGAGAATTTTATTATAGCCATTATTAGGCTTTTAGGAGCAAAGTTGTACAAGAGACTATTAAGCTGCAGGTCTTAAAATCATGTATGACTTTGAAAATTTTATGAGCTAAACGAATTCTAAAGGTGGGTACTGACAGATTCCAAAGCGTATTTATGCAGTACATAAGAAGAAACGTTTAAAAGGGATGAACTTTACCATGAATATTTTACATGTCACAAAACACAACATGGCCGACCGAGACCAATGCTATTTGGGTACGATCTTCTGTAAGGTGGAGGTCCTTCCCCAGACGGGCTGCTCTGATTTGAGCGGATTATCCGCTGTGCCCTATTAAAAATATGTAATTACCATAAAATGTGTACCTAAGCTACTAACCTAAGCCAACGGATGTATTATTGTAAACATATACTTATGAATACGAGACTATATAATTTTCAATTCATTAATTTTTCACATATATAAAATCATTCATACAAAAATACTCAAATTACAAATTTATTTAGCTGTAGGTAAGCCAATATCGGCCACTGTTATTGTCGGTTACACAGAAGAAAACACACAGCTTTGAGACAACAAATGCGATCACATTTATAAAGTAGAATCAATTGAACACGCCACCGAGCTTGTTCTTCTTACTGCGTTGCGAAATAGTTGCAAACTTCTTATTCGTATCCTCGCATGATATGGACCCACCTTTACATTACGATCAATTCGATCAATACACACCTTTAGAATACTGTGAAAGTGGGATAATTAAACGGTTGGTTACAACAAATAAAAGGGTTTATAATGCTTTCTGTTAAGTCACAACTTTCTTACTATAAATCACGTGTGACGGAATTAGATAAATATCTATACGCACATTATTCACGTTCAGAGACAATTTAAATATTTATTTAATGTATAAAATATGCAATAAGGCAATGATACATACAATTAAATAGGAATCACTTTGCACGCGTAACTTTGTATTCAATTCCGAACACTTTTGTTTTATGTTGTATGACATAATAATTACTTAGGTCACAGAATAGATAATAGTACTACGCTTAGGTTTAATGATCTATTTCAATCTATATGAACTCAGTTCGCATGTGACCACGGCCGGTGCAACCTGGTCGAAACGTCAGGCAATATCAAGGTATGATCGAGATATAAAATTTAAATGCGTAATACAAATGAAATATATCACTTCGCGCGCGAGGGCTGTATTTATGATCTTTATTTTCTCAAAAAAAAATTAGATTCACTCTACCGATTCTTGTTTTAATTATGTTTATTAGTATGTAAGTTACTCATAAGTGAACTGTTTTGTTCTTGAGCAATAATACATTTATTTAAACCGAAAAGAAAGATTTAAAATTATTGTGTAATCACGTTAAGCCGTCGTCGGTTCCGGCTGTTGTTAACATAACAGGTTGTTAAGCCAAGTAGGCTTAACTGTTATCTATCAACTTTTGTTTTCAAGCCGACTGAAGGCTGTAAAAGAACTCCTGTATCCCTGCAGTGGAAATATTATGGGTTCATATCATATGATGATGATGTTTTGAATCGTTATTTGAAGTTTGTAGCGGTTTTATGCGTAGATGTGTATTCTCATGGTAGACGGTAGAACCCCAGGAATGATGTCAGGTAGGCGTGTGAAACACGTAATATGAATGTGACGCAGTTCAGTATATCCGTACAACTTAACAAGATAATTTTCGCCCGTCCTGTTGTATATTATCCGTTTGTGCTAACATTAGTTTAGTGATTTTTGAGTGTTGCTTCCGTTGTTCAAAACGATAATATTTCATATCATTGCAATTTGTAAATATTTGAATTCCGCTTGATAACTTGTATTGCATACATGTGATATTGTAATAAATATTTTAGTTGGAAATGTTTAAATTTGCTAAGGTTCTTAAAGAGTAGCTACCTATTCTACTTTTCTACATATTATATTTGCCATAGTCGTGTGGGTTCATAGATGTATCGGTACCAAATCCTGCATACCTGCTCCACAGCATTTCGCCCACAGATACGCATTCGTTCGATTGCGATTTATTTGCTGGAAATCGAGTAGGATATTATCGTACAATCAAGTATAATATTTCACAGGTACTATTGTAAATTTTTTATAACGTTATCCTTATATCAAGTTCTGGTTAAATATTTTTTGTATGTTATGATGGTTAAAAAAAAAGGCTAACTGTTGAGTTTCTTGGCACTTTTTCTTCACAGGCCATTCACGTCGGAAGTGCTAGCAGGATAAAAAGCATTGACGTGCAAAAGTATTTTCTGTATTTTTTTTAAACCATAAAGTTGGAAAACAAGTCTACGGCCCGCCTGATGGTAAGCATCACCGTAGCCTATAGACGCTTGCAATACCGGGGGTATCACTCACGCGTTGCCAACCCTCCCAACCCCCCAAGTGGAGCTCTGGAGACCTTACTTACCGTAGGAACACAACACGACCGAGATCAATGCTATTTGGCTACGATCTTCTGTAAGGTGGAGGTCCTTCCCCAGACGGGCTGCGAGAGATGCGGAGCAGGTTATCCGCTGTGCCCTACCTCTCTTAATGATTTTATTATTAATTAATTTTAGATTTCCTCCTGTGATATCTTGAACTTCAATGCTTATTATACTTTAGAGTCTCCGTTGTTAATCCTAGTGTTGAAGGAGATGGAAAAAACGGTGGTGATGAGTGATAGGTTAATGCCGGGAGTAGCTTCACTGTTGTAAACTTATTAATTATTTTGTTGATATTGTTTTGTTATAGAGGTCCACAAACACAAGCTGGAAATTCCACCGCGACCTCATAGGTTACAGATAAATGAAAAGGTAATGAATAGATAAGTGGGATTGTCCCACTGTAACCTCGTTTACAAAATATAGATAATAAAATAAAATAGATTCGCAATACAGATACAAAAATTCATATGATGGACATAGATACCATGCTATGCTATGCATGATTTGATGCTTACCATCAGGCGGGCCGTATGCTTGTTTGCCAACTTTGTGGTATATCTTCTTCTTCTTCTTTCAGCCTGTCATCACCCACTGTTGGGTATAGACCTCTTCATGGACTTTCCATAAGGGTCTTGTTCTGGCAGTGCGCATCAAGGATTTTTCTGCGACTTTGGCTGCCAAACTATCTTCCGACGACCGGTTCTTGTGGTATATAAAGGTATATAAAATAACATAGGTACAGACTAGAATACTGTCACCAAGTCCGTCTTACAAATGAAAGCCTTTTTTTCAAAGCATCAGTTTTAAATGGATATTATATTTAATCTGCAAAAACGGGAATAAAATGAATGTCGAAAATAAAAACTTACTTTTTCGCTTCATTGCTTCGGCTACCTATTAGCTCTTTATAATGACCTGGAACGCGACAAGTATGCAACGTGAACTGCATGTGTGGTGCTGTCTGGAGACAGGCGGCGGCGACAATAATGAGCGTTTTTTGACTATCCGATACTGCACGACAACTTATCCATTTATTTTATTATACCCGACTATCGTGCGGGTGCTTTTGTCGTCGGTGTCGGTGAGTTAAAAAACATCCAATCGTACGATGCTTATTTGGAATGTAACTTGGAATAAATGACAGGACTAAGGATCGGTTTCACGGGCTACATGTCTGTAAGATAAATTGATAGTTCTTGTATGATTTTTCGACAATCTTAATTAACCTGGAACCTTCATTATCATCAGCAAACATCATCTGGAGTTGATAACTCTTACTGTTTGTAAAAATTTACAGTAATCTGCCTAGGGGCGCTCCGGAGAGTGGCTCGCACTTCGGTGTAGAGCTAGTAATTCTTGAGATCGGTAAGTTCGACTAAATATTACTATACCTAGAAGTAGAGCACTCCTCAATAAAATTTTATACAGTTCTAAGACCAAGAAGAAGTATCTATTTGGTTTTTATACTCAATGATGACACTTATGAATTGTTGTGTCATTTTCAAGATAGGACTTTATATCTGCAATACCTTGTAGTCTGAAATGTAGGACATCTGTAGTTGAGTGTACGCCTGGCGATGCCAAGGTTCTCGCCCACGGCAAAGGGACTAGTTTACGACTCAAATAGCATTTGTTGTCGCCGACATCCGCTGATTTACTGGTGTTCCTTATAATCGTATGCCATTTCCCGTTAACGCTTTTGAATGCCTAATCGGGCTCATTGATTTGTGTCAGAATATAGATGACAACTGAGATGTATGTGTTCTTTACTGGTTACAAATTGGCAATGACCAATAAAATTTAAGTTCTCAGATGAAATAAATCCTAACTTTTGCTTTTTATCGTCTCTATCGAAATTTATTTTTCCTACTCTTAGTTTGTTGAGTTCCAAGGCAGATGCATGTTTTTCTCCCGGCTTTACTGCTTACTGGCTATCTGTGGTCGCCATTGATGTTGTCCTGGCTCTATAGGAGCCACGGAAGTGGGAATTTGTTAGGAGGTGGGAGAACGAAAACCAATCATATCAAATCAAATATTTTTATTCAAATAGGCATATTACAAGCACTTTCGAATCGTCACATTCGAATCTTTTTTTATATTTCAAATTTTTTTTGAAAATGAGAAGATATCAATAATAGGGATACTTATTTATTGCTTTAGATTTTTAAGTCAAAAAGGGTAATCAAGGTGTCGGGTTACTTGATGATTATCGGTGCCCATGTAGTCCTGCAACTCTTGAGAATTTTTAGCCAAATAAGGTCAACAAGGATTTTTGATAAAAATAATATATTACTTACCTTTCTCCAGTCGTTCCCATAGATAAGATAGATTACGACTTCTGTTTTCTATGGTTGTTCCTGATTTACTAAGGTCGACATATCAGTACAATAAAACAATGTCGCGTTCCGTATCTATCTTTCTGTTTTAGTTTTCTATAGGGATTTCAACGAGAATTGGATATTATATACGTGTGTTAAGTAAAAATTCCAATTCAAAATTATCAAGGGACTTAATTTGATGATTATTTCGAGTTAAAATATCTGTTGGATAAATGATCAGTTGTTGTATGATTTGACACTAATTTATCTGCTATCTGCGGGCGCGTTCTCGAAATCAGGTGGCTCGGCGGGCGGTGTGGCGATGGTGTGCTGCGCTTTTAAGTTCGCACTGCACCGCCGTCTCCGAGACCACTTCTATGTAAATCCATACATTTGGACGCCGCCGCAGCTGTCTCCAAGACCACTTCTACATATATCAAGCTATAAATTTGGACGGCGGCACTTGCCACCCAAATCCTAGATAGATTCGTATGAGACCGACCACGAAGTTGGGGAATAAAAGAATTTCGTAGGTCATAACCATTTGTATTCTACTTCATTATCTAGTCTCTTCATAAAATAAAAGTGGAGCAATTAATGCTTTATACAGCATTAGTCTCGTCTTTATCTAAACATTATATACCCATTTGCATGTTAAAAATGTAGCTGCTTTCCCCAGGACATCAGACAAGTTATAGTTTAAGTTATCCAATCACGATTTTCTAACGTTTCAAAATGTTAAGGCCATTAATTAAACCAAGTTTGGTTAAGAGATCGTGTTGTGAGTTTCACAGTAATAAGCATTAGAAAGCGTTGATGCGTAAGGAGCTTAATTGAAAATAATCTCGCCTGTACCATCGGGCTTTCAACGGTAAACCACTATCAAAGGGAAATTTGTTTTTATTGTTATCAGAAACGAGAATAATATTTTATTGATAATGCTGTAAAGTATGTTAAATATTATAAGAGGTTTATGAATAAAAATAAAATGATTAATTAAAACCTGTCTTGTCACTATCATCCTTTTCATGAGTTTTCGTTAATTTACAAGTATAGTATTAGAAACCTTTTCCACTGGAAAAACAGGGTTAATGATAAAATATTTGTGATATTAAATAAAAATATTATCCATCCAATTAAAATATTTATATCTTTTTGATTTGTGTATATTCAATTGCTATAATTTAAAATGTTTTGCCTACGGACCCGTCAGGAACTGGTCTTATCTTGGCAAAAAAAAACTAGGTCTAATTTAAATGAAAAGCAAAGATAATAACAATTAACATGTTTCGTAGGCGGGCAATTACTACTTTCACGAAATAACCGTGTCTTCTATTTATTATTTACTATGCCTGATAGGCGCTGCTGGTAACATAGACTAAAATTATCCGAAGCACTTACCAATTTCATTGCCGCTTTTATTTACTACTTCTAGATAACAATTGCTAGTTGTAGTGTAATGGATGACGTTGTGAGCGTTTATAACGAACGCTAACTTTCTATTTATTACTTAATTGGGGATATTATTTAAGATGTTATCTGAATATCGATTATATTTGGTATTTTGAAATTGCAGGAGATATATTTTTGCTGTGAATTGAGAAATTAAAACATCAATTTTTTACGTACTTATTAGAAATTGTCTGCATAAGTACGACAAAATAGTTATTTGTTATGCAAGGCTGCAAAGTTGTTTTTTGGCGCGAGTACTTAAATTGAAACTTGAGCTAGCGAAGGATTCTAGGATTGAACCACGAGCGAAGCGAGTGGTTCAAATATAGAATCCTAAGCGTAGCGAGGGTTTCAAAGGTACGAGACGCAGAATAACTTTGCTGCCGAGCGAAACACAAAATTTTTCACCTCACTACAGCGAGGAAAATCCTAGGTGCAAATAATATATTAAATAAGTGTTTATTTTTTTCATGCGGTGGTGTCGTGCTGGCCAGTTCGATTATTCTAAAAATAAGGTTGGCGCACTGGCATGAAATTAATGCATTTTCAGAAGACTGGCGGTACAAAAAATTAAAGAATAGAAAGGTTCTAATTTTAAAAATACTTTCCACGCTAGGGCACAAAATGCACTTTTGCGCTCAGATTTCGAATGACAAACAGATTCTTTCCGAGCTTGTGAGGTGAAAAATCTATTTTTAATATAGTGTTAGAATTACACATGTACCTGACATGTATTGACGTGAACAACACTTTGACTGGTATAACTCTAGCATTAATTGCAAATTGATAAGCTGTCAGTCTAGACTTGAACTTAGGTCCCGATACTTTTAGCCGCGGCATTTGGCGATTCTGTCTTGTTTGGTTGATTCATGTAGCTCCTAATAGCTGCTAAAACGCTAAACGCTGCGACTAAAAGTGGCGTATCTTCTGTGGCCCTTAGCGGTACATATCAATGAGCTTCTAAATTAGGGTATAGAGAACCGGTACTATCTTGACGACCTCCGTGGCGTAATGGTTACCACGCCAGACCGCCACCCAGGAGGTCCCGGGTTCGATCCCCGGTCGGGTCATGATGAAAAAACGAACTTTTTCTGATTGGCCTCGGGTCTTGGATGTTTATCTATATATGTATTTGTTATAAAAATATAATATCGTTGAGTTAGTATCCCATAACACAAGTTTCGAACTTACTTTGGGACTAGCTCAATCTGTATGAATTGTCCCTATATATTTATTTTATTTTATTTTATTTATTTATCTCAAGGAACCGGGATTCTCGGTACCGGACTATGCTGGAACCGGGATTTCCCGGGAATTTCGGTACTTTCGGGATTTTTTTTCAATACATCAACACTGCCTAGGGATGTTTTGATTTTGCTCAATTTACACATTTTTTGTTAGACATAAAGTACTTATTTTTAGAAAGCTCATTTATTGGACTAGGTACATGTAAAAGTAAAATAATATTTTAAGTATTTATTGCGTAAATATTTTTTAAAAAGTGAAATAATGATACAAGTAACGACCGTATTTGTTTAATACGGTCGTTACAAAGAGAAAAAAAAATAATGCAGTTTTTTGCAATTATGCGAAAAATCAGTTATCAATTAAATACCCCATGATTCATACAATGGTTCTGCATCGATTTTTCATGTCATAAATCAAATCTTTTTGGGCGACATTACCCAAGTCCTGTATGATGCTAAAAAGTTGCTCTCAAGGCTTGCGGCAATCAAGGTTGAAGTAACGTTATCATGCTACTGGGGAAGTAAGTGAAAGAATGCCATGGCCAGAAGTGCAAGGACCATACGCACGAAGACCGATTTTTGCTAACTAATGCGAAAAAACAGCCAAATGTTACGGCAATGCTGTTTCTTCAAATGCTCACGTCAGAGCACCAGTTGTTTGTGTTAAAAAAAAATTGTCAACCACTGCTTCTGTCGCTCGCTCGCAACTGACTGAAGGGTTGTGGTGTAAATGTCCGTACGCAGACAGCGCGAGTGGTGACCAGCTGGCTTCAGGAGCACGCACGACATTTCGGTCTTAGACTGGCCTGCGCAATCACCAGACCAAAATCCCAAAAAGAACGCATAGAACATGCTTCCTTAACATTGAGACTGAAGAGCAATTTTTTTGCATCTTAACAGGACTTGAGACAATTCTTGGGAAAATTGGGACTTCGTGATCTTGATTCGAAGCATAAAAACCATTTCAGAACCATTGTAAACATAGGTGTTTTTAAAGACAAAATTTTCTTGGGCAAAATTGCAATAAAGGCATTTTTTCTTGAAAACATACTCGATCGTTTGTTGACCATCAAAATATATTCGATCGCACGTAGCGTCACTAGCGTCAGTGTTGCCAATTGCCATATAATTGAATAAATAAAAAAATCCCGAAAGTACCGAAAATCCCGGTTCTTGTATTTCAATTCCCGGTTCTTTTACAGCTATAAAAGAACCGGGAATTCCCGGGATTTTCGGTACCGGGATTTCCCGGTTCTATACCCTATTCTAAATTGATGTGTACTCAATGCGAGTCTGTTAGTATGTTATTATCAAATTAGTTAAATGGTCGATGCAAGCTATAAATTTTGTCCCCCAGGCACTGGACCGTGAAAATGTTAATGAAATTAATAAAGCACTTTTACAAATCGATAGAAACTTAGTCACCCCCATGATCAAATAAATTCATTAGACACTTGAATTGTAGTATTTTCTTATGTAATTTTTTTGTTGGTATCGTTACGGTACTTATTATGTAGTTTGATAATTTGTTTTAACGTATGTGTAGTAGACGTTTTTTATTTGCAGTAACAAAGTTAAGTAATTCAATTGACGAAAAACTTACGGGCTAGTACAGTTCAAATGAGATAAGCAACCATTACTTTTACGGCCACTTTTGAAGGGTGAATATTTTTAATGTTAGTAATTTTTCTAACCTTTTTATTTGTATACCTGTAGTTGTTCCAAATAGTCGTACTACTTTAAATTAGAATGTTTTTGAGCGTTATTGGAAACAGGACGTGATATTGAAAAAAATAATGAAATTGCACTCAGTAAGATGTGAAATAATATGTGGGAACGAGGACAGATACGAATGTTTATTGGCGTGGGTGTACAGTCGGCTGCAATTAAATATAGGCACGTATAGTTCTTAAGTCGTTGTGGTAAGGCCTAAATTAGAATGCATATCATTGCACACGTGACTGTATGCAGTTACAGTCGGCAGCAAATTGGGTATTTGTCTACTGACATAATATTATTATGTCAAGAACTTTGCAATTTACTTTTATCTCAGATAATGCACCACGCTCTATGCAAGACAAAAATCTTCAAGCCTTTTACGTGGCGGAAGAAACTTACTAAAAGATGTGCATCAAGAAAACTGTTTATTTTGGCCCTGCGGCTGAGTCGAGCCATGCAAAAATTTGGAGTGATTCTTCACATGGTGAAATATTTTTTTAATGATAGCAATCACACACAAAGGTGTACAAGAAACTTTTAAGTGGGTTGGAAAGATAAAGATATAGATTTTCTTTATGAAGTAAATAATTTTTACCTAATGAAAAAAAATGCATGCAGGTCACCCTGATTATAAGTGATCACCGCCGCACATACACAACAGAGACAGCAGAGGAGTCACTAACTAATAAGTATATAATAGTATGCTTTGCTTGCAAATGTAATAGTGCAATTTTTAAATTTGTGATATGCGCACAGTAGTCTAAAAGAGGTAGGGCACAGCGGATAATCCGCTCCGCATCTCTCGCAGCCCGTCTGGGGAAGGACCTCCACCTTACAGAAGATCGCAGCCAAATAGCATTGGTCTCGGCCATGTTGTGTTCCTACGGTGAGTAAGGTCTCCAGAGCTCCACAGGGGGTTTGGGAGGGTTGGCAACGCGTGAGTGATACCCCCGGTATTGCAAGCGTCCAAAGGCTACAGTGACGGCTTACCATCAGGCCGACCGTATGCTTGTTTGCCACCTTTGTGGTATAAAAAAAAGTCTAATATTTCCAGTTTGATGTCGTATATGGTAGAAGTAGGTCGGCGGCAAACATCGCTAGTGCTAGTCCAACCGGATAATCATTTGCTTCCAGCGACTTTTATTTGTACTGCAAATGTGACAAATATCACAGTGTAATAAATCGGAATATTCATTTTGAAGAATATCTATTTGTTATTTCTTGCCTTTTACCAAAACTGTGATGTCATAGAAGTAGTGATGCAAAAGCGATAAGGTACAAACGTAATCGAACATGACTGAACTGATTGACTGAACTATTAGTGGGTTCTCCATAAGTTTGCATTCTGATTACATACGTTACTCTGGAACTAATTGGCGTATTGTGTTATATTAACATATTTTTAATTATTACCATCTTTAAAATGAATAAAAACGACTATCGACAGTCCCGTATCAAACTGACATAATTTTTGTATTTTTTTTGTCAACATTTTGTGTGGAAGCATAATTATGAATTTGACTTACAATATATTTTAATATATTATATATATAAAAATAAATACATATATATATATATATATATATATATATATATATATATACTCTAAGTTATCCTACTGCACATTATTTACACTGTGCAAATATCGACTGTTATCGTACAGTGACTCGCGAATAACACATTATTGTTGCACTTGTTACGGCAGACACCCATTTTGTTATCGAACATTAAAATTTAAAGACGACTTTAATTATTAGTCTTGATGATTGCTGATTCATCACACTACGTTTGGCTCACTAAAAATATGGTAAGAATTCCGACATTATGTCATGAGATAAAGTGCGTTACGATTGAGGGTCCACATTGGAATTTAGAGGTTTTATTTAATGAAATCGATACAAATTAAGATAAAAATATGATACGATTTGTATGTGACTCTTTCTGCAACTAAATGTATTTTTTACGAAATAAATACATTTTCTGAATGAGGTTGTAAGAGCCATTTAAATTTAATGATTTTTTTTATAAAAAAAATATCTTAGGTTCGTTCAATAATTTTGTAGCGGTTGAGTACGATCACAAGCGGTTGCATAAAAAATCATACTACTGTAAAACCATACTAGAACTATCAAAGACGTACTGTCAGCTTATTTTATAGACAAGTAACGTAATAGTACCTTATGACTCAAAATGGAAGCAATTTTGACTCACATTATTGGCATAATTGTACACTCGCGTTCCAACACGATAAACTAACCAAAAAATAATAGTTATCGTGAGTTATATATGCTCGGGTCCGCTACCAGTAGCATTAAGGTTTAATATTACTGTTTAGATAAGCAATAGCATATAAGGAACCTGTAACCATAGAATAAGTCAGTTGATTAAAGTCTCTTCGTGTATAAACATCTTGTTTTTTTAAAAGGCTCTCCGAGACGCTCCCTACTTAACTGGCGCAGTCTTGTGGATAAGTGAGTCTCGCGAACTTCTTACGAAACGTCGAGTAAAGCAGATTGCACCCTGTGCATCCCCTCACTATCGAACTTTACACCCGCGTTCGCCGGAGCAGCCACACGACAGAGCAACAACTCATGGAGATCTTCTGGGGGTGAGTTTGTTAATTACTCAGTTCCCGGTTCAGAATCCCAATCCTCAGTATCCTAAATCAAGTTCTTTAGGGTGCTGCAGCTTTAGTGCTAATATACGGAGTTGTATCAAACTCTACACCTTCCGTTTAGTACACCTTATATATTTTTAATGCTAATATACGGAGTTGTATCAAACTCTACACCTTCCGTTTAGCACACCTTATATATTTTTAATGCTAATATACGAAGTTGTATCAAACTCTACACCTTCCGTTTAGCACATCGTGGTTAATACCAATACCATTCTAAAATCTTATTAAAACAATTTTACAATTTTTACAATTTTTACAATTTTTACAATTTATACAATTTCATTTACAATTTATCTTTACAATTTTATTTATAAAAGTACCTATAGTAAACACAATGGCAACACACAACAACAACAACCTAGCTGAGCTTGCTGCAGCAGCAGCAGGGCTGACCACCCCTCACGCTAGAACCTTAAATTACGACTTAATAAATACAATTTTACCAACATATGACGGGAATAGAAAATCTTTAAACCTATATATAAGAAGCGTGGAGAGTGTGCTCGCGCATCATAAAATCAGTAGCAACGACCCCGTGGTCATTTGCTTAATTAGGAATAAACTATCGAATAAAGCATTAGAGGCTATTTCGCTTGAGGTTGACATAGATGACTGGCAATCATTACGTCATGCACTTACAAATAGATTTGGTGAAGTAAGAAATGAAGTTCAACTTCTTCAAGAACTAATGCGCTGTACAAAACAACGTTCCGAATCTTGCGATTCATTTGGAAAAAAAATCAGAGACATACTAGATGCACTGTGTGGGTTAGGTCCAAACCTAAAAGATGGGCGATATTATCAAACCATCGCTATAGACACATTTGTAGATAATCTAGAATACAACTTAGGTCTAGGGGTTAGGATAAACAATCCCAAAACATTAGAGTCAGCCATTATATTCGCTACGCAGGAGGAGGCGCGAATGAAACGTGTAACCAGGGTAGAAAATAATGTAAAAGCCCCATTTCAGCCACGTGTGTCATTCACCCCGCGTAACAACCCCGCGTCGCAACCCAATTCATTCACCCCGCGTAACAACCCCGCGTTGCAACCCAATTCATTCACCCCGCGTAACAACCCCGTGTCGCAACCAAATTCATTCATAAAACGCGAGTCGCACTTCAATAAAGCGCATAACATTGTTTCGGAAGATGTAGGAAACAATGATTACCCCGAGGAAGAGGCTGACGCAGCTCTTCCAGAGGACGAAAATACCGAATCGGATTTTCCCACCGAGATTTTCGATATAAACCCGAGATAGACAATAAATTACATGTCCAGTACGAGTATATAATAGATAAACTTCCATTTGTATATTTAAAAAACCTCGGAAAGTTCCTAGTAGACACCGGAGCTACCAGATCGCTGATAACTTCAGCAATAACATCCGACGATCGTTATATTAATTGCATTCACCAAGAACCATTTAAGATAACAACCGCGCATGGTATTACACACCATAATCAGGTAGCTTATATTACAATACCCGAATTGTTCGGCTCGGATGTCAAGCATAAATTTCTTGTGTTTGACTTTGATAAGAGTTATAACGGACTAATAGGTAACGACATCCTGCAATCACTTGGATGCCGTATAGATTTCAAAACAAGTAAATTATATACCAAATCAAATTCAATGAAACTACATGCAGATAATATCACAATTAAACGGAATTTAACGAATAACAATAAACTAAATAACATTCGTTACTCGGATATGGAAATAGATAACGAACTTAAATCAAATTTAAGTCGAATTAGGACACAACATTTGAATGTAGAAGAGAGAAGGGAAATAGAAAAGTTATGTTATCAGTATAGGGATATTTTCTATTCGGATAATCTTCCTTTAACGTTCACCAACTCTGTTAAACACTCACTTAGACTCACGGATGAGACACCGATATTTAACAAGAACTATAGAAAACCCCCCTGCATACAAGAAGAAATCCAACGCCAGGTCGATGATTTAGTTAATAAAGGCGTAGTAAGGGAAAGCATCTCCCCCTGGTCTAGCCCTGTCCATCTGGTCCCTAAAAAGGCTGATGCCTCCGGAAAGGTGAAGTGGCGACTAGTCATCGATTACCGGAAACTCAACGATAAAACGATAGAGGACAAATATCCCATCCCCAATATTAATGACATCTTAGACAGGTTAGGCAGAGCGCAGTACTTCACAACAATTGACTTAGCATCAGGTTACCATCAGTGCCAAATGAGTGAAGCAGATATAGAAAAGACTGCATTTACCACCAATAGGCATTACGAATTCCTTAGAATGCCTTTTGGCTTAAAAAACGCTCCTAGCACTTTTCAGCGCCTCATGAATAACATATTGCGTGATTTATTACCCGAAACTTGCTTAGTATATCTGGACGATATCCTTATATACTCTACATCCCTTCAGGATCACATGTTAAAACTAAGAAAGGTTTTTGCGAGACTCCGAGAACACAATTTTAAAGTGCAATTAGATAAATCCGAATTCCTAAAGAAGGAAGTCAATTATTTAGGGCATGTACTTTGCGGTGATGGCGTTAAACCTAACACCGATAAAATCAAAGCCATTCAAAAATTCCCAATTCCAACAACTCCGAAAGAAATAAAATCTTTTCTAGGACTTGTCGGTTACTATAGAAAATTTATCCCGGATTTCGCAAAAATGACGAAACCTATGACGAAATGTTTGAAAAAGGGTTCGAAAGTAGAACATACTTCCGAATTCATCGAATCATTCAACAAATCTAAGAAAATACTTTGTAATAGCCCCGTACTACAGTATCCCGATTTTGAGAAACCGTTTATTCTCACAACCGACGCCTCAGACGTATCCGTTGGTGCTGTACTATCCCAAGGTACAGTCGGCTCAGATAAACCCGTCGCGTACGCTTCTCGTACCTTATCCCAAACCGAAAGTAGATACTCCACTATCGAAAAGGAGCTACTAGCCATTATATGGGCTATCAAGTATTTTAGGCCTTATCTATATGGTCGAAAATTTACTATATATACCGACCATAAACCACTTACATGGTTAATGTCCTTAAAGGATCCCAACTCCAAGCTAACTCGATGGCGATTACGATTAGAGGAATACGACTATCAAATAATATACAAAAAGGGCAAATATAACACAAACGCAGATGCGTTGTCTCGAGTAAAAATAAACGCGATAGACGCTGAACAACCTAGTACATCCTCAGATAATACCCACGTAGAACTAATCAACGAAATCGATTCATTAGCCGTAGAAACATCATCCGCTAATGACTCGAACCTGCAAATAGATAATGAAAATATAATTCAAAATCAGACTGACGACTTGACTGACGTAGACTTACGTACCTTGTTAGACGTACCCGTTACACCGCCCAGCACTGTAAAAGACGATACACCTTGCGACGTCACAGCGAACATACCTACCTGCCCTGACGCAATCGATAAGCAACTAAAGCAATTTCATGTTAGATCTTCCCCAGGTACAGAATATAGAGTCGAAGATAAATCCAAAAATAACTTTCAAATAAAACATGTATTCATCCCTATCAATAATACAGAGGAAGAAATAATAAAATTCTTGAGACATCATACTATAGCTGATAGGAAATTCTTTTGTTATTTCTATAACGAAGAATTATACCCCACATTCTGTAAGGTATACAGTTCAGTCTTCGACAACAGAGGTCCTAAACTCGTCAGATGTTTATCTCGCGTGACCTTAGTTGACGACGTATCCCATCAGAGACAGCTGATACAACGTTACCACGAAGGTAAAACGATCCATCGCGGCATACAAGAGACACATAAACAATTACGTAAGAATTACCACTGGACGAACATGCTTATCTCTATACAAAAATACATAAACGAATGTGAAACGTGTTTAAAAGCTAAATACGAACGTAATCCCATTAGACCACCTTTAGCATTAACCGAAACCCCTACTAAGCCCATGGAACATTTGTTCATGGATTTATACAGTACTGATAGTTCGACATTTCTTACTATAATCGATAACTTTAGCAAGTACGCTCAGGCAGTTCCATTACGCGCAACTACCAGTATTCACGTAGCGGAGGCTTTACTTCAAATTTTATCAATTATAGGTATTCCCAGTAAATTAACTACTGATTCAGACCATAAGTTTGATAATGATGTAATTAGAGAAATATGTATCATGCATAAAGTTAATATACATTTCACTACACCTTATAATCCGAACTCGAATTCTCCCATAGAAAGATTTCATTCTACTATAGGCGAATTAATTAGATTACAGAGATTAACTGATAAGAGCGATGTAGCCGTCCTCATGCGGAATGCCATTATAGCCTATAATAATACCATACATACGGCTACCGGGTTTACACCGTTCGAACTTCTTTATGGTCATACTAGCAGTCGTAACCCTCTGGAATTATTCTATACTCAGGAATATTACCAGGACTATGTTCAAAAGCACAAAAGCCAAATGGAAAGTGCACAAAAGTTAGTCACCCTTAAGTTAATGACCGACAAAGAAAAAGTTATTACAAAATCTAATACAAATTCGGAAAACATTAAATTTAAAGTAGGTGATCAAGTTTTCAAGCAGGTAGCGAAAACTTCCCGCAGTAAGAAAACAGATCCTCGTTATTTGGGTCCCTATACAGTGGTTAGGTTCCACCCCAATAACGTTATTGAAATAATCGGAAAGCATGTTAACTCAAAGTCTATACGAGTACACAGCCGATTATTAAGACGACCATCTCAAATTACAGAGTCGTCTTCTTCTGGTTCGCCGCCGGCAGCGCCCGCGCAACCTCCGACCCCATAGTACAGCCGGTTCACAACGAAGACGGTCTGTTAGTAATTAAGGAAAGTAGAATAATACATAGGATAGATACGTATAATTTAGTCTGTGTATATAACACAACTCATTTGTACGACATATTTAGTGGATTTATTAGCGTATATTTAAAGTTAAGCCTTATAGAAAACGCACGCCCTACCTATGCGGAAAGGTTTGTGCATAGAGATCAAATTAAATATATGATAGATATAATTACTAGTAAGTTCTTTTACATTTTGCCTAGATCGTCGTCTAGACAACGTAGAGGATTGATCAACGGATTAGGATCAATAGTTAAAGCCATTAGCGGTAACCTGGACGAAAACGATGCTCAACACTTTGAAAAGGAAATAGAAAACTTAAGGAAAAACGCATATTTAATGGCAGATAAACAGTTTAAAGGCATTAGTCTCATGAAGCAGTTTATGAACGAATACAATGAAAATCTTAACAAAGTCCAGAGAAATCTAGATTTGTTAACAGTTAACTTAGATAATGTCAATAAAAATCTTACTTCATTAAACTCTCGCCTAGACATTTTACAGTCATATATTCAAATAGAAAATGGTTTCCAGCAAATATTTGATAAAGTAAGCACACTCGAAACGGCTATAACGTTTGCATCCCTAGGTGTGTTGCACCCTAGTATAATAGAACCTATATACTTATTATCAGAATTAATTGAGATAGAAAGTAAATATAAACTACCCCTAGTTGCTAGGCGCGAAAATATTCACTTACTTGAAAACACTATTAGCGTTAAGGCTTATAGTACCCTAAAGTCTTTGACATTCATATTAGAAATTCCTATTGTTAGTCCTGCTTCATTCGACCTATTGCACCTGTACTCCATCCCGAATGATCATAACCTTACCCGCATACCAATTGCACCCCTCCTCATACTGGGTAATGACGAATATACTTACCCCCGGGAGCCCTGCCGCCCCATCAGCGAAAAAGATAGAAAACAGTCAAGATTGCGTAATCTTGGTTATACGCCACTTACCTGCAACAAACTGCAGAGTCGCCGAAGTAGTATCACCACCTGTAAAAATAGAGCAAATACATGAAAACACATGGTTAGCAATTTTTAGAAATGAGGAAATTCTGAAAACCACTTGTGGAACCAACGATAGGTACCAGCGTGTCCAAGGCGCCTACCTACTTACCACCACGGAGCAGTGCAGCTTCAACCTCGACGGTCAGACGCTACAGACACATCACAGCACCATCGCTATCAGGGAAACAATCCCGTTGCCACGGATTCGTTTACCCGATACTAACATTACATACCGAAATATCCAGTTAGAACATATAAACCTTGACAAACTGCATACTTTGTCTGCGCAAACCCAGTTGGGTATAGCTGACTTAAATAGGTCAGAAGGTATATCCAGCACGCCGAGTTGGACTTCCATCGGACTCGTCATCGTCATTGCATCAGGCTTAGTGTATTACACCTACAGAGTGTACTTCGCTAGGTGCAGGCGCACCAAACAACAGCAACGCATCCCGACTACGGAGATTTACGTGCCGCGCAACGAGCCGAAGTTACCCGCACTAGTGCAACCGAGTGACTCACCCGCAGTGCAGTGTAGTGCAGCAACGAGTGATGCACCCGTAGTGCAACCAAAGTGCAACGCAACCCCGATCGTACGCAGCCCTCTCGGAAGGGAGGAGTTATATATGCTCGGGTCCGCTACCAGTAGCATTAAGGTTTAATATTACTGTTTAGATAAGCAATAGCATATAAGGAACCTGTAACCATAGAATAAGTCAGTTGATTAAAGTCTCTTCGTGTATAAACATCTTGTTTTTTTAAAAGGCTCTCCGAGACGCTCCCTACTTAACTCGTGACAAATATTTTTGCGTTATCATTTTAACCTCAAAGTTCGTTTGTACGAGATAGTCTTTTGATAAACTTATCTATTACTGGTGAATCACCCCATTTGTTGAAGATAATTGTGAGTACAGATTAGGAATTTGCAAAAAACCTTATGGACAGACTAACAAAAGATACTTTTTTTACGAAACCTGTTTTTATGATCATGCAAGGAAAAGTTGCTACAAGTTTGTTAAAACTCAAATGAGTCGCGGTTTTTAAACAAATCCATACTAGTATTATAAATCTGAAAGTTTGTTTATACATCTTTCACGTCGAAAGGAATCAATATAGATTGATATGATTTTTTACGGAGATCGTTTAAGGTCTAAAGATATAGCCTACTTCTTATACCACGGGATAAATAAGTTTTCTACCAGATAAAAATTTTTTTTTTCACATTATTAACACACGCGGATGTTATACCTTGTTTGCTTGATTATGCAGTTCTTGACTGCCGCATCTAAACATGATGTATTATTTTGAAAATTTTCTCTTGAAATATATTTAAACTAGCTGCCCGGCCCGGCTTCGCCCGGGTACTGTTTCGTTTTTTTTTCAATCTTTCTGAGAGATTTTCTTAATATTTTTTTCCGTAAGAACCTTGTACAGAGTATTAGAAAACTACAAAAAAAAAAACAGCCAAATCGGTCAAGCCGTTTTCATGTTATGTCGTGACAACGGAAAACGGGTTTCATTTTTATATATATAGATGTATGTATAGTCATGTATCGATATTCAAATTTGGTATAACATCGAATCAAATTGTAGATGATTTACAAAACATGTGGCAAATCGATAAAAAAAAAAGTATTTATCAGTAGCATAAAGTAGTAATAAAATAGAATATTTATGAGATGTCATTAACCACTTTCGATGTTTACTACCAAACCAAACACTTCTGAGTAATCAATTAGTTAAAATTGGCAATTAGTATAACATCCAAGCGGATATTAATACTTACTTTCTTAATATGATAAGAGACGTTTTCGGAGAAGCGGAAGTAAACTATACTATCACCTCTCCTTTTCCTATTCACGTACTAGCTTTACGCTGCCGTGGATGGCATCGCAGGCTGATGTTTAGGGATGAGTGGAAGCGGTCTGACCTGGTCCTGAACTGGTCAGACGTATTGGGCTTGCTTCTAGGCCTTTCCTGCTCACCTTGCCTGTTATCAGCAGCTTTTCAAAGTTGACACCTTTCTTACTACCAATCATTTTTTCTTAATAAAAAATACTTTTTAGTTCACCCTTAGAAAAGTCTGGAGATTCCAAAGACGACGAAACGAAAAAAGAGAGAAAATAATTCAGCATTGAGGACAACCGTTCAAAGTTTGTATCATGGGGAAACAAGGTTAGTCAATTTGAATCTTCACGGGAGTTCTCATATCTAGGATTGAGTTGCGTAGGTGAAACCGCGGGCTAGTACTGGTATTAAAAATACAAGATAAAGCTAACGACTTTAGTGACCGAGTTGATGCATAAAATGTTAACATATGAGATACCGTTACTGTACTCCTAAAAGCTTGTTATCGTCCGACACTTACATCCTTACTATTCCGTGTGAAAGTTACTTTAATATAAATGTAGGTTAAACAGTTTTCGCTCGCTAATGAGTTAAGATAAAATTTTATTTAGCTGCATTCATTACTTGTTTAAATTTATTGTCTTTTAAATAATCTTGTTGGTTTAATAGATATGTATTGTGTTTTGTAAGAAACAGTACAGCTGTCGGCATTTCTTCACATGTTTTACATTACAATCAATTTTAGTAACTACTTTTGTTTTTCTTACTGCATTGTTTTTTTTCTTATTTGGATTTGAGCAGACCAACGTCTCAACTAAGCATCGAGGATGTTATAATTTTTTTTTTTCTAATGCATTTACTGTCGGTATTACCACTGGTTACTAGAGTCCCGAATAGGCCCAATTAAGAAACGTCAAACCCCTACTAGAACTGTCAAAAACCTGTCAGTTTATTTGACGAATGACTTATTCGGGTGTGATGAAACCGACCCTTTAATGAATTGAATTGTATCGGAATATAAAAATACTATACTCTTGTCTCACGGTTAAAAAGACCTACTTTTAACTTACCCTACACCTGTCCACGCAGTGATGCTACTTAATTAGTGGTCGGCGATGAGCGAGTCTGACCGGTATTACAAGCGTTCGTATGCGAAGTAGGTCTAGTTTGCACCCGCAATCGTGATGTAAACCGGGATAGCGTTGAGTTGCTCCGTCGAACAAAAATCAAAGGAATGTAAGCTGATCCATTCATGCATTTCGTGAGCTTCCTGCAAGGATAGAACTGTGTCCAGCAGTGGACTTCTTGTGGCTAAGATGATGATGATGCAAGGACAGCTGCATGTTAGTAGTTGGATCAACTGGCCGTATCTGATTTAGTTCATCACTATCATCTATCGAAAACAGTTAGAACAACTTTACGTGCACTTCGTCGCAAATACGGAGAAGCTCTAGATTTGTTAAATCTACCAAAATAATCGCTGGAGTGGTCGTTTCTTAATTAGCGTGTTCATTTATGTTTGCGTGCCATCAAATATCTTCAAGTTTGCCAACCGTCACAAATTTTTAGGAGAAGCTTCAGCCCCTCTCTTTTTTATCAACACTAAGCGAAGCCCGACAGACCTAGATGATTCATCTCGTTATTACCGATTGTATGACAATTTTGAAAAAACCTTGCATGAAAAGATACTCTGCTGTACAGTTTAAAAGATAACTTTATCAGGGCACCAAGAATAAAACTCGGACATTGTAAGTGGTTTGCAATAGATAGTTGATAAGAAATATAGGTGACCGAAAGTGGTCAAGCTAATGACTTCGTTAGATCAGTAACCAGAATGAATTAGTGAAATTCCATGGTCTTAAATGATAAAATGATAATGTTTCCTTCCACCTTTCCTTCTGTTTAGGTCTGTAAAGGCTCAGTTACAGTTGTCTAGAGTCTCTCAAATGGTCGTTGCCTAGCTGGAAAATCGTTCTAAGTATCTAATAAATAAATATCTTATAAATTTTGCAAATAATGCATTCAAAAGTTAATGCTAGTTAATGAAATCCGATTCCACCGAATATAATAACTTGTTTTATTAAATACTTAGTTGTTATTTTAAAATAAACTCGCCAGCGGTATTTTCGGCGCAGTAAGTACGGTCTAAAAAAAATTATACCGGGAGCAACTGAACCGCGTGATTGCATTGTATTGCAGGGGTCCAGCTGGTTAACCGCTCAAACCGGATTGTTCAAACATCTGATGTGCCACGCCACGAATGTCACTTTTTGATATTCGGCTGTGGCAAAATAGTTTCTGATTTTGATGCTATCCAGAAATCATCCTGGTATAATGGTGGCAAGGACTTTTTTTCAAGTCATCTATTAAATGTAAATTTTTTTTATAATAAGAATTATTTTCTTCTTGAATTTTTAGTTTTGTATTATTTTCTGTAATTTGATAAGTTTTAATTATTTTTTTAAGTTTAATATAATTTCCCCCTTATTAAACCCCCTTAAAAGTAAAGTGGAGGACAGATTTACTTGGAGTTATATTCTAGCCCAAGCCACAGATAATATAATAAATAGCCCAAGCTATGGCCCACCTGTGGCCGTAAAGCATAATTTTTATTATAAAAATTGTTTTAACTTCAAAAAAGCAATGTTTGGTATACCGGATCAAGATGACGTCACAATCCATAACTATTTTAATCCTAAACAAGTTTTTATCAACATTTATCTTTTAGCCACGCCAATAATCCTCGCGTGTTGACAATGAAATAATGTTGATGACATGATGATAACTGTTGGCTAATTATGTAATGTTTTTTTCATAAAATCCATCCTCCATAATTACCAGTAACGCGTTTCGTCTAACTGTGAAAAAATGTTTGAAGGCGGTCCTATAATCGTACGATTCATCGTATGATATTATTGAGGTACTCGTTTTCCTACTACGAACACTGTGTCCATGAGATGCAAAAGTTATGAAACAGTGTGAAAATGTAATTGAAATGTTTTGGAAATTTCAAGGTCAGTAGATAAAATTGACAGTTTGGTTTAAAAACAGAAGACGAACAGGAACAGAAGAAGTTTTGGTGTCGAAACATTGAATGTGCTGTAAAGTTTGAACCAGCTAAAACCATTGATTGGTTGGAGTGGAGGTCTATAATAGCAGCCGTGGTATAGAACAATGACAGAATGTATTTATATCCGTTTTTCATATTTAATTAATTTGAATAAAATCTACATTTTGATTTGATTGATGCCAATATTTGATGCTAGTGGCAGAGAATCTCTATCAAATTTTGACAGGCTAATAACCTCTTGATAATGGCAGATATTATAATCAAATGAAGAGTCGTTGCCACAAAAAAGGAATAATGACGCGTAAAACGTGAATAGATGAAGATGAATGTTCCCAAGAATTCTATAACATCCGTTTGAACATAACCAATGTCACGGCAGTTGCAAATTTATTTATAGTTACTTTCTGTTTTAGTTATTCTAGTGTTATATTATTAGCTTTACTTTCTCCTCAATTAAATCAAATGTTTGAAGCATCATCATTAAAAAAACTTGCTAATTTCTTATTAACTTATTACCAATCAGATTTACATAAATTCCGATAAAATTGAATTAAAAATCTTACAAAATATTTTTGTATTTTGAAAACTAGAAAAAAACTGGCGCCAAAGTCATATTTCGAAAAAAAATCATGCCTCTTTATTCGGCATTCATAGAAAAAAAGTCTATTGTATGATTCAGTACCGTCAAGCATCGGAAGTCAGCAACATGAAAGGTCTTTACATAGAAGGCACTGTGTTATATGTGTTGAACGATGCAGTTGCGATGTAAATGCCCGCTATTTTGTCTAGTCGAGCCCGATTCGAGACAGCCAGCGTCACTGAGTGTATCGTGTGGTATCGTGCAGCCGCGCCGGCCGGCCGCCAGTCCGCATCGAACCATCCACCCAGTACCACGTCACAGTTTTAAGCAGCCTGTGGCGTGAGAACTTTATATTCCAGAAAAAAAAAACTCCCGTGCATGAATCTAGAAGTGACAGTGCGATAGTGAGCTAGTGATCAGGATTCTATAGGACAATTTATTTACCTATATCGATATTGCGATACGAAGAAACGACACGACAAATTAAGCTTTATAAAAAAAAATTGCACGAAATTATCGGTGAGTTAATGAATTTATTTAATATATTTTTAATTAATTTAATAAATTTCTTATATGCTAACGTTTTTCAGTGAATTTTATATGAGTTTAAAGTATACTGAACTCGTTGTTAAACTACCGACAAAAATTAACAATTGTTAAATAGTTCCAGTAGTTTCGTTAACTTTTAATTGTTGATGTGTGGTTTTACTGTAAAACTACGTAAAACTATCTTGCGACATGATGATAACAGAAAACAGGTTTTCAAGGTTTTCCCCTAACTTTAGTTACCAGTAATTTCGTTTGTTTGCACCATCACAAAATCTTCGTTTTAACTTAAAAATTAAAAGTTTTAATTTTAATGTCTAGAATTGTTGATTGATTATTTCATTAGTTATCTTTGCATTATACTGACTCGTGTTTTCCTATTCTTGACACACTTACCTAGTAGATAAGTTATCGGCGAACAATCATTTGCCTAATGTATGATCATTTGCATTTATTTCATAGTCATATTTTTTTAAATTGTCAGAGGACATTTTTTTTGTATTGTTATCTCCTGCGGTGTGTCTAAATGCTGTTTTTTGTAACGGTAACATTTTATGTACCTACTTACCCGCATTTTTTGTGTCCATGTAAAAAAATGGTATTGTTACTGTATTTTTTTTAATCTGGGGGAATTTAAATAAAACTAAGTTTTAATAAGTTTTAAAATAAAAATTAATATTGAGCACTAACTGGCTGAAAAATTAGAAACCCACTAACTTGAAGAACAAGAAAAAATTAAAATAAATTAATAAATTCTACAAAAAGTAAAAGAATCTGGAAGGAAGAAAGAAAGAAAGAATGACTACAAGAATAAAATATTTAAATACACAAATAATAATACTTGGATGATGTCAACCGAATAAAATATTTACTATAGACAGGGTGAAGAAATCTGTCATAGAGTAAATCTTTTAACACGTATTATTGTATATTAGGTAGGTACTTCAAGAGCATTATAAATATTTTGCATATTCATATGCCAAGTATATCTTTGACCGTACGTTTATATACTCCATTATCAATACCACAAACGACAACTTAATAAAATTGTCTATATAAAACGTAATAAAATTTCCCGTAGGTACATAAAATTAATAAAGCCTTGCCTATAACTTTCACAGTTTTCTTTATAATCGATATATCAAATACCATTAACGATGTTAAAACTGCAACCATAAAAGGAGATTACACGGTTTACCAGAGACAGCTTGGAGGCTGCACCCGCGCAGATTACCATAATGACACCATAATAGTGTAGTGATTAACCGGTGTCTATTAACCCCGACCACCGTGGAGTTACCGTACTGGTTCATTTCCTTGATCTAACCATACCTATTAAATTAAAAAGGTAATTTTCAATTTATTATTAAAATGACGGCGTGACAGTAGTACCTAATAGATCAGCTCATTTTCTTTAACTAAGGGATCTAATTCTGTGCAAAAGAAGCATAAAAAAATATATTTCCAAAGTATTTTACGTCCTATAAATAGTTTTTTTTTTGCTTTCAAACTAGATCCCTATGCATATGGTCCTTATGTAGTTTTTTTGCTATTCAAGCTATATCCCTAGGCACAAGCACGGGTATGTTATTGAATAGACTTATATTTAAAGTAGTATGTACTTACATAATTAAAAACATGTATAAACTGTTCCTGTGGTTTCGAAAAAAATATTGCATCCCCTATTTTTTAAATGAGGCAGGCAATTTTATTTCGTCACGTATGTACAATTTCAAGGGCGGGTGATGCTCCGAGCAACAATAACTTAATAAAGCATAAAAAACACGACTTACATCTACATTTCCCTGCGAATACAAATAAAAGGAGCGTATCTGACCATCTGCGCAGTCTGGTTTTGCAACAAATAACTTGGGAGCAAAATATGATTTGCAACAGATAAAAGCTGGGCCTTATTCAATTATACCTTGTTGAGGACGAAATTGGAATATTTAATAGGAGAAATGTACAAATATGGGATCTCTCTGATATGTTAGACTCGATTTTTACCTAAGTTCCAATCTGCCAATTTAAAAAGAGTCGTTACGCCTTGACACAGTGGTTCCAATCCTTCGTTGTGTCGACCAAAAGCTGTTATGTTGGGTGTTAGTTTTATTGCAATAGTGATTATGTTTGTAGATAGGCTCATCCTTCCTCCTGTCTAATATCTCTCTGATTAAATTGGTTGTGAGTTCCAAGGTTACTAGTGATTACTAGCAGTGATTCTAGCCCTACAGGAGTTTTAGCACGTTTTGTAGCTATGAAAAACGACTGGGAGTCGTCTGGTGAATATAGGCTCCCAATAGATCCTTAGTCGGACCTTTTGAAACTTCCTTTTACCTATACCACAATTTTCGTATTCGTGAATGGCAGAACGGAACAATCAACGTCTGGATAGCATATTACCACCAATTAATACCCTTACAACAATTGATTTAAAGTGATCATTAGCATTGAGGATATATTTTTGTAACATCTTACTCAACTGTCTAATTTACTAAACTGTCTAAGAGATACGTTAATCTCCTAGCATCAACGGCGATACACGTTTATTTGCTAACTTAAGAGCATAAAAAAGATTTCAAATCAAAGTTTACTTTTGATTTTTATTTCCAACAGACGTGACGTATATTTGAATAAGATCTAAAGTGATTGATTGTAATATTTATCCAAAAGATTCACCGTCATGCCGGATTGTGTACATTTTAAAGAAGGATGTGACCAACGTGATATCCCGCTGTATTTGTTAAGATCTTTTTATCTATAACCCTATAAATTCTAAATCTACTTTTTATTCTATAAAAGTATATTCATTTCCTTCTTATTTATGACAAATAACGCTTTCAACTTGAGTTTTTTAAAGTTACATTTTGTAAACACGTCGTTTTTATTCTGGAATATTTGCAATTTTTTATGCTAGCTTCTGAGGGCTCTGAGGCCTTTTCCTCTGTATTGTACAAAAAATGTATTCTAGATATTACTTCAGGTTATAAACTATCAATGTCTATGAATCTATTGTCATCCATATCCGTTCAGAAATCAAAAATACTTTCACATTTTATAATATTAGTAGAATTGTCATTTATCTTCCATTATGAAATAAATTCCCCGTCTGTAAGGCACAATAAATCTTGCAATGAAAATATTCGCCATTTTTTTATCATTGGTGAAAGTACTACCTACTTTCGCCCCCAAGCTCGAAATAATTTGGCCTGCAAATCTGTATCAGCACTTGTACACGAGGTGAGCAAAAAATGGTGTCATTAGGTCTTTTATTCGATGAATAATATTAGTTGATAGACAATTTGTTATGATCTAGCTATATTTCGAAACGTTTCGTTGTAGTAGGTAATCTGACTAACTGCTTACATTTTAATTATGATGCAAATTATTGATTTGATACTATGTAGGGGATACCTATTTAATATAATGGTGTCGGCTATAATCGTATAGCTAAGGACCAACATGCACTGACTGCTTGATACAGTCAGGATGTCTGCTTCTCTCGCCATTTCTTACCCCCAGTGGTCATTTTGCTTTGTTTCCGAAATGGTGGTAATTTATAGAGTAGCTTATTTATTTTATATTTATCACTGAAGGACAATATGTCGTAAATGACGTGTCTAAGTGCCCGCGAGGGCCTACAGAATAAAGTAAATATTTTTTTTTATTATCTTTTTTTTTTTAGGAACTTTTGTCTTTTTAGACATGGCAGCTCCATCATCACAAAAAACATCTTTATCTAACACAACACATAACGATAAATATACAGTCAAAGCTCCACTAAACTGCACAAGCTCAAGGCAGCATCAGAGAGGGGGTTGGTCAGAATGCTCTGAACAATCCCCACATCCAGCCTATTAATCTCATAATCATGAAAAATTATTAAAGTATATTTGTTTTGGTTGATTTGAGTGCATAGTGAATCGAATTCATGTGATTCGAACCCCTCGACCAGTTGCCACTGCTTTGGGCGAAGCGGTCAATGCTTCAAGCTGTTGGCCATGACTGCAAGAGCGGTCCCTGTATGTTGATCAATGGCTACTCTGGCAGTTCGTTTATGTCGGCTCTAAATTGTTTCTAAATATTTATGCGCAGACAGATAAACAAATGAAATAATACTGAGTACTAACTTCACTACTTGTTTGTTTAGTTTCGGCATGTTTTGATCTGAAGCCGATATCAGTATCGTTGTCAATATTACAGTACGCAATTTACGTCGTTTATCTTTCGTAGCGTAACGTCTCACAAAAACATATTTTAATCAAGGTTTCCTCTATGTCGAGCGTATTCCACCTACCTGCAAATCATGTGACAGAATATCGGCGTTTTAAATTTTATAAATTGTGACTTAGCCCTTGAGTTTATTTCTCAGATCCATGTAAAATTGTAAATATACAAACAACTTGCCTGTAACGTCTTTACTTGTTCCAGCCACTCTTATCGTATACAAGAGCCTTTAGTGCTCCTTTTGAGTATCGCAAAATTTAGCAGGAAACTCTTAAAAGTTTAACTAATAATACTAATAAATGTCGCATTAATTTCTTTGAATTGTCACCTCTATGCAAAGTTTGGACATGAACGGAAAACGACGTCACTGAAAGTGATTCAATGTCATGAGCAAAAAATCGGATATTGATAACATCATTGTCCAGCTATATTTGCATACCAAATTATATTCTATTTATTTTGCATTATTTTGTGTAAAATAAAATTTTTGCTAGCTCTTTTTAGTTATTTCTCTCCACTGTCTTTTCTCAACACTAAAACCAGTATTTACTTAATTTACTAGAACTTAGCATATTATATGATGTTGACTATTGAATCCATGATATTTCAAATAAATTCATACTTACAATAATTAGAGGTGTTGCATGGGTGGTGCATTGGTATTACTGCCTTGGCACTTACAGGGTTAATTAGGAATATAATTCATTAGATACACATGGTTTAATGAACTGTACGAAACGCATGACTGACTCACATTATATAGGACGACAGCAGTATGCAAAGGTGTGTCCACGAGTATAGGCAAATAGGTCAAAGGCCAATACACTTATTGGGCGTTACAGTAGCTATTGTAATTGTTGGCTATTGTCACATGAAGTATTACCGTGTATAGAATATGGATTGAGCTGATGCGCATCTCGTGGTATAAAGAACAATGGACGCTGCATTGTTTGTTAATATGCATTCCGATAGTCATGTTAGTTATTGGTAATATTAAACACTGCCAGTCGCAGAAACGCATTTTAATTTAACCCCACATACTAAAGCAGTTAGGGTTTCCTGCTTCATACTCCGGTTTTCATTTTACTTCTCCCGTCCTTCTTTTTTCATCCCTTCGTAGGTGGGCAGGGCATCCAAGATCTTGTAGTCGTGGATGTCCTTGGGCACGGTAATTGCTTACCATCAGGTGACTCGCTAGCTCGTTGGTCCTCCTCTGTAATAAGAAAAAGTCTTAAGCTATATCTTCCATAATTTATTTATTTATTTTTAAATTGCACAACCTTACAGTAAATGTCAAAATCGCTGTACAATGGAAAAACAAAAAATCATTTAAATTTATAAATAATAATTAACACAAATTAATAATAAAATAACACAAAATAATAAATAAAATGAATTGATTAAAAATAACACAAATAGACTAAAAATAGCATTTATCCATCTCTTTCACAAAAAACCAGATAATCTATCGTCAAGCATACGAACTATCTGCACTTAATGAAATGTTTCATTCACTTTTAAATGTTTGCAACTTTTATTTTGTTTTTTTTATATCCTTCTAAGTGTTGGTTGTTATTTAAATACCGCTTTTTAATAGCTCAATCATATCCGATACCGGTTTTAGACCTATTCACACAAATTATTTTCTATACAGTTCTATCATTTTTTTATTGGTTTGTTTTTAGTTAATGGTGGATCCTTCTATAAATAGATTTGTTATTCAAACATTTCGTTTGATCAATTGCATTGTTGATAACACGAGTTAATGAGCCTTATAGGTAGATTTTTTTAATTCATGTCAAAAGCAAACGCGGACAACCACAAGACGAAGAATGTGACAATTAAAAAAAATACTTTAAGACGAATCCACATGTTTTTGATAAGTGTTAATTTACTTTATCCATATTTCTATATAATATTATATAGAGGAAAGATTTGATTGTTTGTTTGTTTGAATTGAATAGGCTCCGAAACTACTGGACCGATTTCAAAAATTCTTTCACCAGTAGAAAGCTACATTATCAGGGAGTGGCATAGGCTATAGCTTTTCCCGAAATTCAATGTGGTTCCCACGGGAACGGGTCCGGAACTTCACGCGGACGAAGTCGCGGGCAAAAAAGCTAGTCTTTTATATAATACTAACGCATTAACTACACTTTTCTATGTTACTACATTGGTCGAAAACTGAGTATTTTTTTTAAATGTCAAACAAGAAAGCGGACCATCTAATGGAAGTGATTACCGCCGCCTTTGAGCATCAGTATCATCAGGGGAGCTACGAATGTGTTGTCTACCATAAGAAAAGAAAGACACTTCTTTCTTTTCTCACTTACCTTAGAAAACGCATTGATGATTTACATCGATATTTTGTGAGAGGGTAGCGGAGAGTGTAGTATACCTCGATCGAGCATTTCATAAATGCTCTCATCATCATCATCATCATCTCAGCCACAAGAAGTCCACTGCTGGACATAGGCCTCCCCCAAACGCCTCCAATGCGACCTGCTGGCAGCGGCCTGCATCCAGCGGCTTCCTGCGACTTTCTTTAGGTCGTCTGACCACCTTGTAGGTGGGCGTCCTATGCTGCGCTTTCCGGTACGTGGTCGCCATTCCAGAACCCTCTTGCCCCACCGGCCGTCGGTTCTGCGCGCTATGTGCCCTGCCCACTGCCACTTCAGATTGCTGATCCGTTTGGCTATGTCGGTTATTTTGGTTCTGCTACGGATCTCCTCATTCCTGATTCGATCTCGTAGAGAAACCCCGAGCATAGCCCTCTCCATAGCTCGCTGAGTGACCGCGAGCCTTCTTATGAGGCCCATAGTGAGCGACCACGTCTCGGATCCATATGTCATCACTGGTAATACACATTGCTCGAAGGTTTTTCGTTTTAAGCACTGAGGAATTTTGGACGAGAAGATATGCCGTAATTTCCCGAAAGCTGCCCAGCCGAGACGGATTCGTCGATTGACCTCTTTCTCGAAGTTGGACCTACCTAATTGGATTGTTTGTCCAAGGTATACATACTCGTCAACAACTTCGAGGATCGAGCTCCCAACTGAGACTGGAGCGGGCGCGACATGGACATTTGACATGATTTTTGTCTTGTCCATGTTCATTTTTAGACCCACCTGTTGGGAAACTCGATTGAGGTCTTCGAGCATAGTGCTAAGGTCCTCCAGCGACTCCGCCATGACCACGATGTCGTCGGCAAATCGAAGGTGAGTGATATACTCGCCGTTGACGTTGATGCCAAATCCTTTCCATTCCAGAAGCTTGAAGGCATCCTCCAGAGCGGTCGTGAACAGTTTCGGAGATATGACGTCTCCCTGTCTCACGCCTCTGTGCAATGAGATTGCCTTCGTGTTCTGTTCCTGTACTCGGACTGACATAGTGGCGTTTTTGTATAAGCACTTCAACGCTTCGATATACCTGTAGTCTATGCGGCATCGCTGGAGAGACTGTAGCACGGCCCATGTCTCGATCGAATCGAAGGCTTTCTCATAGTCCACAAACGCTAAGCATAGTGGCAGATTGTATTCCTCGGTCTTCTGTACAATCTGCCGCAGCGTATGGATGTGGTCTATGGTACTGTAGCCTTTTCGGAATCCGGCTTGCTCGGGAGGCTGGGAGTCATCAAACTTGTGAGCGAGACGATTCGTGATGACCCTTGAGAACAGCTTGTAGACGTGGCTCAGAAGCGAGATAGGTCTATAGTTCTTCAAGAGGGTTTTATCGCCCTTTTTAAAGAACAGAACCACCACGCTTCTGTTCCACGCCTCGGGTGTTTTGCCCTCGAACAACACGGAATTGAAGAGCTTCTGCAGGACCTTAAGCACCGGTGTACCACCCGCTGTCAGAAGCTCTGCTGTGATTCCGTCCTCGCCCGGCGCCTTGTTGTTCTTGAGCTGTTTAAGAGCCATCCTAATCTCGTACAAGCTGATGTCCGGGATGTCTTCGGTGTAGTGTCGGGTTAGCGTGGCTCTTGGGTCCCTCGCAGTGCTGCTGACGGGTTTGGTTACTGAGGCATAAAGCTGCCCATAGAACCTCTCGACTTCCCTCAACACCTCTGCCGTCGTTGACGCCACGCTACCATCATCCGTCTTAAGCTTAGTCAGCCGGCTCTGCCCAATAGACATGTCTCTTGCGAACACTTTCGAGCTTTTATTCCGCTCTATCGACTCCTCAATGCTTTTAGCATTGAAGGAGCGAATATCACGTCGCAAGGACTTTGATATGCGTCTATTGAGCTGCCGGTACACTTCAGCGTCTTCGGAGGTACGCAGCGCCATAGATCGGCGTTGGTTCATTAAGTCGAGGGTGTGAGTCGAGAGCCGCTGTGGCCTGTTTTTGCGGTTAGGCCTATAGTGTTTCATGCCTACCTCACAGACAGCTTTTACCAACCCGTCATTTATATCGTCCACTGAGGCGCAGACCTCTAGACCATCGAAGCGATTGGACAGATCGAGTTGAAACTTCTCAGCATCCTGGATATGGGCACGTGTGGGTCGAAGAGTAGACTTCATCAGACGAGACCTCTCAAGTGTGAGATTTAAATTCAGTGTGCCTCTGACCATTCGGTGATCGCTTCCGGATTTAATCCTATTGATCACGGAGACATCACTGAATATTTGTCTCTTTGTTGTCATGATGAAGTCTATCTCGTTCCTGGTGGAACCATCGGGGCTCATCCAGGTCCATTTCCTGTGGGGCGGCTTTTTGAAGAAAGAGTTCATCGCGAAGAGTCCCTCTTTCTCCAAAAAGTCCGCCAGCCGCTGTCCCCTTTGGTTCCGCCGCCCATACCCAAACTGCCCCAGTCTCAACTCCCCATCGCTTCGTTGGCCGAGTTTCGCGTTGAAGTCCCCCATAACAACATTAAAGTAGGTATTCGAGGAGTGTATAGCCCGACTAATGTCTTCGTACAACTCCTCTACCTCTTCATCTGAGTGTGCCGAGGTCGGCGCATACACCTGGATGACCTTCAACGAATATCTTTTAGATATTCTGAGTATCAGGTATATTACCCTGTTCGACACACTTTCGATGGTAACGATGTTGTTTATGAGGGACTTGTGGACGAGGAACCCGACACCACCTTGGGACTGTTGGTCGCCCTCCCGGTAATAGAGCAGGTTACCAGACTTGAGGGTTATCGTGTCCTCCCCCTGTCTTCGGACTTCTGACAACCCTATAATGTCCCATCGTAACCTGCCTATTTCTTCTTCCAGCTCGACAATCTTCTCGTCAGTCCTCAGAGTTCGAATGTTGTGTGTTACCAGGGCCAGTCGTCGTCGTTGGGGGTGGTAGCCGGATCTCTTCCGGAGATTCTTAGCACCCCCTGCCCCGCCGTTACCTTGGCCGCTACCGGAGCCAGGAATAGCGGAGCTGCCGGGTACTAGGGGCCTGGGCCATTTGGTCTTTAACATTTTGGAGGGGTTTTGCCAATACTCGCCACGCTTGGCAGGCGGGTTGGCGAGCGCAGTTAAGTTGGTAGTCCAGTCCAATTGAAGAAGAATGCTGCTGCCCATTCTTTTCTTACTATAATCCCTTAGTCGCCTTTTACGACACCCATGGGAAGAGAAGGGGGCTAAATGCTCTAACCACAATAAAAATTAAAGAATGAGCATAAATAAATCACAGGAATCAATTTAAAATCATTAGTATCATATTAAATATACAATAACATGATACATAACATGTATTTATAGGTCGTGTAATTAGCCTGTGAACTTTGTTTGTTTTTGTTCACAACTCAATGAGTTCCTTCAGTACAAAATCCAAGCCGTGCATGATGCATCAATTATGTGTATCTTGGTTTTATCTCGTTTAGTTTACTTTCCCAGGACTCACAATGAGGTCTTTGATAGTAGTTGCATGGTTCAGTGATCTTCTAGTGAAGATTTTTAGTCACACGTCACGGTAGAATACGTTACTACTTCATCACTACTTAGATATTCGATGCATTCGGCTGTAGGGTGAAATCCATGCTTTATTTGTTTGTTTGTTTGTCCTCCCTTCACGTCGAAAGTAATGAACGGATTGATATGAATTTTTTATTGGGGTTAATTTAAGGTCTAGATAGTGACATAGGCTACTTTTTATCCCGGAAAAACATCTCATTCCCACGGGAAAAAACTATAATATTTTTTTTTAAATTGGGATAATTTAAGATCTGGAGAGTGACATAAGGCTATTTTTTTACGCCTTTTTTACGGCCACGGGATAAAGAGATTCCCATGGGAAAAAATATTGGCATCTTCCCTTGACCACGCGGGCGGAGCCTTTTTTGTAAGTAAAGATCAAAAATCTGTCCTATTATATAATATACTAACATAACAGATCAAGAATAACAAGACGTTATTCTTTAGTGACATATTCTGGGACGAATCTCACAACGCCGTTTAGTTCCAAACTAAAGCTTGTAGCATGAGTACTAGATTGCTGATAATACGTAATTTTATTTTGGCAAAAAATACCTACATAGAAAACATTCTACATAGAAGACGAAGGCAAGCAAGCATGTTCATGCACAAAAATGTTTGCCTTGCGCTGGTGTCGAACCAGCTCTCGGTGACCATTTCTAGCCACTCAACTACCAGGCCTGTTATTCGATATATTTGTATAATATTTCATTATCCTTGCTTTTATCTCCCTTTAATTTCTAGGCATTAACCTATAATTACTAAGATAACATTGTTATCAGTGATTATATTAATTTTAATTTCTCACTACTTAATTATTTTTCTACTTAAATGTGTTATTAAGGGTAATATATTTGTTACGACAAAACATTTATATAATCCGTAAACTCTAATGAATGATATTACAAAACCAAAATTTACGTAATTGAAATTATCAAGGATTTTAGGCACGAAACTTTTTTGTTAACGAAAAACTTTACATTTTAGTTAAAAAAAAACTATAATATTGAAACAATTTTTAAACAACTACATCTAAAGGAAGTTTAATACATTGTCAAAAGAACCTGGATAACCAACGTGCATGTTGACATTTTTTGACCTAAAGGGCTTTGAATATAAAAAGCTATACTTTTAGCCATAATACACACTATCGGCAATCGGTGTGCTATCGGCCAACCGCGTGGGCGACTTAGCGCACGACTAGCCGGTTTTCTAGTTATATGCAACCGCTTGTGATTGTACGCACTTAACCGCCACGAAATTCTTATTAAATAAATAATAATTTAATTTATAACAACGTGATTATCCCCCCCCCCGCGATTAACCGCTTGTAGAGACAATAATTCAAATGTTAAATTCTTGCTAGAGTAACGACTTCAGTTATCACTTTAAAGATATAATTTATGAGTTTAATAGTTGTATGGTTTATTTAACTACCACTTAACAGTTTAATTGCTTGTCGTTGTTGGGTTACAACTTGACGATGTCAATTTCAGTAATCATTATAACACCCTCATAACTTTTGTGACTGATGGGTTGAGTATAACCAGAAGTTTTGTTAATCTCTCTCTAACCTCTTAAGTGTTTATGCAGCTCTTAAGTCTGTGTGCATTGTCATAAAAAATACCTTTTACTGCTTCACTCAGGCATTGAAATAAATATGCACTTTACACAACATTGTCAAAAGGTTCAAAACAGTTCGTCAATTCATGCCGTTTGCCTAACATGCTGTTATTTTCGCTTATTAAGGACGACTTTCCTGGAGATCCGTTTACTGTGAAGTCTGCGAACTATTGAATATTCCAGTTAGAACCATATAAGGATAGGACTGCACCGCCTTCCGGATTGATTAAGATTCAAAGACACGTTGTTATGGCGGTAACCGTTGGTGACTTAAAAATGCTGTTTGCACCTGTAATGCAGTTTTAAGACATGATGACCATGTTAGAATTATGTTTACGTGTTTGTGCTATCTCCGCTTCGTCTGATTTGCAACGCATATTCCAATTAACTAGTAGATGTGATGGAAACTTGCAAAAATTTGTGACAGACAAGTTCAGGGAAAAAGATCATTTAGTTCAGATGCCGTTCCAAAACATGGAATAGAATCGTCATCTGGAATAGAATCGTCATGTGACAAATCTTTGGGTTTTCTTTGGGAATAAACGAGGTCATGCCTTAAAATTTGACGTACCAGAATGCGTCTGCTGTGGCCATAGGGAAATACCAGGGTTTAGGTGTTTCTTTCGAGATAAAATGTTCTATTGATACCTTAAAACCAATAGGTTTTTATACGTTAATTAGACAAAAAAGACTAAGATCAAAAACGAGAGACAGTTGAAGAGCATTCCATGGTCAAGTTATTGCATTATTTTTATTTTTTGTCTTCGGCTAAAAGGCATGGGAGAATGTCATGGTATGGGATAATTTGCAGAGCAGATCGCCATATACGGTTAAGGTATTAGACCGGGAGTAGTGAGCAGCGATCGCAACAAGTCACACGGGCAGAGAGCCAATAATGAGAGTTTAGGAGACAGTACATACATGACTTTTTGTCAGAATTAATGAAATGTAATGAAATGCTGGCTGACAATTAATTAATAGTCTAAAATTAAGAGTCGAAATGAACCCATAGAAGTTATGAAGTGTTTCTCTCCATAGTTAATTTTGCGATTTAGACACGGAATAATGTAAAATTTTGCTTTATGATTTCTTTACATGGCAAAATAAGTGCCTAACACGTAATTAACGAATTCACGCAAATGATGTTACACGACTTTCGATTGTAGATAATATTTTAAAAACTTTCTAGACAACATCAATACTGAAGTCAAAGAACTACTATTAGCATAGATAGGTCTAGACTAGAATATAAAATATCTAACAGCGGAACTGTTATTATTAACAATCGTAATAAAGAAAATGACGAAGTTGTATCCTTTCAATTTTATGATCATGTCCGCAATTTTCAATATGAGAATGAAATCTTCATTGAATTTCTCTTATTTTATTGACACTGAGCAATATCAACAAAGGACGTAATGTAGTGTAAATATAATTAAACGAACGGCATATCCACAAACGAGTCTATGATTAAATACAATAGTACTGGGGTGGTCTGTTCAATCGTGGTCTCTAATGTAAAGCTATAAAATGAAATTGGATATTTATTCCAATCTCGGGGTAGTGATAGGATTTTGGTTTTTACGTGATGATACCCTTTGATGTATTATTTTGGGGTGAATAATTTCGGAGATTTATAGTTTTTGTGTTTTTTAATCAAAATTATACAATGGATCCAAAGATTATGCTATTTTCGAATCCTATCACGGCATTATTGGGTGGCTATAGTGAAAGAAGTCCGCTGATTCTCAGTTTTTCATATTGGTGCAATCATCTCGGTTATATATCTGCTTGTGTATTTGTTTTACTAACATCAACATGTTTAATTGTGACGTTAATATAACATACGCCTAGATGATCTTAACCTTTTCCCTCATTTGTCCTAACACCCTTTATTACAGTTCGCTTCGCTTGTACCATCTAGAAACTTTCAGATACTCTTTGTAATAAATTGATAAATCTCTAGCTGGAGAAGATACAGTAAAAGTTCAAATTCACTTCTGCGTCAGCTTGTATTATTATTTTCAGGCTATCTAATGGTTACTTATATTCACGCTTGTTATTTATCGACAATATCCGGAACCGACAGTGACTTGACTCTTGAAGTGCCGAGAAGCTCCAGATTTCTAAGGAGTGATTGTTATCTTTATAACATTCGCAGTGTTTGTAGTTATTCCTCGTAAATGCTGAACTTCAAGGGTAGTTTACACATTGGTTTACGTGAATACCTCAGTATTTACGCGTGCGCTTTGTAATAATAAACAATTGTATAGTTTATACTATTACTTCCCTGTATTTGTTAATCATCTCCTAATCTTGGTATATTTACTATTTCTGCACGTGTAGTCATATTTTTTTAAAACATTGAGTCATTTTGTTCCTTTAGAACGTGAAATGAGCATGTCTTGTGAGCATGTTTTTCGTCATATCGTCTGCAAGTATGTTCACTCGCTACCCGTGTACAAATTATGTAAAAAATCTCGAAGTTTCTTTCGCGAGTTGAGCATAAATTTGTCAATCTGTGACAAAAAACGGAGCGGTAAAAATAATGAAATTTCTGGTGATGTTTATCGATGATACCCAACCTAATAAAGACCATACATCTAACAAAATATCTTAATAGACAGATAAAAATTAACATAAATATTGCACACCCGGGAATACAATACAGTTTCTGCCAAGACCACCTACATTTTCTAGCCTTAGATGTCTCGCAAATAATGAGAAACTGTTATGGAGCAGTTTCTCCAAGCAAGTGCTTATGGGCGATCACGACACCCACTCAGGACGTGGGCGTCTTGCTTGACTAGACGTGAAAATAAATCTAATCTTGTACTGCCGCTAACTTATAGGTCTAGGTTGATTGGAAGAGGTTTGCTTGAGGGTTATAGACCAGGTATTCAAGCTGATAATACTCCTCGTATTATCAGCTTGAATACTGGTCTAATAATTCAAGATACTGTGAGTTTTTGTTGTCTTTCATAATTATATTCATTGTTTCTCATTATAGGTCAATAGACGTTTTGATGGTTTATTTATAAGATTATCTTTAGACATGTTCATGATTGAAGTACCTTATGATTATTTCCATCTCATGACCGTAACAGAGTTTGACCTAGGATGCATTATTTAGAACGGTGTGTAAATTGTCTAAAAACGAATTTATTCTAAAGATTCAAGAGTAAAAATGCTTTCATTATGACTTTTTAATATGAATGAATGTATAAACATTTATTTGTCTTAACTGTAGATGTATATGATTTCTGACCTTCCTCGGGCATAACGAACTGTTATGTGAAAATTCAATAAATATACTTGCTTATGACGTCACTTCACTAACTCTTCTTTCACGCGTCAATAGTTCCTAAATTTAGACAATAGATTACAATTTAGCCTTGCATAAATCTGCATATTTATTTAATAGATATAAATGTTACTGTTTCTTATGTTTTGCACTCTTAATTTGCTGTGTAGTTAACTTGCAAAACCACTTGACTTGACACATCAAAAATTTTCTATCTAATGGTACTTTCTCTGTTTTTAGACGAAATTGAATGTGGTTCATTGCTTCTTCGCAAATTCTGGTCGCTGCTGTAGTAGACTATGTCCATGTTGAACAGAATCGATTACAGTCGGTACAGTCCTTAAAAACCTAGATATTTAGTCTTATTGAGACCAAGGTATTGGAAATGACTCTCACAGTCTTGTAAAACACCCACGTTTTACTCTCTAAATATATTCGATTTCGAAGAACTCGAAATCGATATAAAACCATTCGATACAGAACAGACAGTCCTCGATATCGGATAAACATTAGATTAGATATCCGAATGCTAGTCTTTGGCATTTATATGGATCACTTATTATTCATGTAATTGCAACGGAACACGATAGCGTAGATTCTATTTATATACTTATACTTTTATATTTACATATTGAAAACAAAAGGGACATAGATCTGCTATGCGAGCGATTTGTCCGCTAAATATTTTTCTCCAAAATCGATCGATTATAAGTGCATCAAACAAAGACGTACGGTGTACCATTTTTTTTTTTTTTTTTTTTTTTTTTTTTTTTTTTTTTTTTTTTTTTTTTTTTTTTTTTTGTATCCTGCTTCGCAGCGATCTGTTCATTTACATTTAGCTGCCATATTGTCTGACCATCGTCCAGAATTGTCAATGAATAGTGAGGTCAAACCCATTGGTCCTCTCACTCCTTTGGAAATCGGTTTTTTAGGGTTGGAATACTATTTCTCCTCAGTCTTGTGTGTGTTGTACTTCCTGTTCCTGACAATTTAGATGCCAGAGCATTCACATGGTGAGTCAGTTTTAGCTGATAGTTTTGACTACGTGTGGCGATTTCTTGTTTAACTGTATTAAGCCTTAGATCCAATAGAATGTACTTGTTATGAATGCATTTCGGGATGTTGAACATCGTTCTGATAGCTTTGGTTTGGAACCTTTCTAGGATTTCTATGTTACTATTGCTAGCTGTTCCCCAGAGTTCAATACCGTATGTCCAAACTGGCTTCAATATAGTTTTGTAAATTAGCATTTTACTTTCATTGGTCAGCTGAGATTTCCCTCCTATCAGCCAGTACATTTCTCTAAGTTTAGAGTCCAGATATTTTCTTTTACTCCAGATATGTTTCTGCCAAGTCAGTCTCCTATCCAGGTGCATACCCAAGTACTTAGCAGAGTCACTATGAGGTATTTCCTGTTCATTTAAGTAGATTGGTGGACAGTTGCCCTTCCTAAGAGTAAAGGTGGTATGTGCAGATTTGCTTTCGTTAGCTTTTATTCTCCAGGTTTTCATCCAGAGTTCAATTTCAGCGATGTGTTTTTGTAGGTTTGAAGACGCAATATCTGCTTTTTCGTTGACTGACATTATTGCGGTGTCGTCCGCGTAAGTGGCAATGAAAGTGTTGTCATCTGTAGGAATGTCAGCTGTGCATATGAGGTACAATACTGGTCCCAGAATGCTACCTTGTGGCACGCCCGACCTGATGTCGTACAAGTCTGAAGAGACGTTGTTTACTTTCACTTCAAAGCATCTTCTCTTTAAGTAGCTCTTCAGAATAAAAAAGAAGGAGTGAGGAAGGTGTTTTTTAATTTTATATAATAGACCGTCGTGCCAGACCCTATCGAAAGCTTGGCTTATATCCAAAAAGACTGCCGAGCAGTATTGCTTGGTTTCCAGAGTGTGGCTAATTGTATCTATTAGTCTATGAATCTGTTCGACTGTGGCGTGCTTTTGTCTAAAGCCGAATTGGTGTCCGGGTAGGAAGGTATCCAGATGTGGTCTCATTCTGGTCAAGATTATCCTTTCGAACAGTTTGCCAATCAGTGGCAATAGGCTAATTGGTCTATATGATGTGACTTCCTCTGGCTGTTTGCCGGGTTTCGGAATCATGACAACTTGAGCCAGTTTCCATTGAGCTGGATAGTGTGAAAGTCTCAGACACGCGTTAAAAAGAAACACCAAGAGCATTATGCCTTTTTTTGGGAGATTACCTATTAGAGTGGAATCCAGTAGGTCGTATCCTGGAGCCTTCTTTTTTTTAGCAGAAGATTTAATCTCTCTCGCGACTTCAGCGGGGCTAACCGCCATCAGCGGGAAGCAGAGCTGGGTCGGTGACTCTAGGTAGTTAGTGATCTCTTCGTCCTTGACGGGGTCGAGGCTATTCAGAGGAGTAAAGACCGTATGTAGGTGCTCAGCAAATTCCGTTGCTTTTTCAATGTCAGATCTTACCCAGGATCTATTATGAGTTCTCAAAGGTGGAATATGATTCTTAGGTCGCTTGAAGTTTTTGGTTGCGCGCCATAGAGAATAGTTTGTGTCCTTTTCTGCTGTAAGATGTGACAGGTGGCTCTGTAGGCAAACGTTGTCATATTCCTTTATTAAGTTTTTAAGTTGTTCTGTTGCTCTGTTTAGTCTTGTTTTGTCACTTGTATATCTAGTTTTATGCCACTCTTTCCTCAGTTTGCGTCGTTCACGTACCTTAATAATTATATTCTTTGGATATTCCTTCTGTTTGGAAGTCTTGGACATATTTTTATGTTTTGGTGTGGAAATAGAAGCCGCCGAGTGAATCAAATTGTTGAATTCCTCGATACAAGTTTCAATGTCGTCGTTTGTTTTCAGTCTAATATTGAGATCAGTGTTGCAGGTGATATATTTTCGATAAAGGTCCCAGTTTGTATTTCTGTTGTAGGCATAGTCAGGAGACTCAATAGGAACTATTTGTTTATACAAATTTAGGATGACTGGTGTATGATCCGATGACAAATCATCACATTTGTCGATCTTTATGTAGTTTTGCCCGACATTTTTTGTAATATAGAAATCCAACAGATCCGGTATTTTATTTTTATCCGAGGGCCAGTATGTCGGCTCTCCGTGGGAGATGCTTTCTAGGTTGAGCCTTTTAATCGCATTGTAAAGTTGCCGGCCGCGTGGGTTAATCAGTCTAGAACCCCAGAAGGTGTGCTTAGAGTTCCAGTCCCCTCCACATATGAAAACAGGTCCCAAATATTTGAAAAATTGTATAAATTCTTCGGATCCAACAGAGTGTTTCGGCGGGCAGTATAATGCAGCTACAGTTGTCTCGCTATTTTTGTGGTGTATCTTGATAGCAGTTGCCTGGATTTTTTCTGTTTTATAGGATTCTAGAGAGTAATGTTTTATGCTATTTTTCACCACCACTGCTGTTCCACCATGCGAATTTCCAGATGGGTGGTCAGTCCTATATATAGTGTATTTGCGGAAGCTTAAGTGTGATTTCTGGGTGAGCCTTGTTTCTGATATTAGGGCAATGTCTATGTTTTCAGTAATCATAAATAGCTCTAGCTCTTGCCGTCTATCGGTCAACCCGTTGGCGTTCCAGGTGACTATACGGATATTTAGTCCCTCTGTGGGACCAGTCGTGTAATTAGTTTGATCATCTGATCCATCATGCTGTCTATCATGTCTTTCATGATTGTCTGGAACCTGTTGAACATTGTGTCTAACAAAATTGTCATGTTGTCTCGTTTGTCTGTTTCCACAGAGGAATCATTTTGTTGGTGTTTAGAATTGTCTCTTCTGTCTCTAAGTGCATCAGCGTAGGAGGGTCTTGAGTTAGGAAATTTAGTGTTTTCATTTATGTTACGAGGTGGTAGAGAGGCTACGTTACTTGGTGGTAAAGAGGCAGCGTTACGTGGTGGTAGAGAGGCAACGTTAATATTTTGCTTAGCGAGACGAGGGATGGTTTCGATTTTCAGAATTTTTTCCTTATACTGTTTATATTTGTTACAACCCTTATAGCTGGCAGGGTGTTTGCCTTGGCAGTTAGCACACGTAGCTTCTGTGTCTGGAGGTTTTATGCACGTGATTGTAGGATGTTCATCCCCGCATTTGACGCAACGGAAGGGCCTGAAGCATTGATTTTTAGAGTGACCATATCTCTGGCATCTCTTACATTGGAGTACCTCTTTTTTCTTGTATGGTGCTTCGATGGTGACTTTGACGTGACCGATGTGCTTTAAGTTGAATATATCCTTATTATTGGGTTTTGGTTCTAGGTCGACAAAGTAGAGGGGAAGCTTCTCTTTTGTTGTACGATGGATTACATTTACTATTTGTCGTATTTCATGTCCTTTACTATTAAGTTCACCTTTAATCATTGTTTTATCCTCTGTAGCGTGAAGACCCCTGATGACTACTCTGTAAGCCCTTTCACTTTTAAGTTTGTAAGTGTAGTGGTTAATGTTTTTATTAATAAGATTTTCCCTTATTGCTTTATAGGTTTCTATGTCGACGGGCATTAATTTGATTACATGCCCTGATCTTAGAGTAGTCATAGTGAACTTTGTTGTATCGACCACTTTGCTTAGGACATCACGGAGAGGTGTGACATCTACAACGCCGGTAACGTATATAGGTTCTGGTTTCGGAATATACTCCTTTTTTTCAGTTTCAGTTGGTGGTTCTTCATTACTGAGGATGTCGAATCTGTTTTGTACAGGAATTGAGTAGTTGGTTCGTTTGGTAGAAGATTGAATTTTTTCACTTTCAGTCGAGCTCTCGTTTCTTTTGCGTTTGCTTTTAGTCGCTTTGTCCTGTTGCCATAACTGGTTGGTTGGAGTTGGAGCTCCAGTTTGTTTGATAGTGGAGTTGTTTAGATCCACGACAGTGGTTTCTGAATTATTGACCTCAGTCGATATTTGGTTTGATCGTGTAGTAATTAGGTCACTAATTAGGGTGTCAGATAATTTATCACTGGTTCTACAGTCGCTAAGTGACAGAGACCTCGGTCTTGTTTCAAAGAGGCCTTTGTGGAAGAGTTGTTGGGTATAAGTTTTTTGAGTTTTGTTTTCAGACATATTTAGTCCCACGAGTGTGGACGATATATAAGTCGCTCACAGGGTGACGCCATTCCTGAGAGAAGGCTATATACAATGGTGTTCGCCAGGTTCACCAAGGTTGGCGCTAGTGACTGATAACCCACAGCCATTCATCCTATTGGCACGGTCCCACCGTAGGATTAGGGTGACTTTTTATTGAGGTTTTCTACCTCCTGACACGGGCGGTTAAGCCAATGTCCCCACTTGAGGGAGTTTCCCATAGAAGCGGGTTGTGAAGATCATTTCCTATCTCCACTGTCAGGTGCATTCAGGTTAGTTAACCGCCGCCCGAGACTCGGCGTTGACCTTTTACAGCAGGTTAGGTCGTCCTCTGCTAACCCTCCTCCTTTCATATACGGGCTTGGGACCGTCATTGGCGGAGTTAAACGGTGTACCATTGATGTATTTGGATTCAATTAGCTTTCTTACATACTTAAATAACATGTATAATAACATAATAAAACTGCAATTCAATTATTATTATGTGTTTAATGGTCGCCATTCCAGAACTATCCTGCCCTAGCGGCCATTGGTTTTACGCTCTTTGTGCCCTGCCCACTGGCCACTTTAGCTTGCTAATCCATTGAGCTATGTCGGTTACTTTACTATTATCACAATAATATTATTTTCTAAACTATATAACATTTATTTATTACTTGTGTTATGTAGTGAGTTTTTGTGCATGCTACTTGATTTTCACAGTTTTATTACGTAATCAACTCACGCATTTATTTTTATAAAACCGTTTACTTCCTGAAAATATTTCATTGTGATATAACATTTTCAGTGAATTACGTAATAGTATTGGATGAATTACATTGATAACAATTGTTAAGCAATATGCAACCGTGTGCATCGATTCAACCTAAATTTAAATTGCAGATATAGGTATTTTATACGGAAGATTGGAAATTGAATTCCAATCTAGATCAAGGCTATCTGCAATATGCTGCAGAATAGTAAGATTATTTTAAATATTATTTCTATTCGTTTCTTATACAACTTTGGCTATTAGGATTATAGATGTTTGTGTGAATTGTGATATTATTAGATTTCTTTAAGACCATGGTTCCTGTTGTTGTAAATTCACTATTACTTCATAATATTGCATTGCATGTTATTTACGAAGTAACTATTAAGTAATCTGTGATGGTACTTCGTTCCTATGCAAAATAGTGAATTGATTTATTCAAAATTAGTATTCAAAACATAAGTGTACTTTAAATTCTGCATTATGAAAATTAATATTTCTATTATTGATGACAACATTAAAATATTTTTTGAATATTTAGGTACATTATAATCATTTATCATAAAAATGAAAATAACACGTTTGATTGCCTAGACAGGCCTAAACGCCTTTCTCAAAATGATTTACATGTCACTTTCTTGTTAGATAATATTAGATATTTATGTGTAAAAAAAACATTTAGTTGCGATGATCATGTAAATGTTTCCTAGCACTTCGCGCCACGCACCGCAGCGGCAGTGTTGTCGCTTACTGCGGCAAGTCGTGGCATGATTACATTTTGTTCTTTCTACCGCTATCTGCCTCGCGCTATGGTTGCGCTGCGCTACTTTTTGTCTGGCCACTTTTAATATAAATAAAATGTAGGATTTTTCCTCCCATTCGCTAGGACTAGGGAAACTTAGAAGACGCATCCTTAACACTGTATTAGTATTTAGTAAATTATATGTATAAGTTACTAGCCTTTACTTGCGGCTTCGCCTGTGTTGTAAACTAAAGTGTTGTAATGATTAGGAAAGTGCCAGCGTAATATTTTTTTTCCCGCTGAAAATTTATGTCACTACAGATCTTAAAAATTATACCCGTTAAAAGTAATAACAAACAAGCAAACATACTTTCACATTTATAATAATTAACTAATTTGTATATTATGTTTATGTTGTACGATCTAAAATCAGAATGTCGCCAAATTTTTTAAAAACATTGTTAATTGGACAATCAAAGGAACCGCCCGACTGAGTGCAATGTTCTTCGTAACTTATGCTTTCACACTATCTCTTAACATATAAACTAAAACAGGCTTTATGTATACAGCCTTAAAGATGCTAATCGAAGTTTCTAGTATGTAACTTACAACCTAGGGTTGGCAACCGTACTTCAATTATATTATTGTTGGTAGGTACGGTAAATTCGGCTCACAGTATATTGTTCAATTATTATATATATTTAACGCAAAAATAATATATTTCAATAGCATCTGCGGGCACTTTATCGAACAAAATTAACGAAGTATACTTAAAAACATTAAGTTTTATAAAATTAGGTGATAATTTCTATTTAAGTCATTTCTACAAATATATTCTTGCAGTAAGTAATATTTTTGTTTGATTTTTTGTGTGCTTGTAAGGCAAATCCTCCCTGGAAGAGATAGAATTCTGTCTTCATTCTTCTCTGCCAATCATTTAGGTAAAAATCTAAGTCATTTCACAGTCCACACACACAAATCTCCTGCAGATTTTTTTAAAATTCTATGATTAGCCACAAAAAAACTTTGACAGCCCTGATACAGCCTACGGTCAGTACGAATCTCATTATAATCAAGCGACGTTATTCTAGTGCTATTAAATTGTTATTGCACCTTTTGAAAGGCTGTACCATAAATGCGAAGGGTTTTATTACAATATAAGACAAGCGTAGCAGACATGTCTGCCTTCGGGTTATCACTTCATGATAATAGCTACGTGAAATCATGGCAGCCCTTGATGGAAGGCGTGATAGACCAACTATAAATTGTAACAATACTTGCAAACTTCGTTTAAGCACGCCATGTATGGTACAGTCAAGAGCAGGTCGACCTTAACATATTGGACTTTATACCATTCTTAAGTTTTATGCAATAAGAGCCAAAATTGTACTGCAAGGGTAATGCTCGATGTGCACCTTTTTTTTATGCCACAAAGTTAGTCGGCAAACGACGCTTACAATTCCAGCCAGGGGTATCACTCACGCGTTGCCCTCCCAACCCTCCCCCAAGTGGAGCTCTGGAGACCTTACTCACCGTAGGAACACAACATGGCCGAGACCAATGCTATTTCGCTACGATCTTCTGTAAGCTCCAAAAAATAGTCTTGTCAAAATAATGTACTTATTTTCTTTAATTACCTAATATCCGTGTAAAAGTAAATCTATCTCTATGCTATCTTTTCAAATCTATACCATTACATAGAAGATGAAAGATATAATATAATTTTTGACACAGAAAATACCAAATGATCCCGAAAATTCAACGGAACAATCCGTAGGCGTTTATTAGTGTTTTGTATGATGACAAATAAACAGCTTGTGACGTTACTTTTTTATTATGAATCGACGAATTGTAGCCGATGGCCGGTGGTCAATTCGAGTATAGTTTCAAAGGCATACCCATTATTCAGTACTTATTATTTCGGGTGCATGTTACAATCAATTGTCGAACGTTACTATATTAGTTTCTCCTTTCAATCAATTCAATTACAATTTCAAACAATGCTATTCATGTTTTGTTGGAATTCATACACGCATAATGATTGCTTCCGTTCATTATGTTAGGTGAAAAAATGGTCAAGCTAGAGTTGATTTGTGCATTGTGGAATAGTATACATGCACTTAAAAGGCGGGCAGCGGCTCAGTGACTCCCCCGGTGTCACTGTGCTCCATGGTGGCGATGATCACTTAACATCAGGTGTCCAGCATGCTCTGCCAACCTCTTACATAAAAAAGCTATGTGAAGATCATCATTATCATCAGTCGTAGTCAAACTTTATCGATCCACTTTTGGGCATATTCCACCTTTCGTCCATAGTCTACGCTACGGTACATTATGATTCACTCACACATTGTACTAATCTTAAATATGATTTATGCCTTACTAGCAAAACCCGCGCAACTTCGTTTGCGTGTATCCCGTTTTCCCGTGGAAATTTCAGAAAATACGTGTATTATTTATATAAACTTTTATCTTTAATCACTCTAAGCGAACAGATAAAAAGATCTATGCGAACAGATAACGGAAGCGCCTTTATTTTACACTACATTCGTGACTGTCGTTCAAACGCAACGCGTGAGTGATACCCCCGGTATTGCAAGCGTCTATAGGCTACGGTGATGCTTACCATCAGGCGGGCCGTATGCTTGTTTGCCAACTTTGTGGTATAAAAAAATAAAAGCTATTGTTTAAATAAATAAAAACTGGATCAAAATGGGTTCCTTTTTTGGAGCTATGATAATCTCTTTCGGTCTCTCTCTCCTTGTCTTCGTGTCGGGCTTTAAAAAAATGTGTAAAAAGGTGAACAATTAAATTAATTACCTTGTTGTGATGCCACACTAATTATTTCATGCTCTAATATACTACCGGCCGGCACCCACCTTAATGGATCGGCATCCAATGGAAGGCGAGCATTGTTGTTAGACGAATAACTAACACAGTCTAGTAAATACTAGACTAAACTATCCTTGATTTGAGCAAAAACATTTTCAACTTAATTCCTAATTAAGTCTCTTTTCACTTAATTAGACAAATTGTCATTAATATTAAAATGTTTTTGAGCAACTCACTCGCGTCAAAATTTTGCCTTTTAATGATGCCGTTTACATAGTTGCTAAAGGATTTGTCATTAAGTATTTTATGTCAACTCAAAGCTGTACAGCACTAGAAATTTTCGTCCTATTTATGCAAAGTATCCGAAAATGTCCAATGTGTAAAAATTAATGTAACTCTACGTTCAAAATATTTATAATCATTTATCTATTAGCATATTTTATCGGAATTAGCATTTTTTCTTGCTCCGTTTTCAAGATTTTACTGAGATTGCTGTAGACTACAGGGATGTCTGCGTACCATCAATTGACCCTCTGTTTTAAAAATACAGGAGACAATAAAAAGCCGTCTCTCACGTTTAATATTTAACAGGGCATGTATCATGCTGACCCACGTTAACGCATTCAAGGTTGTGGAGGGTACAAATTAATATTGCAAGAGGCGAGGGTTCGTGATGTCGCATAATGTTTGGGTACAACTCGGTACAAGCGAGATGTATGCTATAAAATTTGAAATACACTTAAATTTATTTTTAGGACATACAGCAACGTGCCAACATATTTTAAGTTTAACCGACAACGCCCTTGGTATTGTTGTTATTTACGATCCTATTATTCCATTCCTAATTATTTTGACGACCTCCGTGGCGTAATGGTTACCACGCCAGACCGTCACCCAGGAGGTCCCGGGTTCGATCCCCGGTCGGGTCATGATGAAAAACGAACTTTTTCTGATTGGCCTCGGGTCTTGGATGTTTATCTATGTTTATGTATTTGTTATAAAATAAAATATCGTTGAGTTAGTATCCCATAACAAAAGTTTCGAACTTACTTTGGGGCTATCTCAATCTGTATGAATTGTCCCAAAAAAAAAAAAAAAAAAAATATGGTTTCCTGTATAAGAACTGTTCTATACTTCCCCTGAGTTCAAATTATCTCAATAAGTATTAAACTTTATTTAGCATTACAGTTACGAAAGTTTGACATTACGCAATGAAGCAGTGATATCCGGGGGAAAACACAATTGTCTCACAACAAAAATAGAAAAGATATGAAAACAAGTATAAAAGAATTGTAGCAACGTATACGAATAGACACTCAGATCTGTAACGTTTTGTATCAATTCCAAACCAACTTTGGTAAAAAAGGTAGGTGTAATAAGAGTAAAATATATCTACATAAAGTCCATTAACATATAAGGCAGTCACGTATGCACCGCAGTAAGGTTCTATATTTGTGCAAACGAACGTGATAACAACTAAACACACAACTAACCTGATAATATCGAATGCGAGATACAAATTCAACTGAGTGAAACTACCTGGGCCTCAAGTCGCCACGTCTCGAAGACGCCCCTATACAAAAACCCGCTTCCTTAAGTTACAAGACCTTCGACACTGAGGTCCCTTTTGTGCTACCCTTATGGCCTCAAACGACCCTTTTTTGTCCGCATACTTGTCCATTTCAAGTTTGCAAGATTGGGACTCATTAACGTCTTCAAATTACAATTTCAAACTGTAACCTAACTAACAAAGAATGTAGGTTAAATTCTCTCTTAAATAACATGTTAATGCGATTTTTTTTAATCCTTCTTAGAGCTTTAAAATTTTGTAAAGTCCTGAGTTCTGTGGTTTTGGGTATGAGATGAGTCATTAAGTCAGCTAGTTTTTTTTGAAGTTCTGAAAAAATAAAAATCATAGTCGGTCATCAGTCATTAATTATTATAGCATTTGGTCCAATTTATTAAATTTAGAAAAAAGTATAAAGATATACCTTATTAAATAAGATACTATGTAATACATGGGCTCTGATTACATGCGGTCGAAGCGGCCAACAATAGAAATTAGTATTGCATTTGCCCAATGTAATTTCTTGTAAATTTGTATGTGTGAAAAGTATGAACGTTATATAATTGTTCGTGTCGTCTCAATTTCTGTTGATGATGTCATTTTTTCACTACCAACCGCTAAATCTTTTGTCAACAATGCTGAGGCAAAGTAATCTCACCTCGCCAATTTTCATGACGTGTTGTCTACAAAATTAAAGATGTATGTAGGCGATTGTCATACGAATGCAGTGATTCAACACCCACAAACCTCCTCTTTGATGCAATCACTTCTTTGAAAATTATTTCTTATGCGACCTTATTCGTAGCGGACCGAAAATATTTGTCACCATGTTCCTATTTTTGGAATTCTAATATAAGGTCAAGTACGAGTCTGATTCACATACGATGGTTTATTTATCTTCATTTCTTGTAATTAGACAGGTAATTAGATTGTTTAGTCAGTTTGTGATTTAAATTGAGATATACAGGAAGTAAGGCACTTTCATTCTGAAGGTACAGAATGTAATATTATTGTGTCATCTAATATTCGAATTTCACGCAAACAAATTCTCCAGGGAATGGTTGTGCCTTGTACCTATTTCGTCCAGTGTCAACAAAGTCGTCATGTCACCCCCCCGACCTTGTGGCGTGCAAACATATTTATCAGTGAGTGCTTTCCGTTGGATACACAGTGTTATTTCATATCTATATTTTTCAAATATTTGTACATTTTAACATTTAACAATTGTTTGTCAGAGAATTTTAAATGTTTATAAATAGTTATTTATAAACATTTTAAGCTATAGGTTTTTTTTTTTTCGACAATGTTGCGCAAATTTATTGCGTCATAGCTAGTGAAGCGCTAACGGGATACGCTTCACCAGCAACATAGGTTTTACGTGGGCGAGGTGTCAACCTGCCGCACAACCCCCGAAATGCTGGAGGACCACACCCGTCGTTGGTCAGCGAGTCCATCGGACTTAGCCGGTTAGTGTAGCTAGGCTGTACTACCGACCATTCCCCTATCCGCCACCTTGGGGACGCTCCCCTACGCTGTGAGGGCCAGCGCGGGGAAGCTATAGGATTACTACCTTACCATGAAATGCATTTATGATTGAGACGGTTGAATTTCATTTTGCAGCAATTTCGAACACCTCAACCATATTAATTAGTATATTTAGAAAGATACTAGTAACATTTAGTAATTACTAGTAAATGAGTCACAATTTTTCTAATTCATTCGGAATACAAAACAATATTCACTGTTACAGTTCATTGCACCAATAAGGTCAGGAGGTTGAAAACCACAATAAATATTCCAGTAGAAAGGAATTTTCAATCACACACCATTTTAGTTGAAAAATCATGTTAGTGGATTAAGAATGGAATGTTGCCTCTATTAATAGTTATGGGACAGGTCGAGTCTAAAAGCAAATGGATTTAAATTTTGGGACGGCCCGTAACGACCCTTAAAATACCCATAGCCAAATTGAGATCATCAAGACCGCTTGACAGTTTAACGTGTTACTTTAAAAACAAAAAGAAATGGTCTGAGATTGGAAAGAATTAAAGTAGAGTAAAATAATTTGTTTTTGTAGCTGTCACGGAATTTAAGTTTGCCTTTTTGAGAATGTTTCTTTAAAAAACACTTCAGATAGAAGTATTGTTTTCTAATATTGAGGGCTTGGGACAGCACTAACGTCAAAAGCAAGATGCATCTATTGAAATAATGAAAATAATACTAGTCAGTTTTGAAAAATTACATTCATATGTTATAACTCAAGTGTAATTTCCCACGGGCTAGTTGCAAAGTTGCGTGCAAACTAATGGGCGTTATCCAGATAAGATTACACGTACTAATGCGTTGGTGCGTAACTACAGACCGCAAATGCATTTAATTATACCAAGTTCCATCCCTCATCATATAAGATCTGACTAACGACTTTTTGTAATGAAGCAAACAGGTTTCTGACAAATTATCCATAGAATGCCACATGTATGCAGTAAAATACTATTCTTATGGAACGATAGTTTTTTTAAATTTACCATACATGGTCACAATAAATCTTGATCGCTCTTCTTTATTCCTTACAATTGTTTGTGCGTTAAAAGCAAAAACGGTCACGCGTCCCTGATTTATTATACTAAAAAAATTAAGCGGTTCTAGTTATTTGTCGACACTACATTGTAGTTCTTTGAAAGATTCTAATTAGTATCCTTGTATTTTTGGCATCTGGTTTTTTATTATATCATTTGAATAATTTTATAATGCATAGCGCAATTCATATTTGCATTGATTCGTAACACCTAACATCATTACTTTAGTACTTGCATACAAATTAGCATGATTAGCAATTAATATCACATTGGTTCGTTTCCTTCCTACATCTTATTTTAATGTATAAGTGAAATCTGTATCTGTAGCATTAATTAGCTTCTGACTGACATTTGTATGATCCGTTTTGCAAATGCCACCCACACTTTCATTATTTGCCATGTCTACTTTCACTGAGTTCGCGCCTCTAGATCTGTCAATGACCATTGCTAACTTCTGGTGTCCCAAGTTCTCACTAATCTGTGCCAAGTGATATATCTAGAAAATATGAAAGCATAATCATCTTTACATCAAATTCTCGAGAGGCATAGTATCTTGTACAGTCAACATATGAGGTAACATTTGCTTACTGTACGTACGAAAATATAAACAAATCCTTAAGCATATTTTAATAGCGGTGACTTGTAATTTTTTTTAAACAAAATTATCAGCTTATTTTTCTCACTTTTAATAGCTTTAAATGATATTTAAACGACATGAGACAACAAATAAATTTAAAATTGTGTATTTATACAAGCATGTTAGCCTTGTGTTCAGAACTTTCCGTTTTTGTCATTATTTCGCACTTTAATAAATCTGTTTATTTCTTTTATTGGCAGTGGGTACGCTTCATTTTAGCGATATGAAACTATTATACCAATTTAGTATAGCCTTGCATTATAACAGTAATGTGAAACGGGAAATAATGTGGTCACGAAACGGATGATGTCGTTTTTGTCATTTCGGCGTTATCACGAAACTTCAAGGTTGTGTCCCAGAACCTGCATTATTATGGAATAGTTTAATCTAGTTAATCGAATAACGTTTGATTTTTAGAGTTATTAGATTCATATAACTAAAAATAACATTTCCATTTCCTTATTAAGTATTATTTTATTCATTGAGATTATTATATTTATTTATGTTCCAATGAGAGGAAATATTTTGTGATATATGGTTTTTCGATAATGATACGATTATTTGTTACAGTCTCTTATTATGGGAAAATTGGTGTTTCTCTAAATACTACTTCATATAAGAGAAATTCAATTGATGTAGAACCTAGATTAGTGTTAATGATCATCACTAAAGGAAAGCAAAGTATTGAATTAGTCTTACTTACTGTTTAAATTTATTTCGCAATTATGAACTAGATGAATTTAACCACTTCCAAATTTGGCGATATGAGATGCTCGCAGCCATTTTTGGTTGACGTCCCGTACGGTATTTTGCAGCGGTTTGCATACACCGTTATTTTAACTATGCCAATGAAACCATTCCTATAATTTTTAGTAATTTCTGTTTCCTTATTTAAATATTTAATGTAACGAGATTAATTATTTTAATTATGACAAAAAAATACTCAAATATAACAATTCTCATCTTAACAGAAAGCTAATTTATTCTTAAGACATATATGCGATTATTGTTTACTCTATGACTTGAATTCTCCGTCATAGCTTAAAATACGAACAGAGATGAAGTCACCACTACTATTAGAATAGTTTATTCTGATAAGAAAACAATTACTCAATTATTAAACTATTCTAAGTACCTAGTTCTGATGAATATCTTTATCATTCACTTCACTATAATTTAATTCGCGCATTTACAAGATCAAGTTTACCATCAAGTGCGCACACTTGAAGTGGCGACGGCGTCGCGTCGTCGCATCGCACGTCCAGTAAACTCAGTGTAAGGCTATCAGTATGCAAGACTGGGGGCTGATTCTCGTAACAAAACTGATTCTATTTCGATTCAATCACACTCGCTGTCCCGTTTATCTCCTATTTTGTGTGAGTGAGACAGCGATTGAATTTGAATCGAAAAAGAATCGGGGTCTGGTCTGCTTGAAATCTGCTCAATATTTTTATTAAAATTTTGTGTGTGCAGACAGACTTACCACTTATAACAACAAATATGCCACTGTGCCATATTCATACTTGCATTCTTCTAACGATTATCCTCTTTCATGAAATCCATCCATTCCTTTTTCTTTTACTTGTTCAAGCTGCACACTAATGTTATAAATGCGATAGTAACATTTCACGCTAAAGCCGCTGAACCGATTTAGATGTAGGTAATTAAGATACACTACACCTAGTATTATTTATATTGAAAATCACCTCGGCAACGGAAAAGCACAAGTAAATTCACGGGCGTGTGATAATGCTTAATAAAAATTATGTGTATAACGATTTTCTAGAATTAATTAAGAGTTAGAGAGAGATCTAATGTTAGAAATAGATGCAGAAAAATACATTTTTATAATTTTTATATCCAGCATTTATTAATAAATACGCGTATTTAATGAAGTAAGTTAAATATAGATTATTATTAACGAGGTGGATGACGAAAATGTAGATAAAATATATCTAAAGCAATTATTAGAAGAGACGTACAAATTAAAAGCGTTATCTAATTACTGATATGAAATTATTGTAGTACATACATATGTGTCGAGTCAAATCAAAGTCAACTTTTATCATTCATGCATATCTGGAACCTTGTCACATCATTATGATTAATAGCTTTATTAGTAGTAACTAATAGCAGTTATAAATTTAAGTTTGTAGATGTAGTTATTATGAAGATAAATTGTATAAAGTCTTTTCGTATTTACTATTGTCATCAACCCACCACTGAGATATTATGGGTCTCAATCAATATGGTTTAGAAATTAGAATATACTCCGCATTGCGTATTTTCGATTTGGCGGTTGTTATTTTGCCGGTTTTTTCAAAATTTTGTCATCTAATCTAGGCTTTATGATTGTCATCTAATAACAATAAATTTATTAAAATAATTATTGAAAGTTAGAATATTTTATTGACATAAGTATTTTAAAATTATTTTCAATAATAAATCAATAAGCAAAGGCATTGATTTGAAACTATCTTTGTGCAATACAAAAAACAATTTATTTCAGTTTTATCTACTAACGCCTAACAACATTTTTAAAACAAACAAGAGAGAAAGGGAGAGGATAATCCGCTCAAATCGGAGCAGCCCACCTGTGGAAGGATCTCCACCTTACAGAAGATCGTAGTCAAATAGCATTGGCCTGGGCCATGTTGTGTTCCTACGGTGAGTAAGGTCTCCTGAGCTCCACTTGGGGGGGTTGGGAGGGTTGGCAACGCGTGAGTGATACCCCTGGTATTGCAAGCGTCTATAAGCTACGGTGATGCTTACCATCAGGCGGGCCCGTATGCTTGTTTGCCAACTTTGTGGCATAAAAAAAAAATCTTTATCTAAATAAGTTCTTGAAGGAAATGACAACTTTTATCAGTTCGCGAAATAATGGTTACAATTGTCCCCCTTTTCATTTAAATGGTATAATAAATATATAGGGGCCTATAACTGTCCCTTGTAGGACGCCGGCCAGCGATATATGGAAGCTATAAAGTTTCTGCAATCAATACGATAACCTATGATACAACCAAGACCTAAATGACAAATCGTATGTAAATTATGTTTTACTGCTGTCATTGCACAGCACAGTCACTTATACACATACATGCAAATATTATTTTGCCACAGTATACAATGCTTATGCAAAAAACAGACTTCACTTATTTCCTCAGGTTCATTTCGTGTTAGTGCAATGCAAAATTTTTGTAAAATGAAATAAGAGTTCAATAATATTAAACACAGTGGAAATGATGTTGAAATTGTTGAATAATAAGATTTTCGATGAAGCCCGACAACTAATACATGGATCTCTTCGAATAGACACAAAAACTAAAGGTGACGTAGAAGTATGACAATATGATCGATGAACAAAAGCCGTGTGTTTAAACTAAATTATGTATCATAGCTACTACAATAATGTTGTAATGTAAACAATAAATCAATATTGAGACGAGCTCCGTGGCGTAATGGCTACCACGCCAGACCGCCACCCAGGAGGTCCCGGGTTCGATCCCCGGTCGGGTCATGATGAAAAACGAACTTTTTCTGATTGGCCTCGGGTCTTGGATGTTTATCTAAATATGTACATATTTGTTATAAAATATAATATCGTTGAGTTAGTATCCCATAACACAAGTTTCGAACTTACTTTGGGGCTAGCTGAATTGTCCCTATATGTAAAAATAAAATAAAAAATATCAAAAAAGGTGAAAAGGAGTGTAACTTCAACCTAAATAGCCAGTTTGTGACATTCTCGACCGCTTTATACTTTTTAAAATAAATAATTTTATTGCTAAACTATTTTAGACTCGTGTCAAACAACAAATATTCATGTTGTTAAAAAAACCGTTACGTTACCACAAAAATGGGAAAGACGAGATCGTACCATATTTTACCTGCCGGTAGTGGGTATAATGGTAATAATGTGTATTAGCAACAGCTGTTCGAGCTCGGGGTCGGCCATTATTGTACTGGCATTTATTGAATAATACTTGATTCAATCTCTTTGATTGCAATAATAGGATGTTATTTGCAAGAAGCAGATGTTTTAATTTTATCCTTATCGTGAACTTAACCATGAACAACAAATTTCATAAGATTATAGATAGGTAATAATGAGATGTACACAAGTCACTCATGGTCATCCAATCACAGATTACGTAGTGTTTGAAAGCAGCAACCTACTGACGGACATAAGAATAATATTCAGTCCAGACAAAGGGAAAAGTCACTCGTTGTCAAATCTGCACCAAACTGTAACTAAGCCATTTTAAACATTTATTTTTAATTGAATGCGTTAATAAAATCTTTTATTTTTATTTGCAGGAGTGCAAGAACTGGGATGTCGCAGTTGTTCAGAGAAACTATTTTGAGGCAAGTACATATAGTAAAGTAGAAAATTTCTAAATTCTTCTATGCATTATGCATTCTTTAATTGCTAATCCTTGACTGGTCTCTGTTTATTCCTAAGAAGGGTAAGCATCATTATAATCATTATAGTCGTTAGAATTATGACCATGTTTTTTCCTACTAGTTTTATTTGAGTAGGTAGGTATCAAATCGATTTACCGAACACGTGTCGTCTTTTATTCCGAATTGAAGTACGAATGCATATACTTTGGACCGATAAATCATTTATTTTATAGTTCCTAGTTTATTATCTTCTTCATTATCATTATGTACGTCACTCACTGCATTGGTTACATAGTTCATATGAGTAATTCGTATAATTCAAAATGCTCTCTCTACACTCTTGCGAAGTTGAGCGAAAACGAGAGTGTCTTCTCTATTTCTTTGTCTTCACCTAACTCTTTACTTCGGTCAACTTCGCGAGAATGTTGTGATAGCATTACAATACTGGGTACAAAAAGCGTGATCTTTCAATTAAAACAATTGAGCTTAATTAAAATGAGTCTCAATATCGATTCTCAATTAATTGGTTGTCTCGGTGCATATATACTTCTTTGGTTTGACCTATAAATTTCTCATTTCTCTCCCGAAAATTATGTCAGATATTGTGTAATCAAAATTAAAATAAATATATTTATATCTATTCACTAAACACTTTTGCCAGCAACATTTTTTAGCTTTCACATAGAATGGTGGAGAGCATTATGACATTTTAACTTACTTAATACCTACGGCTCTATATAAAGTGCCAATTGGACAAGAAAATAACTTTGACTTTAAAAGATAAAATTAAATATGAAAATATCTATTTTATGACCAAGTATAACAATCTATTCGTATATTTTCTACACACGTGCAAGAAAATTTATAACATCGTAATATTTGAATTGTATCTATGCAGCTAAAACAATCATTTTTGCTTATACAGAAATCGTACGATTACAATATTGTGTCAGAAATGGTGTCTCCTTGCAATTTACTGCTGAATATCGTAATAATCTCATTACATCACGGCATGTCACAGTCTGTTCATACAATTATAAACTAACATAGACATTAATTTTATTAAATTGTGTGTAATTATTTCACAAACTACGTTTACGATTTACTTCACGATTAGACTTTAAGATTACCTGAGTTATCCCATTGCTCAATACAGGAATCTTTTTTTATCGTGTCCTTCTTTTTCTTTTTGTGAGCTTTCTGAAATTTGTATCAACTAAGAGTAGCTGGTGTCAGCAGTGGAATGATATCTTTGTTGGGGCAGTATTCGAGACTATATTGCCGTTTCTGTGGAAATAAATATATTATTATTATATCGGTTGATAGTTAGGTCCAGATGCAAAATAACCTCATAAGTTTTATCTATCTATTATAGCTGTCAGATAAATTGACGAGAAATCATACAAACACTGAAACATAATTATGATATCTATAAACTTATCATGAAAGTGTAAAACCGGCACTTATTTAATATTTTAATCGATGCTGTAAATCTGCATAAACTTTCTCTATAAGGGTAATTTACCGAAGTATTTTTTAATCTAAATTATATAATTATTGCGTCATGAAGTCATGATTCAAGCAATATTACATTTGATTAGTGCATATCAACTCATTATTCTCTGTTTGTATAATACGCATGTCTTTTCCTGATCGAGATTATATCCTTCCTGCTTTTTCTCTTCCTACAATCTCAGTTTCAACAAAGGCAAAATATTATGTTTCCGACAGGGAGGTTAATTTCTGACAGTGTGTTTCATCTGTCACCATAAACAATGTTTTAGTTATTTGGAACACAGGTATTCTAGAGGTATACACTACAAAACACCGAAATATTGCGTCCCGAATTTAGATATTCCAATGATCAAAATTTCGAATTTCAAAGGTATGACTTAGGTTAATTCAGAGAGATTTTCAGGATGTACTGATCAGTAGTAGATTAGCAACTTATAGTCAAATTGGCTTAACTATGATAGTGACTTTATTAAATTGACCTTTGAAAGATCCTCGATCCAGTTGGTTGCTTAATCAAGGAATCAAATGGCTATTTAACCACAAATGTCACTTTTCATTATCCTAAACGGTTAATGTTTTAACCTTCGTCTGAAATAACTACTTCCCTCTTTCGCGTGTGACTAATGACAATGACAACTAACCCTTGTAATTGTAACTTTAATAATACTGTTGCATAAATAAATTATTACTGTAACTGACTGTATTACCTACTATCAATTATTGATTTATTTATTTTAGGATCAACAAACAGTGTACACGAAATTACAATGATAAACATAGCTATAAATTGCACATATATCGTGCCACCAACTCCGATGACCACATGATATAATACAGAAAAGTATTGGTGTCATGATAGCAAGAAAGAAAAAATTGAATTATATTTTGCTAACTAAATTAAGTTCAATAGGTTTTGCTCCTGAATTACTCTGTTTATTTTCAAATAACTTAATCGCCTAATATTATGGTTGAATATTTTAAAATGAAACACGTTTCAGAGTTACTCAAGGGTCAATACTGGGACCGCTTCTGCAGAATTCATTAATTGTTATTATATTCGTTATTCGTAGTTTTTATGTCATATTTTTATTTTATTTTTTATTCATATCTTGTTAGCCATAAAATAATTCGTTACCATAAGGTTGCCTTGAAAATTTTAGTTTTAGCAATAAGGTCGCCTTGTTGTGAGTGTGTAAGATATTTATATTTGATACTGTGTCCTACTGTTGTGAATTGCAAATAAAACATATTCTATCTATCAGAATTTGTGATTTCTTTAATTTTTCTTTTATTTAATCATGAAGTTAATGTCTGTGGTATTATTTTTGCTGTTCAATGTTCGAAATTGTATCAAATTGTATTTTTTTAATTGTTTTGTGTAATAATTGCTGTAATTGGTTATTGTAAATTTATTATTGTTATAATACTTCTAATTACCGCCGTTGTAATTATACACTAATTATAACAATAATAAATTACAAAAATAACAATGGATTCAGTTTTATTGCACTATAATTGATCAATAAGTGAATGTATTTTTTTTATTCGTTTTTAGTTTTACGCACAACACCATATAAATTTTAGTTCAGTTATAATGAAAATACATAAGGAATTTAATCAAATGAAATTGAACAACTGTTTCTGAAATCACTAGTATACATAACAATGCGATTGCGTCATAAAGATTAACAATCCTTATCTTAGATAACAGTGTAGGTTATACCTAATTCCAATATTGCGCTCGCAGTAATCCAAACTGTAAATCCTGAAACAGGTAACGTTAATTAATTTGCAACGTTGTTTTCGTGTATGACTTTATATTAATAACATTAAGATAATTATCGCTGCGAGCATAGTATATCACGATTGTGTCATTTGTTATATGAATTATGGGCAATGAATGTATATCATGTTATAGTTGGGGAAGTCATGTCATATAATTGGAGAAAAGAACTTCAAGATTTAAAAAAAAATCTTCACCAGAATCCCCGATTTCACCAGTCCCAAATAGTTTATTCGTTAAACCGTTATTTCACATTTCTAATTTAGTAGTACATTTAAGGTTTCTTAACTCTATTCGGAACATTATTAGCAAGACTTTTCATTCATTGAAAATTAATCAATGATAATATTTCAGACAACGCATTATAAATACAAGTCTTACGACTTATTCTTTTTTATTACTTGTGGTAGAGCAGTAAGTACTTGTTTTCAACGATACTCTGTGATTAAAGTTGATCAGTAGTGACAGGTGCAAATTCCAAACTTTTATTACGACTTTGCGGTTTGCCATCGATAGGTATAGGTAGGTATAATATATAATTTTTAAACCTATTATATATGTTTTGACTGACTATGAGACAAGTGATCCCTGTGTATTACGGAAGTAGTAACTTGACGTTTAATTTTAACATAATTCTTTATGGCTTAGCTAAGCTTATTAATTATTTAACAATTGTGATTTTTTTCATCTGACTGAAGACTGGTAGATTTAAAAACTATGAATATAATGTTACTGCAATGATTGTTTTAAATAGATAATACCCGGAAATTTCTGGGGAAACAATAGCTCCAATCTAATCATAAAACCGCAGCAATTAAAACAAATCTATGCAATGTCAAACAAATTATTACAGCGTTTAGCTCTGGCGACATTGCGTCTCGTAGTTCCGTTTGGCATTTCGCCAAACCTGCTGATCCTTTCACAAATTTTTAAAAAATCGTTTGTGAAATACTAGTTGGTACACATTTTCATCTATCTGTGTTTCAATCTTTTTTTTCAAACATTTCGTGAAGCGACACCCTTAGCAAAGAAAATAAGTATGCAGGATACAGAATTAAGATTAAATATTTTATTTTATTTATGTAAGCAAATATATAGGACTTAATAGTGCATCCTTATATAAAATAAATTAAAACTAAACTAACAATAAAAACTAAAATTAAGCATTAAAAATACATGGTCTCTGTGGCAGATAGAGATCCGTTGAGCGAAGTAACTGCCAGCCTTCGGGTCACCAGTGGTTTGTCGCAGCCTTTTTGCGATGTTCCTAAAAAAGGACAACGCACCGGAACCCCACGGGCCTAATGTTTCTACACCAAAAGCCACAAAATCTTCAGCTGCTGATATTTTGTGGCTTTTAGTTTCTCGGCGGACTCCGCCGCCGCTCCCGCACTCCTACTCGTACCGTGAAGATGTGACGGAGCAAGTGCCTTTATATTTTTTATGGGCAAGCAACATAATCCGGGTTCGATCCCCGGTCGGGTCATGATGAAAAACGAACTTTTTCTGATTGGCCTCGGGTCTTGGATTTTTATCTATATATGTATTTGTTATAAAATATAATATCATTGAGTTAGTATCCCATAACACAAGTTTCGAACTTACTTTGGGGCTAGCTCAATCTGTATGAATTGTCCCTTTACCTATACATATATTACCTATATTACATAAGTACGTACTTTATAGTTCTTAGATTGAAGAGAAACAGATTCGTATCCCTACAGTAGGATAAGCGCGAGATATGAAAATTTTAATTTATTTACATTCCGCCTGTGCACAATGAAACTGCTACTTAAATTAATATACATATTTGAAAATTATAAAATATTTCACAAATTGTAGCTTTACGAAAAGCCTCAGGTCAGGAGAAAGCCTGATTACAATAACCCGGTGAGAGCATATGACAAACTGTTCTAATCTGTCAAGCAAGATAGATTTGCAATTATAACGAAACTTGCGGTAAATATACAGTTTTGGAATAAATGTTTGTCATTTATTATTGTCCTGATTTGTAATGCTTGGCATAGCGAATAGTTTATGTCTGAATGTATTAATACGTTTAAAATTACTGTTATTGTTTTAAGAAAACGTATCGGTGTTCGGATGTTATGATAATATTATACATTAAAACGAATTACGTGTTCTTAAATGTCTGAAATTAGGAATGGATGGAGTATGGTACAATTTGTTATTAGGTAGACTAGACACCTGTTATTAATCGACATTATATGGACTTGAGGTTGAGAGTGTTGAGACTGTTCAAAAGTAGTGCCGAAGCGTGATGTATGTGCGTCGGCCAATGACCAATGTTGAAGTAATGATGTAAATGTAACATTGACTTCTGTCGATCGAGTCGTGCGTGCCGAAGCGTGGCCGTGCTTCGGTGGACGACGCGGACGCTTCTCAAGTGCATTCGGCAGCTAAGAAATTTATCTATGACATAAATGAACTGAAGTTAATTATCAACTCATTCAAATTCCGGTTATAAGTGTGCGTGTGGTAACTCCCTTAGAACTAATGCATCGCTATTATGTAGTATTAAATTATTTTAAGCTATTACTAAATTTTGGGTTTTTCATGTTCGTGTAAAGATAATAATTACTTTACGGTCATATTGTAAAGATAAATTCGCTAATGTAGTGTCATTTCGTTTAAAGATAATTTCAGAAATATTATTTTCAAGGACATTGTCGCTTGTCATAATATTTCGAAAAAAAAATACATAACTACATAAAGTATGAATGTTCACAAATCAAGTCGGCTAGGCTAGGTATTGTTTTCTAGAAAAAAATATTGGATTGTGTGTGAATAAGTAGTCAAATATCCATTTTCGGGTAAAATGGGGTTAAGCTATACATATTTGTTCAGTTTTCTTTTCCCCACATATTTCGAAACTAAATAGATGAATGTTGAAGAATTCTAGCGTTTTTGAAAAATTCTTTGTTGACAACTAGTTGCGTATAAAGAAAAAAAAATCTTCAGTCGCAACTAGTTGCCGAGAAAGAATAAAAGTTCCTTTTTCCAACTGGTTGCGAAACTCAGTTGCCAAGGCATGTTGGGAAGAATTTATCAAAAAAAAAAAAGAATGTTTAGTAACTGGAAATAGGAAATTGAGTATTGTGGAGGACAGTATTTAAGATAAGTCAGGTTGTTTAGAGCTATAGATAGGGAATGCTTTACGCATACGCCATGCGTAAAGCATTCCCAGAAGTAAAAAAAAAAAAAAAATAACCGCCTGCGTAAAAAGCAACTAATAGAAATCAACCGAAAAGGCAGAAACAAGGTAAAAAATCAATAATTAAAGCCAAAATCGCGAATCCGCGAAAGGATCAAACAAATCGAAACAATATCAAACATAAGTAAGTACGGTACATTTAAAAATATCAATTCGGTAATTCTTCGAACTTTTATGCAACATAATACATACAAATTGAGTGATATAAGTCAAACCATTCTCACTTTATGCGTGCCTCTCACTATAAAAAAAGGTTTAAGACTCAAGAACCAAGAAAATAATTTAATTACCACATTATTTTTGGTAGAATATAACTTAAGACTAAGAAATTCCAGAACTATTATAGGTTTAAGATAATATACCTACATAATATAGGTACATATTTTTACCTTATTACTTATTATTTCTATATCTTGTGTTTGTGTTTGAGGGCTTTCCCATGAAACATGTGATTCAGATGTAGATTTCTATATTACTTAAAACAAAATATGAAATTTGCATAAGATGTTCTTATGCAAATGTATTAGTCATCGTTGACATAAGAACTAAAAATACAGACAAGTTGATCATCCTATGAATAAGTATTATAAAAATATACTAGCCACCAATTTGTGTATATTTCTTCCCGTGGGAAACTATAAAAAGTTTCCCACTGTCCAGACCTTAAACAATACCCAAAAAAAAAAAAAAACAATGGTACACTTTTCCTTTATTAATATTTTCGAAATATTTATAGTTAAACCGTGTTTGATATAGGTACTTAGTAACAACTATGAAAACAAAATAATATACCTAACTATATTTTAAGACAACACGTGTTTTACGTTTATATTGTTTTACGTAGGTACGCTGTAAATGAATATGACTTAATAATACGTCTTTTAAGAATTTAACTTCGAATAAATGTTAAGTTAAGCGAATACGTACATATATATTTTTTATGTTTATTGTTGTTTTGCAAAAAAGGCATTGACGCACTTTCCGACGAAGCTGTACCGTTTAGAATGAATGAATAACAAATTTTACTACGCAACGTCATTTTTTCATGAATAAATGTAAAATCTAATCATTTGAATTGCTATGAACACTCTCATACATCTTCTAAGTTTTGAATATAGGATTACTTTATACTAGCTTTTCCCCGCGGCTTCGCTTGCGTTAATTTTGTGACATAGATCTCGTTTGACAACAAAACAAATAGCGCGACTTGTGGCGCTATCTGTTGGTCGATACAGCGCCCTCTATAGTAGAAAAAATATTTTCCCATTGGAACGACATACTTTCACGGGATAAAAAGTAGCCTATGTTGGGCTCTGTACCCCTGACAATATGTATACAACTTCATGTGATCGGCTGCTTAGTCAAGCCGTGAAGGAATAACAAACAAACAAACGCACTTTCTCATTTATAATATTAGTAATGAGAAAAGAAGATGATTCCATGGGTGTCAAATATAAAGAAGCCGTTTTTTTTTGTATCAGATATTTTTTCAAAGAAAAACTACTTATTTTCAAAATTCAATTATGAACTAATAGAAACAGCGTCCGATTATTGCAAATAAAAGTCATAAAAAAAATCTCTCGCTTTTAAGAAAAATCTACTTGCCTACCTACATATATCTCTACGCCACGTGGAGAAACAAATTTAGTTTTTACAATAGTATTCACTTTTCGAAATGATTTGAGTTGGACGTCGTCCAGTAGATACAAGTCTCCTTGGTACCGCAAATAAAAATTTATCATTTACCCAGTGAGTGCAGTGTTCAAATCCCACATTTTAGCTCCAGTAAAATCCGAATTATTGTTTAAAATATTCGTTTGTTTCTCAAATTGTGTTTACTTATGTGCAATCTTTTGTTAATGTTAGTGAAGTATTTTGTTTACTGTAAACATTTGACTCGGAGGTGTATGTTATAATAATAATTATTAAAGACAATTTAGTATCGAATCGGTTAAATTTTACTTTAATCTAGGTAAGTGAATGTATTTTGTCTGCAACTTATTTAATTAAATAATTGTAAAAATATTTCTTTTTTTGTAAACTTGAAAATATCATTTTAAATCATTCGATACCAATTTAAAAATACTAGAAAGAGAAAAATATGATCGCGTTGGATCAACGTAGAAAATTAAATAGTGGCAGCACTATGCTTGCTTAATTAACCTAATGAGCCTCGCCCTGTGGTAATGATCCACACCCACAAACCGACACGAGCGATACGTGTTTCATATCAATTTTTAATTACTTTCAATGTTCTAAACACTTCCGTGCATTACGATCGGGAGTATGCTTTACGAAATGTAAACAAAAGTTATGAAAGTATAACAGGAATTAAGGAGAAGTTAACCCACAATTTTACTAAGAAAGAACACGAATTATATTATGGTTGTCAAACAGTATTCCGGCACATTATGAAATATGATACGTCACACGATATATTGCTCTAATTTGAATGACAAGTTAATTGCTGGGTTGGATTGCTGGCATGCAGCAACCTTTAGTTAGTAGTGGTGAAATGTGAACGAATCTTGAACAAATTCAATATCCTATAGTTCAATACACGCAACACATGAAAAAACTAATGCTATTTTTAAGAAGTCCTTCATTCTTACTATAATATTTTGTGAATGAAAACTGCATGCTTTGAAATGAAATGAAATGAAATCGTTTATTTCAGAAATTAGACCTTCACAGGCACTTTTTCTTGTCATTTACAATTTGTATAAAGAAAATAAACTACGTTATATACTACCACCATTTCGGACACAAGCAAAATGGCCACCGGTAAAAGAAATGGCGAAAGAAACCCGGTTACGGCCTTTTTTGTCATTTAGCAATTTTTGATTTACAAGAGTCAGTTTTAATTATAAAGAGACTACACTCTCGTGAAGTATTGATTGAAGTGATGTGAAGTTAGGCAAGAAGTTAAAAGACGTAGGTCGTTTTAGTTGCAAAAATACATTTTAAAGTAAATACACATTACGTCAAATGCCGTCATTATTATTATCATCAAATTAAGAAAGACAAAAGACTTGAGACTGTATCTTCTATAACTAAAATGTTTTTGTGCAACCGACTGATTGTTGACATAAATTTAACATTTTATTTAATTTTATTTGTAGTAGCTACAAAGGCGTTGTAGTAGAAATTGCACTTCGACATCGATATATTGGCTGTTGCATCTTGGTTCATAGCATACCCCTTTGCCAGGGTCGCCGACGATTTTACGACCCAGTATCGACGACCGCATAAAACTGGTTACATTAGCGCGAGACTGTGTGATTGGGTATTTTATTACTTCAGAGAAATGTATTATAGTTCTCAGAGTAATTTGCAAATGTACAACTACAATAAATGCTTTTCAGATACCACACCGATCACACAGATCTACCGGGAATCATCCTACTTGGGATGTCGTTAATTCCCGTAAACCCGTCGCTTAAGGGTAGACACTCGGGTTTTGAATCGGACACTTGTCGATTCTATCGCTTTTTATAGATGTGTTGGCATTACGCTTAGAAGTTGAGAACTACGTAAAACAAAAACGGCATGCAAAACGTCAACTTCGCATTACGACAACTTCTTATAATGCTAAGCCATCGCATCATCAAACCATCTCCCCATCACCAAGCCATCATCGTACGTAATGTCTAATTTCATGCGTAACTATTTATAATATAACATTTTACTTAAATATAAAATTTTCTCGTAATTTCCACCTAAAGTAGAAATATTTTCTGTTTAAACTTTGGTAATTTTGTGATGTTGGCGTTATGCGTAATTATCATCTTAAATTTTGCAAAGTTGACATTGTGAGCGCATATTAAGTATGTCAAAAAAGTGTTCGCTGTAAGTAATTCATTTATGTTCCTGTTATCTGACTTTTGTGCAAGGTTTACTATGAAAGTTAATTCTTTACGGGAACAAATAATTACTAGAGTCATTAAAAGTTGCATTGTTCAATACCAGACTCAATTTCCTTTCGATATTGTCTAAAGATCGTTGACCTCGATGTTCGCAGAATGCATTAACAAAATGAAAACTTGTCTGATAATATTTTTTTTATTCTACGAACTATATTATGAGAACTAGTTTTTGTAGTCTTGATAATCTTCAAGTCATAAATTTTAATTAGGGTTATCGCACTACTATCGAGTATTTATAGTACCGGATATATTTATAATTAATTACACACATGGCTTGAAAGTGGTAAATAAGTCTAAAAAGCAGTTAGGTCTAGACCGATGCAGAAAATCAATTTAAAGTTAATGACACGTTAAGTCACCGACGCTGTCACTTTTAAATAAAAAAGAAGACAGCTGGAGACCTAATGTGTCAACTTTAACTGTGTTTTGTTTAACTATAAGATGTGTTTATGCAACTTGCCGATAGACATTCGTAAACCATTACAATCACAAACAAGTTCTTATTATGACATGTTTCTTTTATAAAAAATATATTCTACGGCATGTATGAAGTTTTAAATATGCTGCTCTTGTAGTACTTCAATCTTTAGTTACTGTTATAGTGTAATAAGTGACACCCCTTACATTTCGCTGAAAACACTAACTAATCAAACACCATTGTTACAAAACGGTGTATTTTCAAACAAGCATCGATTAAAAATGGTAAAACTTGCCTTTCGCATCATCGATGTCTATTGTTTTACCATCTTACCATAACAAACTTGTGACAACCAACATTACCAAAGACAAAAGAATTAGATTCTTTATACACGATGCGTGGACGCATCATATGTCTCATTTTGCGTTACCTGGGACCCGATTACTAAACAAATGCACCATAACATTTAACTTATTGTTTAAGTCCATAACAAATGTCAAAAACTATTCCACAGATACACTATCGACATTCTATTGAGACACCATTAAGAGTCCATCGGTGCATTTGTTTAGTAGAATCGGGCCCCTGAGTTAAGGCTCTACATGGTAAAATTACCAATGACGTCAAGTGAAACATTATGTTTATTTCATAATCATTTAAATAATGCGGCTCACGCACGCATAAAACATGATACTTTGTTACAAGTTGTCGGATTTCCAACCGGTACATTTCAAAACTGACCTAACTTTTGTAACTGACCTGCGATTACCTGTTTTGTACGCTGCTTAATATGGATTATGGTTTTATTTGTGTTTACTAATACGATTCCACATTTTTAACATAAAAAAAGGACACTTTTATGTTTTTTTTACGTGTCTCTAGCGGTCAAGACTTCTATTTATCTCCGACTTTCAGAAACGGTGGATATGTTTCGATTGAAATCTTTCTACTATTAGTATTACTCTTACAGAGTTGACAGGACTGTAAGTACTACACGAAGTAACTATGTATTAACTAATCTGTGGTACTACTCACAAATAAGGTAGCTGTCTATTGGTAGAAGAATTTTAAAAATCGGTACGTTTTCGGTAGATTCAGAGATTACCCCCTACAAGCTCATAAACTTTGCCTTTTTAAGAATTTAATAAATAATCATTAACTTAGTAAGACAATTGCAATAAAGAGCGACAATGAATGAGGACGTAAAATATAATATACTTTTACGAGGATTTTCAAGGGAGATTTATTGCATTAAGATAATATAATTAAGTGTAGGCTAGTTTTATATTTGCACATTACCTTATTTGAAACCAGGTCAGCATTATATTTATAGCGTAAGAGTTCAGTCATGGCAAGGAAATTTTCTTGCGATGTTGTGTTTGTGCTCCTAGCCAAATAGCATCCTATTTGGCTACGATCTTCTGTAAGGTGGAGGTTCTTCCCCAGACGGGCTGCTCCGATTTGAGCGGATGATCCGCTGTGCCCTACCTCCCTGAACTTTAACTTAAGTGCCGGTTTCACAACATGATATTTTGCCAATTATGAAACGTCAAACCCTTACTATATCTGTCAAAAAATTATCAATATATCTGACGAATGAAATGAAACAAAAATTTCTGTTTATGTAGCTATCCCGAAAGCAAAAATCTACGACATCGTACGACACATCGCAGAAAAGTCTTCGTCTTGCTACTCTTATCCTACATTACGTGGGCTCGGTATAAGCATGTGTTTTCCACTTTGCCGTCATTCGTCATCTAGACCGTAACATCACAGATTACTTAGGCTTCTTCACGTAATATAAAAAAGTATATGGGAAGATAATAATGTCACTTTTATACTTGTTTATTAATAAAAACTTTATATTTGAATAAAATACGTGGGAAAGGAACGAGGAAATATTATAGTTGATAAAATCCATGATTTATACGCCATTTAATGTTTGTCGATTTATTTTACTTCCAGTTATCTAGTGGGTCCCGCAATTTCTCACAGATAAACGAGGAAGTGGGAAACTTGTTTCAATTCTTATCCATAACTTATGTTTTAGGTAAATGCAAAAGTAACTAACTCTACTTGTCTGTTTCGTGCGAATTTCGTATAAATCTAATCGGCTTAAACTTGATAATGTCACATCATCGTCGTATTATATAAGGATTGTTATGTAAGGAGTTTCTTTGAGTCCCAGGATAGGTGAAAAGGGCGTTGATTAGTTAATTAGAACCTTTATCTAGACACGCGGTAGCGTGTCAAGCCAAGTTCAAGCAAACAGAACTGGCGACCGCACCGTGTGTAATATTACACAAACCATTTGGAGCCACTTTTGACCCCCTCATAACTCAAAAACTATTTTACAAACGTGTCAAATTCGGCTCATATATTGAGACTCGCGAGATATATATGTGCTCCAAATTTGATAAAGAAACTACTTATTACTCTTGAAAATTTCACTATAACTTATTTACTGACGAAAAGAAAATCTTTTAACTTTTATATGGGCACAGCAGAGATAAAGGGGCGTCAAAGAGATGTAGTTTTTCGAACTGTCATCTCTGACATTTGCAGTCCACGGCCGCCCGGTGCACTCAATTTCTGTCATTGCTAGGCGGCCTTGTGACTCATGCGCTTTCGTTCCATTTAAACTTGAGCCTTGCAAGATAAGGAAACGTATATTGTGTAATTCTTTATTATTTAACACTATAACGTCCAAATATATGTTGTGTCCAATTACTGATAATATTATGACAGTACATGATTTACTGCTTTTATTTAAGTTTACCCTCGCAACTGCGTATGTTTTGTTTTTGCGACGTTTATTATTGACACTATTTCGACGTAGAAACCCGCGCGACTTCGTTTGCGAATATTCAGTTTTTCCGAAAAATCCTGTCTTTTCCGAAAATTCCTACGTCCATGAGGCATGAAGCAAGTAATTGCTACGTCATACAAAAAACACACTCCAAGTTTCAGGTTTTTACGATCAGCTCTTTATAGGCTGTGTGTTAATCCGTCAGCCAGTCAGTCATTCAGGATAAAGCATTTTATATGTAACACATGAAGACTTTATTAAACAACTAGCTTTTCCGCGCGGCTTCGCTCGCGGTTAATTTTATGACATGGATGTGTGATGTGATTTTATGACTTGTGGCCGATACAGCGCCCTCTATAGTAGAAAAATTATTTTCCCATTGGAACGACATACTTTCACGGGATAAAAAGTAGCCTATGTTGGGCTCTGTACCCCTAACAATATGTATGCAAATTTTCATAATGATTGGCTTCTTAATCAAGTCGTGAAGGAATAAAAAACAAACAAACTCACTTTCTCATTTATAATATTAGTTAGGATAGTATATTATAGTATAGTATATAGTAAGGAAGTAAGGATACATACATACATACATACATATTATGTATGTATACTGTACAAAGACTTCATATTACCTAATATGAAGACTTTATTAAACAATTGTTTATTCGATATCGTAAATTTAATAAAACCAAAAATAATTTCGGTATATCCAAATATGAAATTTTTATTTACTCTTTTAAAACCGGTATATTTAAATGCGTATCATCGATCTCACTTTTAAGTGTAATTTAATTGGGCTATTGTATAACTGGGCGACCTTTCCAAAATGAGAGATAACATTAAGTCCCTATATAGATTATAAAAATATCGCGTCGGCCGCCGCCGTCCCGTCGGTTTTTTTTTCGTGTTACTTTTTTTATCGTGCTTGCTCGAATTTGACTTTAATTGATTTTTATGAAAAATTATAGCATTATATTATCTGGGTACCATAATTATTTTGCAAGAAAACAAGTTACTTGGCCGTATCGTGGGATGACTTTAGATAGTGCTTTTTGAAAGCCTTCTCCATAGCCTTCGCCATAGGACTTTACTGGCAACGCTAACAATAGACTATCCATGACGCACTTTTTGTCTGTGAAAATAGAAAATAATGCAATTATATGCAGTAACATAATACGACGTGAAAAAAGCCATGCCACACAAAAAGGACGTTGCTTCAACACACGCTAACGCAGACAACGCACATTTGTCCTACAATCTGCAGGTATAAGTAGTGCGTCGTTTGTGTTAAAGTCTCTTGAAAAATCCACATCGGACTTTTTGTGCGCCACTGCCTTGATCGCATGAAATATGTGCCCGAGAGAGATCCCATGGCATAGATATTAGAAACTAGGTAATCACAGTTTTATTCGCGTGGAGGAAAAAGGTGGAGGGTGTAGAAAACAATTGTCGGGCCAAAATAATAAAAAATAAATACTAAGTGTTGTGTCACTCATACAATAGACACATAGGTCATTAGGTATTGTCTCGTTCGACTATTCACCGACATCATTATTTGAATGTGAGCCTGTCTGTCTGTCTATGACACGTCATCATGACTAGAGTATTTTGACATCGGGCCACATCATTGACAGGAAAGGCCGAATAATCTCTGTAATCATGTCTATAAGCAGTGTGAAGGTCAGACTACGCACTGCTTATAGACATAGACAATGGTCCAATTTATAGACTTCGCAGTAAGTACAGTATAAGGTTCAAAAAGAAGAATACTTTTTTAACTTGAAATTATGCTAGAAATGACAGGATAAGACATAAGTTTTTTTAAATTGGTCCAAAAAAGTATAAACATTTTTAACTTGAAATTGTGCAAGAAACGACAGGATAACGACAGGATAAGGATAAGTTTATTTAATCTCAATACTCACAAAATACTAAGTATAGATTTGCGGTTAGATCCTTTAGATCAGATTGGCAATGAGCGGTCCACGACAATGTAGTTATCATCTATGTGTGTGTCGCCCCGCCTCTATTGGGGTTGGTATGACACTTATCTGGCCTTTCCTGTCAGAAGGTTGCCGACCACTGCTTTAGATCGTTGTTATAAAGTCTCAAATTTGGCTGCACATAGATACATAAGACGATAGATACTCTATTCCGTAACATACCGCTTCTCCCTTCTACCACAAAACGTGATCTTAACAAAAAGGCACAATCATAAGTGTACAAACATAATTTTGGAATCATTGTTTTTACCACAGCAAATGAGTTTATCTCTTTAAATTTAACAAGCGAAGTTTAACAATGTAATTGATGGCATTTTATGAGACAAACAACGGTTACACGGTTTGATGTAATGAATCATTTGGATAAAAGCGAATTCATTATCATCAGTCACAAAAAGCCACTGCTGGACATAGGTCTCCCCCAAACGTGTCCAAACGCGATCGGTAGGCAGCGGTGTGGCAGGAAGGTTCTGGAATGGCGACCGCGTGCCGGTAAGCCCATCATAGGACGGCCGCCTACAAGGTGGTCAGACGACCTAAGGAAAGCCACAGGAAAAGCGAATTGATGAAATATAATTATATAAAATGATGTATTAAAATATTTAACACGAGAATCACTAATAAAAGTAAAGGTTAAACCGGGTATAAATGATTTAATATAATAAATAGATTTGTCATTAACATTTTACACTTAGGTAAGTATGTTAATCAGACATCAAATAACATGTCAAAGTAATCAATATTTAAATTTTCTTGAAGATAAATATTATTTTGAAATTAAACATTTTATTTTATTCATCTATTGAGTGCTCCCAGTCGACGGAAGGTAAATATTAAAATCGGCCCAGCCACCGCGGTTCCAGTTGATTGCGGTCCTAGTCGACGGAAGCCCATACATGAGACAGATAATAGATCCCATGATCTTAGTGCTCATAAAGTAAAACTAATTGTAGAAAAAGCAGAAGCGCATTCAACCTTAATTCCACATATTATATCCGTTGTCTGGTATAAGACAAGCTGGTTAAGCCTAATTTACTTCTCTTGATCTTATTTCGCTTTACAGCGACAGCCTTAATTAAAAATCATTCACTTTTAAATGTTTTTGTGCAAATTACCGTTAAACTCGTATATAACTCGATTTTTTTTTACATAGTAAGTACAAACATAGTTACTTATATGAAATAGCACAAAAGAGAATACCTGTTGCTCACAAGCCACAAATCGGTTCTATTTCAGTCATTATAATAACATCCTGAGTGCACTTGGCCGGTGCTGGCGGCCAAAGTGGTTCAATGTTAGTTGCCAGGAAACCGCTGGTTAACCATTTATGCGAATGTGACGCCTCTATCATAAGCGGAACTGTCTTCGTTGGGGTATATTCTATACATAGATATATTGCGCAATGTATTTTAAATTTTTTATTATCTTAAATAGATGATGTCGACGGAAAAATGGGCAGATATAGCCACCAGCTGTCTTATGTAAAAAGAATTTTAGGCGGACCTTTCTCCGCTAAGTTACAGCTTTGGAAAGAGAAAGATGGAGGAAAGCAATGATTTTGTCCAGCTGTGGTATCTGGACAGCTAATTTAAAAAAACAGTTGAAGCTCGACACACACGGCAAATGTGCATTAATGTACATTACATCCCGGGATGTATAGCTTTACAACAACTTAAAGTATCACATGGAGATAGCGTAAGTGTTAATGCGGAATTAATTTTGCAAGTGGGTCGTAGGTTCGGGTTTAAAATGTTCCGAAAGTTTTAGATGTCGGATTAATTGTCTAAAAATCATTTTAAAAATTATACATTTATTTGATAGATAGGCTAACTGGAGCTTATCAGGAAAATGTGAAACCGATCGGTAATGTTTATTTGACTGTAAAACTAAGTACTATTTTTATTACAAACACTTTCATTAAACAATTTAACGTAATGTCTTATGTACGGTAGCTAATTGATACCATCACATGACTTTCCTTGCTTACGAAGTCATAAAAAGTTTTATATTAAAATGCAAATAACCTGTTTTTAATACGACTTGTCAGGTGAATCTAACACCTTTCTCGTTGTATAAAGTATACATTTCACTTTCTTGACATGTACTGTATTTAAGACATTGCAAAATTCATAAGACCCTTTAGGAACAAAAGAGTAACTATCTTTTAAATCAAAGTTTGCTATTGAACGGAATTTGACATTTTGAATAGAGAAGCGACACGAAAAACAAACTGAAACAAATGAATGACGGAAAAACTTTCCCATTAAAAAATAAATATGCAAGTGTTCCTTTTTCAAATCATTTATTATGTTTTGTTTTGAAACAAGAATTGAATTGAAACCGGGGTATCACTCCGGCGTTGCCGACCCTGAAAAAGTCGAGGTCTCATTTGATAAGTTTCGTTTATATAATGTTGTTAGGTACCTACCGCTTTGATTTACGTCAGGTTACGTTCAGTAAGTAGGTACATTTATTATCGTTGGTGACGTACTAAGAAATATTTATTTTTCTCATTTGCAAAATTACGTAGATGCTAAATTATAACATTATTCATATGTACCTACCTATATCATCTTTCTGAGTTCTTTATAAAGTTGAGTTAGATATAATAATCGACGTGTGAAAGGCTAATTGATTCAAGCGATATTTTTTGCGATATTGAGTTATATTTATCATAATTTTGAGCATTAATATTCACTCATGGAACAATGCTGTCAGACAGAAGGAAAAAAATAAAAAATAAAATATTTGACGAAGGTTCTACACGAAAGGGGAAATAGGCATTACAAGGGAAATCGAATAAATATTTCTGTACAAATTACACTATCCTAAGTAATCATTAACCAAGCAACGCCTATTTTTATGTCGTTACCAGATCACTATGCATATTAGGGTTCCGTAGGTATATGAGAATACAAATATATACACAATATAATATCCATACCAAAAAAACTTAATCCGAAGCCACGTCGCGTCTTCGTTCTAATGGCAAGGACGTCTCCACAACGTATTCAGAATCGGGAACAGCTATGAATGAAAGGAAGCACGTAGATGTCAAATTGCCATCTAACTGCAGTTGCAATAATTGAATAGTCGGCAATGGACCCGTGGGGGACCTGGTCGTATTTTATGTACTAAATTCACTGTCAGAGCCGGTGATTTTGTGATTTATTATAGGGATGTTCATAATGTTTTGGAATAGATTGCTTGCAATTGAATTTATACGTTTTAAGGCGAAGGATAATGAGTCAATTGCTGTACTGGGATACGTAGGAAGAAGAGATATGTGAGTAAGAGAGTATTGAGAATAAATGTGGATTAATGGAAAGGTAAAGGTACACCAAAGAAGAGGTAGAACGACTGCGTCTATGAATGATATGTAAGTAGTTGGAGTAATTGGTGAAATGATTGCATGTAAAGTGACATACAAGGAAATATCACACACTGCCGACCCCAAAGTTGTGCGAGGGAAAGGATTGTGAAAAAGAGAAGGCAAAGGATAACTACCACCGAATCTTTTAGCAAAATAAATTATTTTAATAGCAAGCTTACTTTATAGCTTACCTGAAGATAATAGTGCCAAAACATTTTAATAATAAAAATTTCTTGCACTGTGATGATATTTTTATTTAAACATCTAAATTTAGTAACCAGAAAATTGCTGCTTTTTACCAAGGTCCTTGAAAATGCTATTGCTAATTAATACTGAAAAATGCTGCAATAGACAACCGAGGGTATCAAATTAATTATTCTACGTATAAATATTTTCAAAGTTCATCACATAATTTGAAAAATATTGAATAAACGTTTATAAAACACGTGTAGATTACCATTTGCGGCTGTAATCCGAAACTAAAGCGATCGTTAACAGATTATAGAGCGTTTAACGTGAGGTGACATCAATGATAAATGTAACAAATAAAACGCCCATTTTTAAATCTGATTCATAAGGTTTTTATATTGCTAGGAAATTTTAATTGTCATCAGCTATTTGAACCCAGTGATCTATATGACATTCTATTACTCGAATACCATTTGAATGAAAATGTTATTTTTAAGTTATACAATTTATCTATATATATAAAATGCTTTGTCCTGATCAAATCAAATCAAATCAAATCATTTATTTGCCAGAATACACAAAAAAAATAATTACATGGGGTGTTAGTGATGCATTGGTGAATGTATTCAGCCTGCAAGCAGACGTGCAAATGTTAGTATGGATATTTTTTGTTACAGTGTTCTATGAATTCTTTAATGCTGTAAAAACAATTTTTCAATAACCAGTCACAGTGTAATTTTTCCTTAAATATAGTGCCATTTAACATTTTTAAATTATTGGGTATTTTATTATACAGCGTAATCGCGTTATTAAATACATTTTTCTTGAAGATTTCTTTATGACACCGAGGCTGATATACCAAGTTAGCAAACCTTTCTCTTTTTTGACGGAGTATTACCGTATTGCGCATTTTAAAGTATTCGGGATGAGACTTAACAAAAACACAAAGATCTCTTATGTATAGGCATGGCAGAGGTAAAATGTTACATGTTTTGAACAAAGGTCTACAGCTATCCAAAAACCATGCCTTATTTATAACCCTAACACAGCGCTTCTGGATTTTAAAGACTCTGTCAATGTCAACCGAGTGACCCCACATAATAAGACCATAGCTGAGGTTTGATGCTATAAACCCATGGTAAGCCGCTAATGCTGCTTCCATCGATACTGTCTGTCTTAGTTTTTTCAGTAGAAAGACATATCTATTTATTTTTAGACACTGTTGGTCAACGTGTGCCTTCCAGTTTAAATGTCGATCTAAGGTGATTCCTAAAAATTTGAGACTTTCCACTTCTTCAACTTCTGACTGACTGACTGACTGACTGACTGAGAATCAACGCACAGCCTAAACCGCTCATCGTAAAAATCTGAAACTTGGCAGGTTGACCTATTATATGACGTAGGCGTCCGATAAGAAAGGATTTTTCGAAATTCGAACTCTAAGGGGGTGAAAAAGGGGGGTAAAGTTACTATGGGAGAACTTGATTCCTTGGTCCAATCTACTTCAAATTTTGCATAAAAATTGTTTAAAAGAATTGATGGAAGACGTGATTCTTATTTTATTGAAATTCTTGAAAAATATGTATTTTGTGGGTAATTTTCTTCGATTTCATATCAATACTCATACTCCTTAGTGCTTTTGATTCAATTACATTTCATTTTGACACATCCGTGAAGTGAAGTGTGTCATGTAATTATAAATTGAGAATATTCAATCATAATGTCGTCTATTTATTCTGTTTGTGATATCGGAAAAACAGCTAAAATTCTAACTATGTATAAAGCGGACTGAATCATATTCATCCATAATAAATAGTAAGTAATTAAATATTAAATTTTATAATATTTGACAGGGTTCAAGTTAAATTGGTCAATGGTTAAATGGCATACATTTTGATATTGTCTCTTTCTCACTTATAGGAAATCTCATTACGTCGACTCGCTCTATTATTTCGTAGTGTTGTTGTAGGCTGAGGTTGTAGGTATTGAATTACCGATATACTTATACATTTTTTTACGGAAGTGGTTGGAAAACAAGCTCAGGAATATGGATCATTTGATATTAGGTGATTACCGTCGACTATGAGCACATAGATTCTAGGGTCCCAAACCCGTTGCCGACCTATAACAGGAAAAAACAGGATATAGCGAGAAATAGTATAAGGAATGAGTTAGATTTTTTTTATACCATAAAGGTGACAAACAAGAATTTCGGATATTTCACTCCCTTAACGAAACGCATTGCTGCTTCACGTCAATATTCTGTAAAAGGGTGGCTCTTCACTGGTCGGGCTAGCCTATTTCATAAACGCCCACTCCAAAGATTGTAATGAGAAGTATAAAAATAGAAAAAGATCTATACATATGACAATTTTTTGGATGTGTTCTGAAAAGTGTGGTGTATGATGTAGGCAACCGATATGAAAGGATTTTTTAAAATTCCCACGGGAAAGGATAAACGCACACGAAGTTGCGCGGGTTTCTCTAGTCAATATAATAAATATGTAGTACTTCTTACTTGAACAAAATGTACAGGCTCAAATGATGATGAATGTACATGTTGTACACTTACTAGCTGAACTGATTTTGATGAAATTTGGTCAATATGAGACCAAGGAGACAGGATACAAGACAGTTCATACGTAATCACTTACGGAGTGGATGAATTCCCAGATATCCGCTAGTATTTTAGGCTTGGGCTGCAGACCTGTACAACCTACTATCAAATTAATTTTGTAACAATAATTTTCTTAAATGAATTCATTAACCGTAACTACCGTACTTTAATTTGAATTTTAGTCTTAAATAACACAAAGGCAAATTAAAGTAAATATTATAAAATAACAAATTCTATCTCTGAACTTTTTATTGTGTTTGGCTGTATGCTGAATGGCTCACTTTCTTTGCCTTTATATAGATACATTTATGAGTAGATAGATTTAAGGACTTGTGCAAAAAAATCGATTTTGTGCAGCCTATATCCTGCACAAATAAACAATTTCAGAGCATGAGAAGTGAAAATTATATTAACAGTTTTGTTTTATTATTTTTCAGGTGCTAAGTCAAAATCATAATGGCGTGGCTCCGGGTAACTGCGTGCTTCCTGACCGTGTCCCTCCTCGTGTCACCGAGTTTATCTGCGATCTGTCCCGATGGCTGCGTCTGTAACACCACACCCGATGGCCTCCACCGAGCAACTTGCAGCAGTCTCGTTGAACTATACAAGTTTACTCTTCGCCAGAAACATCACAATATTAACATATTAGACCTGTCACATAACAACATTACAAAATTAACACACGAATTAGACAGGTTAACGGAGATTGTCACACTTGATCTATCTACAAATGGCATTAGAAATCTAAACAAGTTTTTGAATAATGCAAAGAAATTGGTCCATCTCAATCTAGCCAACAACAGAATAGGAACGCTCTCACTAACACAGTTGCCTAGAAGTATCAGTTCATTGGATTTGACTAATAATCTTCTCGAATATGTTCCAACAGATCTAGGGCATTTATCCGAATTAGAACATTTGGAACTTGAAGGCAACCCACTGAGATGTTCTTGTGAAAATATTATGGCACGAGATCGTTTGCTAAATTATAAAGTGTATATCGATAAGGTAGACTGTGCATCGCCTGAAAGACTCAAAGGCCGATCTTGGTTAGAACTAAAAACTAAAGATGTCTGTAAAATACCTAAAACTGAACACAATTATTTAGATATGATGATGGGTGATCAGCCAACCGTAGACGCCGTTGGGGTCGGTGAAGAAACAGCGGCTTTGAAACCAATGCCTGTAGCACCAAACAGCGATTTAGATAGCAATGTTATAAACAATGACGCTAATATTGAAGCCGATGATAGTATACTGTTTTTGAAAGCAGATCCTTCGACAGCACCTTCTCTTTTGAGTGAAATAGAAGGTTCAGGTGATGCCGACAGTACTACAGTTTCTGAATTCTTGATAGTATCTAAACAGAACCATCCTTTATCTTCAAAAATATTAGAAACAGATGAAATATTACCTGCTCATGAAAATACAACAACAGACGATCCAATTGATGGATCGGGAGATGGATCTGGATCTGGAGGTGGCGCTTTGCTATTCTATGATGACTTCCTTGAGAGTTCTGTGGCAACTACAACGACAACAATATTGCCATTATCAAGCCCAGGACCTGTACATAGAATGTTTGATGAAACTGTAAATAATGCTACAGAATTTCCCATTCCTAATGTACCATCGGTGTATGAAGGAGGTTCCGATTGGCATTTAAAACCTGAAGTTACTACGAGTTCTACTGAACAACCTGTGACACAATTGCCGCGAGATACTACTGTTTCAGAGCATATGCGAGTGACTCATGTATCAGATAACCTAGGAGCAGCGCCAACAACTATTGAAAAGACTGCACCTCATAAAACAGGAACTTATGTTTGTATTGCTATAATAGTAGTACTTCTAGTTGGTCTAATTGGATTTGCTATTATTAAAGGGCAAATGAGAAAGAGAAGAGATAGAAGACTGCTAAGGCAAGGCAAAAGAGATGTTGAAAAAGGATCCAAGGAGATGGTTGATATGAACAAGTCCCTGTTAGGTAAGCCCGCTGAATTACCAGTAGAAAAGAAAGTTAACGGAAAATATGAATTAGTGCCAACACATGAAACTCAACAGAAAAAGAGTGAAAATGGTGACGTTTCTAATGGAATTAAGCACAATGATAGTAATGGACCGAGAACGGATAGTCCAAGAGATACTAATCAAAATAAAAGTAGTTCAAAAGATAACAATTTGATGGATGATAAACCGCCACTGGAGACATCCTTCGAATCAGATCCAGCATCTCCAGATTCAAGAAAAGATACAAATTCATTATCTAGTGAAGATATATTTGTACCTTTGAACGACGATGATCCGCCAAGGTTGAATGGTACTGCCGATTCAGACATATCCCAGCCTCTAATAAACGGCGATCAAAACACGGATTCAGACTTTTTATCACCTTCACGTGAGTATGTTCCAGTTTACTCACCTGACATGGGAAGGGTTCGAATAAAAATGACGGAAACGCCGAAACCGAAAACACCAGTACTAGTCACCAGGAGTAGATCGAACGCTGGGGATATTATTATAACTCCCGCGGGAGATGTAAACGCACGCAAATCAACCACTTGAAACATGGTCTCATAGCAATGGACAATAGCACTTAGTATAATGAGTGTCAATCAGCAAACACTATTGGCGAAAATTCTGTGATTATTGTGTGTGCATTTCCAGTGCAAATCTTGCGAATGGAGGACGAAATCGATGGGTTCGGGTGTTAAGTCTAGAAATTTGCTGCCAAAGTGTGTTTGTAGTCGACAGTGCCTTTAACTTGTTAGTGGTAAAATATTTATGAGAGTATATTGCGCAATATGCAAAACATATTTTTATACGTGTAAAAATGTTGCCATGTTCAAAATAGTAATAAACATTATGTTTTTATTAATTATTTAAATTCATCTCGTAGTTGTCTACATATCGACCAACGCATGCTTGTATGTACAATCATTTTATTGTATTTTATATTGATGAATGTTTCTGTTTTGGTATAATTCTCTATTGTGAAAATTTTAATGGTTGTGTACTTACTACCCTGAACATATTTACATAGACAATTGTATGAACAACGAAAGTCTGTCTGGCTATGTATGTTTTCTCTCCTATAAAGATTCCCTCTTTTATGGTCTGGCTAAGCATAAGTTCCTCTGAATTAATTATATAGTTTAGTATTTAAGAATGTGATACCATTTATTTTAAGTAATTCATGCTATTTCATAATTACTATTATTGTATGTATATAATTAATTTTTTTCGTTCGTGTATAGTCTAGTTCTATTTTATTTTTGAAATTGTTTTATTTCGTAATTATTAAGAGAAGGCTTTTAATTTTTTTTTCATAAGTGCGCTATAGTGAACTATTTAATGTATAAATAAAATTAAGTGAAATGTCAATGTAGGGATAGTGAAACCAATCATAATGAACAAAACAGAACAATAATAGTTCAGTAAGCAGATTTATAAAGTGATGTATTTTTACTTCCAACTATACGATATAAATGGTTGATTCAAACTATGTCTGTTTTATTACCACCTTTGACATTTACCTATCTCTCTCAACGAAAGTAGAGGATTTGTTATTATTCCTATTAGGCTGCTTTTCGATGTGTGAAGAAAATGAGGGGTAAACGAGGAAACGTCGAACAATAATTTATTAGATACGTCCTATTACGTAATTTTTCTAATGATATGATATTTATCGGTAGAGCTATTCCTAACTTATCGCTCAGCTTCCGAACAAATCTCTGGTAGAATGCTAGCCAGTATCAGCCAGCAGGTAGGGCACAGCGGATCATACGCTCAAATCAGAGTAGCCCGTCTGGGGAAGGACCTCCACCTTACAGAAGATCGTAGCCAAATAGCATTGGTCTCGGCCATGTAGTGTTCCTACGGTGAGTAAGGTCTCCAGAGCTCCACTTGAGCGGGTTGGGAGGGTTGTCAACGCGTGAGTGATACCCCCGGTATTGCAAGCGTCTATAGGCTACGGTGATGCTTACCATCAGGCGGGCTGTATGCTTGTTTGCCACCTTTGTGGCGTTAAAAAAAGTTGATACACAAAAAGGTAAACACAAATAATATGATTTGTTTTTTTCAATCTTAACTGGTTATTTATTGCAAAAGCTGAGTTAAAAATAGTTCAAGCAAACATTGGTGACCACTTCAATATTGACGTTATCAATAAATTATCTACCGCACACAATCTTTATGGATTTAATAAAGGAAAAGTTTGATTTTATTTTCATAAAAGTCGGATATGTGCAAGTAGGTTGTATACAAAATAAGAAAACGAATAAATTATCACAAAAAAGATTATTATACCTATTTGAAATCAAAACGATCTTGGTAAAACAGAAAATAGCTGAAAAACAAATTTCAGTGTTGACTCTGTTAATCGCCATCTATCAGAGATTGAACAAAACGCTTATTTTATTATTACGATAGCTGTGCATGTTTGCCGTTCAACTTTCGTCCATCAAATATATAACAGATGGCGCTAAGCACACAGTAACTCAATTTAATGGTTCGGTTATAAAATAAAATGTTCAATATACACAAAATTAGCTTTATTTACTACCTACGTAAAACTATATGATATAAGTAAATCTCATCGTAAGATTGCACATAATAATTAAACTGTGGCCGCGTGTTTAAATTAAAATTAAAATGAGGTCTCTTTGTAACTAAACACTGAGCTTGAATTTTGAGCTGCTCACATGAACTAAAAGTCACTTTCTCTAGGTTCATTATCATCACTAGAGTAACTACGATTTCTTGGCCGTAAAGGTCTTTCTAACTCTGCCTGTACTTCCACTGTCACACTGTCGTCCGCAGTATTATATTCAGACAGTCGCCGCCGTCGAGCACCTGGTGACTGATCCAATTCAGCAATATCATGACTTCCACACCTCCGTGATCTACGACGTCGTCTTCTTCTATTATTATCATCGCTTAAATCAGTAAGTTCTAAGTCGCCCCCCACAGGCAAATCTCCGTTTCTTTCCGTTTCGTCCAATAAATCACCACTAGACTTTGTTTTCCGGCGACCTCTCTTCCTTTTAGGTTTACCAGTACCCGCCTCACAAAGAGAATGACAGGAGGCTGCTAGCTTTGGCATAGTGAGAGCTTGATCGTAGGTAGGTGGTGGTATTAAATCACGCGGATCTGGTGTTTGACACAAAGCTTCCTGTTCAGCGCGTATTCTCAATTGTCGCAATCTATCTCTAGCCTGCTCCACTTGTCTCTCTCTCTCAGCTTGTATTATCTGTAGTCTTCTCTTCATCGATCTTCTCACGCAATTGACTAATGTGATACATAGAGCTATCCCAACAATCATAACTATTATAAACCATATCAAACTATCAGGGTTTGGGCCAATTTCATTAGGATACCATGTAAAGTAACAAGCTTCGAGCCATGTTTGGCCAATGACATTCATAGGGCTGTTGCAGATAAGATTAGATGAATCTTCTTTTCTATAAGGCTCTAGGGTAATAAATTCATAGAAGTCAAACATATTATCATCCTTGCAATCACATCGCCACATATTATCACTCAGTTCAAGTTTCTCTAAATAGGGATTTGATTTGAAATATGATCTTTTCCAAACAGAAGTGAATCTGTTTCCAACTACAGATAAAGTAGTCAGCCTTGGCAACATAAAAAAAGAGAAATTACTTATAAAAGTTATTCTGTTTACATTTAAATTTAAATGTCTTAATGTATTGGAGGATATACTATCGGGAACATGATTGATCAAATTATGTGACAAATCTAAGTCTACAAGTGATGGCAACCCTTCAAAAGAATCCTTTCCAATGGTATTGATTTCACAAGAACTCATGTCTAATACAGTAATTGTCTGTGACTTTAAGTGTCCAACTCGCGTGAGGTAGTTTCTAGAAAGTTTTAATTGAGTCAACGAAGGCATTTCTACTAAACTGTTTTCTGGTATAACAGCTATTTCATTCCACGATAAATCCAAATATTTGAGCAAGCCTAATCCACGAAATGTATCGTACCTCAACGAACCAATGTTATTGTATGACAAATCTAAATATTCCAACTTTGTATTGTTTATAAACTCAGTACTCCGGAGGTATCTTATCATATTATGACTAAGCACAGCTTTTCTCAGACTTGGAAACCCTTGTAAACTTGGCTGTAGAATATTACAGTGCGATATATCTAAATATCGTACTGTCTCTGAAAGTACATTGTTTGTAGACAGCTGTAAACGGTAGTTGTGTGACATCTTCAAGTAGATGAGAGTTGGTAAATTCGAAAACTCGGTACCATCTATTTCGCTTAGTAAGCAATTAGCTATGTAGAGAGTTTTCAAAGATTTTGAATGAATATTCTGCAGTTTTTGTATAGGGTTAGAGTTTAAATTTAAAACCTTTAGGTTAATAAGTCCATTCAATGAGGATTCTCCATTTACAGATTCAATGTCGCAGTTGTCCAAATTTAACGTTTCAAGTGACGGACTTATAAATAATTCTATATCACCTGAGAGCGTTTTGAATTTATTGTATGACAAATTTAATATCTTCAAATTTGTAGCTGGTTGGAGAACATTATTTGGGTTTAGTTTAGACCATGATTCAAAGGAATTTTTAGATAAATCAAGTACTTCTAGATTTGTCAGACTGTTTAATGCTCCTCCTGGGATTTCACTTAAATGATTTGAGCTAATATCAAGTGATACTAAGTTGTGAAGTTTTTCCAAATTATTAGGAAATGTGGATATCTCATTAGACGACATGTTTAATTTTTTCACCTGAAACGGAAAACATTTTGCATCAAGTATTTTAAGAAAATTGTTATTTGGAATAAACTGTTCCTACTAACAGCTGAAGAGTGGATCTAATGATTTTATGTTAATTCAATACAATACATATTCTCACATAAATTTTTTTTTTTTAAAAAGTCCTAAAACCTAGTCTAGTACAGTGGTGGTAACAGATAATTTCGCCCGGCAGCTATGAGCAATGTTGAACATTGTAATGGAAAGGGAAGCGGAATTAAGATTATTTTTAATCAAAAACTCATTTAAAATGCAAAAGTAAATGAAGTATCCCACCACTGGTGCTGTCCTACGCTATGTGTATTTTTAAATTGATTATAACTAAGGGCCTATGCAGATTCACTTCTTTTTAGATTTTATCTTGTTTGGTTGCACTTTTTAAAAGCTATAGCTGCTCTTAGATCGATTAAATGTTAATCTTATGAAATATTCTTTAAATCACTTACCCTATCGTCAATTCCTTTTGGTAATTCCACAAGACCTCTTCGTGAACAATCCACGAATGTCCTATCATTGCTGCAGTAGCAGACATTGCAGAATATATCATCATTCCCGTCCTCAAAATCAAACTGTTCTCCTTTTGTAAAAAGAATCCAGAGTAGAAATAATCCTGACGCAATTATTTTCCGGTACATCGCTGTAGTTTCTCATTACTATCTGTAATAAATTAATTAATTTATGTTATCCAATCAGTTGTCGGTTGTAATTTTGTAGTCTGCATTGATTAGTTTCAACTGTGAATCGATTAGCTGCAGTTATTCGCTTATTTAACTCTATAAAAACGAACTCGGTCTTTGAATTCGGCAAATCTGATCCATATACTTCTCATTAATATTTTCAACGTCAAATTCTACAGCGTCATTTGTAACTACACCTGCATATCCTGGACACCTGGCCGATTAGCGGTCAATGTAATATTATGGTTTCCAGTCACGTTTCACGGTCAAAATTATAGGGCAGTCCTTGTATAAAAATATCGTCACTTATGTAAGTGCTAGCTATAAAGTACGTTTTTATCTTTTGTTATCACCCTGATAAAGGTGTAGGTTGTACGATATGAATTTGGGTCGCATTCGTTGACTACTTACCTGTTGCTGAAACCGTGGATCATATTGAGGTCGGTTCTTTATGTGGATATTTCAGCTGAATTGTCTTTGTTCAATTGAAGATAATTTCATTTCTTAATCTGAAATTCATTAATTTTTATTACAGTTTTATGAATAAAATATAAATATGAACTTATTTAGGGGTTGTCTGCGCAAGGGAGATACAAAACGGAGGAAAGATTGGCAAGGGCACGTAATTTTTTTAATTATAATAGATCTAATTAAACTAAACATTAAAAGGAACATTAAATACTTTAAAGTTATATTAACTATGACTAACAATAACCACGAAACTTAATTTGCTTGATACTACAATAACTAATGTATAATAAATACAATAACAAAAAGTATGATTGAATAGTTTATAAATTTTTCACCTTACGCCTATGTGAATGTAGCGAAATGGCTAAGCCACATATTTTGATCAAGGTGTAGAGTTTGTGAAGTTAGACCTTGTAGAGGTAGGGCGTGTAGAGTTAAGTTTGGCTCTACATGAGATCTAATAACTTTTTGACAGTGCGAGTCATACGGTCTCGTCTTGGCAACATTTTACATGAAAATGTTTTTGGAGGGATAAGATATACCATTGATGTCTATGCTTTGTCTAATGTAAATATCATTGCAATTCATGAAAATAATAACGATAATCTATTGTATGAAGCATTGAGCGGATTCAAAGCCTCGACCGATTGCACTGATAAAATATCTTTGATATCTAAATATTAATGCTGTAACAAGTACACATTGTGTTAACGGTGTGTAATATTGGGTGAGTAATAGTTAATAATGACGTCACCAAAGGAAACAGAATAAGATAGAATAATAAAACTAAGATAAAAATATACTTAGATTAATATCTTCATCAGACTAAGTTCTAAATACGATAAATATTGATACATCATTGGAAATTTCTTTGTTTCTCATGTTTAACCTTATTTTCTTTAAAAAAAAATACCATTTATTAAAAAAACAAAAAATATATACCACAAAGTTGGCAAACAAGCATTTTTTTTATTTTTTTATTTTGTTTTGTGCGGCTTAAGTAGCACTGCGATCAGGACTGGTCCATTATGATCGCCACATGATTTGTTAGAGCTCACCGCTAAACCCTGCAGCTGTGATGAACCGCAGGATTTGCTTAGGGGGGAACTCCTTTAACTCATCTGGGCTTAATAAGTGTTTCCCTAGATGAGTGCTGAGCTTGTGTATAAGTGGCCCACATTCCCCCAGAAGATGCAGTGGCGTTTCATCAGCCTCCTTACATCGTCTGCAGGTGCGTGTGTCACTCAGCCCTAAGTTACACATGTGCTTTTGATTGGCAAACAAGCATACGGCCCGCCTGATGGTAAGCATCACCGTAGCCTATAGACGCTTGCAATACCGGGGTTCACTCACGCGTTGCCAACCCTCCCAACCCGCAAAGTGAAGCTCTGGAGACCTTACTCACAGTAGGAACACAACATGACCGAGACCAATGCTATTTAGCTACGATCTTCTGTAAGGTGGAGGTCCTTCCCCAGACGGGCTGCTCCGATTTGAGCGGATTATCCGCTGTGCTCTACCTCTCTTAAAATATACGTATAAGTAAGTATGTTAATGTATGATACCAATTATTTCATCACAGTGAATTTGTTTTATGATTCTCAAAATAAATATTACCTAAATCCTTATCTGACCAAATTAGATTTCTTTATTTATTTAGTATCATTATCTTTATCTAAAAAGTAGAGTCAATTTGCTGTTATGTTTTAATCGATTCTATAATGGACTATATTAAATTAGTCCACTTTTGAACATAGGCGTAGCCTCTTTTAAACATAAGAAGTAATGCAAGACAAGCTGAATTAGACTATTACAAAATATGCTATTTTAAAAGTCCAGCCAAAGACAATTTGCATTTTAAAAAAAAATTATATAATTAAGCTGTAATGTCGATGATAAATCCATTTGTGTGAAAATCAAATTGCATTCATAGATGACGGATAACTATGACTGTTGTTTTAACAGCCCGTTATCCCCTAGGATACCTAGACCTAGTTCTAGTTTTGTCTTTAGTAAATTCGCAAAAACCGTTAATGTAGAATGTTTTTTGATGAGTTTCATATCAGTGTGAAATTATTTTAGGCGAAAAAAAATACTGTACCTGTGTTATGTTCCCTACAAAATTTTCACTGTCCACACAATTCATTAAATTTTAACACCAAACACTATTATTTTTTGAACCAAAATAGACTTTCACCTTGATAATAAATTATGTTTGTAAATCCGGTTTTGTTTGTTTTCAATCACATACCTACAATTTGGACGTGTGATCTCACTAGGTTTTTACAAGGAATGGACAAACAGCAGGTATGTGACGTGTTATCATTGTAGATAAACTGATAAGGAATGGCGAAAGTATCTAAATAAAATAATATGATTGGTTGTACTGCTTTTTTATTACAATAAACCTATTAGGAGGTATACAAGTTTGTTAATAAATACTTATTGATATTCTGCCTTTTGATAGACAATATTATTAATAATATAGAAATTTGGTGTAAAATATTATTTATCTTTATTATTATTTAGTTATAGTAATATCATACACTTATCAGCATCAAATTATGGCTGCGATTTGATTTAATAATTTGATTTCAGAGCTTTTTTGTATCAAAAATTTTACTAACGCCATCTATGAAATGTGTGCGAATGTGTGCGCTTTCAGAGTAAATAAAGCATGCTTTTGAATATGACTCAGCAGTTCTTGCTTTTTAAAAATCATGAACTAGATGGCGCTGTGGTGGACTACTCCTTAATTTCAGATATTTGTAAAATTTTGTGTGTCGTGTTCAGAACAGTAAATCAAACAAATTAAATACATGTAGAGTTTATTTAAATAGGCACTTAATTTATTTATTACTTATAATTAATGTCTAATCTAATTAAATACCAAGTAAAATTATAATATAATTGAAAAAATCAATCAATAAGAATATCAATCACTGTTATTAGACGTCGTCGTTTGAATATTGGTTGTATTTATATGTATTTCAACGGTACGTCTCGTTGATCGTCTTCTATCTCTTGTTCTTGGTCTGGGATCTGTAAGATCTCCTATAGACCTCGACCTGCGATAATCACGATTAGTTCTTTCTTCATCCACGAAATCTGGCAAAGATTGAAATGAGGCATTGAGACGTGGCATCAGCAGAGCTTCATCATAACTCGGAGGGAGGTCTTCAGAATCTTCACGCAACGGTATGGTTATAACTGTAGATTCAACTGGGTTTTGCGGAGCTCTACCGTTGAGATTCAAAGCGGTCGTCTCTGCAGGTCGTCTTGATGGTGCAGGAGCGTTATTTACGTACATGAGTCCTCGACATACGAATGATGTCAGAACTATGCCTATGACAAGACCTATCGCTACTGCTATCGTGGTAAAAGAAGTTGCCGTCTCTGTTGGGTGCCATGTTCTTATATATGCCTGCTGCCAACTCAACTGAGTAACATTCGCAGGTGAATAACAAATGAGTGATGTTGTATCAGCGGTCTTCGGTGGATCTTTTGTCAAAAATTCATACGTGAGAAAGAGGTTCACACCGAAACCTTCGCAGCTCCATCGGTTCCCTTTAACATAGATATCCCTCAAAAATGGGTTTGAGGAAAAATATGACGTGGACCATACTTCTTTAAAATCATTCCCTCTGAGATCCAATACCGCGAGATGCGGTAGTGACGAGAAGGTGTTATCAGTGAGCATCGAAATTCCATTGTAACTCAAATCTAATTCTTGGAGAGTTTCCGACGAGAATTCATCCGGAACAGTCTCAATTTGGTTTAAAGATAGGTTTATTTGCAGAAGCGCGCTCATCCCATGCAGCGAATCTTTGTTCACAGCCGATATTTGACAGTTGCTCAGATGGAGACTTGTCAGCGACGACGATTGAAAACTTGGTAGCGCAGAAAAGTAATTTCTGGATAAAATTAGACTGTCTAAGTTTTTCGTTTCAGAAAATATTCTCGGTGGTAAATCGTATATTCTGTTTTCTGATAAATCGAGAAAATATAGTGACGGCATTTCATTGAAGGCTGTATCGTCAATGTTGTTGATTTTGTTTTTAGAGAGATCTAATCTCCTTATCGAATACTTCATTCCAGTGCTGATCCATACTCCATAGTTGTTGTTAGATAGGTTGAGGGTCAACAAGTCATTCCACCCAGACATGTAATTGGGAATTGGGGCATTCAAATGGTTGCCGGACATGTCCAATTTTTCCAAATTTTTAAAATTTTCAAGTTCCGATGGAAACGTCATCAAATTGTTATTTGATAAGTCCAACACTTGTGCCTGAAAAAGAGATTAAAGTATTTAGAAGAATCCTATAGGAATAAGACTGTCTCACGATAGATGGGTTTACATAACAACCCACTACGCTACGACACGACTAAAAAAGACGATGTCGGAATGAGCTCGATACTTATTCGAAGGTCTGGCCGTAAGAAGCCCAATTAAAAGAAAATTTTAAATTTTGGAGGAAGGCATTTTCCCTGCACGTACTGCTAAAAATATAGTAACAAACTTACATCATAGTTCAGTCCAGAGGGTAAATCGTTTAGTCCAAGATTTGAGCAGTCTATCTTCAATCGACCACCAAGAGTGTACGTTCGGCACACATCCTCGTCTAAGCTGCGAATCACTGCACCTCGTACAATTATTGGTAAAAGCCATACCCATAGCGTTAGGGATAACACATCTGAAAAAATTACAACATTATTGCGTGTTCATGTGTATTTTGTGTTGTATACATGTATTTGCAATGAATAAATGAAAAAATGAAAATACACATGGGATGGGTAGGGTGTCGGGTGCCTGGCGAGCCATCTTGACAACAAAGGTCACGAATTCCCCTGGTGTTGCTTTGATAACCATAGACCGGTGGCGGTGACCACTTTCCATCAGGTAGCCCGCTTGCCTGTTTGCCGAATAACAAAAAAAACATTCGCTCTTTGAAGTTTGACTAAAATCTTGATGGTATGAGTCAGGCGGGCCGTATGCTTATTTGCTAACTAAGTGGTATAAAAAAAACTTTCTTCATAAGAATAACAGAGGACAATACAGATTTTAGTTAAACCTTGGTTGACCTTTTTTATTAATAAAATGATAAACCATGTTTATTTCGTAAAATCAAATGAGATGAATCATAATATCTACAATCTAGATCGCAAATCAGAAGATTTTATAGATTATGACGTCATTTTTTATTCTATCAATGTTTAAATAAAATTATTAGGAAATATAAATAATTTATTTGAATCAAGTAAATGATACATAGGGGTAACATCTATGCATGGTACCACTATAATGTTTGAAATGTTAGTATTTTATAATATTGATAAGTTTTAAATTAAATCTTATCTGTCAGATAAACTGACGAAAAATCATGCATATGAGTTGCAAAAAACTTTAGAGTTGAATGACACATTAAAAATGACTAACTGTCAAAGTAAATGAGATTAAAAGAAATTCGATTTTTTAACGGGCTGACAGACAATACGGACCAAACTGGATCTGCCGTCTGAACTGAAAAAATTGTGACGATTCGAAAGAGGTAGTAAATATTTGAGACACTTTCATTTCAGACGACCTCCGTGGCGTAATGGTTACCACGCCAGACCGCCACCCAGGAGGTCCCGGGTTCGATCCCCGGTCGGGTCATGATGAAAAACGAACTTTTTCTGATTGAGCACGGGTCTTGGATGTTTATCTATATATGTATTTGTTATAAAATATAATATCGTTGAGTTAGTATCCCATAACACAAGTTTCGAACTTACTTTGGCGCTAGCTCAATCTGTATGAATTGTCCCTATATATTTATATTTATATTTCATCAGAGAGGCTGACTGAGATGAGACATACTTGGAATTGTCCTCTCTCGAACACTCTTTGTTAGGGATTTTATAAGATGAATGACGTCATCCATCAAGTCACTGTATCTCTCAATATTTTATCTAACAAATTAATACTTTCTTTTTCTAATCCTTTTCCTAACATAATAAGGTTTATCTCAATAATTTTTAATAAACTTTATGATAATTTATGCATATTTTACTCTATAATCTATGTGTTTATCTGAAAATAATATTGAACCAAAATAAAATATTAAACAAATATATTTGTGCTCTTAGTAAATAATAAAAAAAAATGTATTAATAGAGCTTACAAATGGATTACATTGGAAATGAATGTGGAAATTATTTATTTGAATGTTTGTTTACCTACATAACAATAAAAAGAACATGCACCATTAAGCCAAGTCAATGGCATTTTAAACATCACAATCTTATCACACATCTAATGTCATTTATTCATATTTTCGACTTACCTAAATCCATTAGTACTATCATCTATCGCACATTTTATCAACGGCACGGCCAATCACAGACATCACCGTAAACACAATACTTTCAATTGTGAAGTTGGCTAAATAAAATAATATTTGTACACCATGAGCCCCATGACATGGAGTACCTGTTTGGTTGACGAATACTTTGGCAATGGTATAGATATGAAACACACACAGATAGGAAGTTCTTTTGAAGGATCGTCCTTAGATACATGATGTAGTTTTCTGGTGTTAAGCTAAGCGGTTTAAAGAACGTGAAACCAGTTTTCGGCCTATTTTGAAATTAAACTAGAATCTACTAAAGTTTTCTGCCTATTTTGAAACGTTTTGTTTTAAAGATCAATTCGATAATTCGTCCCACTTTTAAAACACAGTTTAAAAAAGAGTTTAATTTTTCAAAAATTACACCTCTCGCCCCAGGTGGGATTTGAACCCTCGTCTTCTCGATATCCGGCCGAGTTCTCTTTCCAACTGAGATTTTGTTTTTCACTTCAAAATAGTGTTAATTACAATTTATAGCCGAGTCAATACATGAAATAGGAATCGCGTTATTTCCCAGTATCCGTTTGGTCGATACGACTTTAGTAACTATTTGTAATCAGCCTGTATATAGTCGTCTTTATCGGCTCGATTTTATCACTGATTACGTATCGACTTATCGCAGACCCAAACGAACGTCTGTACATGTACATAGAAATATATAAATTACTCGACAGTGTTATTCTTGGTAAACATTTCACATTTAGACATGGCTTCGTCAATTGGTTGGTTGCTTGACAATCCATGTCTTCTATTCCATACAGTTCAAAATGATGTTTTTGTTCTATGGAAGAAGTTCACAACGAGCATGAGGAATTGATGGTAACTGATAAGTGATCACCGCACCTATGGAACACATAGGCACTAATGGCAGTTCCTGAACCGTAGTTGACCTTAACAGGAAGAAAGGATGGATAGGAGTTGGGCTTCCAGAACTCTCATTCTCCTAAGACACATTGTTTATACGTATTTTATGAGAGGATGGTGTTTCCCTCTCACAAAATATCGGCGGTTTCATAAAATCTCTACCTACACATGTTTTGTCATGTTTCTGTTGAAAAAGAAGAAACATGTTAGTAAATAAAACTATCCTGTAAGCATAGTCTGTAAGTTAATTCCGGATACACTATTCAGGAGACTCCTATGCGTCATAAATAAATTGGATTCAATAACTCACATAAAAAATAAACAAGACTCAATGTCACACACAGTATGCGTCATTAAGTAGGTGTGATTTTCAACATAGGAAATAATATAACGGGAACAGTAACAATGAGATTGTGGTGATAATAGTGTTTCCTAGTCTTGTACAATATATAGACGGGATTATACTTGTGTGGATTTTGCGCACATTTTACACAAATGATGTGATAGATAGAACACCAAGTCAATGGATGAATGGGCAGAGTCCAGGCGAGTGACACTCTAAAGGACTAGTTTGGTCCGAAATGATAATGATGAAATGATGTAACAAGTACAATAAATATTAATAATTACATATCAGACAATGCCTGATACAGATTATTTTAAAATGATAAGATTTTTCATTGACATTTCCATTACACAATATTTATAATTATAAACAAATGCCTATTACCCTATCGATTGTGTAACCGTTCGTTTCTAACCAGCTATTATGATGGACGGGACAGACAGTGGTTATTTGGCAATATTATAGTTTCGTTTTACAGAATCTCTATACAACTGCCAGCTACTGCCTCTATTACTAAAAGTAACCAGATGGATTTTAAAATGGTTATTCTTTTATTATCTGCCTAATCTATCACACTTCTGGGTAAAATCCTCCCTACATTTCCATGAATACATTTCCAGAGCCTCCTCCTGTCAGTGCTCGGAATAAGCGTGTAGTTCATCTCTCCATCTTCTTCTCAGTCTGTCACGTCATCAGCTGCTATAACGGATACCAAAAGGTGCGATTTGATTCAAAAATCGTCCGTCATACATGATCCACCCAATCCCATTTTAGTTTACTGAGAATGTGAGTAAAGTTTGTTATTTTGGTGATACAACGCAGCGTTATATGAAAGGAAACTAATCGATTTATTATTTAAGAAATGAAAAAGATAACAAAAATCGAAAGTTTTAATAGAAAACTTCATAATATTTCAAGAAAATGTTCCTGTCGCGGTTTGCCTGTCGAATTCTCAATAATCCTAAGTGCTCCAAGATTGGTTTGAAGATTAAACGCTCCAGGTGTCTACAAAAACGCGACACGCTCGCAGTTACGCCTGTCTGACTTCGTTAGCACTTTGTGACCTATTTACGGGCCCGGGAGCCCTGAATAGTACACTAAATAAAACAGTAAACACAACTTATAAAGAGGATACTTGCTGCGGACGCGGTGCACCGCTTGAAACGTGAGCAATTGCATGCAATTTTGGCATCTCACCGCGGATTCCGCTTTCGATATAAGCAACGGTGCTATGGTTACCATTACATTATTTTATGATAGAAGCTTGCAAAGTTGTTGTCAGTCTGGGAACAGCGTAACAAGAACCAATTCTAGTTCGATTCAACGACACTCGCTGTCTCACTCATACAAAATAGGAATTGAACGGGACAGCGAGTGTCGTTGAATCGAACTGGATCGGTTCTTGTTATGTGAATTGCCCCACAGGACGAATCAGGCGCTAGGAATCGACTGCCAATTTTCTAACTAGCTATGTATCGATACATTTTGTGTTATATTTTGTATTTGTCTTGCGACTGGGTCATAACATTTATGTATGGATTTACAAAATTAATATCTATTTAATGACATTCTGCTATGTGGTGTTATATTATAACACAAGCCTTGTATTGAATTGGAGAACGTTTACGTACTGTCTTTACTGAATATTTTTATGTATTATGTCCTGAGTTTGAATGGGGAGGTCGATGAAAGACGCTTGATAAGCCCACTCGATTAGAAACGAAATGTTCGACGCGGCATAAACTTTTGTATCTTGTAACGTATAGATAGATCGAGAAATTACATAATGCTTTTCTATACGGCTTTTCAATTTGACGACCTCCGTGGCGTAATGGTTACCACGCCAGACCGCTACCCAGGCCAGGAGGTCCCCGGTTCGATCCCCGGTCGGGTCATGATGAAAAACGAACTTTTTCTGCTTGGCCTCGGGTCTTGGATGTTTATCTATATATGTATTTGTTATAAAATATAATATCGTTGAGTTAGTATCCCATAACACAAGTTTCGAACTTACTTTGGGGCTAGCTCAATCTGTATGAATTGTCCCTATATATTTTTATTTTTTATTTTTTTACGCCACTAAGTATGATCACTGCATTATGATGTGACACTATTTGGTGGATTTATTTGTAGCTCACTGCTCGGCTTGTCGCTTCGCAAAGTAGGAGGACGCAACTGGAGGCTACGTACAGATGGTTCGTAATCTGTGCTATTAGGTATTGTAATTGCTATCAGGTATTGTAATAAAAATAGTAAAGATATAGACAGAAATAGATTTAATGCAATCTTATTCCATCAGAAGAAAAGTATTGATATTGGACGAAGAATAAAAGTATTCTAAAACAATGATTTGTGCAAAAACACTGTAACTTCACAATAATTTGTGTAACAACACAGAGAGACCTATCGCGATTGAGAGCAACAATTTTGTGTAACACATACTCACTGAATAAAATTATTATTATTATTTATAATAGGAAGGAATAAAATTTTAAATTTGTATTGCAACGATTTCAGTTTGGCGGCGAGTTCAATAAATAAGGATAAGACCCATTATAGACGGTCCGGCAAATCTTCGACCGGCGAACACCACTTACTTAGACTTAAAGTGTTCCTTGGAGCTATTTCGTACAAGATTTGGGATTGTAACGTCCATTTTGAGATATTTCCAGTTAAGTGATGTGAGTTCGATGAAAATTGAGTTTTCAAAGTACATGTTATTGCTGATTGCGTTGTTGGTTTTGTTTTTTTTTTGTAAGAAAATACTTTGAAGTAGTGGTAACGAAAGTTTTAAATACTATTTTATACCATAATTTAGGTTTACCTACTATTAAAACATAACAAATAATAATAAAAATAATAGTGCTAAGTATATTTAAAATCTATTATATTATTTATTTATTATTATATGTGTATAAAATTTAATAGGATCTTATAAAATAGGATTAGATAAGATAGGATTTTATCTTATAAGGTAGCAATAATGTTATAGTCCTCTAGAAGTCAGTTTATTCGTCGAATAAGCTATTCGCGATTGATGAATTCAGACCGAAGTCAAAAGTAAAAGAATAAAAAATAAAAAATAATAATAATAATAAATATACTTATAGGGACAATTCACACAGATTGAGCCAAAGTAAGTTCTAAATTTATTTTAGGGGATTCTAACTCAACGATATTATATTTTCATAACAAATACATATTTAGATATACGTCCAAGACCCGAGGCCAATCAGAAAAAGTTAGTTTTTCATCATTACCGGGATTCGAACCCGGGAGCTCCTGAGTCGTCTGGCATGGTAATTATTACGCCACGGAGGTCGTCAATATCATTAAATTCTCTTACAACTTCTCCATTTGTTGAAGTTAGCCTAAGACGATAATAAGATTATACGTATATTTAAATATCGTACAACAAAAAAATCAGAACAATAAACAAAACAATAAAAATTCAACTTACGTCAATTGGGGATTCGATCACGAATAAGGGAGTAATACCGATCTATTACTGACCCTCGCATCTTAATGCTGGGATCAGGGAAATATGATATGAGTATCCCATTTATTTGTGCCCACTCAGGAGTTGCCCCTCATATGTTAAGCTGTTTGACCTATCAAACGGCAATTTATTTTTGTACTTGCTAATATTCTGTTTTTTTGTTGATATCAGTAAATTAATAATGGACTATGTTTATTTATGAAGCAGTTATGCTTGTATGATAGGCAGTGGTAGGTAATTCTATGTATTATAAGTTTATATCTTCAATAATATATCTGGCAGGTTAAGCCCATCTTACCAGGTCTGACTTGTGAAGAATATATTTATAAATATTTATATATATTTAATTGCAATTTATAAAAATTACTGACTTTTTGTCAATTTGCTTCTAGGTAGCGTCAAAGGCGAATTACTTCTCTCTTCAAAAAGTATCTAATGTTTTGTTAAAAAAAAAATTAAAATCGTTTTATTATGTAGATTTTTCTAGTCAATGTAGCAATAAGTAGCTTCCATACATAGTATCAATTTCTATTTATATTCTTTGTTCACAAAGAAATTACCTTAATTATATCAAAGACTTTTACATTACGATTTACTAATTTATTTTCTCGTGTAATCGACTAATATAATAAATTCGTTTGAATATTTGCAATATTCAAAGACGTAGGTAGTTCGGGCCGACTTTGTCTCCGTCTGAATCCGCTACTCCAGCGTTCTCAACCTCAAATGTCAATCCTTTTATATCAGAGATGTGAAAGGATCAAGTTTTATCGACAATCTATACATATAATAAAACAGTAGACCCTAGTACCGATGTCTGTACTTTGAACATATTTGACAAAATAGAGAGGAAACAGAGAAAGGTAATAAAAGCGTTTTTTTATTTTTATTTATTGTCTGTCTTTCTGTCTGTCTGTTTGAACGCGCACATCTTCTAAGTTACTGAACGGATTTTAATCCTGTTTTCACAGGGAGATAGAGGTCGGCTTGGAGCAGAATATAGGCTTTGTTTCATTTAAATCGCATGACAGGAAAAGGAGTTATCCTTACTTGTACATTTCACGCGGACGAAGTATACGGATAACAGCTCGTTAAAAAATATATAAGAAATGCCAGCGATAATATCTCAAAATCCGGATTGAGAATCTCAATCAGAATTTTGAGATATTAGATTCAAATATCTAATATCTCAAAATCTGGTATTATTCCTTGGCCAAATCAAAAAGGTGTTGTCTGCATGTGACTGTACCTATTTGTATTCAGTATAGCCTTGTTGAAATGAAGTCAAAATTTTATTGAGAGACTATTACGCCTTCAAAGGCACTTTGTCTAGTCCTAAACAGCTTTATATTACCGAATAACAAAGTGGTAATATAAACTACTTTTTAAGCCATTACCTAAGCCATAAACTAAGTTATTAATTATGGCTTTACTAGCTGTTATAAAAATTAGCCTATATTGGGCTCTGTACCCCTGACAATATGTATACATATTTTCTAATGATCGGCTGCTTAGTCAAGCCGTGAAGGAAAAACAAACAAACTCACTTCTCATTTATAATATTAGTATGATATTTTCAATAATATTGTGGAAAAAGAATCTCATAACATAATCAGCATTTAAATTGGTTTATAGATATGAAAATATCGACTATCGACATCACCCCAACACTAAACCGTTCACAAGCATTTTAAGTATTGATGGGTGCAGAATAAAACAGCATTGAGTCTATGTCTCTAAACCTCGTCTCGAGAAACAGGCTTATTCTGAGATGAGTGGTATCGCTCGTGGCCTTTTAGAAGGTCTCCCGGGGGAGTTCCTCCGTTCAGCCTTTTACAGTGTGTATTCGCCTTTATACGGCAGACTTTCAATATGAATTTCAGATGGGTTATAAGATCGACCGGCTTTGTGCCTCACAAACGTATTTGATAAATGGCTTTCCGATTCTTGTTCGATACGTAGTTTTATTGTATTAATCTACCTTTGTTCAGTTTTAGCGTGTGGTGAATAAGAAAAGGGGTTGTTTGATTGAATAGACGTATTATTATTTGTGATGTAGTCAAGTTGTTTATTATTTGCTGACTTTTCATTTGTCTTATTTTTAGTTGCATTTATAATTGTTTGATTTATGAGTCGGATCAGAACATGAGGAGATATTATTTACAATGAACGTGCAAATTTTTATGAAACACGGTGCCCTGTGCCACGGTGCTCTTGTATCTGCAAAAATGTTTTTTTTTTGTTTTTTTGTTCTGACAGTAGTCTATATGGAATTTAAAAAGAAAGTGTGCTCTACTAGTTACAAAATGATAGGCGACACCAAAAATATTTTTTTAAATGAAAACGTGCAAATGTCATAGAATTTTACTCATCTGTAAGTGCACTCGATCGATATTTTCATCATGTCTTGAACATACTAATGTTGTGTGCAAACTTTGGACTACGTATCTCAGTACCTACATAAATCCTTTTTTATAAAAGATACATAGAAAATACCCAAACTCAAGATAGACACAAATATTCATTACATAAATGTTTGTTATGCACGGACCAACCGCGCCCTTTGGCAATGAAATAAAGTCACTCATTACTAGTTGAACCATTGCATATAATTCTTGTTTATTTTAAAAGTATCAAGCATTAACTCTGCTAGGACGTTAAACTTATGTCTACATCGAATATTAACAGTATCGTGAGGAAGTTAACTGACTTTATTATTAATGAATGATCTGGAATTACAATATTTAGATATTGGCAGTAAATTTTCAACAGAACAAAACCAATATAAAGACCTAAGTGACCTAAGAGAAGTAGGTAATATTATATAAATTATATCGTAATCTTAGCCACAAGAAGTCCACTGCTGAACATAGGACTCCCCCAAATGCTTCCAATATGTCCCGCGCTGGCCCTCACAGCGTAGGGGAGCGTCCCCAAGGTGGCGGATAGGGGAATGGTCGGTAGTACAGCCTAGCTACACTAACCGGCTAAGTCCGATGGACGCGCTGACCAACGCCGGGTGTGGTCCTCCAGCATTTCGGGGGTTGTGCGGCGGGTTGACACCTCGCCCACGTAAAACCAATGTTGCTGGTGAAGCGTATCCCGTTAGCGCTTCACTAGCTTGCACAACATTGTCAACAAAAAAAAAATGCTTCCAATATGACTGACTGGCAGCGGCCTGCATAGAAGTCAATATATTTTCTGTAAATCATACAATATCTATGCAGGTATGATGCAGTTACATATTACTCGCTTTTTTAAAACATTATAAAACCATACGCAATGTACTTCACAGATCTAAAATTTTCGTCCACCGCCAAGAAGTCATAACGAAAATTAAATACGCTTTGGCAAATTTTTGCTAGAAGCCACGTCTTACTTCAGAGCTTCTGTATAAGTTTTCATAAAGTTATAGTTTCTCAAAGCCCGTCTCGAAACTGTGGAACATTTCATAAAATGAAGAAGCAAAGCATTCGAGTGAAACGAAGACGCGGCTGAGGCGGAATAAAGTTGACATTTTTGCACGGGAACGTTGAATTTCAGCGAAATTAAATGTGGCACTACACGGAATGAAAATAGTGTGAGCGCATTGCCTTCCGTCCCGCCTCGCGCCTCGCGCTGTACATCCACACGTGCCTTTATTTATATTAAAAATGTTTTGAGTACATGTTACATATTTGATACACATATGCGTTAACTGAATGTCTGGTAATTTAAAGATTCTATCGTGTATTTGAGCCTCGAGGCAGTAGTTTTATTTTACGGTTTTCCATTTTACTTTTAGCGAAAAGTAAGAAAAGTTTGTCATGCAAAACAAGGAAAAGCTAATAAATGTTAAAATTCTAAATGAACAAAGTTTCAGTTTGCATTATGAATTCACGTACATAAAAAAAATCTTGTCCAACTGCAAAGCTTGTTAAACAATCATACTTAAATTTTATCTAGGTACAGTTTCTTCTCGCCAAAACAACACTGCATTGCAAAATGCAAACGAGAGCCTGCACATTAGCACAACGAATAACCTCTGTAGCGGCGACTATCGCGCGCGACATAAACAACCGCGCACATTACCGCTACGATATATACGGGCCTCAACATCGGCTAACAAAATGAGCAAGCTTGTTCGTGTATTGTATTTCACAGGAGATGATACAATTCCCTTAGTAAACAATAATAATAATAAGCGAAGCAACTATGAAAGGAAATTCCGAAAATACGGACTGACGTTTTGAACTATTCTAACTAGAAACGTCGTTTTTTGACAGGATTACGTGTCTCGTTGTTTTGGATGGACATTTTACATAGTAGCTGCGAACCTTTATGAGCAAAAAAAAGTGTTAGCCACCCGATAGAGAGATAGTGTTAGTTTAGAATAGTAATAAATAAATAAACAATAAAATAAAAAGCCTTTTATTTCTTGCTTTTACAAGTAATTACAAAGTATATGTATATCAAAACATTTTTTTAAATTAGTTTAATGATTATTTTTGTTAGTTAATTTGCTTAGTTTAGTTCTGTTAGTAGTTTAATTATTTATAACTCTGCGTTTTAAATAAAAAAAATAAAAAAAGTACCTATTTCTATTATCCTCTAAAATCTGGAAAGCAAAACTTTTTTTACTGTTTTCATATGTACGATTTTCACTATATATACATATATATGTATGTATATAGATCTAGTTTTAAGTAGAAATAATATAAAATAATTCATTTTATTGAATTTACTTTATGCGCTACAGATTTTTTTAAATATTATTCACTGAAATTATGTACAGTGTGTATCGTATACCATCAAGACCGCACTATCGCGAGGCTAATGTGCACTGATCGTAGCTAACGAATTTCATTGCTTTACTGCAGCAACTTGCAACAATATTTATCATATTCAACGTTTTAAATTAGGTAGACATTATTTTAGCCTTTAAAACATAATGACTTAATAAATAATTATGTTATTTTTTAATTATAATGATTACACATACACTTAACACACACAGTTCACAATTTTTAATCTAACCCCATACTTTGTTAGCGAAGAGGCAACTAGAACATTCTAACTCTGCCTATCTCCTTGAAGATTACAGGCTAAATTAGATCAAAGTTACATTCAAATAAAATTATAGAAAATATCAAAGCATTAACAACAGAAGCTATAAAAACATTTCTAAAGCCATATCTCCGAATCTTTCCGATATCGACTGAAGTATCGCAAATCGAGAAGTAATGTCGATAATAAATTCGCTATAAAGCTAAATAGTCATTAGTCACATCGAGTTTTCGAAGTATCTCCGCCATTTATCGGTACAGTTGAACTTGTAGCTAAATGCCGCCAGTAATTGGCACAGGTCCATCTGCAGGCAATTAGGAGGCAAGGCGCTTTAAAAGATCCATATTTATTCGCTCGAGTGTACCCACCAGTAATGGCGTTGATTACGCAATAAGTTTTTGGTGTTTTGCTAAGGGTTTTTAGAGGGTAAGGAAAAGATGGCAATTGTGGTGCAAAATCGCGTGCCATATAATTCTAAAGCAATTGCTTCCAGTATGCTACGTAGTGCTACGCGTTTCTCGTAGCTCCGCAACGAGCTACGTAGCGAATCAACCTAATTTTTAATACCTGCATTGAGTATAGAAGGCTGATTTCTGGGTCAAAATTATCAAAATCATGTTTGATTCTAATTTCAGTTTTTTAATTAAATATAAAATATAATAATATAAAATTTATTAAAATTAAATATAAAATATAATAAATATAAATATAAACAAGCAGGATTTTTTAATTAAATATTTTTAGTGTCATTTTTTTTTTTACTTGTGACTTTTAATTCCACACCGCCTTTGTTATTAGACTCCTGAATTAGTAATAGCACTGAATATAGCTGAATTGTTTTATGACATTTTGCACAAATAGGAAAATAATAATATTAAACATAATGCACTATGATGTGAGATTGACAAATTAAACAGTTCATCTAGACTACAGTATAATAAGCCTTAAGACCGTAGAAGACGACGTTAAAGATAGAATTATTAAGCTGAACATTTCAAAGTTAAAAGCCTGCTTTCTGGATGATAATGACCCCAAGCGGCCAGTAACTCAAGTAAACTTGCCTATGATTCAACAAAATTACATTACTCAATAAATTAATTGTCTATAGATCTTAAAGTCACAACATGAAGGCCGAATTTCCAATGGAGTATTATAACATTGACAGCAAATATTAAGTGGTCACGTTGTATAGGACGTTAGAGGCACAATGCACTAATTATATCAGTGTCTTAGAAAGCCTCTAACCAGCCCCTTAACAGTTTTCCACGGTATCGAAGGGGCATTAGTGCATTTCAGGGTAATGCTTCTAAAGACGCTTGCCGCACGATGACCAAAGAGGCTGGCCGGTTATACCAAGAAAACTAGCGTTTAACTAAAGTTTAGCTGCAAGTATTGATGAGAATTTGTTATCAATAATAGAGATATTTATTTTGGGTATTATTTCATAATTCTGTTTTAATTTATTGGAAACTAGCGAAACCCGCGCAACTTCGTTTGCGTGTATCCCTACCCTACCCCTACCCCTACCCTACCCCTACCCCTACCCTACCCCTACCCTACCGTACCCCTACCCTACCCTACCCCTACCCTACCCCTACCCTACCCCTACCCTACCCCTACCCTACCCCTACCCTACCCCTACCCTACTCCTACCCTACCCCTACCCCTACACCTACCCCAACCCCTACCCTACCCCTACGCTACCCCTACCCTACCCCTACCCTACCCCTACCCTACCCCTACCCTACCCCTACCCTACCCCTACGCTACCCCTACCCTACCCCTACCCTACCCCTAATTTTTTTCCGTAAGAACCTTGTACAGAGTATTAGAAAACTACAAAAAAAAATCAGCCAAATCGGTCAAGCCGTTTTCATGTTATGTCGTGACAACGGAAAACGGGTTTCATTTTTATATATATAGATGAAAGCAATAATAAAAAGGTTGATAAATTGAAATCAAATCTAGGTTTGACAGTTCAAAACTTTTATTCAAATAGGCAAAGAGTTGTTTTGAATTACCACCTTTTTTTCTATTACCAGTTAGTTACCATATTTATGTGTAATTAATAACTAATACTTAATCTACAGTTAAATAATCGTGCAACCGGCCATTTCAGGCTAATTTAGAACTATTGGACGCAAAGTGCCCGTGGCATCTTCTGATACACAGAGAACGTCGAACTTGTCTCAACATGAAGCAACTATTTTGGGTCACTACTCTGACCAGAATTCAATTAGCCGAAGGTATAATAACCAATCGTATCGTAATATAAATTGATCGTCTTATGTTATCTGTCGTTTATCGGTACTTAGGTATTAGGACTTTGACTTGTTAGGAAAAGGCTTTGTTTTTAATAATTTCCGCCTTATTTATATATTTTGTAAAATTTATATAGTAAGTTGGTGTAATTACACATACAGTAAACAGAAAGCGTGTTATGTTTTTTTGTGATAATTACATTGTAACTCTGTACCTTTTTTACATAAACTTTTCTGGACACAAAGTTTAAAAAAAAGCTATATACATATCGTGGTGGAGTTGTATGAAAATCCAGTAAATTAAATTATTTTCAGAGGGCTTTTCTAAGCTTTATATGTATGTTTTTCTCGTTCATTCGTTCGTCTAATGATCTGCTTAATCAAACGAGAATTTAAAAAAATAAATTTCCACGATTAAATAAATATAAATAAATATATAGGGACAATTCACAGATTGAGCTAGCCCCAAAGTAAGTTCGAAACTTGTGTTATGGGGTACTAACTCAACGATATTATATTTTATAACAAATACATACATAGATAAACATCCAAGACCCGAGGCCAATCAGAAAAAGTTCGTTTTTCATCATGACCCGACCGGGGATCGAACCCGGAACCTCCTGAGTGGCGGTCTGGCGTGGTAACCATTACGCCACGGAGGTCGTCAAATCGATTCGATTAAGCTGTAACATATAGGTATCCAAATGTAGGTGTATCGATCAGTGCGCCATTCTGCTACACAAACAAATATACTGAAATTAAACTAACACGCCAATATCCCTTAATTGCCAAATACCGTTTCACAAAAGGGATCCATCTTCACTAAACCGTTAAAAGGATCCTGCTAAGTGCAAGTTCGGGGTTCGATTCCCCGTTCTGTAATTCGATTCGGTGCCAATTAGGAGTTTAGTTGTCGGTGGTCGAACTACGTCTTAGACGAACTTAATATTACTTAGTATTGTCCATGTCCCTTCAGATTTAGGGTGTCTAACTTGAAGGGTTCGAAATTGATACTATAATTTGGTTAAAACACTACGAAATAATTTAAAGCTATTATAATAATAACCTCACATAACGAATTTTAGCCCGCGGTATTACCGTCTCGATCCGACTTGTGCCCATTCTGATATTAATTTAAGAAAATATACTTCAATTTACTTGTGAAATTTCAACTTCCAGAGCGTGATCAATATAACTAAAATTATACCTCAGAATATATAAGTCAAATAAAAACTTTATGTTACAAAAAAAATTATGTCTTCAAACTTATAAACATAAAGGTAATAGTGGCTCGCCTCGTAATGAAGGGTTCTGGGGCGCGCTTCTCGACACTGTTTTATAAAACCTTTTCGCTACCGCAATTTCTCGTTGTAGTAGTAGAAGTCCGGACTCTGTGCTAGGTCACCAAACAAAAAAAAACAAAAAAGTTATAATTTTATTGTCGAATGTAAATAAAATACATCATTGACTTTGCCTTCATTCTCTATTAAAATCTTCATAATTTATTCATTATGATTTTTTATTTTAATTAAATACTTACAATCTATTATTACCCAAGATCACAAACATTGCATAGTGAACTCTACAAATAAGTTACCTTAATTTAAGAAAATATTTAACAGGGTGATTAACTTATACTAGGTAAAACCTTTTTAAAATTCTAACCTTAGTTCAAGATAATGTTATTTATTAGTAAATTCTAACCTTAGTTCAAGAAAATGTTAACCCTAAAGAGAGATTAACATTACACTAGGTAAAACCTTCTTAAAATTCTAGCAACGCGACTGGGCGGCGCGAGGCGTGGCACGGATAAGAGTATCCTTATATCCGCACATAGCTATATCCGTATATCCGGTCGGGGGCGGATCAGCCGGATCACAACAGGTGGGGGATGAGCCGGTTCTAGATCCGCCCACTGACGCCACGTGGTTTACACGTAAACTTTTTTTTCGTGTAACTTTTTATTGCAACACGATATATTGTAATATGTAAGGTATTGTATAGAGGTTGTTCTGTTTTGATATTTCTTTGAAAATAGCTATTGTGTTGAGATACTAATCTAACGGAAAAGAGGTAATATAGCCTGTATTTTAGCAATGGAGATCTAATAGTGGTTAAAAGAAGGCTTTGCGAGCATTTGAGTCTAAGCATACTTTTAGGCGTTCTTTTCGTATGCTTTCGCCATTTATAACAACTGCAATTAGTATGACAACAAATAAACTGTTTTCTTTCTTTAGTTTTTCTTTCAATATCGGTTTTTGCGGGCACAACGACTATAAACGATACACATGAAAATTAAGTAAAGTTGCAAAATACAAAGACTATCAAGATTAATAAGAATAAATTAGCTTTACTGTACTACTTTTGTTAGCTTAATTTGTTGCGTCCTCACAAAAGTGAATGCCAAATTTTCCGCACACCGGTTCACCAAAATGATTACCATAAATATTCAGGATGTCGCATTTTCAAACATCTAACATCCCCCGGGCATTGGAACTACGTAATAAAGTCTGATTGATTGGACTATAATGGTACCAAATCAAAGTTTTAGCAGAAAATGTCCACTTACCTTCATTACTCGCATTAACTGGCGTAAACTAATAAATTTAGTGTTATTTCTACTCATCATTTGGTAACGTAACAACAGTTAGAACTTTATTTTATGCTCAAGTAAATCCCACTTTGATTTAGAGTATTTATTATATTGGCATCGAGTATTATGTGAATTATAATTTGTTTGAGTTTCAAAAATGAGTTTTATCGACATAATAAAAAGTTGACTGAATTACACAAGAGTTTTATAAAAAGAAATTTAAAACAATTTGATCTTTAAATGTGTTTAACAGAATTCTAGTTCTATACATTAAATGCTTGGGAATGGAAACAAAGTCAAAGACCAAACTTTTTTTATTGAAATATGCCTATTACAAGCTCTATCGAATATATTACAAGCTCAGACGGCGGAATCGTACTAAGAAGAACTAGTAAACTTTCTTTTTAATACTGCTTCTAATACAAGTTACAATCACAATAGTGTAGGATAGAAATGAAGACGCACTATTGTCATAGTCTACACCATGTGACGAGCACAAAAGTACAGTAAGTAAGTTACGACAAGGGCGAGTAGATACGATACCATTTTTATAGATGCTAAATCGTATAGGTATCACTGTATCATGGGATCTCACCAACAATAACGAAAAATATTAGAGCAGGAAGCCACAGAGTAATCTAAGAAGCAGAAACTCAGCGTTCTGTTATCGCACACGCTAAGAAAATTAATAACAACGCACACACACATGGGTTATTTGTCGGCGTACGCTAAGACCGAAATTAATAGTCTAAACTTGGCTCGATCCCGCCTCCTTACTGGCAACTTAGTCACCAATTAATTTATTGCGCCAACTTTACTTTCCATTCTTTACCTTACCACTTATACATCTGCGGTAGGGGTTGGCAGTCTTATAATTTTGCTTTAATATTTTGAACGCCTTTATTGTTCGTATGGAATTTATTTATTAGATGATGGATGAGATTTTTAGATTATATTGATAAAAATGTTTTGATTAAACAAAATATTAGTGCTTTAGTAAAATATTAGTATTTTGAATCCTCGATCCAATAAGACTGGTATTGCAAACAATAATATGTGGGAATTGAATAAAATAAACAAATACAATGATTCCCGGGAATGAGCCGGATTCAGAAAGCAAAGCAAAAGAAAGAATGGCTCTATCTACGTTGAGTGAGCCCTGTTTATGATCAATCATCATCTTGTGAAAAAAAAACTTTGCCAGTTTCTTGACACATTGAGAGTGTTACTGTCAATCTAAAGAAGAAGAAAAGAGAGAGTCTGAGACGTATTGTGGAATTAAAATTAAAAATGCGTTTCAGAAAATGGTTGACTATCTCGCATTTTTCACATGCTGTATGAGTGTGAAAGCGCATGACAATGTCACTAAGTTTTGTTAATTTTGCTTAAATAGACCCGCTGTTTTTCATTGTACAACCCCTACGTCCTCGCGTCGGTATCGCACGATAACCGCGCTTGCGAGATTTATTTGGCGAACTCGTTAAAACTTCATAATTTCCGTATTATCGACACAGTGTGTGCCTTTATCAGATGTTTTGTTTCATACGGAAGTTAGCAACTTTCGGTACTCTTTAGAGCCTATTCTTGTAACAAAAACAGTTGAAATCTAGTATCGATCTCAAGTGCTATCTTACTTATACAAAACTAGCTGTTACCCGCGGCTCCGCCCGCGTGGTCAAGCGAAATTACCTATAATTTCGTTCCCGTGGGAATAAAAAAACCCGACTTTATCCTTGTCAACATTATAAAGGGAATCTATAAAAAAAAAAACAGCTTTTCAGGTTAAGCGCTTCTGATAATACATGTGTAGTCTAATTATTCCGAATCCTGTGATAATTTAAAAAAATCCCATCTTTATCCTTGTCTACTTTATAAAGGGAAGCTTTATACAAAATCTAGAAGTTCTAGGTTGAACGCCCACGATAATACACGTGCAGTCTTATTATTCCTGTTCCCGTAGGATTTAAAAAAAAACCCTGTCTTTGTTATTGTCCACTTCTTAAAGGGATCCTCAATAGAAAGCTGAGATTAGCTTTCTTGGTTGAGCGCCCCCGATAATTGAATCTGTAGGAATTTTACAAAATCCCGTCTTAGTCCTTGTCTACTTTTTATAGGGAACCTCAATACAAAATTCTAGTGTTCTAGGTTGAGCGCCCACAATAACACACGTGCAGTCGTATTTGTCCCGTTCCCGTGGGAATTAAAAAAAACCCGTCTTCATCCTTGTCAACATCGTAAAAGGAACCTCTATACAAAATTTCGGCTTTCTAGGTTGAGCACCTGCGATAATACACTTACAGTCCTATTACTACCTTTCCCGTGGGAATTTCATAAAATCCCATCTTTATCCTTGTCAACATCATAAAGAGAACCTCTATACAAAATCTCAGCTTTCTAGGTTGAGCGCCTGCGAATAAACACTTACAGTCCTATTACTCCCTTTCCCGTGGGAATTGTATAAAACCCCATCTTGTCCTTGTCAACATCATAAAGAGAACCTCTATACAAAGTTGCAGCTTTCTAGGTTGAGCGCCTGCGATAATACACTTGCAGTCCTATTACTCCCTTTCCCGTGGGAATTGTATAAAACTCCATCTTTGTCCTTGTCAACATCATAAAGAGAACCTCTCTACAAAATTTCAGCTTTCTAGGTTGAGCGCCTGCGATAATACACTTGCAGTCCTATTACTCCCTTTCCCGTAGGAATTTTATAAAAATACTCGTGTTTCATGCCTTTCTATTATATATTTCAATATTATTATATTTCAATAACTTCAAAAACGGCAAAGTTTCATACTAACTGTGCACCCCCGTTCAACCCCATAAGGGATGATTTTTGAGAAAAATATTTTACTCGTGTTTCATGCCTTTCAATAAAGAATCTTCATGCTGAATTTCATTCGAATAACTTCAGAAAAGGCAAAGTTTCATACTAACTTTGCACCCCCGTTTAACCCCCTAAGGGATGATTTTGAGAAAAATATTTTGTTCGTGTTTAATGCCTTTCAATAAAGAACCTTCATGCTGAATTTCATTTGAATAACTTCAAAAACGGCAAAGTTTCATACTAACTTTGCGCCCCCGTTTAACCCTATAAGGGATGATTTTTGAGAAAAATATTTTACTCGTGTTTCATGCCTTTCAATAAAGAACTTTCATGCTGAATTTAATTTGAATAACTTTAAAAACGGCAAAGTTTCATACTATCTTTGCAACCCCGTTTAACCCCTAAGGGATGATTTTTGAGATAAATATTTTACTCGTGTTTCATGCCTTTCAATAAAGAACCTTCATGCTGAATTTCATTCGAATAACTTTAAAAACAGCAAAGTTTCATATTAAATTTGCACCCCCGTTTAACCCCCTAAGGGATGAATTTTGAAAAAAATATTTTACTTATGTTTCATGATTTTCAGTAAAGAACCTTCATTCTGAATTTAATTTGAATAACTTCAAAAACGGCAAAGTTTCATACTAACTTTGCACCCCCGTTTTACCCCTTTAGGGGATGAATTTCCAAAAATCCATTCTTAGTGAGCACTTACGCCCTAAAAGGAACCTCCATGAAAAATTTGAGACTCCTGGCACTTATGGTTTCGGAGATTTCGTGATGAATCAGTCAGTGATTTTCTCTTTTATATATATAGATATAAAATGAGGCTTTAACTTTTTTTTGTACCACAAAGGTGGCAAACAAACTATGGTCCGCCTGATGGTAAGCGATCACCGTAGCCTATGGACGACGCTTGCAACACCGGGTGTAACACTCGCGCGTTGCCGACCCTGTAAAAATCTTTTGATGCCCCTTTTGAAGAACCCCATATTATAGTCTAAAGAAAAGACCTCGGTGTTTTTTTTTTTTCGATGATAGATCCGCAGATTTTTGGTGTTATTAGTACAAGTCTAAACTGTTACACTGCTGGGTAAAGACCTCCCTTTCATGAGTCCCTTATTCCTTATATTCATGGATTTCATGGATATGGCGGAGGGATTTGCATGTGAAACTCTACCCCTCTTGTCCAATGCGGGTTTGGTGGATAAGCATGGCCATCTATAACTAGGCCCGTGGATGCCGTTGTACTACGTACGTTTCTTAAAATTAAATGAAAATATTTTAATTAATTTTATTCAAAGATTATCACTTTACCTATCAATTATAATTTGAGATAAATAAAAAACAAATGATACAAAATATCTTTCGGTCTATCTTACAGGCAGCTCTGAGACATCGATGTTGTGAAAAATCTGAACTTTATATCATTATACGTTAACCTATAAGGTGTACCATAACTCTGCCAATTTAGTAACATAACATCAATAACAAGTACACAACGAAGGCACTTAAGGCAATCCAAGCACAATTCTAATTAGCCCCTCCTTATTTATGATTCATAAGCCGAAACACAATAAATTCAGTGGAATCTTTCCGTCCCACATGTTTCAGTAAGCCATGGCATTAGCGAATGTTGAATGTAGGTTCTCGCCTAATAAGAGGCGGGATGTAAGGAATCGCACTGATTACTATATTATTTATTACACTACGTGCCGCCCGTGTAAACGCTTCCTAATACTACGCTCGCGTCTTACAACCTTATCGTAATAACCGTTTTTGTACTGCCAAGCATTTTCAAGGGAATTCTCGCTTTGGCTGAGAATGATATGGTTCTAAGGCGGGTGGGGTAGCAATGTATCAAATGGGGTAACGATTAAGTGAGGTGCAGAACTGAACACCTATGAGATTTTTAATTATTGCCAGTATTATCGTGATGAATGTGAACTGTGCTTTGTGTTGGTAATTTGTCTTATTATAATGGTATTTACAAATAAGTAGGATTATGGTTAGCGAATGAGTAGAATAATAATTTGTCAGCGCAGTGCCGGTGGTGTAAATGATAGTGAGCTCAGAACACGTGATAGTGAGTAATAATTTGACAGCGCAGTGCCGGTGGCGTAAATGATAGTGAGTAATAATTTGACAGCGCAGTGCCGGTGGCGTAAATGATAGTGGATAGATAGTGACTCTATCTTCGGCACAAAAGGGTGCGGGTTCAATCCGCGGCAAACATTTTTATGTGATGGCATTTATGTTTAACTTGAGTCTAAGCGTTTTCTGTGGTCAAATAACGATGATAAAAAATGATTGCAGGTTCACTTCGACAGTAAGACGCTGTTCATTCCCCAGTCGAGAGCCCATTACACAAAACACCGTAAGCCAATGACTGTCAGGTGCACTGAAAACTGACGATGGCACGCAGTTGATACCACTTTCTAGAACTAGAGAGATGGTGGTTCATAAATAGTTGTCACTTTAAATGCGAATGCGAAACTTAGAAACGATAAAATTATACAATACAATACAAAATTGTCATTAAAAATATACACATACATTGTGATAAATAACAATTATGTGAATGTTAAAGAGTTAACTTGTGTTTAATTAAAATAATAAAAATACTAACAATTTCCATTCGAAAGTTACGTCATCTGTCCCATATATCTTTATCTTTATATCAGTCTTCAACAAAGGTGTAACCCTAATATGACCTAAATATACCCCTCACATTGCAAAACTCAACAAAAATTTTGCATGTCTATTTATAAGGGTATGTTGACAAAGCGGGCTATGAATAATGTCAGTCATTCCGTATCTCCTCAGCTGATTATTGCCGGGATAACGCATTTCTGCTTCATATGCCACCTCCGAGCTTAAGTATAGGATGGTTTTATACCACATGTGATAATTTTTTAAAAATGTATTTTGATTTATTATTGCCAGTAGGAATAAAAAATGTGTACGCAAAACGGTACGTAATAGACAAAATCAGAATGTTCGTCAAATTCGTAAAATAGGAAAAAATATTAAGTAAAAAATTTCACCGGTCAATTCATAATATTTCACCAGTCAATCTCCAAAATTTGAGACGTCTCTTCAACCACTCGACATTGGCGGAATTTAATTGTGTTTATACACATAAAAAGCAAGAAAAAAATCGGGTGTGGTGAAACCAGTTTTACGAAAAAGACTTATTTTTTTCTTAATAAAAATTACTTATAGATTTTTTGAAGGAAAAATAATAAATACTTAACGTTTGAAAAAGAAATATAAATTCAGAGACTACCTAGAAATCTATTTTAGATCGAGCTAGACATAACGTAGTATATTTTTAGAGACTATTCTATTCTAAAAATATGCTACTTAAAAATCTTTAGAATACATATATGCTACCTTCATAACACCGACAAATAAAACATCCAAAAATTAAGATTCATCTTTTCCTTCGACTGAAAGGTATAGCTAAAAAGATTAACAAGGTACCCAGTATTTTTAAAGAATTACTTACTTTTCTAATAAAATTTTCACGAAAACTTGGCTCTTTCCTCGATCGCCTCTCAAGGCGCGAGGCAGTGAATCATCCTTACCTAACTGTAATCTACGACGCCTCTGAATTATTATTTATACGGTAATTACAAAAACACTCCCACGCACGCTATCTCACCCACTCTAATGTTATTTATGTGAGGATAAAGGAAGACGGGTAATTTTTGCATATCACCCCTAAATATCGACGCAGAAATTGAATGATAAGATGTGCTCAGTACGTGTTCAGTGTAGAAAAAGATTTCGTATTTGATTATATTATTTGTTCTTTGTTGCTTTGTTATCATGAAGTTTTTAATTAACTTGATTAAAGAAACAGTAGTTATCTATAACAAGTGGTGTGAACCAATAACAAATTTTTCATGGGACATTAAAAAACGAAAATTCTAGAACAAAATAACATCATTATTAATTTATTTCGATTTCCAATTCTTGTAGAATATTATTCGCATTTATTTTTCATTAATTCAAACTAAAGTTTTATTTAAACGTCTTTTCAACGTAAATATTTAGCTGAATCGTGTCGTTATTAACACACTGATGTATTACAGTACAGGGCATAATACTTTACTAAGTGAATCTAGAAAGAGCGTATCAACGATATTCAAACTTATTTTGCATGTTAGCCAAGATAGGGCGCGCGTGTTGCAGTTCGAAAGAAAGTTCGGTGAGTTATGGCCTCCCATACATATATCCGAAGATTCCGAAGTGCTGTGACTTATGTATATTCCATTAGAAAATACTGTGCACAAGATTTTCAGCGAAATTTTGTGTAACGATTGTGTTTAAATTAACTCGTCATACTTGACAGGCCCGGTGGTCGAGTGGCTAGCAATGGTCACTTTATCCCAAGGGCCACGGGTTTGAATCCTGCGCAAAGCAAACATTTGTGTGCATGAACATGTCTGTTTGCCTTGGTCTTGGTGTTTTCTTGAATACTTGCTGATAAATATACTTAAATACTTTTTTTTGTAAACAAATACTTATACATGTATTTATTTACAAAAAAAGGATTTAAGTATATTTATCAGCAATCTAGTACCCACAGTACAAGCTTAGTTGCTTAGTTTGGCTAGATGGCGTTGTGTGATTTATCCAAGAATATTTATTTATTAAAAAAAAATATTTACTTTATTATGGTAACATAATGTTGTGTGCTTTATGGACATTAACTTTAAAATGTATACAAGTTTTTCAATTTATCGATAGTTCAGCATTCTAAAAATAAAGTTAAATTATATGACACCGGTTTACAAAAACCATTTTCTGATCTGTATAATACCACAAGAATAATAGCTATTCGACACTAAACGCCTATTAAGGGAACTATATCCAGTCCTTAAAGAAAATCATATTCATAGGAACGATAAATTCAACTCTCGCACACCTCTTTAACCGGTCTGTTTTATTTTAATATACATAAACCGGGTAAACGTGTGTATCTCGCTCACACTTATTGAATTCCCGTATGTATGCGTCTCATTCTGTTTTCGGAGGATATCTTAATAAGATTCATGAAAGGACGCCATATTTTATATCCGACTCTGTCCTCTATCTCCTTATATTATCCGAGCAGTGAGCGTCTTTGAAATATGTGCTTGGCTGAGAATCTTTCAATTATGCCCGTGGAAAGTTTCAGTGATATTTTGTAACTACGTCGCTATGAAGTTTGGGATACGTGTGAGCGTGTTATATGCCTATTATAACTTTAGGTGGATTTTTTGTAAGTTATATATAATTCAGTGATTTTTTTTAAAGAACATTTTGTAATCAGCCAACGCCCCCGTAGGTACTGTTTGTTACGAATTATTCTGTATCTTAATAGATACACCCAGTACGCAGCCAATTGAATGCATTAGAATTTTAATTCCACATTAAGTCTCAAGCTGTATCTTTTCTTCTTCTTTAGATTGACAGCTATAGTTTAATGCTACATTAACTTCAAAAATGCATTTCAGCAACTGGCTGATTAAATTTTAAAGAATTTACATAATATTACAGTAATTAAGGGCATTACAATAATAACAAGCTAAATAAATAGGTTTAACATGAGAGCTCAAAACTTTTTTCTACGTAAGACGTAGAGCTGCTGAACCCGATATTAAACAAAGTTGTACCTATAAATATTCCTTCAGTTAACTCTGGAACAGCAAAATCCCACCTCGCGTCTTTATCTAGCTTATTGCAAGAAAGGAATTATTTATGAAAATATCAGCCATGTTATGTTGAATATATTAAAAGATAATTTTCTACTCCTTACTATTCCAGTCAGCAAAATTTAAATCTATTCTATTTTATAAGTGTTTTTATGGCGAGTTACATAAATTTAGAAGTTAATGACAGGTTAAATATGGCTGTCACATACCAAAGAAGAAAAAGATCGTGTATTCCCAGTAGTTCAGTAGACTAGTGGGCTTAGCTTAGCTTAGAAAAAAGCTAGAGACATAACGTGGAATAAAAATAAAAATTTCTTAAATTAATAAATAAAATCATTTATTTTGCAAGTAGATACAGGAAATATTTTTGCACTGTAACTACCTTATGAGAAAAACAAAAGTTTTTAAGTTAGATTTATAGACAAATAAGTATTATAAATTCATATATTTACTTTGATGGAATTGAAAAAAAAAAAATTTAATAATACTTCAATAATTTAAATATTAAACTTTCCTTGATGACTAAATAGAAAATTACTCTACAAACTACAATCATATTTAAAATACAAATGAACCTAAAACTAAAAATCTTAAAAAATATAATAAAATAATTAAAATATTATAACAAAATATTGAAATATATTTGTGAATTTTCAAATTTAGCGTACAAACCGCAAAACTAGCTCACACCCGCCTCCATTTATGCAAATACGAACCCACGGGAGCTTCCTGCTTACGGGAGATACCATTAATCATTATCTAAATTAATTTCGAACGTTTAACAAAATCTCCTGGTTTCTTAAAGTCACAATAAAGAGGATCGGAGCGGGCCATAACTCATCCGAACCTAAGATTACTGATCTTTAATCCCCCCCTGCCTCTCTTAAAGTTGAGATTTATGACCGAAGGTATTATTTCGGCCCCCGCGAGAGTCAATGAAAAAAGTTTGCATGTGTAGTTGGCGTGAGGAGGGTTAATGCATTTTTTTATTATAATCTGTGGGTGTGACGATTTATTGTTTATTCAGAACAATGAAACAGGGAGTTTTGCTCGAATTAGTAGTCAAAGTGACAATTGAAATTTTCAAATGGGAAGTTTTATTTAGCACGTATAAATATACCATGGAAGTAATAAGTACTTGTACGTAGTACTTATTACTTCCATGAAATATACAGATTCGTCAATGTTATGACCAGAGACATCACGTCCACATTGCCTCTATTAGTTTTATATTAGTTTATTTTATGAGTATTTATTCTTTGTATCGTTCATTATCAAATGCATTTCTCTCTTTTGAAGTGCGGAAAATCTTTTCATTTAGGAATTTTCCGAAGCTACTTTATGAATTCCTGAGTAAACCTGAGGCAATACATGCAAAGCGACGAAAATAAAGATCATTTTTATTTTGTCTTTCTTTTGTATGATATTTTGAAGAATTCATAAAATTAGATGTAAGAAAAATTTATGTACTTAATTCAAAAAGCATGCACGATTTTTTCATATAACAAATCATATTTTATGGAACAGTAACTCTTTAAAAACAAAGTTAATTTTGTTTGTAACGTAATCGGATTTCGTGAAATAGGCTACCTCAGTAATTTGTCAAGCCCTTTATCGCCACCAATCATCCGCTAAATACAAATGGGCTTATACATAAATCTACAGGAGCATTATTCGCGGCGAGGTGAAACAACAAACATTACTTACATAAATCTGCAACGTATCTTGCTTGTGGTATACGGATTCTTAGACCATCCAACTAAAGACATTAAGTGTAGAGCATATAACAATTGCGCAGAACCGTTAGCCGGTGTGGCAGGAGGAAAGCGCAGCGCAGGACAGCAGCCTGCAAGATGGTCAGACGACGTAAAGAAAGTCGCAGGATGCTGGTGCTGGAAACTTTTAGAGGAGGCCTACGTCCAGCTGTAGACTTCTTGTAGTTGAGATGATGATCTAACGAATGAGAAAACTGGTAACAAAAATTTTTTCTGAGTTTTCTTTGCCATGCAAGTGAAGTCTAAAGTTGCGCTGAACTGACCCCCTATTCTCGTAACAAAACTCGATTCTATTTCGATTAAAATTCAATCGCTGTCTCACTCATACAAAATAGGAATTGAACGGGACAGCGAGTGTGTTTGAATCGAAATTGAATCGGTTTTCGTTAAGAGAATCGGCCCCTTGAAGCTGAACGTTGCAGCAGTGTGTACCAACGTTATCTGCAGGCGTCGCGCCATAAGACAATAGTAACGCAATAATAAAAATGTTGAATAGCCCCCGTAATGATATTGTTACTGTCTGTAATGCATTGTGGTCCTGATAACGGATAAACTGTACCCAGAAGACGTACCGTGCGAATAATGGGGCCTTATCGCGTATATTTCAGATTTAGATTTCTTATAGTGCTGGGTTATGGCTAAGTTATGGCTTTGGGAATAAGGCAATTGTTAAAGTAAAAATGTTGATTACCTCTGGTTATTTTTTTTTATTGAAGTAACTGACACACACGACGCCAGGTGGGGTATGGATGGATATTACATGTTATGTGGTAACTCAACTATGATCCTACCGATCGACCTCTTTTACAATCTTGCTGGTGTGTTAGCCTAAATGTTAAATATCAATATATTATGTGAATAATGTCTATTGTACGAATTTATTTCAATAAAAAAAGAATTTTGATGGCATCCGATTAAACAAAAAAGTCTGCAACTTTTCCAATTTTGTTTACAGATGTTTCAACCGAATTCGTATATACGCTCTTTGTTATTTACACGTCAAATATTAAAGCAGATAAGTATACCAAAACTTGGTTGTAACTTGTACAATTTACGATGTATCATCAAGACTTTCTTTCAAATTTCCCCGATATAAACGTACATTTCCACCGTTTATTATCCGACCTTACTTATCGCGAATTGTTAAGAAAAAAAACCATGATGACTTAGGAACTGAAAGTCCCATTAAGTAGGTGTCTCTATTCATGTGGTAACTTGAGGCGGAAGGGGTGGCGGGGGGCGGGCCATGACGGGGGAACAAATACAACGAAATAAAGAAGTTGAGTTGTTTAAAAATGGAACAAGCGGGTATTCTGTGCGAGATAAGGCTGCGTTTCCGTCGTCTCCCCGGCGGCGCGACGTCACATTGGAATTATTTCAGAGTTTCCACGAAAGTCGATGTCGTGACGCTGTCGCATTCAACACTCTATCTTTAAAAATATTTAGTGATGTAACGTGTTTTAATAAATGTCGATTAAAAATTTAAAAATACGTACTGGACGACTGGCGATAGAATTCGTCGTCCTCCGCTATACTCTACAAACGTTATTGTTAACAAGTTTTCGGTATAGTTAGGCATAGGTATAACATACACACAAAGACACACACACACACACACACTTACCGATAGGTACTGACCTTGCAATTTATAATCATTACTGCATTGTTTGTGTACCTTCACTAAAATATTGTCACTAAAATATTGGGAGCCTGGTGTTCTATAATACAGGCTTTGGCTTAGTTTAGAACTCCAGATCTCCCACAAGTTACACCTGTTCGATGCTATTGCTGCTATTCACCATTTATTACTTAATTTGTTGGAGATGAAATAAATATTTTTGAATTTTGAATTTTTGAATAGGTCGACATTAAACTGTGAGTAATGGGTTTAGTATAATACCTATACCTACCTAATATAATACAATTAAGTAATATTTAATGTATTTGTGTATTTTTTTTCTAGAGGATGATGTTTTGTAAACTTTAATGCTATGCAAAATAAAAAGTATTCTAGCTTTTTTTCTTTTATGCAAATTAGAAACGGTTTACTAAATTTAATTAATTATGTATTATAGACCAATTGCAACTTTTTTTGAATTGTTATCGAGTTTTCCTAAGTACCAAATATTCAAATTATAGACACTTATGTTTCACAGTTCACAGAAAATGTCGATGTTTTACAAGTTTCGTTCCCTCACTAGCTGAGAGATCTGTACAGACCGTGTCAGATGGCCGGCGCTCTTTCTTAATTTCCTCTCCCGCAGATAAGATTGGCTTTTAGCGTTTTATTGAATTTTTCATGTAACACTCCACTTTACAATTGAGTTGAGTTAGTTATACAAAGTATAACTCATTTATCTAGATAAATAACCATGAGAATTAATTAAGGATTGAGTATCTAAGAAATAATATTATTATGTAGATTACGTATTTTTTTAATAAAAAATCAATAGCTTCTGTAACTATTACTATTGAACATTAATTAATTAAAACTGGGGCCCGATTCTACTAACACAAATGCACCAATAGACTCTCAATGGTGTCTCAATCGTGTCTCAAAAGAATGCCGATAGTGTATCAGTGGAATAGTTTTTGACATTATTTGTTATGGACTTAGACAATAACATAATGTTTAACTTACTGTATAAGTGGAATCGTTTTTGACATTTGTTATGGACTTAAACAATAACATAATGTTTAACTTACTGTATAAGTCCATAACTAATGTCAAAAACTATTCCACTGATACACTATCGGCATTGCTTTGAGACACGATTGAGAGTCCATAGGTGCATTTGTGTTAGTAGAATCGGGCCCCTGGCTTGTTGTTTGTAAAAATAGATCCCTTGGTATCATTTTAAAGCAACCAACCAACCAACAGTCGCAATAGTAGACACAAATTTATGTCAATAAATTCAAGCTTTACGAAATTCGTATTTGACGTTTGATAACTATAAATGTTTGCAATTTCTATTATATTGCACAATCTACATACGACTGCTTGACAACGGCATAAGGGGGCAAATCAGAGAAACGACAGCATTACAAGCTGTCAAAATTCCATATTAAACTTCACTTTTATGACATATTTTGACAGGACAACTTACAGAAACGTCACAGGAGAATTGAAAATTTTAGGCAGATCGATATGCTGGTCACTCTCTCGCAGAACATCTGCTTGAATCAACCACTGGGTTTTATTCATAAAAACGTATGCCTCATCTCTTTCTCTTTTATGTGTGTTCGCATCAATCCAATTATCAAAGTTAGGTCATTGTTAGGTAGACCTAAATTAAGACTATCAGACCAAACATTAGGCCGTGTCATCACTCACTCGTAACCATTCCACTTTATGCGCCATATAAAGATTGTGCATCGGAATAACATTTGCGTTTGCAACGCTTATCTGACGCATAAACCGCGTTAGCAACGCTGCACATTTCCGTTCTATGGTTATATTTCTTCTGTTTCCGTGTTCTGATTACACTTTGATGAAATGTTATGGTTTTTTATATAAATAAGTATCTAAATATATTTTATCTTGTAATGTTTGCCATAATCTTTACTGTTACGTTTGCAAAGCACTTGAAGTGGCTTCCAGACGATGTAAGAACCTAAGTTCGCCGAATTTCAGAACCTGATCTGAGCGTAATTATCTGAACCGTGCATTCCGAGTGTAAATCCTAATTGTAATAGTGAACAGCTGACCTATATTTAGGATTTTGTGAGTGTGGCGTTTGTTTAAAGGTATGGAATTAAATCAAAATCAAAGCTTTTGTTTTTCTATTGTGAAATACGATTTTGAAACAAATACCTACATGAAGATAACTTCAAAATATTCAAATCAGAAAAACACCAAAGAATAAACAAATATCTGTCGCCCCTCGCTTAAAAATATCGAATGTTCTACGCGAATTAACACCGACAGATTCTTTAGTGAAGTGATTATCACAGGGCTGTCACCTTAGGGGAGGTATTTTTTAAAGAGATAATTTCCTCTTCGTCAAGGGGACGGTTCGTGGTTTATTGTCGCTGTTATGACGTCAAACGGTTGATTAGACCTCGGTTAGCTGTCCCTTCGGAGATGTAATTAAACGATTTTGATGTGCACTCGTTAAAAATTAACTCGCTTTGTCTATAAAGCGAACAATAACAATTAAGCTACGGTTTATTTTTAATGAATTTATCCTTGACTAAGATTTAATTTGAGAGCTGTTTGTGTTTTAGGGTTTGCAATTAAAAATTTGAGTGTTCTTATTGTACGTTTTGTTAGGGATATTCACTTGCTGATAAGTTCTAGTTAGCTGAATCTTTCAAATAAATTGACAGTAGTTGTAGTTATACATGTACACAACAGGAAATGGTGCAATTTTAAATGATTTATTGGACATAACATCATTCAGCGGCGAAATAGCTTATGCTTTTACTAAGATACCATTCCAAATGTGATAATATAGATGACAGTTAAACATCAGTGTAAACAAAATTATAAAGATACCATAAAGTGTCAGGGGTATTTAGTGATTGTTGATGAAAACCGGCATTAGATACAGAGGTGAATGGAAAATGACATAGGTGAAGTTTAGATAAATTCTCGTTTTAATTTAGTTCAGCTATTCAACAGAACAATACGTTTGGTCTGCTAAACAAATCTGTCGACATTGTCGCGATATGTCACTTGGGTACGGTAAACAGTTAAGCTTCGGGCACACAGAGCGCAGACGTTGGGTGAGCGTGAGATCTTTTCACCTGAGGTCGCGGTGAATATGCCGGATAGAAAACACATATTTATATAGAGATAATAATAAGAGCAGACATTAAATTTGGGTGTGAGAACTGATAAAAGAAGTTGTTGTTACAGTGATTATGTACTACATCTTATATTAATCGACGTACTATTAATTATTCAGTAAACTTTGTTTCTCTAGAATAATGTGAAATAATAATAATTTTTACATAATTCACACAGCGGAAACTGGTTCCAAAGTAAGCTAGGCATATCATGCTTTTGTCATGTGTACCAGACAGCGGATATGTTTTTGTAAAAATATAGTTATAACACCCAGACTCGAGAACAAATAATAATATTCCACATTATTCTAAAACTAAGAGCTTTAGAAGAATACTTAAAGTAATACCAAATTATTGACACTAAAACTCGCACTCTCAAGTATAAAAAAAATCTCAAAGTAATCCAAGAGTATAGTCTATTATATAACACTGAACCACCGAGGATGTATCACGCCAATATTCTGTAATAATGCCCCAGTCAAGCCATCTCATAATGAAGTGAACTAGATAATGAGTAATATCATCTCTATATATGTGAGTGTACCGAGATGCATACGATTTAGCGAGATGTCAGTGTGGACGACGTTACTCGTGCGTTAATTTTCCGACGCGACAAATTAATTCGAGTGCAGATTTTAGATGTGAATAAAACGGTCCCTTTTCACACGACGCGACGTTTATACAGCAAGGAGTATTTATAAAAAAAACGGGCAAGTACGTGTCGGGCCACGCACAATGTATGGTTCCGTATTTGCTACGCTTTGCTTGCTTGCAGATGAGTACAATTCCATATTCTATGACATTTGTAAGTTTTCATCAAATAAATTTTATTTTATGAATTCGTCGGCTATTACTCTGTAACTAAATTGCAGCTTTCTAGCATTAAGCGTCTAGGCGCTAGACCGCTGACGGACAGACAAACAGACAGACGGACATGGCGAAACTATAAGGGTTCCTTGTAGTTTACTACGGAACCCTAATAAAAAAGGACGGGTTGCACTCCGGGAGTGCCGGCAGAAGCGAAAACTTAAACATCAACGTTGTGCATTTTTGAATATTTTGGAATGGTTAGGGAATCTTACGCTTTTTTTCGTTAAAGAGTAACAAACATGCATAAATCCACATAAATTATAATATAAACTGTCCGGGCGTTAACTCGGTATCTTTACTTGCTTTAAACTAATTATCACTTCATAGGATAGTGGTCGAAGCGGCTATCATTTTACGCGCGTAGCATTTCGTAGCATTTACGTAGCTATGGGGCTACGATAGTATGAAATTTAAACTTGAAACAACAAAAAATAACTTATGGTGAGTTGCACAAAATCATTGTAAATACACATTTATGACTGTCCAGTTATTAGTACAAATTTGCCGTCTGAATTTGTGGTAGGAAAAAAATATGACGATTCGGAAGAGCTTGTAATAAGCTTATTTATTTGAATTAAAAAAAAGATCTATCTCTCGGTTAAATTACAGTGTCTGCCTAGGAGTGCCCCAGAGCTTGCCTAGACATTAGAAGAGGAAGCTCGAACAATTTTTTTTTATAACCTAACTCTTTGCAAATCCAGGGCGGGCAATAGACAAACAAAACAAATGACAGTTACAAAGTTTTAATTTTGACAGTCTGAAAACCTGCGGGATGAATATGACTAAAAGTTTTCATGGCATTTAATCATAATCATATCTTTGACAAACTCAATCTTGATTACGGCTGAGCGATACTCAAGAGGGGAACTAGGTCCAATCCAACCCCAATTGGCCGATAGAATGAATAATAAAAAATAAATCTCATTGGCTCTCCTCACAAAAAGCGATTGGGAGTAAAAAAATAATATTATCCTGTGGAAATGAATTAAGCAAGTCGCAGATACCGTGGCTCAGGGTTCGAGCTGAAACCGACACTCGATATTAGGGAGGTGGCTTCTTTATATCAAATACTAGTACTTCAGTCAAATTGTGTTTTTGCTAGGAAAGCTTTGGGGTAGTTCTGGTTTATTTCATTCTATAATCCGAATCTGAGGTTTGCGGACAAAATTTCGTGAAAAATCGCAAAAACATCTGCTTTTTTCCGGTTTTTTGCCAAAAACTTGAAAGCTATAAAATTATAGTAAATGATTTGTTCACAGAAATTTAAGTACTTAAAATTCTCTACAAATAGGTATCAATATTTAGTTTTTTTTTCAGACCAACCGTTTGGTCTCATAATTATGCGAGTTGAAAATTGGAAATTTTCAGCGGTCTCTGCAAAAATCTTCTTCAATAAATGAGAGACAATACTAAAAGATAAACCAAAAATCTTCTTCAATAAATGAGAGACAATACTAAAAGATAAACCAAGTATTAACTAAAACTTGTGTATCACTATCATTCCTAAGGAGAACAAAACGCCAGTGACAACACGTTTATCATTAGCTAATCTTTGTCTGTTAAGACGGTGTTATCAACAATTTCATTTCTAAAGTAACTAATATTAATCTAAGATTCCTCTATATTATCCTATCTCAAAGTCTTCCGATCCTTGCCGGGGTAAGTAGGGAATAAAATTAACCGAGGATGATCGCTAATGAAAATAAATTGGCGACGGGAGATTCAAGATTACACCGACCGCAGCGAGCCGAGCGAAAAAACGCGACGCGTACCCACTACGGGTATTTTTTGTTTATAAGACTTTTAGTAGAGTGTCGTAGAGTTTCTTATAAGAAACATACAGCTTTTTGTTATAATAGGGTTATATGGAAATCTTAGTAATAAAAAATTATTATCAGTCGAAGAATTTGTTTTGTCATACCCACACATATTTTGATTCTCCTTGAAAATGACAGTGACAATACAGGTATTTTTTGGAAGTAATTTAATTAATCTGACGGTTTTTTTTAATTATATTGGAATAAAGTGAAGAGTTTTTCTTTCACTTGCAAACAACACCCCCTTATTATAATAATATTTTATTTTTGATTTACGAACTGTTTATTTTTCTTCTTAAAGTTTACTCTTAATAAAAAAATAATCAAATTGTTTGAACACTTACATATTTTTAATTTATTCCAAAGATTTTAAATCCATTTCCATAAATTTTTTCTTTTTATTTCCAAATACACATCTAAATTCATATTGAAACTTTTTTCTTAAAAACATGGAATTGTGTATTTATGTTTTTATGAATTTATATTTTATATATATGGGCTTTTGTTCCTTTTTTTTTTCAATTCTTAAGTTTAGTATGGACGTGCAGTTATTAGGTCGTAGCGAAAATGAAGGCTACATATCCGAGGGAGGTTCATCTTCTTAAGTCAATGTAAGGATCAACTTTGAGTTATGGCTCAGAGTGGGGTAGTTATTAAAGAAAGTAGCTTTACGTACCGGGAGATACCGGGAAATCTCTTTTTTCTGAGTACATACATTTATTATATGCGAATGTTTGTTTTAGCTTATAAATTAAAGATTGTTCACTATAATTTTTATAATCACTAAATATTGTACATAACATACCTAATCTACTGCGATAGAACAGTGATTTTTTTAATATCAAATCAATAGAAAAACAAAATTAAAAGTAATGTGTAAAAATTTTTTTTCTTCATATAAATTATATGTAACTACTTAATCTCATTTCCTATTTTCATTTTCCTTTGGAAATCCATTTGGTTTTATGGAAATAGTAGTAGAAATGTGGGTTCGCTACTGCGAATTATTCCTAATCCTGTTCACTTCACTTTACAATTAATATATAATTAGTGACTACTTTCTAATAGTAGTAATTAATACTCAGACAGGCAACGTTTTAAAAGGCGAAGCACAAATTGCAAAACAATAATCATACTTATGTTGTTTCGCAGTTGCAAGTAATCTCGAACAAGGTCAATTTTTGTGTAGCTTCAACCAAAAAATGTCATGTCAATTAATAAAATCTACCGTAAGCCTTAGCTTAGCCCCGGCCTTGTTATATCATAACTAAGAACTGACGGCCGCTCCGGCGTTTACACTCAAGCGAATCATAGAATTTTTATATAATTAGTAAGCTGCTCCAGAGTAGATTGTCTTTATAAAAACACTTCAAAACAACTTCGTTTGCGTGTTTCCCGTTTTCCCGTAGGAATTTCCATATTTATTATAGATACATATAAAACTTCCTCTTGAATCACCCTTTCTAATAAAACCGCATCGCTTAGTTTTAAATATTAGCAAAATACAGTTTTGAAACAAATAGTTTTTTCCACAATTTTATTGCGCCCTTCATTATGAATGAATGAATGAATGATTATATACCGGTGATAAAGCTACTTCGTTGTGATTTGCATTATCTGAATTTAAAATCAATAAAGCCAATGAAGCATCACAAACGTTTACTATCTTTTTTTATTAACTTAATTTAACTACGAAGGTAAGGTCTAAAGAGTAACGAATTAGTTTTGCAAATGAATCTCGTTTGTGTTCGTCAAAAACTACTTTTCAAATTAAAACAACCTGCAACAGATCTAGAGATCCAGTTCGGCAGATGTTTACTAATACGGTAGTGCATTAAGTTACTACTTACTAATACACGAGGTGAGCTATATGTTCGTTTGCCCAGTTCAATAAAGACCTCGAGAATGTTCGTTCGCTCGCTCGGTTCGGTGTAAAAAGACGTTGTTCTGAGACAACGATATTACGGTGTATTAAGTTGCTCGAGTAAATCTTCCTCGCAAGGCAGCGGGCTTAAGAGTTTTATTGTCGCACAGACGATCGCACGATATACTTGCCTTGCGTTTAGTTAACAAGCGGTATATAATTTATATAAACAAACTATCTATAACCTCGCCTTTATATTTGTTCTAAACATTATTATTTGAGATAAATAGAGTACTTATACCCGTTTTCACCAAACACTCCTAGCGTCCGCTGCCTCCTAACTCATCCAAATTTGTATGAGTTACACTAACTCATACAAATTAGTATGAGTTAATAGGTGGTGGACGATGAGGCATTGACAGCGTTGGTAAAAACGGGCGTTAGAGTCCTATGTGTTAGTTGTACGTTGTATTTGAAAAGCTATTGTGAAATTTTATCTGGCAGAAACCTATTTTTTTCTTTGACATTGTATAATTATTTTATCTTAGTATTCTATGTTTTCGGTGTGGCTTTTCTTGACTTCTCTTTTTCTACAACTAAGTTTATTTAGGTGCCTTAATTTAGAACTTTAATTAACAATTCCTTAAACATTAACCACGGAGGGCGCGAGTCCGCACGATGATGGTTGTGACCGCATTATATCGGTGTCTATAATAGTAATCGTCAATGCGCATATAGATTCGCAGCAAATCGCACTCTCGACAGGGTCTTATTTTAGTTTTAATTCATTATCTTGAACATTTTGTAGGTATGAGTTAGGGAATATCTACACTACAGCTGGTTGGTGAAATCGGTCATTAGTCTGCCTATTTCATCAAGTTTCAAAATCTTTTAGAACGTAAACAGCTAAGGGGCGTTCGCCATTACCGAGTATAATAAATTGTGTTATTAGACACAAACTAATCCACTGTTAACTAACATAAATGCCCAGCACCGCTCGCCCGCCAATTTGTTTAGATTAAAAACTTCATAAAATTATATTACCACGACGATATTTTTTGTCTAGCTAATATCTTGAAAAACCTTGGAATTATCATGGATTCTACTTTATCTTGGAAGGTTCAGGTGGCCGAGGTAAGCAGGAAGACATTTGCTGCTTCCGCGTCTCTTCGACTACTTAGAAACTTTTTACCTACTGCCACCAAAGTTGCTCTTGCACAATCCCTTCTCCTTCCTATTCTAGATTATGCAGATACATCGTACCTAGACCTCAACGTTGATTTGATAAATAAGTTAGATCGTCTCCAAAATTTCTGTATTAGATTTATTTTCGGCCTACGCAAGTTTGATCATATATCAGAATACCACGTGCGTTTGAAATGGCTTTCAATTCGTCAGCGTAGGAACATGCATATCCTTTCCGTCCTCTATACTATTCTTTTCAATCCTAGAACCCCCTCCTATCGTAAACAATGTTTCACATATACTTCTTCGTCCCACAGCTTATCACTTCGCTCTACTGAGAATCTTACTCTGCTGCTTCCTGTCCATTCTTCTAAATCCTTCGACCTATCCTTCACCGTCCAGGCTATCAGGCTATGGAACAGTTTACCGTTAAATATTGCTCTCTTTTTAGTGTAACGACATTATAACCTATCTAATAAGTATATATTGACAATTATATATGTATATATAATATGTATGTATTAGTAAGTATATCATACTATATCTATTTGGTATAAATACTAGGTAAGTATAAGTTATATTTATAAATGATATCGATAATGTCCTGCTGATTATTGTGTCTTGCTGTGGTCCTGCCCTGTCCTGAAATTCGTTACCCTAAGGTTGCCTTGAAAAGATTGCTTTCAGCAATAAGGCCGCCTTGTTGCATAAACACTGTCTGTACCTTTTTACCGTTTACTGTATCACTTGTTTGTGTTTTGTAAATAAAGCGTATTCTATCTATCTATCTATCTTGGTATGTTCGACAAAATAAAAGCATATTAAGGTTTTGACTACTTTTGACATTATTATACAGCTGACAGTATTTACCCTACCCTTAGTTGGTTTTCTTCGCATTCAAGTAATTGCGTAGCGCAAAATCCGTGGTAGATTTATCGATGGGTAGATTAAAGAAATTTCGTGAAAGACAGTGCTAAAATTTTTACATTTATCTATAATATTTTTTTAAATTAGCGCCTGTGACTATTTATATAGACTAAAACATTATCGACGTAATCTGACTTTGCTCTGCTTATTATAAAAATATTTTTGTCTAGATGTGTGGATGTTGGTACCTCTTTCAAGAAAACAGTGCCATGATAATTTTGCTTGAAATTACACCCAGAAATCACAAAGAACACAGGAACAATGCGATTTCTCGTGTGAAATCGTGTGCGTTGTAGTTAAAACATATTTATAAAAATAAACTTAACTTTTTTTTTAACTTTATTGTACTTATTTGTATTTTAGTTTTTTATATTGTTTTATTATGATTAATACATAGAGAATTATGTAAGAAAGTGTGAAATAAATCTATTAATTATTTATAAGCAATAAATATAATTTCTTTTACATATTTTTGCATGTTTCGTAGGTAATTACGTAGAAATTCAGTGGAAATGATCACGAAATTCCTAATTAGTTGGAAATATCAAAAGAATTCTCGTAATACGGCGGATAATTCCTCTCGCGAACCTACGTGTGCGCGATCAAAGAATTCTTCAAGTTCAAATCTTCCTTTAATTGGCATAATCCGTTTCCATTTTGTAGTCTATACTGAGCTCATGCACTCAAGACGCCTTGTACCTAAATATACTACTTACAAACACATAGCTATTACCTACATTCAGCGTGCTTTCAAATAGATATTTTCAAAAGATCTTACCTATATTCTGAGATAAGTTAGTTTTATGACGTCTTCATTTCGTTGTAGCGTGACGTAATTTTACACTGGTTTCAATTTATTAATTTTAATTGAAGGTACTGATGAAATGAAATTAATAAAATCAAATTCCTTCCTTCACAGCTACAGTTACAGCTAGTGGTTTATTTATTAGCTGATTTATAATATTTTGACAGTCATACCTCTGGTACCCATGGGTGTGGGTTCGATCCAAGCACGGGGCAAACATTTATGATACATAGCTGTGTTTTTCTCTTGTCTGAGATTTTTTATATTTTCCTATTTATATTTTGATACATCCGTTTGTCGGACACCCTATCAAAAACCTAACACACAAACCTAGCTTGCAGGTGGCAATTAAAATTAAAAATGATTATTACATTATTATTAAAAGCGTTTCCTGTTTCGAAAAGCAAAATAGCCACTTGTAACTGAAATTGCAAAACAAAATTTTAATGAAGATAGGTATTTATTATTAGTAGTCTATGCTATCAAGATTGAATTTCAATCCATTGGTTCTTGTCGACATAAAAGAAGACAAACTAATTTAATTTCCCTTTTGTAGTATTAATAAATATATAGGGTCAATTCATACAGATTGAGCTAGCCCCAAAGTAAGTTCGAAACTTGTGTTAAGGGATACTAACTCAACGATATTATATTTTATAACAAATACATATATACATAAACATCCAAGACCCGAGGCCAATCAGAAAAAGTTCGATTTTCATCATGACCCGACCGGGGATCGAACCCGGGACCTCCTGGGTGGCGGTCTGGCGTGGTAACCATTACGCCACGGAGGTCGTCAAAAAGATTTACATAATTGAACGCCTGTTGAAATGTGGATTGCGAAGTTTCATATATGGGTATTAACAGATTATTAAATGTATAAGTCCATTTTTTGGAGTTGTAGAGCATATTATATTCAATGGGCTAACTCAAATCAAGAAGCATCACCCTCTCACATACCTAATATCGGCGTTAAGGAGCAATGCGTTTCGTTTGGTAATTAATTACCAACTAATTTCCTATTCCTTTTCTCGCTATTTTCTTCCAACACATTTGTAGCGCCTCTGTCATAGGAGACGGTAATTTCCATCAGTTTCTAACACTTTCTATCAGGTGGCCAGCTTCCTTTGTTTGCCTGGGGTATGTATGACATAAAAATGACAAAATAGTTTTTTTTATGCCACAAAGTTGGCAAAGAAACATAGCACCTGATGGTATCACCGTAGCCTATAGACGCTTGCAATACTGGGGGTATTACTCACAGGGGGTATCACTCACATCCCCACCCTCACATGCCAACCCTCACAACCCTTCCAAGTAGAGTTCTGGAGACCTTACTCACCGTAGGAACACAACAGGGCAGAGACCAATTCTATTTGGCTACGATCTCTGGAAGGTTAAGGTAGGGAAATGTATATGCCTGGTTAACATATTTATATTACACTTGAACCCCACAGTAGGTAGGTACCTAATTAAAAGTTAAATAATATTCGGATAAGATTTCTCTGGTCACTAAGAAGACATCTGTTTTGCTACCTACGTACTTTAGTTATATCTGTTTTGCTAGTAAATTCTCAGGCCAAATTACCTAGTAAGTAAGCTTCAAAACACAGACAGAAAGCCGGTCATTCACCATCAGATCGAAGACGCGACAAAGACGTCTGCAATCGTAGATACACAGAAGACACGAAGTTTGACAAGTGATTTGGGTCCCGCCGGCCGCTTCCGCTGGCAAACCCCGTCGATTTCGGCGATAACTGCAAAATGTTGCTATTGACACGTGCTTTGATATCGCACTGCTATGCTAAGCTGTTATTAAATTTCATTGAATTATCAAATAATGAGTATGTAGATCACTTCAGAGATGCCATTGCTCTTTTCACTTTATTTCATTTACTGTCCCTGCGTATGCTACACACAAGAACCACAAAGTCAAAGCGTTTATTAAGAGACCAGTGAAACCCGCGCAACTTCGTTAGCGTGTATTTATTTATGCACAATAGCGCCATCTATATCAGACTTTTGATAAAATCCTACGGGAATCGCGTACTTTTTCGGGATAAAAGGTACCCTATGTGTTTATCCAAGGTATCAGCTACCTACCTAGCTAAATACTAAATATTTGAGCGTGAAGAAGTAACAAACATACACAAAACTTTCGCCTTTATAATATTAGCAGGAAGTAGGATTAGCCTTAGGTACAGTAAATTTCTTTAGCCGGTGTACAAATAAGAATGTTATGTAATAAAGTAAACTACTCTATAAGCTACCACTTCCCGATGTTACCGGGTAAAAATCCAGGTTAAAAACTATCCTATGTATTCAATTTATGAAATAACCGTGTGAATAAATGTATAGCCGTTTTGTGTGAAAGAGTAACAGACATCCATTCATACAAACTTTAACATTTTTTTATTTTTTTCTTCAATAGCGATGTATGTCCCACTTCTGGGCAAAAGCCTCCCTTTCTTCCTTAGAAGTCTTGTGTCTCATGTGCTGTACAGAATAAATGTATTTTCTTTCTTTCTTTCTTTCTTTCTCTCATGGACCAATCTCTGATAAAGGTTTAATGTCGTTTGATCATCTCATCCTTGGTTTTCCCTTCGTTTATACTACAATATTAGTGAGGAATAATCATTTCGGGTCAAAGGAAAAAAATAAAAACAGATTATATTTTCATATTATATTCAATTAAATTTTCCGTTTATATAATTGAATCGAATAAACATTTAGCCAATATCTCATTACCTAAGCGGTAAATGCTTTAATTGTTCGTGTGAGCCTAGTGAGTGACGTAATTATTATAAACCTTATCAACATTAATAAAATATTTACATGTATTTGGAAATATCATCACAGCTTCACAAAACAAGCTTAGTAACATGGTACAACGAAAACAACTATTTAATGTTTACAACTATAAGTTTAAAAACTATAAAACAATAGTCGAGTTTGTGATATAACGTGTGACAAACAGCCTCAAAATAATTAAATGCGTGAATACTGAACATTGGTTATGGGGTTCGGATGATATTTTACTATGCGATTTATTTTTGTAAAGAAAAAATAAATGAAATATTACAACTTTCCCTTCACGAAAGGTAAAAAAATAATCTGACTGTCAAAAAGAAACAACAATACAATATTTGCTGTAAAATTCTTATTTTGTTCAATCGAACCTGTCACTAAGCCTATAGATTCCGTCTAAGGCTCTTTCACCAAAAAGGAGAAAAAAGAAGAGGATAGAAGATGTTTCCTAAATAGGATATCGTGATTCAACAATCTTATTTCGTTACCTATTAACAAAACATTTTCTCTGCCCTCCCATCTTCCCTTTGGAAGACGATGAGCCTGAGTTCTACAAAATCTTAAAAGAAACAAAGAAGCAGGTTTCCTTAGTATTTGTCACAGGTAGAAGAACGATTATGTTTTAATTGAAACAGTAACATATTTTATAAGCAAATATTGTATAAAAGGTTTAATTTTCACAATAGATCACTTTTTGTAGCCATATTTAAATGACTGTCTGAGATAGCATGAATAGAATCGGAAAATTTTGACGATGCAGGTAAAAACTTTTGGTTATTTTTACATTATGGTTTTTTAATGATTAAGGTGTAGAGTTTGTGAAGTCATATGGTCTCGTCTTGGCAACATTTTACATGAAAATGTTTTGGTGAGTATGGCTTTTTAAATGGGTCAAACAAGCAGGTGGGTAGCCTGATGTAAAACAATCACAACCGCCCATAGACAACCGCTATATCAGAAGAATCGCAGATTCGTTAAGGCCTAGAAAAGTGTAAGTAAAGACGTTGAGCAATTACCGAAAAATACTAACGTAAATAAAAAACATGTGTTAACCATAGCCAAAATCTTTCAATGTATCCTTACCCTATAAATAGTAATGAGATTTTAAGTTAAACCAAGCCAGAAAGGTATTTTAGAGATATTATTGCAGTTAATGCTAAATATCGCATAGTAAAACATTACCATTATTAAAATAAATGTGAACAGTTTGATAAATTATCTTACTAATTCATTCTAAACACTAACCAATCTTTGGATTGTGGAAGTAATCTAAAATAATAGAAAATACGGAATGTGCGTAATACAGGCGATCTGTCATAAATTTACGTAGTTTAATCTAATTATTTAATTCTCTACAATATGTGCAATAATAATATCATCACTATAATTAAATGACTCATTAATTACACATTTAATTTACAAAATAACATTGAATACCGTCTAAACATCGACCTACACTAACACTAAGTTATGTGGAACATTACTGTGAGTATCCATTTAAAATTACATATAGATAGATAGATAGTAACAGTTTTACTATAGTTACAGCAATAAATAGTATTGAGTCATATTCGTCTATATACATAAAAATGTTTTTTGAGATTCTTTCACAATAGTGACGTCTTTCGTTGGTACATTTATGTACAAAATGTGATTGCTGATTTAATACGTAGATTATATCTATGGTATACGCTATCCTATCAGTGTCGCTTTGGAGTGACAATTACATGAAGAAAGTCCTCAGAATAATACGTAATGACATAACTGTCACATTAATACTAACATGGCACTACACCACCATTAAACGATTCGAAATCAGTCTTTCGTGATAATTTTGACACCACTTTTGAAATATTTCATATTTTTTCATTCTTTGGATTGTCTCCTTGTGACAGTTCAGACCAATTTCCTGTCGGCCATAGCGTGTGGATGTCCAGGGTGTGAGTAGTGAGAGGGCGATGAGGGTTCATATAAAGACATCTTCAATCTCTTGCACTTTGCCCGGCGATTCTTAAACCAAAACTGCACGTTCTTCGACTCAAGCCTTGGAAACTTCTGCCTGTACGGCATCCTGTTCAATTCTTCAGTATATTTCAATATCAGATTGTGCGATGGGTGTGTGTTCATTGAAAACCATTGTTCGAGTACAGGCACCTCCGAAACTGGATCGATGAATGTACGGTTGCGTTTGCGACGCTCATCTGAAGCCCCAGCAAGAGCCAAATTTAGACCACTGGCGCCTTCTCCGGGGACTGCTCCGACGCCATGAAAACCAGTCATGTACTGACTCATGTACATGATCCCCGGACCGAACATTGAGTGATTTGGCACCATAGGAAAGGGTAAACGGTCCAGATGTGGGGAATTATGCCTGTAGTGACGTTCCTGCACATCATCATCGGACACGTCATGGTCATCGACAGCTCCGTTTTCTTCTTCGTTGTTATTGTTGTTGTTGATATTATTAGAGCTGTCGCTGTTTTTGGCCGGTGATCGCTGAGGCGAAGTTTGGTCAGGTTTGCTCAAATCTCTTGGTTCTTGCTTGATGTCGTGAACCTATGACAAATGAGAAATAACTTTAGTTGGCCATAAAATATAGCTCAAAGACTTTATAGTTACCTATTTTTTTAATTAAGATGAATTTGATTTGAAAAATTAATAATTACCTTTATAATGTCCGGTGGCTTTGGGGACTCTTGCGGTCTATCTTCAGCATCGTTGTTATTTTTCTTAGTTGTAATTAGTGAAAGGGGTGCATCGGGACTATCTGGCCTGTCATCTGGGTTCAATTCACCTCCATCATCTTCTAAATCAGAGCCACCATTAGACAAGTTGTCTTCGGACATTACTGACATAGGATATCTGCCAGGGCTCCCTGACAATTGTAAAGGACTCTTCAAAGAATTGTGGTCTTGAGACGCGTAGCTGTCATTACCAGCCATCAATGAACCATTAGTTGGGCTGTGACTCCTGCTATTAAAACCATTCACGCCCAAATGACACCCCAACCCTCCAATATTGCGGAGCTCGGCGCGTTTCTGCGCCGCCCTGGCGTTTTTAAACCAATACACCACGTTGTTTACATCCAAAGGTTTGCGTCCTCTTCGTGATTCCAAATTGTTTAACTCACGAACATATTGCTGTATTTGCTGGCGACTTGGATGCTGGTTCTCAGAAAACCAACGCTGCAATTTCGGCAGCTCTAATTCAGGATCAAAACTGGTACGCATTCTTGTCTTTTGGGTCGGGTATTGGCTTTGAACTGTTTGCAAAGCTGGATGTAAATGATCCGGTATTGCATTCAATGTAGGTGAACGATTTTTAGGCCCTGGTGAAGGATATCTACGCGGGCTGAAAGTCGGTGGCCGTGGTGAAACTTGCGCGCTCCACCAAGATTCAAATTTTCGACGCATATCTTCTGACGGCTCATGGAAACTGTGAGGTCCAGGCGTTCTATCTTGTCCCCTGCATATCTGAGCCAAAGTCACCTGTAACAAGGTTACCGTTTAAAAATCAAAGTCATCTCAAGTAGCTAGGAAAGTAAATAAAAAACAAGATAACGCAAACAATTTTAGATGGTTTTAAAGAGGTCAGTCTAACCAGCAACAGATAAGAGATAATTGTTTGAATAAACAGCGAGCATTGTTTCACAGAACATCGCCATTAGATTATGAAAATATTAGGTCGGTTGTTAATGCATGTGTCATGCGCGAGCGGGCGCGGTCTGACGCGCGGCTGTTTGCTCGGTGGTTAGTGCGCCACTCCGGCCGCCGAAACTTCAATCATGGTCTCTCTAAAACAATGAGCGGGAAGGGCGTCTTAACAATTAGCATCCACCCACTACGTCTTCAACTAGCGCCACTATACCAATGTGGACTAAGTGCTTCTACTGAAATGTTTCGGCGTTTCGTATTAGAAACGGTAGCCGATTGTTTATGGAGCAAACAGAGAACTTGAAAATCATTTCATTACATGTTTGAGTTTCACAATGATTTATCCTAACGATAAAACAGGAGTATTAGACGTAGCACTAGTCAATCACGTAGAACCTGTTGGATTAGGGCAGCCGGTCGCAACTCTGCTCAGTTTACCCAGCTCGCTGTTATGCAAGTGAGATCTGGCGGTATCTCAAGATTACGCTAAACAATGCTGGAGATTACACCGTCAACGACTTGTCAGTTGTTCGTTTGCTTTGCGACTGTTGCTAAATCAAATGTTAAATTAACTGTAAGCATTACACATTGAGATTGTGCCTATAAATCATGTCAGGTGAGGAATTAACGCCGAGCTCTGGTGATACGTTAATCTGCGTCTTTGTTTTATATTTTTAAATAGTGAGGCCATATTTGTTTTCTGATATTGTCTGTTTCAACTACATCGTACGTGGAAGATTTACCTGGCGCCTGCGCGTGATAACTAGTGTCACGTGTAATCCGCCTAAGTGTACGTAATTCGGTGTGTGATTGCGAACATTTGATGGTGACTAGCACCAAGAAAATGACAAGTTTGAACACAACGGGCTTAGTCTTATCTATGATAGTTTACGTTGCGGGTATCTGTATAAAAGTGTTTACCTACGAAGTTTTAGTCTAATATCCCATTGTAAACCTTGAAACGTCTTAATAAAAGAGTTATAGCGAAATAAAGTCTCAAAGTAGATTTATGATATTAAATAAATCCTATGGCGAGCTGTCTCTTAAAACCCCCCCGATAAAGTATGCGAGTGAAGCGTCCAAAGTTTGTTCGATAAAGTTGAAATCGAAGTGGGGCAAATTGGCGTGCGATAAATTACCATAATATCATAGAGCCGAGTTCATCTGGCGTTTAGCTACTAACTTCGTTGTTCGAGGTGTTTGATTATCTTGCCCGGTGAGAATTCCTTTGGCTCATTTGCTCCAAGTTGCCCGAAACTGGTAACTTCAATTTGTGTCTACTTTGTAAGTTTTCATTCACGCAATGTTAGCTACTAAGTATACCATGTTGCCCATCACTAAATATCTTTACTGCTCAGGTGCGGTGTGAGAATTTTCTACCATTATTAACTCGACTACTTTCAATGACTAATGAGGCAGAGCTTAAACGTTTTTCCTTGGTCATAAAATATGAAAAATAAACCTTTTCTATAATTTTTCAAAATATATAAAAAATAATTTTTAATACGAACTCTGAATTAAAGAATGACCGCAGCTGTTTCACAGGACTTGCTAATTTACGCAAGCACGGCCTACCACTTAACGCCGTAGAGATCAAATTAGGTAACGTACTTGATTTTGTCACTCGGAATTGAAATCGCGAACCCGACGGGCGGTTAAGCTGAAAGGAGGGCGCGCATCGAGCGCTAACCTCGCGTTTAATAAGATTATAAAGCATTATTTTATGGTATTAATAAGATCAAAAGCGTTCGTACATCTAAAACTCCTTTTAACCCTCTTTCGAGGCTCAAGTTGGTAAGACGAGGGCCGCCGCCCCCCGCCTAACCCGTTCGCAACAAGGTGGATATTTAGAAAATATAATAAAGGCATGCGAGGAGTGGATGAGTCTCTGATTCAATTAAATTTATTATGTATGGAGATCCGTAGTATGAGGCAGGTGCTCATCGCGTCAACAAATTGGTGTAGCTGTCTAGATTGGAGGTTTTAACACCTCTGGGGCGGTATGTAAATTTGAATTGAATTAAAACTGGATAATAAAATCAATTTATGTATTATGGCATGAAATAGGTACTCATATCATAATATCATTAACGTGTGTAACTGTAACATAACATTGTGTTGGTCTTCGACATAAGTATTTACAACGACAATGTTTTTAAAATAGTTTTGGGCTCTTCTTGTATGCGTGAGACGCAACCTATTAGAGCGAATAGCTTCAGTAATAATAGTGAGACTAAATTAACTAAGTTTTTTTATTTAGGTCCCACTGTAGGCTAATAGGGTTAAGCTTCTTTCACTCAAACTAGGGATTGTTCTACACTGGAAAAAATAGTGAAAAATTGTACCTCTAGAATCTAGAGGTATAATTTTCCAACATTCAAAAAAATAGATTAACTAAGTACACAATGAACTCACTTCGCATAAACATCTGTAATTTTGACAAACTCTCATTAAAACATGGAAGGAACAAGAAACATTTATAACAATCGCGGGAACATTCTATTATCCGCCTCTTTGTTAAGACGAGAACAGCCGCGAACATGAAAACAAATGCCTGTTTAATTCTTCCCTCGGGTGATGATCCTTATTAGCAGGGACTTAGACGTAACCTCGCAATTATAACCATCTAAAATTTCCAACAGAAGTAAATCTTAATAGATGACGCGAGTGTATAATTCGACACTACAGAGAAATTACAATCAGCTGTCAAACAATCTAACATAAGGAACTAAAAAAATATGTGGAGATGCAGCTTTTAGCTTCATGTGCGGCCACTTTAGTCCTCACGTTATTCATCGGCACCGTGTGTTTATCAATTATTTATTAATAGTCTAATCTAAACTGTCCCTGTAGTGACTGAAGTAACATTGCTATTAATTGCAATACTTTTGTGATGTCACTCGATAACCACAGTTTAAATCAAAAAGGGATTGAGAGACTTGCAGTATCTATTTAGGTTATGTCCGTGAAAATTTCCGATTCGTACTTAGCGTGAGTTTGATAATCTGTGTCTGTCGTTCTTCAAAATCTCTTCGCTCATTAATTTGTCGGATTCTGATGTTCATAATTCATCTAAGTTCATAATATCTGATTGTACGCAAGAAGATAATAACTGAAGATTTTCATATTTTTTTTACAGCATTTTTTTTTGCATTAAAAACAAGAAATAATTTTGTTAATTGCTTTTTCGAATGTTCTTTTTATATGATGTCTATTCTTTAAGAGTCACAGCATAGTTTTTTAAAATCAAATTAGCTATTTTCGGAAAATCCTGCAGTTTCCCCTTCAAGCATTTGTCACTATACCTCAAGTCCCCAAAAAGGCACCCAAATCGTCGGATATTTTCTAAAATCTGGTTAGGATAAGAAAAAATTGCTCCGGATTCTGCATTGATGTAAGTAAGTTACTGTCATTGAGAGCAATCTTCTATGGTTAACAAAACTTTGTTGCAATGTGAATAACTATATCTATCACTAGTCATATTTACATCAGTATATCATCGCATTTACTACTAAAACTAGCAACTTGGTATGTTTTGGCTAAAATGTTAGTAAAATAGATACTTTGTTTATACAATTACAAACAAACAGTACGTCGATGCAATATATCGTTGGAATCCATTGGAAGCGCTTTAATTATGAACAAAACCTTTACGAAACGTTATTATGGCAACATTGAGCGGCGGTTTAGTGCAGTGTACCGTAGGACCTTTGTCGCGGACGTATCTGGATGATTTTAATGCCAGAATTGATGTAATTCGCCTCGACAGGTGTTTTCGGAACAAATGCCCTTATATCGGTAGATGTGGTTGTGTAACAAAAGCTGGCTTTATAATGGATTATTATTTGTATTAATTAATGTTGTTTATAATTACGTTTAATAATTTTCGAGAAATTATTTTATTATATTATGTCAAAATAATAAAAAACTTGATGCATGAACGATAAAAGTCTTAGAAGTATAATAAATAGGTGAAAACCTCTTAATTCGGATGACATTCCAAAGATATGTTTTCATCACAATATAAGATATGTAAATTATGTCAGGCAATGATAGTAATATTTGTATTCTACTATTAAATATAAATATTAAAATGTGAAAATTTGATATCTATACAAATATTATAAAGAGGAAAGATTTGATTGTTTGTTTGTTTGAATTGAATAGGCTCCGAAACTACTGGACCGATTAAAAAAAATCTTTCACCAGTAGAAAGCTACATTACCAGAGAGTAACATAGGCAGCTTTTCCCGAAATTCAATGTGGTTCCCACGGGAACGGGTCCGTAACTTCACGCGGACGAAGTCGCGAGCAAAAAAGCTACTGTTTAAGAATTGCAGAGGATTCCGTGCGATAAGGAAATCTACGCGAAGTAATAAAATGAATTAGATCTTACCTCATCCAAAGGACATCCCGTAGACATAAGCAAAGCACGGCTCTGTACTAAGAGAAGCCTAAGCAATTTGTCCTTTATATCCTGAAGTGGTGTGGGTCTTGGTCTCAGCAATTGTATACGGAGTGTAGCAACAGTTGTCAGCTCCCCCAAAACCTCACCAACTGTGGCCAAAGGCCCGTCAGAGATTCTCTCAAACGTCAGCGGTTTCCAATTGTTGATGACAACTGACCCTGAGAACAAAATGGCTGATTAGTGAAATTAATTTTGTTCTTTGTAACGCTTGTTTTTATCAAATATATATACAACGAAAATATCTAGAGGATGTCATAACATAGATTCGTGACTGAATATATGAAAGAGACGTTAATAATTTGTCTCACTTCACTCACGTCACTTTTAACAATAGCCTCGATTTAAAATCCATTATTATAAAACTGATTGTTTAATCACGCTAGTTTAACAAAGAATAACTAATCGAATTATATTTTTATAAAAATTAAAGTCCAATTCTTGGAAGAATGTCACAGAGCAAAGCATCTAATTACCTTTAGCTGATGCAGCCAATTCGTGGGGGTATCCAAGTCTCATCATAGCTGCTGGTACCAATTCTTGAAACGGCGTAGTAGTTGGTATGATGACGTAGCTGTCAGTCTCCACCACGGCGCGACGTCTCCATGCACCTTCCTCTAAAGACGAAACGGCTTCAACTACACAATGCACCGGCAGTGTTTTACCTATAACAAAATTAATTAATGTTTACCGATATTTCTATTTTCCAAGACATTGTTGAGCATAATGAGATTTTTATCAATAGTTTCCATTGTAGATACAGAAAATTATATTTTCACTTCTCATGCTCAGAAAGTGCTTATTTGCGCAGGATATAGGCTGCACAAAATCGAATTTTGTGCACAAGGGCAGAAAAGTAAACTCATAAATGTATCTACATTAAGGCAAAGGAAATAAGCCAAACACAACAAAAAGTTCAGAGATAGAATTTGTTATTTTATAATATTTACTTTAATTTATTTGCCTAATGTGTTTTTTAAGTCATAAAAGATATTAAAATTTAAATTAATGTACGGTAGGTTATTTAATTAATTAAAGAAAATTATTTTATTACAAAATTAATTTAATAGTAGGCTGTATAGGTCTGCAGCCCAAGCCTAATTTCAAAGTCGCAAGATTTAAAAAAAAAAAGCGGCGGGAAAGGGGAAACAGGTCTTGTTTTTCGTGCGTTTATTTATTTATTTCCTCGCAATCGAAGTGAAAAGCAGAGTTTATAACTCGTCCACAAAACCATTTCTATCCTCGACATTACTATCAGCCCTCGCCTTCGGCTCGGGCTGCTAAAAGTCTCGGATAGAAATGATTCGTTTTGTGCACTTGTTGTAAAATCTACTATTTACGCAAAAAAAAAATGCAATCGGATAAGTTTTACGCTTGCAGCGTGATTTCAATCTTATACAGAACATAAGAATAGCACAAAGTCAAATGTAAAGTGTTGCTAATAACCTTCAAAACCTTTAACCTCTATTAAAATTAAAATTCAATTCTGTGATTCTAGTAGTGTAAAGATGACCAAAAATGACAAAATCGAAAGAAATATTTGCATGACAAACTAACAAAAAATACTGAATAGAATCCGTGACGTAAATTTAAGTTTGTATTATTTTAAATCAATGTAACTTTTGTGTTCATAAATAATCAATATAATAATTTGATATACAGAAAATTTTGGCTAGTGAAATAATCTACTTATTAAAACTTTTGTTTAACAATAACTTAATAAATCAAAACTATTTCAATTTCTACACCAACACGTTAAGCCTGAATAAATCATTCGTTCTTAAACTTCATAAAATAATTTACACAACAAAAAACATCCCCCATTAAAAAACACATCGCCTGAGAGACGCCTTAATTATTTAGTAACTTTCAGTAGAAGCAACGCTTTTGACTTGGCAGCGGGGAAAAAACGGGGAAAATGTTAAAATAATAATTAATCCCTTCTCTATGTCTTGGGTGTTGGACGGCAAAAATCGCTTTGTGCCGGCCGTTGGCGCTTTTACCCCATTTCTTTGTGTTGGGCTCTTTAGCGCAATATTAAATAGTTTTTGCTGGTTCGATGCACTTTTTCATGCTTTAGTGCTTGCTGGTAAAATAAAAGTAACAATCTCATAAATAGGAAGGAATAAATTTAAATTTAATTAGGAACTATATTTTTTCATTCAGGTTCTTTCAACAAATGAAAGTCATATCCAGGGAAAGGATTTACTCTATTTTTTATATATATTAAGTATTCATACTGTACTATGTAATTACAAAGTTTCTTGTCCACGAAACGACACGTCATGTCGACAATAACACGAAAAGAAGGAGGATAACAATGACCATTAGATTGAATGTGTCATTTCAACTTAGCATTAAATTTAAATTATTTTTTGAAACATTGTCAAAACCCTACATAATATCTCGAATATACCATACAGATTCACAATATCAATTGAAAACAAAACAATAGCCGTCTTCAAGCCCAGCCAGTTATTGAATTTACATAATACTAACCCAAAATTCGGTTAACAAAACATTGTGTCGCGAGAAATTATAAATTTCTACGTAGAATAATCTCTTAATAATAGTAGAGGCATCCCAGTGTTTGCTTTAGCTGGGGTTATATTGGGTTACCTTTGGAATACCTGTAAATCGCGTAAGTAACTTTCAATAGTTTTCGTTATCAAGTTCTTTAGTGGGTGTACGAGGGTTGATTTCCACTTTTCCATCAACATTTGCACGTGTGGTTACTCTATAAATTATAACATTATTCCAAAATCTTTCAAGCAACGTCGACCTTTCATTTTGAAAAGATTCCTCTAGTTTTGTGTGTCGATTTCCTTATAAATTATTATTATTTTAATTTTATTATTATTATTATAAATTTTAATGTACTTTATACATTGTAACTAACGAGTGGAAGAATAATTACAAAATTACAAAAAAGGTAACCGGTTTTCTTTCAGCATTTCTTTTTACCGGTGGCTATTTTGCTTGTGTCCGAAATGGTGGTAGTTTATAACGTAGTTTATTTTCTGTAGTAAATGACAAGTAAAAGTGCCTGTGAAGGTCTAATTTCTGAAATAAACCTTTTCATTTCATTCCATAAGAGCAAAATATTTCTGTCATTTTCTTTCCCAACTATGAACCAAAAATATTACGTATAATCCTCGGTATCAACTGTTCGATTCAAGAATATAATCACACATGAATCGTTGTAGTAAAAAAATATATAAAATATTTTTTAACAATGTTTTTCAGAAACTAAATGTGTATTTTTTGTCGGGCAGTATAGTACCTAAAAGTGTGCTCGCAATTAAACATTTCATACATTATCAAAGGTTAACAAAAAGATTCGCGACTCCGTTGTATGGAGCTTGACCCTTATTTAGCACCCACCTATGGTTTAATATGAAGCTTGGATTACTTGAGGTTTAGTGTGACCGCTCGGTCCCCGTCCTTTGGTCAGTTAAATCCCTCGGTTTTAGAACTATGAAACTGTAATAATATCTGTCTACTTTTAGTAAATATGCAATAAGATTTATCTAATGCTCGTATTACAACACATCTACAGAATTTCTATAAGATAAAACAAAAACAATTCTTATTTTTCATAGCGTGTTTTCATATAAATATTTTCGCTTACATCACCTAAAATTATATCAATAGAGCATTGTATGTAGACATAGCATATGTAGTATTTATTAACATTGTCGAAAAGTAATATATAACATAGAAATGTTAAAACGGTTTTCATACTGTTCTACGCCACGCAACACGCAACAACCTAATACAAAATACGTATAATTAATTATACATAAAACATGCTGCTCCTCGTATCGTAAAGTGTAGCTTTACCTAGGTTTACTTACACCTGAAAAGTCGAAACTGAAAAGATTTAAAGCGAAATTTTTATTACAGGAATTCTTTACGAATATTCAGTTTACCTGAACATTGGTGACAGAGTTAAGTGTTAATTGCGCTGCTACTCACAATGTCTTTTCCGAAATTCTCATAAAATACCGACGAAAATCTGGCACTGTTGTTATAATGGCCAATGTAATCATTCTGCATTGTATGAAACACCTAATTCAGATATCGTTTAAGTAACGGGTTTAAATCTGAAATCTGTCGATCAATTGGATGGTTTGAAGAACCTCGCAGACCAATTGTGAACTCTCCATTGTCGTGAAGTGAAAAACGTGGGTAATTTAACATGTATAGATTACTATAGATGTTATTATGGTTGTGGTTTTTATTGATCGATTGAATAAGGGCACTGTGCGTTTTCTCTACATTAAAGTTTCGTTACAAAACGGTATTATTAACGTGTTAGTAACAGTTTTTTATTGTTAAACATTTTAAGAAGTTAACACGTTAAAATGTAGGTTGTATTTAACCTACTCAACGCCGTGTGTATCGTTTTCGACCCCAACATGGCGCTGAGCGTGTTAAATTCACTTTGTATTCCAAAGTAGATAAAAATTTTCGTTGTCATAAAGAATTAGATTACCTACATAGTAAAATGAAGTCGCTTTCGTTGCAGACACCGGACCTAAACGAACAGAATCGTTTAGGTCTTTTATTCAATTCAACGGATTTTAATGCAGTTTCAGTACCTAATAGCAAATACTATAGAGGGGTAATACGCACAGCTCTTGACGTTTCTCATACAATGACTTGGCAACCTCCGTTCACCTCATGCCGCTAGGGGCGCTATAACATTTTGCATACAAAAGTTTTGAAATCGTTCACCTCATGCCGCCCTCATGCCGTAGCGCTAGTGTCGCGTCTTGCCCGAAATCTTCCGAAGCTGTGCGTATTACTCGTCTATAGTATTTGCTAATAGTCATTATGAATGAATCGACAATTTTTGGAGTGGTTGAGCAATTATTACGAAATGGGCTAGCTCGATCGGGGAAGTAGCACCCTCTCACAGAATATCGACGTGAAGCAGCAATGCGTTTCGTTCGGTGAGTGAGAGACCCGGAAGCCCAACTCCTTCCCAATACCCACTTTCCCCCTCCTTCTTTCCCTTCCCTTCCTCCTCCTTTCCTCCAACTTCCTTGGTGGACAACGCATTGGTAGCGCCCCTGGTGTTACTGATGTCCATTGGCGGCGGTGACCGCTTTCCACCAGGTGGTCCGCTTGCTTGTTTGTCTACTGTATGACATGATGAAAAAAAAATTATAGTGATTGACAGGTTTATGTTTAATACATATGTACAAGGATTTTCTAAAATTCCCACAGAAAAGCGAGAAACACACAAAAGTTGTGCGAGTTTGAAATATTACATTAAAATTATCTTTTGATTATGTATTACTATTGTAATAAAGATTTACTAAAGCCGGTATATGATGGAAACTTCGAAATCTTAAGAGTTTACAAATCTGTGAACTCGCTAAGTACTCAAAACCGGCTGCGTATGGTATGAAAATTACCCCTCTACCATTCCTACATCGTGGTACAAAAACAAAGAGGTGGCGATTTACATTGCTGCAATCAAAATTATTTTACTAAAATTAAAATAAAGTTTTAATATCAAACACCAAGGTATTTTATAGTTTTATTTGGATATCAACTTATTATTTTTAACAGAAATAGAGATATTTGTTTCCCTTCACGCAAAAACGGCTTCACGGATTAGCTTGAATTTATGCTTTGTGTATTAAATTAAATAGGACATTTGGTACACATGTATTTTGAAATTGGCACAATAGGGCATGATTTTATTAGAAATGTTATGTTTTATATTTGTATTTTTTTTGCCGCGGAAGGCCATTATTGTATCGTATTGTGTGTGTTACTTGTAATTTTTACTTTACATCATGTGCTGTTGGCTTTCCTTAAATAAATAATTAAATATTATTATTTTACAGAAAAAGCAGAAGTCTCAAATTTAAAAGCAAATATTTTTTTCTATAATTATCCATTTTCATAATCGCTATCAGCTTGCTACTTGAATGCGCAGAAACATGCGGTGGTGCAAATCTCTGCTCTCGTGAGAATGTTATCGCAAATCCGGCATAAAATTAAATCGTATTAGCGAGCGTGCGGTGTAAAATCGCAACCAAAAATTGTATAACATACATTTTATTATACGAGAACACAGCTTTCCGCTCCTGCATTTGTCCGGTGTAGAAGTAAAAGTCCGTAGTAGACACACTAAACCCGTCCAGTCAGAAAAATAAAAAATAATTAACTCAAATGTTTTAATAAAAAATCCATATCAACCCAGTACATTGCAGGGATACGAGTCTTACTTCAATCGAAGGGAATTACACCCATCTGTCAAATGATTTATTATTTAATTAATTTAAGTTTTTACTAGACGTTTTTATATAGACTTGGCAAAGTCCTTTCCTTTCTGATGGATTTTCTAAAGAAAAATAAATAAAAAATATTAAAATTTTAATTTCATGTTATTTAGTTATGTATTTATATGCAATAAATTGTTTCTTTATTTAAAAAAAAAAATATATTTGAAAAATAATTAATTCTACAAAAGCACTGGTGAAGAGAAAATAAATCATTTTAAAATAGATTACGTTAACGTTTTAACCATTTATTAAGAATTAAATTCACTTAATGCTACACTACAATATAGCTAATCTGCTCGCAAGGAGCTAAATTGTCTATTACAACATTCATTAGTGCACAACATAAAATGGCAATTAGACGAGAGTGGGATTAGGCATGAGCGATTTCTGAATCTTGGGGCTTTCTATTCTAGTAATATAACATTTTATATGGATCTAGACTAATATTTACAGGACGACCTCCGTGGCGTAATGGTTACCACGCCAGACCGCCACCCAGTAGGTCCCGGGTTCGAATCGCGGTCGAGTCATGATGAAAAACGAACTTTTTCTGATTTTCCTTGGGTCTACATAATTTGCAAAAGCAAATCTAAAACGTTAAATTTAATCGTAATTGTGATATTTATTAACTTCTTTTTATTAGAGTTCCTGTTAGAATGTCTAGAATAGTACTGCAGGAGCTTAGCCGATCCAAGTGCTCTCCAAGAGTTTAAAGTCTTCAACAAAGGCTGGCCGCTGTGTCAAGGAGCTTGCAAGTACACTGAATTAAAACTTTGGACTAACAGGAATTAAGTTGGCAGCGGCAACGGCGGCTTAACGCAACCCTCGGAAGATATCAAAATATTTACACTTTTTTTATAACATGGTAACGTAATAATGACTATGTACAAAATATTAAGTAAATTAGAAAATATATGTAGGTATATAGATCGATGTTAGGAAGTGATATTATATTTGGTATTAAGCGCCAGTTCCTTTCGGCATTTCTCCTCGTGAATGGTCGTTTCGAATTACTGGTAGATTCAAAAATATAACCAACATTGAAAAAGATGGTGTCTAAGTGCCGAGGGTCCACAGAATAAAGAATTTTTGATTTTGATTCAGTTATGCATATAACCAGGCATATGGAAGTCAATATACTTAAAATGGGTAATAAAAATTTTATTATCTAAGATTATCCAGTGGTCCCATAACGAAGAATTCAAGTGTCAATACTTGTTGAAATAAATGATGTTTTGGTTGTATTTTTAACAGTAACCAATTAATTTCTGTTTAGTCACTATGAAACCTCACAATAAAATATTATGTTCATTGTGAATACAACACACGCATGTCCCGACACGATAGTAGTTATTAGGTTTCAGCATCCGTCGTCCGTCACGCCATGACTTATCCGATCTAAACAGATCATCGCGCACGAACTGCCGCTAAACACGCAAATCCAATAGCCTTCGAAAACAACAGCAATACCTACACGAGCGAGCGCCACACATTATACTTACTAAACAGTCACTTATTCCATTTAAAAATGGAGGATCATGAGCCACGGCGATTGCCTGCTAGTTTATAAGCCACTGACAAAATAAGTCCAAAAAACAACAGTGCAAATCAAAATTGAAACCCGCTGTTACTTCTTAACTTTACTCCGGATTTAGTCATTCCATTATGAATCTTTTTCTCACTTTTTATCTTAATTTCACATTAAGTCTATCTCTTCTTTCTTCTTTAGTTCGACAGTGACAGCCGTATGTCATTTACTGAATGTTTTTTGTGAAACAACATCAGAGTTCTGTCGGGCCTTATGTACATTTACTCTTTCACTCATACGTTACCAAAAGCAACACATAATAAAGTTTTGTTACAAAGTTAAGCCAAACTTCATTGATTGAAGACGTTGCTAAACACTCGCAGAACGGCTTATGAGCAACTCAATTACGCTTCTATTCTTGCGAAGTGGGTTTCGGATGAGACTTTTAGCAAAATACTTATGCTAACTCCGAGTTAAGTACATACGTCTCTCACAGTTCATTGTTAATGCTTTCACTGCTATAATGATTCTAGATGAGACATGAAGTTCTACTAACGCTTCAATTGGTAACATTGTGAGGAAGATTTTTATTATAAAATAATTTACATTTTTGCTATAAAAACTGCTTGTAATACTACAGGCCTACGATTTAATTTTAATTTAGAAGAAAGAGACTATAGCCACAAAATATCAGCAGTTGACCGGCTCCTACGACTTTGTGATTTTTGGTGTAGAAACGTTAGGACCGTGGGGTTCCAGTGCGCAGGCAAAAAGGCTGCGACAAACCACTGGTGACCCAAAGGCTGGCAGACTTCGCTCAACGGACCTCTATCGCCATTCAGCGAGGTAACGCTGCTAGCATTTTGGGTACCCTGCCACAGGGACCATGCGTTTTTAATTTTTAATAGTTGCTAATTTTAATTTTTCTTGTTAGTTTAGATTTAAATTAATTTCTTGTTATTTAGGTATGTATGATACGATTAATAAATAATTCGTCCAATAATATTTATATTTATTAATTTACGTTACGTAAAAAATAATTCAGAAGAAAAATTTTAATTTTTAATTGAAGGCGTAGGAGCTTTCTTGTCCCTTGATGGTGAGCAATGTCCGTTATCTATAGACACCTAAGTTCAAATCTGATGTATGTTGAATTAATTATTTACAAACTTTAATATTTACCTTTGAAAAATGTGTTCAAAGGAAGAAAATTCTCAATCTTTAAAAGCTATTGGCTGGTGGTTGGACTTTTTGATTTCTTTATATCCGTGTGAAAGTGTTAGGGCAGGGGTGCACATAAGCTCCGTCGAAAAGCAGCGAATTTGATTCCGAACATATCTATTTAAGCCTTCTACATCTAGAACGACGGGAACTCACCTTAACTCTAGGAAGTGTTGATCAATTATGAAAACACATTGATGTTCAGTATTAGCGACTAATATTGATAAAAAAATGCTTACTAGCAATAAGGCCGCCTTGTTGCTATTGCACTCACTCTTACGCCTTGTGTATTGCAAATATGGCATAAATATTATGCTTTTCTTATTTTACGACGATTGGAAGCACAATAATCCATAGATTTAGTATATACTAGCGTACCTATAGATCGGCTTTGTTTGATTGAGGCGAGACCAAAAACAAAATACACTGGTGTGCGTGCAAGCAAGATATATAATTTTGTGGATTTTCCTTTTAGTTTGAGTTACATCCAGGCACTGCACAGGTAACCATATTTAATTACGTCGAATTAACACCAAAACTACGCTTAAAAACCATAAATTTTGTAAAAATAAGTGGGATTTGTTTTAAGATGACTGACGTTAGGGCGATACAAGCCCATAGCGTGTATAGGAAAAATGATCTCGTCTATCTATCTCGCTCTAACAAACCCATAGCTATGATCTATCTCTTTTGCATTGCCAATCTTCTTACGCTAGTAAGTTATAATAAATCTATGCAATAATCTGACTTTACTATATAAATAGCATATACATATCTAAATATTAATAAAAAAAAGTATGAATCAACTTAATAATATAGCTTCCCTGTTTTAATAAAAGGGTACTTAGCATTTTTACTGAATTAGATGGAATTATTATTCGGTTTATAAATAAGAATTTAGCAGGAGATTACCTGGTGTATACATTGTACGTGCGGATTCCGATGATGCGCAAGGATTACAAGTTTTATAGCATATCAATGTCAACTTTCACTAAAAAGACATACCATTTATTGTATTGTCACAAACGCTGCCAATCCTCAGGAAAGTTTAAATTTATTTATCAAATGTCTCATAAAATAGTTAAGTTTATATATTAAATTGAATTCTAATGATATCCTTTTGTCCCCAAAAATTTAAATTACTAATGTGCTCGTAGTTTACCCGTACAATTGCGTTTACAGTTAGGATGTACACCTCTTTAAAATATTTATTTACGAAAGCTTATATATTATGTACCGTTAAATATTTTACATATCGTGTATATATTTGTCTTTGTCTCAATTAGATGTCTAACATTTTTTTATGACAAACTACCTATGATGCTAATATGTTTTTATGGGTTTCCCATTTCAAACTTCTTAATTAGGTATTGACATGCCAATAGCTTTATTAATTAGGAATATATACGAAATGAAGCTATTAATTTATTGTCCATGTAAAATGAAGTTGTTATAATTGAAATTAAATATGCTAATTTTAATTTTGTATATTAACATTAAGTTGATAACTTACTATGAATTAAATTATTAATTGATAATTATGCACTTATTAAATACAGGTTCATAAAGATCCAGTTAAAATATTACAGTAAAAGTTATATTGTAGTTGAAATATTTCAACGACGAAGACGGTAGTGGTAGAGGCTTTTTGGTTTACCACTTACCGTCCTCCATATGCGATGTCACTGCTAAAGAATTAGTAGGTAATAATAATTTTTATGTAAGTCTAGCCACAGGTATTAGTATTAACTAACCGTCCTAGGAAGGTAACTCGACGCCTAGCCTCAGAGCTTAAGCCTTCGGACTTTCTTTTATCTCCAACTTATAAAGATTTAATATCACAATACCTTCCTGCTTAGTTTTATTATGACTTTATATATTTTATACTAGTCATCAGATCAGATATAATTTTCAGTTTCATTCATAAATATAAGCCTTTAAATTTATCGTTGCAATCAGCTCTTTAAATTTAAAAATTTAAAAATGACTGATTTTATTTTAGAAACCTAGGCCAAGGGCCATCATATATTTTTCAAACTAACAAGGAATCCCTTATAGTTTCACCATGTCCGTCCCGTCCGCGTTCTAGCGCCTAGACGCTGGTAGAACAAAAAAATTTTTTTTTTCGAGTCTCCCTTATATTGTGACATTTCATTGGATAACTCCTTAGCTAGTGCAAGCTAGTTAGCTAGTATAAGAGAGGTTTTAGTCTAAATTCATAATTTCCTCCAGTGCTAAATTAGGGTCAACTCTGATGGAGACTACATTTAACAGACGTCAAGCTTGCTAAAGCTTCAGAGCAGGATTGCAGGAGTATTTGCATTGTTTAGTTCGTATTAGTGCTGACGTGGTCAGGTGAAAGTTTGAGGCAGTAAAGGGATTAGGGCAGGTGTTAGCCGACCCGTCTACTAAATTAAACTACAGACTAGACATGTCGCGTGTTAGGTAATCTATGTTATTTAAACTATTATAAAATGACATTGAAATTGTGAGTTTGTTCCATAAGGTTATTCCATATGAAATTGAAAATGAAGAATAATGTATGTTGTTTTCCTTTTCTTACTTTACAATTGTTTATTGTTGTATCAAAAAAAAACCCCGTTATGATGAAAGTTAGGGGAGAAAATCAAAATCGACCATTGTTTGAACGATCATCATCTTTCTCTACGTATAAGAATTACCTATCGATTTATTAAAACTCTGTATATTTTATAGGTCTACTTATGTTATCGAGAAGATATTTCATACACCTACGTAACAAGTTGATATACAGACTTGGAAGATATAATACGTCTTCCATTATTCTCGATGCCGTCAAAAACGCCCTCAAACGTATTCCTCCTTCAGATTTATATCAAGAACATCTTTAATTAATTCAAAGAGTCGCGTGGCGACGCTCATGTTAGGAAACATCATTATCTTAGTCGTTGTTGCGGCAACATTGAATGCGTTGTCGCACGCCCCTTTGTGCCATCCCCCGTCAATCGTTAACACATTTACCCACTTATGAGTGGGTGAAAACTTGCAAAACGAAAGGTATTGTGTATCTGTGGAGTCACAATGTATTGCCGCGGCATGCTTATCGACTGACGTCAAAGAAGTTGAGAAGCTCGGTTTAGACTCGCTATCGCATCGTTTGTCAGTTTCAACCCCGGAGAGGTGCTGTACACAACAAATAGACCTTTTTGATGACGGCCTGTTTTGTTTGCTTTTTAATTGAAATCGAGTATTCTTGTTGGAAATGAGAATAACCCCCAAATTTTCTGTTACATTTTTATTGTCTCTACATAATAATGATGAAAAGACACTATTTCATATCACATATAATAATACTATTTCTATCTATTATTCCTTCTTGATTACGCAACGAATGATTATCACCTTTAGTTTATTTTCGCAAGAGTTTGTATTATAAAACTAAAACAAGAAACTTGCTTTGCTACAATTATTTTAAAGAATAAAATGTTAAAGGCGAGAAAATAAGAGACTTGAGAGATTTTTATATCATCTTTTTATATCATAAAAACAAACAATTAGTTTTGAATAAAACTTTTGTGTTTCAGCTCTGAACGTTTTTTTTATGCCGTAACAGTAAATACAGGATGTTAGAATGTTAGTGGGTAACATGTATTTACAGGCGTAACCCATTTTCGTAGATTTACATCAGCACATACATGGTGTTAGCATTAATCTCATTTGTGTAATAAAATCTGTGCGTTAGTAAAGCCGACGGCAAGGTGTGATCCGGCCCTGAAATGCTTGCCTCCGCCGATAATCCTGTTAGGTTAAGAAGGTTTCTACATATTACGTGCTTTGCTACGCCTTAAGGATTAAAACGACATGTACGCATAACTCGATACGTAGGGAGCATTGAATATAATTATACCGGGGTTGTCAATAAGTTGTGTACTATTTTAAGTTAACAATATCAAAACAACTGACTAGTGTCTATAGGTAGCATCATACAAGTTCTTTGTCATGTGTCAAAATTTATAAAAAATGTATATAACTATAAAAAAACTCAGATAATTTGATTAGTATCATTATAGTACACTAAACATGTGAAAGCATTTTAAACATATAGGTACAATAAAAGCTAATAAGTAAATATTGCGTCAAAACACTAAATGAACTTACAATTTATAGATATTCATTTAGCATCCAGCCTCCATGCCAGGCTTAAGCGATTAAGGCGGCAAAGATGCAGTGAGATTTAAACCGAAGCTGGCCATGACAAGGTGGTCATCGCAAGCCCCAGATCTTACCGGACAGTGGAGACAAAGGGCCTCTAAATTATGCAGGCAAAGCAAAACCAACCTTAATATAAGGTAGATACGATTTGTTAATATTTAAATTTGTAAGATTCGTTAAGACAGTAGTTTGCATGAGAGAGGAATCCACTAGCGTCTGGCTAAACCTACCCTCCGGCAGGGGATGGGACATAAATAATTAATCTGCAGAGATGTGCGTCCACGTTTAACTAAATCCTTTGGCGATTTAGTACCCTCAGTCTGATGAAGCTTTCTTGTTACGTGCATTTCATATAAACATAACTGACCATTAGTTAAAATCCAAGAGCCTTAAATCAATTTTTTAAAAAGTGCGTGTCTGGCCACGCAATGTAGGGTTTCGTATTTTCTGCGCTTTGCTTGCTTATGTAGACGAGTGCAGTATCGTATTCTATGACATACACATGCATATCGCATATTACCGCGGACTACATCAAGTGGAAAAACGCCCATTAGGTAGAGAAGGTATTATTGGTCCAATGGGAAACGGTGAATTTATGTACTACACAAAGAGAAAATATGTTTTTATACACATAGGTTGTTGTCTTTATCCAAATTTCCGCGTAAGTTTAGGTATAATGCGTGTTACGGTTAATTAATAATGTCTGTCACTGCGAAAATAAAGAAGAAAAATCGGAGCTGCCCGTCCGGGGAAGGACCTCCACCTTACAGAAGATCGTAGCCAAATAGCATTGGTCTCGGCCATGTTGTGTTCCTACGGTAAGTAAGGTCTCCAGAGCTCCACTTGGGGGGTTTGGAGGGTTGGCAACGCGTGAGTGATGATACCCCTGGCATTGCAAGCGTCTATAGTCTATGGTGATGCTTACCATCAGGCGGGCCGTTCGCCACTTTTGTGGCATAAAAAGAAATATGGATAGCTTGAGACTTAATGTGAAACTAAAATTAAAATGCGTATCAGAAACTGTCTATTATAATATTTATGACAACAACTGAAGAGTTAAACGAAATGTCTCCTCACAATACATTGTATTTAGTTTATAGCTTACGAAGCCTTACTAGGAGCAACAAGCGACGTCTTACCACGGCACGGATTGAGGCGTGGATTAGGGCGGCTTTGCGGCGCAAGAAACACCGGACGTACCTTCTACAAGGAAAACGTACGTACAGTCTGCTGCAGTGAAATATATAAGGTCCTACTTTAATAATGAACTTTCTTTTAACACATGACCATATAAGTAATTTACACATGATCGTTTAAGCAAGGAAATAGTCTAGTTTTGCAGTAAAAAATAGATTGTATTGTAAGTAGTTACAAAAATGTTGCTTATTACATAAAGCCATCCATATTCAACAATTTTGATACACGTGCGCACCAATAAAACTTTTTTTTTCTACTGACGGAACGGACTGCTACAAGAGAGGAGCATTTCACCGATTATTTTTAATTTTAATGCTTTTTTTACTGAATACTAGACCATTATCTATACTAATATTATAAAGAGGAAAGATTTGATTGTTTGTTGGTTTGTTTGCTTGTTTGTTTGCATTGAATAGGCTCCGAAACTACTGGACCGATTTCAAAAATTCTTTCACCAGTAGAAAGCTACATTATCAGGGAGTGACCTTGGCTATAGCTTTTCCCGAAATTCAATGTGGTTCCCACGGGAACGGGTCCGGAACTTCACAAAAAGCTAGTTTCCTTAGATAAATGATCATATGTAACCTACATAGTCATGTTTTAAAAGTTCACTAATAAAGTAGGACCTTATATACACGTTTACAATACATGCTATTTCGTCTATTTTCTTTCTGTTTAAATTCGTTGTGAGCTCCAAGACAGCTGTAGCTTCTCCCTCGGGACGTCAATAAGCTTCAATGCTTATTGTCAATCTGAGATTGTCGTTGTTGATCCTGGCTATACAGGAGACACAACAGCGGTGGGAAAGTGTGGTGGGCTTGTCCCGAAAAAAATATACACGTTTACTTGTAAGGCCTTTCAACATTATAAATATCTTTGCACTTGAGTGTACATAATGTACCAACCAATTCGCGTTGTCGTTCATAATTAATAGCTACAATGTACTTAGTACTCACGACTGTTAAATAAGGCTATATTATTCCTATATAATGTCACAGAATACCTAACAGTACTTCCATTTTGAAGAAACATTAATTAAAAAAATAGATGAAATTAATGTGACAAATACGTATTAACAAAGTACTAAAGTTCTTCAAAGCCATAAGAAATAATTTAATAAACGCATTATCCTACGTATAAACAAATTTCCACAGACTAATCACATGAGCATTCTCTAATTAGAAAATAAAAACAAAAATCCATTTTCGTTTCCCCAAACCGCTCGGCAACTAATTGAGGCTTCACCTAACTCGATTGCGACAGAAGCCTGCCTACAAAAGCTGGATATTGGATTAGAACAATGTATGTATCCAACTTCGCCTCCATATTAATGCTAAAACGTTGATAACTAACTTTACTGAAATCACTCTCCTACTTTCATTGGACGCGCTTGCAGGGTTAGGGGTTTTACAAACTGAGGACACAATATACACACACACGCAAAGACTACAATTTTTTTTTCATGAAATTAGATTTCTTTTTACTGTTTGTAAACGGTAGTAATTTATTAGATCTACTGTAAGTCTGTGTCAGTGTTTTATTTTATCGAAGACTATTTTGTGCTTTAAGAAAGTGCTAACTTAGTCCACGGTTTTACCTCCAACTCCATCAAGCTACGGCGACGTCGCAAGGCAGCGACCGACCCATCGATAGAATCCGAGCGCTTCGGCAATTAAATGTAAAAATTCTATAATTTCTCACAAAAAATAACAAACCGTACGAAATATTAATCATTATCATAATAAAGATTTAAATGTAAATCTACAAAATCCACAAATCGAGTTTAATTAACGATATCATTATAGATTAACCATTTAAATATTTCAACAATATTAACTGAAATCTAAAACTGTATTATTGCAAATGGCCGACAAATCTGTGTGCATTTAATGAACGCATTTGAAAAGTTAAAAGCCAGTTAGGCCGTGCACACACATACCCACTAATTACCGCAGTAATACCACAGTGTAAAACGGACTTAGAGGCATTATCGCTTAAATTGTTCTAATGTTTAGTTGTGGTCGGTCGATAATTAGTGATTTTCGATAGAAATGCCGAATCTATGTTATTACCTGTTAGAAATTTTGCATGTTTTATTTATTAATATTTTAGATAAATAATGCGGTCATTAAGTGAAAAAGTCACTGGGTTTTTTGTGGTCGAGAAGTTCTTCTTCTTCTTTTCATTTGTGTCTCTAATAATATTTTAAAAAGTAGAACAATGTTTTTCTAGAATATCTCTCGTTTATAAGTCGGTCAGTGTAAAAAGCAACGGTGGTTGCTTTACGTCAAAGAATGATTTTAACAATTTGGATTTTTTATGTAGGTATAATGAACATTACCATTTAACAGTATACTACATACGCTACCCAATATATTTCTGACTATAAGTAAAGCCATTTTCAGAATTAGGATAATAAGTCAATATTAATTACAATTTACCAGTATAAGTACTACACATGCTAAACTAAATTACATAGGGCTTTAAAATTGTAAAATGTGTGGACACAGACAGTCCCGATTTTGTAATTAATTTTACCGCTTGAAGTACTCTAAATGCACTAGAAACTATGATCCTCATTAAAATAGGAAATAGGCGACTATTCACTTTGCCATCAAATATAATTTTGGCTTCTAAACGCGAGCGTAATAATTACGTATTTTGCCAAATCCGATGAGCGTCACAGAGTACTAATATAGGTACGTTTATAGTATTTAGCGCGACGGAATATTAATGCGATGTCTAATGTAGTTTTGCAACCTTAATTACTGATATAATTACAAACTGTACATACAAAATATCCTAAAACAGATATCTAATAGCAATTAAAACCTACAATTATTCCGTACAAAAAGAGTTAAGTAATCATTTAATCCGTCGGTAATTTTGTAGAGATAAAATTTAAAAGTTCAATGATTGAACCCTTTAAATACGTAAGTACGCGGGCGCTGCCTGAATGACAACCGAACAAAATAAAATAATATGAAGCGATCATTTTCATTTGCTTGCCGGGCGCTCAATTTTTCGCATAACGCACCATCCAATGAAAACACAAATTAATCTCCTCATTTTTTGCATACAATTTTATATCATTGAGCCCAAATATCCGAATGGGAAGCATTGCCGCTCGTAATCCCGTGCCACACTCACACTGATAGTTATGGATTACTTTCATTTCGTTTCAATTATTTCGTCATTCATAACGAGTATTCATATTAAGTTATTGAACCGATACCGGGTGCTATTCAAAGATAATCCAGAAAAAGTTCCGTTCTATTTACGCACACACGGTTTCAATAAAGTCACCTCTATCGTTATAAAACCTAAAATCAATATATGAGAGCATAGACAAGAGTGCGGACGAGGGCTGTGTCGACGCGATATCCAACACGGGTTCGGATTAAGCGACGTCAAATCCGGGATTAAGCGGACTGGGATAAAACGAAGGCCGGGATCGGCTCGAGCTCGGGTCAGCGGGATTTCGCCGGGCAATAAAAGTGTCTGCAGCCGATTTAGGCTGAGCCCGCAGGCAATTCGGCTCGGCTACCAATTGCTAGGTAATTTCGACGTGCGAGCGCGATCTGTCCGCACAAAGCCGTTCTAATGCCCGCCAATGGGATTAGCCTAGTGTCGTGCGGCCCTCACAATTTATTGGATGGAATCAGACGTCTACCGTCTATTGCTTTTTTGATAGTTATTAATGTTATTAGTACAAAATATATTTTATTATCATAAAAAAATGCAACAATGTACAAAAAGAATTAGTAATGAAGTATCTATTCAAATATCAATATGCACTCAACTAAATCAAAGTTTTTCTAAAATAAATCCCGCTCGTTTGCAATGGCTCTTGTTCAACCATTATAGGGGTCCCTCGGTAATCCGGATTGGAGATTCATTAGGGGCAGATTATACTCTATTGAAATCTGGCTTAAGCGGGCGTACGGGCGGAACGGATAGCGGCAGGCGGAGCGATAGCGGGCGCCTTTTGTGGTATAGAATTGCCCGCTCCACGTTTGGTGAGTGAAACCAGAATTGGAAATAAATTGAAAGAACGTCACTTATCAGATGATTAGTGTTGTATATGTAGGTATAGATCATGGTTGTGGAAGTTTTACATTATACAGCATTAACTATTGAAAGTAACTGGTAACGTCATGTGCATTATTGCATACAATTTCATAGATTCTATTTTGACAGACAAAACTAGTAAAAAAAATTCTTCGCGTCGTTAACGATTATTTTGATTTGATTATATTTTATATATTTGCGTAGTAACATATTTTACAAAGCACCACAAAACCAATACATTATTTTCATTACTCCCACGTAATAAGTCAAAAGATTTGTTTGATTTGTATGAGGGGTAGGTATATGTATCATTAACCTTATTGGATAAGTCGTAGGTTGGTGAAATACATCAAACGCCCCGGTTTTCCTTAGTAAACAAAAAGCAAACATTCGCATGAAAGGTGGCCGTAATTACATGATATATCATTGCATATTTCTTTGGAGATAGCAAGTATAAACGTACTGAATAAGGATGTTTTCATCAATTTATTATTTACCGTTAAGTTCTATATACAGTAGCGAACTCGACACAACTTCGTTTGTGTATATCGCGCTTTCCCGTGGAAATTTCGAAAAATCATTTTTAATGGGTCATGTCTACGTCGGAAGCCTATTTACCAGTCATGCTTCCTAATTCCTGGTTCTTTGAGGTAATCTTTAGTTCGGCCATTCTTCGATTAGCTAGATTTTGTGCGTCCGGGCTTGTATATTCGTATTATTATCAAATTCAAAAAGGGAAATATTTTTATATGTTAGTTAGCATCCATGTCTAGCTGGTAACAAAAACATAGGCCCCGATTACATAATTATCTGGCTAAATTAATTTCACAAACCTCTGTTCTCTAAGCACCGTGCCCTGTCCGCACCCCAAAATGTGGTTAACTTGCTTGTAACTTTTATGATGTACGGATTTTATTTTTTCCATTCAACATTTTAATGAGTATTAGGCAACGGGTATCACATGAAAAAATATCCACTCAATAAAATCAGTCTGTAAATAATTATCATTGAGTAACCGCATGTCCGAACTAAAGTTATAATTGCCGTGACGTTTTCTTTTCGAGGGTGCACATTCCTAATTACGATATTTGGCACATAACTACTTGTACACGTCTCAAGCCCTCAGTTTCTGCCGCGGTCTTGCAGCAGGTGCAGGTCTTTTACGTTAGTGTATAAGTCAATGAAGCACGTTAGTATATAATTACCGTATCCTTCGTTCAAAACTTTTCTAATTACCGTGTACTTAATTTTATACTAGATTGGTTAAGGTAGACTCTAATTGCTTATATAAATAGAGACAGTGCTTTGGTCTCAGTACAGTGTTGTAATGCAGTATTTCAATACTCTGTAGGTTTTCGAAAATTTTATGAAAAATCGGCGTTTTCTAATTGAATAAAAATAAAATAAAAAATAAAAAAAATAAAAATAAAAATAAAATAAAAAAAGCCTTTTATTTCCTTTATATCAGTTTACAATTTATCTTATTTAAATTTAAATTTTCTTGATTTATAAGGAACCCCCCTCAGGTGAAGGCCTCTTCCAAAAACGTCCATCTTTCACGGTCCTTAGCGATCCGCTGCCATTGCGGTCCCGCAATCCTCCGAACATCGTCCTCCCACCGTGTACAGGGTCTGCCTCGGTGACGTTTGCCCTGAGGCCCCTTCCACGAGGTGACTCTTTTGGTCCAACGTGCATCTCGGAGACGTGCCACATGTCCAGCCCATTTCCACTTCTGTTTTTGAGCATAGCTAAGAGCATCTAAAGTTTTTAATTTTGACCTTATCTTTGTGTGTCTTATTTTTTGTATCTTTTTTAGATTTAGCATGCTGCGTTCCATTCCATGTTGGCATGTAGTTATTTTGCTCTTAATTTTATTTGTAAATGTCCACGTTTGACATGCATATGTCAAACATGGGAGAAGACATAAATTCATTATTTTTCGTTTTAATGGTAATGGTGTATTGTTTTTGAAAACTTCTCTATAGCTCCAATATTTGTTCCATGTTCTTTGTACTCTTCGTTCAACTTCCAATTCATTTCGGTTTCTGTGAAATCCTACTAGTTTTCCCAAATAAATGTATTTATCTACATATTCTAAAGGTTTATTATTTATTTTTATAATTCTTTCCTCGCTGTTGGTCATAGCTTTTGTCTTTGTTATATTTATTTCAAGACCTACTTGTTGACTAGCTTTGTAGAGAGTTTCGATCATGTATTGTAGTTGATTGGCAGTTTCTGAGAACAGTATCAGGTCGTCGGCGAATCTAAGATGATTTAGATATTTTCCTTGAATTGATATACCTAGATTTACCCAATTTAATTTTCCTATGATAGATTCCAGTATAGCAATAAAGATTTTGGGAGATAAGGGGTCACCTTGTCTAACTCCTCTATTCACTGGAAAACTTTGGCCTATGGACTCCAACTTGATTCTGCTAGTGCTCTTATTGTAAATATTTTTCAATATGTTTATGTATTTTTTATCTATATTCTGGTCTCTTAATGTCGCCCAAATACTGTCGTGTGATATAGTATCGAAGGCTTTTTGATAGTCGATAAATGTGATATATAGTGGTCGCTGGTATTCTTGGTATTTCTCGATTATAATTTCTAGGGTATGTATGTGGTCTATTGTAGAATAGCCTCTTCTGAAACCCGCTTGTTCTATAGGTTGATGTGTTTCGAGTGTTGCACTTATCCTTTGGTTTATGATTGTGGAGAATAATTTGTATATAGTTGGTAGTAGGCTTATAGGTCTGTAGTTGCCGATGTCCTTAGGGTCTCCCTTTTTATAGAGCAATATAATATAATATCAGATGTAGACCACTGTTCAGGTGTTTGCGAAGTGTCAATTATTAGATTGAATAGGTTTTCTAGTGGAACAGCCAATGTGTTGCTAGCCATTTTGATGGCATTGTTTGTAATCCCGTCTGAACCTGGACTTTTGTCTAATTTTAGTTTTTGTATTGCTTCCATAATTTCTTCATAATCGATCGGTTCAATATTGTAATCTTGTGCTTCATTATCACCGAGCTTGATTTGGTTTGGTACTATATTGATACTATTATTTGTTGTTGTTGTTGGTGGGGAACTATGTAAGTTCCTATAGTAGTCCGTTGCAATTTTAATTATGTCTTCTCGATTGTATTCCGTTTCTTTATGTCCATACAAGCCTTCAATCCATGTTTTGTTTGTTTGTAAAGCTTTATATCCTTTTTTCAAGCTACTGTAATGTTCTATATATTTCTCAATTGTTTTTTGCCTGTGGTTTTCATAGTCCTTTTTTATGTATTTGCTTGTTAGTTTATATAAAGTTTTCTAATTACCGTATACCAATTACCATGTATTTCTAACTACCGTTGTATGAAATTATTAAACTTTTGCTGTGCCGATTTAGTTCCAAACTTCTTCCATTTCCTCAGTTACTCCAGCTACTTTCATGTCATTTCTCACGCCATCACTCCATCTCTTTTTTGGCCTACCCCTGCCCTTCCATCCATCCACATTCATTCTTGGCACCCTCTGGGTCACATGACTGTCCAGACTGTCCACCCTGCGCATCATATGGCCAAACCATCTCAGTCTCTGACCTCTCTTATCGGTTACAGGCGCCACCTTTAAAGTCCCCCTTATGTGTACATTCCTGACTTTGTCCCTTCTCGTCACTCCACACATCCAACCACCTCAGCATCCTCCAGCAACATAACCCGAAGGAATAAGTATGGACTGAGCGTTGAACCCTACATCAACAGAAAAGCATTCTGTTGTACTGACTCGGGACCCGGTCGTAGGCCTTTTCGAGGTCCACGAATACCATATGTAGGTTTTTGTGTGCTCTTTTGTACTTTGTTGTGCCTCCATTATTTTCTCCCACAGCTTTAATGTGTGTGACATCAAGTTAATCTCCCTGTAGCTATTGCACTCCTGGACATCCCCCTTTCTTTTAAAAATAGGTACCAAGGAACTGTCTTGCCATTCCTCTGGGATGACATCCTGAACCAACAATTCATTAAGAAACAAAGTGAGCCACTTGCATCCATAATCCCCTAGAACCTTCCAGACTTCTATTGGTATTGTGTCCGGGCCAACTGCTTTTCCATTCTTCATTTTCCTCAAGGCGTTCTTTACCTCTAATTCATCTACCTTAGCTATCATGCCTATATCTATGTCATTAAGTTTTCTTTTCCATCATAATCATTCTCAACATTAAGTAATTTTTCAAAATATCCCTTCCATCGGTCTCTAATGTCACTATCTTTTACCAATGTTTTACCGCATTCGTCTTTCACACATTTTACGTGACAAATGTCTTTCGATCTTTGATTGCGCTGTTTAGCCATTCTGTATAGTTTTTTCTGACCTAGTTCATTATCTAATTCATTATATACTTTTTCTTCTACCCCGGATTTGGAACTCGCAACCACCACCTTTGCCCGTCTCCTCGCCTCGTTATACCTCTCCCTCAATTCAGTTTTCCTATGATCATGTCACGTAACTCTGCCATTCCTTGAATGCACTCTTTTTGATTTTTAATGCTTTTTGGACACTTTCGTTCCACCACCACGTTTCCTTTTCAATTTTCGCCCACCTCGTGTTTCCCCAAGGACTTCTTTTGCAGCAGTTCTTATTGCTTTAGCCATTTCCTTCCAATTAGCATCAACATTCATACCTCTTATCGTGTAGTTGTGTCGATACATGTTATACATGTCATTTTTATTATTATTTTAAATAGACATGATGATCTTTTCTAATTACCATTACATTAAGTAATAGATTTATCTAATTACCGTACCCATGAAATGTTTAAGTCTCATTAACTCGGAAACCGCTTTTAATAAACGAATGCCATTTTAATTGTTACATTCGCATGTTTCATGAGTTACATATTTCAATCCTTTTAAAACAAACTAGAGAAAAATAAAAAAGGGTACGGTAATTAGGCGAAGAACGCCTAATGTCGAGAATGACCGAGTTGATCTTATTTATTAATAAAAGTGTTAATTATTAGCAATACCGTTATAAAAGGTGTAGATCGGTTATCAAAACCAAAAATGATACAAAGTATATTTTTTCACTATGACAAAAAACTAAAAAGTATTCAGAATATGATTTATTTATGTACGCATTTGTGAATTCATCAACAAAGATGTAAAGATTGAACAAAAACTGCCCACTTAATCGTACTAAGCTTATCTCTTTTTGTGCTCGTCCACACGGGATTAAGCCCGGACCTCGCTTTAGCCAGGAATAAAATATTTATATCCAACGTAACGAGCGAGCCAGACAAACAAATCGGGTTTGGGTTATCAAAATTAAAATATATTTATTTACTAGCTTTTCCTCGCGGCTTCGCTCGCTTTAATTTTATGACATAGATCTCGTTTGACAAACAAAACAACTCATGGCAGCGCGACTTGTGGCGCCATCTGTTGGCCGATACAGCGTCCTCTATAGTAGAAAAATTATTTTCCCATTATAACGACATACTTTCACGGGATAAAAAGTAGCCTATGTTGGGCTCTGTCTGTACCCCTAACAATATGTATGCAAATGTTCATAATAATCGGCTGCTTCGTCAAGCCGTGAAGGAATAACATACAAAGAAACTCACTTTCTCATTTATAATATTAGTAAGGATTGTTATTATGATTTTAAGAATTCATATTACTTATTCTTGTCATATTTTTTTTTTAAATTGACTTTTTTTTAACTGAACTTATTTGTAAAACTCCTAAACTAGAATTTGATAGCCGTAATTTTGAGGTTACTTTAATCTTTATATCATGATGAGTAATGGTAGATGAAGATCTAGCAGCACTTTTAAAAGCATATTACAATTGACGCGTCGTACCTACTCTTGACGTTTTAGCGCCAAATTGGTTTAAAATTGCTTTGTAATTTTATAAACTAAATTCGATTATACGCTAATCAAATGGAAAAGTTTAGGAAATAATTAAAAACAGCACGCATTTATCGCGTTACATTGCAAACGTTTTTATATGTATACGGCTTTGTATGTTTACGGTTTTAGTTGGCAAAACTCACTATCAACACATTGACAATCCTGGACACGCATCTCTATGGAAATTGATAACTTTCTAAAGAGCTTCAAGCCAAAAACCTTATACGATGATCGATTTCAAATAGATTTCTTAACAAAACCTAATACAGATAAAATGTGTTAATATTCTTTCCTTGTATTTGCAAAGTAATCGGAATAACTAATTATTATGCGCTATTTCACCTCTAACTAGTATTCTAGTCAACCTATTTGTCAAATAGGAACCGTCAAAAGTCAAAACCATAGAAGAACTGTCAAAAACTGACAGTTTTGATAAATAGGTTATATAAATGGTGTAAAACAATTTGCCATTAGCATTTTTATATAAATCCTTTTTGCAATGTAAATTATTATAATACGCAAAGTACTCCTTTAACTATTGATTTTAAAAATCTTTTCCATCCCATTTTAATGGCACATCTAAAAACAGTGTCAGGGTTAACACTCATATGTTAATTAATTGTATTACTAAAAGCGATGTCCTATATTCACGTGAAAATTAAATTATGATTCACGATATTGTATAGAACAATGCTATCTCTATTAATATACATATTATATTACAATATTCTAAAACAATAAAAAACTCTTTTTATCCTATGAACTCTGTCCAACTTGAATAAACATCATCCATTCGTTCTGAATCATCGCGAGACGAGGAAATTTTATTTTTATTAATTCGTCATCATCATCTCAGCTCGTGTCTGCCCATTGATTAGCATAGGTCTCTCTTTTTGTACGCCAACCTTCTCGGTCCTGTGCCATTCTCATCTACGTTACGACCTACGACTTTTAACTACATATTTATCATACGCCCAACTCGCTACTGGACGTCCGACACCTCTTTCCCCAGTAGACAGTTGAAAGAAAGAAAAAATGATTAATTTTGGCAAAAAAAAACAACAAATCTTAGACTAATAAACATCGTACCAAAAAGGCATCCGCTCAGCAGTTTTTTTCCTCTTTTTTTTCTTTCTTTTTATTATAATGTTAGTTTTAATTTTTGTTCAATATTAAAAAATATATATCTACAGTCTATCTATTTGAAAATATATCTACAAAGTTTCCAAAGTAAAAAAAGGAAAAATAAATGTCATAAAATTAAAAAAATAATAATAACGGAACAGGTTTTTAACAACTGACATAACATTTATCTTTGAATACTCGTCAACTCTCGAACCCCTACGGTAGGTCGCGGTTTCACCCCGTGAGGTTCATTGACAAGCTCGTGTTAGCCCCCATAATAATTTTGCACGGAAAAGTCAACCATACAGCCATAGTTTAAAAGCTGATATTCAATTGCGTATCCCAAATCCGACGTTTTCTACTGCAAGTAGAAGATAAGCCCCGGATTAGTTCAGCGGAACGGAAAAAAGAATAAAAAGTGTAAACTTCAGCTATGATTGAGTTCAATACTTTAATCCGTAAAGTTAAGGGGTAGTTATATTAAACAATTTTACAATAGCGTATTATTTTTAATTATCTATAAAAAAAAATTTTTAATAAATGAAATCGATATCCTCAAAATTAATCACTAAATGTTGAACACATAGTCTTTTAAAGCCATATTCATTCAATTTGAATTTCACATAATTCAACCATTCAAAAACCAAACAGATATAAAAATATGCAGATTAGTTTATTGACATTCAATAAGATCTATAAAACCTATGCATTTTTGTAGAAATTAAATTATTAACTCCAAATATTAATATTCACAGCGTACGCAGTAAATAAAACGTTCTATGAATATGTATAGAATGAAATGTATTATTTGTCTGGCATACGAACGAACAGGTATGCTAACTAATGTTAGGTGCGAATGATAAACCGATATTGTTTAGATCATTTCTTTTAAAATAAGAAAAAAACTAAAATGTCGATCTATTAAGTGCATATTATTAAGTATGTTCATTAGTAACAAGAAAAAGAGAGGTAGGGCACAGCGGATAATCCGCTCAAATCGGAGCAGCCCGTCTGGGGAAGGACCTCCACCTTACAGAAGATCGTAGCCAAAAATCATACATTGGTCTCGGCCATGTTGTGTTCCTACGGTGAGAAAGGTCTCCAGAGCTCCACTTGGGGGGGGGTTGGGAGGATTGGCAACGCGTCTATAGGCTACGGTCATGCTTACCATCAGGCAGGCCGTATTCATGTTTGCCAACTTTGTGGTATAAAAATAAAATATTAAAAAAATCTGTTATTTGTTATATGCATGTTAATAGATACCAGAAATATTATAAAGGGACGGGGGCGAGAAAATCCCGAAAAAGGCCGGGCATGTGGCAATCCCGTATACCCGGGATTTCGCTTATCCCGTCTTACCGTAATCCCTTGCGCTAAATACGTGACTATATTTTCACGTGTATTTTATTAGAAAATTAAAATACTTAATACTATTTTTTTATGTCTTTCTGTATGAATGGGTTAAATAAGAGACCTATACAGTACAGTTAGCAGCATAAATAGATTGTAATTTTACGTACCTTGTCACTTTTGTATATCATTTTTAATTACTGAATTTTTTTAAATGAATATATCAACAATGTTATAGTGACAAGGTATGACAACATATTTCTGCTGTTGACTGTACACATCACCGTCAAAGGTTATATTAGGAATTTATGATTAAATTTTCGACCAAATCCAAATACTAAATCTACATGTCATATTTAAAGAGATTGTCTAGTCCAAATGAACTTTTTTTATAAAAGCTTGAAATGTTCATAATCACTTCATAAATTCGCCGCATTGTAAGTGATTTAGAAACTATTAGGTATTGTATAGTTTTCGACAAAGTTAAAGACATTATTATGAAGTAGGTACTAGCTGTTACCCGCGGCTTCGCCCGCGTAAAAATTAGCCTATGTTGGGCTCTATAGCCCTGACAATATGTTTACAAATTTTCATAATGATCGGCTGCTTAGACAAGCCGTGAAGGAATAACAAAGAAACAAAATCACTTTCTCATTTATAATATTAGTATGATGTACTTTCAGCCAATGAAAGCGATGAGCAGGTCAGAGCATATTTTAATTACAAAGTTTCTTAACGATTCTTACATTATTAGCATAAAATTCTAAATTGTTTGACCATATATTTTTTTAATTATTTTTATCCGAATAACAAAACAGATACGTGTTTTAGTAATGAATGTTATATTGCCTTGAAACGGTTCAAAAGGTTATTTTAAAAACTTTAAAGAATTCTTTATAACACCGTCTTTAAAATCATCTAATCTACTTATTAAAATCGCAAACTGGATTTGCAAATCTTGCAAAACATTGAAGTAACTTCCCCAATAGCCCTCGTATGTACGACCACTTGGCACGGTCCGTCTAGAGATAATCCCATCGTGCGTCTCGCTCGCACTCGCAGGTGCTGCGCGCAAATCCTCGCCACGTCCCTTTCTAATCCCTTATTTGAATCTTATCAGATCTCAGGAGATACACCGGTGGTAGAGCGTAGTCCGATGTGTGTATGTAGTTGTGGATTTATGCGATAGGGCTGTCGATTATAGTTTTTTTTTAATCTATAAAAAATAGCAATACCTGCCAACATTAAAAACCTAAATTGTGTTTTAATAATTTTAAAAATATGATATGTTTCCTTTTATTTTAATAAAAGCAATACAGATCAAAATTAGGTTCCAATTACAGAATACTATTCTTCTCTATTCATGATTTGTAAAGAAAACTATTTGCAATTTTTTTCTCATTTTTAAAATTCGATGATATTATCCCAAAATTTTTGTAGTTTTTAGCCAGCATTCAAACTATGTAGTTGCGCGTGTTATGATTTGTGTATTTTCATAAAGTATTGTTAAGTGATTCTAAAAAAAAATATAAAGCGTTAAATTACGCTACTCTTCAAAAAAAAATATAATAATAACTACTGAAAAATACAAATTAATATCATTAATAGATGAATTCAAAAGAAATTCTATCAATAAAAATAAAAAACAGTCGATAATAAGATATAAATTAGCAACCCTGCAGTGCGGGCATACATTAAAGCCGCGTCCACACTGAACCCGCGATTAATGGCTTGAATGCGCGATTGAAGCTAAATTTATGTTTCTGTAGCATGTCACCAGATTATACCCGATCGCGATGCCTCGGCAGCTGCTTTGATCTGTCTCCGCGTCTATGTGAACGCGACTTTGCTGCGCTAAACGTCATTCATTTGTTTTCGTACAGTTTTATTGCTTTTTAGAATGTTTTGTTTATTTTTTATTTTTTTCATTTTAGCCAGTTCATTTATAAGTAAAGTTTTACACTAACAATGCGTTGGAAATAAAGCGTAAAACATAAGAACCTAATTTTTGGTGATTTTACAACACAACATTTGTACAACACGAATTTTTTTTTATCATAATGTCTATCTTTAATCGGTTTCATGACTGAATCTCTTAAGACGGAAAACCATATCTTAATAAAATCAAAAACAACTCAAAAAAAGAAGACAAAATATTTTTTTTGCAATAAAAATAAAGTATCCCTTACTAACTTGGGAATTAATTCACCGCTATTGAACAAGGGGCCATATTTTATGAAGGAAACAGCGTGAATTAAAGGTTTACTTCTTGTGCGTAATAAGATAATATTACTAACCCTTTGTAGGGATTAAGATTTTGTTAAGGGGCTCGTAAGCCCAGACGGAGACCCCTTAGACGGGGGATTCACCGTTCACTTCTATGGTTTTTATTATACTTTGAACACTGATAGATAATTTTAATAAATAATGAAAATGAAAATGAATTATTTATTCCTTATAAAATATTTTATATTGGTAAATTGTTTTTACAGAACAGAATCCGACCAGTTTAGCAATACTGGAATGGCATGATAGAGGTTGATGATGTGAAAATTAATGAAAAGAAAATGAAATCGTTTATTCAGAGAGTATCCTCGCGTTTTTTTATATTTTTTTTAACTCATGTTTTAAATAAATAATATACTCCCTACATTACCATCATTTCCGAAACAAAGTAACATGATCACAGGTAAAAAAGAAATTCCGAAATACATAAACCTAGTTACGGCCGTTTTTGCACTCTGATGATGACGTTTCGTTTTAACTATACTACTTTATTTCAAATCGTCAAACGTTTTGTGTCTAGCTAATGTCAGAAAAATACTTACTTATTTCTTTTTGTGAAAAAATAAAAACTATAAGACATATATTTTCAACTAAAACCCTTATGACTCTGTAAATAACTCCTTTTTAGCAACAAGATAGATGGATTAACAAAAAAAAACATGATTCCGAGACTTGCCGAAGCCGCGGCGTAGCCCGCGCCACAGCCTATAAGCCTAATCTTGACAAATGGTCCGGATCATCCGCACTACACCGGCAACGCTTATTTGTCCACATGACTCGACCGGCACGATTTTTTATCGATTGATCAGGCTCAGCTGATTGCCTCTCTCTGTTGTAGCCGACAGATTAAAGTTCACAGCGACACACAAATGTGTGTGTGCCTTTAAAACCAAATTAAAGTCGAGCACAAAGGAATAATCATATAGGATTTGCATTATGATACGCACATCCGTAACAAAAAAAGTATAATCGATTGACGACCTTAACAGCTGGATATAAGGATGTTCATGTTTAGTTGGATGTTTATTAGTGTGTGTTAAGCCGAGTGCATGCCTCAAATTGGGCTGAAGAGGAGATTATCTAGAGGTGATTGATGAAACCGCCCCCGCATCTCGAGCACGCGCGTGACACAACAGAAGTTGCGCTAACACAAAAGTTTATCTTTCTAATTAAATGTTGATATCAAGCATGATGAAAAGGTCGTGATTTTTTTTAAAACTACCGAGGTACTTTAACTACCACATAACAAATGACAATCTACAACGATCGAATTTTATAAATCGTACCAGCCAGTACTTTTAAAAACAAAAAAGTTTGATTTATTTACAGACAAAATAGATTAAAAAAGTTAAGTCGCATATTATAATAATTCGAAAATGGAAGCAGTATGTAATCAGTAGGCGTTTCTGATTTCATGAGTCAATAATAATATACCATAGATAGAGCTAATCTCAGGTCTTTATACAAAATATCAATTTGCACCTGAATGTGCGCTAACAAAGAGTCTAGGTAGGATCCGGGTATAAAGGCAAGTACACACGCAGCTAAGCAGGTCCGATCCGGATGAGCGCGGATTAGGCAGCGGCTGCCCACCGTCCGGGATACATCTCCTATGGGATTACTGCTATCCGGATTTCGTTGAATAACTTGCTGGGGATTTATACTGTAATCGCTCTTCGTTATGTTTACGTGATGTCTGTATTTTACAAAATGTTACATTTATTTATACGTCTTACATTATTATATTCCCATTTTTACTAATTGTTATTAATTATACATTTTATTTATCGAATAAACAGTTTAGATTTTTTTTTGTAGAAAAACTTAGCTTTGTTTTTAGATGAACACATTGACTGTATTTTTTATGATAGAGAGGGCAAACATGACTCAGGATCATCGGGTAAGGAATCATAGCTGTCAATGCACAACCGTGACCTAAGTGTTTTAAATATAATAGAATGAAGAGTTAGTAAAACGAAAAAATGACGCTTCTAATTCTATTAGAGGGTGGTAATTCCAAGGTCGACTAAGCATAATTGTTAAAAACAGCTCTAATACTAATAAATAATAATGGTTATGATGGCTTAAGTAGTATGTTTATATGTTACTAAATCCTTACTATCCTTACTAATATTATAAACGAGAAAGTGAGTTTGTTTGTTTGTTATTGCTTCACGGCTTGACTAAGCAGCCGATCATTATGAAAATTTGCATACATATTGTCAGGGGTACAGAGCCTAACATAGGCTACTTTTTATCCCGTGAAAGTATGTCGTTCCAATGGGAAAATAATTTTTCTACTATAGAGGGCGTTGTATCGGCCAACAGATGGCGCCACAAGTCGCGCTATGAGTTGTTTTGTTGTCAAATGAGATCTATGTCATAAAAGTAACGCAAGCGAAGCCGCGGGGAAAAGCTAGTTAAAATATTTCCATTCATTTGTTCGTTATTTTTTAATGAAAAAGGTGGTAGCTCTATTTTAATTTCTTCTTTGAATTATTTAACATATTGATGCGTTCAATCAATAATAGATTAAAAGAATCTCAAAATATTAATCTCATTCGAAAAGCAGTCTTAACGGCAAAGCCACTAAATTATAATGTAGTAAGTAACGATTTCCTCAATACATTATTACTAAAAACGGTGAATTAACAAAGTAGATCATATTTTTTTAATGTGGAAAAGAGACAAAAATTTAAATCAACGTGATATATTTAACTTTATATATTATGTTAATGAGCGATTTGGGAAGCGACGAAAGATATACATTTAAGGATTCCTGTGGTCTTCCTCTAATTTGTTTTTAAACGATTGTAGATAATTGATTTTAATGTTTGAATTAACATAATACATGTAATTGCACACTAATGCATTATCAGAAATATTAAAAGATTGATAATTAAATTTAAATTACTGCGATTATATGCGAAACTGTCGCTTTCTTAATGAACTAGCCTTCGCCTTAATAATAATGGTTTCAAACTCCTTCGTCCTGTTTGTCTCGACACTGAAAACATAAAATTTCTATGGCGTCAGGTTTCATTTAGTTTAGCAAATAAAGCTACACAAGATGGGACGAGACCATATTCTCCTCCTTTATCCTTTTAGAGTACCTTTTTATGTTCCTACGCCACTTGGATTCGTTATTCCCTTGCCTTAATACTTTACCACCACAGATTAGGGAACTATGGTTGTCATACTGGTGAATGCGATATATATTTGTTAAAAATTAAGTCTGCATGTTTGCGTACTACACAACAGTTGGTAGTAGGTGGCAGTAGTCATTATTTATTTGCCAAAAAAAAATGATATTCGATATAAATTATTACGTTTTTATAAAAAACACCTAACTGTCCTATTGAAATATACACACTAAATTTAATTATCATATTAAACGCTTTTTAATCAGTTGGTCGAATAAATCGCCGATTTCAATAACAGGTTCCAATAGAAAATAACGCTAAATACTTCCAAATATTACTAACATTAATTAGTGGCGGGGATTAATAAATTCTTCTTTGATGACCCCCCATAGGCAATGAGCGTCCAAAGAACTGATGATTAACAGTTTATCATGGCATTATTGAACACGTTTTATGGATTTTTGGTGAGACAAACACTTTAAAATTCTTCGCGTGGCCTAAAATTATAATCGTACTATTCTTCTATGTAATAAATTTGTCTTTTATGACAGCTCATTATTTTTATTTTTGCGAGCTTCTCACTATATTCCCCTTTATCTACTGTTATCCGTCTTCCGTACATATTATATGAACTCACAGGCCACAGTGTACGTTGAAGTCGGCACTCGAAAAATATAAATCGCGGTAGCTCGCTTCTTGTCTCCATCACCGACTACTGAACGAAGGGTGACATTTTAATTATTTATTTGAACTTTATTGACCACAATATTTGGGTACAAAAGGCGGACTTTACGCTAAAAGTTTGACTTGACTGACTGATGACTATTAGATGTGCCGCTGCCGACTACAAGCTATTGTACTCTTTGGCTACTTTAATAGCTACTTTAACAGCTAATAAATAGAGTCCAAGAAACGTCGAACTCATTCTAGAACTGTCAAAAATTATTCACTTGTTTATTTGACGAATAATCTATTCGAGAGTGGTGAAACAAGACTGGCCCTTTACTTATTTTTACATTCAGATGACTGACTTTGTGTCTATGATAAATGGCTCATGTGCACCAAACCTTATTTTACGCTAACTCATTCAATTTCATTCGTTCACATTCCTGTCATTCTGGCTCCTGTAACTTGTTCCCACATAAATATTCGATTGATATCAATAAATCAGAAGTGCTAATAGTAAAACGGGAATTAACGCGATCTAGAACTACTATTATATCGAGATATTGCCTGTCGACTCAACCAACCCGTGCAACTCATAATTATTTGACAATCGAGAACGCAGTGCGAAAGAATCGAGATTTTAATTGTATTTTTGTTATGATAATAGCTATGCCCACATTGATAAGCTACTAATTTTGTTGAGAATATAAAAATCACTTATAAAGTTTTTGACATTATGTTTTAATTTAGTAGCTTTTTTCTAAGTGATGACACAGAATTACTTGTTTTTTTAATATAATAAAAATATACAATAATAATAAATAAATATAATTCAAAAATATTAAATATTTAAGGAGTACTAATAATTTAGAAAATATTGTGTAAAGACTCCGTATTTATTTACAATGCCTGCCGCCAACAAATAAATACCCTTTTTTTTTAGGTTATTATAAAGCTGATCGTCCACTACCAGCTATACTATATTTGTGTCTTTTTCCTTAGTTTGATAATGCATCCATAATTTAATTTGTCAGGTTAACTTTAAATATCACTATTAGTTGCGGCAATCTATCTATTTAATCTAAGCTCAACCTGGCTAAGCTGAACTAACTTATTAACCGCTTGACAGTTGGCTATAAAGTTACCAGAATGAGTGCATTTCAGTATAATACATCTACATAACATAACAATATTATAATATTATGTATGTTGTAACAGAAACCCACAGGCTAGACTCGGTACGAATATGCGGATCAGTCCTAAGCTGGATTAGACGAGACCGTCGGATCTGGATTGTGAGAGGTCGAGGATATTACGGATTTGGAATATGGAAAATGGAAATAATTTATTTTTGGTCAAGTATACGACAAAACATTTTAGCATAATAATTATTTAAAAGTAATTTTGACATATATTTTACGTATGTACGTTAAAAACTAACTAAAATAAAAATTGCATAACATTGAAGATTTAAAAAAAACTACAGAATATCGGCGTAAAGCAGCAATACATATTGTTAGGTGAATGAGAGATCCGGAATCACTACTCCTTTTCCGTTCTCTTTTCTACTTTTGTGTAATAAATTTTATTTTTCTTTCGGCGATCGAACTAGTGAAATGTTGTTAACAAATTAAATCAAACTTAATTTATACAGAATATCTTTTAAAATTACATAAAAATATTTCACAATTATTAAGACCCCCCAACATTTACACGCAAGGTGGACTACAGAAAACCGGATTAAATAATTTCACGTCACGCAAAGCGAAAAGATATAAATAAAGTTACTTATACGTAATTACTATCTTAAGATGTTACAATAATAAAATAAAATCATTTATTCTGCAAGTAGATTTACAAGAAATACTTTCACGTCAATATTTTTTATCCTAGCACTTCAGGCGTGAATGGTCTGTTGAGAAGAATTGAATGTTATGAAGATATTAAATGTTTAGAAGGATAAAATGTATAAAGTTACTTATAAATTATTATCTTATGATGTTACAATAATTGCATATTATGTTTAAATTTTGCGTATAATCACTTGTTTATTTTTTTCTGTACTAGTTATCTCGTATCATTAACGTCATACTTACGTCATCACACTAATAATTTATAACATACAAAACAAAACGTCATATTCGTCATAATTTGACAGTTTATTCTAGTTTCTAAGTTAGATAATACTTAATACATATTTACATTTTGTAATCCTAGTTTTACATACTTAAATAATAACGTTGTAATTAAGAATAGTGAAGCTTTACAGTTTTTACTGTCAAATAGCAAGTTTTAGTTTACTATTACTAAATAAGTATAAATTTAACTTTTCTTTGTCACTTCTTTCACGTATTTAAAAATCTTTCTATTACTTCAACAATCTTTGCCGTATTTTAACGAAAAAAATGTAATAATGTATAACACACTACAATTTTATTCATAACGTAATCTACATAGTTATTTTCAATTTATACATTAAAATATACGTTTAAATAAAAAATGGTTGGTTAACGTACCAAAAAAATAAGTGTAACACAATAAAATATGGACGCTCAATATTCCAGATACGAAATGAATTCGGCAGAATAAACAGAAAAACAAACTATGCAACACAACACTAGTCAATCGATACACGTAGGTACACAGTGCAGGGATCGCGCGCTCATCCGGATCATCCGTGCCCCGGATCAGCCTCGTGTCGCCTGGAGATAAAGCCGAACCCGGACTACTCCGCGTATATGTATGTACTAAGGTTTATACACTCGAGGGCGACGTAAGCGTTCCACGTTCCAATTTCAAATTCATTCACAAAGATCGGTGTTTGTTTTTGTTAGTTTTTATAAGAATGGCCAGTATGATGTTTTTCGAGTTTTAGATAAACTTTTTCATTGCTTTCATTTTTTTAATATAAATTTTGTAGTCATGGACCTCCCATTGGACACAGGTAGCCCACGAATAAAGATTAGCACGCTTTTTGATCAAATAAACATGACGTTTGATCAGGCAAAAGATGAAATTCAATAGGCTACGTCAAATAAACATAAAATATAGATATTCAAATATTGTTATTTAATGGGCCACCGTCGGACAAACTTGTACATTATAGGTTATTTAGATTCAAAGGTTACAAACTACCGTTGATTTTGGCAATAAAGCCATGCTTTACTAGACACGTTATGTCTTACACACAAAGTAAAAAAAAAATAATGCCTTACAATAAAAAATATAAATCGGCTTATCTATATAAAACCGGCTTATTCGTATAAAGTAGCGATAGCAAAATAATCGTTAAAGTTATTTTTATCCGTGTTGTTTAACATATATTTTTAACTTTCATTTATAAATAAATAAATAAATATATAGGGACAATTATTGTAACATACATATTTATTTACTTAAAATATTTTACACTACATGGCGTCGCTCGTCACCTGAAATTGCCAAAGGAATATGGAGATCAAAGAGCAGTAAAATCGAACTAGGTACATTCACTCATAGACGTATTTTTTATTAATTGATTTAAACATAGATTTTTTAATGTTATAAGTACGGCAGATAAACAGGCAAGCGGGCCACCAGATGGAAAGTGAGTGAAACCATCAGCAACGCCAGGGGCACTACCAATGCGTTGCCCACGAGACCTCTATTATTTATCCTTTTCTACTAATACATATAATAAAGGCTAAAGTTTTTGTGTATGTTTGTTAGTCAAGCTTAAATGGCTGAGTAAATTTTTATGATATTTGGTATATAGGTAGGTGATACCTTGGATAAACATATAGGGTACTTATCCCGAAAAGTACACGATTCCCGAGGTTTTGGTCAAAAGTCCGATGAAGTCGTAGATGTCACTGCTGTGCATAAATACACGCAAATGAAGTTGCGCGGGTTTCGCTAGTTGATTATTAAAATAATAATGTATTTGCAGACGGTACACAGGTAAGAATTGACAAAAAGATATATCTCCGTCGGCCGTCGGTAATCCGTCGGGCATTGTGCAATCGCTAATCGGCGCGGATCGGCGCGAGACGAGCCTATATTAATAATGATTTATAACGCACGATTAGAGGCGGGTATTAACCAGTGGCCTTACTGTCTATTTCACTACAGGTAACGATTCTATTTGAACAAGCTGCAGTTATGCAAGTAGAATTGTGTTTGTTAATTTATTTGTGTTTGTTCTCGAGACTGTGTTTTTATGTGTTGTAAGTATATATTTATAATAATACTAGCTTTTCCCCGCGGCTTCGCTCGCGTTAATTTTATGACAGATCTCGTTTGACAACAAAACAACCCATAGCGCGACTGTGGCGCCATCTGTTGGCCGATAGCCCATCCCATACAGCGCCCTCTATAGTGGAAAAATTATTTTCCCATTGGAATTACATACTTTCACGGTATAAAAAGTAGCCATGTTGGGCTCTATACCCCTGACAATATGTATGTATAAAATTTTCATAATGATCGGCTGCTTATTCAAGCCGTGAAATAATAACAAACAAACAAATAAACAAACTCACTTTCTCATTTATAATATTAGTATGATATCCGTTGGCTTGGACACATAGCCCGCAAGTCCGGTGACAACCTCCAAAAACTGATCGTCACAGGAAAAATGGAGGGCAAACGATCGAGAGGGAGGAGCCCGATGCGTTGGAAAGATCTGATCCGCACCACACTCGACACTGGCATTGCTGAAGCGGTACACGCGGCAGAAGATAGGAAGAGATGGCGGAACATCGTGCGTGACAAGCTGATGCCTTGATGGGTCACGACCCCCAGCATTGGGGAATCGACGCAAGAAGAAGAAGAATCCGTTGGCTGGTTGGTACCCAGAACACAAGCAGGTTACTTTATGAATTGTGTCGAATTTATTTCATTTAATTATTTATCGTCTTTCACACTACAGATTTGACGGTGATCATACAATTTGGATCGCAGATTCCTTTCCTACACAAACATTTGTGTACTTATAAGATTTTATTTTAGTTTTCTTTGGGGAAATAGAGCAGACTCTCCGTTCGTTGGCTGATTTTGAGCGGCGTAGTCTGCGGGAAATGGTATTGGAGGAAATTTCGCTCAACCTTATAACCACACATTATACTACTATTATTCTTTCTATTATTTCGTTGAGTATTATTTTATTTTATTATACAATTACGAATATCAGAAACAATTAAAAAATGAGAACTTATCACGTTTTCAAACCATAAAATACCATTGTATTCTAGTGTTTGAAATGACCTAGACAACGAACACACTGCACAATTTTATTTTCATTAGAGACGTACGTGTGCGTTGCGAGCTTAACGCTTCGCCTTGCAGACGGGATGTCCCGGATTAGATTTAAGGGGTAAAAGAACTCGAAAGAGACAGCATAAAGCGGATTTATAGCCAACAAACAAGGACGCAAGATAGATTTAGAGATTATGATTCATAAAGAGAGGAGAATGAATGGAAAATTATTATGGAGGGTATAAACGATGGGGAATTAAATCCGGTGTCCTATGGACGATACGTCCGTTTGTATTTCATAAATGGTAAACTGGTCGTGAAATTAGGCGGGAGATTATGGACTATACATTAAATGAAGTCTAGTGGATGTTTTGGTAGAAACATTACCGTAAATGATTCAGTTGGTCTTCAATTTATTATCATGCGCTTTATTCTTTTAAGAAACATTTGCTTGGGATTTTGAGTGAGTGCCTAATAATAAAAATTAGCAAAAACGTTGTAGAAAAAAAACAATGCTATTACCACTACTAAACGTTTTAAATATATTTTATGTTAGGTTTTCTCAAAATTTATTAGATTTTGATTGAAGTTGAGTTGATAGTATATGCCATCTTATTAGATTTTTTCTATTACTGGTTACAAAGGTATGTTTTCTAATCAATTACGTATACTTAATTGTTATTCAAATTATCGTGATGCATAAAGATGTCATAAATAAACTTTACAAAACAAAGACTATAATCCACTCAAACACAATCATTTAAGTTTTTATTACAAGCATAAGTATATAAGGTACTTGATACAAATAAAGCCTATGTTCTAATAGGGCCTATACGTTAGAAAACCCGAATAAATAAATCCAACCGCGAAAATACTCCTGGGATATGTTCATACGCGTCCTATAACCCGACAGAGAGCGAGATTGTCCTGCTAAGCGTTCCCCCCGTCTAAAAAAATGCATTCTTCGTACGAGGTGGGCGATTTCGTGCTGCGTTATAAAAATCTTGTGATTTCGAGCTAAGTTTTCTCCTAAATTAACACTGTTTTAGTATAAGATTCTACTAGGGATTGTTTATTAATATTTATAATTAGCTATTTCTAACTATAATCTGCACTATTGGCTATGGGTGCATTAATTATGATTTTTTAAGGCAACTGGAGCGTAATCTCGAATAAGGCCTTAGGCCTTATTTCAGCACGAAGCCATATTAATGATAGTAGCCCTTAATGAAAATCTCGCCACTTATATAACTTTTATTTCATTACATCTACGTGTCAGCGTCATCTAGCTATTTTAATGACACACTCCCAACAAAAGAAACAAATAAGAAACGAAAAATATAAAAACTTAGAGAACTACTGACAAGAAGAAAAGCAGGAGATAGTTTTAGAGGAAAGAAGAATGAAAGCTGGTACCTGCCATGCCTGTCTTGAGGACAAAGTAGCAGATGTGCGATCTTGTAAAGACTGTTTTAGGATTGCATTGGATTATACCACTTACACTACACACACTTAAACTAAACACCAAAGATGATTTAGAAGCCTTTGTATGCCCTGATTGTGACAAAAATTGAGATCTCATTTAGTTTATAAGAAATAAAGACTAAGATTTAAGTTTTTAAAGTAAGAAAAAGTTGTTTTTATTAGGTGGCCTTATTCAAGCACTGTATTATAAATAAGGCCTACCAAAAAGTTATTATTTTTTGTTTTTGATTATTTTTTTTGACAATTTATGATCGTAATCTTTAGTTTGATATAATGAATATTTAATTTAATTTTTATTTCATGTGTATTCCTTAATAAGTGATATCTAGATTTAGCCAGAGATTTAAGAGATATTATTATATATTTTTTTGTAAAACTTTTCAAAACGCAAAGAAACCGTGCGTTTAATGTTATGTAGACTGTATTTTGTTTCATATGATCTCAATTCAAAGGTATTTCGTACTTAGTATCTTATAGGCCTTAATAAGTGTACCTGATTTATTATGGCCAAAGTCTATGTCTGCGAAACTTAATTATTTTGCTCAGATTTTATTATAAACTGTTACGCTTCTTCTTCGAATCCTATAATTAACGAATGAAAGATGCTAATTACCAATGTTTTTATTTGCTTGCCTTAATATTTATTGAAATATGAGCATTTAAAATTAGGTAGGCCTTATTTGTATCAAGTACCTTACTTAATCAATTGGCGGCGGCGGAGTTAAAACGCAACTTTAACGACCTTTCTGTGCCCACTACGATCATTCGACAAATGCATATAGCTGTCTCATTTTCATTTACGTTGTATGAGAAAGACGTGCATATGAAGTGGGGTCTGTTGTGAAGGTATCAATTATGGCATCAGATTAACGTAAGATGAGCGGGGATGCTGATACAAAGAGTCGAGACACGCGTGACTATGAATAATGTAGACATTCAGACAACTTGGCCGGTACAAGCTAGTTGCAATCATTTATTTATTTATTTCAAACCTAAACTAGACAGATGGAAATTGGTTACGGTCAAAATACTGTCTGGTCACCATAATTTTTTGCACTATCCAGTAAGAATACAATCTCACATTATGGAATGTTAAAAACCCCTGACTGAAAATATGTTTTATGCTCTCGTCTCATCAGACAAATTCAGCATATTCAGAATTTTCATAAATTTTTTTTGTTCTGCACAACAGAAATAAAAAAACATATTGCGGTATTAAGATCATGTATTACCCATTATCATCATAGGTAATAGACATTCTTTAATATTAATTCCCATGAACACTGTTCAAAGTGACAAGGCGGAGTAAATTGAGCATAATGAACTGCAAATCAAGATCGATAGGACACAGTTGTCATGACCATAGCAAGCGTTTGAACGCGTTGGCGCGATGCTGCGAGAATGATCCATCAATACTTAGATAAAAGATGCGCATAAAAACTAGAAATCAGATGTTCATTATTTTAACACGACAAGTTATTTAATCATATAGCAATATTATCCATACTAATATAATAAATGTGAAAGTGTGTTTGTTTGTTTGTCCTCCCTTCACGTCGAAAGTAATGAACGGATTGATATGATTTTTTTTATTGGGGATAGTTTAAGGTCTGGAGAGTGATATAGGCTGTTTTCCCACGGGATAAAGAGATTCCCATGGGAAAAAATATTGACATTTTCCCTTGATTACGCGGGCGGAGCCGTGGGTAACAGCTAGTTTGTTAATAAAGATTTATTCATCAAAAATAATATGTTAAGTAGTTGCTTTGTATTATAAAAAAAACAAATACATGTTTCTTGTACAAATAATTTAGATTTTTAAGTTTTGTCCCAAGTAAATTAAAATAAATAAATATTAAGTCGTTATCACGTATGAGAATTACGAGTAGAAAGTCACACACAGTGTCAGAAAGGACCGTTGTAAACAATTCCTTCTGTTATTGAACTATATTGTTAGTCGCACTTGATCAGATAAAAATTAAATTAATAATAATATGATTTTATTGTTTTATTTCAGTCCAAATGATTTTATTGTTTTAAGTCCTATTTTGGACTCCATTGCGTCATATCATTATGTGTGTTAATACACAAAATAATGTATGTGGAGTGAAGTAGGTAATAGATTAATTATTAATCAACATGTTTGCATATTGACTAGTTTGCGTTACTAACTAAGCTAAGTAAAAAATGTAAATTACCGGATATGCCTTTATTGAGTAGGTTGTTGAAGGCTTCTTTCTTGGGCGACAGGTGTGGGGTATGTTGAGTTCTATCGTGATGCACGGGTGCCGAGGGGGGCCGCGCTGCACGCTCCTCCGGCGAACGACGTGGCGGAGTCTTGCTACGCCGGTGCTCAGATAACAATGTCTGTAACAAGATATTTTTTTAAATTAATTAAGTTAGATTTCTCTGAATTTTTGACACGTTTACCAGTGTTGCACTAAAGTTTATCACATTGATTTAAATGCAGGAAAATTTTCGCGTCTTAAAACGCGTTCTAAGTGCTAACCTATCATCCTTAATTTGACAAAGGCAGTGTCAGATTTAATGTGCTGTTACGTTAAAATTTATTTAGATTTCTTGGTAGGGTATATTTTTGGGAGTATGTTAAATTTCAGAAATGGTAACCTACATTTTATGATAACGAAAATCAATCAATAAAAATTGTTTTTTTCTTCTGGAAAGCTACACGCACTGAATTCCTGTCACAACTTCATAAGTTGCACGGGACAGCAGCGTCAGTTTTAGAATGTGAGTGAGTTTCCATTCAGCAAAATTAAATCAACAGCTTCAAGTTAGCAATTCATATGTAAATATAACTACTACAGTTTACTGTAACGGAACACGTGATTCTTATTCCGACGCTGATCCATTCATGTAATTCAAGGAAGTTAAACTAAATCCAATGTACCCATAATTTACAGTATACACTCTACTTCTTCGAAAAAAGTTTGCAACCCTACTTGGTAATCACAACAAAGATCACAAAGATTAGATAGAGAAGGAAGTACTTTTCTATTAAGTATCTGTATTTTAATATCAAAAAGCAAGAGTTATACCAGCCGGGCTAACATGACAAACGCGACAAAATTTTCTCGCTCCGCTCTGCCAATAGCGTATCTCGGTTATGTCTACAGTAGACAAAACAGGCATTGCTATTGGCGAAGCTTTGTCGCGTGCGAGAAACTATCTCGAGTGTAAGCGGTGTAGTATGTCGTCTCGTGACATGGATATTAGTTTCAAGCAAAATCACATAATGTTTTAAAATTTTGCAAGAGGTAGGGCACAGCGGATATTCCGCTCAAATCGGAGCAGCCCGTCTGGGGAAGGACCTCCGCCTTACAGAAGATCGTAGCCAAATAGCATTGGTCTCGGCCATGTTGTGTTCCTACGGTGAGTAAGGTCTCCAGAGCTCCACTTGGGGGGGTTGGGAGGGTTGGCAACGCGTGAGTGATACTCCCGGTATTGCTTACGTCTATAGGCTACGGTGACGGCTTACCATCAGGCTGACCGTATGCTTGTTTGCCACCTGTGTGGTATAAAAAAAAAAAAAAAAAAAAAAAAAAAAAAAAAAAAAAAAAAAAAAAAATGTAATGCGTGCATTACAATTCTAAGAGACACAACACACCACATCTTTTTTCACATTACAATTCTCATACTCTTCAACACAGACACAACACACCACACTTATCTATAACAATTCTAGCACAAAACCGAAACCAATCCAATTTATAAAGAGTAATATAACAAGTGCACAAAGATTTACGTCGGGAAAAAGTTGATAATGAATTCTACTATTTGCCGGTACAGTTGCATGCGTTAGTGCAATATATTTGTGTATGCATCTACCGTGCATACGGATACGTGCATTCAATGCGTAACGATAGACGGACATACACCGTTCAGACATACATTTTTATAGGTAACTGTAACTTTTTCACCTATACAAATTAAGGAACAACACCCGTTATAACTAATACATTACTGTATTAGTCACTGTAACAGATATATTAAAAATAACCTATAGGCCGTCACGCCAGCCTAGGTTATTACTCATAGTGCAACCTTGGGGATACTGATTTTATAAAAATACAAGACCTGACAAACTCATCAATAGCCTTACCTTGGACCTAAAGTGTTGAAATTTTAGACAACAGCAAGAACCATTCCAAGAATATTTATTTATTTATTTACAACCAAGCCCTAGCTGCGTGGTTTCTGGATGCAAACACTACCCAACGCGCAACGGTTGACTTCAAATAAAGTATAAATAAAGTGCAAAGACGAATATCATGCCAAGAAGGCATGTTTGATTGGAAAAATTAGTTTTGGACGACGGACTATAGACACAAAAACCTTCAGTTAATAAGTATGCCATGATATTGCGTATCGTCAAAATGGATAACATTCATACTAGTTCTATTATCACCTACGAACAAGTGCTACTAAAAATAGTTTCCAAGTTCCTATTTTTACTTCCACTAATGAGTATGGTAACTCACGACAAAAGGTGACAATTTTTTATTAGCTCTCCATACCAGTATATTCCACACTTTATTATTCTGATATGTGATAATAGCATAGCTTTCGTAAGCTATAATACATGCACCTACTCATGTTCAAAATAATATTTTTTTTTTACAATTCTAATAACGAACAAAAGAAATCGTATACACCTGAAGCTTAGAAGTCTATATAAATGACTATAACAAACATTTCAGTAGATACTTCATTTTTTAGGCGTTAATTTAAACGTCAAATTTACATGAGAAATCTTTAAGGCTATAGATTCGATAGAGGACATTTTCCATTTGTCTTAGGCCTATGTACATAGAACTGTATTGGTATCAAAGAGTCTTCTTCAAATTATAAGCCGCGCTCTGTTGCATCCTCCATTTTTCTCTTTCCTGTGCCAGCTTCTTCATCTCTCTTTAAGACACGACGCCTGCATTTTTCTTCATCTGATCCATGTAAGCTCTTATCGGCCTTCCTCTCCCTCTTTTCCCTCTATCGATCCTTCTAATATGTTTCTGATAATCTCGTGTCTTATAGGATGTCCCATCAAAGAGTATTGTTTTATCACGGACAGTCCTCTGTGCAGAGCATGCATGGAGAATGAAGAAACGGTGGCGCACGTGCACCAACGTCTCTTGCGGACACACTAAGCAGTTTGGGAGGACTAATTCTCTTCTGGAGGTGGGCTGGATGGAATGACAGCCCCACGGCTCACGTACAATGGTCCAGAACAGGACTAAGTGCGGAAACCACAGCCACTAGAGGGGTTTATGATGATGATGATGAGTATTGTTTTATGTCACCGAAAACTCTCTGTAAACTAAAGTCGTACATCGTCAAAGTATCATGTGTTTTAATCTGAAAAGTCGAACCACTTAAGCGAGTGGAGATTCAAATTGGACACTTGGCCATTGCGTCAGTCGATACAACTGTTCATGAGCCCCTGATTAGACTCATTGAATATTGTTACTACGGCTTGCCCACTTTACTGAGAATATCTGAAACGATAGTCTTTTAATAATGTGATGGACGATACTACGGTAGAGTGACACGCGATGTTGACTAAGACAATACTTAAATTAAGTCTTGTGCAATACTTAAATGAACACATGTGTTGAGGCTATGTAAGGCAAAGTTAATAGCTTCTTCGATTTTATGATTTGATATTTGATGGACTTACTTACTGGATTAACTTTCTTATTTTTAGTATTTTGTGTAACTATTAAGTAAAGTCATTTTGTAAAAAATATGTTTAGGCTTGTGACTTAAACACAGCCTGTAGTTATTCAGGATTATACTATGTATATGACTGTGAAGTTGATGAAAAATAAAAGTTGTTTTGTCAATTTTATAAATGATTTTGTTATTGGAAAATTATGGCTTTATATGTACTTAATACAAATATAATTTTCGACTTTTAGATAATAATACACGTTGAATGTTTTTCATAGGTCCCTTCGAAACAAATTGGGCTGTTGTCAGACGGCTGCCGATTCAGTATCCATTCTCTGTGCTGGTCAAAGAATGGAGCTCTGGCCATTAATTAAAAAAATGCGACTTTTAAAAAATATTTACAACCAAGGCTTGCACATCACAAGTGCGCACCGTCCATAGAGTTGGAATGGTTGATTCGCGCCACAGATACGTCTAATATCGTATTGGAATTTGTGATGCCGTTTGACCCCAGTTAACCCAGATTACGCTTCTCGGCGCCTGATTCGTCCTCGGGCCGGCTTGATTGTGTTGTGACACAAACTGTAATGTATTATGTGTTAACTCTTGCTGCAATCACGGCTACCACGTACAATTACAACGGATACGTTCGGCGTACTTACAATTTATTTGTGGTGATACTTTGGTACACGAGTTTTGGGTATCTTCCTATCATCTAGATTTAGACTACAATGTATGACCACGATGGCGTTCGTTATCGAGACCATAATGCCTTCTAATTTCACTTCTGTTTGCTTTTTGGAGATTGCTTCAATATATAGGCTAGATCAGATCAGGATCATCAATATATTTGGGAATAGTACCAATCATTTGACTGTCAAGAGGTCGCATTACAATGTCCCCAATTTTAACTCCTTGTAAAAAAATTATAAAATCCCAAAAACTGTTTGTCAGATTTGCTTTAAAGGTATTTGCACTAGTAGTTCATTCTATATTAACTTAGGTATTTACTCCGGAAATCAGTCAACAAACAGATCGTGTCGTATAACAGCTAGTAAATTCATAAGCGTTTAAAAATCATAGCATTCACATACCCAAGCAATTGACTTGTCGTAATGTCCTACGTGCTGTACCCATCATAGCTCATAACCTTAATCTTAATGATTGTTTATTGTGGCGTTAAGGATAACATTAACGTTACCATACGCTCGCGTTCACACGTAGCGATTATCCAAATAGCAAATAGTTATTTTAAACTGGTTTTAATTAATTACTAATAGATAATACGCATTTAAACGGTTATCAACTTGTGATAATAACGTTTTATTTAAACTCACTTCCTTAATTATATTTGAATAATTAGAATGTCACAAATAATTATTCTACTACTAATTTTGTTGATAACAATTATTATTCGTGTCTATTTTGTTCTAAGTATTAAGTAATAATCTATAATTAATACAAATATATACAACACAAAAAGAAATAGACCCTTGTTGTTACTACGGAACCCTAAAAATCAATTATTTCTACAAAAAAAGGACGGGTTGCACTGCGGGAGTGCCGACAGAAGTGAAAACTTAAACATCAACGTTGTGCATTTTTGAATATTTTGGAATGGCTAGGGAATCTTACGCTTTTTCGATTAGGCTACGGATCTGACGCGAGTTTAACATTTTTTACCCATCTAAAAAAAGTGCCAAGCACCGCTAAAGAAGTTTTCACTTAAAAAACCGAACAAGTACGTATCGGGCCAAGCACAATGTAGGGTTTATTTATTTATTTAAACTTTATTGACCACAATATTTGGGTACAAAAGGCGGACTTAACGCTAAATGCATTATCTACCAGTCAACCTTTGGGAAGTGCAGATATTCGCGAATGCGGTTTTAAATTATATGACATACGTATTTATTGTAAAATAAATCTTAGATGTAAAAAAGAAAAAAAAAACAATGTATTTCCATAATACTAATAATTACATAAACTAAACACAATACACACATAAATAAATATCACATAAGAATACATTACTAATATAATACTTACTATAGATACAAAATATTATATAATAGACTACGTTGACGACAATTACTGCATTGTTGAGAGAAGGCTAGCTTTAACTTTCCTTTTAAAATTAAATTTATTAGAAATTGTCCTCAAGGGCACAGGTAGTTTTCTCCAGAGACGAGTAGCTTGAAGTGAAAAGGACTCGGAAACAAAACAAGTGCGGTGACGAGGAGTAGCCAGAGCGAGTGAATTATGAGATCGAAGGTGTAGCTCATGTGTGTTGCAGATGTATTGGAACTTCCGTATTGGCTACGCATTTCTTGCTTACAGATGAGTACAATTCCATATTCTATGACATTTGTACGTTTTCGTCCAAGTAATTTTACTTCATAAGTTCGTCGGCTATTACTCGGTAACTAGTAGTGCCACTTAACCGTTATAGTTTTCCTGGTAGGTTCACTATATGGACTATTACCATGAATTTTTTCGAATTTCTAAACTCAAGATTTTCGGAGATAAAGGGGGGGGGGGTGACCACCGTGCAAAACGAAAATTGACACGTTAAATGTAAATAATTCGCAAACAGATCATTGTATCGGAAAATAATCTTCCCACACCCTTGTTTTTAAGAGACCTATCTAACGATACCCCACAAGATGGGGTCGGTGCGAAAAAAAATGTTCATTACCACTTTACCACCCCAAAAAAAATATTTTTCAAAATGTTATTCTACCACTTTGTTAGCATTGTTAATATGAGTATACATACCAAATTACAGCTTTCTAGCATCAAGCGTCTAGGCGCTAGACCACGGACGGACAGACGGACAGACGGACATGGCCAAACTTTAAGGATTCCTTGTAGTTTACTACGGAACCCTAAAAAAATGAAACCCAAGTAATAACTAATAATTATTTAAGTAATTATAACCTTCACTTTAATACAATGTCTTATGGAATAAGCAAATAAGATCCATTTATTTGCAATATGATATGAATAAAGTTTACTCCTGACAGCTACTATTTCAACACATTATACACAATAAATCATGGGTTAATAAAGTATTACTATAATTATCTATGTTACGCTTTAAACACATAATTAAATATGTTTTATCTAGACATCAAAACATATAATTATAGTAATGGTAAATACAGATATTAAGAAGGATAAACTTGTATTATACATGTTCTGAAAATGTTATCTTAGGTGCAAATGAGACAGCTATCTTTATAAAAAGGAAAATTTACCTATACTAGGTACAAGTTTGTGCCCTTTTAGCAATTATTGCGAGTTAGATGGTATCAAATTTCAGGAAAACATGAATGATCTTGACTGTGACAAACAATCGACACGACTCCGAAGCACGGGAAAACTATATGGTATAAACCCATCCAAATACAAATACAAAATAGATAGGCGTCAGAAAGAACAATACGTTCTCTATCACACGGATAAAAGGCGTCGGAAAGAGATTGATAAAACAGGTGGGTGTGGAAAAAGAAGTACATATTAGCAAATTGTTGATTCGTTGTTATACAATATCACAGACAATAATGACAAACTTATCAAATCTAAACCAGGCGTATCAATCTCGAATACGGAGGCTATGCGCAGTCACAAACAAACACCTTAGCGAGATAGTAACATTTACTATGGAATTACTCAAGTTTTCTATATCACTGAGCCCTCATTAATTTATGCTTCACTTATTTACATGAGATAGCGGTTAGGAACCACGTATTTAAACATCATGTGGGCTTATCTCTTAATTCTTGAGCTGTCAACGGACGACGTAAGAGTAGGTTTTTCCAAATGATTTTGAAGAAAAATGTTATCTTTGTATTTTGTTAAAAGTTAAAAGCAAATTGCGAATTAGATGTATTTTTTCCTTTCCTTAATCTATTTTTGGAAGACATATATAAATAAAATTGTTTTGACGTGTAACAAGCACTGTTTTACATGAAAACCTAAGACGGTCTTTACAGTCCTAAAACATGTTGCCTAACACACTCGCCAAGGGAAGTGTAGGGAATCAGAGGGAGTAGAGGAGTCACTACATCTTATCTACTTACTGCTTTTTTCATCATTTCTGAAGGCAGTTTTCAAAAGATATGCAAAAAAAGAAGTTAAAATTTTAATAATATGTTTAGTTTAGTTTTAATGTGTATAATATCTTAATTGTTATGTTCTAATGCGGAGTATTAATGTATATTTTAATTAAGTTTTTACTTGTAATATTGTAGGCTTTTAAAAATTCAATACAATGTCAGTTTAAATTGTGCTGTAAATGTAAAGAAGGTGTAACAAGTTAAATATTCCGGATTTAATACGCACTCTTTTGGTTGCTAACTTAAAAAATACCTTACTTTGTAGTATAACACTGTGAAAGTCTTTGTTTACACTGACTACCGAGCGGGAGCCGAGACACCGCCTGCTTAATCCATGTAGGATATACACACCCATATCCCCGGTTTGTTCAGACGATCCCAAGGATTTGGGAGAATTTTAAGGGGATAACATACAGGGTGCTAACAACCAGTTTTTAAATACATATCTGTTTTGACAATTGTGTATATCCACAGAGCTAATTACCTTTTTGGATGGTTGCAGCGCGCATAGGCTGTTACGTTTCCTGTTATATTTTTTAAAATATCCACTGTGTTAATAGTGACATAGTAATAATATCATGAGTTAAGTTTTTAACATGAATAAAGTTTTTTCTGTTCTACTCTATTCTTTTGAGAAATACATATTACTTCATGGCCATTTCCGGACAGCAGCGTCCGTAAATGGCCATGAATACATATTTCTTATTTTATTCCTTCTTCACTGATATACGATGCACCCAATATTATATATCTACATAATTAATTATATGCACTTGTATAGGTACATTTTTTTTAAAGTATGTGCATGTTGATACGGGATTATTAGTTTAAAAACGATTTTTTAAGCTAGAGCTGTTGACCTAACGGTTAGCTAATCAAAATATGACGATAAATCTATTTAAACATTGGATAAATAAATAACAATATTTCATCAGGTATTATATTATTATCCATGAATGATGAAATATAAAATAATACTTTCAACATCTTTGTTATTATGAATAAATATAAATCGAGGACACAGGATGTCAATACACTTTTTTATGATTTTTTTGCAGTAATTTTTTTCTTTTTAATATTGTAATTGTAATTTTTGTTATCTATTGTAATTGTAGCTTTTTAAATACCTTTTTAAAACAGCAAGTGCTCAGTTTATTTGGTGGTTCTTCTTAGTACTAATCTACCGTCTGAACTGGTAGTAGGAAAAACAATACGATTCAAGAGCTTGTAATCATGGTATCTTTTTTACATTGAATAAAAAAGTTTGACTTTGTCTCTGAAAACGGGAATAACGAGAGTGAAACAGCGGGCACTCGCTAGTGTTGCTATGAATTTTATAAATATCTGTGATTATGTCCTATTAAGGTTACTCCAATTAAGTAGCAACAAGATCATAAAACAGTATTAATATTATTGTAAACAATTTTTATATCGAATAATCTAATTAATAACACGCGTGACACAATAATATGGAACATTCCATGAGATTGTGTTGACCTCACATAAAATTAGGGGCTCTATATCCGATAATCGTGTTTCTTATGATCTGGTGACAAACAGGGTCAGGGGATCGCGTCCGCGGCACTGATTGACGGAATTCGCTGAATAACCGAGATAAAAATGTGTAAATTATGTTCATAAAAAGTCTGCGACGTTATATGTATAAATCCAGGGGCCGTACCATAACCGCTTAAAACAAAACAAGAACGGCTGAGTAAGGGAGACAGCGCAATACATGATGTAAAGCGTCTCGTTTATACAATCGTTTAAGGATAGTTATAAAAGGTGGTTACGGCCCCAGGGCATAGTTAAACTTGACAGTGCGAAAATGTTGTCGGTTTTTGGCAAATAAGTCTAAATGTCACGACACTTGTAGATTAAAGATGGACAATGCGACACGCGTGTTCGGTTTTTGAAAGACATTAATGTCGCATTGTGCACAATAGGTACCAAAATGAAAGTAATTTTCAATATAACCATAAGAAGAAAAAATACAAATTTGCAGAGTTTCAACGAGTAGTGCAGCGGGCATTTGCTAGTTTTTTGTATGTAACACAAAAATGGATACACATTAATATAAATTTTGCAGCTATTACAATCGAAATGGTACAGTCAGGAACTCGATAAGAGCTTGTCGTCATTTGGTATTGTGATCCGTATATCCGCGTCTGTCCGTGAGTAACCCGCCTTTATCTAATTCTAGCTTATCTATGTGAACTGTTGCTCATTTAAAAGTGTGGTTGAACGATCTGTACGATGGAAAATATCTGGTGTGATATTTATTGTTTCATTATCATTAAAAAACTGAACAAGTTGGACTCGCACACTAAGGGATCCGTACTTTTCTTGATTTGTTTCATTATTATCATCAGTCACTAGAAGTTAATTATTTAATGCTTACGCAGAAATAAATAAATAAATTGTTGGACATAGGCCTGTCTATAGTCAGCAAAATGCGTTATTAAATATCTTCTACTTGGCCTTTCTCAGGCTTTCTCAACCCTCGTTCAAAATTTTCCAGTCCTTCCTATTTGAAGTTTATACGACGCGCGTATGCGTACGCGCGGTTAGGGCATTCACATGATGGCATATGTACGGCGCGCGGGTCGAAGCGCGCCGCGCGTTGGCGCGCGGTACCGCGCGGTAATGTAGACAATAATCACCGTTTACATGCCGTTTACTTTGGTCTTGTACCGCGCGGTTAGTAGTTCCGCGCGGTACCGCGCGGTCATATGAACATAGCCTAAGACGTCTTGGTTAACAAATGAACCACTTTATAAATCGTTAGGTTCTCCCACCCGAAATAGGTATCATACCGACGAACAACCTTATCATGTTATGTACCACCTTCTCTGCCTTTCCGCCATTGTGTGGCAAGACTGATGATACTTCCATAACAGTATTTCAGTACATAACCAAATACCAGTATCTTCTTATATTGAGAATTCTTACATTTGGGCATTAGACCCAATTAATTTTTTTACATTATTTTAATTATTTCTCGATATACAGCAATAAAAATAGCGGTGATTACTTACCATTAGGTGGCCGGCTAGCTCGTTCGTCCTCCTCTGATATATAAAAAAAAGAAAAAATACGTTATCCCGATAGAGGTTACATAAGAAAACTATTAAAAGAAAATTTTCTGAACACCGCTGATTTAAATAATAATAATAAAATAGTATAACTTTCTGATATCAACCTATTGCCACAATTAAATTGATTAACCAATTATTATTTGAATTCCCACGATATTGTATCAAAATAAATATTGACTGCGGAAGTATTTATCGTGCATTTCATTCACTTTATACTTTGATAGTCAATTGTTTAAATAACATGTTCCGTGTTATTTGGAGTAAATTATCATTTCAAGTGTTAATAAATTACGATAATTTGAGTACGAGATTTTTTATTTTATTAGTTTGATTATGTCGGAATAATTGGGTATCTACTCATCGCGTTTAGTTCCCAAAAATATTTAATTTGTTCCGAATTTATGGATTCCTGTAACTTTCCAAAACTAATGAATTCATGAACAAAGACTAAACATATAATTATAACATATTTTTTATGTAAAGGTTGTCTATCAGACATGCGGGTCACCTCCACCATCACATGATGTTAAATGATTACCGCCGCCCATGGAGCACAGAGACAGAGAGTAGACATACGGTCGCTTCTTCAAGGGTGTTCTCAAGGTTCCTAAGACATAAGTAGTTATTCGAAAACACCTATAATATTATGCTTCTTTAAAATTCCAAACCAATTTGTACGAATAAATAGAAACAGCACAGTCGGGGTTTAAATCGCACCATCCAAAATGCCCATACAATGGTATGAGAAACAAATTATCACGGGCCCGCTACAATCTCGTAATTAGTGTCATTTGCACTATTTTTGGACGGGATAAACATAAGAGAGCATATTGTCGAACAGCCAAATTAGTAACAAATGGTTTTTACGTTTCAATGTGCTAAGTTAATTTGGTCGGCTTTCGCTAACGTGTGAGTTGTGAGCAATCGGATCTCCAAGTTCGGTTAATGGTTCACGTACTAGTTGATTTAGTTCATTTTACCGTTACGATTCGGTTTATATTGTAACAAAACAGTGGCCGTTTAGTAGTTTTTGTGTTGTAAATAGAGTATTGTAGGCGAAGTTGAAAGATATCTATGGACTGTGAATCGCCTTTAATTTGTTTCTCTATTAATATTTTTTATGATAAAGAGTTGTATATCTTTGTATTGTAGATGGCGCTGCATGACGATACAATCACCAAATCCTATTAATTCATGTGTCAACCAACAGATGACGCCATAAATCGTGCTATGGTTTACTCAAATTAACTAGATAAAACAAGACTCAAAATTAACCGCGTCCAAAAACAAGTCATTAATATTGCTAACTCAGTATTTATGCAACCATGATTCAACATAAGTAGAAAACCATGAAAGACCAGTGGAAGAAATCTTGTTAATTATCCATCAAAACGTTAACATTTCATTAGTATTTCTCGTTAACTATACTGTTTATAGCACTAAAGATCTGCAAGAGTCGAAGTACTGTTTAAAACGATGGAGAACCGCTAGGAACAAATAATAAGACTATACAATTAATAAATAAATATTCTTGGACGAATCACACAACGCCATCTAGTCCCTATAATATATTGCTAATAATATACTTTTTTGTAAATAAAAACTTATTATACATAGAAAACATCCAGACGGCAAACAGACATGTTTATGCACTCAAAATGTTTGCCTTGCGCAGGATTCGAACCCGCGGCCCTTGGGATAAAGTAACCATTGCTAGCCACTCGACCACCGGACCTGTCAATACGCGGATATAGAATAAAAAGCCGTTAATACCATAAACACCATTAGTTTGTTTTTATTTTATATATTCTAATCACTTGACGCAAATCCGTAATACATAAAAACTTTATCTAATAATCCCATCTACAATGCATTCCGACAATAAAGTAATATAACAATTAATCAGATAAAAATACAAATCTCTGTTATAATCGCCGTGGTTCACGGCTCTCGCCGATAACTTTAGTAATTAAATCGGATAACGTTATCCATTATCTCCTGGATAATCCTATGTATATCTACAGCTGATAATTACAGAGTATATTATTATATTTTTAAAGGAAAAAAAAAGATTATGTGCCGGTTTCACCTGCTAATAAAGTCTAGGATAGGCTATTTGCAAAAAAACCTGAAACCCATACTAGCTGTCAAAAACTGATAGATTATTAGACGCTATTCGGTATGAATGACTTATTCGGTAGCTAGTGATAAACCGGTCTTAAGTTGTGAAAATTGGCTAACGATTACGGACGATACGTCACGGCCGGATTTTTTTACAGAATTTCAAAATAAGCATTGGCTTTACAAAATGTTTGTAACAAATCCAAGTAACATTGTTATGTTAACAACTTTCTTAAACCTATAGTTATTTTAAAAAGGAAAACAACAAAAAAAGTCACGATCACGATTGTGTTTGGATCAATATCAATCTTTGATGTCGTCTTGTCATTTTAGAGATCCGTATGAAATTGTTATTATTGTAAGGCGCTTATCACACGTACACCGCCCGACCGCGCGGTCGAGCGGCGCTTTATCGCTTTACGCCATCGCCACGCCCGCCGCCGCCGCGCCGCTGCCATGCGCCACCGCCCTCCGCGGCGGTGCGCGGTGCCGTGTGTTAATCGCCTAAAGAATGTATCGCACTGTTGGGAAAGACAAATCGCAAGGCATCGCCTTGGACAGATAAGAGGAGGATGGGGGAAATATTGCAGTAGTGGGCCCTAAATTGCGTCTGATAGTTCCTTAAAAAAATTGCTTGAACAGATGCAGGAGGGTTACTACGAACTGTAAATACGATACTTCGGCCGAAGTATCGGAAGAATTTTAACAATGAATTACAAGTTATTTCACGGTTATAATTCAACGAACTACTAAAATAATCATAAAGTACAAGGTATTTCATGGATAGAATTGAAGGAATTACTAAAATAACCATGAAATACCTTGTATTCATGGTTAAAATTCTTCCGATACTTCGGCCGAAGTAGGTATCGCATCGCTCCAGATGCGCAGACGCTGTGCAAGGGAATTACGTTCCTAGTGTCTGCACAACTTAAGCACTTTACTGTACTTTCTGATTTTTTAATGAAAGTGAACTAAGCCCACGTGAATATATCTATCATTCATTAAAATTGCTATTACCTACAGAAATTCATCGCGACAAAAAAGCTAAAATAATATTAAAAATTATTTTTTATCTTAGGGTCCTCGTATTTGCTAAACAGTTATAATTTCATTCGAAATATGTTTTTTGATTATATTTTATATTTATTTGTAAGTATACCTACATATCGGTAGAAAATGTACAGGTAGATGTTGTATAAACGCGTATCGAATAGATACGGATAATTATTATAATCTATCAAAACACTTCAAAGATTTCATTTGCAACAAAAATAATCAAATGCTAATTAGGTACTTATAGGTAACATACAAAAAATATCAATTTTATTTTCTTGGAAAATATGAAATGAGATGACTATTTTTTTATTAGGATACGGAACCATACGATATTTACTTTACGTTATTTTATATTATTTTATTGTTAGATTTAATTTAAAAAATAAAACACACAGTCCTAGCGCTATTTTTAAACTGTGATTGTAAAATATGTTTTTTAGAATAGCGAATTTTCTTCGATGACTTTTTGGACGACAGTCCCGGTGATCGAGTGGCTAGTAATGGCTACTTTATCCCGCGAGCCCGTAACGTTAGAATTGCGCGAAAAGAAAAAATTGATGGAAATTTGAAAATTGATTGGAATAACGCCATGTAGTGACATGATTCCAAACGATGTCTCCTCCAATCATTATAAATTAGGAAACGGGATAACATTTCAGAATAAAAAGGAAACAATAAAGATCTGTATACTGCTTACCATATCCATGTCCGTAAACTAAAGAAACCAAAGTTCGTTTTCTCTTTGTCTATTTACTTAATATATCATTAACACAGATTACTTAATTTACTGACAAAACAGGATTAACACACATTTACAAAACCCGCTGCAACAACAGAAACCACACTGTCACACAATAATATCATAATTGAATAATTAATTCAAAGAATGTTAGTATCATTTGCTAAGGAAACGATATGACCACTTTAGATATAGATAGTGGATGCATAAGAAACCTGTCAGTAATCGACTAGATTATTTATCGTCGTGATTATCGCTAATTAATACTTAAGTAGTTAGCGATTTAAATGGAATAACCTAGTTTAACCACTTGCCAGCGCAGAGTTATCGCGCACCACCACCGTGCATGAATAATCAGACCATTGTTTTGATGTGTGTGTCATAAATTATGTAATGTTGCAATAATGAATAAGGCGCCGTCTATTTCGCTGTAAAAGAACTTGGAAAGCGCGATATGAACAAAAAAGTTATCAATGGCACCGCAGGCGATTCGCGAAGCACATTAGATATTGTTGACAAAACTTCCTTCTCAATTAATATGCATCGGCAGGTAATGTTGCGTACGTGCGCCTGCGCCGCCGCCGCCGCGCGCCCGCACGCTGAGTTTCGCATGCGCGACGCATCCATGCAAAATTTTAGGCGGGATGCGCTTGTTGATGTTCCTGCGCCCAGCCGTGAGCTTCACATTCTCGCCTCTTCGTCTGCTCGCATTTGTCACTCTTGTGTTAGACAAGGAAGGATACTGCTACGATGCGTTTGGACAACGCACGATGCATTCACTAAAAGCGGGTTTTGAGGACCGCCGGCGTGCATTCCCATGCAAGGTATGCCCGCGGGAGCTATGTCTGCAATTTAAATATTACAGCTACTCAAAAACGTGAGATGTAGGTAGCAAGAAAACCCGTGTGGGCTCCGAACTCTCCGAATCTCGGATACACTGAATCAGTGAGAAAAAAGTGTAATTAAGCAGCGACATTTTTTCGTAATTAAATTGTAGCTTTTACGATGCTACCGTGCGGCGAAAATTAATAACATGTGCTTTAATTTCGACAGGGCATGAAATTAATAAGGAGGTAATACCACAGCGTTTACATGATGAGATTATGCGTTGTAAAAATGCTCGATGTTTTGCTTGGGATTGCAGTGTGCAGCACAATATGTGACATTATGTGCAGTTGTCCACGTTGGGCACCATTCCCATGTTTGCGGCGAAAAAAAAATATTCAAATGGATTCACGTGCGCGACTCTGTCCGAATTTTGCGGTGTTTGATGGGCCCGCGCCGATTCCGGCAAATCCGTCCCATCGGAAGTGCGTGGCGCGCGCCGCCCCGACGCCGGTGTCGATGTGTCGATATGCTCAGATGGAGTCGTTGACCTCGATGAGGACCTTCGATAATATACATCTGATAGACCGTTATTGGTCAGTTTAAGCCGCGCCGCTAGGGATTCATCTCGTAATGCTTTGATAGAGATTAGCTTTCAATAAATCTTTATTGATCTATTCGTGATAATGTTTCTTGTGGTTTGAATAATCTGCTTCTAAATATCTGTCTTTGATAGTTACGATATAATATTTTCTATGACAATATTAAACTTGAATGTCACTGTCATGTACAGCTAAATTTTGAAATTGTAGATATAATTTGTAAAAAAAAAAATCATACAGCAAAACCATACAAACTGTAAGTATAAATTAATAAAATTAAAATATCGATATTAAATATTCCCCTCACTAATCCGGCGATACGTATACGGTCACACAATGCACTTATTATTCGGCAGTTCCATTTCTAAGTAAACTGCATACCCTCTGAATAAGGCTACTATACGAAGCGTGCGTCTGCACTTACAATTATTGAATAATTATAAAAATGAATCATTTTTATCGATAAGTTTTGCTCGTGGTTTCTCTCATATCAGATCCAACAACAAGTGTGAATTTGTCTGACAGATATCTTATTCAGGACTTAACAGGACATTGTGAAACCGGAATTAGGTATCCAGATCCATTTTTTTTAACAAAGAAGGGCAAACAAGTGCTTTCGGTCAGCATAAGCAAAATTACCGCTGCTGCCAATTCATCTAAATCAGTCGGTCTATGGCATGAAAAGGTAAAGGCAAGGAAGCAGTCCTTCACTTCGTATTCCCTGTCGCCTTTAGAGTTAAACACACCAGGATAACAATAACTTTTTGTAAGTGAGGTAGCTTAGTTTAGTACCTGTTTTTACGACAAATTACAAAAAGAAATCCAATATCTATTGTTTATCCTATTACGTAGATCAGTGTCATAAACAAACAAACAAGATTTAGTTAACGGTATATCAGCCCAAGGGCATTTTTGTAAAGTTTCCTACCTGTCACAAAGTAATAAATGTTTCAACTGCAATTGAGTTAAATACTGACTTTAAAGAGAATAACACGGCTATTAAAATGGTTTAGGATGGACAAAAGTACCGACGGAAATACGCCAGGGCATTGTTGCAGCTTTTTGGAAGGTAATCTGTAAATATGGAGGTTTTTTATACTGTCCTGGGGGGTTACCATCATCTTTTACCTAACTACTCACGTTTTGAATTGGTTCCGTTTAGGTACCTAAACGTAATCGCATTATTTCGTACCACCATCTCTCATAAACAGGATCGCATTTCGTCGGATGAGCAAATGAAAATTGTCGCTGATTAGTTGCAGCGGTGCGTTCAAAACAAACCATTAATTCGTTTTGGTCATTACCGGTTTTTTAAAACAACTTAATTTTATTATTTATCTATTTTAAAATTGTTTAAGATGTAAATTTATCTATATTCAAACGAAAAACATCGATTTTTTATAGATTATAGACAGATTAAACGGGGTATACTTTCTTATACTTGCGTAAAAAAAGTATTTAACGAAAATTAAATATTACACGTTCAAAACGCACCCTGTCGGATCGGACTGACACAAATGTCAAGTCAATCTTGTGAAGTGAAATCGCGTTTTACGAATTTAAATAAATTTACGCCTCGTCATTTTCCATCTGCGACCGTAGCAGCTACGCCTCAGCATCTAACTCCTAGACGCAGAACAACGCGTGACAGGCGGAGACGTGGTGGTGTGGTGATATGAATTCTGTGGTGATGGTGAACCGGCGTTGAAATAAGATGCAGCACGCAGGGCGTTGTGTGCTGACTCAATAGAAAAAGCCAATTTATCGAGGGAGTTATTGGTCTTTTTTAGGAATTTAGTAGAGGAGATTAAGAGATATAAAAAATATATTAATTTCTATAATTTAATATTTACTACTATTGTTAACTAGCATAACACATTATTGATGAATATCATATCACATCATGACATTTTTTTATAATGTTAATGTTCATAACAATAAATGTAATTTATATAAATGTTACAACAATACATTTTGTGTGGTCGTTTTCTTTACTTTCTTATATATTTACTCGTTTCTTATAATTATTAAATTTTATAAAACAATTCGCACCAAGTAGCCATATTTAGATAGAAATTTGATAGATATTACCGTCAATTTTCATAGGCAACAGCGACATTTGGCGGCTGGCGGGTGAACTAAAATTAAAAAAAAGCGATGGCCATTTTCCAACTTCACATGGCGTCTGATGGACCGCGGACCATTTGATACCATTGACGTTATTGATTTTATTAGTTGTTTATTTACTTAAAATGTAAATAAAATATAATTGGATACTTAAATACTCAAAATTCTATATATTCCGTCGGTTGGGGGATGTCTTTGGAGCGCTAACAAAGAAATATATTTAGAAAATAAAGGGTAGCGTATACATACTATGTATAAAGGTATATAGTTGAAATTTTAGTTCATATCTCAGCCAGTGCATGACAGCACCTTCCATACATGACGATTTTACCCCGGAGTTGCCACTCTGTCCTCCTTGACAGTCCTTGATTCAGTTTAGGTTGACAGCTTTTTTGACAGATCAATTCTTTCAATTTAGGTCGTGGAAAGACATGGTGGTACGAAAGTTCATACAAAATGAATGAATAATATCTGCTGAATCGCTGTCACCTAAACCGAGTCGTTTAGAATACATGGTGGTACGAAATAACGATTCTATTCTGTTTAGGTCCTGAATTGAATAGGAATAAGAGATGGTGGTAACCCTGCTGTAATCAGAAATGCCAAAATTTTATGTCTAATTTTTATTTCAGTAGTGAAAAATTATACTTTTTTTTATTTTTAGACTGGAGATTGTATGAAACGAGTTGGCTTCTTAACACCCTCTTTCAGAATTATCAGCGTGAAACCCAAAAGCCTTCTTCTCACGTCTATTTCCTGCTATCACTCTATTTTTTGTGGTTAACTCGTAAGGTAATGATCAGACGACTTATGGAAAGTCGCAGGAAGCCGATGGATGCAGGCCGATGCAAGCGGTCATACTCAAAGCCTATGAGGGAAGGCCCATATCCAGCAGGAGCTGAGATGGAGATCGTGATGAATCTATTTAGTTAAAAATTTCAGATGAAACATGATTTTATCTATCGCTTTACTTTCACCTATCTTGAGACACTAATAGATTTATTACAAGATATTGAATAAGCTCAGTAAAGGTCAAAACCTTTGCCACAAACCAGTGAATCAATCAAAAACAGTGAACCAGTCACAGCATAATATAATGTCTTTTCAACGGGACCATTATAACCAGTGCGTATATGTCCTACGTGCGTACGCATCTCAGTCTGTAGCTCACAAAACAGAGATTAGAGTTCGTTCACACAGGATTTTATTCGTCTGTATCGATGCTATCGATGCAACTCTTACTCATTTGTTGTTATTGTAAGGGATGGCGGATGAGATAAGTGGGTCACTGACATTTGGCTCCGGGCGCGATTACTGCGATTATGCACTTTGTGCATTGAACTTTCCTATGAGCTTTGATATGTTAGCTTTGGTGCTGATAGACGGACGCTGCTCCCCGGTATAATTAAAACATAATTAATACATGTATGATTCGTAAACTAATGAGTGTACAGTTAACAAAATGAAAAAGGTACAGAGCCCTGAATAGTCCATTCGAGAAGTTAAGTTGTAGTAGATATTATTTTCAATAATTTGTGACATATCAATCTACATTTTGATATGCAATCTATATTACCCATTATTTACTTCAAAAAGTATTTATATATTAACTGTTAAAACCTGTTCATTTTATTTTTTTAGAGAAAGTGAGTTTGTTTGTTTGTTATTCCTTCACGGCTTGACTAAACAGCCGATCATTATGAAAATTCGTAAACATATTGTCAGGGGTACAGAGCCCAACATAGGCTAATTTTTACGCGGGCGATGCCGCGGGTCACAGCTAGTTCTGTACAACATACAAATAAAAAGTGTGAAACTTTAAAAATAGGGGTTAATGTGTGGAATAAACTATTCTAAACAAAATCGTTCGATTAAGGAATTGCATAGTAAATAACACAATACATACATTATGCAAATTGACGACCTCCATGGCGTAATGGTTACCACGCCAGACCGCCAACCAGGAGGTCCCGGGTTCGAATCCCGGTCGGGTCATGGTGGCAAACGAACTTATTCTGATTGGCCTCGGGTGTTGGATGCTTATCTATATATGTATTTGTTACAAAATATAGTATCGTTGAGTTAGTATCCCATAACACAAATTTTGAACTTACTTTGTGGCTAGCTCAATCTGTGTGATTTGTCCATATATATTTATTAAAATTCCTATAAATTGTAGTCAAAGGAAGTTATGACTACGTTCCACTGTATATTCAGTAATTGACTTTGTAATACACTTTACCAAATTCCCATGTAACATAGGCCGATAATGTGATTCTATCTGGTGATGCAGGACCCTTATCACATCCTGCTGATAGTTAACCGCCAGTAATCTATTGTTTTAACCACAAATACCACGTTGTAACTATGATATCTGTTATAGGTACTGTGCATGTCGTTTTAAAACCAATATTTCGATAATTTTCCATTAACAGTATCTTGTTTGATCTTTTTATACCACAAAGTTGGCAAACTAGCATGCGGCCCGCCTGAAGGTAAGCATCACCGTAGCATTTAGACGCTTGTAATAACTTACTCACTGTAGGAACATGGCCGAGACCAATGCTATTTGGTTACGACTTACGATCTTCTGTAAGGTGCTTCCCCAGACGGGCTGCTCAGATTTGAGCGGATTATCCGCTGTGCCCTACCGCTCTGATCTTATTTATTACCTATGTTAGAACCTTACGTACACATTTTTGGAGTAGTAGAACATTGATGAAATAGGCTGGCTCGACCGAGGAAATACAATTCGCACATGAGTTTCCTAAAATTTCTTAGGTTTCGTTTGACACGAAAAAGCTAAAAAGTAAAATTTTATCTTTCTAAGACCAGTAGATTCGACTGTGCTATGATAGGTCCGTTGGGTTGGGAGAGGCCTATGTCCAGCAGTGGACTTCTTGTGGCTGAGTTGATGATGATGTATTGTAACCAGCAACGGCTTGTTCACAGAAGCGGAGAGGAGAAACGAGGTGTGACGCTGTACCAAAATTATCCAATCGAATTGTAGTATTCCTGTCTACTGAAGCGTAGCGGAGATTTTATACTATTTTATTGGTTACATTTGGCGCAGTCTCTTCTTTTTCCGCTCCGCTATAATCAATAGGCAGCCTTAACATGTCATTTTCTATACTAATATTATAAAGAGGAAGACTTGAATAAGGTACTGGGACTACTGGGACCGATTTGAAAAATTCACTCACCGCACCGTTGCGCAGGGAGAAGCTACGTCCCCGGGTGACATAGGCTAATATATAACTTATACATATTTCCAAAAAAAAGTAGGGATCCTTTACTAAAATACTAGTTTTTACGTTATTTGTCTAGATTAGACGTAATTTAGATAGATTAGTAGATAAATAGAATAGAATCTATCTAAAAGCCGTGCGAAGTATTTAATGTACACACTAGTATGTCTTACAAGTATTTTACAGATGATATTAACAACACAAATGTATTTGCAAAGCGATAAACTAAGTATTAATGACTTCTAAAGGTGACAAACTGTGCAGCTAAATAACATCAGGTGTCCCGCATATTCATATCAATAAAAAGTGGTGCTTAACCCTTAAGTATGTGTAACATGTAAATACTACTTTACAGTTACAAGAAAAACTAATCTCCAAAGAAGGTACTAACGTGGTTAGAATGGGCTTGTGTGATGCATAGTAATCGCTGATAACTATTTATGGTGTAAGGGAAAAGTGTATGGCGTTTACATAAAATTACAGAGATAACACAATGACGAATAAACTTTTTAGTCGGCTAGGTCATTTTTACATAAAACAACACTTATCCGTCTAACAGCCACTTCCTGAAACGCATTTTAGTTCCAGATTAAGTCTCAAGCTATCTCTTTTTCTCTTTAGTTTGACAGTGACAGCTCAAATTTAAAGTAAACTATAACTAGTCGTTAACACGGTGTTTCGTTCAGACTTAAAACGAAGTGCGAAACTCATACTTATTAATCAGTGCATAACGACAATCGATTTTCAATTGCTTTATAAACTGTGAGCTCGAACTTTGGCGCATACAATAATACTAGGCACCATAAAGGGTTAATTAGAATGATTAACAAATTGACAGATACCAATTACTATAGCTTATAACTTAACCCATCGAACGCTACTTGCCTATTAAATGAATAACGACTATAGTAGCATTAGCTTATTCATCCACGACACCCCAAAGAAAGAATTGTTTTTCCAACACATCAAACAGCTTATCAACAAACATAGAGATTCCGTTTACACGTCGATACACATGCTAAAGTCATTATGAAGCTTATTTATTTGATAAAATTTAAAAAAAAAAAAAAATATTTAGGGTTATTGTATTTCCTATGCAAATTATGGATCCACACTCAGTTAACTATCAAGGCAAAAACGGAAGGCAGTATATAAAATTGGTTATCCTCATCATCATCTCAGCCACAAGAACTCCACTGGTCATAGGTCTCCCCCAAACGTCTCCAGTGCAAAACTTGGCTAAATTAAAAAGAAAATTTAACATCACACCTATTTAACGAGGATGGTCAGAGATTCTGTTTTATCTAACAAATTTTTTGATTTATTATTAAAAATAAATGTTATATGATGCATAGTTTTGAAATTTAAGATATGCCGAATGATGTAGTTCCATCCATTCGTTTAATTTATCATTAATTTCACAATTCTGTCCAGCTGACATCAGCATACGGGATCGACGATAGCATAATAGCCTATATTTAGAATCTGTGCCTCTGTTTAATGGACATTTTAGTATGTCGGCTATGTCTAAGTCGTCTTAAAGGCAGATTCACATAAGTGTTCTAGATGGTGACATTTATAAAAGAAATCTTTTTGCCGAATAACAATTATTAAACCTTATTTTAGTTTTTCCCATAATAGAGACTATTTTAAAGTAGTGACTTTAAAATAGTACGAAATAAAGAGGTAGCTTGCAACTTAACGCGTCATAACTTTAATATTTTTTTTTGTAACACTCATTATAATAAAATTGACACAACATGGTTTAATGCCGATTAAAAATTTAATCGACTAGAGAGGTATGTCGGGTTGGCACTTATCGTCTATTAATGTCACGTTTAGTAAATAGGTTCCAATTATTGTCATTCGGCAAAAACAAACAAACATCTTACAAATGAAACCATATATGGTCTATACAATTTATGACACGAAATATTTTGGATTCTTTTTCAGGCCTTTTTGTCAATGTAAACCTCTTTTAACAATCGAAAATCGAATTTTGATTATAACAAATGCCGCGCGCCGCACCGAAACGTGGCGTAGGCTAGGTAAACTTATGGAAATCAGATATTCGGCAAGTCGAAGTCGTTCGGCTATAGTGATAGCCGGTCTGATGTAAACCAGCCGTTATAACTACAATTGACACCGTAACCCCTGGGTTTAGGACAATCTTCCATCACAATGACATCATACTACTGGGCTTTAAATTCTCGATAAGATCATTAATATTAGTCCCGATCATTTACAGGGTTAAATCTAAACCACTTAGTGTAAGAACTTGATATTTTTCATGAAGGTTTTTTGAGAGACATTAAATCGATTATTCGGAGCAGTGTTTCTAGTAATATATATAGCTTTTTTATATTTTTAAGAAATCAACACCGTACAATTCTGATATATCATATAACATTAAATGACGCAGAATCTAAGTAATTTAGTTTGTATAAAAGCACCTCGTATAATTTAAAAAGAAACCTTTAAGGGCTTGATATATGAGATTTGAACACCCTAGCCATAGAAAATGCTACACACCTTCACATGCGAAGTTCAACATACAGAAAATACTGGCATTTGTAATAATTACAAAAACAATATAAAAAAGATCTCGTGACGATCTCATTCCGATAATATAAAGTAATATAAACATAATTGGCGTGTAAGTGAAAATTAGGTGGACGCCATTATGTATAATTACACGATAATGTTAGTGAGATATCAATAGTTAATTACGCGCAACTTGGTACATACTTCCAAGGTACTATAAGTACTTAATTATTTGCACCTTGTAAGCGTAAATCGGACACTAGAATAAAAACTTTTGCGTGATCTAATTCAAAAGTCGACTAAAGAGACGGGCGGGGTGTGGAGCAGAGATATTTTGTAAATTATATATTACTAGGTGTTACTAGCAACAGTGAGTGAACGGAAAAAACACTAGCTTTTCCCCGCGGCTTCGACAAAACTAGCCATAGCGGCACCATCTGTTGGCCGATAGCATCCCATACAGAGCCCTTTATAGTAGAAAAAATATTTTCCCATTGGAATAACATAAAATATTTATATATTATAATTATATATTTATATATATATTTATATTTATATTATTATATAAAATTAAATAGTTTATTTGATATTATGATTATCTTAAGATAGTCCACTTAACTAACGGATAATATAACTGATAGAACAAATAATAGAATAGATTTATCTATGTTAATGATACTAGAAATTGCAGTATTTTAGAGTTCGGTAAACACAGGCACTTTTATTTTATTTATTTCATTAGCTGTTTCTTTGGTATTTTATTGCGTATTTAATTCAGTTACTTAAAGCAATTATTCTTTAGAGTATTTATAGCCTACTATATTTAACATCATATTAATAAAAATAATATTTTATTTTTTAATTGTCAATTAATAAATATGAATAAAAATTAGTTAGGTGTTTTCAAGAAATTTATAATAAATAGTAAATTTAAAAAATACTTTTCTTTAAAGAGGGCAAAAGTAGGCTCTGGGTAGGGGGAGCCCAGCAGTGGGACAATCTAGGCTAATAATTAATATCTTTAAATGGATTATGTAAATATTCATAACATATTAGTAGAGTTTTTTGGAGTGGTAGAGCAATTATTATGAAATGGGCTAGCTTAACCGGGGAAGTACCACCCTCTCACAGAATATCGACGTGCAGCAGCAATGCGTTTCGTTCGGTGAGTGAGAGATCCGGAAGCCCAACTCCTTCCCTATTCCCTCTTTCCCCCTCCTTCTTTCCCTTCCCTTCCCCTTCCTTTCCTCCAACCTCCTTGGTGGACAACGCATTGGTAGCGCCCCTGGTGTTACTGATGTCCATATTCAGCGGTGACCGCTTTCCTTTAGGTGGCCCGTTTGCTTGTTTGTCTACTGTATGACATAAAAATAAATAAAAAAAAGTATGTTTTTCAAATGTCATTCGTTGATATGAAACCCATAACTTAGATTCCGATTAGTACTTGACTGGATTTATTTATCGTAAAGTGTTTCATATTAATAAATCTATTAATTATTGCATTATCTATCAATCACTGTAATATCAAGGTCTTCGGATAAACACGTAATAAAGTAGGTATCAATTGTAGAGTTGTTCTAAATCTTTTACTAAGGCCCCGTTGTTTGATCAGTAGTTAAGAATACTTAATGGTTAAAATTCGTTGAAAAAACTAACTATTTGTTAAAAATTGCTACGAATTTTAATCATTAGTATATTTAACTACTGATCAAACCATGGGCCCTTAATCATCGAACAAAATTGTTAAAACTTTTATAATAAATATATAGGGACAAATCACACAGATTGAGGTAGCCCCAAAGTAAGTTCGAAACTTGTGTTATGGGATACTAACTCAACGATATTGTATTTTATAACAAATACATATATAGATAAACATCCAAGACCCAGGCCAATCAGAAAAAGTTCGTTTTTCGTCATGACCCGACCGGGATTCGAACCCGGGGCCTCTTGGGTGGCAATCTGGCATGGTAACCAATACGCCACGGAGGTCGTCTATTATTGGTATTTATTTATCAATAGTATTAATGATGATGCTTTTATTATTAGATTGAAATCTTTGTTTTTAGTTCTCTAGCTTGCTCACCTCTTTCATTGGTTGAATGTACTTGTTATTACTTCTTTTAGATACATAATTAAATTGTAGCTTGAGTGAATTAACAAAAATTGCTCTTTTAATAATTTTATTTTTATACCACAAAGTTGGCAATAAGCATACGGCCCGCCTGATGGTAAGCACCACCGTAGCTTATATAGACGCTTGCAATACCGGGGGTATCACTCACGCGTTGCCAACCCTCCCAACCCTGAGGGGGTACTGGAGACCTTACTCACCGTACGAACACAACATGGCCGAGACTAATGCTATTTGGCTACGATCTTCGTAAGGTGGAGGTCCTTCCCCAGACGGGCTGCTCCGATTTGAGCGGATTATCCGCTGTGCCCTACCTCTCTTAAAATTAGTTGTGCCTCGACGTTGTAGGGTTTAGATTTATTGTGTTGTCAAAATTATTATGAAATATTTTTGTTGTTTTTTTTTGTATTAATTCTCTTCAGTATCGCATTAGATAAATTCCCTGTAATGATAGCTGTAAGTTTGGTTGAAAGTAAATAAATAAATATTTTTTAGATGGTGTACTAAAAGCACCCTACAGAAATTTTTATGCGTGCTAAACTTATTGGCGGACATGCAGTGTGTAGGAACGGGGCCAATTTTAATATTTAGTGCCATTCACATTTTATTGTTAACCGGCTGTCTAGCGAAGCGACCGACGTGTATCGGATCCCGGGATATGTCCGCCAGGGACGGATTAGTAAGAATTTTAATTCTTTCTTTACTTTATTTTATATAGAGATGATAGAATATGCAACAAAAGACAGAAGTAATAATAATGACTTTGGTTTAGTATGTAAGGTGTATTAAATTAGCAACAAGGCGGCCTTATTATAAAGAAGCTATTGCGACTTTTCCCGCGTAGGCTTTTTCAGGTTAATATTATTAAAGACATTCGCGAATAACGTGGCTTTCTGTTGGTAAAATAAGTTTTTTTTAAAGCCATATCCCACTGCTGGACAAAACTTCCCTCCACACATCCAGCGCTCTCACATTACTCTTTGTTAAAGAAACCTGATCCTTGGTTTTATGTATTTAATTTAACAAAGTTATAATGTTCATTATAATTAACATGTACATTATAATAATCCAGAGCCTTTTGAAGCGTATAAACAATATTATTAATTCTAATATCAAAAATTCCACATTAAATAACGTTATTAACAATGGTTATTTCCTATGGCATAAAACGTGTATTTTAATAGATAATTATAAATCATATGATTTTATTAGCTTTGTGACCGCAAAGCAAAATTTTGTCTCATTAGGTAGGTACGAAAACGAAGTCAAATAATCAATTTGATTGGAAAATAAAGGAAACGTTAATCCCTTTGAAACACAGACAGGATACGGACAGAAAAGTGATGCTATAAAGGCTCTGATTTTTCCTTTTATGGTAGTAAACCCTAAAAAGTATGTGCTTGTTATTTTCAATCCTATTCTCATTTGGAACGGATAATTTTAGACGATAAAAAAAATTGTCTCATCTTATGAGACTGCATTTCTCGAAACGAAACATGAAATTATAAAAATATTGGCTGCATCAATCATCATTGACATTCAATCTAAAATAAACAATAATAATGAAGTAAAAAAAAGCTTATCTGCTAATACGGCCCCTACACACACATATTTGCGTAAACAACACAACAAGGATGTGTGAGGGTGCGTGTGGAATGAGGTATACGCACCTATAGTCGTATGTGGGTAGGTTAATGATAGTGGGCTTCCGTCCCGTCACACCTGAGAGCTCGTAACCGCCATCGGGTTATAGATACCTAACCCCCTCACCCCCTTAATTCAAAACTGTCCCTTTTCGGATTTACATAGAGTTGACAAATATTCTGAAATGAAATGAAATGAAATGAAATCGTTTATTTCAGAAATTAGACCTTCACAGGCACTTTTTCTTGTCATTTACAACTTGTTTAAATAAAAAAAATAAACTACGTTATATACTACCACCATTTCGGACACAAGCAAAATGGCAACCGGTAAAAAGAAATGGCGAAAGAAAACCGGTTCTAAAATGTGTAGACTTGAAAAAACTTAAATTTTATTAACAGTCGGTTTTAAAAATGCATTTTAATTGTACCTCAAGCTATCCTCTGTTTTCTTCGTTATTTTCACAGGGACAGCTATAATGGAATTGTCATTATCTTTAGAAATAGGTTTGATTCACCGTCAAATCATCAGAAATAAAACTGTATTAAAAACAAATTAGTTCACTGTGCTAGGGCATTCAAAATATTTGCAGCGTTGCCTCTAAAATTATCGAATTTTTCATGTTAAGTATACTTATAGATTAGAAATAAATTAAATTATACACAATTCTATTTTGAGTGACCGTTTAAGATTGACGTATTTTCGTTGGAAAATCACTTACAAAATAATGGGGAGGTAGATTAGATATTTTTGACAGATACATGGAAACAATGTGTAAAGATTTCAAATAAGTGGGCGGCGAAAAACCGCTATTGTTAATGCAAATCATATTATGACAATTAAGACAAGCCTTGAGACCATCCAACTACACAATAGACATTCATCTTCGAATCTTAATCACTTGAAACAGTAGCAAGGCTGACGATTACTGTTTATCTTATCTATTATTTAAAGTACATCTAAATAATCGTTACAAGGATGCACTAGTCATCTTTTACATAATCGAATCGATTAGAAAGATAAAAAAGGTTAAATTTTTACATCAGTTTTTAAGAACTAAGTCCATTCTTCAATCAAACCAGTTTGTTTAAATTTTGCGCTGAAATGAAGTCCACTTACATTAATAATTCTAAATAATATTTTCACAGGCTACTAAATTAATAAGTTTCAGTTAGCTTTTGATGAGAAATCATACAAAATTTGACAATTTTATTATCCAATAGACTACTGAAATTTAAGCAAAACATGAAATCACAACAATGATCGATTTAAATAAAGAGAATTCGCAGCTCCATATAAATCCTCAAGTGACACATCTGACGATTTACGCATGAACACAAAGGAGTTCAGAAATTAAAAGGAAAAAGTTCAATTAATCCTAATTTGGCGGCTAAGATAAAGTCGCGATAACCGACATTGAAGGAACCCTTTGCTTTTCAACCCCTGTTCACCGGTAAGCCGCTTTTGAGACCAGAAGTTTGGAGGGAACGGCCTAAGAGCATAGCTTTAGATTTAAGAAACAATGACATTGCGATAAATCGGATATTTGAACTTGAAGAACGGAATTGTCAACTCGATCCTTACTCGATCGTATTTTTAAAAAGACTTAATCGATTTTTGAAAAGACCCAAGTTTTATGTTAAGTTTTTCCTATTAAAGATAGAGATAGTTTTATGATTAATGTAATGTTTAAGATATCCATCAGGATCAGGATCCATCAGGATATCTTAAACATTACATAAAAAAAATCATTTTTATTAATAAATACTTCATTTTGTAACTAGCCAGCCTAACATTTATTCAGTTTCATCAGTCGTTGAGTTCATAATTAAAAAAAGGTGAAAATAATTAATAAATGAGTCGATAAACTTTTAAAAAAAAACAGACAAATGAATATTGTAATCATCGTTATTTTTACAAACTGCAAAAATAATATCAACTATTCAAAGTAATTGAATAAAAAGTTACGCATTATTCATGAATTCAAGAATTATTACCGACATTGTAGATTATTGCCAGATGCCAGAGATATGTATCGGCGAAAGTTTATACGAGTCGAAACAAAAAGTGGTATTCACATCTGTCAATGAATCGATCAATGATCGTTTAATCGTTAAGGCCAACACAACACGAATGAAGAGAGAGGTAGGGCACAGCGGATAATCCGCTCAAATTGGAGCAGCCCATCTGGGGAAGGACCTCCGCCTTACAGAAGATCGTAGCCAAATAGCATTGGTCTCGGCCATGTTGTGTTCCTACGGTGAGTAAGGACTCCAGGGCTCCACGGGGAAGCGTTGTATCGGCAGTTGGAGGACCCGCGGTGGTAGTGACACCGCACTTTGCTGTCGCGGGCACAGGGGCATGTTGGTGCGGCGGTCAGGGAGAACCAGTGAAACGGCTGACCGCTGGCCGCCCGCAGGATAGTTGGGTTCCCGAACCCGGGGACCGCTTTGTAATCCCCGCCCCGGGAGGCTGAACCGCCAGCCTGTGCATAATCCCCCGGAGTGGTGGTCTGCCGGAATCGGGGACCGGAGTGGACCGGACTGCTGCTCTGGGTGGGGGGACTGGTGGCCCTTCCGCCCGCCGCACCAGCAATCCGCGAGACCCCCTTAGCATTTTGCGGGTCATCACCGCAACCTCTTTGTCGCCCGTGCTGCCGATACAACGACTCACCTAATCTTTTAAACCCCTCCAACAATGGCCAAGAAAAACTATAGAAGGAATCGTACCACAGCGGCTCCCCCGTCCACACTCGACGTGGACTTCTGCAACATCCGGGGGCTTCACTCCAACATGAATGCAGTCCATTGGCATCTGGAGACTGCGAAGCCGACCCTTCTGTTCTTGACGGAGACGCAAATATCCTGCCCGGCCGACACATCGTACTTACTTTATCCGGGTTACAGGCTGGAGCAAAAATTTGTTCGCCGCGCCGGTGTGTGTGTGTACGTACGGGACGATATTTGCTGTCGCCGTCTAAGTGGCCTTGAAGACCGGGACCTGTCAGTTTTATGGCTGCGCGTAGACCACAGTGGGTCCACACGTATCTACGCGTGCCTTTACAGGTCCCACAGCGGTGACTCGGACACGACTCGATTATTTGAGCACCTGCAGTTGACGGCTGACAGGATATACGAACAGTACCCTTCCGCAGAGTTGGTCGTTCTAGGCGACTTTAACGCCCACCACGTTGATTGGTTGAATTCACGAACGACAGACTTTGCAGGAAGGGCTGCTCACGAATTGGCTCTGACCTATGGACTCTCCCAATTGGTCAACTCTCCAACGAGAATACCAGATGTGGAGGGTCATACAAGCTCATTACTGGATCTTCTGCTGACTTCACGTCCGGATAGGTATTCGATCTCTGTGGAAGCGCCGCTTGGCTCCTCTGACCACTGCCTTATCCGAACCAAAGTGCCTTGTACGCGACCTTACTCACTTCGCCCGTGCGGAAAGCGTCGCGTGTGGCACTATAAGTCAGCAGACTGGGATGGATTGCGTGAGTTCTATGCATCGTACCCGTGGAGGCAGCTGTGCTTCGCATCAAAAGATCCTGACACCTGCGCAACGGCGGTGGCGGATACCATACTGGCGGGTATGGAATGTTTTATCCCTAACCCGCTGGTTGCCACCGGGACTGCGAAACGGCCGTGGTTTAATAAGGTCTGCAGCGAAGCTAGAGCACTTAAGCAAGCTGCATATAAGGCTTGGACCACGGCCCGTGCTAATAAAGAACCAGGTGTTGGTGATGCGAAGCGGATATTCAATGCTGCCTCGAGGTCCAGTAAGAGAGTGACCGCCAGAGCTAAATTCGATTTCGTCGGCAGAATTGGTGAGCGACTTGCGAAGTACCCTTCTGGTAGCCGCGCTTTTTGGTCGCTTGCCAAAGCTGCCGAAGGAAATTTCTGTCAGTCGTCCCTGCCACCGCTCCGTAAGCCCGATGGTGACCTGGCCCATAGTGCGAAAGAGAAGGCTGATTTATTGGGATCTCTCTTCGCCTCAAACTCGACTATGGATGATGGAGACACCGAACCGCCTACTCTCACGTGGTGCGGGTACTCCATGCCGGAAATATCCATTACCCAGCGGGAAGTCCGGCGTGAGTTGTTGTCTCTTGACATTCATAAGTCGAGTGGGCCTGACGGTATACCGGCAGTGGTGCTTCAGCGGTGTGCTCCTGAGTTGTGTCCGATATTGACGCGCCTGTTCGCGCTCTCCTATTCCACTAGGCAAGTTCCGACTTCGTGGAAGATAGCCTTTGTGCACCCTGTGCCCAAAAAGGGCGACAGATCAGATCCGTCGAACTATAGGCCAATAGCTATAACCTCCCTACTCTCAAAGGTAATGGAGCGTGTTATTAACACGCAGCTGCTGAGATACCTAGAAGATAATGACCTCATCAGCGACCGGCAATATGGTTTCCGCCATGGTCGCTCCACAGGAGACCTTCTAGTGTATCTCACGCACCGATGGGCTCAAGCCGTTGAGAGTCAAGGTGAGGCATTGGCAGTCAGCCTAGATATAGCGAAGGCATTCGATCGGGTCTGGCACAGGGGTCTTCTATCGAAGCTACCATCGTACGGACTGCCCGAGGGACTATGCAAATGGGTAGCCAGCTTTCTGTCCAACAGAAGCATAAGTGCCATAGTTGACGGCAGTTGCTCGGACCGCATGGACATTAATGCTGGCGTGCCACAAGGCTCCGTTCTATCCCCGACCCTCTTTCTGCTGCATATCAATGATATGTTGTCTGTAGATAATATTCATTGTTATGCAGACGACAGTACCGGGGACACCTATTACACGGGCCGGCCTAGCATCCCTCGTTCCGTAGTGGAGGAGAACCGCGAACGACTTGTGTCTGAAATCGAAGGCACCCTAACCAGGGTGAGCGATTGGGGACGACGTAACTTAGTCCAATTTAACCCCACCAAGACACAAGTCTGCGCGTTCACCGCGAAGAAATCCCCTTTTTCAGTGGCCCCACAATTCCAAGGGACACCCTTAATAACTACCGGCAGCTTAGGGATCCTTGGAGTCGAGATCTCAAGCAACGTCCAGTTTCGCAGTCACATAGAAGACAAGGTCAAGTTGGTGTCGAAAAAGCTCGGTGTGCTGAATAGGGCGAAGCAGTACTTCAATCCGGGGCAGAGACTTGTATTGTATAAATCTCAAGTCCGACCCCACATGGAGTACTGCTCTCACCTATGGGCTGGAGCGCCGGCGTACCAACTTGGACCTCTAGACTCAACTCAAAGACGTGCTATGAGGATTGTCGACGATCCCGAGCTAACAAGCGGTATTGAGCCCCTCAGTCTGCGGAGAGACTTCGCCTCCCTATGCGTGTTCTACCGCTTGTATAATGGGGTTTGTTCCGAGGAATTGTTTGACTTGATGCCTACGGCCACTTTCTACCATCGAACTGCTCGTCACCGGCGGGGAATCCAACCTCACACACTAGAACCAAAATGGTCGCGTACTACGCGGTTTCAGAGGAGTTTCCTCCCGCGAACGCTGAGGCTGTGGAATGAGATCCCCGCCGAGGTCTTTCCTTTAGACTATAATATGGGGTTCTTCAAAAAGGGCATTAAAAGATTTTTACAGGGTCGGCAACGCGCGAGTGATGCTCCCGGTGTTGCAAGCGTCCATAGGCTGCGGTGACCGCTCACCATCAGGCGGACCGTAAGCTTGTTTGCCACCTTTGTGGTATAAAAAAAAAAAAAAAAAAAAAAAAAAACACGAATGAATATCGATAACAAAATCAACAAATTAATTTATGAATATTTTAAAAAACAAATTCGCACCATTATATTATTTAATTAACATTCATCCAGGTCCGGTTTAAAATGCGACAACATATCCTAAAAAAAATTATTGCATAAAAAAGTATTCATACGATAGAGTACCTAATTAATTTTATATGTTTTTTGTAAACTATTACAGTAAATAGAAAGTATTCTTTGCATTGTATGTATGTAAACCATATTCTATTTGACAAAGAAAACAAAATACTCATGTCATATTTATTTGAGGTATCTATACCATGAGACAGCTCCTTTACTACGTTTCCTTAGAAAACATCATATGTATAATACTACATCAATCTATTTAACAATCAACATCTATTAGCCGAGCGCTAACAGTCATCAGTGACAATGAACGGGCTCCCTTGCAGAAACAGCAGTTTTTTACGCGCGCATGCAAAACTACATTGAAATAATTTCCCTTTTAATTAGTCAATCATTTGCATATACAAGAGCTGGTATCCCATACTAGGACGATCATTATTATAATTGTACTTTTTTCTCGCGAAAAACTTACATCGACCGTTAGCCGGTCGATAATAATCGCGACGCATCCGCTGATCGATCGATAAACGAGTTGTGAGACTGTGACGAGTTTCCCAACTACCCACAAATTATAATAATCGGGCTACTGTTTGCTTGCATTGATTGTGCGATGAGAGTGATTGTCGGATGATATGATGATGGGTGGCAAATTAATTGCTTAATTCCGATGCGTGTGGACGGGTAATTTCTAACGCAACACAACTCGTTATTTTGTTTAATATATCGGTATTTTTTTGTAATTTTATCGACACCGATTATATCATATCGCAGACCTAGATTTAAACTAAGACAACTAAAAATCGTGCAAGAGCAAAAATGGTGATGAAACGTATTTCGATTTTGAGTTGGTTCAGTAAATATTTTAATAACTTATTATTATTATTTATTTAATAAAGTTATAGGAATAGTAGCATTTAAGCATTAAAATTGACGGGAAATAAAATTGTCACATACTTAATGCAACATCATGTTGGTAAATTGGTAACATTCTCAATTTCGAAATACCATAAATAAAATATTATATTTTTAATAGTCGACTATGCCAACTTTTTCTACAATCGCATTAATAAGTACTTAAATATTATCTATATTATTATATCTCACAAAGGTACTTAAGTTAAAACAAATTGAAAATAATCGGCGCAAAAATGACGTTGCGTGCACTCAAAAAAAACGTTACGACTTACGATGGTTACGAATCCGCAACTTCCTCTACGAAACAATTATTTCACATTCGAAAAAAATATTTTATAATGTGTGTGTGCGTGAGAATGCGTGACAAGTGTATACACACATTACACACACACATTTTTATTCCATTACGATGCTATCGAAAAACATTAACTTTAAAAAAACCGCTCCCGGAATTTTTCGTCGAAGGTTTAAGTTGATTATAACAAAAATAACTTTGTATGTATTTTTATTTCTGAAAAAGTAATAAGATAATGTTACTGTATTGAAAATCCATCAATCTTCATATTACATAATAAAAAATATAAACCTAGGATTAATAAAACATCATTACTGTCATTCTTGAGGAAAATTAAAGCAAGTGGGAAGGTGATAAAACAAGTTTTAGTTAAATGTAGTATGATCTTTGCTTAAGGTGAGTAAAGTACTTATCAATTTTACTGAAAATCACACTGAGTATGCCTTCTAATTTCGGTATATTATGTTCTTTTATTTTTATATAAGCTGTTCTCTTATAGCCGAACCCAAGCCAACAACAGCCAGCCCAGACAATTCAGCCAACAACCACCTAAATCTAATTTACGATAGCACAATACCCTCTGCCCAAGCCAACAACAGCCAGCTCATCCAACAACAAGCCCACTAGCAGTCAAGCCAACAACAACCACCTAAGTCTAATTTACGACAGCACAATGCCCTCTGGGAAACCATATTATAAAAACTATGAAAACGCACTCGCATCGTATACGTAATGCAATATTAATATTTATTTGCATAGGCATGCTAGCAATGGATTACTGGTATTACCCCTGCACCGTCAGTTGTGTCATGGAAAAAAACAAACAGTACGTAAACTCAAAGAAGGACTGATGCTTCCATTATGCGTCATCACGACACGCGACGTACAGTACCACAAACATATCTGTGCTGGTGGCCAAAACTAGAACTAATGAATACGCCTTGAATACCTTGACAATTACTTCGATACTAGGTCTCCGGGAGCCTTGGTGACAGATAAATTTGAGGCACTGCAATTGATGTTTTAGATATTGATTAGATGGAAATAATCTTGTATTATGTCACATCCACATTATAATGCAATGAAGCGCGAGCACTGAGAGTGTTATTTGAATGATTGTCAATTTAATAAACATTATTCCAAGCAACGTAATAACTGACCACTTCTGTTTCTAAAATGACATTGATTAGTAAAAGGACCTAACAATTCGATATAATATTATAACCATCTTCTCGAATTTATCGAAAGAAGTTACATAAATGCTATGACCAAAATAACCTGTTAAAAAGAGGATGAACTAATAATATACATTTATCTTTTGTTTTACTGCACCTATGAATACTTTCGCGATCTATGTGAAGTTTAATTACTGTATGATGTTTTTATTATGGCATTGACGATGCAGGTGTGTGGGTACCTTTGTTGACGGATGTATGTGTGGGTGCTTCCGTAGTTTCCCTGCGCGGGAGTCGGTGATCGAAATGATTGCTCACGCGTTTCGCATCGCTCACCCCCACCCTCAGGACACGTTCACATATAATTTACATATTTGCTATGCAAAATGTTTTTTTCTAACACTAAACGATAATCTACAGCTGAAGTATTTTTATTTATGCACATATCGACATATGCCCGACTATAAAAGGTTTATGGTCGTTAACAATGTTATTTTTGTTTTTTTAAGTTTTTGTTATTTTTCCTATCATCGGATCATCGGCTTGATATTAAAATATTAATAATACCATCAATATTAATTCTGCTTGAAAACTAGTATTTTTAAAAAGTGAAGTCGCATAAAAGTTTCACAATGTTTCATAAAACAATAGAGACATAAAAGACTCCATTGATCTGATCTACAATTCCAAGTAATTGAATTAACGAATGATCCCACAAATTAGGATCCGAAAATTTCAATCGCAATTTAGAGATCCGTTGTGGCTGAACAACTTGAAGGGCCACTCCAACGACAATTTTTACAAATCTAAAACTCGAATACAATTAAAAATAACTGAACCAGTATACTAAGTAGAAACGGACGCACACATGCGCTGGGCGTGTCGCCGCGCACCAATGCACTCTCCCCATTGTTTATCCCACGATTATAACCAATTCAAATACTAACTCGCACTCGAAAATTAAGCTCGAGTGGTGCTACGGAACCCTTTGTTTTAAGTACAATACACGCACTTGGTGAGCCCGCTACGAAAACTTAGAGTCTCAGTCATAATTCGGCACTGTGCTAATTGAAAACTAACGAGGAACGTTGGGAATGAGTTTAAATAAGGAATTTCCCGTAATTGATGTTACGCCATGCAAAGGCCTTTTCAAATTAGCAGGCAGTATCATCTGTAACACCTGTATCTTTTTATTATCGTTCTTCACACAATGTGTGATTAGGGAAAAATTATGTGTTATGTAGTAAAAAATTCAAATAACATACTCGTTGCATTTTTTTATTATTATTAACTGTTGATATAAATTACAATTAGACTTGTTGATGAAATAATAGATCTTACTAATAATGTATGAAATACATACATGCATTCACGTCATATTTTTCCTGAATATCAAGGTTCATAGTGTCAGTAGTCGACCACGAAATTTGCTAAGCGTGGATTAAAAAGTGGGGTGTTGGAGCGGTTTTGTGTGAACACTTCAGGCTGCGCCGGCGCAGCGACAGCTGACGTCGGCCTCTCTCTTTTTTAGCAATTAAACGTTCTATTGTGCCTTTATTACTGTCCTCGCGATTGTTATCATTCATTTTTAATATTTAATCAATATTTCGATTTAACGATTTAAAATCATTATTTGAATCTATGCAGATCGAAGTGTAACCGAATCATAAATGAATTTTATATATTTTTTCATTTAGTCGAGCTTTTTAATATACTAGCTAACTTGTCTGAGTAGCGTGACTCTATAAATAAGCTACCCAATACTAAAGGAATTTTTCAATTCGACCCTGTACGCGTTAATCTCAGGAACTAGTAGGTTCCTGAGATTAACGCGTTCAGCCAAACAAGATAATAAACTTACTCTGCAGTTTTATTATATGTATATATTTTAGTATTACAGATAGATAACATAATGAGTGATAATTATAATTGTGTTTATAATATACGTATAATGAGTTGTATAAATTACGGATTAAATTGTTTAAAATAAAGTTTCTCAAAATCTTCTTATTTACTTATTTAATTACTTATTTAATAGGTTTTTTTTACCAACAATAACTTCTTCTCAAGAAAATTCTATCTAGTTGGAATATTTAGGAAATATCTTGGCTAATGCTTGTATGTTTTATTAATTAATAAAACTACAAAGAAATACTAATAAATAATGCTTACGTAAAATGTAAGTTGTTAAGTCTCATGTGAAAATTTTAGGTTTTAAAATTGCACAGCTTTTATGATAAAACCTAGATATTATAAAATATTTAAGTGAAACAATGGTCTGACTTGATTGAATCTTGACACAAATACGTTATTATGCGATAGAGAGAGATAGTCTGAAAGCCTTCGCGTGATTTAGAATGCAGTCAGTAATTATGCAAAGATCACAATCCAATCAAAAGAAACTCGAACAATTTAACAGGTACTTTATAATTACATCGAATGTTGAGTATTTACGCATACCCCGTTTATCGTCAATCAATAATTAATATCTGGAGGCTGGTAGGCTGAGACGCTCCCGAATTTCGCGAGGAATGATGAGGAGATCGCGTTCGCGTAATCGAACCGGCAAAAAATAAAAAATGAAGCAAATACGAAATACTCCATTACTGGTTTGGATACGGAATGATATAGAGACGAATTGATTCCTTAAGTTTTGTATTCAGAAATCAGAAATTTTATTTTATTAAGCTTGGGTACATTTTATTACATTAATTATTATAATTAACATTGAAGAGATGGCTCAAGATCGGAAGAAATGGAGTTCTCTTGTGTCGGAGGCCAAAACTCACTTTGGGGCGCTGAGCCATCGGAGTAGTAAGTAACATTCCAAGATCTACCTTTGCATGTATGAAATTTTAAATTAACAATTAATTTACCTTTGATATTTATTTCTTTTAATAGCCATTTATCTCCCACCGCTGCGCAAAGGCCTCTCCTCTTATCCTTTTCTGCTGTTTCCATTGATATGAAAAAATATTTTTAATATTTTTGTACTTTGATAAATCGTGGAGTTGATTTATTTTCATACATTTCCTTTGGTTGAGTGATTATAATATTTTTTTCAGAACACTTGAACATTATAATTGCAATCATGAGAATAGATAATATTATTAGATAATGTCATTGCTATCTAAAGCACTGTACTGTGACAGCGTCTATATTATGACGACAAAAACTTATTTCCTTATAGCGTGCAATTAAACGAAACTACTGATTTCTAAATAAATTAATTTTATATTATTTTTATAAGCAAATTTTATCCATTCTTCAATTAATTTAAATGTTTTGATTAACAATTATACCACATATTTAATTTCTTGAAAAGGTTGCTTTCATCAATAAGGCTGTCTTGTATGTAATTACACTACAAAGTAACGTAGACTACAACAATGCTTATTATTTATGGCATTTTTTTCATAACATGTCCATGCAAAATCCTGCTAATCACAAAAATTTCAATATATCTGATTGATTATTGATAGGATTTAGATAATCTTTGTAAAATTATAATAAAATCGTTGACGTATAATCAGTAGTGAATAATCGAAATTAATCTTTACTAGAAATTGTTTATCAAGTCTTCGATTCTACCCTTACAGACAAAAGTATATTGAAAGTCGACTCCATAGGTTCCTTATCCTTGGCCGCACATTGTGTATGCAGGGCGCGGCCGCCTCTGGGCCACGTCAGCTATTTGCTCATGTCCAGAGGGCTAAGCCATTCAAGGCTAAGGCGCGGGGCCAGTTTTTGGCTGTTTTTGACTTGATCCCAGTGCACCTCGGCCGTTCGGACATGCTGTCTCCACGATTCAGAATGCGTTCAGGTAATTACTAAGAAAAATATCCGAATAAGGCAGTTTGAGAGCTGGTTAAAGCCTGTAATCTACAATACTTGGCTGTTATTTTATCTCGGTGAAATCGAGCATACTTTTGGAAAATAATTTGTTTATGAATATATGAATTAATATGAAAAGGTAATCAAGTGGTGGTTACTTTCTCGATCAGCATAAATTTTCTTTAATTGATGTAATGATTATTAATATCATTTTTGAGTGAGAAATTATATGGAAGTAACGTGACAATAAGTGGAGTTAAATCTGCAACGAACGCACATCTATTAGATGTAGATCACGTACGAAAATAATAATAATATGATAATTACAAAAAGTATACTTAATACATTTACAAATGAACAAATTGTTAAAACGAATATGTATTCATTTTTAGGGTTCCGTAGTAAACTACAAGGAACCCTTATAGTTTCACCATGTCCGTCTACCTGTCTGTCTGTCCGCGGTCTAGCGCCTAGACGCTTGATGCTAGAAAGCTGTAATTTGGTATGTATACATATATTAACAATGTTAACAAAATGCTAGAAGAAAATTTTGAAAAAAAAATATTTTTGGTGTGCCTCCCCTACATGTATTACATGGCACCCCAAAAAGTTTTTTTTTAGTGGAAATGATTTTTTTTTTCGCGCCCTTGTTTAATTTTTTTTTTTTTTTTTTATGTTGTGTTGTGCAGTATCGTTAGATAGGTCTCTTCAAAATATTGAGGGTGTGGAAAGATCATTTTACTATACAATGAGCCGTTTTGGAATTATTTACATTTATCGTGTCAATTTTCGTTTTGCATGGTGGTTCCCCCCCCCCCCCCTCCATCTCCGAAAGTTTTATAGTTAGAAATTTGAAAAAAACCATGGTAGTAGTCCATATGCTGAACCTTCAATGAAAATTATAACGGTTAAGTAGGCTCTACTAGTTACCGAGTAATAGCCGACGAACTTATAAAATAAAATTTCTTTGATGAAAACTTACAAATGTGATGGAATTTGATATTGGACTCAACTGAAGGCAAGCAAAGCACAGCAAATATGGAACCCTACATTGTGCGTGGCCCGACACGTACTTGCCCGGTTTTTATTGTGTAGCTTTGACAAAGTCAGAAATGATGACTAAGGGCGTTATTAAAAATCGGATGCCGGAGTAATGGAAAAACGCTATCTCTGTCAAAAATTACGCATGCATGACTAACTCTGTCAAAACTTAAAAATAATTTTCTAGTTCGTACATGTCGTAGGTACCTAATCTTAAGTATAAAATCTACACAAATCGTCACTAAGCCCCGTTCATTATTAATTGCACTCCTCAGGTGCGCAGATTATCCTTATTAAGACAACCGCAAACTTGAGACATGCATTTCCTTAACAGATCGCCCTAACCGAAGGGTTGCGAACTTACAATTCTAAGTAAATAGAATGTATATCTCATGAGATAAATTGATGATAGAATTAGACAGCAATATGGCAGTATAGTAGCGGCACGCTATGATGGCCGTTTTGACATATTACAATAGTGCTGTGAACTGTCAATTTTTTCTCGAAAAAAATATAATCAAATCTATAAGTTTTATGTACTTAATTAAAAAGGTTTAATAAAACAAAAATATAAATGTTTACTTGAACGAACTGAATATTGGAATGAAAATGAATATACGTACTTTATATGCATACTTTGAATTTCGAAACACAAATGCAGAGTTGTGCGGTAAATAAGTATACCAATAATTATAATCTTATTAAAATAAAAGATAAATGTTCGCGGGACCCTAATATTAGTTTAGAAATCAATGTAATAAATAAATTTTGTGTCCTAAAATCATACATTCGATAAATTATATGACTAACCGAACGTCACTATTGACAATAAAGAACAGCATTTTGCTCCTTCAAATGTAATTATTAATTAATACGAAACTTCATGAGTGGACAAACGTCAAAACGGCCATCATAGCGTGCCGCTACTTTAGTGTTCTTTTATAGTCTAATTATGTAGAATTAGACGACCTCCGTGGCGTAATGCCACGCCAGACCGCCACCCAGGAGGTCCCGGGTTCGATCCCCGGTCGGGTCATGATGAAAAACGAACTTTTTCTGATTGACCTCGGGTCTTGGATGTTTGTCTATGTATATATATGTATTTGTTATAAAATATAATATCGTTGAGTTAGTATCCCATAACACAAGTTTCGAACTTACTTTGGGGCTAGCTCAATCTGTATGCATTGTCCCTATATATTTATTATTATTTAATTGTAGAGTAAAAGTAATTTATAAAAATAATTTTTAATCCTAATCCGTTAGCATTACATTTTTTTACATTTTGCTATTTCGATCATGGCTTATGACTTAACAATTAAAAGTCACTGGAGTTTTTAACCCCCGACGCAAAAAGAGGGGTGTTATAAGTTTGACGTGTGTATCTGTGGATCTGTCTGTGGCATCGTAGCAACCAAACGGTTGGTCCGATTTTGATGTAGTTTTTTTTATTTTAACACATTGTTGTTCCGACTTTGTGATCGTGATATTTTGAATTGCCACTTGACGTGGTCTTAATATTTTGAACGTGTATATTGATCGCTAAACATTTGCTAATTCATATTAAAAAAAAACGTAAGTCTTAACCGTTACATTTCGCAATGTCACTGCTTGTAAATAGTGACAAAGCACAGTTACCTACATTGCACTCGAAATTCCAATATCGATTTGGTATGTGAAGGCCGAAACTAAAATGAGAAAATTACATAATAACATTGTTTAATTTGTTATTATATTTTAATTATTTTAACGTAATATTTTCGATTGTTTAAGTTTACTTGAAGGATAATGAGCTTAGCGTCCCGAGATAATATAATTTTTAAGTCCATCCAAATACTGGCTGAGATTATGATTGTTTGACACGAATAACGACACCACCGCTTGGAATTACTCTGTGATTCTACATGTATTGTAGAATTAGATTTTTGATTAGAATTCATAAATTGGTATGTTTAGGCAACGGCATAAGTGACAAAATATGTCACTTTAATATCTTTTTTGTTGTCTAACTTCCTGTCAACAATGTTTTTAGTGACTAAACTTTTAAATCATTTTCCTTTCGAAGTGACGATATCACGCAACTAAATATTGGCTCAAACAGCCAAAGAATAGTCTTTCGCAAGAAATAAACAACTTTTCAGTTCACTACACGGTTTAGATTAACTCTCAGCCGTTTAAGCGTTGTTTGATTAACATAAGCAACACCGTACTATACTCAAACGCATCTATTGTATTCGTAATAACCGTAGCGTTTCAATTACTCCGAACAGTAGCTGCAAACGTTTCATTTACAATGGATTAAGTAATATTTTAAATATTTCAAAACTATTGATTTAGCATTGCAAAAGTAAAATTAAAAAACTGAATTGTATTTCGGAACAAATGTGGCACGTTGCATTATTTTTCTGACATAAAAAATACGACCAGGTTACTGAACATATGTGATTTATAGTAGGAGATATATTACACAGGTAAACACGGTGGATTACCCATGAAGAAAATTTCTTCATGGGTAATCCTTATTAATAAACAAAGGTCAGCCTAGGTTTGACTAAAAATTGTTTGTTTTTCTTCTTTTTGAATGGACATTTGCAGCCGGATCACGACGATCTAGTGCTACTTACTACATTGAGCAGTTGCGGGAGCAGAGCCTCTCACCGCTTAGAATTTTACAGTAGGCACTAGCAGTAATGCGGCCTAGGACGACATGACTCAGGGAGAAGAAGGTCCCGATCGACCTTCCTCTCCCTGTTGTGTCATTTTAATATTCTCTTCAAGAATGACAGTGATAAAACATTTTTTAGTTACTCTTTAGTATATCTTTTTTTAATAATTTTGACTCTTTACCTTTTTTTTTACTCCTCCTTTATAGAATTTCGGACTCTGCCTACTCCCTCATGAATGACAAGCGTGACGTTTCGAAGAGCGGTGCGGCATGTCGTGCGCGGGCGCCGTTCGACTATACGTAATTGCGCGGCGGGCAGATTATCAGAAGCAAGTGCATTCGATAACGCATGCGCACGAACGCGTGTTATTAAATTTATTCCTTTTTCGCCAGAATCTGCATAATGAGGGGGCAAAAAAAAAACAGGTAATCGGTAGAGTGCGCGTCGCCTTCCCCAGGAGAAAGGCGGGCACTCTTTGTCTGATGTATGTTCATGTATGAATATTAAATTTAAGGCGTATTGCTATTTAGTTTCTGAACGGCAGACGATTACGCGCGATTATTTCTTGTCGAACTGTGGCATCGCTAAACCACTCCTAGTATTTAAATTTTTAACGCGATGGAAACGGATACAAAACAAAACAATATTCTTGAGCCATTATGAAGATTCTTACACGGTGAAAATAGTTAAATATTTATTAAAACAGTATTTCTTTTTGCAATAAAGGCACGTTTTCCGCGCTAATGATCATTATTGCAACTCGAGAAGGAAAACAGAATTAATTTATGAAGATAATCTTAAGAATAATTTTTACTTTAACACCAAACAATGCTTAAAAACTCTCCCTCTAGTCCACCATAATAGTCGTACGTAAATACATTATAAATCTTCATGCATTATGATTAATTAAAATTAACATAGTGTTGTATTAATATTCCGAAAAATTTTTTTTTTTATATTTCCCCAAAAAGAATCTACATTCGAGTATGTAAGAAAAATTATTAAAATGAGTATCTACCTCAAAACAGCAGACAAGTCTGCTTAATTTTCTAAACTTTTTTTTATTTTATGTTATTGAAAACGTTTTGCTGATTTTGACTGAATTTAAATAATAAGCCGCTCAAAGATTTCATATTCCTGTTTGGCCGTAGGCTACCGAAATTCCTGGTCGCGTACACCAAAACTCCACTCTTTAAATCCGTAATAGTCATTATACAAAACACAGCATAAAATAAAAGCAAGCAAACAATCTTTTTCATATAAATATTTCGAGGAACGCATGCTCCCTTACTTTCAACATGACTACATTTACTAGATTTATATTTCAAAGAAAAATGCATTCATACACCTGGGAATGTTACTTTGAATAACAATGTTTCCACAATGGATTAATATCTGTAGCGATGGTTTTTCATCACCGTTGTTCGTAAATCTCGAGGCTCATTATTCGAGGCAATCTCTCCAAGATATGCTCATAAGATGTGATGTTCGTGAGAAATTTACGTTGTAACAGGATCGGGACGAAGTAAAAAAGTTGCGCTCGTGTCGCCGGCAGTCCGGCAAGTATCCAGTAATTTATGGTTAGTTTTTGGCTGCTCCCGCGCAATGCGGCCTCGCGGCTTTTCGTGCCCCCCTCGGCTCCCACCCCGCTGCAGCCTCAGCCGGTCACAGACCCCGCGTCACTCCGTCAATCTCCACTACTTATCCGTCCGGCCCGATCCCCTATATTAATCATTTTTTCTCCCAAAAAAACGAGCCATAATAAAGATCCTATCGACACCGCCGGGAGCTCGCATGCCCGTATCCAACGCTCGCTTTCGAAACTTTAAAATTGACAATATCGCAACTGATACTTATTAAGACGCGTATTATTTACTGTGAACTGGTTCATTGTTGCGCCAAAATTAATCTCGGGGTTTAGCTGCGTCACAAAGGCGGCCGCGCACGGTGGCTATTACGGACACCACATTATAATTACCTTTTTAAATAGTTTTTTTCATTCGGTGTCCATATTAAAACGTCAATGTAAATAACTTGTTAGCCGCAATCTCATTTCTGGGCGATTGGATATTACAATAGTGTACGTGATTTGAGAAAGGTAACGGTGTCGCCGCTTTATCCGCGAGGTGGAGCCCATTACGTAGCAGCGCGGGCGCAGCGCGTGCCGCCTAGTCGACATGCAGGGCTGTCGACACACAGCTTCTAGCCAATTAAACGGAGGGTACCGTAGTAGCGACACTAGCGACGCGATATGAGTAGGAATTTGGTGATGGATACTCATAATCGAAAAAAAAGACTGCCGACTCAAAATGAGAGCAGGGTTTGGTAAGAATGATAAAGCAAGTCCTCCTGTTAACAAAACAGTGCTTATTCAATAATTTGTGTCGACCTTAACACATTCAAGGGTAATAATAATTGGCTGTGAATATTTCCAGTTAAACGGAACATACGCAGTGTAAATTAGTAACTAGATCCGTTTAGCATTTATTATAGCTTATAAGTGTATTTATTTTTACGTTCCAAGTGCTTTATATTGTAAAATTAGAAAATGTAAATTAAGCAATTGCATAGAGACAACGTTACTCGATTTCACATTTATAAAAATAGTACTTATGTAGTATGGATCGTTTGGGGGAGGCCTATGTCCAGCAGTGGGCTTCTTGTGGCTGAGATGATCATGATGATGTCATGATGGACAGACAGCGGACACACGATGGTATTCCATTTTACGGAACTTAATTAATTAATAACATAGATCTATAATACTAAAAAGTAAAAATATACATATAAGAATATTCAATTTCCCAAAGTTTCGAAAGAATGTGTGGACTGGAGCCTAAATTAAACAAATACTTCAGGGCTGAAATAATAGAAACTGTGTAGTTGGCAACCCTGTACAGTCCAGCATGCACTCAGATCATTTTATTACGCCAACAAAAAACATATCTAATCAAATCCAGACAGTACACCCGTGATAACATCAAACATTGAACTGTGTAATGAACTTTCATAGATAATATTACTTCATGACAATGTTTTCCTAGCGTTGAGAAAAAAATAATCCAAGTGGATTGGCGTCTAGCGATAATAACATGTTAAGAACGGACGCATGGCGATGTAATTAGGTTCGAATCCGAGCATTGTGGTCGTTTGTACATTGATCAACTATGAAAATAGACAGATACCATCTCTAAATCGAAAACACCATCATCTCTAAATAGGCTATATATAGCTGTCCACAAAGGAAAACTGTAATAAAAATATAAAATGAATTCGTTTATCCAGTTTTATTTTTGTAGATACATATTGCATTGCAAGGCTTTCACAGGAAGTCACATTATAAATAAATACATTTTCCTGACTTTGACTTTATAAAAAAAAGGTAAGAGTTAAGAGAGGTAGGGCACAGCGAATAATCCGCTCAAATCGGAGCAACCCGTCTGGGGAAGGACCTCCACCTTACAGAAGATCGTAGCCAAATAGCATTGGTCTTGGCCATGAGAGCTCCACTTGGGGGGGTTGGGAGGGGTGGCAACGCGTCTATAGGCTACGGTGGCTTACCATCAGGCCGAACGTATGCTTGTTTGCCACCTTTGTGGTATAAAAAAAATGTAGTAGTTTTGGTAAGAAACAGAGGGTTATTTTCGAATAGTCGTCATTTTGACGAACGTTAGCTTTCTAGGGTCAACTCGCAGACACTGTCTGGCAAGATGTCGGGAGCGCACTTGCATTAATTTATTGCTGGAGGAAATGCAACCTATTTGTGATTAGAATGCATAAATCGGCAAGTGCAAGAAATACATGGTACTGAAACCATAATATACAAGAACTGTTTTGATACGCTGCAAATACATTTGGAGTTTTGGACATTGTTTTAATCCCTTCCGCGACAACTCGCAGGAACTTTCTGGCAAGCGAGCATACTTGCGTGTAATCTTGCAGGTGTAAACATGTCCTCACCCTGTCAAACTAGTTTTCAGTCTACGTTACTTGATCGATGGTTCTATTCTGATCGAACCTTGGAATATTTCACCTGTACGTGCTTAATTGCACGGATTATTTATTCAATATACCCTGAGCTCAGTTTTTGTGTAGGTTGGCACGCGCACACTTTCTACTTAAGCACTCTACGAGTGTAATTCTGTTTATAGCATTTTTTGTTTCGATTTCGAAACGTCAGTCATCATAGCGAATCAGTAACGGTATTGACGTTACAAAATGTACCAACATTTGTGCCTTTACATGATACAACAATACAAATATTTATTTTAAACTAATAAACAAAGGTCACCTTACCCACCTTAAGGGTAATTCAGCGACACGAAGAATTGGAACCATGGCATGGTGTCAATCGCGGAAAGACTCTTTTAGAATTGACTGATTGACACCATGGTGTCAATCGAGTAACATATAATTGGGACGTAGTAGATTGACACCATGGTTCCAATCCTTCGTGGTGTCAGTCGCTGAATTACCCTTAATTAAATCTGGTCACTTTCGCACTTCATTTAATTTTATTGAATAAAGACAGTGACAAAACAGGTAGTTAATCTTTGTTGTAGTCTTTGGCTTTCCTTTTTTTTATAATTTTATTTAGTCTAACAATAAATATATAAGATAGGATTTAAAGATTGGAAGACGCCAAAGAGGTGTGATAAGGAATGAACAAAAGCATGCCCACAAGTGCCCACAACGAACATAATATTGAAACACGAAAATAAAATAATGTCTTATTTCCATGGAAGTATTAAGTACTACGTACAACTGTACTTATTACTTCCATGCTTATTTCAGTCAATTTTGACGTATCGCCTAGTCTAGATTCTACAGCAACTGGTCATACAACGCCATCTAACCTACCAACTAAGTACTACTTTAACTCGTTTTCATCCTTGGCTAGTATGCTAAATTATCCATCTATAAAATGGAAAATAATGTGAGAAAAAAGTAGATAGTACTTTCTAGGTGGTAATGGCTACTAATAATCGCGACGTGATTATAAAATGCATTGTAATTAATCATTTTTCAAAGAAAATTGCAGATAAACACCTACTAATTGATTTTATTGTCTTACGTTATGGAAGCGTTAATTTTTAGTAGTTAGCTAGGTTTTCCAACTCCTAACTGCGTAAGTCAATATATAGTATACTTATATAAACTGACTGACTAGCATATAAATGTTTTGGATGCACGGTCTGTAAATTTTTGTGTTTTTGTAAAAAAAACAAGTAATATTTCAGTAGATCTGTAAACGCTCTTAAACCAAACTTCATGACATTTTTTTTTTAAATAAATGCATATTATACCACAGAATAATAAATAGTAAAACGTAATTATACATAGAAATAGTGGCGAGTATTGGCAAGAGCCCCCCAAAAATGATGTCGACCAAAAACTATGTCCAGCAGAAGACTTCTTGTGGCTGAGTTGAGTGAATAGATAATTGTGCCCCACTATCGCATTAGGTCTGACCTGTAATGATAGCAAGATAGTAAGTGTTGAGAAAAAAAGGACGGATTGCAGGCAGAAATCCGGGAGTGCCGGCAGAAGTGAAAACAAAGAAGTGAAACATCAACGTTGTGCATTTTTGAATATTTTGGAATGGTTAGGGAATCTTACGCTTTTTCCACTAGGCTACGGATCTGACGCGACTTTAACATTTTTTACCCAAGTGCCAAGCGCTGCTAAAGAAGTTTTCACTTCAAAAATGTGGTAGAAAATCAACCTATTAATCCGAGGAATAATATAGCTATTAACGCTCGACCACTAATGGATTTACAAATGTCGAATGAAATCTAGGTAACGCTATCAACTGCATACGTAATAAAAGAGTTATCGATACCTAAAACAATAATCCACGATAATGGATTAGCTCGCCCGGCGTATATTTATAAACACCGCTATCGATAATCGGTGTCGATGCGATTGATCGATTAAAATGACATAGATTTTTTTATATTAAAAAAATATATTTTAGTAATGCGTAATATTGAATTATTTTTTTTAAATAATCGTTCCTAGAAATAACGATAAAGGTGATTTCGTTTTGAAATCAATTTTACTTTACATATTTCTGCTAAGATAAAATTAGGCATCGAATAGCGTTTGAATGAGAGCCTTGTGGTGACGGCTGATTAGAGTATCACCTACCATTTCTCTTCCCATGGATGTCGTAAAAGGCGAATAAGAGAATGTAGTAAAAGTAAAGAATGGGCAGCGTCTTAGAGCAAGGTGCGATTGAGAAGCGCTCAACGCGCGTTGTGATAACGCGCGTTTGCAACTACATACATTTTATTCAGGCCGTACACATGCTAACGCGCGTTTTAATAAAGCGCGCGTAATAAAATGTATGTAGTTGTAATCGCGCGCTATCAAAACGCGCGTTGAGCGCTTATCATCTGAACTGAGTCTTATACGTACTCGTACTTAAAAATATCTCCACCAACTGCGCTCGTCAATCCGCCTGCCAAGCGTGGCGAGTATTGGCAAAAGCTCCCAAACGAAATGTTAGACGTTTGGGGGAGGCCTATGTCCACCAGTGGACTTCTTGTGGCTAAGATGATAATGAAACATGAAAAGGCGATGTTATTCGATAAATAAATAATATATACGGACAAATTACATAGAGATAGCCCCAAAGTAAGTTCGAAACTTGTGTTATGGGATACTAACTGAATGATACTATATTTTATAACAAATACATGTATATATATATGTAGATAAATATCCAAGACTCGAGTCCAATCAGAAAAAGTTCGTTTTTCATCATGACCCGACCGGGATTCGAACCCGGGACCTCCTAGGTGGCGGTCTAGCGTGTGGTAACCATTACGCCACGGAAGTTGTCATATGTAATATATAAACATAACGTAATATTTCTAATAACTTTATTTAATGTAACATGTCTATGTCTATATTACAATGTAGTCACCACTTTGATAGATTCGATTAGATATCAGAATAGACACCCCTCATTTTTTTTATGACAAACAAACAGATAATCATTTTTATTCCTAATCATTGCGTAAACAAAGTATATGTAACGGTCATTTTACATTGTGCATCAGTAGATACGATCTTTCTTTGATAATTGTATGAAATTATACCCGTGCGAAGTCGGAGCGGGTCGCTAGTTATATTAAATAGCAAACCTCTTTGAGCTGTGAGTAACGCTATTTTTTTTTAATGGTAATTAACTAGCTCTAATGTGGTATTACGCGCTCTGTTATTATCTGCAATTGTTATATACAAAATATAAAAATATTTGCATATTACATAATTTTGTATATTACAACAAAAAATATGAATATGGGAAAAGTATTTCTCTTTATTACAATTTATATACTTTCTTATTAATTTATATACTTTTGTATATTATTATGAAAAGATTAATTAGTCGTTGTTCTTGAATTGTATTTAATTGAAATTAATAAAGTATTTAGTTAAAGTCCATCCAAAGTCTTTGGTTTTATAAAATTATTTTCGCAATTCAAAGATTTGTTTTCTTTATCGAAATCGTATAAGTATAGCCAATTAGCTTAATTTTAAAACCGCAATTAAACTGGTTGGCTAATAGTTAAAATAGTTAATAAACAATTAATACACGTAATCTATATCTATTGCTAAGATGATTAGATACCAATTTTTATAAATACCTATTGTCGGACGGTCAAATTAAGCCGCGTCACAAATGGCGACGATATTTTATTATTCAATGTCAAGATATCGGGATTTATATATCTACTAGCGAAACCCGCGCAACTTCGTTTGCGTGTATCCCGCTTTCCCGTGGGCATTTTGGAATGTATGATACTTTAAAACCTTCCCCTTGAATCACTCTATCAATTAAAAAAAAACGCATCATAATCCGTTGCGTAGTTTCAAAGATTTAAGCATACAAAGGGACATAGGGACAGAGAAAGCGACTTTGTTTTATACTATGTAGTGATGTCAAGTTATCGGGATATAAATATCTATAAGTACATATAAAATGCTTTGTCGTGAATGACTGACGGATTGACAGCCCAATAACTCATCGTAGAAGCTTGAATCTTGGAAGGTGTTTTTTCCATGACATAGGCATCGGCATTGGAAAGAATCACCTAGTCGTTGTTCGCGCGTCAGTTTTTCGTAAACAACACCAATGGTTGCGTTTGGTGCGTTCTTCAAAAAGGCATAAGAAATGATAAGAGTAGTTGGCAGCGGTTCTTGCGTTCAATACACTTGATGAAAAGCGATGGTTGAGTTTCGTGATCTCGTACGAAACTATGCCAGAACTATAGAGTTGCAAACTTTTAGAAATGTCATAAAGGATTTTCCGAAAGTCCCACGGAAAGACGGGATGCACGCAAATAAGTTGTGCTAGTTTCGTTAGTCTGGATATAAGATATTATAAAGTTATGATACGATAATATGCTCACACGCATCAATCTTTCGATGACTTGTCCGAGATTGTACGCAATATTTTGCATGATGACGATACATAGCTCGATATCTTTAAATTTCTTTAAACGATTGATAATTTTACACGTGTATTGTTAATTTTAAGTCTTTTTATTAGAATTGAATATATTATTATGTATTTTTGCAAATAAATACGTTATGAGTATGACTAACTAAATAACATAGGCTTCATAGGATGTAACAGCAATAGAAGTAGATTAATTTTTATTTCCATTTCAAACCAAGCTGACCCACTATTCTCGTAACAAAACCCGATTCTATTTCGATTCAAATCCAATCGCTGTCTCACTCATACAAAATAGGTATTAAACGGGACAGCGAGTGTGTACTCGAAATGGAATCGGTTTTTGTTACGTGAATTGCCCCCCCCCCCGGTGCTTTTGCGAATATACACCTATTGTCAGTTGTTTGGATCTTAGTAATGACATGGTACTAAAGTGTTCTTCCACTTTTGTTGCCACCTACTGCCTCGCCCCTTTTAAATATCCCTGCCCAGTCTACATGCTTTTATATTCTATGTCTGGTGAACGTCATTGAAAAATTAAAACCTCATTTAACTAAACTAATATAACAAAAAAAGCAATTTAGAATACGTAATACAAGTTGGTTTATATTTGCACATCTCCAAAACTAGTATGAGTTAAAGCAAGTCGATAGTTGGAAAACTTAATGACACATTCAATTAAACAAATGACATGTTTTATCTTTTGATTGTTGGCTTAGAAGTTTGATTTTTTCACAGCTTCTAGGGACAGCAGACCTGAGTATTTGATATGAGTTTCAGCTTGATACCTCCATGCATTCCAGAGGAATAGGGTCTTGACAGACAGACGGAGAACGAATTGATCTTATAAGGGTTCCGTTTTTTCCTTTTGAGGCACGGAACCCTAAAAAATGGCCAAGACACACAAAAACAATATAAGAATTAATATTACATGAAAACATTTATTTTACAGTTGGTTAAAATCTGCGTGTGTTATATAGATAAGGCTAATCCAAGGATTACGTGATGGAATCCAAAACGTGATTTTAATAATGCTTTCGTCGACATTATGTTTATATACTGATAATCATATCTTCATAATTACATTTTAAATTTAAAAATTATGATAAATATAATTTAAAAATATAATTTGAACCTTGAATATAATTGATTGTTATAACTTTTATACTTACGCTAAATTTTAATTGATTTTTTATAACAATTTATTATAACTTAAATATTAAATTCAATTACTTATTTAATATGTAATATATATCACTTATAAATAAAAGGAATTATGATGACTGACTAATCTATCTGCGCACAAACGAAAATGTCGAAATGAAAAAGACGAAATTTACACATAGATTTCACATTTCACGGGCTACTAAAAAGAAAATACCACCAGGAAATTCCCATGGGAACGGAAAATTACGCCTAGGTTAAGGCGCAGGCTTCCACTAGTCATATCAACCCGTAAATCATCCCACTGGAGGGATACAGGTCTCCCTTCAATTGAAGGTGATTAGAGCGTACTCTGCCACGCTGCTTCAATGCGGATTGGCAGAGGCCGGTGTTGTCAAACCGTGATGCCACCGACTTGGCTTAACGACTGTCATCCATCGACAACAGCCGGGACCGACGGCTTAACGTTCCCTCCGAAGCACGGAGAAGCTCGAGATAACGAAACCCATCCATACACTGGCTAGGGTCGACGACACTTAACTCCATGTTCAAATTAGAGCGACACACAGCGACGCTATCGAGCTCCTGCTTCCACTAGTATTCTATTGTAAAATAAATCTAGATCGATAAGCATTTACATCAGTTTAAGATTTTTTTGTTGCAGCCATTACCTGTTTATTAACTTCCAAAAAAATTCAAGTAAACAGATAAAAGTAAGTTTATCATACGTAACCTAATAATGCTCTGCCCACTTCATACAGAAATTAGTTACCCTAAGGTTGCCTTGAAAAGATTGCTTTGAGCAATAAGGCCGCCTTGCATATACACTAGTTTGTAACTTTTACTATTTTCTGTATTACTTGATTGTGTGTTGCAAATAAATCTTAATCTATCTATCTATATATTGCGTAGAAAATTTACAACAAAAAGAATAATTAAACAAACAAATTAAAATTACAAAATATAATCATTAAAGTCTAGCAAACTTAACATGATTTAGGTGTCTATCTATAATCGTTAGTATCATTAGATAAGTTTATAAAGAATCAAAGGGACTAAAACACATATTTTTATTATTGGTGATGTGTTGTGTATAGATTTACCAAAAATGTCATATTATTATTTTCTGTGTTTATCGCTAATCTCAGAAACGGCCGAACTGATTTTGATGGGACTGTTTAAACAAGCTACAGTCACAAATAACTTCATAGTTACCTAAAGCTATGATTAAGTTTGAATATTCGTGGTAATGAGTAGTTAGAAGAAGAGTCAAATAAGAAAGGTCGACTAGTGCCATACTAGGAGTTTTTACTATTTTGATATAGGTAACTAAAAAAGTTTTTAGTAACGGGTTCATTAGGTATATGTCCGTAACGCTAATAATATCCTTCTATCAAAATGGACACTAGTTCTAGATCTATAAATAATAAATATTAATTAGGGGTGTATCCCCTTGATTAAAAAAATAAGATAAGCTTTTAGTTTTAACTAAATCTAGTCAGTTTCACACTAAAACATAATCTAAATCGATAAACATAAACCCCTTTACATACATTCGTCAATATTATATATCGTATATAAATTGATTAAACTGAAAAATAAAAAATTTCGAGATACGCCAAATTTGCTATGAAGGTTTTTTTTAATCAATGTTTTAATTTAAGCTGTTTCCTTTTTATTTGTGACCTTCTAGTTATTGTATGTCGCATTATTTTTCATTCGAATTGATTACAATCAGATGAACTTGACTGCTTATTGTCTACGTTTAAGGGTATGCCATGCCTAGGTATCTGACAAGGATAAACTTAATTATTTTTGCAGAACTATTTTCCCCGGTCCCAGGTGGGATTTTTCAGGGGGGGAGGTGACATTTTTCTTGCAGTATTATTTTCATAATAAGAATGGTTAGTTCAACTGTAACAACTATGAAAACAACAAAACTTTATTTATTATGGTAAAATAAAATAATTTTGTATAAGATTTTATTCAAAATTGATGTAAGTCGAGTTTAAGTATTATTGAGAATACAGAATACTAATACATAGGGAATATGTGGCGGTAGATTTTTATGACTTAGGTTTAATCAAATATACAGATAGCCATAATATAATTAATTATAAAAATATGATCATGTTAAGAGGTTACCTACTAAAATTATAAAGATAACCTCGGTATTTTTTTATATTAGTAAAATAATAGGAATATTTCATTGATACCGAAGAAAAAATAATTATGCACGATGTTAGTCTATAAAACGTAGGTAGGCAATTGAAAAAAATAAGATATTAGAAATAGTATCGTATACTCGGCATGCTGTAAAAAAATTGACGTAATCCTTACTACATATTAGTAAATATTACAAAAATAACAATAAAGGGGGTACATAAAAAACTAACCTGGGACAAATCACTCGGCCCCTCAGACTTGACCGTATTGGCTGCTGCCCACGCCTCGGCAAACGTCTCCATTGCACTTTGAAAGTCCATCTTGCTAAAATTCACGACGACATCGACATGCCGAAATATCACTCAACATGTGCACGGTGCGGCAGATACCGACAGCGAACCGACACGTGCGTTCAAGCCGACCGGCGGCGCGCTACTAACTCGGCCCCGCCCAGCGTACCGCCCGCGTCGCGAAAAACCGATACCACCAGAGGCTTCCCGTTTCAGCGCTTTTCTTTTTAAGCCGCTATTTTAACGAGTTTCTTTTTTTTCCCAGAGCCCGGCCCACGATGGCGGTTGGGCGTTCGGGATTATTTACACTTGTAATTCATGATCGCTACAGATGCCTAATTTGCCGGCATGTCAGATTAGGCCGCAATGGAAGCGCCTCTTTTGTTTTGATTCGCCCGCTACTTGCGTCAAGGCATTTGCATGCGTCTGGGTAGATGTGAAGTCTAATAAGCATATAATGGGTTGATTACATTAATATAATTGATGTACAAAAACCAAAGTCAATTAAAGGACAAGATTTTCGATTGATTGTCGTATAACCTTAGAGAATCCTTGCGAATAGGCGTAAACAAATGTCAAGTCACAATGGTTATTGTGATTTACAGAAATATCGTTGTAGTATGTAAAAATTTGCATATTTAAATATGTTAATTTTTACAAAAAATATAGGTTTATTATGATGGGATTGTGAAATAAGTGTACGCCCATTATTGCCTAAATCACAATTAAGACATCGATATGGTCTTAATTATGCAATTTAAAAAGCTATCAAGGTGGCTAATTGCAGAATTGCTCTACGAAATGGCGCCCGTCGTGGCAGGAAGCATTTTTATTCATTATATAAATCACGGAGGCTTCGTCGGATATAGGAAAAAATGTCGTAGCTTCCATATAATTTTGTACGTGGCCGTTAACCGACATTACCACCGGGGAAGTTAATTTTTCTTAATTTCTCCCGTTTCCGTAATGATCTTGTGGATTTTGAAATATGGTCGAGGGTGTTAGCTCTGCTCTAATAAAGGTGGTAGAATGTTGCAAATATTTCTGTTTAATTTATTTAAAATTGTTTTGTAGACTAACACAGTAAGTTGCAAGAAAATTAGTTTATGGACACATGGACATTAAATCTCGCGCTATCATTGTCTAATTAGGAAAAAAAGATAATTTGAGACGCAATGTGAGTATGACAATAGGTAACTTAAAAACCGGGCAAGTAGGTGTCGGGTCACGCACAATGTACGGTTCCGTATTTGCTGCGCTTTGCTTGCCTTCAGTTGAGTCCAATATCAAATTCCATCACATTTGTAAGTTTTCATCAAAGAAATTTTGTTTTATAAGTTCGTCGGCTATTAATCGGTAACTAGTAGAGCCTACTTAACCGTTATAATTTTCACTGAAAGTTCAACGTGTGGACTACTACCATGATTTTTCAAATGTAAATAATTCCGAAACGGATCTTTGTTAATATTCTTAATATTATGTGTATACATACCAAATTACAGCTTTCTAGCATCAAGCGTCTAGGCGCTAGACCGCGGACAGACAGACAGACGGACATGGCGAAACTATAACGGTTCCTTGTAGTTTACTACGGAACCCTAAAAATGATTGTTAGTAATTCCAATGCACGTTATCCACAAGGCTTCTAAACAGAAACATTCATATTACTAAAACTTCTGAGCTGTATAAATGCTTAGTAAACATAGGAAAATAAATCTTTTATTTAATTAAAACATAACTTCGTGTTAACAGTGTCATTTTTATCCAATCCATCTACAAAGAACACCGCTCAAATCGTATACCTTACTTTCTTTTTATGATTGTAACAAAATCTAAACCAATAAATTTTTATTGACTTTATCCTCAAAAATAAACAAATCCACAACCCAAAAAAATCTTTAGAAAAATCACAAACAAAACTTTGAAAGATCCGAATTGATAATGGTACAATGTAGTAGCAACAGCCTTTGTCAAAACGGTATCCTATCGTTTTAAAGACAATAGAAAATATCCTTTAGATAACTTAACCTTAACTTGTAGATACAGCATCGTTGTAATACCGTTATAATCTACATTATAAACAACTAGCGAAACCCGCGCAACTTCGTTTGCGTGTATCCCGCTTTCCCGTGGGAATTTTAGAATGTATGATACTTTAAAACCTTCCCCTTGAATCACTCTATCAATTAAAAAAACCGCATCAAAATCCGTTGCGTAGTTTTAAAGATTTAAGCATACAAAGGGACATAGGGACATAGGGACAGAGAAAGCGACTTTGTTTTATACTATGTAGTGAAGTTGTAGTGTCTACATCAATAAATGTTTATGTGTTACTTTAAAAAAAACTACATACGAAATGTTTTGCTATTAGTATTTGATTTGAAAATCTTCGAAACATGCCGAGTAGCACGATGCACTGCACACTGGCAGAACAAAATATATTTTAAAATGGAATAAGTTAATTTCGCTATAAAAATAAAATAGTTTTTTTTATGTCGACCATAATGTCGACTGAACTTGCGTAGTCGACTTTGTAATATCGACACTGGGATCCAATTTTGTTGTTTCTTTAATGAAAGCTAATATGAGTTATAAAATGAAATCAAAAACTATGCAATATACCCTTCGATCATATACAACAGTGGATACAGCACGTCATACAATAACAAAGCTTAAACTTGGTACATGTATTGAAATTCACCTTATTGTGCTTCGACTGGCTCTGCCTATATACATTGCCGCTGACACCTTAGTCCTTTAAATGTCTTCAGTCATTAAGCAGTAATGTAAAACAAATAGTCAGTGACAGATCACGCGCCACTGAATACAAAGTCCGCCACGGGTGCGTTTTAGCGGAGTTTGAAGTGTGCCACGGACGCTATTGCCATGCATTATCCATGTTGTAAATGATCGAAGAATATACTGCTATACTTGTTCTTACTAGCTATCTAAGGTTTCCTGGAAGAGATTGCTTTAGCGATAAGACCGCCTTGTACTTTTCTTGACACCATGTATGTACTATTTCATTGTTTTATTTACTTTGGTGCAATAAAGAATATTGTATTGTATAAAAATACAGATACGACGTATTTATATTAAATTTTTTGTTCTAATACATTTCCTATTAATATTATTCAATGTCGTAATGAATTAAGTGGCTCTCCTGTAAAGTTTCACTTTTAGATACGACAAAATAGCTTAACAGCCATATGTAACTTAATATTATGCCATATGACGTACTTATGTCGTGTTTCGTCAAAGGTTTCGTTCAAATTTTTCCTTTGTCGCTATGAATAGAATGTCCACTATGAAACAACTACTAATTACTAAACACACAAACCTGAATCCACAAATAACTGTCTCATTTAGCGCCTGAATGAAGTGTTTTATCTTTTTAGCGAGTACCAGTTTATTTAAGATAACAATATTTAATTTTGAACCTAAATGTTTAAATTATACGACTTAAATTCAATTACAGTAGTTTTACGGAAAACTTGATTATTAGTCTAACAAATACAGCTTTAGATCTGATACTAATTCATGAACAAAATATTTTTCACGATTAAACACGTGCTTTGTCCGTTTGTTCACCATTTGATTGGCTCATCGTCATTATCATCCCACGCTTACCATCAGGCGGGCCGTAAGCTTGTTTGCCACCATAATAGTATAAAAAAGCCTTTCAAATGATTTTCTGCCTCACTGTTGTGTAATATTTAAAATTAAACCCTCTGTAATAAGCCCAGCGCTTCTTAACGCCATCTAGTTTCGAACTGAGTAAAACTATTCATAAAGCTGTTGACTCGAACATTGTTTCATAGATTAATATTGTATTGTTTCTCGCTGATGTTCCACGTTATAAATGTTATAATAAATATAGTAAACGTAACCTATAATTCTTAGGAAACTGTCATAAAAAACATTTTCGATACGATTCGATATTCGAAACATTAAACAAAGCTCTAAACGTTTCAAGAACTATTCAGAGCCAAATCCCATAATTGTGTGTGTCTATAATCCATTTCAATATACTTGGCACAAGATATACAGTGAAATTAAACGAATGTGTTTAAATTAGCTTGTCATACCTAATTGCAGTTACATAATATTGTGTGTTTTACCGCAATTAATGTAATTTACAATCGATTATTGTTTATTTCATATCGATTTATATTTTAAATCGGACTATTCTCCGGAGTTTCTGTAGACTGTGTATAGTAGAACAGAATATAGTTATTAATTTTCAACTTTCTATATATCTTACTAGCTGTTCCCGCGACTTCGTTTGCGTGCTTATCGAAAACACAATCGCAATATGAATAATTTTCTCGTATTTGCAACATTTTTCACTAATGCTTCGCTCCTATTGATCGCAGCGTAATGTTATATGGCTTAAGCCTTCCTCGACATATGGCTAATCTACATTGGCTGCACTATTCAATTGTATGTATTGTTTACGCGTATATGTATGTTATGTAAGTATTTATATATGTATGTAAGTATTTATTTATGTGTAATTGGATATGTATGTTAAAATTTAATCTAGATTATTAATGTATTTTCAATATTTTTTATTTTATTCTTATGCTGCACCCCTTATTACCGATTCAGATGTCCCAAAGGTAAACTGGGAGACAATGCTTTTAGCATTAAGTTCGCCTTTTGTATACACATTATGTATTGTGTGCAATAAAGTTTAAATAAATAAAATAAATAAATTAACTATCCAACACAAAATAATTTTTCAATTCGAACCCGTAGTTCCTGAGGACTCTTCAGCTTTATAATATTAGTATAGATCAAGCAAAGTGTAATCGTTAAAGAATTATTTACAGCCTAATCCCATAATAACAATGTGTGTGTCTACGTATATATTGTATGTCTACGATCTTTGTTTGTGATTTTATCTTGACGAGACTATAATAAATCCAGATACAGTTTACCCCGTCTCTTCGTCAAAGTCTGGATGTCTTTTGTAATGACTGCGTTTGGGATTTCACGAGACAATGTGCTTTAATGTTATTATTATGATACACTGATAACATGAGTGATCTAATGGGGTTGTAAAGGATAACGGTAAGGGAGAGAACTGGAAACAAGAGAGCTCAAAATAAAATGAAATAGAAAAATATAGTAAAATAAGGTTTACGTACAAGAAATCGAAGGAAATGACAATGAAGAATAGAAGACAATAATTACAGATATCAAAAATAGTATTAAAAAAGATTTATTCCAGTTCGTAACAAACTGTGAAATCATCTGTGCTACCAGCCAGTTTCTGAAACTTTTTAAAGTTATTATAACACAATAAATTATAGCTGTCACTGTCAAACAAAAGAAGAAGAAAAGAGATGACTTGAGAGAGAACTGGTTGAAACAAGGCTAAATAGGAACAGGTTAAATGATAACAAGGCTTCACAACTTCGGTTTTCAAATAACTAGATAACTCACATAATAGGTTTGCAATTGGCAAGGCCTCTGAAGTTTATTGCATTTTTTTCTTTTTTTTTTGGATTAGAGGATAATTATTTTATTGGTAAAATACATAACTAAATAACATGAAATTAAATAAAATTAATTAAAACTAAACTAACAATAAAAATTTAAAACTAAACTAAATATACCTAAAATAAATTTTTTCCTCATATTTTTTTATGACAGAAAGACAAATGGGCTAGCAAAGCCGGTCACCTCATGTTAAGCCATCACCGCTGCATATCATCCACTACAAGGATTTAAGATGCGTTGTCCATCTGAATGAATGAAAGAAAAGGAAGCAGGACAGTTAGACTTTCGGCTCTCACTCGTCTGAAACACACGTACCGCTATTTTACGTTATATTCTGCGAACAGGTAAATCTATCGCGTAGAACAGCGTGGCAGAGTATGCTCTAATACCCTTCGATTAAATGGGGACACGTATCCTGCAGGGGAATGATTATGAGTGGACATGATGAGAAGTTTACCACGACGATTAAGTTACGACTCATTCGAATAAGTTACGTCACGGATATTATGAGAAGAGCTATTATTTATAATTTACTAGCGAAACCCGCGCAACTTTGTTTGCGTGTATCCCGCTTTCCCGTGGGAATTTTGGAATGTATTATACTGAAAAACCTTCCCCTTGAATCACTCTTTCTATTAAAAAAAACCGCATGAAAAATCGTTGTGTAGGTATTCGTTTTAAAGATTTAAGCATACATAGGTACACACAGACGCACAAACAGACAACAAAAGCGACTTCATTTTATATTATGTAAAGATTATGGTAATTATTCAGCAGACATTATTGTGTTTATACGTGGCATCGCATTCTGTATAAATGCGGGAAAATCTGCAACATCACCATAATAATATTGGTCCTAATTACTGTGCTAATTCCGTACTAATATTCCAAAAATATGATACTAATACAAAGTAGGACACGTTAAATCTCATCGTCTAAGTCAGACGAAACAGCACCTAAAGCTATAACATACAAAGCTTAATATCAATGTGGCATAATTTTTCAGCGGCTGAAACTGAAATCTGTATATAAACCCTTACATATCCTAATCCGTGTATATATCCAGATACCAATAGCGTTCGCTAGGCGTTGACATTCGTACCTCCTCCAATAGTGGTGTGACTGGTTTTTGGTTTATCCGTTACCGTTATCCGTAGATTAGGCGCTCTCTGTCTGGCTCGGGGCGGGGTCGAGCCACGCCTACCGGTCGATGCGCCCACGAGCACAGCTCAGCATTGTACCGTTATCTATCCGAGTCGAGCCACGTTCATCCGGCGTTCCGTCATAGATAACCACTGAAGTTACGTCATAAACACCTGAGTGAGGCACATCACTAGTGGGTTTTATGACAGCCGTTCCAATTAACAATAGGAAAAGTTTAATCTATACTAATATTATAAAGAGGTAAAGTTTGTGTATTTGTTAAATTGTAAGGGGTAATCTCGGGATCTACTGAACCGATTTTAAAAATTCTTTCACCAATAGAAAGCCACATTATTGCTGAGTGTCATAGGTTATATAAAAAACCAAAAAATTAAAAGGCTTTTACATTATGCCCAACGAAGTGGGCACGGGTCAGCTAGTTAAGTATATATCGTTTTACTACTTTTTTTAAAGTTATTTTGAAACTTGTTCTTCTTATTCCTATTCTTATTTGGAACGAATAGACTTAAATGTTTTGGTGAATGGACATTATGACGTGTATGGTTATTCTAATCAGTTATTCCAGTTAACTTAACTGGTTTTTTAACTTGATCATTATTGATTTGACATTAATACTTTATGAATTATGATTATGTCGATGATTATGGTTAGAATTTTTACGCAATTTGTTAATTGGTAAAAAAATATATTTAATAAACTGATTAGATATGTTAATATTTTGTAAACATACTTTTTTATTAGTATCAAATACTTATTCATAAATCAGAAAGGTGGTAATTTTAATAATAAGTCAAATATAAATGTAAGAAATTTTTTTTTTTAACAAAATTAACCCTAGTAACGATACGTTAAAAACTACGATTAGTATCAAATTACCAACTACAAATTTTTTGTTACTAATTATTTTGATTCTTGTTCTTCCTATTTTACTCGATATACCTTTTCAGAGTACAAATACTAGTACTAGACACATTACCTTGAGAGAGTAAAGAAAGATGTCAGATAAATATAAATTAGATAAATATCAAATACTTACAAAACTAGATTACACATAGTTTCATAGATCAACTAAGTATATCGTAGTTAGACGTTTTTATCTTATATCAGACTATCTGTTACCCGCAGCTTTGCTTGGGTGGTCAATAAATATATTAAACTAAATTTTTCCCGTGAGAATAAGATGTTTGTCGGAATAAAGAGTAGCATATGTCATTCCAGGCTTACCTATCGAAAAAATTAATCATGTCAATACGTTTGTTACTTTCGACGTGAAAAAAGAACAAACAAACATACATTCGCATGTGTTTATAACACGTATTATGTACGTATACCAACTTGTAGTACAGATTTACAGCACTAAATAGACTATATTGTAGTTAGACGTTTTTATCATATCAAGACATATCTCGATATCTGTGTAGTTTCGCTCGGTTTCTCGTTAGAGCACGTGCGTGTTGCCGTGAGACAATGTAGACGGTGGGCGGTGGGTGGCGCCCCCACCACGACACGCCGATAGGAATTTGTTATCGTCGAGTAATTCTACAAGAGATTAATTTCCGAGACATGTTTTTATACATCTTCGTTTATTATAGTCAAGATATTTCTTACGTTAGCCTTTATAATGTGTATGTATCTTCCAGATTAGAGAAAGCGTTTTCATGTCAAAGAGGTGATCCAAAAGAAACCCTGGCTCCAGCGCAAAAATTTTTTATTCCAGATTTTAGGGGATATTTATAAATACTATTCTAAACTATCACTATCTCTCTATCGGGTGACTAACACTTTATTTTGCTCATTAAAGTTTGTAGGCGTTCATATTCAAATTTTCGGGGCTACCAAGAAAGTGTCCATCCGAAACAACGAAACACGTAGTCCTGTCAAAAAAGGCATTACTAGTTAGAATAAGGTTCAAAACGTCACTCCGTATTTTCAGAATTTCCTTTCATAGTTGCCCCGCTTATTGTGGGTTTCTTTAATAATGGAATTGTATCACCTCCTTTCAAATGAGTGAATGAGTCAATTTGACAAATCCGATTTATTTCAAGTATCTCAACTTTGAATCGGTCGCAAGACAAACTTTTTTAAGATTTTAAACAGAGTAGGAAACATTGAAAGAACTTTTCTTTCTACTTATATTAATAACACATGAAACACCCAGACACGGGGCAAACACGAATGCCAGTGCATCCATTACAATCACATATTATTATATTTGTCCCGAGCGGGGATCGAACACGAGTCCTATGATGCCAAAGGGTCACTCACTACCTACCAACGTACTAGCGGACTGTCGAAAGTGAATAATAAATGGTAAATATGAAACAACACAATAAGTATGCTAGACTGCTAGAGTGAAGGAAAGAATCCTATAGAGAGGTAGGGCACAGCGGATAATCCGCTCAAATCGGAGCAGCCCGTCTGGGGAAGGACCTCCACCTTACAGAAGGTCGTACCCAAATAGCATTGGTCTCGACCATGTTGTTTTCCTACGGGAGGGTTGGCAACGCGTGAGTGATACCTCCGGTATTGCAAGCGTCTATACGCTACGGTGATGCTTACCATCAGGCGGGCCATATGCTTGTTTGCCACCTTTGTAGCATAACAAAAATTATAAAAGATACAGCTCGACAAGGCTTCCTCTAATGTTCTGAGATATTTTTATTTTAACCATAGAATTGTGCCTCAAGTTCCCAACACTGCACATAACGCCAAGTAATCGCATAATCATCAATAATCTTATGTCACTTAAAAAAAAACAGGTTAGATATTCCAACAATAGACTAAGATTGTCAAACCAAATTGTACTTTATATTGCAAGTAATAAAGATGATAGTAGATAACATTTCTTTGATATTGCAACCCGCTGCGAATCGAAGATCAGCTTAGGATAAAAAAATAAACAGATTTTGGGATTATAATTAATGAGATGTCAATCGTTTTTGACTTTCTGTCTACCTGAGTTTAATCTTAGTCGTCGTCAAAGTGTGGACTTATTCAAGGCACAAACATTGTACGAATTTTAATTCAGACAGATTCTTTAAATTCACAGCCAAGGCATAAAGAAATAAATACATAAGGACAAATTACACAACGCCATCTAGTCCTAAGTTAAGTAAAGCTTGTACTCCTCTTTTCGTGGTCCTCATTACTGAGGGTCGTGTGAGTGCCCTGATGAAGTGACAATTGATGTCATCATCACTCACCGGACGAAACTGGAAATTGTAGCTTTACGCCGATATTCTGTGAGAGGGTAATACTATCTAGAACGAGCATATTTCATATCATCAAGTTGTTCGACATATATGTGTCCAACTTCGGGCTATATGGCCAAAGAACCAGGATTCTGAAGACTTCTTAGATATGTACTTGATTATCTTGATGTTTTGTCACGAATCTTTCCAAAAACTTATTTAGAAAGTTCGATTTCTTCCGATACCTATGTTTATGTTTAGTGAGCAATCTATAACACAAAGAATGAAATAGAAACGTCGACATATTTACATTCCGGGGTAAACTCATTTCTCAGATACAATTTCAATTATCCCAATGAAATGTAATTCGTTCTACGAATGTAACCAACCAAATCAGTTGAACAGCTTCAACCAGTGGTTTTATACCTAATAAAATCCAATCTCCCACACTAAACAACCTTGTCGAATCTAAATCGACGGCAGACCAAAGCAACATTGAGAATGCGACGAATTTGACAAGTCACTGATTTTTTATCTGCGCACAGATTATCTGCTTTCCTTACCCCACTCGATCAATCTTATCGGGGCAACTATGAAATGGAAATATCATAAAGTGACACAACAACCTTCATAGTCCAAAGTAGATTTGATACCCTATTTCTAATGCAGTTTGGGTTTAAAATATAACGGTTTTGTCTAATGTAGATGCTATAGAGACGACCGAATGCACCGGATCATCGCTGGATTCCGGGAAATTCGCCCCGCGTGAATACCTGCCTTACAGGTAAGTGATAATGACGTTGTAATATTTAGACACGGCAGGGATAAACCCAGTTAATCAAATAGAATATTAATGATTATTAAATTTATTTTTTATTAATGTACAAAAAATCATATTCGATATTAACTTAGCTATCATCTACTTTATTTAAATGTTGGCTTACAAAAACTCCTATGTAGGTTATTTTATTCTGTGACGTTTTTCTTCAGTTAACAGCTTTCAGCACAGCACTCGATCGTTTCAGTGAGATAATTACAGTATACTAGAGTTTATGAAATAACTATTGGTATAGTAATCTGTGGTAGTGAGTCCAAACGATCATCATACAGAAGCCCTCACGTCATCATCAGGTGTATTTATTGATCTTTGAAACGACGATCCTTCTTAGTACGATTCTGCCGTCTGAACTCGTAATAGGAAAAGTGACTATTCGAAAGAGCTTCGTACTGGGGGTAGGAAAAAAGTGACGATTCAAAAGAACTTGTAATTGGCCTATTTTAATATAAAAGTGTTGAGTTTGAAGCATTAGACATTTGATATATTAAATTTTCAGCTTAAATTGTACTTTTTTTTAAATCACAATCGATAAATAATATTGTGTAAGAGGCCTTATTTGTTTGTTAACCAGGATAAAGATTGCCTCGATCCTCGATACATTGCTTGCCTAGTGAGGCAATCAGTAGATAATCTTTAAAATATTGTAATAAACCAAATCTACAATCACTGAAACCGAACCGTATTAATGTTATAACTAATCATTGTATCTGTGTGTTTGTAGTAATATAGTGTAAATTGTAAATTCGTAAATCATGTCGTGTCTATTCCATGCTTTGGTGTACGGTGACATGACTTGCTGTTTGCGCAGCGGTCTTTCTCTGTTATTACTGACCCTACCCTCGGCTACCCTTAAACAAATATCGCGCAAATATCGCCCGTTAAACCTTCAACCATGGATTAAGTGTTCGTGGAATATAATTTTAACACATTTTTTTTTAATTTGAGATGGCAAAAAGTATTGTTACTTAATATAAATGTTCTTTTTTGTTTTTGTACAATATTTAATATTGATCACCTAGAACTACACTTATTTTTTACTCCACTATTGACTTCTGGGTTGTTACCACGACGTGTTATAACAATTTATAAACTAGCGAATGAGTTATCATGTATTGCGTTATCTCGCTTACTCAATCGTCTTTGGACTTCTATAAGAAGAAGATGGTAACGAGGCTGGAGGCTGATCTCTCTTCTTACATACATTGATAGTATGGTGCTCTGTGTTGATAGTGTCAATAGGGAGTGATTAAATAAATACGTTACGTTAAAACTTTTAGACTAAAATAACAAAGTTGTAAATATTCTATGTCATCATTTTAATGATCTCCGTCATTGTCATCAAGGTGGTAAGCAAAAGTATAGCTTGCAAATGACAAAACATTACGTCAGTCAACCATGAACGTCAGAAAAAAATGCGGACGGAATCTTGCTAAGAAACCAAACTATGCCCAACTGTGCGTGTGAGTGTGAAAAGGCTGGCCGGCACGCACACATTTGCACCATAGTAAGCCGGCCGGTTCGTACGTATACGCGAGGTGGCTTACTTTGGGTGCTTCAATTTTTTTTAGTTTCAGTGATGGTGTTCTAGGTCCATGCAGTCAGGACCGCGTCATATGCGGCGGCAGTGGCGGGAACAAGTGTGGCCCCAGAGGTTCCCGTAACCCAAAAAGGAAAGGGCAAGGGAATGAAGAGCCAACCAGCAGCGGCTTCGGCCCCGGCTCGCGCTCCAGCCCCGGTACGAGCCCCAGCCCCGGCTCCGACCCCGGCCCCGACTCCTGCCCCAGCTTCGAACTACAGCGGGGATGAGGGATGGACGCCGGCGCAGAGCCGAAAGCGGCGAGCAGCGGCGCGAGCGGCAGCGAAACAGCGCCAGACCGCCGAGTCGCAGGCCACGACGCCTGCAGCTCCAAAGCGGAGGCGGCGGGGGAACCGCAGGCGGGCACGCCGGCTACGTGCGCCCAAGTCCGCGGCGGTCGTGCTGACCGTCTTGCCCGAGGCCGAAAAGCGGGGCCTCACTTATAAGGAGGTGATGTCGGAGGCGAAACGTCAAATCGACCCTGCTTCCTTGGGCATTTCCGGCGGCATGACCGTCCGTCGTGCGGCGACGGGAGCCTTCATCCTGGAGGTCCCTGGAGAGGCGAACAGCGAGAAGGCGGACGCACTGGCCGCCAAGCTCCGGGAGGTGCTGGCGGAAGCCGACGTGAAAATCGCGCGGCCCACCAAGTGCCTCGAGTTGCGGATCTCGGGACTAGACGAGTCCGTTACTCGAGAGGACGTTCTCGCTGGGGTCGTGCGCACCGGAGGCTGTCCGCCGGAAGCGGTGAAGGTGGGCGAAATCCGCCCGGATTTTGGGGGCCTCGGTTCGGTCTGGGTGAGTTGCCCAGTGGCGGCGGCCAAGGTTGTCGCTAACGGTCGTCTGTTAGTAGGCTGGGTGTCAGCGCGCACAAAACTGCTGGAGCCGCGTGTCATGCGTTGCTACCGGTGCATGCAGAGCGGGCACGTTAGGGCGCAGTGCTCGGCGTCTACAGATCGCAGCGAGTTATGCTTCCGCTGCGGTCGCGCCGGGCACAAATCAAGCGGTTGTACCGCGGACCCGCACTGCCTACTATGCGAGGCAGCCAAGAAGCCGGCAGGGCACGCGGTGGGCGCAAAATCGTGCTCCGCCCCAAAAACCCGCAGAGTCAGGGCCACCGCATGGCGCCCTGCTCAACCTGTGGACCGGCCGTCGGCCCCTGAAGGGCCCATGGCAGGTGTGGAGCCCATGGTCGACCCCTAATTATGGTGGCACTTCGCTTCTGCCAAGCGAATCTGAACCACTGCGCCGCAGCACAGGACTTGCTCGTGCAGTCCATGGCGCAGTGGGAAATTCACGTGGCAGTGGCGGCCGAGCCCTATTTTGTCCCGCCCCATACTACTTGGGCGGGAGACAATCTGGGCTTGGTTGCCATTATCACCCAGACGACTGTGGGTGCCCCGACTCTGCGGGGAGTGAGGCGCGGAGCCGGGTGGGTTGCGGCTCTGTTGGGGGACGTCGCTCTGATCGGCGTCTACTTCTCCCCCAACAGACCCCTAGTTGAGTTCGAGGCCTTCCTAGGGGAGTTGGCGGCGGTCGTGCTCCAGAGCGCTCCTCGTGCTGTGATGGTCGCCGGGGACTTCAATGCGAAGTCCACGGCGTGGGGTTGTCCGGCGACCAACGCTCGCGGCGAAGAGCTGCTCGACTGGGCGGTGTCCAGCGGTGTCGTAGTGTTGAACCGGGGGACAGCCAACACGTGTGTGCGGCAGCGGGGCGGTTCCATTGTGGACGTTACGTTTGCGACCCCCGCGCTCGCGCACCGTGTTGAGGGCTGGCGGGTCCTAGAGGACGTGGAGACGTTGTCGGACCATCTTTACATAAGGTTCGACGTCGCCACGGCCTCAGGGGCACAGGCTGGCACGGGCCGGTCCCCGAGGGTGGACGGTAACCGCTGGGTGCTGTCCAGACTCGACAAAGAAGAGTTGGAGATGGCCGTGCTGGTGCAGGCCTGGCAGAGTCACCCTGGCGTTCCGGAGGACGTCGACGTGGAGGATGAGGCGGCGCAGCTCTGCGCGGCCATGACATCCGTTTGTGACGCGGCCATGCCCCGCGCGGGGCCACGTCGCCCGAGGCGCCGGGTGTACTGGTGGAACGGGCAGCTCGCCATACTTAGACGGGCTTGCGTTGTGGCCCGACGCCAGTACACCCGATATCGACGTCGGCGAAACCGGGACGCCGAAGAGGAGACACACCTGCACCAGCAGTACCGCGAGTGCGCGAGGACGCTGCAGGTGGCCATAAGGAGCGCCAAGTCGGAGGCGTGGAAAGAGATGTTGGAGGCTCTAAACCGAGATCCATGGGGGAGGCCATATCGGCAGGTGCGCGCAAAATTGCGCCCCTACGCCGCTCCCCTGACAGAGAGTCTCCAGCCTGACATCCGGGAACACATCGTCTCATGTTTGTTCCCGGACAGGGGCGTATTCACGCCTCCGGCCATGACGCCGCCGCCTGCGGCATCGGAGGAGGTAGATAGCGTGGTGCCCCCAGTGTCCGAATCGGAACTCCGGGCGGCGGTGGCGCGGATGTCTGTGCGCAATGCCGCCCCGGGCCCGGATGGTATCCCAGGTCGTGCGTGGGCGCTGGCTCTGAAAGAGGAAGGCCTCGGACCGCGGATGAGGAGTCTGCTCACCGCATGTCTCGTCCAGCGTTGTGTGCCGCTGCGGTGGAAGTCCGGCAAGCTAGTCCTACTACAGAAAGACGGCCGGCCAGCGGACTCGCCGTCGGCCTACCGCCCCATCGTCCTGTTGGATGAGGCGAGCAAGCTGCTTGAAAGAGTGGTCGCGGCTCGCCTCATCCAGCATTTAGAGGAGGTAGGCCCGGACCTAAGCGACCGGCAGTTCGGCTTCCGCCGCGGCCGGTCTACGATAGACGCGGTCACGAGGCTCCGAACGTTGGCGGACGAGGCCACCTCCCGGGGTGAAGTCGTGCTGGCGGTATCGTTAGATATCGCCAACGCGTTTAACACGCTCCCCTGGGAGGTGATTCGGTCGGCGCTTGCGCATCATGGGGTGCCACGCTACTTAGAGGGATTCCTAGCGCACTATCTCAGCGCGAGGGAGGTCGTCTTTCCGGTCCCTGGCGGATGGGGCCGTAGAGCGGTGTCTTGCGGTGTTCCACAGGGGTCGGTTCTGGGTCCACTCCTGTGGAACATCGGATATGACTGGGTGCTGCGGGGCGAGAACTTGAGGGGCGTCGGCTTGATTTGTTATGCCGACGACACCCTAGTAACGGCCCGCGGCAAATCCTACCGCGCTGCGGCCGTGCTCGCTACGGTCGAAGTAGCACACGTGGTGGCGCGGATTCGGCGGTTGGGCCTGGAGGTGGCCTTGCACAAGACCGAGGCCCTGTGCTTTCATGGGCCCCGGAAAAAGCCACCTCCAGGAGCGTATATAGTCGTCGGGGGTGTGTCCATCGCCGTCGAGCCAAGTATTAAATACCTTGGTCTTATACTTGACGGTCGGTGGACATTCGCCGAACACTTCCGGCGACTTGTGCCGCGCTTGAAGGGGGCAGCCGCCGCGCTAGGCAGCCTGCTCCCCAACGTCGGCGGACCGAGTGTCGCCTGCCGCCGCCTCTATCTAGGGGTGGTGCGGTCTATGGCCCTCTACGGAGCCCCCATATGGGCCGACGCTCTGACCCCGCGCAACATGGCCCTGCTGCGACAACCACAGCGGGCCATGGCGGTCAGAGCGGTGAGGGGATACCGCACCATCTCGGGCGAGGCAGCGTGCGTGTTGGCGGCGAGTCCGCCTTGGGAGCTAGACGCTGTGGTGCTGGCGGCAGCCTACAAGCTAACCGCCGAATCCCGTGCCGGCGGGAACCCATTCCCGGATGGGGTCCTGCGTTGGAGGGAGATTGCCCGGGAGTCCCTCATCCAGGAATGGGCACTGAGATGCGAGGAAGGGCTGGCGAGGGCCGGCAGACCGAGGCGGCGCACCGTTGGCGCCATCTGTCCGGTCCTGGAAAATTGGATAGGGAGGCGCCACGGTGCGCTTAGTTACCACGTTGTGCAGGTGCTGTCTGGCCATGGGTGTTTCGGCTGGTACCTGCACAACGTGGCTCGGAGAGAGGAAACTCCGGAGTGCCACGAGTGCGGCTGCGTGGAGGACACGGCGCAGCACACACTTGAGGAATGCCCGGCGTGGGCTGCGCCACGCGCCGCGCTCGTGGCAATTGTTGGCGATGACCTCTCGCTCCCGGCTGTTGTCAAACAAATGGTCGAGAGCGAGAGGTCGTGGGATGCGATGGCCTCCTTCTGCGGCGAAATAATGACGCAGAAGGAGGCAGCGGAGCGGGTGAGGGAAGCGGATCCAGCCGCCCCCCCGCTCCGCCGAAAAAGACCGGGCGGCAGGCGTTTGGCCCATGCCCGGCGACTGCCACCCTAACGGGGGCTTCCGGGCGGCGGGTTGGGGAACCGCTGCCCATTAGAACGGAAGTCCCCGAGTGTTGCGGCGCGGCGCGCCTAGTCGTGCGCGCGCCGCCAATCGTGCCGTAGCCCAACAAGGGGGTCTTCGGACGACCGCCGGCGGGGCAGCGGTTGTATCATTGTTCCCGCAGCCCCGCCCATCTAGGCGGATGAGGTGGCAGTCAGTCAGGTTTTTAGTCGGTATACCCCAAGTGGTTAGAGGGGAGCCCGACATACCCCCGCCGCTCCCCAAGTGGCGGGGCATGCAGCAATGCATTTTCCTGACTTAAAACAAAAAAAAAAAAAAAAAAAAGGTCCATGCAGTCAACAATCAATTTATAATTAGACCAACGACCTGATTTTGCAGTGTCAAAATTGGTCGAATTATAAATTGATTCTCTCTGCCTAGCACATGTGGAAGTTCCTAGAAGCAACCGGTCTGGACAGGGAAATTTAAAAAAAAAAGGTTACTTACACAAGATCATCAATGGTCGATGCAGTAAGCCCACAGCAACAATAATTATAATAACGACCCGATTGGCTATTTCCTAAAAACAAATAAAATTTTCGATCAGTTTCACGCACCTGTATAAATAATATCAGTTATTGTTGACGACTGGTTTTGAACAATACTTTAATAAAAGCCTTCAAGCGGCTCGTTGGTCTAGTGGTATGATTCTCGCTTTGGGTGTGAGAGGTCCCGGGTTCAAATCCCGGACGGGCCCTCTTTTTACACATATTTATAACTTTTAATTAGTTAAATTGATTGTGCGGTGATAATTGCTTACCATCAGGGGACTCGCTAGCCATTTTGTATTCCTGTCATAAAATATAAAGTTGATGAGTTTGTTTAAACGCGCTTATTTCAAGAACTAGAGGTTCGAATAGAATTATTATTTTAGTTTTGTATAGCCAATTTATATTATACAAAGTTAGAACTTGGGTTGAAAGTAATTTCAGGATGTGGAACTCGTTACGGACAGATATATATTATAATCTACGTATTTTCCCTGTTTTTTCAATTAGCCAAATTGAAGGATGTCTTCAATTTGGCTAATTAAAAGTAATAAATATATATTAAAATAGGGTCCGTCCGGGATTTGAACCCGGGACCCCTCACACCCAAAAGCAAGAATCATACCACTAAAGCGACTTTATGAAAAGTAATCATAACATTATCCATAATTTTAATCAAAATTAAACTGAAATAAGTACAATTCATTTCCATATTACGATAAAAACCAGACGTATGAACAGTACAACTGAAATACGTATCATTTTATGATACTCAGTCACAATAAAATACACCTGTATATTTATTTTTAGATACAAGCATTCTATTTGCAATATGTTTCTCCTAATACACTTTATTACGCTTCATTCGCTGTATCTCCCATACGAATGGCGTTTAAACGAAACTTTATTATTTTCAATGCGGAACGTCCCAGGTGTGAGGGCGGGTATAATTTGCGCTCGCGATTTTATTCCTATGAAGCATTATGCTTCTCAGTGAAAGACAGATGGTGAATACGCGCGAGCTTATGTTTAGTTATGTACTGTATGTAACTCTTTCTTATTTTGCATATAAAATCATTTTATTTGTACAAGACAGAGTTATGTTGAAAATGACAATGGTTATTGCAATTGTTTTGCTTGTATTACCAAATGAATTGTACAATTTAAGTTTCATATCATTTAGAGGTGGTTTCGCCACTCTAGAATAGGTTATTTGGAAATACTAGTAAATAACTTATTCGTGATTTTATTAGCAAATGGTGTAAGCGGCACCGCAGATATTGTAATACTGTAAGTACAGTAATGGAGTGGAACTTAAAAAAAATATTTCGAAAGTTAAAACTGGGGTTTACATTACATTAAATTACTTAAGAAATGTAAAATTTATTTTTAGTTATAATTTTGCAAGCACAGGTAAATCATCTGGTTACTTATATGAGAGACATCGAATGATGAAACAAAATTTTCGTTGCTAGAATTGTAACAAAAATTTGGTTTTGTACAATTTTGAACAACGAACAAATCTTTTTAGTTTTGTACAATTTTGAATTACGAACAAAATCTTAATCTACACATTGTTTATTGACAAAGTGACTTTTTTCTAGAGTTACGACTTGCTACATAGACGTGTTGCTGCATGGATGAATTACTTTCCGACCTAGTGTAAACTAGTATACTAAACTAAGTATCATTTTGCATTCGCTCAGTACCGAAAACCTTTTCACTACCATTCAAAGAACTCGCTATAATCCCTTGGGAAAACCTCAAGAGTTCATTCCGCTGTATTTGTCATATATTTTTTTAAACGTTAAAAAGATCTGTTTGCGCTCAATCGAAGCGTCTGTCGGCTAATGATTTGCCAACGATATAATTTATATTTTAATGCACCCGAAGATTATTTCGTTCCTTTGAAATAGAGTCTGATCAGTAAATTCAGTGTTCATACGCTTCACTTGACACGCTTTAAAAATATTGAGTAAAAATATGTTTCATCGTTGCTAAATTGTCCTATAAACTTTACCAACGATTAAACCTCGTTTTTCGTACCATCGCATCTTCTTAGGAGGCTATAGGTATTTATTCACATTTGGTTAATTTACTTTTGTGTCATGGAGGTACAAAAAAAAGTATCTATCTATGTAAATACATAGATAGATACTTTTTTTTGTACCTTGTATATAAATATATAGCCAAATCCCACCAGCCTGAATTATTTGATCAAACTGGTGGTATGGAATTTGTGAAATCCAAATCCCACCAGCCTGAATTATTTGTTTGGTGATAGGATAGGACCTTGGAAAAGAAAATAAACTACTCAAAGTACTAATCCTGACCCAAACTATTAATCTTCCTCTAAATGTAAAAGCTGTGGAGCAATGGTGATGTCGTTTTGATGTCAATTTGACATTACAGACAATTTCGTATTATACTATCCGAAATACCATATAAAAACCATGTCAACTTGGGATCAACATCATATTGACATCAAAACGACATCATCTTTTGTAAGCGTAATTGCGCCACAGCTTTCTGGTCTGTGTCGCAAACTCCATTTTTCGCTGTCTTCCTCTACCTCTTCTACTATTAATATCCATGCCAAAGAGAGTTCTAAGAAAGAATTTCAAAGTATAACTTTATTATTAAAAGGTGTCCTAACTAACGAATTTGCAGTGGTTTCTATAATAATAAATTGTTTACTTGTATTCTTGAAGTGTAACATTTTGTTATAGAGCCTTTCAGCCGTCAGAGGCAATCTATTCGCGAATTCTAATCTCACGATTCGTCCGAAAATTTATAACGTCAACTTTGGAGCCGCCTTGGCGGACATTTGAATGTTTTAACATTACTTAAGTTCCATTCTTCGGAGGGAACAGAATCATCTTAATGCCGGTAATTATACGGATTCGGCGAATTACTCGGTCATAAGTAAACAAACGAAATACCCTATTTACAATCGTAAATTTTAAAAGCGGGGGCGGGCTAGGCCGTTACGAAACGTAAAACCTATTCAGCATGTTTGCATCCTCTTAGCAGAGGTTTTTTAAAGGTTTTTTAACGAATGAATTAATAACGCTTAATTTCTAGGACTGTACTGGACTCATTATTACTTCTAAGTAGCCCATTCTGTTTTGTAGTGATCTAATGCCATTACAACACTTTTAAAAAAAAAAATTACAATCTGGGGCAAGTAATACAAAAAGGTCCATATTGTAATAATCTTGATAACAATATTGTGACCGACTGTGCTGAGTCCACAATTAGTAACAGCACCTTTGTGACTACTAAATATGTATAGTAAAAAAAAACGGACAAGTACGTGTGGGGCCACGCACAATGTAGGGTTCCGTATTTGCTGTTCTTTGCTTGCCTTCAGTTGAGTCCAATATCAAATTCCATCACATTTGTAAGTTTTCGTCAAATAAATTTTATTTTATAAGTTCGACGGCTAATACTCGGTAACGAGTATAGCCTACTTAACCGTTATAGTTTTCATTGAAGGTTCAGCATATGGACTACTACCATGTTTTTTTTTCAAATTTCTAAACATAAGATTTTCGGAGATAGAGGGGTGGGGACCACCGTGCAAAACGAAAATTGACACGAAAAATGTAAATAATTCCGAAACGGATCATTGTATCGAAAATGATCTTCCCAAGTTCCCACACCTCATCTCAATGTTTTGGAGAGACCTATCTAACGATACCCCACAACATGAGGTGGACGCGAAAATCAAATTCATTTCCACTTTACATGTAGTGAAGACACCCCAAAAAAATTTTTTTTTCTAAATGTTCTTCCAGCACTTTGTTAACATTGTTAATATGTATATACATACCAAATTACAGCTTTCTAGCATCAAGCGTCTAGGCGCTAGACCGCGGACAGACGGACAGACAGACAGGCAGACAGACCGACAGACAGACAGACATGGCGAAACTATAAGGGTTCTTTGTAGTTTACTACGGACCCTAAAAATTAGGGGAGGATCAATCCAGGATTTTGAACTTTTCTTACTCAGTTCATATTTGTTCAGATATAAATATAAGTAATAACGTACTATTAACATCATAACGATACTAATCCTGCACGAAGATCTCATAATAGAATACTATTATAACATTAATAACATCTTCAAACATGCTTAAATGAAATAAAGTGTATTTGGAAAAATACAAAGAAAATAGTCACGAAGTGGAAATTTAATTAAGAGTCTAAGAAGCAAGATTTATGGATTGTTGACATTAAAAAAAAACGTAATTAAAAGTGACATCAATCAGGAGGCGACATCGGCCAGACTCTGACTTCAGCCACACAATGGTTTTATAAGCCTCCTGGATTTTTTCGTATTTCCAAGAAGGCAGTACATAAAAATATGAAAATCTACGTGTGGTAATTAAGGAAAATTCTTAGATCATGTCACAGGGATAACATGATGAATTGAATTTTTTTTTAAATCAACCTTTTATCGAATTGAGTAAGAATTTTTATTTCTTATGTGTATGAAGATATCTATCTTGCAAACATAGGTCTTGTAAAGGGACTAATCTTTGGGGAAGAAGGAAAGAATGAGGCTTCTACATAGACAGAGACAGTTACAATCTATGTAAAATAATACTAAAATTTTGTACATTTAATGTGTTTTTTTATGTTCAAAAAAATTTATGTGAAACTTTTTGTAATTTGTGTTTAGATTTAATATTTATTATGTAACTTGAATATCATTTGTTTACGACAAATAAATGATTTTCTATACTATTGTGTTATTATGCAAGATGTAATGAAGTTATGCGAAATGTAATGAAGTTTCTTCTAAATCCCTTGTTCCAACTATTCAGTCGCAGACAATGATTTAAAACAGAACTATTTAGTATTAAATCGTTTAATTTTCATTATTATTTTGTATCAATGCTAGAGCTATTTTGTCGCTTTTAATTATAACGACCAAAACGAAGAGCAACTTAAACATAAACAGATCAAGTAGCTACCATGAGATGTACAATTCTGTCGTATTTACAGTACGAGTGACATTGTGGTGAGCACTGAGATGGGCGGAACGTTTAAAATAATGAGGAAAGTTAAAAGTCAGATTTGAAAATAAAATTATTGGTGAGTTGCGAATTCATTTTAATGTTAATGATACTTTATATTATGTTTGTCACTGTCGAAATAAAAAATAAAAAATTTAGATTGAAACTAATTTCTGCAATGATACATGAATTTTACAATGGATGCTCTGAAAGATTTCTCTGTGGGGATCTCTGTTACCCGAAGAACCTGAACCGGAGGCGCCACGGCTTGAAGACCAAAACCAAACAAAGTTCTGCAAGTAAAATATCGCTCCTTTCGTGAACTAATTAGGTGTAAATAACACCTGAAATCTACCGCTCTGTATGTATCCTACTAATATTATAAAGGAGAAAGGTTGTGTGTAAGTATCTAAACGCACGGTAGTGCGCAGGCCAAGTTCCAGCAACAGGCCGCGCGCATGCCGTGCACTATTTACACGAACTGTTTCGACCCACTTTTGACCCCCCTGTAGCTCAGTGTGTATTGCAAGTACAGAGATAAAATTGTACCTATGTAATCATATACTAGTACAAAGTAAAGCAGTATGCCAAATTTCATAGATATAGCTTCAGTAGAAGAAAGAAAGAAAAAAGAATTAAACTTGGCAGGTTAATTTAATTATTAAAAGTTAATTTAATTATATAAATAATAAATTTTATTATACAATTAATCAACTGTTACGTACAGCACGAAAACGTGCCAAGTTCAAATTTAGAAGTATTATAATTTTAGATATTTTTAACTTGGCATTGGATTGGATTTCAACCTTTTTTTAGGCAAACAATTAGCCGATAGGAACTTGGCCCCCCTTTTAACAGGTATGTTTTTGGTGGGATAACATATACACACAAACTTTCGCCCTTATGTTACCTCGTCACGATCAAATGGCTGTGCCAATTTTTATAATATTTGGTATTTAGGTAGCTAATACCTTGAATTAACACATAGGGTACTTTTTATGCCGAAATGTGCGCGATTCCTGTAGGATTTGGTCAAAAGTCTGATATAGATGGCGCTGCTGTGAATAAAATTAAACGCTGGTAACACGGCTAAACACTGGTAATTACTAAGTAGCTGCTGCCCAGCTACTTAGTAATCAATAAATATAAGAAGTAACCAGGGTGTAAGTATTGTATGTGCCAGGATCTAGAACTAGAAACGTTTATAGCCTTTTTGATAAATAAAACATTTCAAAAACTCTTAGATCGCAACAAAGTGTTCTCACCCTTATGGCTCTATAGCTTGCAAGCTAAATGGCTGGTGCGCTCGCCTCGCGGCCGGCTAATGAAATAAGATCTCGCCTCCGAGCTAAGGAATGGCGGAATTAAAACTACATAAATGAGCGTCCGCCACCACTCCAAATGGGAAAATTTTAAACTCTGCACAAGCACAATTTTCTCATGGCTCTAAACTGACGTTAGACATTACGAATCAATTTAGTGGAAATGGTTTAAGTAACAAAACAGGGCCCGTCCGGGATTTGAACCCGGGACCTCTCACACCCAAAGCGAGAATCATACCACTAGACCAACGAGCCACTTGGTTGTGTTCTTCAAAAACCATATAATGTTGCGGTCAGTTGTGACCAATTAACACCTGTTTAAATAATATTATTGTTAACGACTGGTTTTGAACAATACATTAATTAAAGCCTCCAAGTGGCTCGTTGGTCTAGTGGTATGATTCTCGCTTTGGGTGTGAGAGGTCCCGGGTTCAAATCCCGGACGGGCCCTGTTTTGCTAATTTATCGTGTGACTTTTTTTACTAGACTTTAGGTATTGACATGATAGAGCATTTATGAAAGGAGCTATCTCGTAGAAGTACCTCTCACAAATCATCATGAAGCAGCAATGCGTTTCGTTCAGTGACTGAGAGATCCGGAAGTCAAAACTTTTTCCTTTCATTTTCTCCCTACTTTCTTCCTTGTAGATGACAACCATTGGTAGCGCCCCAAGTATTACTGATGTTCATAGGAGGCGGTAACCATTTTCCATCAGGCAGAACGCTTGCTTGTTTCCCTCTCATAAAAAAATCGTGAGGGAGAGAGAGAGGATCATCTCCTTTTCAGTATCTTGCATTCTCTCTTCAAAGGTGAGCATAAGGAGCATCGCGTCCAAGGTCCAAGAATCCAAGATACAAGAACAGCGGTGATCATTTACCATTTCCTAGCCTATTGGTCTCCAAAAAGACAATCGTCTACTTTATAACTTAAAAAAAAATACGGAAGAAAGGAGCATTCTGTCAGATAATTATCATTGTCAGAAAAAGTCCAGATAAAAGCAAGGGCTTAGGAAACCTTTGAAAGAAGTCATCTGAACGGTTGATTGATGGGCCCCGCAGATTTATTATGTTAATTCAACGTCTCTTTGGTTAGCACCACACAAATGAAATATTTTTTATTGTAATTACTATTTTGTTGATATCTGTTGGCTCTGTCCAAAATGTTTTCTTTTAAATTATTTATTTCGCATAAAAAATCAACAAGCCAGTTGAAGAATCGCATACATTTTTCTTCTTTAGCATAAGTAATTTAACGTGTCATTAATTTATGTCTGTTTAATCTTATTAGCCTAAACTGTTCTACTGCTGGGCAAAGTCATATTTGATTCTTATCTATTTTATATATAATTATGTTGTAAAGACGTGTCTAAAGTGCCCGCGAGGGCGGGCCTACAGAATGACAATATTTTTGATTTTGATTTTTTTGACAGCATTGTTCTATTTAAAATCTTGTTGAATAATCTTCGTAATTAAATACAGCCAGTTTGAGTGTCATCTATATTATAAAGCTGAAGAGTGTATTTGGTTAAATGCGCAAAATCTGGAACTATGTACTGTCCAATTCAATCTAATGACTTATTGTAGCCAACTGAGTCCTGAATTGACCATCACAATTTTATTCTTCCAAAAGAGAATGTGAGACATTTCAACGTCATATCGTGCACAAACCCTGCTTGCCACCGTAGTGATATAAAAATAAATTTACCTATGTACTTGTATGTCCCTTACTAAACATTGTCGACTACTATGAAAGATGGACTAAACACCTGAATAAACCAATTGCGCTCATTTCATTGTGCGTGATCAAGAACAAAAACAATACATTAACTAAAGCCTGCGAGCGGCTCGTTGGTCTAGTGGTATGATTCTCGCTTTGGGTGTGAGAGGTCCCGGGTTCAAATCCCGGACGGGCCCTGTTTTGTTTCTATCAGAGTTATTTATATGGCAATAAAATATTTAAAACTTGTAGTAATTGTATTATTTGACAATCATATAAAAATGTTGCATGGAAAACCTTTTTTTTCTAAGACGTCAAGTTTATTGACCCTTAACCCTCAAATACAATATCTAAAACACTGCATTAAAGTGATCATATTGGGGCCTGACTCGATCCGATCGACTTTGTAATAAATGTATACTGAATAAAATTATTTTTATAAATCGTCCAATTCAACGACCTTAGCCCTTCGATTTTGACGTTTCAGACCCTTTGAGTTCATCATTATATTGATTTTATTTGAATTAAGAGTGTCGGCATAAAGCACTCGCGTAAAACAAGGCATAGACTTTGCATTTTAATTTACGATGTTACAGGAACGTCGATTGCCAATAAGTAAACACAACGCACAAAGTCGGAGTATTTAACTTAATTTTTGAGCTTCCAGCCGGCTAATTGGGAGAGGCGCAGTGGAATGTTGTCACAAAAGAAGCACTTAAATTGTAGAGGCACTCAAACGGCTCAAAATAAACTTATCTTCTCCGGGCAAGGGTTAAAATCGTTTAAAAGGCATAGTAATTGTGAGGTGGTGGGGCGGTGCGGTTGATTCGATCAGGCGGTGCTCCTGATTCAATGTTCGCTAATAATGTTTATTTATCGAGTTTTTGAAACGACGGAAGCGTGTAAGTCGCGGAAGTGAATAGACCTTTTTTAATAATAAAGAAATACGTGGAAAGCAAAATTCGCAGTCCCCTGACGGCAAGCAATCACCAATGCCCATGTATGTACACTAGGAAAGTATAAAATGCGTTGTCCATCTATAATTTTTGTCATTATTTTGTACATGAGACGCTCAAAAGCCACAAATTTATCCCCATTGTATCTATTTGTATGTTATATCGGCATAGAAGTTACAGATTGCACCTGAATGAAGTCTCAATGCAATAGTTTCTATACAAAGACTTGGCTCAGAAATCAGAGCAGGCTCACTTAACAGTTCGACACGTCTGCCAGTCACTATCGTGCGATATCTATTCAGGTACACCTATTGTTGGTAACCAATGGCTGACCAGTAGCGACAGGGTTGACCTCTCCTGGCTAATTAAACAAACACACATAGTGAATGGATATACATAGAATGTGAGCTAGATTTTATTGATATAACAAAGTGTTTCTTTCACTTTAAAAATTTCTGATGTTTACTTCTTAAAAATTCTTATTCATTTACCATGTAGTTCTAAATATTTTAATGGCGATTATTATGTTATTTAATATTGAAGTTTCCAAAAGATTAGAAAGTTTCAAGTTTTTTGTTTTTTTTTAACCAAGTTCCAACTCAACAAAAAAATAAAAATCCTTCTACAAACCTCCACCCCACTTTTCACGACTTTATAATGATTTCCTGAAAAAAAAACTACCCTATGTCCTTTCTCAGGCCTTCAACTACTTCCATATCAAATTTCATCTCAATGGGGCCGGCCGGTAAAAGCGAAAAGCAGATGGCGCCAGCATAGCTTGATCCTGTCAAAAATTTGGTCGCCAATGTGCGAAAAGTTGACAATTTTTTTCTCTTTAAGTAGTAATAAACCAAAAATAATTAATGTATTATACGTGAAGGGTGACTGACGTTGAATAAAATATAGAAACGTGAAGCATCTTGGCGAGAAAGAACAATGGAATTGATTGAAAGGAATAACCTCAAAACTACATTTTAATATATTTTTCTCTTTTTCTTTTATAATTTAATTTATTATTGCAAATATTTTTTTAAAATCACTTATTATTTATAGAATATAATGCTATAAATTTCAAGTTAAAATATGAGTGAACATTTTTTCATAAAACATGATCTTTTGGAAATTTGTGCACTACTTTTCAAAAAGGCACCTTTACAGGTCATTGGCATTGCAAAACTAATTTTAGTTTTTTTTTATAAATTCCAACAAAATTCTTTGTACAAATTTTAGTACCATCGGATCAAGCTATGCTAGCGCCACTTTGACAGTTGCCAACCCCATTTGATCGGCCATTTTAATAAGAGGTAACAAGACGGACAGAGTTACTTTCGCATTAATACTTACTATTAGAGATGTCTCGGGAATCAACTAAGTACAGGAGGAATAAACTTTCAATATCTTTCACTACCGATATGTGGCCGCGTCGCGCAAGTCTAAGTTGTAAAACTTAAGCTAACAGTAAACTGGGCTTATAACTAAGTAGCGACATATTTCACGCGGGCTCAACTACCTGCGCCTAAGACAATCAAACAACCACTAACATGTGTAAACAAGAAGTTAGCGCTTAGATTTAACTAAATACGAAGTTAGGCTTAAGTAAGATAAGTTGGAAGATGATGTTACACGATGTAGATTGGTTAGCTATGTAATTCTCGAATTTTTGTAATAAAAAATGTGAAAATTACAGTTTTGCGTTCCACATATTTTCAGGGAATGATTTTGTGGAACATTTGAAAATAGAATTTCACTATTCAATTATTTCGAATTTTCACAAATGACACGCCATTAAACCAAATCCTTTTACCAAATCGCCTACTGGTAGCAACAGCTCTTGAAATTAGCTTGTTCTACCAAACAAATTCTTCAGCTGATTCTTATTATAAGATTTAGTACCACACCATGTATGTATATGTACAGTGTACAATTTCATATATTTAACAATCCAAATCAGACATGATTTTAACAATTCAACTTTTCATTGAAATGACATTCGTGTAAGAAATGGAAAATTCGTTAATTAAGATGCTTCTCAATTATCTAGGTATTTGTGAGGCAGCTACTTACGGCTCCTTAGTTAAAACATTTTAATTAGATCGACAGACAACTTTGAACAAGTAGCACCTTATCCTGCAGCGCTAATGATCTTCGTTATGATGTTTAATATTTATCAATGTTTATTTTTGTAGGTATCGTATGTTGGGTAAATTTTCCGCGATGTGTGTTGTCACCTCGTCGACCTTGTATGAAAATCTCAGCGAAAATACGCCATTTAATGATGATTTTCGTATTTTTAGACTTTTATTACAAACTAATACAGATCATTTAAAAAAATGGGATTTCAACGATATGGCATTGGTGGCCAGACTAGCCAGCTTCCTGGATATGGAGCGACCTCCTCTGATGCCTAGGGTGCTCACACAAAGATGACACGTCTGTTGCAGAGACCTGTATGACGACAGTACATCGTAAAATAATATCCGTACATTTTCTACACCAAAAAAAAATGTCGCATTGTTCTATATAGTGACGTCTAAATCTTACTTAATACATACCTATGCAACCGAACGTTGTTCATAAATTATGCGATGGCACTCTACTAATCCTCAGAATAAATTAATAGTACATTAAGCGTCAATCCTGGAATCGGCATTAATAGGTTTATACAGAACATCAGGCGACTCGTGTTAAATTGCCCTCCCCAACCACCCCGCAATTTATTTAAGAATGTTATGTAAATTTGAACACAAGTCTTTGATCGTCCGCATCAAAAGTCCACGCAAAAAACTTCCACTAGAACGGAGAAAAAACGGAGAGGAGCTTAAGAAAAATAATGATTTAATCTTACTTTTCGCTGTCTCGCATATAAAGGCGAGGAGACGGGCGCAGGGGTGCGAATCGTTTTTAATCTTTGCTTTGTAAAGGTGATTATGAAGGATTATAGGTTTGGAAGTATGCCTGAAATTTCGTGGCTGAAGAGGCGGCCCCTTCCACTCGTTTATGCCATATTTTTTGGGTCCTCAGGTGGGGTTGCGGTCGCACCACCCTCTGATACTTCCAACTTTTCCTTATTCCGAAGCTGTTCAAAGGAAGGCTTTATTGCGTTTTGTTTTGTCTCCGATAGTCTATTGAGTGGCCTTGTCTTGTCTCGGATGAGCTGAGTTGTTAGGAATCTTTTTGTGTTATCTCAAGCTAATTAATTGTACCTATTAATAATTATTTTTTGCTTTGTTCACATTTTTTTTAAATACATTAACTTCACGTATTCACCAAAACATGTGTTTAATTAAAAAATAGTCTTGTATTTTAGGCATATTCTTAAATTATAGTATTCATAATAATATGTACTTTCTCTGTATATAGATTGTATCAATAAATATTAAATGAATGTAAAATAAGTATTCAATAACCTTTTCACGAGAAAAAAAATCGTACCAACCCTTTCACTGCTAATACGTTTGAGTACCTTACTACCTATTTATATAATAAAAATAGCGTCCCGCTCCAGCTTCGCACGGAGGACTTTTTTTTTTATAATGTAGCCTATGTTACTCAGCATTTGGATGATTGGCCGGAAAAGGCCCTATTGAGAGATAATTGGAGAAGTTGGGGGGACGCCTTAGCCATGCAGTGGGAGACAAATGGCTGATAAAATAAAAGTTACTCAGGGACAGTGTAGCTATGATGAAAAAACTTTTGAAATCGGTCGAGTAGTTATTAAGTTTATTCGTTACTAGCTGACCCGTGCCCACTTCGTTGGGCATAATGTTAATAATCCTTTTTTAGTACAGGCGTTCGTAAGAAACGCTTTCATTCGACCGTTTTTTCTCCGATTCACTTTGCAAAACCGACTACCACGTAAAAGCATTTTAATTTTTTGGTTTTTTTATATAACCTATGACACTCAGCAATAATGTGGCTTTCTATTGATGAAAGAATTTTTAAAATCGGTTCAATAGATCCCGAGATTACCCCTTACAATTTAACAAATATACAAACACACAAACTTTACTTCTTTATAATATTAGTATAGATAAACAAAAATCTTTTCCCTTTATGTCATTGGTATATTTGTTTGTACAGTCAGAGCCCATTGAGCTTTACACTTGCTGTACAATTTTGGCTCTTATGACATAGAACTTATGGGGCAATGTGAAAAAAAGATGGGTCCTTAAAAACCAAATATCTTCTAAACTACAAAAATTTAGACTTAGATTTTTGGATATGTATTAATTCATCATATAATCGAAATTTTGGAAAGAGCTAAAACACGATTGTGACACATTTCGTCGATAGAAAAAAAATCCGAAGTAACCTCTGTTTTTTTTTCAGAACTCCTGTAACTTCTAAACGGTTAATAATAGAAATTTTAAACTTCATATAAAGAAAGACATTAATGTTTTATAGATACTGTAAAAACAAATTTAAAAAAACTCAATTATTGAATTTTATATAAGCCTAAATGTGTTTTGGCGCTAACTTTGTTAAAAATTCGCCGGGTTCACGGTGTCCCAATTCCGTCTCTCGAAGCAGGGATTGATTTAAGCGTCGCACGGGCAGGGCGGGCTCGGGAGTCGGCCGCAATTATTTTACGACGTAGGCCCTTAAGAATGTACAAAGTCCAATATGTAAAGGTCGATCTGCTCTTGACTGTACATTTACAAAGATGGAATATGCTTTATATGTAATTCACAACAGTAGGACACAGTATACATATCTTACACACTAGTGAAATCGCAAATGGGTATATTTATATGTAAAACAAAAAATGATAGGCTAAGTGAACACCAATATAATATCTAAGACCAATAAAGTACCGTGTACCTATAAAGTTACCTCCTAAGCGTTCATTCGCCGCTCTAAGCCGGGGCTGCCACATCGTACAGTTTTGTCATTTTTCATTACGTGACCAGATGAGGGTTTGTCATCGGAGAGCACCGGCGATCTCTCGGCCGTATAGACTAAACCACTTCTCTGCAGGCCTGTCTAACACCAGACGCATTCTGCAAAGGAAGAACAACCATATAGCTTTATTACTAGAGTGAAAATGTATTCTGCAGACAATGAAGATAGGTTTTTATAACATTGCCTCATTGTAGAAGTAAGCTTCTCTTGGTAGATGAAGACTGGTGCCTGTGTAAGACTTGGACTGTTACTATGAATACGTAAGCGTCAGATGAATCCCCCTAGAACAGTTGCTACACTTTGTAATATCTTGAAAATGTGTTTTTTACTGTACCTACTAGGGATATTGTATCAGGATTGTGTTATAAAAATAATATTCTTCACAAAAAAGAAGTTACAAATACAAAAAGATACAAATGTGCAGAACTAGTTTATACCTTAATGGTAGGTGCAAAATGCATTAATATCTTTTTAAACACAAATTTTCACCAACGTCCACGTCTGTACTGCTACGAGCCGTAGCACCGTAGCACTCTTGTATTACAAACGAATATTTTAAAAGGGGGTTTATTCAGGCAACAATAATAAAAAATTGGAATGGTATAGGGACCGTTGACAACTCAATTAAGTGATATAAATAACAATTATTGATAAGTAGCCATTTATGTGCTCATAAGAAAGATGAGATTTTAAGCTTTTCGTCTGTAATTTTTCAGAGGGAAAAATTATTATGATTGGAAAGCATAGCATAGACATAGGTAGGTGAACGTTACGTTGAACTTAATTATATTGCTTGATCTTAGCGGGGTTGCGGGGCGGGGGGCGCGGGCGTCTCATCTCAATCGCAAATCGGCCATCTTGCGCCCCCAGATCGCCGCCCACCCCGCGCCTCCCTTCGTCCATTATACTTTTTAAGCTCCAATCTCGTTCATTTAAACGGTTGGCTTTAGATGGCAATCGCATTTTTCCACTGCAGGTCACGTCTCGACCCGTCTCCCGACTCGGGGCTTAAATCAACAAAAGAAAATAATAAGATTCGCTCAAATTAAAAGTGTAATGTCGCGAAAGTGCGCCGCTGGGCGCGGGCGGCGCCTAATCCCGGCGACGCTCTTCATTAGGCGGCGCCGCTTAGGGCCTCTTAAAAACGTTGCGAAGAATTTTTCTTTATTCATAACGGGGATTAAGGGAAATGCAAATGAAGCGCGGCGTCGCGGAGGCTACTTAGCTGTGTCAACAGCGTTTCGACGACTCCTTATTTCTTTTAACCGACTACGTTCAGGGAGGAGGTTTTATTTCGAAATGTGCTACAAAAATACAATATATTTTTTATAAAAACATTTCAAGTCACTATTAAAAGCAGTAATATTATATTAGATAAGACTAATATAAAATGCAACGTTTCTATAAATTGACCATAAAATAATAAAAGATATCATCAGCCTTCATTGCGTAAGCACAGATTGCTTAATAGTTACTACTATGTAAACAAAAGCCTTTCATCATCTGCGTCATCCTTCTTCATCCATCAACAATTTTCTAAACATGTACCACTCATTCAACTGCTGATCGTCCTTAGTTCCTTTTTCCATTCCTGAAGAACTGATTGAAGACTGCCTAACTTCACCTAACATCATCCTCTCTAGGCAGATGTCAGGACATCTCATCATCAGTGGAATTCGGACAGGTCCCAATTCCACTTTCACATACATACCTAATTACATACACATTACATAACTTTATGTATACATGAATATTATATTAGTATGATCAAAACCTCGAAACATCAACAAGCTAGAGGAAACATTGACGTGTTCCAAACTTCATATCTAACGCCTACTCACAACAAGCTTATAATAGTTGTCTTAAATAGTTAGATTACTTTGATGGAACATTTCGTCCTAAATATCATACTCTACCACTCCAAAATGCCATATTTCTTTATCATAATGTTGCAACAGTTGCAAAACACAGTTTTTTAGGGTTCCGTAGAAAACTACAAGGAACCCTTATAGTTTCGCCATGTCTGTCTGTCCGTAATTTGGTATGTATACTCATATTAACAATGCTAACAAAGTGGTAGAACAAAATTTTAAAAAAAATTCACAGATTTCGTGCCTCACACGACTATCGTGCACATTGGAAATGAATTTATGGAATTCGAAAAAATTTTGTCGCTGAGCGACGAGGAGCTCGATGGCGTCGCTGTGTGGTCTGTCGCACTCTAATATGAACACGCAAGTTAAGCGACATCGACCCTAGCCAGCGTTTGGATGGGTTTTGTTATCTTGAGCTTCTCCGTGCTTCGGAGGGCACGACCCGTGGGCACGACCCTTTCTTTATAAGGCAGCGGGAATATATTTGTGGCAACAAATTGTGGATTTCACCAAAGTGCTCATAAAGACGGATCAAACGAGCCCAAACTCGATGTGGTTATGTCGTTTAATTACTTAGTACCCATGACTATCTTCCAGCTCCATCATCAGATCAGCTCCATAACTGTTTTAACAAAGGTGTGTGACCAAAAGTAGATCGAGCCTCGCTCGCTTCGCTCGCTCGGTTTTTGATGGTCACAAGCCTACCTAACCCAGCAATAGCGGAATATCATAGATAGTCATCTAGCTTCATCATCAAACCCTGGTTACCATCCTTCACCAAAGAACTCGTCAATACGAATCAAACGAGCCCAAACTAGATGGGGTTATGTTGTGTAGTTACTAAGTTCCCATGGCCACCTTCCAGCTCCATCATGAGACCCTGGTTACCATCTAGCACCAAAGTACTCGTCAAGACGGATCAAACGAGCCTAAACTAGATGGGGTTATGTCGTTTAATTACCGAGTTCCTATGGCCACCTTCCAGCTCCATTATCAGACCCTGGTTACCATCTTGCACCAAAGTACACAGATACACATGCAAAACTTATAACATCCCTCTTTTTTGGTCTGGGATAAAAATACAGCGCGATAGCAATAAACATTAAGTATGACGAGCGAAAACGCGAGCCCAGCTAGTGAATTACACCTATATATAAACTATTCAATGAGACCATTCCAATGAGCCCAAACAAGAATTGTACATCTGCTGTAATTTAACGAGGGATTGAGTATGCTGCAGGTTCCGGATGATGCTGCAGCATCAGATCAAGTTTACCATATTCTTGCAATATCATGACGGTATCAGTATACCAAATTTCAAATCGATCTAACTAGTGGAAGTTGCTCATTTCCATTCATCAAATAGAAAAGAGCTGGTGATCTTCAAACGGCTAAACAGATTTTCATGAATCATAGCTAAGAACACTCCCGCACCGGTCACCTTTCAAACAAAAAAAACTGCATCAAAATCGGACCATCCGTTTGGTTGCTACGATGCCACAGACAGATACACAAATACACAAATACACAAATACACAGATACACATGTCAAACTTATAACACCCCTCCTTTTGCGTCGGGGGTTAAAAACAACTGAATTTCGACACCTGCTGTTAAATCTTTATGCATCTTCAAATTTTGCGACTTTCGAAAGATAAGTTGTTATTAAACTTAATGTCTAATGTATATTGCATTTGGAATAAGTTTAATTTTTCATTATGTATTTACGAGGCTTTTCTTACACGCTTTTTTTGTGGTGGTAAAAATATTCCCTTTGCCCGTGGGCCGTGGGGTGACCAAATTCAAATTCAAAATTTTTATTTAGAGAATAAGCTTTCACAAACACGTTCTCTTGTCAGAGTATACAGTTGTAATAAATGATTTGTATAAATCTCGCACGAGACGAGCCAAGCGGAGCGCAAGGGCACTACCTACCTTTTCTCGAAACGTTTCGTCGTTTTTTTGAACTCTCATAACTTTGTTTTGGATGATGCTAAATAGTTAAAAATTTCAAGATATAATAACACCAGTACAATCATTAAACATAAATTTTGAATGTCGTAGCTATTATACTTTAGATTTTATTAATGTCCTAAAACCCCCGATTTCGTCACTTGAAGGTGTAGAGTTTGTGAAGTTAGGCCTTGTAGAGGTAGGGAGTGTAGAGTTAGAAGCTTGTCTCTACATGAGGTGGTCATCATCATCATCATAAACCCTCTAGTGGGTGTGGTTTCCGCACTTAGTCCCGTTCTGGACCATTGTACGTGATGCCGTGGGGCTGTCATTCCATCCAGCCCACCTCCCTCCAGAAGCGAATTAGTCCTCCCAAACTGCTCAGTGTGTCCGCAAGAGACATTGGTGACCCAAGTGTCTCTTTCCGGATTTGGGCGACGCCTGTGCACTCAAGGAGCACGTGCGCCACCGTTTCTTCAGTCTCCATGCATGCTCTGCACAGAGGACTGTCCGTGATACCTATTGTGTGAAAGTGTTTGTTCAGTGAGCAGTGTCCTGTGATGGTTCCTGTTACCAGGCGCATGCTTTTCCTGTCCAGGCGCAATAGGCGCTTGGGCAGCTTGTTGTCCAGGGATGGCATTGCCTCCTTGGATTGCCTGCAGCCTGGTGCCGTAGTCCACCATCTCTCAGCTTGTGTGTATGTGATGTTTTGTAACCATCTGCGTAGCTGATTGAATGGGACTGGCATGATGGGCTCGGGTCCGAAAACTGTCGTGTCAGATCCCCTCTTGGCCAGTTCGTCAGCTGCATCGTTACCTAGTGAGCCACTATGTCCTTTTATCCATTGAAGTGTTAGCACATTGCGATTCGTCACCGCAACGCGCTCGAGTGCATTGTGACATTCTAGTATTAATCCTGAGTCAAAACAGTTTTTGTTCAGAGATTGGAGTACTGAAGCGCTATCGGAGAGTATGCGGATATGAGTTCCCGTGACTTTCCTGGCTTCAAGAGCATATGCTGCTTGGATAATGCCTACACATTCCGCTTGATAGACAGTGTTGAACATTCCAAGGGGTTTTGATATTTTTATGTTCAGTTCATCTGAGTAGACTCCGACTCCAGTCCCAGAGTCAGTCTTTGATCCGTCAGTGTAGATTCTGAGCTCTTTTGGGCCTGAATAGTCGTTCGGTTCTTCGGTTAGTTGTACTTTGTAGTGTTTTGAGAATCGGTGTGTCTTTGGAATTTTGTCAGTGGGTGATGACATCATTGGTTGCTGTTTGATGGCATCCTCTTTTATTCGTATGTGTTTGATTCGGAAATCTTTGCCTAGAGTGCCCGCTATGCTAAGTCTAAAGGCTGCTAGTGTTGCTTCCTCTCGCACGATTAAGTGCAGGGGTGGCAGTCCCAGCATCGCCTGTAGAGAAGCAGTAGGTGCTGTTCTCATGCTGCTCGCAGGCCAAACGTTGCAGTTTTTCTAGGTCTTTTTGGGCTGTGCTCAAGTCGGTCCTGGGCCACCATACTAGAGAGCCGTAGGTGATGATTGGTCTAATGATTGCGGTGTATAGCCAGTGGGTAATCTTTGGACTGATACCCCAGTTTCTGCCTACATGAGGTGGTTATAGTCATCAATGTTCTTACGAACAAACATGATGCTGTCAAGAATGCACTGTGATGCCACCGTGAGAATATTAGTGCTTTTGAAAAACTCGCGAAGAGACTCTCGGACCACGTTAAGCCTATTTCCTTTTTTGCTTATTACAGACTATCTGGCAAATGAGTAGGAGTAGAAGAATACTTAACGACTAGCTGTGCCCGCGGCTTCGCCCGAGTGGAATTGGGCTTATGACTATAATAGTATAGACGGATTTAACAGTCTCCTATTACTACTGCTATAGTTTTTCCCCGAGACGTCAGTGTTCTTTATTGCTCATTGTCTATTTACTCGCCGCTGTGTTTTATTTAATTTTATCGTATCTAATTAAAATACCTAATGTAAAATCAGTATGAAAAATTAAAATTATATTTAAATTGAAATGGTCAGCTCAGTTATACTAAAAAACTTTCATAGCGCGATTCAGAATCTAACAGTGCCATCTAGTGAATTTTAGAGGAACAAAATTTTAAATGGTTAACTCAAGTAAAAAAAACTTTTAAACATAGTGCTACTGAATTTAAAAATGGTCGTTATGAGATATCGGGCGATTCCGACTCAGCAGTGAGTGACAATTTAAAAATTCTTAGGCTGTTCAAAATTTTAATGAAGTAACTTCTATTCCTGACATCCGGTCCAGTTCGATTCGGTTCGGTCCGGTTCGGTTGGGTCCGGTTCGGTCCGGTCCGGTCAAGTCTGTTGTCGGTAGTTATGGTGTACCAAGTCTGAAGTTTGTAAGTACGAGAAATATTTTTCTTCTTACATAGACAGGGTAGAGACCTTTAAATGACCATAACTTATTTTCCTGATATCCTATTTAAATACGACAAAGTTTATATTCTGCTCCAAGCCGAACTCTATCTTCCTGTGAAAACAGCATTAAAATCCATTCAGTAATTTAGAAGATGTGCCCGTTTATTACCTTCCTCTAACTGTTCCCTCTCCATTTTTGCCAAATTATGTTCAGACATCGGGGTCTACTGTTTTATTATATGTATATAGATTTACAAATAGTCAACGAATTGGAAGACATATTTTGTCTTCCCGATGTATCTGATGATGGTTTTGAATCTGTTGAAGACGAGGTTCGTACAATACGTACTGTATTGAACGATCCTAAAAAACTACAACGAGCCTAATGACGGGCCTATGGCACCGACACCTGATCCACCTAGCAGCATAATACCTCTCGAAAGTCGAACCTAGCAGTTCATCTGTTGATTTTTCATCTAGCCCTCCGTCCTCCGTCGTCCCATCCCAACGCGATCGTTCTAGGCGGGCAGCAAGATTTGAAATTTTACTCAATATATCTGGTACTCAGCAGACCTCAGAACCTCAAGCCACACGGGCAGAGGGAATATTTTTACCACCGTGTTTTTATTTTTATTTTTTGAAAAACATAAAAAAAAACAATCTAAAAACATAGTTTTTTTTATCTACCCTAGATGCTTATGCCCTATAAAGGGTTAAGCCATCGGTCCCGGCTGTTATCGATGGATGACAGTCGTTAGGCCAAGTCGGTGGCCTTAGGGCGGTTTGAAAACACCGGCCTCTGTCAATCCTCATTGGAGCAGCGTGGCAGAGTACGCTCTAATCACCTTCGACTGAAGGGAGACCCGTATCCCAGCAATGGGATGATTATGAGTTGATATGATGATGATGATGAGCGACGATAAAACAATGTTTTTGACTTTGTTCAAAAAGGTTAAGCTACAGGGCAAGCCCTTAACCCGATCATCTTTGTTTTAGGCTCAAATTATAGCTGACTAAATTGTCCAGACGAGTTTTTCTCAAATTTTTGATATCATTCTTCGTTTCCAAAATATCGAGCGCCAAAATCAAAAATTCGGAAAGAAATGATGATAATTTTCACAATTTCGGCCATAACTTTTTTCGTTTTTGACTTTCTCAAATAATTCTTTTTGCACCTTACAGCTCTCGTGAATACGCGTCTTTTGAGCCTATTATGAATATCATATCTTTACAACTCTCCGAGATATAAGGGGATCGCACTTTTTCGTGAAATCGAAGCCTATACTGAAGCGAACGAAAAGACATTTCCAATGTCAAAATATTTTTTTGGTGTGGGGCAAAAAAAAATTTGTAACCTACAGGTAAAGTGGGAATGAAAAATTATTTACATTTAACGTGTCAATTTTCGTTTTGCACGGTGTCCCCCCCCCCCCCTCTATCTCCGAAAGTCTTGAGTGTAGAAATTTGAAAAAATTCATGGTGGTAGCCCATATAGTGTACCTACAAGGAAAACTATAACGGTTAAGTAGGCACTACTAGTTATCGAGTAATAGCCGACGAACTTATGAAGTAAAATTTATTTGACGAAAACGTACAAACGTCAAAGAATATGGCATTGTACTCATCTGCAAGCAAGAAATGCGTAGCCAATACGGAACCCTACATTGTGCGTGGCTCGACACGTACTTGCCCGGTTTTATGTTGTGTAATTAAGGCGTTTGCGTATATTATACTTTTCCGAATTCGAAAAATTCTTTCTAATCGGATGCCTACGATATCAAAGAACACACCTCTATGATCAGCGGTTTAGGCTGTGCGTAGTTTCTTCAGTCAGTCATTCAGGACAAAACATTTTAAATACCCTCCTTATATTACACATTTACAATGATTATGTTTACATAATCTGTGTGATATCTATAATACCGAAAGATCAAAAAATTGCAAATTTTTTATTTTCAAAACCAGACTCTTTCATCAATTTCTATATAAATAATCTCCTTACAATAATCTGCGTTTATTTTGTAACATCTGAAGAGATTGAACCAGTATTAAGACAAAGCGTCGAGAAACAATGGACACTGATAATAACCGAGTAGGAGTATTGTGGGGAATCGAGTTATTTTGTATCGATCGCTTCATTTATTTGTTCATCCGGCCTTAACGTTATACTCGCAACTCTTTCGGGTATAGTGATGTGACATAACAATATCGATATATCGATAAATATATTAAACTTTGACTATTTATTATATTTATTGATTTAAAAATGTCACAGTCCTTACTAAATGATAGCATGAGTCCGTGATCTATATACAAACTTACTTAATAAAATATATAAACTTATTGAGAGATTTGCTGAGAGAAAACTGAAGATGGTTGGGGAGAGCCTTTGCCCATCAGTAGCACACCACACTAGCTCTACCAGAAAAAAAAAACTTTTAGTTTTTAAATTATAATAGACATTAATTTTCTGGACATTAAGTTGTAAAAAAAATAAAACAAATGCTTTTTGATCAAATAGAACTGGGTAGTTTGCTGTAGAACTGGATAGTACCTATGTCATTATCAACTTTTTATCATGATACCTTACTCTCATATTACTGTTTGCTCTCTTAAGTGTTCATTAATTATTTTGACAAAAAACAATCGATACCCAATATCGACACCAGCACAGCACAACAAAGTGCTCAACGAAGCGCAGAAGAGTATTTTTATTCGGAATTTATATCGAGCAGCGAATCCCACATTATTGTCTCTGAACATTTATTTTCTGATGGGTATTAAAACAGAAACCCCTTTTTCTTGGAGAGGCGATTTCATTTTAGCTGGGTTTAGGAAATTTAAGGCCTGTCTTATAGAGCCCGGTATTGCGAGGCCCGATCTCGGTGGGTGGAATAATTAATTTTCTCTATTATTATTCCGTTTTCTCACTCAGAGATAACACTCGCAAAAATAAATGCTTGAATTGAAGATATTGTTTTGTTCTAATTAATAATTTTACTGAAAATTAAATATGTACTTTAGTCGTTTGTTAATGATTTCAGTTCAGATAATGTTGAACCGAATACATTTTGGGCCCGGCCAGACTAGCTGCTTTTTTCGCGGAAATCGGCGTTTTTCAGCGATTCAATCTTGTTTTTCCGCTTGCTTGTTTGCATGCGGTATGATATAAAAAACAGAATATCTACGAAAAATACACGAAGATTTTTTTAGGTTGCTGATTATGGTCGTTTTACTAAACGAAATACGGGAAAATCAAACATAATTTGTTACATTTTGATTTAAGTAAAAAAAATCATGCAATTAATTAGAGTAGTATGAGTAGTTTTTGTCCACACGGTGCGGCGACGAATCAAAGCGTCCGCCCCTCATTTGTTTGTACACTCGTTCATATCCCGCCGCAAATGAAATCGCCCGAATATCCCAAACGGTAAGATAACGTGGAAGGCACTTTTGAAAAAAGTGTTTTTGAAAATGGGCATAAAACTTGAAAGACAGTCATAATATTGTTGTTTGCTCAATTTACCTAAATAAATATTTTTTTTCTTATTATTATTATTTAACTAAATAACATTACACTGGGAATATTTATTTAGTGCTGAATAAAGAAAGCCTCTACCACACAGGCGCGTTTTTATCGGTCGATAATAACGCATGCGTTATTGCGATATCTGTTTTCAGTACATTTTGCCATGGAGTAACACGCTGCTGCGATAATAACGCCGCAATGGAAGTAGGACGCTGCGTTTCTCCGTCCTGCGATATTCCGATATGAGTTCTAGAACGTTTTGTGTCAGGACGCAAACAACCGTACATATACACACCTGCGATAATAACGTTAGAACAAGAACAGACGCTCTCTCGTAAGAAATATCGGACGATAAAAACGCAAGTGTGTGCAAGGAATCGGGACTCATTATCGCAATAACGCATGCGATATTATCGACCGTTAAAAACGCGCCTGTATGGTAGAGGCTTAAATATTGAATAATAACTATTAAAAATATCTTTCTACATTATTTCCAATAACAACTGAAGAATAGCATAAGTAAAGAAAAAATACACTGATTTAATTGCAATGTTAAGTTATTTACAATGACAGTAAAGTGAAAACTAATTTCAAATAAAAAGCAGCTTCCACAGAGTGATATCCCCTGTATCCCATCCCAGGGTTAATTTGATTAGCGACCGCAAGCCGTAGAGTGCGCTCCATCGGCTACTGTAAACTTTGGCGTCCGAATTTGTATAGTTCACTGTATCAACTGAATTATTTTAATTGATTGTCTCGACCGATGTTTATTTTTAATTCGAGATGTTTTACATCAACTTTTATATTTTCTGTGATATTAACCCATAATCATCCCACTGCAGGCATACGGGTCTCCCTTCAATCGCAGGAGATTAAAGCGTACTCTGCCACGCAGCTCCAATGCGGATTGGCAGAGCCGGCATAGGTTAGTGTTTTCAAGCAGCCTGAAGCACAGATTACTTCCTGAAGGCCACCTTAACTGTGTAGTTTATAGCTCGGATTAATATCCAAGCTATAAACTGCACGTACCTTTAAAAACTGCAGATACTTTCATACAAATTAATGCAACTGACTCTGTTTCAAATGGTATCTCTTAATATTCATAGAAGAATTAAGTTTCAAATTATTATCAATCATTTATTATCTATCTATATATATAAAAATGAAACCCGTTTTCCGTTGTCACGACATAACATGAAAACGGCTTGACCGATTTAGCAGATTTTTTTTTTGTAGTTTTTTAATACTCTGTACAAGGTTCTTACGGAAAAAATATTAAGAAAATCTCTCAGAAAGATTGAAAAAAAAACGAAACAGTACCCGGGCGAAGCCGGGCCGGGCAGCTAGTTTATTATAAAGAAATAAACAAAACAGTTGAAAACAGAATTTATTATACTCATAAACTTACAATTATTCCTTAAAATAACACTAACTAGCTTTAGAAATTGTAGTAAAGTAAAATCTAAATCAAACTTGTGAAAACACAAAAAATAAGGCAAGATCGAAGTGGTTTTGCAAGCTTGACATGAAAAATGATTCCTCACCAACCAATTGACCGATTACCGATTTCAACAACAACGAGGACGAGGACGAGGACGAATAAAATATATTTTATTGTTTGTTAGAGCACTTTGAGCCTTCTACTTATGTGGCTCGCTAGAGTCACTGTACCAAGTTTTGAAAAAAGATGAACTTTTAATACTCTTAACGACATCTACCGGTATCACAAGGTACTAAAAATCAGCGACATCTAGCGGGTTTTATAAAAACTATATAAAAAGTATATTACATAAAACATTGATAGATGGCACCACCAAACTAGACATTATATAATTTTAGCTTCGTATCAAAAGATGTCGCTACCGTATTAAAAATTACAAAATAATGACCGACTATGTTAGCGTCAATCAAAACAATAAAATTAGAATAATATAAATAAAGACATTATCAAAATAACTTGGATGTCTTTTCTGAATACTTTTTAATTCTTAAGTCTTTATATAAGTTACTAAACTAATGAGTAGTAAATTAGTAATGAGTGTTGTTTTGTAATTATTGATCTCCTTTCTATTTCTTTTGAAATAGGTAGGTACACAGAAATATTTTTATTTACACGTGCTGCAAATGGTGCTGCATTTGACATTTGACGCTGTCGTAAAATACCTTTTAAGTAAACAATACTTAAAAAAAGGACCAAGTAACGTAACTTTAAATTACTCAGCAGCGCAGCAGCAGGATAATAACCCTAATAGTTAATAAACTATTTATTGTAAATAAGTTTTTTTTATGTATTTACTAAGAGGTTGGCAGACGAGTATGTGGGTCACCCACTCACCTGATGTTAGGTGATCACCGCGACCCATGAAGCACAGAGACACCGGGGGAGTCTTTGAGCCGCTGCCGGCCTTTTAAGTGCATGTATGCTCGCTTCTTGAAGGTTCCCAAGTCATAGTCATTTGGAAACACCATTGGCTGGCGGGAATTGGTTCCAGATCTTTACAGTGCGTGGAAGGAAGTGTCGCAGGAATAGAACAGTGGTAGAGATCCATTCATCCAGATCATGTTGATGGAATTGGAGTCTGTGGCGGATGGTACGATAGTAGAACCGAGCAGCTGAAGTGAAACTGAACAACGTAAGTTGACATAAAAGTATGAAGTAATCTGTGATGCGGCATCGCCGTCGCTGCTGGCCCGATGTAATAATAATAATAAAATAATAAAAACTTTATTCATGTAACTTATTGTATAAACTTAAACTTAGGTATTTTAATTATAAAAAGGAATACAACATTAGGATGCCTGAGCTAGGTTCTAAACGATCATGTGTTTCAGGCTGTAAAAAGGCTAATCTAATTCAATTAACACAAACAATTCACACACGTCCGAACTTATCGACTGTCCATTTAAGTGTGAGATGGCTGTGCGATGTTTAATTGTTTCATTAGGTAGCCATTTTCTGAAACAAATTTTTAAAGTTAATGACACATTAAATTATAGCTGTCAAACTACAACAACAACTCACACTCGGCCACGTGTAGAGATGTCTACCGTCATCATTGGCCTACTATTTTTTTGATTTGCGGCCAAAAATCGACTCTGAAGAACACGGGACAGTCTCGCCGGCGCCATATTATGACCATGTCACGCATGTCACCGATACAAGACTACGCAACTTATGCCATTTCATTCATCCATTGTAGAATCGTGCCATTGGGCACTTGGGTGTCGCTATTTAATATTTCAGTAGCTATGTCTTCTTCTTGGTTGTAACGCTCTTGACAGAACGGTCGTGATCGTCATGTAGAGACTTGGCCTGAGGCAGATGTAATGCGCCTAAAGGACTCCGCCCACTACAACGTATCATACCATGACCGTGCTAAGAACGTATCAGACACGACAAGCAACCCGATACGCTCTACTATGCCCACTAGAGCGTCGGCAAAATATTCTCTCCCACGATAGTTGCCGCTCCGTGCATGGCACGCGACGGTGCTGGTCGGTGACGGAACGGGCTAGTGGGCATTGTCTCATACTTTTTAATACAAAGAATATTTTTTTGTCTGACACGTTCATAGCACGATCATGGTATGGGTATGATACGTTGTAGTGGGCAGAGTCCTTAACGACATCTAGGTCATGCGGGTGCACTCATGCACGGGACCGCCCACGGCAGATTTTACTTGTTCGATCCATCGCATGGGTGACCGTCCGCGCGGTCTAGAGCCTTCCACCTTGCCCTGGACGACGAGGCGTTCTATGGATGCGTTCAGTAGCTATGTAGAGGTAGATTTTTTTTACGTAGAAATGACGCGAAAGATTTGGTTGCTCCACATAGCTAGGTTAACAGGATTAACTTATCAATGGTTTTTTTTTTCAGAAATCAAACCAGAATGAGGAACAAACGGAATAGCAAAACCGTGCATGTTGTACATTTACACTTGCAGTACCAATTTGGCTCTTATGACATAGAACTTAAGAACGGTACATATGTAAAGGTTGACATGCTCTTGACTGTACTATTAAATATAAAAATATTAAATGTAACCCCCGGCTAACCCATCCCGGTTTTGAAATAATATTAGATATAGTTATTAAGTGGTTATTTAATTCTTATTTGAGTATTTTCCTTATTATTGAAGTTTAGATAGTAATAATTTATCACAACAATATGTAATTATTACTGGTTATTACCAGCTTATTTCTTTCTGTTTCAATATTCAAAGTTCAATAATATTTAAGCGACCCGCAAAAATTATCTCGAAAAACAAGATGAATTCCAAATTAAACCGGTTTCTGGCAATAATAAGTAAACATAGCTGAAAATTTCTACTTACTAATCATTATTGTTATGATGTGCTATTTGTTACAAACGTATTGTCATACATAACAATGCTGTAGCGTTAAATGTAATGGCGCATAGGATAAAAATATATTACTTCCGTTTTTGCATATGTTTTCATCCATACTTTCTCACTCTTCTGTCTTCTCCCATCCTCAATAGAACAATATAGCCAAGTTTCAAACAAAACCAATCAAAAATAAAAAATATTTCCGGTTTTAAATAAATTAGCGACTACATAATATACATTTTTATATAGTACCTAATGAAAGTAACCTGTGTTCTATTAACTGTAATATTACTTTAATTACATATTTAGAACTCGATAACATACAACCGTAGTCACCCGTAATTAAAAGCAGTTTAGCAAAGAATATGGTAGAAATATTCTCAGAAGTGGCCTGTTGTTTTTCTCAGGAAGTTATAGAGCTTCGTTAATCAATCTTTAATCAATGAAGCTTTACAAGAACAATTAGAACTTCGGAGAAGAATGTGTTTCTTATACTACAAATTTTTATGTGTCATAGCAGGCAAACAAGCAAACGGGTCACCTGATGGAAATTGAATAATAAAATCGTTTAATATTGAAGTTTACTTAATGAATTAATTTTTTTATCATTGAATAAAAAATTAAATTGCGATTACGTGCAAGAGTAACAATGAGTTAAAAAAATATAATATATTTTAATAATGAAAATATGACGCTAGTAACCATAGTTAGTACGTAATAGGTACCTAGTTACCTACTATTATTTATTCTGTGGTACTAGCGTCATACATATTTATCGTCATTGCATGCAATGCATAAGTTAATGTTTACAATATTTTTTTGTGCAATTTCCAGTAAGTTTACTTTAGGTAAAAATATATTTAATATTTAAAAAAAAAACCCTAACCCTAAGTTTAGTGTTTTAATATTAAAATTACGTATTCTGGTGCAGTGAAAATTTTGCTTCTATCAGCCACTTGTTACATAAGATTCTCATATTGACAAATCGCCCGTCGCCCCATATAGAGATCGTTCACCTCTAGTCTTCCCCGAATCTGGCCCAGTTTAGTTTCAGCTCACTAAACTAGGTAATACTATTTTAGTTTAGTATTCTATGGTAGGTAGTTAGGTACTTATATTGGTAAGCTTATTTAGTAATATGACTTTAAACGGTGATCTAATTTGATACTTTTATTGTGTTAGTGGCAAAGCATTTTATGAAATAGGCTAGTGAGTGAGTGAACCAGCAATGAATGTGAGAAACCCACTTATTTCCTATCCTGATATTTTATAGGCTGCGATAAAGCCAGTAAACCACTGTCAATCAGGGGCCCGATTCTACTAAACAAATGCACCAATGGACTCTCAATGGTGTCTCAATCGTGTCTCAATAGAATGTTGATAGTGTATCTGTGGAATAGTTTTTGACATTTGTTATGGACATAAACAATAAGTTAAACATTATGTTATTGTTTAAGTCCATAACAAATGTCCAAAACTATTGGGAGGTCCTTCCCCAGACGGGCTACTCCGATTTGAGCGGATAATCCGCTGTGCCCTACCTCTCATAAAAAATATTATTATTATGAATGTATTGTGCATAGATACATATATTTTTTAAAATAACACTTTATCGGACATCTAAGCTAACGTCAGATCAATAAAACTAATACTCAAAAGATAAAATAAGCTTAGGTTTTTACTTAAGATTATTTTATGACGCCTAAGGGTACTTAACATCAAAAATAACACAGATAAGATTGCAATTTTCACAAAACAAACACCACGTGAACTCTGTGAAAATAGTGACGTATTGTGGGTGTGTTTGCATGACAACATGGCGTGATGCGATAAAGATTAATCTTATCATGACCCCCCAGTGAATAACATGTTATTAGATATAATCGCACAGAAACGGCTCTGTTTCATCAGCTGTCAAACAGTCGTCAAAATATTTATTTTTAATAGTTGCTAAGACGACTGCGCGATGTAATGGTACGGACAAATCTTGCAATTGACAATGTTGGTAATATTTTTCAGATGGTCGGCTAATATTATTTGTCAATAGTGCAGCCACAAAGTGCAAAAACCCGCTACGCCCGCTACAGATGCATATTAGTAATTAAGTACCGAAGGGAGTGCAATAGAGAACATGTATTTTGAAATGGTTGCTCTACCATGGCTCTACCATTTCAGAATACATGTTCTCCATTGGATTTGTAAGAAAGAAGGTTAAATTTTTATCTCCGTTCCTTAGAATAAGCAAGGTATGCTTATCTATACTTTAAGTTCCGTTCTAGTTCTTTCTCCTTGTTATTAAGATGGACCACACACACTCCTGTTAGGTTACGTACGGGTGAACATCAGGTAACAGGAATTGTTTTTGTTTTTTATGTTCTGTGAATTGTTTAGACACCAGAGGATTTAATAAAAAATAAAAAAATGTCGTCTCCATCACAAGATTATCTCATAGCGCGTGAGTTTGAGACTAAGTAGGTATATTTTAATTGTTTTTATTACGACAATAGACCAGCAGATTTGTTTACTCGCTAGTTTTATCATTTGTCCCTCTTAGGCAGGATTCGACCAAACTTGAGTAAGTCTTTACTCGAGTGTAACTACTGCTTAATCAGCAGATTTTGCATTCTACCAACTACTAACCAAAGAATAAGATAACTATACGCGAGTAAATATTTAAACGGGCAATTTTGGCGGAGTAAAGGTTTAATCTGAGAATAACAATTGTCAGAGCAGAGGTGTCGCTTGTGAAAATAAGCTGTCAACATTTGAAATTTCACTGTATTATCCACAGAACATAAAAAATAAAAAATTGTTTTTTATGTTCTGTGGTATTATCCTACAAGATTGAATTATTGCGTCATTCCACGTCATTCCAAGGCAAGCTAGAAGAAACAAATACAATGATTTTTTGTCGGTTTATACATTCATTCATCATTCTTTTTACTCCGCAAAATAACAATACTTACCGAGTTTAACGTACTCCTCGAGTACATTGGAAAAACGTGAACGAAGATACCCAAGGGTAAATTCAAGGAGTAAAATTATTCCCGGAATAGTAATACTCGTGTAAGTTTGTGTTTGGTCGAATCCGCCCTTAATCATGTCTGTCATATAAAAATCCTACGTTTAAAGTAATAGTGACACATTTTGCATTGCGAACGGCTTCATAACATAATATTATTCACAAACCAATGTGTAGGCACGTGTAGGTAAACAATAACGTAGGATTTATAAAATCCGTGACGCACAAAACTGATATCACTTAAATATATTACCCACATCCTGTATGTAATTTCCATTTTCTATTGATATTTTAGGAAGTAATTAATAAAGTCCCTAATTAAATAATTAATTTTATAATATTATATATTTTGGGGCCCTTCCTGATATTCCTTCCATTTTATAATGAGCTAACATTCCAGTCCTAAAGGACAAAACAATTTCTTTTTCCAAAAAATAAAATATCTGGAATTCGGTCGCAGGGACACTGAATTGGCTCTAAATGGGCCCAGTTACCTCGAATGGAATGCACGCTTAAATAAAATTGGCCCAAACTTTGGTAGATTGAATGTGTTGTTAAATTATAAACTGTACCTGTTTTGTTTGTGCAACTTACCTTAAATAAACCATAACAAAAAAGTTACACGATTTTTGGCACAAGCATCGATGGCACGAGTGTAATATTGCTGTCAATAATATATTCGAAATTTCCCAATAATTATTATTCAAGCATAAATTAATAAATACGTAAGTGTGCAAATAGGGGCATTCGGTTAACTTTGAATACAATCAATGACTTTTGATCTTATTTATATACAGGAAACAGAACGAAAGAACTGTTACTACTAGTTACTACAATGACTTTTAGCTTATCTACCTGCTGGAAGTATCTAGGCAATTTAAACCAATAATAAAATAAATGTCAGATACAAGGTCAATACATTCGTCATGCGTTTTTTTTAAATTGTTTGCTAGGATTCAACTGAACCTGTCTTGATCATCTTTTGACTTTGAACATTTTTAAGAACCTTAATTATAAAAATAACGTATTTTCGCTTCGAATATTTACGTGTTTTGTAAAAAAAAAACAACTTTACATGACAGACACATGGACCTAGAAAAAAAGGCGGACGGAATCTTGATAAGAAAGAATTGAAGCACCCTAATGGCGGCGGCGGCGTAACCTTGCGAGTGTGAAATGGCTGACCGGCACGCACACATTCACACCATAGTAAGCCGACCGGTTCGTACGTATACGCGAGGTGGGTTACTATGGGTGCTTCACTTTTAGTTTCAGTGCTGGTGTCCGCCATTTTTTCTAGGTCCATGGACAGATAGATAACTTTATTTATATATAGAACGAAACCTTCAGTTACACCAAATACTATAGAAGACTAATACGCACAGCTCTTGACGTTTCTCATACAATGACTTGGCAACCTCCGTTCACCTCATGCCGCTAGGGGCGCTAGTGTCGCGTTAACATTTTGCATACAAAACGCACAAAAGTTTTGAAATCGTTCACCTCATGCCGCCCTATTTCTATAGTAGCGCTAGTGTCGCGCGTCTTGCCCGAATTCTTCCGAAGCTGTGCGTATTAACTCGGTAGAGTTTCTATAGTATTTGGTTACACAGTACGGAAGTACGGCTGATGTCGATGGATGACAGACAGCCGCTCTAAGCCAGGCCACTGCCTTCAGACGGCTTAAAAATACTGCCCCCCAATCCGCATTGGAGCAACGTGGCAGAGTACGCTTTAATCTCATTCGATCGAAGAGAGACCCATATCCTTGCAGTAGAATGACAAATAGGTTGATATTATGACTAACACAATTAACTCTATTACTATAAAATTCATATTAGGTACGATAATGTCACAAAAATCTATATCTATAATAAATTAATTAAGTACGATCAATTTATAGTTAACTAATGTTAAAGTTCATGTCTTGTTAATTTATTACTTGACATAATTACGAATTTACAAGTATTACATGTAAATTACCATAAGAAAAAGATAAGTATTTTATATCATATTCTATAGAATAAAATGTACTAATTACCTATTTTCTATTAATATTAACTAATGTCTAGTAATTATTTAAGTAGGTAATATGTTCAGAAGGATTAGGATGACATTTTTTTTTAAAAGATTTGTTTTTTTTTATGTTATTTTGATTATTATGGGATCTGGTTCCTGGGCAATCCTGGGTAATAAATAACGCATGTTATAATGTTGCTTGCTATGCGATTTGGCAATGACTTTTAGCAAATACTATAAAAGACTAATACCCACAGCTCTTGACGTTTCTCATACAATGACTTGGCAACCTCCGTTCACCTCATGCCGCTAGGGGCGCTATAACATTTTGCATACAAAACGCACAGTTCACCTCATGCCGCTAGGGGCGCTATAACATTTTGCATACAAAAGTTTTGAAATCGTGCACCTCATGCCGCCCTCATGCCGTAGGGGCGCTAGTGTCGCGTCTTGCCCGAATTCTTCCGAAGCTGTGGGTATTAGTCTTCTATAGTATTTGCTTTTAGGACCAAAATAGGTAGGTATGTACAAACGGCAACATACTTAATGATACACATTTTCTCCTGTCATATATGCAGGAATGAGACTCGCATTGGACGTTGACAGTTATGAATCCTAGCCAGTGGCTAAGTAATTTATCTTAATTTCGTCGGGTTTTCGAATCGGGAAAATTCGGTTAAACCTCGGCCAAACCAACGCGTTTAGCTCGTGTCCGCGGTGGCGATCAGCAATACGCCCTCTGATTGGCGTCCACTCACGTCCAATCAGAGTATGTATCGTTTTATATTTTACGACCTCCGTGGCGTAATGGTTACCACGCCGGACTACCACCCAGGAGGTCCCGGGTTCGAATCCCGGTCGGGTCATGGTGAAAAACGAACTTTTTCTGATTGGCCTCGGGTCTTGGATGTTTATCTATAAATGTATTTGTTATAAAATATAGTAGGTATCGTTGAGTTAGTATTCCATAACACAAGTTTCGAACTTACTTTGGGGCTAGCTCAATCTGTGTGATTTGTCCCTATATATTTATTTATTTATATATCAGATATTTTCTTTGTTACCGTTTTATCGACTATCATAACATATTCTAAATAAAAACAATCATTTATCATTATTATTTTATTTACATTATTTTTATTTTATGTGCAACATTGTGTTCAATTATTTTACAATATTTTAAGTCAATACGCCCCATTCGGTAAAGCAGCCAATCTGCTAATTTGTCTTCGAATAATTCAACAACGTGGAACTCGCTGCCAGCTCACGTGTTTCCATCCTCTATTTCCCGGGTTTTTCAAACGGAGGATGAAAAATCTTTTACATAGCGTTCGTTTCTCCGCCTGTATAATATTTTCCGACCATCCTTATCCGACTTGAAAGTCTTTTCGTCTACAAATATGACTATATTATTGATCCAGTCATCTCAGATCCAGCTATTCTGTCGTCCTTGTGCGCTTGGGTGAGTAATATTTTTCGGGCCGGTATGTGTCGCTGCAGGCCCCCTTCATTTAAGCGACGACGCACTGTCTGCATTGAAATCTGTAACAAGCATTATGACTCAGTAGGTATAATCTCAATTGAAAAAAGAAACTACAAGATACACAAAGATGTCATAAGGGGTGCAGTGAGTGGCTAGCGACCATGGCAGCATCTTCAGCCTCCGTTGTAACACGTCCTCGTGCTTCACGAGGACGGTCGCGTAGGGCTTCATCTCCGCCTTCCTCATGCCGTCGTAGCCACGTGTATACCGACCGTCCCTATAAACACTATCAGTGCTGTTAAAAACCAGAACCAGGTGTGTAATCATCTAAACATATACTTACTTAGACGAACACGGAAAAACACTAGAAGTAAAATTTTATAAACTTACGTGCACATTTAGTTCCCGGGATATTTCGGAAACTCTCATTCCCATTTCTTTATGAATAACAATGCGTATTCTTTCAGCAAGCGTGAGACGTGCGGGCATTTTTTAGAGCAATATTTTTTATTAAATTTGTATTAAATTATGCTCCGGTGTCAGTTAGACAGGAAAAATGACAGAATATAGATTTTTGACTTTTTACGAGAAAATATACTTTTTCTGTTTTTTGTCTGAGATAACCATGAAGAATTTATTTAAATAAGCGTTCGAATAAAAGTCAAGATTGTATCGAACCATAGTTATATGGTTCTGTTTGAGTTTTCTTGTTGAGTGCATTTAATTTTCTAGTGGAGAGTTTAAAGTCAGACGACAGTTAAAGATATACGAACTGTTTGATATAAATTAAGTATAGGTAGTGGAAAACTTTTTATAGTGAAGAATTGTTAGAAACCAATAATCTTGTTATAGCCATTAAATACTTAAATAACAAAAAAATCGTTAATGGTGTCCGTTGCTAATTTGAATCTAGTAAACATGGTTTTTTAAATTTATTGTTGAACCCTAAAAAGGCTAAATAGAATAAATTGTTGCTTCGGCAATTCATGAATTTTTGAGGGTTTTCTGAAATGACACCCTCTTGTCAAAGTGGCGCCAACTAGGGGCGTTTTCATGAAAACCCTCATCCCTATTATTCGACCGAATTAAGAATCATTACTTTGGATAACTTGAAACTACATTGAAATTGACAGAAATATCTCTATCCCTTTCGAACAGTAATATTTTCTCTCAGTTGCGTCTTCAATGGATACACAGCTGTGTCCGCGTTTGTACAACGTTTAATTAATATGTACTTAATAAAACTAAGTATGTCTGGTGCCGATGTTAAATGATAGGTAGGTACTAATTAATAATAAATTGTTTTAATATTGACAAACATTTGTAATTATTATACCAATATTGACAAGTCATAATCGTTTATAAGTAAATCCCATTTGTTTTGTGGTACCTGAGGAATTCCATCAGAATTAATCATCACTTAGATAGTTTGATTTTTTATGATTAGGAATAAAAATAAATAATAGGTTACAGTTACATTATGCTATTTGGTACACGGACACCACACAGAGGTTCTAAAACTCGGTGATCTACACTATGAATCAAACCTCAAAGTGCCACAAACTTAATCTCGACGACACAGTATAAATAATATTACTACGCGCTACGTAATCACGAGCTCAAGTTGATACTTACACAAAAATCTCTGTGCAATAAGTTACTAGTGTACCTATAAAATAAAGGTATTAAAGTTTATTCAAAAAACGAACTAAACTAAACTCCACTGAAAATTTTAGTTCAAAAATAAAACCATGAAAATGTTAGCCTTCTGTTCAGAAATTTAACAGATTAAGTATTTTATTTTCATAAATATGTAATTAAATTAGGTAGGTACCCAATTTATTTACGTACTCAACGAACTGTATTGACTATTTAATAAAATAAAACGAACAATACATAGGTACAAATAAATATTTAATTGTAATTTTTATTTATTTAATTTTCGTTTGCCGTTCGTTCACGAAGGAGTTCGGTATAATAACTCTTTATATTTTTAAAACAACCGCGTAAAAAATAATTTGAACTGACCAATGAAGAAAATACGATCACTAAAACCGGCCAATCAAAATGCTCGCATGTGGTGTGACTTCGATGGGACGCGCCTAGTGATCTCGCAAGTTTCGAGGCCGTACCCATTTTACAACAGAAACAAGGAGTTAATTCAACAATGAAGCTATAGAAATCATGTATCGACAACGTTAAGTCTTAAATAATAATTAACATTGTCTCATTTATCTCAGAATTCTACACAAAACTGATAAAATTGAAGTTAGCTTCCCCCGCATCGTACGATCGCGTCATATAAAAAGCAACCGCTCCCCACCTCTATTCAAACGTCAAAATCTCTTTGCCGCGTACGGTCGTTTATGTTCGCGTCGCCAGTTCGCGTTATTTCGTAAGCCGTGGTTGCAGGCGTCAGTTTTACAGTGCCATCAAGTAAAATTTTGGACGTTTGTGTGTTCAGTGATATTTAGTTATTTAAATAACACAAGAAGATGGCTTTTAACACCGACATATCGACAAAACTAGAGAATAGCAGGTACGGAGTGTTTTTACAAATTCACGATTATCGGATGTTGGGGCTTGGGCGTTTGTCCCAAGCGGCCCTGCGGGCTGTGATAGATGCATGCGTGATGCATTCCTGAGTATCGTATTGCAGTGGCGTGATGTGCGCGGTGACCCATTCTCCGAATTTAATGATTACGTTGGATACGTCTGTATTCCGAGAGTAGAGGCGTTGCACCTTTCACATGTGGCATTAATGGTTGATGTGGTTTTTGTGTTCATTCCATGATAATGGTCATTCCTTGTCCAACGTGGTGTCATACGATTCATCGATGAGGTTATCCCGGCTAGTTCTGGGCGTGCGCAAACGACATGACTCAGAATGTGACTTCATTTTATGTTACCATCCAATTTATACCTACATTATCCTAACATATTTTTTATTTTTATTTCTTTCAAAATGGGTAGATTTTAATTTGATAACCCATACTTTCATTCTTCCAATGAATAATAGAACTGGGTAGTTTATTGTACCATGATTGTATTTTTTTTAAATTGGGTGTAATGAGATCTATAATCTCGGCTAAAAGTGGTACCGTGTTCATTAAATTTGTATCTAGATCAATACAACATATTATTTTGGTAGTTACAGCCTCAATACATTAATTAAGTTACAACATAGTGCAGTCTGATATTTTGTTTCAAGTCATAGCCACATCTAAAACTTATGACTTGAAATATAATTTAGTGTAAAATTTCCTCTTTTTGATTCCTAATAATCAATTATACCGTGCAATATAATAATAAATTGCTATTACCTATATGGTGAGTTGGACAAAATATTTTAATGATAATGACACATAAATTATTGCTGTCATTGTCAAATTAATGAAGAAAAGAAGTTATCTAGTTATTGTGGTATTATTGGTATTAATAAATGTATTTTTGCAACTGACAGTCACTTAAACATGTTAAAACTAAGTGAATAAATTTCAGTTTCTAGAGTAATTGATACCATTTGTCATGCTGGCTTGACTATCACTTGTTCACCTTACTAAAGTTTACTTTCACATAGCAATATAACTAACCTATCTTTTAAGTGTAACTCATTCTAAAGTATCTGTCTGTGAATGATAATACTCATTGTCCGTAAAAGATGTCTCATGTATTTTTAATTAAACTATTTTTGTCAGCTTTACAATTTGCTCATTCATGTCAGTAAAATTGATTATGAATTTATTGTATATTATGTAATATGTATTTGCATATAATAGAATTGCGATGAAAATTCAATAGTTTAATAATAAAATGTATGTCGAGATGTCCACACTGTCAATTTAATTAAAATTGATGGATGAAATCTTTAATTAAAAAATTATTTTTTCTTGATATTACCATCAACTACGTATCCCTCATGTTATAACAAATTAATATTAAACATATTTTTTCTATTGTTACAGGAATAGCCTGCGCAAAATTGCCCGGAATGATAACACCGAATTCTCAAAACAGAGCATCCTAAATGACATGGAAAGATTTGTCAAAATGGTTAACAATATGGATGAGACTGTGCTGGTACCCAGCCGACTGATGAACCTACCGCAGGAGGGTGATGATGACCCATTCAGCATGTTTGCTATGCTGAATGATTTGAAGACTGAACTGCTGTGGTCTAGCGGTGACACAGAGGAGCGTGTGGAGCGAGGAAGACGGGTATCAGATATCAGTGATACAGAGAGTGATACTTCAAGTGCCGCTGGGGATTCTGGCATTGAGGGAGAGGACGAGAGGGAATCAGCAGCCCGTGCCGCCGCCGCTTGCAGGCGACACCTCCGGGGACTCCGTCGGTCCCTCCGGCAGCTCACCGACGCCGCCGTCCACCTCACGAGGTCCTATCAGGAAGAAGTGGGAGCTCCGGTGTAGGATTAGTCCATATCTATCTCCTGTGATGAAAGCCTGTCCCGACGCGGTGTAAATATAGTGTAAGCAGCCCATGTGTACATATAGGTTATGGGGCTGGTCGTGTATGGGAATCTCAGTAAGTTAATATGGTTATTTAATAAATTTAATTTTCATTAATTTCTTAGTTTTTTTTTAACAGTTCCTGATGCTTAAATAATTTTAAATTAAAACACAACTGTAGGCACACATACTAACAAATGGAATGTATTAGAAACTTGAGCCTAATAAAAATTGAAGGCTTCCACACTACGTCAGTGTTATGAAATCGTATGTGAAACGTGATTAACACTGCCAACTGCTAAGACAAAAATATCGTACGTAACATTTGCATACCAATTAATAAACTTAATCAAACTTGGTAAGCCATAATATGTATAGGGCTTCCCTTAGTGGTCCTGTGGTTAGATCTCTATTTTACCACGTAGTCGGGGTATCGATTCTCGCATCGAGAGATTTGTACGAAATATTAATATTTGCTCTAATGCATATCTAATCTAGCAAAGGTCAGCACTATAACTATAGAATGAAACATGAACAATTTTTTGCTAGTACAAAGGTTGTTCCTGCCCGGCACTTATATTATTTGTTATCAGCAATTTTATATTATCAATATTTGTAATATAGGTACATACACTATACCACTAATCCATAATTTATTAATCGTTATCAGTCACTAAGCAAGTAGATTTCTGTCGCTAAACTTATTTGTTTTGGCTGATAAGAGGTACCAAGTGAGTGACTCGACCTGTTTATATTTAAACATATCAAAAATAGCCTACGTTCAGCGCGATGCTCGGAATTATCTAATGGGTAGTAAATTGGTAACAATTTGATAGATAACAATGGATAACAAGCAATCCGCTCAAATCGGAGCATTCCTACGGTGAGTAAGGCAGTAAGGTCTCCAGAGCTCCACTTGAGGGGTTACCCCTCACTTGGGGTTGGGAGGGTTGGCAACGCGAAATGGAATAAAGCTAAAATCGAGAAAGTATGATCTTTTATGTTTAAAACGACTCTTAGAATTTACACGATGTGCAAGTACACTAACCAAAATTTTCGCCATTTGGAATACCTATTTATGATGTAGCAAGAAAAAGAAAACAAAGGACCTGAAAATACTAAAAAATCTACTTGACTCACAACAATCTACCTCAATCTGGAAAAGTCAAAACTTGACAATGCAATAAGTTATTCCTCTGTAGGAATCTCAGAATTAGGGCAATGAAGCACGCAGTATCATAAAATATAACATAAGGGCCCTAGCTGTTGGGAAAACAAAATATAGAACTCATTCCAATGCTTTGGGCAAATGACGGAATGTACGATATCTTATTAGCATTTCAACTGACATGGTTTTCCCACGTTTAATCACACATTCTTCGTAGATGCTCTATGACAAACCAGTCTGATAGACTATGCATTGGTTGTTTTGTTACAGACTTGTAGATTTGAAGGTGAAGGCTACACACGTGTAGTAAATAACTGAATGATAAACAAGTTTTGAAATTGCTACTTCCATACAGCAGATTTCACCAGGTGGTCATTGGCGATAATGTTAGCCGAGGTCATCTAAGTTCATCATGGGAAATCCAAAGATATTTAATTATGAGATTTTATTTTCATAGTAAGCGGTCATTCAAATCTCATTTTCCGTACTACCAATCCTTTGGTAGACCTGTGATTCAATCGAGTGCGAATTGGAAATAATAATAGGATAGATCCTAGAATAAAATCCAAATCAATTGATGAACCTTCACCTCTTAAACCATTCTTCCCACTCGTTCAATCCAATTGGACAGGAATAAGTCTTTCTATTTCAATTGGATGGCTGATGGATCATTTGGGGATAGTTTTGGAACGATTTAGCTTATGGTTTGGGTGTGTAGAGATGGTATTGCAACGAGTTTGGGGTCTGTTAGAGATAGTTTTGGGATGAGTTAGACGTGGTTTTGGGATAATGATTTTGAGATGTTCTTTTATCCCTTTTTCATAATTGACTTCCGATTACACAACGATGTTCAATGAGGTTATTAAATTAATTGTACCTAATTGAGAAATTTCTAACTGTATTTTCACGACCTAAGCAAAGTCGCAGGAAGCTGCTGGGTGCAGGCCGCTGCCAGCAGGTTGTATTGGAGACGTTTGGTAGGCCTATGAGAAATTTCTACATCAAAAAATCCCATACTTGCTAATGATAGAAACAACTTTATGAAGACACACCACAATAAAAAGAAACATTAAAACATTGCGTGAAAATATTTACTGTTATTTAAGCATGATTTATTGACTAAACCGTTATATGTAAGGCTTAGATATGCGTGCCAAAAGGTACCTTCAGGAGGTAAAGCCGGCCTTGAACTACATTAAATGTCTGCGTTGGTCTAGAAATCGATTCCTCTGCAGATGTAGCTTAGCATTGTAGGCACACTAGGGTCGTGTTGCCAACCGCTCAGCAACGTAAGCCTACAGTTTTTTATAGGCAAGATATCGAGTTAATTTATGATGATGTTCCGTTGGAATGACTTACTAGATACCTACATAGATTTAAATTTCGTATAAAAAGATAAAACGGCGCAGCGTAGGTTTTTTTTTAATATTTTTGTTCCTCTAATTGGAGCACTTTTGTTAGGTTTATCGATATGCGAAAAATACTTACACAATTTTATGACTTAGCTTCAGTGGTAACAACTCTTCAGTAGTCTATTCATGCTATCTTCAAGATAAACCTACATGTTCGCTTTTCCACATAGTCACGGCGAGGTTTTGATGGCAGTGTGCGCTATACTATATTGGATTAGGATAGGAATTACAAATGGATATTTTATGTAGGCTGTAACTTATACCTAGTGTAAATATTGAAGGATAATGTATCACCTGGGAAATTAGTACTATAGCACTTTTGATTTCACCTCTGGTTTTCTGATAGCAGTCCAAAAAATTTGTAACTTATTATCGACAAATCTTCATACTTAATCAGTACCTCTGTTAATCCCTTCCTTAGGTTTAAATAGGAGATCCCGTCAATCCTATGATGAAAATTACTTGCTTTTGTTCAGACTTAATCATCAACTTATGCAGCATAAACTTAATCATAAGCTATTTGATCAAACCCAAGATTTTGTAAAGAGTGAAGTGAAGAGAATGGATACCGTCTTTTAAGTATACTGACTTAAAAGATTCTCTAAAATACTTCCTTATTCCTATGGTGGAATTCCCAAAAGTATAGAATTAAGTCCGGCCGATTTTCAGACTGGCTGGTCACCATCATAAATATTTAAAATTCATAGCATTTACATACAAGTGTTGATATCCTGTTTCCTTTAATAAAATTGTACATTCGGCAAGTTGGAATGTATTTCATTGGACAGGATTAATTTCACACATAATATATCTAGATGTTAAGTAACTTATCTGTCAGTTAAAATGTTACTGATATTTGGTTCTGGTTTGTCGTGACTCGTGACAATTTTATTGAAATTTAGAGCGACGTATATTTAAACTAATTTTAGTCAAATCTATCCTATCGGATAACTTTATCTGCAGATAGATTAACTGGAGCTTATCAAGAACCTGCGAAACCAGCATAGTATATTGACTTGGCAACAGCAGATTCTGATGAATTAAACTGACCTTGTCTACTCCCGTTTTATTACACATCACGTTTTGTGGACGTTACAATATGTTCAATTTGTAAGTGACAAATGGAATCGAAGGAACCAGCTATTAATTGCCTCTAGCGGCGCTTTACGACTTGAAACTATTAAAACATCTAATGCCAATAGTATACAAATTCGTAAATGACCATGTCAGAACATCTGGGGCCCGATTCTACTAACACAAATGCACCAATGGACTCTCAATCGTGTCTCAAAAGAATGCCGATAGTGTATCAGTGGAATAGTTTTTGACATTTGTTATGGACTTAAACAATAACATGTTTAAATTATTGTCTATGTCCATTAATAACCTCGATGATCTATACTTTTCCGAAATTCCTACAGTACTGTGTTTCCAGTCTTACTTACTGTAAAGCGGAATACACGCGAACGAAGTGCGCGGGTTTCCCTAGTTTTATATAAAAAACTGAATCAAAAAGATAAATTTAGATTTTTTCTCAGTTACGTCGCGTGTTGCGTCTTTGGACTCGGGACCTTAGAATGTGCGGTGCATTGTATGTGATAAGATAAGATGATATTTGGGAACAGAAAATTAGCTCTAGATTAATTTAGAATTTGTTTCATGAAATCGTTTATTACTGAACGTCCACGCGGACAGTGCAACAGTTCAACCCAAACTTTAGACATTAAATATTTAAAAGTTGAAGCTTACTTCCGTAACTTCAGTAAAGTTCACTCTCCTCGATAAATGCCCCATAAAACCGTATTCTTAGGTCGTTGTATCGTATAAGCTAGAAATATCGACAGTTTCATATTAGCTTTATGTGAAAATCGATGCTGCTGACATGTGGATTCAATAAAAAATGGAACAACCGCCCTGTTCTAGCTGTAAATTATATGGTACAGTTGGTAACAGAATATCAAGCAACCCTCGTTCAGTATATCCAATAGATTTTAAACTTTACATTCCTGCAGTAAAGTTCAAAGTAGATTAAAGAAATTTCACAGAAACAGTAGCTTTATGTGTTGTGAAATTAGCCGTTGTGACTTGTCCTATTGATTCGTTCAATGATAGAATAATAAAATAGAATATCAATTAATTACTCCGTGCAGGCCAATCGCGCTAAATAATCATGGTTCAAACGGATTGAACCGTAGCGTAAGACAACTTTTTGAAGGTGATTGTGAGATTTACGAGGATACATAAGGCAGAAATTCCCTATAGTAGGACCTATTCAAGAACTATTTACAATGATGTTGTATATTATAGGAGGACTATTTATTTATGTTAACATTAACGCAAATTGAATCTAGATTAAACCAATATTTACTTGAACAACGACTCTTATCGCCACATAATACATTATGGTGACTAGCGCTAAGAACAAGTTGTACTAAAAATTTTGAAAAATCCCCAAAAGGTTTTGGAGAGGCTTGCATTACAATGTGATGCCACGACACAGCGACACGGGCCACTAAACTGTAAAGTCGTCGCCTACCCGAAATAGACTACCTACCCGTGAATGTCAAACATTACATGCAAAAATTTTCACACATATGATCTTATTTAGTACATAGCCGTCAGTTGCAACAGCTATTAAAATCTCGTTATCATACGTTACACAATTTTCAAGAACACATTTTATCTAAAGAGATTATTAACGATATGATAACTATGTGCTTAATCAACTAAAGGAAAAGTATTGCAGAAATAAAAATGTCTACTTGCAACTCAACATTTTTATAAGTGTACCAATACCATTGTATTGTGAAAGAAAACCATTCCTTTACGTAGTTTAGTATGAGTTTTGGAAAACTTCCATGAAAACGGCAATAACAGGTTCGCTCGACTAGTACCGTAGGGCCAATAATAATGCTACAAATAAGGTATAAACATGTTACTTTTAAGTTTCAAATCTAACACCTACACAGGTTCAAATTAAATTACTTGTATGTACTACATAAAGACAATGTTATTTCTAGTGAAATGACTCGCTAGCTCGATGTATTGACTGTTGATGTTACGTGAAGTGGAATTTGGCAAAAGTGGCACTACGTTATAAACTGTTGAGAAGTGAAATGTAAACAATTACTATGAATTCAAAGTTCGACCATTATTGATCTACTCTGTAGTTATCGTACTTTCTGAATATTAGGGTTACATGCTTTTGTATTTTTAAAAGGGATGGGCAACAAATTAAATTGGTATCCAGGGCCCTAAATATGATGAAAAGTTAGAAAACTATTAGGGATTGCCATTTTATGCATATTAAATGACCGTGTTAGGCCTATCCGCTCCTTCACAAACATGGAAGCTTATAGTTACTTATAAAAGCTTTCTAAATAGTGCATGAAATGATTTACTGGAATCTTGTACTTCGTAATTACAAAGTTTCATAAACAGCTTACATTTTTAACAATCTTTGTTCTCAGTTCTCTAGCCAGGTTTCGTCACCCGCTCACAGATTACCGGCGTGAAGCATAAATGCGTTTCGTTCGGTGGGATCCCTTTTCTTTTTATTTCCTCTTTTCTTCTTGTTAAACGTTGACAACGGCTTTGGGTCTCCCCTGGTGGTGATCACATACCATCAGATGACTCGCATGTTTGTTTTCCAGTCTCTTCCATAAACTTAACGAATGTAATTTGAAACCCTGACTCTTTTACTGTTCGAAACGTACTTTCGTCAAAGTCATCAAATATCATAATCACACAATTGTATGAACTGTGACAGCATTGTACCACGCGCTTGCAGAATGGACACACATCAAAATGCTGAGAAATGAAGTGTAAACAAGTACTATGAACTCGCTGGCCAATGTTGATCTTTGATCTGTATTATGGTCGTCGTGCATAATGAAACAATTCGTTGTGAATATGCAATGAGCAACGTCCTCACTTACAACTACTTTATTTGTTTAACTGTTTTAAAACTCACAAAAGGCGTCTTTATTCAAAAGGTAATATAAAAAATTCTTTGTTTAGTGCAAATTTTTCGTGAAATCGATTGAAAAAAATTATGACGCAGGGAAAATAGTCAATGTGTTCACGTGGAAAGCTTTACTATGTTAATTTTAATTAATTTGTTTGTCTTTTCATAAAAATTGCATATCTTCACATACCTAGTATAAAATGTAGTCTTCCGTTGTCTGTTCGTTTAGATCTTTTAAACTGCTCAACAGAATTTAATGCAGTTTTCAGTAATAGATAGAGTGATTCCAGAGGAAGGTTAATATCTATAATGCATACAAGGATTTTCCAGAATTCCAACGAGAAAGATGGATATACGCAAACGAATTTGCACGGGTTTTGCTTGTAAGGTTTTGACTCTCATTCCGAGAACAGAAGCTAGATACGCTTTCTTTCAATTTGTTAAGTAATGCGAGCATGAATTTGCGAATAATTATTAATATCGCAATCTCTGTCGCTTTGTTTGTAGATTTAAACATCATATTACTTACCTCTTTTTTATTTTTTATGCCACAAAGTTGGCAAACAAGCATACGGCCCGTCTGATGGTAAACATCACCATAGCGTTAAAGACGCTTGCAATACCGGGGTTATCACTCACGCGTTGCCAACTTTCCCAACCTCCCCAAGCGGAGCACTGGAGACCTTACTCACCGTAGGCCACACGGCCGAGACCAATGCTATTTGGCTACAATCTTCTGTAAGGTGGAGGACGGGCTGCTCCGATTTGAGCGGATTATCCGCTGTGCCCTACCTCTCTAAAACCTATTTAAAAGCAAGAAAATTACGTATGCAAACTTGTGTGAAGCGTGTTTGTTAATTATTATGTGATATAACTAGTGCGCAATGGCATTCATGCAGTAGATGCGTCAGACTAATTTAATTGAGCAATTCTGTGCACTTGTCGATGCAATTTTACAGAACGTTCTCACCTCGTCCTTGTATTGTAGATTCACCTAGGAAACGATTCTATTCAATTTACCATGGAGTAGGTATGGTAATTTCCTTGATTATTTTGTTTTTCAACATGCGATGGTTAATCGCAGTAATATTATATTGTTTACTTGAATACGCAAATCATTGAATAAGTAGACCTATGAAATACTGGAACTTAAATCTCGCATATTTCGGTCATTGAAACTATTCTAAATCTAACCGGTTTTTATTAAAAAATCTTGATATTATTATTATATCGGTATGGATAATACGAAAACCTAAAAGATCCGAAATGTTTTTTTTTTAACGTCTATGTGTAGAGAGGCCCAGCGTAGGCATTTCCATTCTTCCGTAGAGAATGGTGACCCAGCTAAAGTCTGGAGATTTTTGAAGTCTTTTGGAGTTGGAAAAAATCGTCACAATAATCCCAATAATATTAACTTCGATTGTCTTAATAGGCATTTCTCTACGTCCGCTGTTTTCGATAGCGAAATCAAAAATAATACTTTAAATTCACTTTCTTCAACACCAACTCCTGACTTTCCTTCCTTTTCTTTCAGCGATTTCACCGTCTGTGATGTTAAGAAGAACGTACTTGCAATCGCCTCGAATGCAGTGGGTGCTGATGACGTTAGTCGTGCTATGGTCTTGCCTATCCTAGATATTCTTCTTCCTACAATCACTAATATTTTCAACAATTCCATCTGTAATTCTGCTTTTCCCACCATTTGGAAAGATGCTCATATTACTCCTCTACCCAAGAAATGTAGTCCTTCTTCTTTTTCTGACTACCGTCCCATTTCCATCCTCCCTTTTTTGTCCAAAGTTCTAGAGCGTCTTGTCCAAAAACAACTGAATAGTTTCCTCACTAAAAACAACCTACTAAATCCTTTTCAATCTGGCTTTCGGCAGGGTCATAGCACCACTACGGCTCTTGTAAAGATTACTGATGATATTCGACAAGGGATGAACAACTCCCACGTTACTGTACTGACACTTTTAGATTTCAGTAATGCTTTTAACACTGTCGACTTTGACGTACTTTTATGTTTATTGCGTTCTCTTAACATATCTCCAGCGGTTATCGACTGGTTTCGTAGCTACCTCTGTGGTCGTCGCCAACGAATAAGAGTTGATGATAATATTTCCTCTTCTTGGTGTTTCTTATCGGCCGGCGTTCCGCAGGGTGGCGTTTTGTCTCCTTTACTGTTTGCTCTTTTTATTAACTCTATTACTCTTCGCCTCAACTCTTCCTTTCATCTCTATGCAGACGACCTGCAGATTTATCAGCAAGGGCATATTGACAACCTCCCTGCAGTTATCAGTGCGGTAAATTGCGACCTTCTTACCATTTCTGATTGGAGCAAGTACCATGGCTTGGTAGTCAATCCTACAAAAACGCAGGCCATTATCATTGGTAGTCCCTGGTTTTTGTCTAAAATTAACTGGTTGAATGTCGCACCCATCATCTTCGATGGCGTCATTGTTCCATATGGTGATAGAGTTAAAAATCTAGGGATTTATTTTGATAAAACTTTTAGTTGGACTAACCAGATGAGTGAGGTTAGTAGGAAGATGTTTGCGGTTACGAGCTCTCTCCGACGCTTGAGATACTTTTTGCCTACGGATACCAAAATTATGCTTGCACAATCCCTACTTATTCCAATCCTTGACTATGCAGACTGCTGTTATCTTGATCTCACTGAAGCCCAACTTAATAAACTTGAGCGTCTACAAAATCTCTGCATTCGTTTTATTTTCGGTCTCCGTAAATACGACCACGTCTCTCAATTTCGCTCACAGCTCAAGTGGCTCCCTATTCGTAAACGCAGAAACCTGCACATCCTCTCCTTACTTTATTCCATTCTATTCCATCCTTCAACACCTTCTTACTTAAAGGAACGGTTTAAATATCACAGTAGCACTCATGGACCTACTCTTCGTAGCACCTTCAACCTTCGTCTTGTTACCCCTTCTCACTCCACAGATTTCTATTCAAATTCCTTTTCTGTCCAAGCAGTTCGCCTTTGGAACTCCCTACCTCTCTCTATTCGTCAAGCCCAGACTCTGATTAACTTTAAAAATTTGGTTAAGCGGCACTATCTTACTGTTTAAATTGTGTCACCTTTTGTAATTGTTCATTACTCTTTTTTTTTTAAATTTAATTTTTTATTTTGTTTTTCATTTATTTTTATTTTTTATTTTTATTATTTGTCATTTTACTTTATATGTATTATTTGATTTGTATTTGTAGGTACATTCTTTATTTGTCTTTTTTTTTGTTTTTGTCAATTTACTGCGCCACCTATCCCTTTATTCTATGGCAATGTTCCTTTGCAATTAGGTTGCCTGGAAGAAATTGCATAGCGATAAGGCCGCCTATTGCGTTCTCTTTTCATTGTTACTTTTGTTTTTTATGAAAATTACTGGTGCAATAAAGAGTTTGTATTGTATTGTATTGTATTGTCTATCATAAATAATTTTATCAAGTTTTCTTATTGTTCTGAAATACAAAGTCCGCAAAGCTTTTCAAAGTTATAAGGGAAGGAACAGTTAACTACGTTAATTACGTTTCGTCTTTGTGAAGACTTATCTCGTATTAACGAAATATCTGACCGAGTTTCTAAACGAAAGTAAATTTTCATTTTAAATCACATAAATAACGCTAAATAATTATATTCAGCGTAGTCTATACTAATATCATAAAGAGGAAAGATTTGATTGTTTGTTTGTTTGTTTGTTTGCATTGAATAGGCTCCGAAACTACTGGACCGATTTCAAAAATTCTTTCACCAGTTGAAAGCTACATTATCAGGGAGTGACATAGGGTATAGCTTTTTCCAAAATTCAATGTGGTTCCCACGGGAACGGGTCCGGAACTTCACGCGGACGATGTCGCGGGCAAAAAAGCTAGTGTAAGATAAATAAGGCACTAAGTCCAGTGTGCAGTGTAGTGTATAAATTAATAGAGGAGACGAATGAAGATGAAGAAAACCTTTGCTTCAACGGACGCCATCGTAGGCTTTTAGGGCATTTGGCTGTCATGAGGATACTGTACTGAAAAAGAATAACAATTTATAATGTGAGTTCCATGCGCAGTTGAGTCTAGGCTTACCTTGGGACTACGTGCGTGTGTGAACCGTATACAATATATCATTTTTGGCTGGCGTTGGTTATAATATAGTATGTAAGTACAATATTATTTTGTTATAATTTAAGATACGCCTCGATGGATACGCCTAACTACGATAAATCAAACATTAACATATTAAATATGGAAGATAATCAAGTGGAAACGAAGTTGGCTAATTTATAATTTGACGACCTCCACCCAGGAAGTCCCGGGTTCGAATCCCGGTCGGGTCATGATGAAAAACGAACTTTTTCTTGAATGTTTATCTAAAATATGTATTTGTTTTTAGGTACTTTAGGGCTAGCTCAATCTGTGTGATTTGTTCCTATAAATTTATTTATTATATAATTACCTACTTACACAATCGATACTACTTAAATATCGTGGATAAATTAAGTAAATGATTATTATTAAGTAAATACTTAGCCCTCAGTGCAGTATAGCCCTGAAGTTAAATGCAAAGAAAAGTTATTGATGTAAAGTAGGTAAATGAACGGCCTCGAATGACCTCAGTTCAGCCCTCGCCGACGACGCACCGCTCATGTAATAACGAAGGCACAGATTACTAAATAGATATCGAAGGTTTTGAGGATTTGGCCTTTGCCTCTTTAAGAGATACTACATTATACTTAGACTATGGCATCGTGAATTAGCCACGATTGCTTCATCCTCTACTACTACTAAAAATTGAATTCAACCGTACTCTCTACATGTTCATCGTTCGTATCTTTTTCCGTAATAGCAAGTTTCATATATTTTTTCTGGCAATCTTTACTTAGAGACCAATTGGTTTTTTTTCTCGCAACAAACACAGTTTAAATCTCGTTTCAACCTCACTCATTATCTCCTTCATTTCATATTTCGTGTGAGCGAGATGATGTTTGAGATTGAAACTTAAATTTTGTCAAAACCACATGCCTTTTACAACCACGTGTACAAGTAACAATGAATTGTATCTACTCCAAAAGGTACCACCATTTCAGAAACAAAAGCAAAATGACCACTGATAAAAGAAATGGCAAAAAAACATTGCATATCTATTCCTCGGTTATTTGTTCTATCTTTCCATAAATCTTCATGTCTTGGATGACGTATTTATTATGTACAATTCGATTTTTTAATCTATGTTTTTTATCTATATTATGGTAATGCCATAATTGCCAGGTAATAAACAAAACATAATGTTATCATTTAGTGATTAATACAAACGAATGGAAAACACAAAGCATTATCGATTATCCGGCCGTGTCGCATAACGAAGTGCATTATTTTAACGTGGGCATTTTACTAATCAGATACTGGGGTTTTAAATGTTGGATAGCAACAGAAATGTATTAAAACTGTACAATTACATCAACATTACTGCGGTGGTAACTCATGGCGGAAAGGTTTCTTAGCTTTTGTTAGAAGTTTAACTCAAATCGTGTTTTTATCGAATACTAGACGTAATAAAAATGAAGATTTTTATTAATTTTCGTTTAAAATACATTGAGGATTACATGAGAAAACTTAATTTCTAGTTCGTTTTGTATATAGGTAAATATAAATTACCCACTCACCGCGTAAGAACAATCGGTCCAAAGAAACATGCAGCATAGGGTAGGATTCTTCAAGGAGGGTGCAGATGCAGAGACCCAAATCATTCCAAGGGCAATGAAAATATCACAGCAATAATATTTTCTGACTCAGAGAATAACCAAACGAACCGAAAGTTTTTATAATCTAAAGGATTTATTATAAGACTAGTCAAATACTCGCAACTTCTTTTGCGTATATCTCGCTTTCCCGTGGGGACTTTGAAAAATCCTTTCCTAACCTACATTCCAAATTTGGAATCTCTAGACCCAGTTTTTATGCTTTTTTGTTGAAATGCAAAAACTTTATAAAAATTAATGAAAACAACTTCAATAATGCTCTTTTTAATTATCTGACGAGGAAAAACCTCTACCTACCTTTTTTATTAAAGTTTTAATAAAAAGGCTATCCTATTATTTTTAGTAAGTTTGAAATAAAGCAAGAATTTCTAGTAAGTTGACGAGGCCGTACAGCAAACGTATGAGTTAGTCAATCAAAATCAATACTGCTCTACATAATGTGGAGTGAAGTGACGGAGTGACTATGTTAAGTCAACGAGTCCAAAGAAAGAAATACTTGATGCTGATGCTAAACAATCACTGTGCATGTGGAATAGCCAGGAATAACACGGGAGAATCTGTCTAACCCGTGTTAATAGGGCTATACAGTTACACGTAATATAAACAAAATTGAAACACTTCTATTTCGAGCGATCTATTTCTATAACCACTTCTCAATGATTTAAACGACGTATATTCTTGTATGAACTGATAACTTTTAATTTTATTGGCTATGCTTCTCAACATTCATTAGAAATACCAGAACTAGGTGTTGCCAATAAAGTGATGTGAGAAAATAAGGGAAAAAATCAAAGCGTACTGGTTTTGTTCACATCGACGGGTTTTCGGCGGATGTTGGCGGGGTTGCATTTGTGCCAGTTTAAGCTGCTTTTAGAATAGCGCTGACCGTACGCCGACAATCGGCTGACAGCAAAATGTATGAACCGTCCGCTCTGATAATTACGCGTTATTCAAAAACGCTTCCTAGAAGTTTATAAATTTTCGGCTGCCAGCGCCTACGACGGTCAGTGTGCTGACAGCGCTACTGTAAAACCAGCCTTAAAACTGGCATATCCGAAGTAGAAGACGGGGGCTCCGCTCAGCGTGCTCAGCTGCTAGGCACGCCGCTCCGCTCGGGGACTTCTATCCGTCAGACCTAGACCTGGCCACTGCGGCCATAGTCATCATTGCGTGAGAAATGTAAGCAGCGCGTACCCATGAGTATTCTGTGAGACTCAGTCCAGTTCCAGACGATCTAGCTCATTAACAAGACACCTAGGCACTTTATTCATGTATCTCATTAATATTTAATTATTATTTAATGATTCATTACCGATAGCTTATACAAGTATGTACAACTGGTAGATACTTACGTTTGCCAATAACACATGTGTAAATATAAACTGGATCACGTACATCAAAATTTAAGTAGATGTGGTTAACCGGGAATTCGAAAATAACTAAAATATTTTTTGATAGTACATATAAGGTCAATGAACAATCTCCTCTCGAAGTGACTGTGGATTGTCCTTCAAATGATATTTTTAAAATGAAAAGCAGAAATCCTTCCAAAAATTGAATGCATGGTCTTTAGGGCTTAATATGACTAACAAATCTTTGGAATCCGGATTTTGAATTGTCTTGAATAATACGCTTCAAAATCTTGATTATTACAAGTTCCATAATGTTGTTTAAACGTTTTCTCTGTTTTTTTATTAAGTAGCCATTGGTATCATGTTTACACAATACCTATGCTTGAATTTTAAGACGCATATCAACACTTCATTTATTTAAAGTAGTTAAATTTTTAGTTTTTGTACCTACCAAATAATTTTTTGTCAACTTTGACGCACAGAACTTGCTAATGTTCGTCATATTAGTTGACTCTGGCTGTCAAAAGGTGGTTATTCTATTTGCCTTTTGGTAAATTATTTTTGATACATTTCACCATCGTTTCACACGTCATGTTTCAAAATTTTAATACTAGTTTACATCGTTATTTACCTACACCTTTCCTTAGTTAGACTGTTTGACACTTAAATCGCAATTGTAATTCAATCTGCGTGTGTTTCGACACAGTCCACGCCCCACAATGTCAAGTGTACGAGGAAAACTAACAATGTTCGATACAAATATTGGGAAATAAGATGACACTGACCAAATAGTCCAGTGTTTCACCACATATATACATAACAAATAAACAATAGATGTGGATTAGACGCTGCGCGGGTGGGCCTCTGAGTTTGCCTCTAATCTCCTTCGTTCAAAATAGGACAATCCTTGATAAATAAATATTCTTGGACTATTCACACAATGCTATCTTTCCCAAACTAAGCAACTAAGCTTGTACTGTGGGTACTAGATTGCTGCTAAATATACATAAATACTTTTTTTAAAATAAATACTTATTCATACACAGAAAACATCCAGACCACGGCAAACAGACATGTTTATACACAGATGTTAGTTGCGCAGAATTCGAACCCGCGCCCTCAGGATAACGTGACCATTGCTAGCCACTGGACCACCAGGCCTGCCTGTGTTGACGTGGTCAACATGACCCTTCTGTAACGCAAACCTAAGCAGAACTTGACAAGCATTAGGCACACGCCGCACACGTTGTGACTGTCGGACACTTTCCAACGCCATTGACAAGAAGTCCACACTTTACTCACACTTTAGAAACTGCGTCATTTAATGTTGCGGCATAAATATATTGTCATTTTAGTACCTTGCCACTTTCGTATATCGTTTAATTCGTCGACTTTTGAATAAACATGATATAGTGACAACACTAAACTGACAACAATATTAATGCCACTGAATGTATGTTACCGGAAATGTATGTAACCCAGAAATGTATACAATTCCTAGGAAATGTATTATTATAAAGAGAGAGAGAGAGCCTCGCTCTCTTCGGTCGCTCGGCTTTTGATGGTCACAAGCTAACCCTAACCTAACCTAGCTTTGTCTGATTTATTGATGAATTATTTTATTTACAGATATTTTTGATTCTCTGATTCATTTAGGGTTAGCTTGCTTGTGACCAACAAAAGCCGCGCGACCGAAGAAGGGAGCGAGGCCACCTTTGTAATGACACATTTCCTAGGAATTGTATACATTTCCGGGTTGCATACATTCCCGAAAACGTATACATACACGCTGATTCTTAAGACGTAGTAAGGTCTAAATTTCAATGCTTAGGTAATACATTTCATGTGACTTAGTAGTAAAGCGGATACATCTAGATTTTATGTCCAGTATCATTGTTAAGGACGATGCAATACAAGTACATTTTGCTTCAATGAAAGACCTCGTGTCTTGTAAATAGGTAGTTCCTCTGTTTCTATTCGACTTCTCTCTTTAATGCCTTGATCACACGCGCCGAGTAGAGCGGCGAGACAGTGTCCTCGGCCGAGCGCTCGGTTGGTATGTACTCTCCGACGAGTACTCGGCCGAGTACTCGGCCGAGCAAAATGGCGAGACAGTCACTCGGACCTCGTTTTGTTTACTAGGCCGAGTGCCCACCCCCGCGCTCCCTTCAGCATACCCCTTACTGTCTCGTTCGCTCACTCGGCAAGTTTGAACAAATGCCGAGCGCACTCGCTCGCTACTCGCTAGTTTGGCTCGCGCGCGTCTTGTTGTTGTTTGTTTCTGTTCCCGAATTTTAGGTGAACTGACTCGCTGGGAACCAAAATTAGTATAAACACCTACTCGCCCAAAGCTGACGAGTGGACTGTCTCGGCCGAGTGACATTTTTACTGTCTCGCCACTCTACTCGGCGCGTGTGATCAAGGCAAAACTCATCATTAAAATTATAAAGCTATTTAGATTGCACTTGAAATTGCAACGATAAAATCACTCCACTCGCACTAGTAGGTACCTACAGATGTTCTATTTCACGAAGAGCATTTGTTGTAAGGCGTTGCACGTGCACATTGTTCATGTGTGCGTGAACGATTTTACAAGCATTTCCGAGGTTACGCACACTACAGTAATGTGCATGTAAACGTTACAACATTCATAGCTAAATGCTCGTCGTGAAATAGAATATCTTATTCTAGGACTGGTTGTGTCATTTCGACGATGTTTAACTAAGGGAACTTACGTAAGCTTTCCCGCAAATGGAGGCTGTTAATGGACGGTACCGAATAACAGTTTTACGTGGTCTCCCACACATGTCTACGTAATTGTGTTTTGTATATTTATGTATATCGAGTCCTAAATTATCGAGTCCTTTACTTCTAGTGGGATGGGAAGTATTAGGGACTTTACACACGGCTTGTTTTTACGCACCGACGACAGACAGAGTACATTTTGTTAGGAAATTCATTTTATATTCACGGGCCACGGGCCACGGGAACTATGATATTTCCCCGTGACCCCGCCGCCGCCGTTGCCCTTAACTAAGCCTAAAAAAATTAAACTTAAGAATTAGAAGACCTTTATGTTATGATGTTAAATGACAAAAAATTCACCATTTCTTACCATTACTTTACTTTTGATTCCGAAATCGTGATACTTAGAGTAGATTTAAGGGAAAGTGCCTGTGAGGGCCTAGTCCTTGAACAAATGATTTTATCTTTACATATTTGTAAACATTTTGGTACTTAAGGTACTTATCACCACGTAAAATAGAAAAAAAAGTTACACAGAATAGATAAAAATATATAAATAAATAAAATAAATTTATAGGGACAATTCAAACAGATTGAGCTAGCCCCAAAGTAAGTTCGAAACTTGTGTTATGGGATACTAGATAGATAGACCAGTCATGGTCGCAGTGCTACTTAAGCCGCACAAAACATAAATAAAAAAAAATGGGATACTAACTTAACGATATTATATTTTATAACAAATACATTTATAGATAAACATCCAAGACCCGAGGCCAATCAGAAAAAGTGCGTTTTTCATCATGACCCGACCGGGGATCGAACCCGGGACCTCCTGGGTTTCGGTCTGGCGTGGTAACCATTACGCCACGGAGGTCGTCAAATATAAACATTAGATGGTTTTTACAATACAATTTTTGTAGGATAACAATGTCACATAGTGTTATGACTAATACGATAATCAGATAACAAACACTTATCTTTCATTCGATAACAAAAGATTGTATATTTATATCGATATTTTACAAATATATCGATTGATTCATCAATGCCCTATCCAATTTGTTTAAACTTTATAAAACTTTATAGCGCATTGTTTTAGGTTATTCAAATGTGGTATATGAATGCAATAAATTGAAATCTATTAAACCATATTTTATAACCTATGCTAACTGTTTGAGAATATAATAAAGCATCTGTACATTATTTATATTCCAACCAATGATATTACACCAAACATTAAAATTAAATAAAACCTAAGTAAATAAAATACCGCTTGTTTTTACATCGCCAATTTCGTTTATTTTGGTGAAGGTAAATACTTACTATAAAATTTATGGTAGATATTGTATTTTACAAAAATGTACCTATTGTATTATGTTTTAAACAAAAAGTCTTTTGTGCCATCGGCGACCAGTAAAAGCCGACAAAACGTTATTTCTATAGCTTTGTTCTATTATGTGAGCTTGCCAAGTTTCTAACGCACATCTTTATATTCAAAGTACTTATTTATTAAGATGGCTTTCGGACATTGCATTGCATAACAATCACCAGAGATTTGACGACCTCCGTAGCGCAATGGTTACCACGCCGGCCCGCCACCCAGAGGTCCCGGGTTCGAAACCGGGTCGGGTCATGATGAAAAACGAACTTCTTCCGATTGGCCTCCGGTCTTGGATGTTCATCTATATATGTATTTGTTATAAAATATAATATCGTTGAGTTAGTATCCCATAACACAAGTTTCGAACTTACTTTGGGGCTAGCTCGATCTGTGTGAGTTTTATAAAAAAATACTGAGTTCATATTCTCGTATCAAAAACAGTTTTAATCTCATCTTAAACTTACGGACTATCATCTCGCACAAAGTAGATATACCTTACCAATTTTTTGTTGTGATTAAGTTTAAGGTACGATAAGGCTGACATATCTGTATCGCATAAAAGCCTCAACATAAAGACTAAAAAAAACTAGCACAATTCCTTTTTTGTATGATTGGGACAGCGTTTGAGATTGACATGAGATTGTTTTTGTTTCTGTTTTTGGTTTAAATTACGAGAATAGCTGGTCTATTTTCGTATTAAAAAAAAACGTTTAAAAACTTTCAATCTCATACGCTATCAGTAAGTTGCAGAAAACAAAGTTCTTAAGCTATCCCTTTTTTTTTCTTCTTTATTTTGGGACAGTGACAGACATAATTTAATGCGTCATTACCTTCAAAATGTTTTTGTGCAGCTCCATGAATCGCTCATTGCATTTTTAAATAAAATTTAATCTACATGCTCACGTCCGACTTTCTAAACGAATTTTATTCCTATCCCCCCCAGCCAGCACATAGCACAAACCCAGCACCCGCACATACCTGCAAATGTGTACATACCTACCTGATACCGCGGTACATATTGTAGGTACATAATACAGCCGCCCTCATGATATTCATCAGATGGTCTAATATAATGCGCCTCATTCCAAAAAGAGAGAAGTGCGGATGAGAAAATGGAGAATTTCAAGTGGAAGAAAGCAACTCGAAGGAGGTGGATTGAAGTCAATACTAGTTTCGACTGAATAAAACATAATAATTTTTCTTGAAAACTTAATTTAAAAATATTAGAAATTAGTTTTTTTATATCGCTAAGGTAACTAGCATACGGCCGGCCCGTCTGATGACAAACGGTTTAATTAATTAATTTAGCTTTTATAATTAGCGTTTTGGCTTGGTATAGTCAAAGTGGCTAAAATTAATTTCCCTGACCTCAGACGAAATACTAATGCATAAGAAGTTGTAATGTGAATTAGCAATTGCGATTCTCAGTTTCCGTATATTGGCCTTCGTCGCTTGCGCAACGGTTGCGTTGTTGCACGCTGTCCGCTCCTCGTGTCTGTCAGTTGACACGGTTTGATGATAATCAATGCGAGTTTAAACATCATTTTAAGTGGAAAATCTTCATTTGTTATGATATGATCATATACTTATAAGAAACAGTTACTAAACGTCATTCAAATTCAAAATTCAAAACTTTTATTCAGAGAATAGGTTTTCACGAACACGTTCTCTTGTCAGAATATACAGTAATAAATGATTTGTATAAATTAATCTACTCTATAAACTACTACCATTTCGGAAACAAAGCAAAATGACCACTGGTAAATAGAAATGGCGAAAGAAAACCAGTTACGGCCTTTTCTGTCATTTAAAAATATATCGTTTTATGAAAAATAATAAGAATCTTATTTTACTATGAAAACAATAATTTATTTATAATATAAACTACATTTAGGGTAGGATTTATATGAAAAAGTTATTATGCTTTTCATTTAATTTTATGCTTCTGCCAATCTTTTATTGGAGCAGCGTGGCAGATTTCTAGTTTTATTCCTCTTCGATTTAAGGTAGACCTATCCCTGCAGTGGGATGATTATGGGTTGATATGATAATGACAATTAAATTTAATATGAAAAAACTTCATTTCTCGTAATTAGCATTTTCACAGTTTCGTGCAAACTCGTTTCTTTTAAAACAGAAATTAGCTGAAGTGACATCATTCATAGTATCGTACGCGAGATGCATGTCGCCTATTTCCAATCGCAGGTAGTCCCAAATCGGCACGCATATGAACGAAAAATATAGCACGTGTTACATTGCTTACTCGGAAAGCAGGTGATATTGACCATTTATTAGTAGAAAAGCAATGAATGATTTCAAGAGAGATAAGCTCGCTATTTTATTTAATACAACCTGACTTGAACCTTTTTCTCGGTAAAGGGATTAGCGTAGATATGCACTATGAATGCAGTTAGTAAGTTTATATGCGAGGTTATTTGCATCACGTTACGAAATAACTATTTCTCAAGCTCCGGCCTAGGATTCATGTTAGGTATTATGTTTTATTTAATTTTCTTCTTGTTGTTATTCATTCAAAACTACTATTAAATTAATTTATTTTTCTATCAATTTACAATTCAAGTGAAAGTTCACTGACTGATTGACTTACTTAATGATCACCATGTCACGAGGTCTGTGCTAAAGCTGTTTGGCAGGTTACATAGTTTTTTAGAAATTTTATATTAATTTTAATAATCTAAATTAATCTTGATTTAATTTGGAATATCTCTATGAACAAGTAGGGATATCTTTCATATTTATTTTATATTTAAAGACAAGGCTATGTCGGTGTATCCTTTCCTTGCTCAATGCATATTCCTTCCTTAAAAAGTTTGGTTCCAATCGAATTCTTTTTACCCTTATGAAATTTGCCTTCTATTCTATAGTACACGCAAACAACGCGACTCACAGCTTATAAAACAATTGAAAATTGATTTCTAGCACTATCTAAGTAGGTAATAAGTGTCAGTTTTAAACTTTGTTAAACATCAGCGCCAAGTATTAGAGCCAATCACAAACCACCCCTGCATAAAACGTCAAGTAGAACCACAGAATAATAAATAGTAGGTACTGTAAAACTTAGACTAGACGTAAGATTATTTATGGAACCCTACTTATTGTTCATTTTTAGTCGCTGAATTTTCTGTATCCTGGACGTCTGAAAGATTTGATGGATTCTGAAGTCAACTTTTATGTTAACCAGAAGTATAATAATTATAAACTATAAACCTTATTATCACTTAAAATATTATTATGATTTTATTTCATATTAATTTAATAAGGAACTTGTCAATCACTCACATATACCCAAGTTATTATAATATATTATTAAAAATACAGGAATCATGACAGCGAACACTTACCCTAGTCAGATTTGTATTTTTTTTTTCTTGACGATGTTGTGCAAGCTAGTGAAGCGCTAACGGGATACGCTTCACCAGCAACATTAGTTTTACGTGGGCGAGGTGTCAACCCGCCATACAACCCCCGAAATGCTGGAGGACCACACCCGTCGTTGGTCAGCGAGTCCATCGGACTTAGCCGGTTAGTGTAGCTAAGCTGTACTACCGACCATTCCCCTATCCGCCACCTTGGGGACGCTCCCCTACGCTGTGAGGGCCAGCGCGGGGGTCAGTTTTGTATTGTTTGTTAATAGATATCCATCTAAAAGCAAAATAAGTTACTAGGCCTCTGCCTACCTCTCCGGCGGTATCTGTTCAGATAGGCTAAATGAAACTTATCAGTCTATGACAAGATCCCTAAAAATGGCTTACTCTATAGACAGAGTTTTATATTGAGCGCTAAAACATCACAGTAACTTTATAATAAGCGCAATGAACCCTATTGATTTCTACGTCGAGCGTCGCAGTTCTCTCAGTAGGGACAAGTCCTATTAGATAAACGATAATATAGATGCCGTCTATGATGCAATTATAACATTGTTATGTGGATCTTCTCAGCGGTCGGACGAGCAAGTGGGCGCCGTGACGTAACATGACGTCAGGTTGATGGGATTCGAGAACCTTCGACGCGTCGCGACGTCAGTTAGGCACTATAAGGTGTTCTCTATAGTACGAGCAGGGCGTTTTGACGTTTCATTTTATGTTGTTATGACGCATAGCATGCAAGTTATCGTTAGATTGAGTTGCTTCAATGCCCACAAGTTAAAACATAGTCAAAGTTGAGCGTCTTGTTATCGGTTTCATACATGAATGTACATTATATGTATTGTATGGCGTATTTTATGTAACGAGTGATGTGGCGCATGATGAAACAGAGTAGAGCGTTATGACGTCATGCTAGTAAATTAGAGAGAAATGAAAACTCTGGAGTTATGCTAAAGTGATAATATACATAAATATACCTTTAAGTTGTGGCACGTCATTATATTTTAAATATGTAATTCTAACAATACTAAATGTATGAAACCGACATCCTTATGTCACGACACGCCTTGTATAACTCTAGCTTTTAGAAAGGACAGTAAAAGCAAAATGCATCTAATAGTCGTAACGCGACGTCAGAATGCTGCAATTTTTCTACATGTACACTTCGATTGCTAGAAATTAGATTACGACATATTCGTTTGAAAAACTCTACGTCTTGCGTTTTGCAGTAAATTAATAAAATATCACAGTAATTAACAGCGTGGTGCACAAAGAAATATACTATGTCCAAAATTTCGGGTACATAATGAAACAAGTTCATCGTCACTAAGGTTTATAGTGAGATAAGTTAAGAGAAAAAACATAACGTTTCTTGTAAAACCCGCTGCGGTTTCAATGCTGTTTTGCTCGTTGTCTGCCAATACCTTGATTGACTAGTTGTTAGTACCGACCGAGCACATTCCGCTGTGCATGCGCGGTACTTGCCTCTGTGCTGCGCAACTCGAGGTCGCCCGGCCGAAGCGACGGACGTAGCGGCGAGCAGGGGTTAAGTCTCAATGAACTACCGAGAAATATTGATATTCATACCATGGTATAACAAAACAAGGTACTCCCTTCCCGTGACAGCTAGGCCACGTGATTGGCCCAAGATTATGTCATCGGCGGTGGTTAAAATTGGGTTAAATTAATTAATTTGGAGTGGTAGAGCAATTATTACGAAATGGGCTGGCTCGACCGGGGAAGTACCACCCTCTCACAGAATATCGACGTGAAGCAGCAATGCGTTTCGTTCGGTGAGTGAGAGATCCGGAAGCCCAACTCCTTCCCTTTCCCCTCTTTCCCCCCTCCTTCTTTCCCTTCCCTTCCTCCTTCCTTTCCTCCAACTTCCTTGGTGGACAACGCATTGGTAGCGCCCCTGGTGTTACTGATGTCCATAGGCGGCGGTGACCGCTTTCCATCAGGTGGCCCGCTTGCTTGTTTGTCTACTGTATGACATAAAAAAAAAAAAAAAAAAAAAAAAAAAAACACTTTTAATTTTACCCAAGAATTAAAATACAGTTTTAGTATTAATATTATACAGGGACTTAATTAATACAGGGACAGAGAATCTGACTTTATGCAAGATACACTACAAAAGTTATTTATGTTAAGTAAATAAAACTTTATATGGCACTTATTTTTTTAAACATAACATACATTATTTTTTACAGATATTTATTAAGGAAACTATTTATAAGATTTTTAAGTAGATTTATATTTTATACAACGCATAATGTGACGCACATAATAAATTCACAACTTTATTTTGTCACAAAAGACTAAGTTTTACGCATTTAACTTGCGTGAACTTTAAAAAAATGCGACTATAAAATCTTACACTGTTGTTGAAAATTTATCTGTAACCTTGTAATTATAATGTACCTACGTGTTATGTTTTGATAATAACATGGCCTGATCTAATATACGCTTTGTAAATGAAAATTCTTGTTAATTCCCCTCTAAAATTGATCTTGACCTCTGAAATAAGTACGCGCCAAAGTGCGTTTCGTTCTGCACAGGTCTGATACGGCCTAGTTCGCATATACTATCAATTCAAATATAAAAAAAACCATTTATTTTGCAAGTAGAAGTACAAGAAATACTTTTGCACTTCAACTTACTTCCACTTATTTCTACAACTACAACAAGGGGAATATGAGACGTAGAGCGGTTAATCACGCGCTGTCTTGAATTGATTCACTGTAAGAATCAAAGTATTTTTTTCAGAGAGTAGACTTACACAGGCACTTTCACTGGTCAAGTGTTCATACAATAGTGATTTGTACAATTATAATACTCAGCATGCTACCATGATTTATGAAATAAAGCAAAATGACCACTGGTAAAAGATAAAACCAATTATGATGTCTTCGTCGTTTAACATTACACCACATTACACTACACAAATTTATTCATATATTTTACTGGCGAAACCCGTGCAACTTTTACGGGATAAATATTTATATGATGGTATATTAATACCATTTTGTTTCGAGTCACAGTTTGTCTCGAGTCTGAGAGACATTATTACATTTACAATAAATATATCCATTGTCTGGTACCCATCCATTGTCATAGTATGGGTATACTATAAGCAGGTTTATGCTTGTGACCTGGCGCTTTGTGAATTGGGTACAATTTATACATAATATGGGGTTCTTCAAAAGGGGCATTATAAGATTTTTACAGGTCGGCAACGCGCGAATGATACCCCCGGTGTTGCAAGCGTCCATAGGCCGGTACGGTGACCGCTTTCCATCAGGCGGGCCGTAACTTTGTTTGGGATTTGTTTAGGACCTTAGTGGTATAAAAAACAGAATAAATAATAGTACTACGCAATAAAGATAAATATGAGAAATGAGTCTGGGAAGACGGGCGTATGTTTTTGATTGGACTTTTCGTATTTTTATGGCGAAAACAACTTATATTTTTAGACCATATTAATACGTTCTAGAGTATTCGTGTTTAGATTCTAATGATGCAATATAAACCAGTTTTAAGTTTATTTAAGTGAAACAACTCGCGAAAGATATTACGCATAACTTATATTTGGAGACCATGAGGTCACTGTGGACTAGTGTGGACCAAGGGCCCGTAGAAATTGTGTCAACAAAGTATAAAAACACATGATAACTATGATGAGAACGGACTGTATAATAAATGATATGGAGACGATGGGATATCACAGCGACCGACAAAGACAGACAACTAAAACAGAGAGCCAAGAAGAAGGAGAATACGTTTTCAAAATTGACAAATAAAAATAAATCACAATCAAGTTTAAATAAAAGTAAATCCAACCAAAAGTATGTTTTTAATCTAATACTGGTGAAACCCGCGCAACTTCGTTTACGTGTATTTATTTATGCACAGCATCGCCATCTATATCAGACTTTTCGGGGATAAAAAGTACCCTGTGTGTTAATCCAAGGTATCAGCTACTTACTTACCAAATATCATAAATATTGGCCCAGCCATTTGAGCGTGAAGAAGTAACAAACACGACTTTCGCCTTTATAATATGAGTTATTAGTAGGAAAAACTTCCTCCACCACTTTTCACTGTTTTACGGGGTGATTTCCGGGATAAAAAAAATCATATGTACTTTCTCGGGTCTCTAATTATCCCCACACACGTGAAGAGGAAAGACGAACAGGAAGGATTTACTTCAAGATATTCAGATAAATTTAAATAAAACTGTTTGATATTTTTGCAATATGAAATCGATGTCGACCGTTGTATATTATCAGCTCAACGAACATATCGATTGTACGTACATACATACAGGCTGATTTAAAAATCAGTTATTGCATAAAGATATAATCCTATAATTTTTATTGTATTGTAGTCTAAGTATATTTTTCTTTTTCCATGATCTATGTGAGACTTGTGAGAGAGAAATAAAGATTTCTGTATTTTTTGTATTAGTAACTTTTATTAATAATGGTATTTTTTATGTATTCCTAGATACTTCACTTATTCGCAATAGAGCAGGGTAGAGAATCTAAAATCCTTTCGAGTGCAAGGAGACTGATACATATCTCACCAGTGTGATAATATTGATGGATTATGTATGTTATAATGAGCTTCGGGTGCGTAGAGAACTATCCCTGGTATCATACTTTTTCAAACTGTTACGAGGAAAAGCTGAGAACAGTGAAGTATTGAGCGCGGTAAGTTTGTGTGTGTCCCGGATAGTGTACGTGTGGCGTTCCGCCACTGATGGCAGTCCCGCGTGGCCGCACGAACTTGCTCGACAACGCACCGTTGTTTGGCGCGCGCACTGCACACCCTCAATTTAATAGCTGAGACAATTGACGTGTTTTCTTGTTCTCTGAATGAATTCACCAGAACAGCGTTGTATATAGGTAATTAGTTATAAGTAGTATAATATATGTAGTTACGCTATTGCATTAGGCTAAGCATGCCTGTAAAAAATAGTTGTAAGTGTAGAATAAATAAATAAATAAATAAATATTGCTAAATTAAGAAATAATTCCGTAGACTCAAAGACTTTATTTTTAAAATCTAAAGCTTATATCCGATTAAAAATCTTGAATATTCAATATCGTAAATCAATTATTTTAATTAATTTTGTTTTCATTTAACCTTTTGCGAGGAATGTGTAGTATTTCCTGTCACCCTGTAGTTCAATGTGTATCATTGACGTGTCAGTGTTATTAAAAAATCAATGTTTCAATCGATGATGAAGCAAATACAGTCCAATTTAATGTTTATTTAAAACTGACTATTTCTACCAAAGCGTAGGTCGTACGAGTATAATAAGTATTATGATATGCTTGCAGTAATCGTGAATTAAATTACTGTCCGTGCTTAACTCGCGTGTTCATTAATTTGCTACTTCTGTGAGAAAGTCACATTTTCCTGGTCGAGCCAGCTTATTTTAAAAATGCTCTACCTATTATCCCATCACTTTTATTGTACTTGACCATTTCGTTTCAATGTCGTTTGTTCGATTTTTACTAATTACGTAAGAAATTACCCTTACCGGACCTATATTACCGTTCCTGCACATATCACTTATATGGATTGGATTTCCCATCGAATTAATGACTCAGTATGTCATTAAGGTTAACTGGGAATTCCCAATTACACCCTCAACACGAATATCCGGTTCCTATTACGTGCTTGAACTTGGTTGCGTGAAAGTTGACCAAATACTTACGGACTACAGCATAATAAGGTTTTTTTCAATGCCATCTTGCGTAAATGAAACATGCAACTCGTCTGTAGGTAAAACAGACATAATTATTTAGTTTTTAGGGTTCAGTAGTAAACTACAAGGAACCCTTATAGTTTCGCCATGTCCGTCTGTCTGTCTGTTCGCGGTCTAGCGCCTAGACGCTTAATAATTAGCTGTAATTTGGTATGTATACACATATTGCTAACAAAGTGCTAAAACAAAATTTTGTAAAAAAAATTTTTTAAGGTGTACACATGTACACCCTAAAAAAATTCGAAAAATTCACTTCTATTTTACATAAAATAGAAGTGAATTTTTCGCGCCCATCCCATGTTGTGGGATATCGTTAGATAGGCCTCTTCAAAACATTGAGGATGTGTTTTCCATACAATGATCCGTTTCGGAATTATTTACATTTATTGTGTAAATTTTTGTTTTGCACGGTGGTCCCCCCTCTATCTCCGAAAGACTGTTGTTTAGAAATTAAAAAAAAAACATGGTAGTAGTCCATATGCTGAACCTTCAATGAAAACTATAACGGTTAAGTAGGCTCTACTAGTTACCGAGTAATAGCCGACGAACTGATAAAATAAAATTTCTTTGATGAAAACTTACAAATGTCATAGAATATGATATTGGACTTATTTGCAAGCAAGGAAGCACATCAAATACGGAACCCTAAACTGTGCGTGGCCCGACATGCACTTAACGGGTGTTTTTTTATACAATTGGGCTAGTAAAAAACTAGCGAAACAGGCTTCATTCAAGCGAAACTCGTTGACCTGAGACTAGATATAACAACTTATAAAAATATAGGTTTGCAACCATCTTATAGTTCTCTGATAGCAGATGATTTCTATTGTCAGGCCCGGTGATCGAGTGGCTAGCAATGGTCACTTTATCCCAAGGGCCGCGGGTTCGAATCCTGCGCAAGGCAAACATTTGTGTGCATGAACATGTCTGTTTGCCTTGGTCTGGGTGTTCTCTATTTATAATAAGTATTTATTTACAAAAAAAAGTATTTAAGTTTAGTTGCTTAATTTGGGACTAAGACTAAGTTGTGATTCGTCCAAAAGAAAAAAGAAAATTGAATCATTTTTACAATTTCATTATATCCGCGAATATCTTGCCTGCCTATTCCCGTAAGTAAAATGAATACAGCAAACTTTTTCACACTTACGTTGCTAACCCATAAGCCTGTCCTATACCATTTAAAATATTGGATTGAAAACAAGATTTAAAACACTGTCGACAAAAAGATTTCATACCAATCCAAACATAAATGGTATGAAACCTTGTTTATTTTCAACCCAATGCTTTAAATCGTGTAGCACAGGTTTTATAGAAAATAGGGACAAAGGAGTTACCCTCCAATGCAATTCACCTGTACCAAAGAAAAAACTTTTCCATACCATTCCATCATCTAAGAAATGTCTAAATCTAAACTGTACTACTGTTTCTGAGCGCACTATTAATATTATTATAGTGTTACCCGATAATATTTCCGTTGTGTTATCACGAAACAAAAGAATACAATTTATATGACCTCAGAGATGAAGCAATAATCTCGAGTGATTACATTCGTTACCACGTGATAGTCATGCCGTCGAGACTACGAGATATTTCGCTTGCTGTAAATTAATGTGCATAGTCACGAATAGTACATAACCTTCTAAGGCTGATTTGCCATGGTCCATGATTCTGCGGAATACATACATACGAGCGACGATTGAAATTTGGTATGTATACACATGTTAACAATGCTAACAAAGTGCTGGGACTCTTCACCCCATGTTGTGAGGCATTGTTAGATAGGTCAAAAGTCTTATGTTTACAAATTTGAAAAAAATCATGGTAGTAGTCCATAATATGCTGAACCTTCAATGAAAACTATAACTGTTAAGTAGGCTCTAATAGTTACCGAGTAATAGCCGACGAACTGATAAAATAAAATTTATTTGATGAAAACTTACAAATGTGATAGAATTTGATATTGGGCTCAACTGAAGGCAAGCAAAGCACAGCAAATACGGAACCCTACATTGTGCGTGGCCCGACACGTACTTGCTCGGTTTTTTTCTTCTTTAGATTGACAGTGACAGCTATAATGTGCCATTAATTTTAAAAATGCTCTTCAGAATCTGGTAAACTCTTATGATGTTCATGAGCCAATACATTTATGTTTTGAGAAAAAAACTTAACTTTTGGACATTACATGTAGCGTAATGATGAAACGTAAATATTAATTTTGTAAACACATAAGTAGGTACATACTTCAGAAATTTGTTACTTAAAAATTGACGTCATTCAATTTTATACAATGAAGTTGATCGAGCAAGTTTGCTAATTATTGAGTCTACCTATTTACGCCATAGATTTATTATACTTACGTTATGCTAGATCTACACTCGCGGGAAGTTGAGCAAAGAAATGTCTTAATAGTTTGCTTTTATATTATCTAGCTGTACCCGCGGCTTCGCCCGCGTGGCTAGCTGGTTGGTACCCACGAATTCGTCTGCTCAGGATTAGTACTTTAAGTAGTTTATTTTCTTTTCCAAGGTCCTATCCTATCCATCTTTATACCAAAATCCATCAAAATCGGTTCTGCTGTTTAGTCGTGTAGACATAACAGACAGAGTTACTTTGAGAGATACAAGTTTAAAAATGGAAGAGAAAGGGAGACATTACGTGGTGGTTTTTTAAAAACTAAGTACTCTACTCTATACTTATGTAACTCAATAAAGTTTTATTTATAAATCAGATGTTGTCATTTAAAATATTTAATAGTAGCAAAGGCTGTATGCTATATGCAGTCAAATGTTTATAACGAATTAAGAATAATCATGTATGACGTACATATGTACTTATAAGGACATTTTATTGCATCCATTTTCATTTTTTCCTGGACTAAATAATTTATTTAAGTACATAAAACAATGTTTATCAATATTAAAAACAGTATTTGTTTTATTTTTATAAATTTTACTGCGTATAATTTTTTTATTCATTATTATTATTAACTGAAAACACGTAAATTGTAAAGTTAGTAGAAAGGTTAAAACGATGTCAAACTTTAAGTAAGAAATGTGTTAAATAATAATCCCACCAAAAACATACCTGTTAAAAAGGGGGCCAAGTTCCTATCGGCTAATTGTTCGCCTAAAAAAGGGTTGAAATCCAATCCAATGTCAAGTTAAAAATATCTAAAATTGTAATACTTCTAAAATTTCAACCCTTTTTTAGGCGAACAATTAGCCGATAGGAACTTGGCCCCCTTTTTAACAGGTATGTTTTGGTGGGATTTCGATACTTATTTTCAAGAAATCGTACCTATTTTTTAGGTAACTAAGCAGTATTTAATAAACTGTACAGTGTACATTGTGTCTACATGACAATAGTTTCTACCCCCTCTCCACCTCCCCTCTCCTCATCGTATTCTCATTGTATCACTGGTTCATAATTTTTTTTTTAAATTCGATATTCGATTAAACCAACTCACGCTTGACCGATTTCTTAAATTTCATATGACATATTTCATACCCCCTCCCCCTCTCCCTCCCCCCCTCCTCTTATCACTGGTTCATAAATATTTTTATTAAAAATTCGATATTAGATTGAGCCAACTCACGCTTGACAGATTTCTTAAATTTCTTAATTTTTTGTTAATCTAAGTACATATAACGCACGACCTGTGTGCCAATTTTCATAACGCTAGGACAATTGGAAGTGGCTTAAAGGTTTTGATTACCGGTCAGTGAGTGAATCAGTGCCAAAATTAGCTATTTTCACAGAGCCATATTTCAGGATCTACTCAAGCTATATCAATGAAATTTGGCATACTGCTTTAGTACTAGTATATGATTACGTAGGTACATTTTTATCTCGGTACTTGCAATAGGCACTGAGCTACAGGGGGTTAAAAGTGGGTCGAAACGGTTCGTGTAAAGTGCACGGCATGCGCGCGGCCTGTTGCAGGAACTTGGCCTGCGCAATACCGAGCGCTTAGATTTGAATATAAATAATAAGCGCTCTTTGATCTTAATACTTAAAAAACTTCCTTGTTTTTCGATTATAGTTTTACAGTATTTAACTGATATTTTTTTTGTTACTACTATTGTTCAGTTAAAAATAACAAGTAAATAAAACTATAGCTAGGTATTTCATTATTGTTATTTAAATGACAATAGTTATTATAGATTCATAATAATGACAAAATATTTTTTTTTTTTTAAAGACATATTTTTTTATAACATGACTTGAAGGTTTTGTTTCTTTTTATTTTTTATTATTAAAAGGAACAGCTAAAAAAACTTAATAGTTCAGGTTTAGGAGGTAAAGTGCAAACAGATACGCAAAACAGAAATAATAATATATTAGCCATTATTAGCAGACTTGCTAATCGGTTTCATTTTTTATGTACCTATGACAATGTTTTTCTTAACAATGATCATAAAAAAAATTCAAAAATAAAAAAAATCTAGTCACCCACTTACAGTGAATGAACTTAAATTGCATCTACTAGTATCATTTACATATGTATGGAGTACTCGTAAGTACATACTTATTTATTATACACGCTGTTTTAACATTCAAGAATGTCGTATGAAACGGCACAAGTTCAGGGTTACGAATAGTTCTGTAAGTCTTCATTTACACGAGCCATCTTTTTATTTAAGACAACAAGGGTCTATGTTTGTTAGTTACAAGAAATGTTTGTGCTATGTGTCAAACAAAATATATACGTATCTATGTGTTAGTAACTATTGCCTTAAAAACTACGTTAGTATTACCCCTACAACTAATAGCGATATTAGCGATCGGGTACTAACGACATATGAGCGCCCCACATGAGCGGGCTGTCGAACCTGTTCGCTATCGCATGCTAGATACTGTTGCGACTACATACCATACATACATATGCGACACACCTTCAAAATACTTCAAATAAGAAGATGATACAAGGATAAAATCATTCAAATTCAAAATTCAAAACTTTTATTCAGAGAATAGGTTTTCACAAACACGTTCTCTTGTCAGAGTATACAGTAATAAATGATTTGTATAAATTAATCTACTCTATAAACTACTACCATTTCGGAAACAAAAGCAAAATGACCACTGGTAAAAAGAAATGGCAAAAGAAAACCAGTTACGGCCTTTTTTTTTATTCATTCATTTATTCAGGTACTAGACCCTCACGGGCACTTCCCTTGTCGAAGTGTACAAATAATATTTATTTGTATATGCCTAAATAAATCTAATATAAACTACCATCATTTCGGAAACAAAAGCAAAATGGCCACTGGCTGAAGCACGCCACTACACATATCAAATCTTTTAGATGTTTTTTTTAAATGTCATATAGAAGACAAACAAGCAAGCGGGCCACCTGATGGAAAGCGGTCACCGCCGCCTATGGACATCAGTAACACCAGGGGCGCTACCAATGCATTGTCCACCAAGGAAGTTGGAGGAAAGAAAGGAGGAAGGGAAGGGAAAGAAGAAGGGGGAAAGAGGGGATAGGAAAGGAATTAGGCTTCCGGATCTCTCACTCACCGAACGAAACGCATTGCTGCTTCACGTCGATATTCTGTGAGGGTTCCCCGGTCGAGCTAGCCCATTTCGTAATAATTGCTCTACCACTCCAAGTTGTAGAGCAAAAAAAGCTAAAAAGCAAAAAAAGCTCTAGTTCTAAATACCGGGACGACCTAAATAAGAATACAATATAATTCATAATTTCAGACACGCATTATTTCCAAAGAAGTATCCCGTAACAATCGAGTCGTTAGTTAAGTCCTGTCAAAGATACGCTTTGTCTGAGTTCAGTAATGTCGGCATTGAGATATTTTGAAGTAAACTATTGTCGAAAATTAAGCTATATCGCAGTTACATATCGCAGCACCATTGGTGCTAATTCTGTTGTACATTTAACTAGACTAAACTAATTTTGACAGGACCAAAGGTGTTGTTGTCCTTCCTTGGTATAGGTACAATTAGTGACAAGGATAGCAACACTTTTAGTCCTGTCAAAATTAGTTTAGTCCAGTTAAATGTACAACAGAATTAGCACCATTGTCCAACTTAAACGTGTATTACGACAACATAAATTTAATCAAAAGAAACAGCGGTCCACGTCCTGTTGGAATGCAGGTATTATGCCCACAGGGAAATATACCTGGGAAAACCGGTCAATCTTCGGGAGAAACTCAATGACGTCAAGTCTCTGGCCGTTTTCATGGAGGAATTAAGATGGCTGTGAGTGAAAAACTCTTCGCACGCAAAAATGGCACTTTAGGAAGCCCGTATGACAAGAAACAAGTAATAGGGTTTGTCGTAACTCAAATTTTAATCTTGGGCGGGGCGGCAATTGTGTGAAAATTTAAATTTTCAAAATTTTACGGTTATCACGATTGGTCCGCGTGCGATAGAGCTAAACTCTAACCTATTGTTACTTTATTGTTTCATTACTTTTAACACGTGCGTAAAGATATACCTATTTTGTAGATAGTAATGTATTGTTTAACGTATTCTGCATGATTGTAAATGTTAAAAACTGAATGAGCTTTTTTGTGAACGTTTATTGAAAATCTATTCTAATGTTAATTATAAAGTTAAAAGTTTTTTTGTTTGTGTTATTGTTCAAAGTGGGCGTGTGATTGTAATAAATTACGATGACGACTGTTGTGAAAATGTTAATTTCCAGTTTTTTTTTACTTTTTTTGTGCGCACTTGCAAACGTCAACCCGTCAGTCAAAATATCTTTGACATAAAAATATAAATAAATTAAATTAAAGTGTTTTCCTGTTTCTTTTAACCTAACGTAAAATACATATAACCACATTTAGTTTTATTTTATTTTAATATACGATATTTAATAGTAATAATTTATAAGTCTCGTAAACGGGAAAAATTACATATTTGGGGAAAAACTGGCCTTAGGCCTCTTACATACATTAGATGAGCCGTTAGCGCCACCGGCCGTTCGTAAACAAACTTCCAAAGTGGTCCATAGTGGTCCATAGTAGTCCATACGACACGTGTATACATACGGTGTCACGACGAATTAACAGTAGATTTTTACGGCGAAATACCCATGCTTGAACACGACGCCTTACGATAAAAGTAGTGATGCAATATAAAATTTATTTTGCACAAAACATGTACAATGTTTGGTCCAATTACTCCGATAAAGGTTCATTGTATGTAACCGTTAATTTCATTATCAGGTGGGCTGCCTTGGCGTTAGCCTAATTGTTTCTTAATGACTATCATCGACTAACCACGCACGCGTCTGCTGACTGATAAAAATATTTAATATCAATTTAAATCAAAACTAATTATAGTTTCGATCAGCGGTTAAAAGTTGACATGAAAGGGAAAACCAGTACCTAAAGTAATCCATACAAAATATTATAATGCAAAAGTGTTTGTTTATTTATTTGTTTGTCCTTCTTTCATGTCGTTTTCATTTCTTCTCTTCATAGGTGGGCAACACAACAAAGATTCTTGTAGTCGTGGATATTCATAGGGACTGCTGCTAAGCTCGTTTGTCCTCTGTCAAAAAAAATGTATGAGTTATAGGTATACATGTATATCCCGTCGTCGCGCGCGTACGTGGAGCCACGAACAAATGCGTTCTACGGTTAGATCACTTCGCGCGCGAGGGCATAATACAATATCACAAGATTTTTCTTATTATGATAAATTATAACATAGGTAATAATGTGCGTAATAATGTTGTTCAATACGGAAGCTTCTACGCAGAATGTTGGTATTGTAAACATGAAATAATGACAATAGAGTGATTACATAATGACTACGCCGACTGGCGACACGTTAATGGAAATTGAGTTAGTCATTATACTATTGTATAACTAACGAGATCTGGTTATACAATTAATAGCAAATATTTCACTTGAAGGAAGTCTCAGTTTTTCTTTGAAACAAAGAAACCAGCAAGGCAAGGTTACGCGTTATCATATTAGTTATCTATCGATCGGCCACTGTTTTACACTTTTTTTTTATATATCTCCTAATATTGGAATTTAATATATCCTAGGTTACTCCAAATACTATGACATAAGTCTTCTGCCAGTTCTGTCAATAATGGCTCTTCCGTTTCTGTGATTATCCGGAACAAACAGACCAACACGTAAAAAAAAAAAATTTGGTGTAAGTAATGTGTACCTACATAATGTATTCTCAGTAGGTACCTATGCATTAAATATAATCATTTTGAGTTACAAACACTTAAAATATTTACTTGTATAAATAATACATTACAAAATATTGTTACCAGAAATTGTTATGTTTTTGTGTGTACATATTGAATTTTATTTCTTGTCTTTTACAATGTTACCACGCCACGTATGTGACAGAAACACCAATATATGATTGATTGGCGTAATAAAAATTGTTCTTCTGCAGACTTATTTATTACTAGCTTTTCCACGCGGCTTCGCTCGCGTAAAATTTTATGATGACAACAAAACCCATAGCGCGACTTGTGGCGCTATCTGTTGGCTGGCAATTGAGAATTGCAGCACCATCTATAGTAGTAAAAACATTTTCTCATTGGAATGACATACTTTCACGGGATAGCCTATGTTGGGCTCTGTACCCTTGACAATATATTGTGTACAAATTTTCATAAAGATCGGCTGCTTAGTCAAGCCGTGAAGGAATAACAAACAAACAAACTCACTTTCTCATTTATAATATTTTTATATCATATTTATTATTTAGTGTTATTATTATTAAAATATGGTAATTCTTCAATTACATTAATATTTTAGTTCCAAACAAGATTTGTCGGGGAAATCGCGCCGACGACAATCGGTCGTCAATGCATGTTTTATTTATTTTTCATAGTGTCTTATGATATCATGGTTTTATTTGAATATTTTTCTATTCTATAACTATTAATTTTCTTATTCCGACAATAGGTATTTTACAAGAAAATTATTATGTTTGTTTGCTATTATAGTTTTTCCATTTAGATAGCTCCTAATATAGTGGACTGTAACCATGAAGAACTTAATCTTCTTCATGGCTATAACATTACAAAAATGTTCCTTCATAATAAAAGTGTCTTTTAATATTCGATAAATATTAATAGATTCTTTGAATTAGAATTTTAATAAAATGAAATATTACTTACATTTAACATTACCGCAAATTGACTACCAGAAATTTCTAAAATATTACTTAAAACTCTCCTCCATTAAACTTGAATAGTTGTGGCACAGAATAGATATTAACTAAGTTGCGGTATCGCTATCAGTAATGCTTCTAATACTTAAAGGTTCAATGACCTTTGTGAAGTACATTAAAATGTCTATGCTTATCACTCAACTTAGACGAAATTAAACGAATAACTTTATAACATCGAGTTATAAGTTAGTATTTATTGCGAAAATTGTTGATAAAAATAGGATTTTTAAAAATTTACTGTTAACCCTTAATTTGACATTGGTCAGTATACTTCCCGTCGAAGGAAAAAAAATCTACTTCAAAAAATATACTATTTTTGTAAAACTTTAGTACTGTAATTTCATCTTGAACTATCTAGCTAAGTTGTCAAAAATCGGCAACGCCCACATATCCACGGGATGGAAGTAGTAGCTGGTGAGATGGCGAGGAGGAAGGAATCGTTGCGCAAGGCTTCGAAAAATTACGTTTTATGAATTGTTTTACAGCACATTTGCTTATAGTTTTATTCAAAACAAGAGTTAACATTCCAGGAAAGCTTGTCATAATGTTATGATTATCATATTGAATTTTGTTTCGTTTTTACGATACCCACAACTTGTATGTCCAGTATGCTTCCCATCGCCATATTACTAGTAAAGTAACTGTTAAATACTATGTCCAGTATTCTTCTCGTTGCCTAATTATTAGAAAAATAACTTTTGTTGTTTTTCATTATAATAATTTTAGGGATCCGCACATAAAATGGTTTACATCTTTGGTATATTCTTTTCGGACCGTCTATTGAACTTTGAAGTATAAAAATTTCGGTGTACCTTAGTTGGGAAGTATGGGAGTACCTACGAAGTACGTAAGTTCGGAAGAATGCGAGTAGGAGGTACGTTATTTCGAAGGTATGCGGGTACGATAAATGCTAGTTCGAAAGTATACGAAAGCGAAATATGAAATTTCGATGAATCTGTAAGGTTTTTGCCTGCTTACTTATTGTGGAAGCTATACAAGCAATGTCTTTTTGTCAATAATAACAACCTTTTCTTGCATTTGGAACCATATATCTTTTTGCAGAACTTACATATAATATGTTGTACATACAGGCCAGTGGATAAACATTGGCTTTTGTGCCAGAATTTGGGGGTTTCTAGTTTAGTATCCACACTTTCTTAGTTCAATTCGGCATATTGATCCCTCTCTACAGAACCAATTTCTCTCTTTCGTCGCCTTGGTACATGAACATTTTTGGTCAAATGTTAGATAAAAGCGGTTAACAATGATTGGCTATTCTATAAAAGAAAATGCAGTACGAAAAGCCTAAGAACCATGCCAAGCCTGAAAATTATTACACACAGGTTAGCAGTACAATTGAGGCAAAAGGGAATATTAAATAGACTGAACCATCAAACCTGTAGTTGCTGGAGTTCTAATTATTGTTTTTAGTGCAAGCCTATGTAGCTGTGAGACTATTTTTGTAAATATAATAAGTATTTTCCCACAGAAAAACTAATTTCTTTTATTCCTTTTCTTTGGCAATGTCCAGTATACTGGACGTAGGTTTTTCAGAAAACTGAAATAATGAGATTTTTTCAGGTAATTTTTTTAAGGTCTCTTACAAGCTAAAAACCGAAACCTGTAGCGATTTTATTAATTAAATGAAAAAAAAAGTTTGCCAAATTAAGGGTTAAGCTGACTTAGTCTATACGTCATGAAATAAACTAATGTATAAACTTCATACTTGTGTAATCAGAAAGTCTCTTTCTAGCGGTAATTACTTATAATTGCTAGTAAAAATATGCTCCTTTAAAAGTTGAAGTCGCAATGTTGGTATGAACTTCGTACAGAAATCGATAAAGTCGCGACGTTGGGAGACCATTGCCTTATGGTTAACTACACTACTGGACATAGGCCATATGGTACCTCGATATCAAGTAATTTCGGTACATAATAAATTCCAATAAATATTTTCTGATAAAGACGTGTCAATCTGTAAGAATTAAGTAAACATTGCAACCTTCCTGACTATTATTTAACACGAGTTAACGCGTCGTACATTCCGCATTTTTATGTTAATTATCAATTTGCACCAATAACTAATTAGCTTTTGCAAAGCATAATAAATTCAATTTATTAGTTCATGTACATCAACAACAACATGTTTACAAAAATCCTAATTAATTTGGAAACATACTTAAAATCTTTCAAATGGTATTCAATAACTATGTTTCATGGCGATATTCTCTCATAAAAAATTACTCATATAATATCATATCAAGTCATAATCATCCCAGAAGCGATACGGGTCTCCCTTCAATCGAAGAGGATTACAGCTTTTTCTATTAACGAACATAGAAAAATATTACTAGTAACAATAGAATTTAACTATTCAGTGAACGATTCAATAGTGGAATTCCCAGCGACATCACCGTAGAGGCGGGTATGAAGAGACTTGAAGATCATAAAACGTGATCTGCTTACGGACCTTGAATGCTTTACACAGGTGTATCGCAGGTCACATCACTGACATGTCAGAAAAAAGCGGTCAAAGCGTCAGAGAGGTTTTTGACCACTACACTGGCTTTGTGCTGAATTTAGCTACCTTTTTTGTGCGGTCCATCGACACCTAAAAATGTGTATGGTTACGTTTATGTGCTATTTTAAAATAATAATTAATGTTTGCATTTTTTGTTTGAAACATTTTGTTGTATTATTATTTTGCCAGTATTTTTCTTTCTTTTTTTTCTAAGGGTCATGTCAACATGGGTGACAATACGACCTCGGCCACAGCCTGGGCTTAGAGCGTCTCCAAAAGTGCCCTAAACGAAACATATAAGATAATTTAAGAGGCTTCAACGGCACCACTTTGGAAGTACTAAAAGGTATTCTGTAGCAGCACCTCCAAGTAAAGTCATGGTTTGTTATTACCTCTTTTATTCCTATTACCAAGTCCTTGTTATGTCCTCTATCCCTGTACATTTTTTAAAGGCAGGCTACGAAGGCCTCTGATAGTAAAAACGAGCTGCAATCAAAGTCAAATATTTTTATTCAAATATAGGCATATTACTTTCTACCATATTTTTTATTACCACCAGTTCAGACAGAGTCAGAGTCGTATGCACCATCAGGTGACCAAATTAGCTCGTTTCCTCTGATATGGTACTGTTTATAACAAAGGCCAGTAAGTATGAGACAACTTAATTCCCCTGTCTGTAGACATGACTCATATACATGTATGGAATAAATTATTATTATGATTACTTGTTAGATTATGCCGGCTGTAGCATACTAGAACAACTATGGTAGAATGTCAGAGGAATTCCATATTAATTAACAGCTATTTACACGTTGCTAATTAGATTTGGTCTTAGTTTATTGAATTTCCATTTAACGATCAATTGGATTCCAGTAGCTTTTATTATTAAATGATCTTGCTCCAATCTTATACTGCAGATGAGTGAGTCGCGGACTTGTGAACTGATATCTGGGATAAAACTATCCTATGTGTTTATCCCATGTTATAAACTGTGTACCTTTCAAACGTAACTGTCCAGTCGTTTTTGCGTGGAACAGTAACAAACATTCATACAAATAAACTTTCGCGTTAGTAAGGATTTCATTATTTTTCAAAGATTATCTATTTTATTATTGGGAAGCAAGCAACCAATAATAAATTGGGAAGCAAGTACAAAAAGTTAGTAATATTAGTCACTTTACACACCACAGCAGTCTGATCACCATGTGCCCGCGCGGTCATACCGCCACCGCCACCGTGCCGCCACCGTTGCTGTTTGATGGAGCCTTTACATTAAATGTCTGTAAAGGAAATTAAATTTCATCATAACTTATGCAATTCGGACCAAGGCCGAACCATCTTAGCAAGTCATCACCAGTAATATTGTATGATATTTCATTAAAAACCGTTCACTGGATAATAATCGCAATTAAATTGACTATTACCAAAAAAATATTACGACAGAACATGATTCTTCAATTTTAATAGTTTAAAATTGAAGAATCATGTTAGAGACTATTGCTAAATGTGGACTTTGTTGTCGCCATCAATAATCTCATGCGCAACTTTAAATTAGCCCATAGTGTCCACATGCAATATTTATTTATCCTTGATACGATACTTTTTCATTCGGGTATCCAGTACCTCTATCCTATCCTATCCTTCCATCACCTCCTCTCTCTAATTACTTTATGCAAAAAAATAATTAGTTAAGTAAATAAAACAAATTCGCTGCAATGGACAGAAGCCGGTGGAGGCAAATCTACCGCTCCCGATGCAACCCTGATGCTGATCACGATCCTCAGACATGAGGGACCGACTTCAGAGAGAGATTACTTTTAGGACATTTAGGAGAAAATATTATAGATGATGTCCAGAAGGCAATGAGAGCCATAACGCTCATATGACGCACGAAAAACGACGTCGATAATAATCGCAATCAAGATAACACTAACTTCGCGAGTATTTTTGGATTGTACTCATTAATAAGTATTTATAAAGCACAGGGGAGTTACCACGACGTGTTATAAAATTTTATAAACTATCGAGTAAATGAGATGGCGCCTTACATCATGTACTGCGTTATTTGCGTTATCTCGTTTACTCATTCGTCTTTGGACTGCTTTAAAAGACGTTATGGTAAGGGGGCAGGTAGATGCTACGCGACGCGATAGTCTTAAACCCGCTGCATCTGCGTCCAACTGATCGTGTGTCGCAATACCGCATTGAATATAACATAATGTAAATATTTGGTCGCTGCGGCCATGGTCGCGGTCTCGGTCGCCCAGTACGTGGAACTTGGAACATTAACTTCGTTTCGGAACCTCTTATGTATATTTTTCTCCTATGTATTTTTTTTATATTTTTTTATATTACATTTGAGTGCGTTTGACCTCAATCTTGCCTGATGTTAAGCAAAGATGAGGTCTAGGGTGGTACACGCAAACTCAAAAAATGCCTATTCACTCTTGCCTTGAAAATCCCTAAATTATATGAATCAGGAAACAGCGACGCAGGGAGGGAGTTCCATACTTTAGCCGTTCGCATTATGAAAGTGGAGGCGAATCGACTGCTACGGTAGGTGGGAATATCAACCACATAGGGATGGAATCCCTGACCACGCCGCCGCGTCGTCCGATGGCGGAATGGTGCAGGGGGGGATTAAATTTATATCCAGTGAAAATTATTCTATCTACATATTGATGTTCCAAAGCAATCCTTTCAATTAGTCTTCGTACTACATGTAATTTTCTATCTGAGTTCGAAAACTGTTGAACTCCCTCGGGACGTCTAATAAGCTTCATTGCTTCTTGTCAATTTGAGGTCGCCGCCGTTGACACAGCGGTAAGAATGTGTGGTGGACTTGTACCGATGTACCAAAATAGTTGTAGTTCATTTCCGTAAAATAAAATTTAATCTGATAAAGTACATTTTTTATGGGATCTCACACTATAACATTCGTGAGCCCCGTGTTAGCGGAAACATGTGCAAATCTGCTTCTTATACTTAGTATTAACATTACTTAAATATTTCCGTGTATTGCGAGAGATGAATAGATCTTAGATCATGTTTGTCAGTAAACAAACAAGTACATCCTAGTATTGGTATCTAATATCTTATATACATAATTTAGTTATATTATTTGATATTTCAGTTAGCATTATTCTATCTAAGTTAAGATTACAAACAGCAGAATTTTTTTATTCGGTGACTAGGCCTTCACGATTACTTTCTTTAAAGAACATTCATAGATTTATTTATTTTAAACTTTTTATCAAACTGCTTTACATGCTATCATCACCTTTATTTTTAAAAATCAATAGCATTAATAGCTGCAGGAAAACGAAAATTAGTTACGGCCTTTTTTGTCATTTCAGGAACACAAGTATTTCAACGGGCTGACTGACTGACTAATGGATCAGGGCACAGTCTAAAACGCTGATTGTAGAGACCTAAAACTAAAAGACTTGCCACGAGATTTTTTGTTAACATTCCTAATAAGTACTTACGACCCTTAAAAACGCCGTACAGTTTTTCAACCGAACTATTAATTGCATCATAAACAAGTGAACTTCGCATTACATCTTACAGCGTAAGAGTAAAACATCGCAATAAAAACGTCACCACTTTTAACCTCAAGCACCACACCCATATTTTACCTCGAAACCTTTATAGCTATACACATACAGTTTATAATTGAATACTAAACTCCATATTAAGTGACCAAAAAGTCGGTCGAAGCACGTCGAGATTAAGGTTGTAACGCATTGAACAAGTTAGCAGCAACCACGATGCGACACATTGCATCCACGCGACGACGCAACACACAGGAACACATAGGTAACTGACTCATGTCCCAATGTCTATCTTTCAAATATACTGTAGCGTTTTTGAATTTAATTTCTTCATACTAGTGGGGCTAGTATGAAGAAAATAAAAATATTGTGATGTAAATGATAAGCCCGAAGGTCAAAACCGACCGGGATGAAGAGTCACCGACTCCCTCTGTCCCATTCAGGAAACCTTAGTATCATGTCAAAAAGGAAGATGTAAATGTAATACATTATTCGGCGTTGCTTTTTAGTGGGTGTGTGCCTTTAAGCATATTTTCCGAGGCCGTTTGCTCAACTTTAGTTTCTATTGCCCAACGCCCATGTGGTGGTCAATTTCTTATATAACAAATTCTGTTCATAAATCCGTAATTTCAATATCGTCCAGAATAGAATCCATACTAATATCCTATAGAGAGGTAAAGTTTGTGCGTTATAGGGGAACCTCTGCGTCTACTGATTTTTAAAATTATTTTACCAATAGAAAGCCATATTATTTGAGTCATAGGTGATATATTAACCCGAAAAAGCCCACGCGTGAGAAACCGCGGGCAGCAGAACTGCCTCCCGCCTGACATGGCGTGGACATGGCCTGACATGACTGACGTATCGTATATTCATATGCCATTTTGAAAAAAACTTTTGTTTCTTCTATTTTTCTGTGTCATGGCTTTGGCATCAAGTATTTATCCACTTAGGTTGTTAAGGTTCCGTAAAATTTTAAACAGAATTATGTACGTATGTATTTTTTTTTTCGGGCCAAGCCCACCACACATTCCCACCACTGTGTCTCCTGTGTAGCCAGGATCAACAACGGCGACCTCAGATAGACAATAAGCAATGAAGCTTATTGACGTCCCGGGGAATAAACTACAGCTGTCTTGGAACTCACAACGAATTTAATCAGAAAGAAGATAGTCGGAGTAGGAAGTATTGAAAGGACTTCCCTCCTTAACAACTACGTGAGAAACAGCAATTTGAAGCAAAAGGCATTATACCCTAGAGAGATGGCAAATCAAGTGAGGCTCGATTGCCGAGCACCACGGTCTATTGTTACATTACTATTGGGACCTAATGCTATGAGCTGTTGTTTACTATTTTGATTCCAATAATATGTATTGCAAAACCTTCTAAATGCCTGATAATTCTCTCTGCTTGCTACGAGATCAGAATAATAAACTACGCCCGAAGTGACATGTAAAGAATTCAACATGATTACGCGTTCGTCATGCCAAAGATCACACTCCCACGTGATGAGCTGTTTGTTCTACTCTGGTATTTGCGGTAGAACACTCACAGAAAGGAGAAGGTACAACCTTGAAATAAAATAACTTGGCCTTAAAGTTTCCGTGTCCCGTTAAAAATTGAGCTACTTGATGGTCGACCTCTAGCCAGGTTTTCTTTAATCTGTCTCTCACAGAGGGAAAGAACAGATACAGATGACGGCCTTTTACGGAAGTCTCCCACCTTTCCTGCCATTCTGATAGAAGAGTCTGTAATACGTCATCTAACGGATTAAATAGTCTATTTATTTTGTCACGATCACGTGTCTTAAGGAACGCGGGGGTAATTTCTTTTGATCTATAGTACATCGACGCGCGACGCTGTATCTCCAAATCGACGGGTATTACGCCAGCCAGCACAGGGAGTGCCTCCGTGCTGACAGTTCTGTAAGACTTACACAAAAATATCAAGGCAAGACGCTGACTTTGCAATAATTTTCTTCGCGCGGCCCCAATTGTTACACGATCCGCGAAAACCGCTGAACCATATGTTATACAACCCAGGTACGTCGCAGTATAAACCATTTTTAACGTTCTAAAGGTTAAACCCCAGGTTGCCGCAGATACTCGAGTTAAGGCATAAAAATTCTTTTTGGCTTTTTCTCCTACCTGCTTCATATGTTCAATGAAATTAAAGTTTTTGTCTAAAAGTAAACCTAAGTAGCAGACTGTGATTTTATTTGAAACTGGAACTCCATCAAATCGAAAGCGCGGAGGGACTTTTAAATTTCCCTTAAGCATAAGTTGATACGTTTTATGAGGTGCAAATTCGAGACGGTTACGATTTCCCCATTCCGAGATAATGTTAAGACTCGTTTCAGCTAATTTTTTCTAAAGATGCCCGCGAACTAGCATTAATTAATAAAAGACCGTCATCAGCATAACCCGTCAAGGAGCATCCATCCGGTAAGGGGAGGCTGAAAAAGTCGTCAAATCCGATATTCCACAGGTAGGGACCCAATACTGAGCCTTGTGGGCAGCCTAATGTAAGCACCTTTGACGCAGCATAGTGTTCCCACGGTACGTATGTATATAAATATTTTGATATAATTTACGTGACGATGTAATTACAATTACTTCCGTAGTATGTACAAGTGAGGCCTTAAAATAGCAAAGCCCCCAAAAAGAGGCCTACAGTTTTTCAACGTCGACAGGCAGTTCCAAAACGAGAATCTAACATTCTAGAAGATTTTAGAATTTAACAACCTTGACACTCGTAAATACATTTTATTTTTACTCTATACATATTAATTTATTATTTTTCACAATAACATAATGATTTATCGTGTTAAGCCTGTTTTAATCTCTTGCTAAAAAGTTCCGGTTAGCGTATTAGTTGGATGAATTGACATTATTTTAATAGCTTTTGTTAACAAAAACAGGCTCTACACAAGTGGTGAAATCTTCATTCATACATGTTTATACTCATCAATCAATACTTATAATATTATAAAGTGAAAGTGTGTTTATTTGTCCTTATTCAACGTCGAAAGTAACCAATGGATTGACATGGATTATGTGGATGGTTTGCGATCTGAAGAATGACCTAGCTTCTTTCTTTCTGTGAAAAACTTACTTATTTTCACGAGAGAAAGTTTTTTATCTATATCATTGACACACGCAAGTGAAGCCACGGTAACACATTGTATGTTATAAATTATATGATTATTTTTAGTTTTTTTATTAAAACCAAAAAATATACTTTAGAAAACACGCATGCAAAACAAAAGAAGTTTCGTGGGTAAAAAGTGTGTAAAAAAGTCGACTTATTTTTAAGCATTTTACATTTTTTACATAATGTTGAAAACTAGAAGTCCTTGGTCTTATCCTTGACAGCATGCATAAATTATTTTATAATGCACCAGCTTTTTGCCCGCGACTTCGTACGCGTGAAGTTCCGGACCCGTTCCCGTGGGAACCACATTGAATTTCGGGAAAAGCTATAAAGCCTATGTCACTCCCTGATAATGTAAGCTTCTACTGGTGGAAGAATTTTTGAAATCGGCCCAGTAGTTTCGGAGCCTATTCAATGCAAACAAACAAACAAACAATCATATCTTTCCTCTTTATAATATTAGTATAGATTACCTTACACAATTCCATGATTTAAGCTGTGCTGTAATACTGATAATACTCGCAAAAGTATAAAATAAATTCATAACGGCGAAAATATAATTATGTTAAGTGGCAACTATCTTATCCTACAAAAAAACCAGCGCAACTTCGTATGCTTGTATCCCGTTTTCCCGTAAGAATTTCGAAAAATCCTTTTCTTATCGGACGCCTACAACATAACAAGAATCCGCCCTCCAAGTTTGTCTCTACGTTCAGCTGTGCGTTGATTCTCAGTCAGTCAGGCAGGACAAAGCATTTTTTATAGTGAAGCTCAAGATATTTAGATAACTGAACTCTTATTGTTTTTATGTCATACATATCCTTGACAAGCAAGCACACGAGCCACATATTTTCGTTAAGAATATAAAATTACATGTTATTAGCTGTTAACTGTTTTAAACGACCATTATGACAGCAATATTACTCATCAATTTCATCACAAAATCTGACGTGATAATTAGATAATCGTTGTAAACGTAAACAGATTTCTTAATCGCAGTGAATGCTTGGCATTGATTCCGATTTTCGCACTGCGGCGGTGACGTGCGGCCCCTCGCCCTCGCTTGCATTCTTTTACGAGCAAATGACCACAGTTATACGACATTCAACAAAATATGGACAGTCCTTACTAAATATTACAAACGCGAAAGTATGAATGTTTGTTTTTCTTTCACGCAAAAAGGCTTTGATGGAATTGCTTGAAATTTGGCAGTATAAAACCTGGATTCGAAAAATTTATCAACCATATCAACCCCCACTGCAGGAATACGGGTATCCCTTCCACCAAACGGGGTTAATCCTGTTAAACCGTATACCGTTTTTGATACATAGCCTTCTCTCATTCTGTATTTAAAAGTGACACTTGTGTACTGTTGTGTGTGACTCCCTGATATAGGTAGGTAATAATATTTACACGATTTATAAATTCTTCCTTTCTTCGCTACCACTGTTTTATATGCTTGTTTCCCATATTTTAAGTAGGGCGTACTCTGTACATAGTCTTTATCCCAGATATCAGACCGGGTTCGGGGACAACAGGATTTCGCGGGTAAAATAAATAAAATTTCTACATATTTGTACCCATGGGCTTTCTTCTTCATGGAACAAAATGTAATTTAATTTTAATAATCAGTCTTCCGTTTTTTACTCTATTTGCCTTTAAAAACAACAATCCCTAGTACTTCTTTGTATTAGATGGGAACTAAACTAATGTATCAAGTCGTGTCTTCAAAAAGTAAATGAGAATAGGAAATGGTGTCGTTGAGATCTCAGGTTAAGAGCGTATCTAATAAATTGAGAGAAAGTGATTAACGACAGAACAGGTCATCAGATGACAAGCAATCATCGGTATGCAAGAACACCCACAATCCCGGGAACAACTAATTACCATACTTGATACCATATTATGATTTACTAGCTGACCCGTGCCCACTTCGTTGGGCATAATGTTAATAATCCTTTTTTAGTACACCGTTTTTTCTCCGATTCATAAAAGCTTTTTTATTTTTCGGTTTTTTATATAACCTTATGACGTGGCTTTCTATTGGTGAAAGAATTTTTAAAATCGGTTCAGTAGATCCCGAGATTACCCCTTACAATTGAACAAATATACAAACACACAAACTTTACTTCTTTATAATATTAGTATAGATAACTTTTTTATAAATTAAAATATTCGTAGATGCCAATCCAATGGTGGAGCCATCCAAAAGCATTAGTTCCACTCCATTCTCCCTATTAATTTTAGATAGTTTCGTATTATGAATTCTGTGGTTTCGTTTTAACCAGAGTTATGCATCTCTTTTTTTCTTCTTTTCATTTGACAGTGACAAACATAATATTATGACAGTTATTGTCATACGGGAACTGTGTAATTTCAAAGTTAATGGCACATACATAATATGTGTCATGGCAAATCAAGTCTTTTAACAAAGAATACAGAGCAACCAAGCTTTAATGACAAGTGTCTTTAGTAACTTATCAATTGGGAATAAAAGCTTTGGGCTATTTCTTTGTTTTTTTATTTTTAATACCACAAAGTTGGCAAACGAGCATACGGCCTGCCTGATGGAAAGCATCACCGCAGTCGATAGCGCTTGCAATACCGGGGGTATCACTCACGCGTTGCCATACCCTCCCAACCACCCCAACTGGAGCTCTGGAGACCTTACTCACCTGGCAATGCTATTTGGCTACGATCTTCTGTAAGGTAGAGGTTCTTCCCCAGACGGGCTGCACCGATCTGAGCGGATTATCCGCTGCGCCCTACCTCTTTTAATTCTATTCATTTTGATTCCAATTAATAATGTAAAACCATCTCTAAGAATGTGAGAAATATTTTGAAATTTTCGATATGTAGCACGAAAGGTTGGGCGATTGTGACATTAACGACACGTGGAGCATACAAAAGATTTCCAATTTTGAAGCTCAACACCTCCATCATCATAAAAAGAGATGCACGTTAATAGGGAACTTGTTTTACGAATGTTTATTTATAGAAACCGTCAGTTTCGTGGTCAGCATCGCGTCACTTTCACTTTTCAACAACATAAATTGACCATTTAAATGCGATAGACATGTAACCATTCCATTGTACAGTCTGCCAATGAAAGAGATGAGCAGGTCCGCAAATATGACTCAAGTTTTCTAAATATGGCGTGAAGGGTTCTTTGGAACTCTCTTTCGGAATCGATGTTTCTTGAAAAATACAATCTTCAAATCCCAAACAGGTTTTTTCTAGGTGAGCGTGTTACATCGTAGATCACAGCGATGCTTCCCATCAGGTACGCTGTGGTACCAAGCGCAAACCTATTACAGATTAAAAAACTGGGCAAGTACGTGTCCAGCCACGCACAATGTAGGGTTCCGTATTGCCTACGCATTTCTTGGTTGGAGATTTCGTCAAAGAAATTTTATTTCATAAGTTCGTCGGCTATTACTCGGTAACTAGTAGTGCCTACTTAACCGTTATAGTTTTCCTTGTAGGTTCACTATATGAGTACTACCATGATTTTTTTCAAATTTCTAAACACAAGACTTTCGGAGATAGCGGGGGGGGGGGGGGACCACCACCGTGCAAAACGAAAATTGACACGTTAAATGTAAATAATACGCAAACGGATCATTGTATCGGAAAATGATCTTCCCACACCCTCAATGTTTTTAAGAGACCTATCTAACGATACCCACAACATGGGTTCAATGCGAAAAAAAAAATCATTTCCACTTTACCTGTACCGAGGCACCCCAAAGACGGACATGGTGAAACGAAGGGATTCTTATTTTTACTTATCACCAGTATTCATTCATATTGCACTATGTAATTACAAAGTTTCATAACGATGCTTAGGTATATTAATTAGCATAAAAATCTTTGTTCTCTACCCTGGTGCTTTCACTGGCTGACTGTACATCATTAAACTGACATAACGAACGGTTCTTTATATTCTGTAAGCAATTATTTAAAAAAAGTCCCACCTCAATTACTGCCCTCTTAACATTGCCAACTATTTTTCACATCAAAAGTCGTCGTAAAGTCGAGTCGTGTAGTAAATTAAATATTTAAAAAGTGTACAAATTATGTTTTTTTTTGTACATTTTCACGTTAAGTTTGTATACGTTAATTTTAATCTATTAAAAAGAATTTAACTATACTTCACTGGTGCATTGTAACAAGCTTCCTCTGAACTCTCGTGAAGGTGACCGGAGTGCAGTGAAGTTAGGAAAGTTGAAGACGAAGAGGGACTAGGAGGCCATCCACACTATTGTTTTCGCTCAACTTCGCGAAACTAGTTGCCGCCATGTTGTCGCACGATAGTCAATTATCGATAGCCAAACGGTAGACTATCGATAGTGCAAAACTATTTGATAAAGAAACAATACTAGGTATCGATAGTAATGCACCATAACAGCAATCGATCTAATAAAAAATATTTAATATTGTCTGTATCGAGTATTTTACTACTGATAGTTCGGTAATGTAGAGCCTGCGATACTGTTTGTTTCATTCTAATCGATTCATATAAAATAAAAAGTCTACATTCATTGAAATAATACGAACTATTTCCACTTACTAAATGTCCAGATACCCAACTAGTACGCGCTAAACTTACTAGGCAAGGTTTTTTACTATAATAAACCTTCGGAATTTGTAAGATATAATTAGAAACATAAAGTACTAAAATAAACTACAAATAGTCTACAGACGCCGTTTGGAATGTTTATTACGACATTTTATTTTAAGTTACTACACGTCATGAATACAAATTTAGTCGCGAAACGAGAATCGAACCGTGAAAACGGAAAACGGAAGGCACACTTCCGTTACCACCGATCAATGGCCACTGTTTAATAGGTCATATCATCCTTCATATATACCATTAAATTAACATCAGCTGATCGCTTCCGTATGGGAAATAATTAGGGTAAGTGGTCCAACCACTTCATTTAGGTATTTTTGGATTTTAAAAGAACTAGGATGTTATTTTGTACTTATGTATCACTAGCAAAACCCGCGCAACTTCGTTTGCGTGTATTTATGCCCAGCAGCGCTATCTGTATCAGACTTTAGACCAAATCCTACGGGAATCGAGTACCTTTCGGGATAAAAAGTACCCTATGTGTTGTTAATACCAAATATCATAAAAATTGGCCCAGCCATTTGAGTGTGAAGAAGTAACCCACAAACTATCGCCTTGATAATATTAATGGGACTTTATGATTTATTAGAATACGAGCTGTTACCCGCGACTTCGTCCGCGTGAAATGTTCAAATAAGGATCTCCTTTTCCTGTCATGCGATTTAAATGAAACAAAGCCTATATTCTGCTCCAAGCCGAGCTCTATCTCCCTGTGAAAACAGGATTAAAATCCGTTCAGTAACTTAGAAGATATTTTTTTTTAAGAATTTTTTTTTTTTTTTAATTCGCTTTTATTACCTTTCTCTAACTGTTCCCTCTCCATTTTTGCCTAATATGTTCAAAGTACAAACATATCGGGGTCTACTGTTTTATTATTTGTATAGATATTATCTCTAAATCATACTAATATTATAAATGAGAAAGTGAGTTTGTTTGTTTGTTATTCCTTCACGGCTTGACTGAGCAGACGATCATTATGAAAAATTGTATACATATTGTCAGGGGTAGGTACACATCCCAACATAGGCTACTTTTTATCCCGTGAAAGTATGTCATTCCAATGGGAAAATATTTTTTCTACAATAGAGGGCGCTGTATGGGATGGGCTATTAGCCAACAGATGGCGCCACAAGTCGCGCTATGGGTTGTTTTGTTGTCAAACGAGATCTGTGTCATAAAATTAACGCTAGCAAAGCCGCGGGGAAAAGCTAGTAAAATATATAATTACAAAATTGCATTCTAGTTCTTTTAAGATCTAAAATAAAATGTATTTCAGAGTAAAACATGTTTTCTCTTACCTATGTCATCTTACATGTGGAGCGTGAAACACTAGTAGGCCAGTATAGTAGTAGAAACAAGTCTTCTTACGTATCAAAGTGAATACGCAAGTTAAGCAGCGGCCCGTCCACGCAGTATGTAGATGGGTCAATAATCTCGACCTCCTTAGTGCTGAGGTTGTTGCTCCCAGCTGTTGTTCTTTATTAAATCTAATTTACTTATGCTTTGCCTACCACTTCGAAACCGCACTAGTACTAGTATTATATATAGTAATAGCAAATACTATAGAAGACTACCTACAGCTCTTGACGTTTCTCATACAATGACTTGGCAACCTCCGTTCACCTCATGCCGCTAGGGGCGCTATAACATTTTGCATACAAAACGCACAAAAGTTTTGAAATCGTTCACCTCATGCCGCCCTCATGCCCTAGGGGCGCTAGTGTCGCGTCTTGCCCGAATTCTTCCGAAGCTGTGGGTATTAGTCTTCTATATTTGGTAATAGGTAGCACTTTGTTTGACTTCTTTACATAGGTAGTATAAAATAAATTATGATGCGGTTTTTAATAGAGTGATTCAAGATAAAGGTTTATATGTATTACATACAAGTATTCCCACGGGAAAGCGGGATATACGCAAACGAAGTTGAGCGGGTTTCGCTAGTTTAGAATAAAAAAGCCAATGGTGCTAATTCTGTTGTACATTTAACTAGACTAAACTAATTTTGACAGGACTAGAAGTGTTGCTATCCTTGTCACTAATTGTAAACCAAGGAAGGACAACAACACTTTTGGTCCTGTCAAAAGTAGTTTAGTCTTGTTCAATGTACAACAGAATTAGCACCAATGACTGCCCGGTGGCGCGTGGTAATAAACTAGATGGTAATGAATGACCCTTCATTCAGCACCAAAGGGCGTGATTTCGTAGCAAAGTTTTCATTAAGTTAATGATGTTTTGTTTTAATTATTACCTATCATTGTATTCGTGGCAATACCCACGTACGTCCGGCAGACGGCCGCCAGACATATTACTAAATATTTTATCGAAACTCAAAGTCCAATTACTGACAAGATGGAGCGTGATTTTATTATTTAATATCTATAAAACGAAGCCAATTTACAAAGAAAAAGATAAAAATAAGGTCGAGTTGAATTTTATTTTAGAAGATAATGAAAATTGTAACCTGTAATACCTGTATTAACTTAGAGCGTCAACATCGAGTCTGTTCATAGATGAATCACTCTCCAAAAATTCTCTTGGAAACGTAAAACATAATTATCTGCTAGACAAACCTGAATGATATTTCCAAACTATATTCACGCTAGCCGACAAACCATAGCGCGATTCAGAAAATGCATAGCGCCATCTAGCCATGTAAAATGAAGAATAAAATCTTCGATGAGTATTATTTTGTATGAATATAAAGCAAATAACTATAGGATGCGATTTTGTAATTAAAAATAATATTGCATGATTAATGATGATGATGATAAAATCGAATTCTTCCAATCCAACGATATTTTCAGGATCACAAGTCTAATTTTGCCATGTTGTCACTGTCACCAGTCATACAGTGTCTACTTTTATTCTTATTTCTGAAATAAATTGTACCCAAGGTACTTAAAATAAAAACAATATATTTATAATGGGCTAACTAGAAAAAACCGGGCAAGTACGTGTCGGGCCACGCACAATGTAGGGTTCCGTATTGGCTAAGCATTTACTTGCTTGCAGATGAGTACAATGCCATATTCTATGACATTTGTACGTTTTCGTCAAAGAAATTTTACTTCTTAAGTTCGTCGGATATTACTCAGTAACTAGTAGTGCCTACTTAACCGTTATAGTTTTCCTTGTAGGTTCACACACAATATGGACTACTACCATGAATTTTTTCAACACAAGACTTTCGGAGATAAAGGGGGGGGGGGGGGGGCCCCCGGGCAAAAAGAAAATTGATACGTTAAATGTAAATAATTCCGAAACGGCTCATTGTATAGTAAAATGATCTTCCCTCACCCTCAATGTTTTGAAGAGACCTGTGTAACGATACACCACAACATGGGGTGGACGCGAGAAAAAAAAATCATTTCCACTTGACATGTAGGGGAGAGGCACCCCAACAAATTATTTTTTTCAAAATTTTCTTCCAGCACTTTGTTAACATTGTTAATATGTGTATACATACCAAATTACAGCTTTCTAGCATCAAGCGTCTAGGCGCTAGACCGCGGACAGACAGACACACAGACGGACATGGCGAAACTATAAGGGTTCCTTGTAGTTTACTACGGAACCCCTAAAAATTTCTGTAGGTTTGGAGCCCTTTATGTGCATACCGAACTCGGGCTTAGCCTTTTTTGCCCGTGGTCCCTGTGATAGTCCCTGGATAGCAAGTTCTTTATTTATTAAGTTGAAGAGTTTGTTTGCTTGAACGTGCTAATCTATCATTCTCTCAGAGAAACTACTGATTCGTATTGAAAAATTATATTAGTGTTGCATAGCCTATTTATCGAGGAAGGTTATTATAACACGCTACTTATAGGAAGTAAATCTTTAATAAAAATATTACTTCACTACTATGATTGACTGACATAAAATTGGTTCGCCAAAAATCATGTATTTCTTAAAAGAAATGACTTCCGAATTATTTAACGGCTCAATGCCATACAATATCAATGAACTTGCTTACCCTAACCTTTTTCATATAACTTTTCAATAAATTCTTTATTAAATGTTTTTATTAATTAAAAATAACTACGTTAACAAGGTAATATTATTTCGATGCCGTCTGGGGATGAAAAAATATATTTGTATATAGTGTCATCTAGTGAAAATTTAGGGAAGCTTTTCTTGCTTGAGTTCGTTTTTTTATTGTCCAAACACTATGAGTAAATTATAATTTACAAACAAAAATATTACAAGTCTGTGCAAAATTATGGACATAAGAAATCAAAATTGACATTGACTTCATGAAGACAGAAGGGGAAATTTCCATTGGATCGAAACAATGGGGGTGCGCGGGTAACATTGCGCGCGTCCACTATTTAATTATATAGCTAGCTTTGTGGCTAGCATGCTATTTTCAGACTGTACTCGACTATAAATTTAAACACATGGTAACAACATAATAATTTTATTTAGTGTTATTAACCTGTAGAGTCCAAGGTAACCAATGACGTTAAAATCAAGAAAAACTAGTAATTGTGCATATGGTGCAGTGAGCGCCACTCAAACTGCTCCACATTACCGGTTTGGAAATCGCGACCCGCTGGTAATGGGACTTCCAACGTCCTTCCTACACCTAGCCTCATTAGTGCCAATATAAATTATTTTTTAAGAACATGAACCTCCTTTTATGTAGCCTTTATATACAAGCGAAGCCTTACAATGTTTGTTTCTTCGGATCAAATGTGATTGATATACCTTGATTGATCTTACATCGAATGAAAAAGCTGTATTATAATTTTTTATTTTGTGATTGCGTGTGCAATGCCAGTCCCAGTCCCATGGACACTTCGAAAAACTTTTCACCTAATCTATTGTGAAACAAATATAAAGAAGGACTGACTGGCTGGGTCTTCTAAGTCATTTACAATAACATAGACGTTGTCTATTAATCATACTACAAGCAGGTTAACACCTTAGCTTACTTTGGGAACTATTTATTATTCTGTGCTTTGGGACAAGTTGACACTGTGTAAATTGTGTAGAATTAAAGAAGTATAAAACGTAGATTGTGTATTAATGCGACACGTCATGCGAAAACGCCTTTGTTATATTCTATGTAGACTGTACAGATAAAAATTACTTTCGAACTAAAAAACTATTCACAAAAAGCGAAATTACTATATTACTTTTTTCTCTGTTACATAACTATTGTCCATACCTCTGATACTGTTAAGTATTATAACATCTGTGCCTCTGATAAATGCTATTAAAATCAGTTCCTGTTCAAGATGTTATATCTTTAGAATAAAAATACAATAAAATTGGACTATTGTATTTGAACAATTACGCGACTGATCATTAGAAGAAACGGTAAATTGAGACAAAAAATGACCTCGATCTCGGTCAGTGGAACCATCAATGAAAAAAAATATTAGGGTCGAAGTATATTTGCAGACCAATGAACGAAAAACTTGATTTGTTCTGTAAACAAAATGTCATAATGGTTAGATATCTCTATTTGATAATAAAAATATTCTATTTTTTGCTATATGCGTCGTCGATCGATCGAGTGTGGGTGGAAAACAATCCTATTGATTTGAAGCGGTATGACGTCCCCTCGAAAATTCGTAATAATATCAAGTTTAATAATCGTCTTTATTGATTGTACGAAAACTTGAGTAACGATTCAATCATCCATTCGTCGTATAAAGATTGTCACTAAAACGAACACTCAAGTTAAGCAACATGAACCCTAGCCAGTGGTTGAACGGGTTTCGTAATCTCGAGTTCTACTTGGTTCATGGATGGCAGTTGTTACACCAAATCGGAGGCCTTCAGGCGACTAGAAATCACTGACGTTCTGTCAGTAGCCCTTCAGTCTAAGGCTAAGGGGATTGAAGCATACTCTGCCGCATTGAGGCAGTGTGGCAGAGTACGCTCCATAATCAGCTTCGATTGAAGGGGATACTGAAGGAGGAGACTCGTATCCCTGCAGTGTGCTGATTATGGGCTGATATGAATATTCTAATTCCATGTGCAATAGTTTAAGTCCCGTAATATCACTTTTACTACATAGTTTAATTTATCATACACCCGACCGTAATCGTGTCAATGTGACCGCAGCTTTGCGGACGTTTCGCAAAATGTATCGAGGTTGAATATATACGAGTAGGAAGAAACAAATTACTACATATCGACATTACTTATCGAACTAGCGGTTAAGCTTGCCATGTAATGAAAAGGTAGGTTAAATTGTACTGTGATTCCGTTGACAGTAATTACCGATAATAACCTACCAAGAAAAAAGCAAGTTGCGCTTACGCTCCTGTTCGAATTCTGACCATGGCTCAATCTGATGAATTTAAAGTTAATATACATTATTAAAATTAAATTTAGATACAGTTTAAACACTTGATATAATTATATCTATTAACTAATTAAATTACTATTTAAAATACGTAAAAAAGACTACGACGTTATCCTGCTACTCGACCATGCTTTTGAATAATTTCATTCTTAAAAACTTTAGACTTTGGTATTGTGTAAACATGTTAGTATTAAAAACGTAAATAAGTAGTAAGTATTTACAATTTACCCATTGTTTACAATTTAGGGTTCGTCGGGTGCCAACGGACATAATATAGGGTTCCTATTATAATTAAGCTTCTGCCTGCACTGTCCGTCCGTCGGCGGCGTCGTCTGTCCGAATGTGGTCCGAATAGAACCAAAGAAAAACGTGATTTCTAATGCGGGCTCTACATCATCACGAAGTTGAACGAAAAAGAGAGTGTGGACTAGTTCGTCTTTACTTTCCTTTGTCTTCTAACATCGTGCCTAGCTTCACTTCACTGCGGTCAACTTTGCAAGAATGTAGAGCCCGCATAATATTTTTAATGTTACATTGTATGTAACCTTGCAACCTAGACATTTTGACCAGACACGTGTTAAGTTTCACAGGTAATAAAAGTATTCTAGAATTTCCTTCTAATTAACTATGCACCTACAAAAGTTAATTGACAATTAAATATAGCATGTGCTTGATAGTTAGTTTATTCGGAATATGCTAGATTCTGACTGTTAACAAGTAAACATTGAGTTGTCATTAAATCTATATTGGTACATTTTTGTAGCACTGAATAAACTTAGTGCTTAGAAATATTATTGTCAAAATCTGACGTGTTGTCAAAAATATACAGAGTTTTAGAGTTATTTTAAAACAGCAATTGCTATGTTTCTTGCCAGTTATTCTAGTAAGATTCTGCAGTTTGAACTAAGTAGTAGTAGAAAAAATATGTCGATTTCAAAGAGATTTTGATTAGGCATATTTGAATTAAATAGTTTTTAGTTTGAGCTATGTACTTATTTCTCCAACCGCCATACATCTAGCAAGCAAGATTTGATTAAGAGCAATGAATTGAATACCCGCAATGTATGGGATGGGCGACATTGTGTTCGTGAAGTTTGTTGATATTTACACTTTAAATTTGTGTGTTTGTATAGCTAAGGAAATTAGTATGCAAACTAGAGATTAAGAACAAAGATTCTTATGCTAATAATGTATTCCACGTATTCATCGTCATGAAACTTTGTAATTACATAATAGGTTATTGTACTGATAAAATATTTATTTACAGTATCTAGCAAGCTTAAAATATAAATTATATTGTTAATTAATTCTTGTACTTTAATTCACCACTCCCAAATGGCTTATTCGTCAAAGAAACTGTCAGTTTTTTTGATAGTTTTAGTGGTTTTAATATGCATTTGACGTGATATTCTATTCGGGACTTTATTAGCAAGTGGTGGAACCAGCAAGTATTCTAAGTTCTCTATGATAATATTTTGTGAAAATACATATAAATCATCCATACTTATGTAAATACAAAAATACGTACACACTTATTTTAAGAATTTTGTTACTTCGAGAAAGTGCAATGAACGCAATTTTTATTCTCTTCTTTAAACGATGCATAAATTTGAAGAAAAAACTGCAATTTCATAATCGATTCCACTTACTCAGGGTCATTGACTTTTGAGTAAAAATTTTCAATGTACGGTTAAGAGCGCAGTTATTACATAATTTTTGAACATTCCAAATACCGTAAAAATAATTTAAAATTTACATACCTATTACATGGATATATGTATTTTTTTGATATTTTATAGTAATAATAATAATATAATGATATTTAAAATACATTATGTATAACGTTTTTTTATTATTAACAAACAATGTTTTTAAGTTAAACACTTTTCTCGTTCAAACTAAGAAAGAAAAAACAAACCAAATTTTATATAGAATTAATTTTAAAATGCGTAGTGTCGTAATACGGGGACTACATATACGTCTCGAACTCGATATAACCTTCCGACCTAAGTCACTTCATTCGTACATTATATTATTTATGGTACTGACCGTACACCTGTAAACCACCTGGTTAACTCCAAAAATTACATATATTTATTAATAGGTTGGCAATAATGAATAATCACCCGTGTTTCCAGTCTTTGGACCGGTTTTCCAATGGCTCTGACCGTGTGGTCTTTGGACCTTACATTATGGGAAAACTAGTTTATGTTAACTGTGTTAATTTTGCCATTAAAAGGGCGTGGGGTTCCCTGTAGATCCGCTTTTTCTAAACGAAGATTGTAGTTTTTTCTGTTGGGTTATAAATAAATCATTGACGTTTTTTACGGATATTTAAAAATGATAATAGGTATGTACCTTTATTTTGGCAATTATCCATAAAGGCTGTAATCATTTACTTAATTTACAAATAAACAAAAAATTAAAAAAACTTCAAGACTAAAAAAACTGTAGCGCCCAAAGAGGCCTCCACTCTGCATAATTATGTCGCGGCACAAATACTACGACGCTAGTTATTCTATACCTTTTTTTGGACAGAGAAGGACAGTGACGTGACATTTGACGCCATTTGTAGCCAGATTGCTGTGGTATTTTTTTACTACACCAGAAAGATTATATTTATCAGCAATCTAGTGCCCATAGTACGAGCTTAGTTGCTTAGTTTGGGACTAGATGGCGTTGTGTGATTCGTCCAAGAATATTTGTTTATTTGTAACCTTTGAACTCGAATAAATAACAAAAAAACGAATTCGAACGTAGCATTTGTAAGTACAGTCTACACATAAATCCAAAAATTAAAAGTAGGTAGAATGTACCACGATTAAAACACGATTAACATTTAAAAATAATAAGTACCATTATGTTAGAGGCAAACCCGAAATTATACCTTTTAGTCTAGTAAATTACATTCTAGTGACTATTATTAGTAATGCCTTTTTGATGTACATAGGTACTTACCTAAAATGTTTGTGTATTTAAAAAGATATTTAAAAAAAAATATTTTAATCTATACTGTATATTACATAGTTCACTTTTCTTCATAAAATTAATTCACGGTGCATATTAATGATGTTTTAAAACGGTTTATAAAATTTTCCAAATGCATGTCTACTTTAAAAAATTATAAAATATGTGTATGTTACTAATGGGTTTAAGTGTTAAATGGAAGATAAAAAACAACATGAAAAATCTTAAAAAACAACACAAACCAAAAATAGTTTTCATGTTACATAAACAAATAACATCACAGAACATGACATGCGCACATGTGATATAAACATAACATAAACATAGCTTGAGGGCATTATGTGTTAGCTAGCAGGATACAACAATCTACAACCATAGAGTAAATAAAGTTTCTTTTGGCATTTCTTCTCGTCTTTGATTCCGAAGTGCTGGAAGAATAAAAATAAAAATAAATTATACATTGTAAAAGACATGTATAAAGTGACCATGACTACAGAATAAAAATATTAACAAATAAATGAAGATAGACCAAATCCCTCAAGTATTTCTTCAATATACATTCTTATTTAAAATACTAGATGTTACCAGCGGCTTCGCCCGCGTAAATATTAGCCTATACTGTGCTGTGTCGTACTCATGCGTATTCTTGCGTATTGTGCGTACTCTTGCGTACATTGGCGTACTGTTGCGTAATCATGCGTATTCTTGCTTACTATGGCGTATTCTTGCTTATCTGGCGTATTCTTGCGTACTCTGGCTTACTCTTGCGCACTGTGGCGTATACATGCGTATTCTTGCGTACTGTGGCTTATTCTGGCGTACTCTGGCATACTCTTGCGTAATCTTGCGTACTCTGGCGTACTGTTGTGTACTGTGGTGTACTTATGCGTATTCTTGCGTACTCTGGCGTACTCTTGCGTAATCGGGCGTACTCTTGCGTAATCTGGTTTACTCTTGCGTACTGTGGCGTATTCATGTGTACTCTGGCGCCTACGATGATACACGACAAGTACAATCCTATTACTTCCGTTCCCGTGGGAATTCTATAACATCCCGTCTTTGTCCTTGTCAACACCATAAAGAGAACCTCTATACAAAATTCCAGCTTTCTAGGTTGTGCGCCTGCGATAATACAATGTGCAGTCCTATTACTCCTGTTCCCGTGGGAATTCTATAAAACCCCACATTTATCCTTGTCAACATCATAAAGGGAACCTCTATACAAAATTACAGTTTTCTAGGTTGAGCGCCTGCGATCATACACTTACAGTCCTATTACTCCCTTTTCCGTGGGATTTCTATAAAACCCCATCTATATCCTTGTCAACATCATAAAGGGAACCTATATACAAAATTCCAGCTTTCTACGTTGAGCGCCTGCAATAATATACACTTATTGTCCTATTACTCCCTTTCCCGTGGGAATTCTATCATAAAGGGAACCTCCGATGTCAAAAATTCTTTCACCGTTGGGAAGGTACATTACAACCGGGTAACATATATAAGTACATATATATATATATATGTACTTATATTTACATATTTTTTTTTAAATAGGTATCCTTAGTAATACCCGTGCGGGCGGTCCTCTAGTCTAGTACATTATGTATATAGAATTGGTAGGTTATATATTTTCAAGAACTCAGCTGAAAATACTTTATTTGCTTATTTTAATATTTTGTTTGCTATTTTACAAAATATGTTCTTGTTATTAACATATCGCTTACTTTACGGTTAATGGCTACTTGAAGCCGGTTTTCCCAGTTGTATGAAACGGGAAAATACATAAAATACACCTGTGCATAATAAAAATAAATTTAACATAATGTACAGTCAGCGGTATAAATAATTTTGTCACTTTAGCATACTTTAGTACCTCGTCACTTTCATATATTATATTCATATTATATTAATTACTTACAAAAAAACAGATTGCACTACATGAGTGAGTGGAAGTGAAAATTGAACATTAAAGTTGTGCATTTTTGAATATTTTGGAATGGTTAGGGAATCATTTCGCACGATTTGCTTTATTTATCAGATGATTTATTAAGGTGGTACGTTTCAAATTCAAATTTTTTGGGGGGTTTATACTAATTGCATCTCAATCATTGGTTCGAAAATAGAATTTTCGTGAAAGTTGTTTTGGCAACAACAAATACAATACTGAATAATCATCATATAAATTATAAATATTGGCTCTTCTCATTATGAATGTGCATAATGCACGTTTATAGGGAAAAAAGATGCATCGTGGACATTCATAATAAGAAGAACTAATATTTATATTTTATTTGATAATTATTCAGTAGATATATTGTATTTGTTGTCGCCAAATAAATTTTCACGAAAATTCTATCAATGATTGAGACGCAATTTGTAAAAACCCTCAAAAAATTTGAATTTCCCACACGGACCAAAACGTACCACCTTAAGGGGCTATGTGAAAAAAATTCACATGGTCACATTTGTCTAACCATCCCAAAAAGTGCACAACGCCGCTAAAGAAGTTTTCACTTCAAAAATTACTGAAAATCTACATCGTTATGTCAGTTACCTTTTTAACAATTAAGCTCGTTTTCACCAACGCCCCTTAACGGTAGGAATAACCAAATTTGATCCCGATAAGTTTTTTAATTATTTAACTAGTTAAACACTTGCAACTTCGTTTGCGAATATCTCGCTTTCCAGTGGGTATTTTGAAAAATCCTTTCTTAGTACACCCCTAGACGTCGTAAGGAACCTACATTCCAAATTTGGAAGCTCTACACCCAGCGGTTTGGACTGTGCGTTGATATATAGTTAACTTTGACACTTATAGGGACTTTGAATTCTATATATATAGATAAGTTATTTGTACCTTTAACATTATGTCACTATGCTGACAACGATATGTTATTTATTATTTCTTAATATTACCAGCAGATGTTACTCAACAATTAGCATTTTGAAACAAAAGCCTTACTGAAGTATAAATTATAATTTATAGTCTTTTCATATTCAAGTTCCTGAGCGTGTGTGTGTACACGTGTTACGTAGAACTATTTCTATAGTTAATTAAACAATTATTGTGTGGTGTTTTTCTAACATTTTGTTATTGTTTGAAGATCGATTTAACAAAAGAAATATTAATTCTTTACTTACTAGTAGGTACTTATACTACTGATATATGGAATTCTTTGCATCTTTGTTTTATAGTTTCATCCCGTATTTTTGTGTTATTGTAAGTTAGTTAATTTTTTATACGTATTTTTTAAAATGTAAATTGTAATCCGTTACATATGAATTATCTATTTATCTTTGAGACAGTGGGATATCCATTTCATTTGACGACCTCCGTGGCGTAATAGTTACCATGCCGGACCGTCACCCAAGAGGTCCCGGTTTCGAATCCCGGTCAGGTCATGATGAAAAAATTACTTTTTCAGATTGGCCCGTGTCTTGGTGTTTATATACATATATGTATTTATTATAAAAATATAGTATCGTTGAGTTAGTATCCCATAACTACGTAGTACTATTATTTTATTCTGTGCCATAACACAAGTCTCGAACTTACTTTAAGGCTAGCTCAACCTGTGTGATTTGTCCCTACTTATTTTAAAAAAATGCACTATCGACCCAGAGAGTCAAATCAAATCTTTTATTACAAGCCAAGTGTACAAAAGGTCTTAAATTAAGTATGGTAGTGCATGCATACAGTCGCCCTTTCAGGCACTGAAATATTAGATAGAGGACCCTATGAAAAACTAGATATCCAGTTAACATTAAGTTTAGGAAAACTAATCACAGCCGGTGGTGTGTTGGTAGCGAGTGATCCTACCTTCGGCACTAGATGGCGCTGTTTCGATTCCCGCTCGGGGCAAACATTTATGTGATGGCATTTGAATTTGTTCTCGAGTCTGGGTAGGTATTTTCTATGTATTATAAGTATATATTTACAATAATTTCAAAGAGGGCACAGCGTATAATCCGCTCAAATCGGAGCAGCCCGTCTGGGGAAGGACCTCCACCTTCAAAAGATCGTAGCCAAATAGCATTGGTCTCGGCCATGTTGGTTCCTACGGTAAGGTTTCGAGAGCTCCACTTGGGGGGATTGGGAGGATAGCCAACGCGTGAGTGATACCCCCGGTATTGCAAGCGCATACGCTACGGTGATGCTTACCATCAGGCAGGCCGTATGTTTGTTTGCCACCATTGTTGCTTTTTTTTTTGCGTTGTGTGGTGTACCCAGGTTTTTTTTTTTTCTTGACGATGTTGTGCAAGCTAGTGAAGCGCTAACGGGATACGCTTCACCAGCAACATTAGTTTTACGTGGGCGAGGTGTCAACCCGCCGCACAACCCCCGAAATGCTGGAGGACCACACCCGTCGTTGGTCAGCGAGTCCATCGGACTTAGCCGGTTAGTGTAGCTAGGCTGTACTACCGACCATTCCCCTAACCGCCACCTTGGGGACGCTCCCCTACGCTGTGAGGGCCAGCGCGGGGCATACAAGCAGGTTAAGCCTAACTTACTTTGGGACCAATTGGCGCTGTGTGAACTGTGTAGAATTTACTTATTGTTTATTAAATGATAGCTTCAGCTAAAAATAATAGACAGGTTATAATAATATAATGAGTTACGAAACAAAATAATATATTATGCTTATAAATTGGCATTCCACAAAAATCCACTATGTTAAAATGTGAACGGCCTTGCTCGTGTCTCGAACTGGCCGATACAGTACAAAGTTCGAATTTCGGACTTTGGACAGAAATAGTTCGTTTACATTTGAGTATTTAAGATTTAATCAGTGATTTATTGCGACCCAAATTTAGAAGCGATATGTCGCAAATGAAATAGTTATTTCTAAGTTTATCTTGACATAGTGCGTGTTCACTTAATCTATACTAATATTATAAAGCTGAAGAGTTTGTTTGTTTGTCTGAACGCGCTAATCTCAGGAACTACTGGTTCGAATTAAAAAAATATTTGTTGGATAGTCCATTTGTCGAGGAAGGCTTTAAGCTATATCACATTACGCTGCGACCAATAGGAGAGAAGCATCAGTGAAAAATGTTGCAAAAACTGGGAAAATTATTCATATCGCGATAGTGTTTTCGACCACCACGCGAACGAAGTCGCGGGCACAACTAGTTTGTTATAAATTATTAGTATACACTTACTGTATTAGGGTGATTCTTGGAAATGCGATTATTCGGTTGATTCCACTGGCTAGTTTTTTTTTTCAAAATATAATGAAACCTGGTACTACACGTAAAAATAGGCTAAACCTGAAGTATAAATTTCGAATAGGCACTCATTTTGAACCTATAAATTCCAAGATATTAGACATTAAAAAAATCATGACCAGGGAAATCAATTAATAGTTACAGGGGAATCAAAAATCAATAACTCTGTACTTTTTTTAAAGAAATTGTAAGTTTTTACATATCAAAAATTACAAAATTAATTCTCAGTTATACATATCTAAATAAAATTAACAAATGTGAACATGTATTCTTCAATTTTCAGATATTATTATCTACTTTTGTAAACAATCGTCTGACATAGGTACATAAATATCTAATAATCTATTGGTGTCGTAATCACATTCGTGTTCCTTGAGAGCACCCCATTTGTACAACATTATTGTCATATTCCTGCAATAAAAAAAGGAATATTAGGAAAATTGCGAAATTTTAGAAACGTTTTACAAAAATAAAGTTTAAAAAAATGTTACTAAATCCAGCTTAAGAACAACAAGGCGCCAGGCGAGGACGGAATCACAGCAGAGCTTCTGATAACGGGTGGTACACCGGTGCTTAAAGTCCTGCAGAAGCTCTTTAATTCCGTGTTGGTCGAGGGCAAAACGCTTGAGGCGTGGAACAGAAGCGTGGTGGTTCTGTTCTTTAAAAAGGGCGATAAAACCATCTTAAAGAATTATACCACATCCATACGTTGCGGCAGATTGTACAGAAGACCGAAGAGTACAATCTGCTATTATGCTTAGCGTTTGTGGACTATGAGAAAGCCTTCGATTCGATCGAGACATGGGCCGTGCTACAGTCTCTCCAGCGATGCCGCATAGACTGCAGGTATATCGAACCTTTGACGTACTTATACAAAAACGCCATCATGTCAGTCCAAGTACAGGAACAGAACACGAAAGCAATCTCATTACACAGAGGCGTGAGACAGGGAGATGTCATATCTCTGAAACTGTTCACGACCGCTCTGGAAGATGCCTTCAACTTTTGGACGAGAAAGGATGCGGCATCAACGTCAACGGCGAGTATATCACTCACCTTCGATTTGCCGATGACATCGTGGTCGCTGGAGGACCTCAGCACCATGCTCGAAGGCCTCAATTGAGTTTCCCAACAGGTAGGTCAAAAAATGATCATGGTCAAGACGAAAATCATGTCGAATATCCATGTCGCACCCGCCCCGGTCTCAGTTGGGAGCTCGATCCTCGAAGTTGTTGACGAGTACGTATACCTTGGACACACCATCCAATTAGGTAGGTCCATCTTCGAGAAAGAGGTCAATCGACGAATCCGACTTGGCTGGGCAGCTTTCGGGAAATTACGGCATATCTTCTCGTCCAAAATTCCTCAGTGCTTGAAACGAAGAACCTTCGAGCAATGTGTGTTGCCAGTGATGACCTATGGATCGTAAACGTGGTCGCTCACTATGAGCCTCATAAGAAGGCTATGGGTCACTCAGCGAGCCATGGAAAGAGCTATGCTCGGGGAGATCGAATCAGAAATGAGGAGATCCGTAGCAGAACCAAAATAACTGACATAGCCACTGACATAGCCAAACACTGAAGTGACAGTGGGTAGATCACATAGCGCGCAGAACCGAAGGCCGATGGGGCAAAAGGGTTCTGGAATGGCGACCACGTACCGGCAAGCGCAGCGTAGGACACCCGCCTACAAGGTGGTCAGACGACCTAAGGAAAGTCGCAGGAAGCCGCTGGATGCAGGCCGCTGCCAGCAGGTCGCACTGGAGACGTTTGGGGAGGCCTAGTTGACTTCTTGTGGCTGAGATGATGATGATGAAATAATTTTTCAGTCAAAAACTTTATCACATTTTGATTTCACTGACCTTAGAAACAGAGTAATCAATGTCAGGGAATCAAAAAATGTTGCAAAATTATCGATTGTCGCTAAATGAGTGTATCTAGTACAATGACCTTTACACCCTAGGTAGTCATTAGAGTGGCGATAGTGCATAATTTTTTTTAGTCGTCTAATAAAATTAATTGATGGTAAAATTGAGGTCAAAGTAATCAACGATGTACCAAACCAAACCCAGTGGAATCAGATACTTACCTTTATATTTCTGGAATGCAGCAAGCAGCCGCGCATCTCTTCCCTCGACACTCAAAACATGACTGACGGTTAACGCTCGGGGGGTACACATTGCTTCCAAATTGTGTCACTAAGGACGTACGTACATTTTAGTGATGTACCAGTGGAATCACTGCTAAGGCCCGGACAACATTTAAAAAATTCATATAATTAAATGTACTATAAATACGTGGTTCATCTATTTTATTTATTAATTCTTATCAATTTGGGATCTAATATAAAATATTGAAATATCTATGAACTGAATGGAAAAAATGATATGGATGATATTGTGTACAAATTTGGAGTACGGACACGCCAGTGGAATCAATTTTTAACACTTCAGATATTTTTTTTACTCACTTTGTTTTATATTTTTCTTAATTATCGTAGTGACTCAGTTAGATTACAGTTTAAATTTTAATAAAAAAAATACTTCATACGCTTATTTCAATTATACGTACACTTTTTACTTCCGGACAACGAAAATCCAGGTTTTCAAGAAACACCCATTATTGGTCTGCACAATTTGCTTATTCAATCTACTTAGTTCGCTTATTTGTCAATTTAATCAATTGCACAACATTTTAAAGTTGAGTTGAGTTTATAAACACTAAGTGTTAATAAAAGTCAAAGGTCATCGCTTAGTACAAACTTAGGACTAACTTTAGGAAAGTCTTTATTCTTGAATAATCCATTCCAAGTTCAAATGGATTTAATTATACTTAATTACATTCAATAACGTGCACGATTCCATATTCATTGACGTCAGAATAAAAAATATTCTCACAATAAAAGAAAAAACAAAGAAAACTATGGAAACTATTATGTGCAAAATATTATATACTTACTAACGAAACCCGCGCAACTTCGTATGCGTGTATCCCGATTTCTCGTGGGCATTTTGGAATATATTAAACATATATAAATCTTCCGGATGAAGCCTTCTATCTATTAAAAAAAACACATCAAAATCTGTTGCGTATTTTTAAAGATATAAGCATACATACGGACAGAAAGACAGAGCGACTTCATTTCATAATTTGTAAAGACTATACGTATATATATATGTATAAAGCCCTGGCCGATTTCAGCTACAGTGACTGACCTTTTTTGTGTGCAAAATATTTAATTATTCAATAAACTCATTGTATTCAATTAAGAACATAATTATGTTTAATGACATAAAACTTAATTTTATCGAATACTATATGTAAATAACAATAATCATTATTACGGTACGAGCGAAAATGTTTTGCCTCCTGGTTTCCATCTTGTTTACATTGTAAAGTGAATCCCTATGGAAAAAAAATAAGTTCTTTAGTGATATACTGGTAAGTACAGAAACGTATTAAATTAAAGACATTAAAAATGTCTGTCCCTGTGAAACTAAAGAAGAAAAAATAAACAGCTTTAGACTAAAAGATTGTAATGCGCTTTTTGCAACTGGCTTTATAAGTAGTATTTTAAAATACATAAAATTTTGTAAGTAACAAAATAGTGCTTTATAACAAAGTCATTGTTTAGAAGGGAAAGTTTAATTCTTTTAACAACTTCTGTTAAATTATTATGTAATTCGTTACATAACTCTATGTTTCCGTCATAGATTTATTATATATAGGTACGCTAGTATATACTAAATCTATGGTTTCCGTAGTCAAATTTGTTGTTATTCAAATGTTATTATTCGAGTTTTCAAGATGAACGCACCGTTTTATCAACAGTAACTTTAATTCATCATCATTTCAGCCTGTAATAAACAGTTGAACAATAATAATTATATTAACATACATTAGGTACTACTACGAATTTTTAAGCCCACCATTCACTACACGAACCCGGACCCGACCGCGGACCAATCCGGCGTTTCCCATACACTGCACGAACCCTCCACGAACCCTCCACTCGAAGTATGGCATGTGGGTGGGGTTCGACAGGCGCTCGCGGCTCGCAACCGCGGACCTGCGAGCCCGACGCCAACCCATTTGACAGTCTGGCGTACCAGTTCGTCGCTTCCATACACAGGCGGATTAGTCCGATGGCCGACAAATCCGCCGGACCAATCTGCGTGTGAATGGTGGGCTTTAGAGTGATAGAGCATCGATTGGGTAAGTACCGCCCTTTCGAAGAATACCGGCGTAAAGCTGCAATGCGTTTCATTGAATAAGAAATCCGGGATCTGAATTTGATTTTTCCATATTTCTTCTCTCACTATTCCTTATCTTGTTCCCTTCCTTGCAACGCATTAGTAGTGCCTCGAGTACTAGAGTTCATAGGCGGCGGTAAGCACTTTCCATCTGGTTCCTGATGCCTGCGGTATGATATAAAATTCTTTGACGCAAAATCACAACCCGTCCGTAATACGTAATTTTACTTGAATAATTAAACACCCAGATGTTAAGAACAAATAACTTAACATAGGTATTTTAAAGGTGTTACCAGACCAATCGATTGATCGTCGATCGACGGCATCGATCGATGGTAGAATGGATTAGTCGACGTCGCGTCGATCGATAGATTAAAGACCAAGGAAAACCAATGTAATCAATCGATTAGTCAGTTAGTCGAACAGTATCCGTCGATAAATTAAAAATACAACCAGTCGATCAACTTGGATCGACATTGATCGATGCCCTCGATCGACGATCGATCGATTGGTGTAGTAACACCCTTTTTTTTGTTTAAAATCAGGAAAATGCATTGCTGCATGTCCCGCCACTTGGGGAAGCTACGGGGCCTGCCGGGCTCACCTCTCTAGCCAATGAGGGATACCGACTAAAAACCTGACTGTCTGCCACCTTCTCCGCCTTCACGTGGCGGGGTCGCGGGCACTGGTGATACTTCCGCAACCACGCCGGCGGGTGTCCGTGGACCCATCTCGTGTAGTAACACCCTAAAAGATGATTAAAAATAAAATATTGCGATTAACTTCTATCCTGTAGGTACCTCTATCCAATCAAAACAACCATTTGTTATTCTAGTTAATATTCCGTTTATATTTTATTGACTTTGTTCAGATACAGTTAACGTGTTCACACTACATTTTGTATTTACTCGTCATTGCGATGTAGTTTTCGCTATATTTACATCGCATTCGGCTTGACCGAATACGACCCACAATCGAAATAATCATTTTAAATGAACACCTGCTTTACCATGCTTATGCTAATTAAATGATTTCTGATTTCATAAATATCCCAATTTGTTTAATCACATTCCCCACAAAGCCTAACAATAATTAAAATCTTAATTCGGCACATATTTAAGTTACACGACTAGACAGACACGTAACTTTCTTATGCTTATCAAGGTGATGGGTGTGTCCAACGCCGATGAAGGTTGAAAAAGAGCAAATATTTTTGACCTCTCACAAGAACAGACTGCGTAGAAACACATTTCCTGTACTTGGTCAGCACTATTTTAAGACTGGCCCTCAGCCCTGCAGTAAACATCTTAAGTGACACTTTGCGTTGTTGAAAGTAAACAGACGCGTATGTTTTCTCAACAAACGCCTTTTCTTATTCCTGTGCCGTATGTAACTAACTTCAAAGTTAGATAATTTTCTACATCTTATTCCTGTGCCATATGTAACTAACTTCAAAGTCAGATAATTTTCTAGATCTAATTCCTGTGCCATATGTGACTAACTAAAAGTCAGATAATTTTCTAGATCTAATTCCTGTGCCATATGTGACTAACTAAAAGTCAGATAATTTTCTAGATCTAATTCCTGTGCCATATGTAACTAACTTATACCCAAATGATTATTCGGTTGCAGTCCGTATTCGGTCGAGGGGAACGAGGTTTTTTTTACGTACTAGGTCCATACCCCTTTGTATTAAGAACTTCATAAAACGCCAACGATCCGCTGATTATAATTAACTAGGTTTCTTATTTTCGGTTTCGGGTAGCCGTGGTTAGACGACCACAAGCCATTTTCGGTCACCTATACTTGTCGGTTCGGGATACAGATTTTAATTTATTCGTATGACTGAACAACCCAATCCATTCGGTTAAGACGAAAGCGGTCTTCGTATTCGGTAACTTAATATAAACGAGCCATAAGAAAGATTTAATTCGTTCGTACTGTCTGCAAAGGAATGGAGAAGATAACAAGGTTACAATATTACATTTTTGAGTACGTAGAATAAAAGTCTACACCTTACACATTATTCTAGTTTTTATTTCACATCGATCGGTGCAATATTAACGAAGTTACAAGCTTGGGAAGTTTACGCAGGTTTTTTAAATCTCTTCGTCCCCGCGAACAGCGCGTGACGTCATCGCATCCATACGGAGCGTCGGGGGCGCCCGGCTCATACGTCCGTAGTACATTTTCGCGGGTAAAAGTTGCTTGCTCTAGTGCGCTCTGGTGTTTTTTATTGATTTTAAATAATGCTGATTAATTATGTAGTGTATTTTGTATATTATTGTTTGAACTAAAATGGAAGAAGGATTTCAAAAAGGCCAATCCGACAACCTTCCCATAGTCCACGATATGATGGTGGCAGAATATTTTATAAGAAATAAAGATTTTGATGCAACTAAAATTCGCGGAGTTAAAATGAAAAGGTAGGTAGGTACTTAGGTACCTATCATACTAATATTATAAAATGTGAAGTGTGTTTGTTTGTTAGTCCTTCTTTCACGTCGAAAGTAATAAATTTTTTTGGGGATAGTTAAAGGTGAGTGACATGGGCTACTTTTTTCCCACGGGATGAAGAGATTCCCATGGAAAAATTATTGGCATTTTGTCAGCTAACTAGTAAAATATCATTTCTGCGAGGTATATGTATAGTCCGCGCGCATGTGCTAGTAGCCCATACAGGTGACTAGGTCTAGCACTTGGGCGCGTACTATAATCACAGCTGATATCGAGATTATTTAGAAATGATTTCGATTTCATACATAGGTACAATACAACAGATCGTCAGCTAGCGCCTGCTACCACCCTGCTAGCGACCGAGTCTACCCCGTTCCCCGCGTTTTTATATTTTTTATACCTAGGTACCTACTTTCGTAATATTAAATCAAGTGTAAACAGCTGTTATAAATAAACCTAACTCAGTGTAAAAACTATACTTCATTCTGTGTTTTGTATTGTTTATAACCTGGACTCATTAGAATAGAATATAATATAGAATAGAATAGAAAATGAATGATCCTCACAACACAACAATATGCTGACGTTTGTAGTCCCAATGGATGTGCTCTTCTGACGAGAAGATGGATAAATGCGACGGCATTATCATTTTTTTTCTAATTTTAGGATTCTTAGGCACGTAAAAAACAACTTTTCGGGTGTTTTTGTGGCCGTATTTTTACACTGGGGCACAATACAATATTTAGTTAATGAACTCATGATGTTTTTATTGTTTCTTATTTAAAATTAACACAGTAGTTCCGCGCGCGACAGGCACATTCGGGTAAATGCTTGGAATCCCAAAGTCGCTCGCGCGGATATGGTCCTAGTGACGTCATCAACGATATCGCGCTCGCTCAGCGGCTCGACCGAAAATGGTAACTTTGCACTTAAATATCTCGGTCAGTTTTGAAGATAGAAAAATAATAAAAACACAGTTATTCTCGTAATTTTTTGTACAATTTTTTGGCATATAAAACTAAAAATGCTTTTCTTCTCCATTGCAAATCCACAATACAAGACGTATGTTTAAACTTTGTAACTATTTCTTAAACATGTTTCATAATAACTATAAAATGATATAGGAAACGTTATTAGTGCCACAAATACGTAATTATGATGTCTGTACACATCAATGGTCCATTTTGCTTATGCATGCACGTAAAAGATTTATGTCGTCGCTAAATGTTTAAATTAGTTGTTTAATTAAATGGCTAGCCCTTTTGTTAAAAGTTCATAGCATTCCATTAGCTTAGTCCAATCTGTAGGCGAAAACCTCACTGTAGAGAAAGAAGAAGAAACCCTTCTTCTTCTTTCTCTACATTGAGGTGAGGGAGTACTGAAATAGAGGTCTATTTCAGTGGAGTACTGAAATAGAGGTCTATTTCAGTGGAGTACTGAAATAGAGGTCTATTTCAGTACTCCCGGTCCATTTCCTTTTGAGGCTGTTGATTCTCTTACTAGTCTAGGTCGTCTCTTGACTAAAAGTGAGACTGAGGTCTGGCATCCTTTTGATTTTTTAGTTGTTTATGCTGTTTTTTTTATATAAAGAGGGGTAGGGCACAGCTGATACTCAAATCGGAGCGGGGATCGTAACCAAACTAGCATTGGTCTCGGCCATGTTGTGTTCCTACGGTGAGTAAGGTCTCCAGACCGTATGTTTGTTTGCCACCTTTGTGGTACAAAAAAAATGATGTTTTGAATAAATGAAACGTTAAAAACATTCAAAATGATGGCTTATTGAAAAGCCGCCCTTACTATTTGAGTAAGACTGAAGACGCGATGTCGGACTATCCAGTATTAGAGTATTACCACTTTAGAGTCGAGACTATCAATAATTTTAACCACTTTGCTAGCTATATTTAACGTTGTTTCCATTTGGCCAATCGGCGTTAAGATGTTAGCCAGCCGTTAAATTAAATGGCTGATTCAAACAGTTGACAGCAATATATATGCATAAATACAAGGAAATATTTATTTGCTGTCGACATATGCCGTGTTGGCAGTGGTGTCCGGAAATTGCATTATTATAATTCTACGTATTTACTTAAACTTAGCAAGTCTAAGAGTCTAATGAGGCAAGCTAGCGTTGGACTAGAAACTGTATTGCGCGTCAACTTTGTACTGTTTATTTCGAATGCATTTTCTTAACATCAAAAGGTATCCCCTAAGGCCCTAACTCACAAGTTTGTATCAGTTAAGGAATACCTATGCTAAGGCGGAGTGCTACCTAAGCTAAGGTTAGCTAAGGCTAAGGTCAATCTAAGCAAGCAAGCAAGGTAAAGCTAAGGAAAAAGAAGTTTCTAATTATATCTTTATAAAGAAACCGTCAATTAAATTAACAATACCTTACCTTTAACCGAAACGGGTTGTAAAGATACACGATATTAGGTGGATGGGATATTCTCAGAAGGGGATATTAGTAACATAATATTTTTTTATACCGCTATACCACAAAATTTAAATGAAAAGAGCGATTTCATTGCAGAATAACCTAGCTAGTTTCTCAGTCAACATGCTAAAGCGGAGGCTTATGTTCATTAGTGGACTAGAGTGATAATAATATGTATTCGATGACAAGTATAGACGGAAATAATGATGATGAATGATGAAACGTGTCGAGCTTAGAATATAAAAGCTTAATGGAAACTTAGCAAAAAATAATCGCAAATCACTATAAATAAATAACACTTACCGATGTAAACGTAAACAAACCATATAGGTACTTTTCCGTTGATCGCAAGATGATGTGGGCTCGTCTTAATGTCGATGACACCTATAAGTAAACATCACTTAGGTACTGACGTCATAGCATGATGTAAAGATACAGCAAATGTAATGTTTTGATACGAATCATGTAAATTGACACAACAGGGACGCACTCTAGTGACGTACCGTGTAAATTGACTTAAAACATTTTTTATTGACTTTAAATAGAAATACGGATATTGATGACATCATGGAGTTTTCTATGTATCGATATGTTTTTGGGGTTAGATGATAGCTTATAAATTGTCCTGGATGGAAATGGATCATTGGACTCTACACAAAACGCATACATGGCAATGTGTAAAGACAGGTGGGCTTGTCTCAAGACAAGTGATGTGTGAAACATGGCAATGAGTCAACTCATTGCCATGTTTCACACATCACTTTCCCACCAATGTGTCTCCTGTAGAGCCAGGATCAACAACGGCGACCTCAGATTGACAATAAGCAATGAAGCTTATTGACGTTTGCTAACCTCTTCCATAAAAAAAATGATACGTTTATTTAAGGACTATGTGACGCTCTATATCATAATGTTATTTGCTCTATATTATAACGAAAATATGACTGGGTATTTGAAACGTATTATCTACAATATTAATAACAGACTGATTCATAAATAAATTTTATAATTACACATGTTTACTTGTTTGGTCAAAAAAAAATGTAATCGGAAGTCTTATTAATAAATCTTGGGCTATTTTAAGGAAAATTATATCAATTATATATTATTATTGAAGCCATTTGAAACATGTTAAATGTTCATAACAACCGCAATTTGAATCTGGTACCATTCCGTTTCAATGAAAAACTCCATGGTAATAGGGCTAGCAGATTGTCAATACAAGATACAGTTATGAATTAAACTGTCAGGTGAAATATAACCGATACGGATATAATGTGGCACCTAACAATTTAAAATAATAATAATGTCCTAATCCATGCTATTATAAATGTGAAAGTGTGTTTGTTTGTTTGTCCTCCCTTCACGTCGAAAGTAATGAACGGATTGATAATATGTTTTTTTTTTGGATAGTTTAAGGTCTGGACACTCTCCAGACCTTAAACTATCCCCAAAAAAAACATAAGGCTACTTTTTCCCCCACGGAATAAAGAGATTCCCATGGGAATAATTATTGACATCTTCCCTTGACCACGCGGGCAAAGCCAACAATAATAACAGGGAAACAATAGTTTCTAGTAACATTCATGAAATTCTTACCTAACAACAAATCAAAATATTTCAAATCAATAGATAAAACTTTGAAAAAAAAGGACTTATATTTCCATGGTTTCGACGGTACAATATTTCTGCGTTTTATAAAGCTGGTAACCCTATTCAAAAGGGCGCAAATAAAACCAAAATAACATGATGCAACTGAGAAATGCGACCAGTTGCAGAGGCTGTGAGGTTGATGGCCATGTTTTTTCTTAGCTGCCCTTGAATTATCCTTTTCATCTTCAACAGTTAATTACCGACGCTGGTTTATACACTGCTAATATTATTTATTCTCTGACGTCAGTGTTACATAAATATATAAATAAATATATAGGGACAATTCATACAAATTGAGCTAGCCCCAAAGTAAGTTCGAAACTTGTGATATGGGATACTAACTCAACGATATTATATTTTATAACAAATACCTACATATATAGATAAACATCCAAGACCCGAGGTCAATCAGAAAAAGTTCGTTTTTCATCATAACCCGACCGGGGATCGAACCCGGGACCTCCTGGGTGGCGGTCTGGCGTGGTAACCATTACGCCACGGAGGTCGTCATAGGAGGTACATAGTAGCCTCATAGCAACAATGTTTGAAGCTTTAATTAATTTTAACAACTAATCACACACAATAATTACATAATATATCTATGACTTCTTGTGGCTGAGATGATAATGATGATTACATAAGTTAAATACTCGTATTAAATTGTACTGCCAGTGTAAAGCTCGACGTGCACCTGACTGTACATATCAGATTCAACCAAATAGAGCCAGCCATCAAAAATATTTATTTTTAAAAACGAAATCGCGGCTTACACTTTCATCATTTAACTTGAGCTATCGATATTCAGTGACTGCCATAATATAGCCGTTGTCCCTTGAACTAGGAAACACTCATTAACTCTTATGATGTTACTTACTGTGGTTGTTAAACATCAGTGACCCACTCTTAAAACATAGACAGAACAAGTCCCCGTAAGTTAGGCAACACTCAGTGACTCCCATAATATAGATATATCAGTTACCACCAGGTGATCCACTTGCTCGTAAGTTCACCTATTATAAAATACGGTTAGGCCAACTTGTATGCCAGTTTTTAACAACGATATTATTACAAAATTTAAATGAAGTCAATTCATTCGTGGATTATCAGAAACGAAAATACAGTGTCAGGCCCAAAAGTGAACAGTTAAAAATTATACAATTTCAAATTGAATTAATTAGCTCAATGTTTACATAAACAGAAAAATCTATTACGAAGTCTGCCATTTCATCATTTTTATTTAAAAAAAACGTCTATTACTTTGTATCGACTATTATATTCTCAGATTCTATTTAGCATCGCAGCGTCATTTACATTTTTAAAAATCGCATCTATCGAATTATAAATGGTTACATAACTTACATATTATTATTACCTATATATTTATTATTACTTAGGTATTTAATAGGTACATACAGTATAGTAATTGCTGTTATCTTATTTATTGAATAATGAAATGACAGCTGGCTGGCTGACGGCTGCTCAAACGGCAAACTTTTGGTATTGCCATGTTTTTAAAAAAAAGTATCGATTTTAGTATCGATTACGAATAATACCGATTGAGTGTGTTTTTATACCGGGAGTCGGTATGTTAATAGACTAGTTTTATATCAAACTTTATTATAAAAAGAACTAAACGATTGTACGTTGTTTCAGCAGGCAGTTTGTGCAACTGATTAATGCCTGTATACAGTTATAATTATATAACTGGATACAGGATAATACCAACGAGATATCGATTTATTATTTTTTCGTTTTAAGACTGGATCAAAAAGATTGTTGTTGCCAACATTTTTTTATTATGTGCAGTTAATTATCATTACAAATCCTAATTATAATAATAAAATAAAATAGATAACTGGCACACCTATAATACTAGCCAAAAATACTATTATTTATTAGTTAACTAAGTTCATAATTCAGATGTTTATTTTCGTATTGTCCGCGAGTGGGCCTGAAATGGGCATTGCTCTTTCAATCAATAATTCTTTATTACTTTTTATTTAATTTTATAATAAGGTTTTCTGACGTCAACATGGCCTACCCGATGACCGATGGCGCAATATAGCGTGTGTACTCGCATTGTCCTTATATAAAGGTCGAGTTGCGTCGAGTCCCACTACATGGACACATTGATATACATTAGTTTAGTAAATACAGTAATAAAATTAGCCATCCCACAGCTGGGCAAAAGCCTCTCTTTATTTTATAAACGATCTTTTACCAAAACCGTAACTGGATAAACTAGTGATTTTATACCGTCATTTTTGGGTCGTACTTTTATCCCTTTTCCTATCATATATTAAGAAATGTTATTTTAATAGTAATATTTTTTTGCACCTAGAAGCACGGAGATGTTTGCGATTTTTAAACTCTTATGAGTGCGCAGATACTCTTTGGACCTTTAAGCCGGTTGCAGACCAAGATCTAAGCTAAGTTAGTTTCTAGTTAGTTTAACATACATTACTCGTTGTGGTCTGCACCCAAGTTCGAAAAACCATATCAGCTATGCAGACTAAGCTGAACTAAGTTAGCAATGACTTAGCTAAGCTCTTGCTCTGCAACTTGCTTATTTACTTGCGTATTCATAAAATTTGACACGTACAACCGGCACAACACAACCACGGCAACGACGTCATGGTTGATGGTACGCTAGTTAGCACTGTATAGTAAGAAGAAACGAAAGTGAATCCTAACCTAATTGAACCCTGTTTTGCAACAAACTAATCCACATTAAACTCGTTTTGAGATATTTAATTTATAAAAAAAAAACACTTTCCATCCTACAGTCAAATGATCCACTTTTGACGGTGTATTTTCTATTTGTAATGTTATTACATTTTGATCTTACTTGGTAAGAAAATAAAGTTACTTTTCCTTAGCAATGATAACTCAAAAATGGTCGGATGTAGATTGGATCGTTTTTGCAACGCAAGATCCATATAATATTAATGCAAAACTGTGTGTTACGCTTTCACGTCTTAACTATATTCATTAACTTGCTGACCTGCGTGCATAGCAAGATGCTATTAACCTAAATAGCCTTCCTCATTAAAAGGGCTATCAAATTCTTTTTTTAAAAGTGAAACCTGCTTTTGCGGCGCTGGGCACTTTTTTTAGATGGGTAAAAAATGTTAAACTCGCGTCAGATCCGTAGCCTGATCGAAAAAGCGTAAGATTCCCTAACCATTCCAAAATATTCAAAAATGCACAACGTTGATGTATAAGTTTTCACTTCTGCCGGCACTTCCGAAATGCAACCCGACCTTTTTTTATTCAATTTATACTTATACTATAAATAAATACATATATATCTTTGTGAATAATAAACCTTAATGCAATTATGGTGTGAATTATAATATTATTAACCGACCATTAAATTAACTACCTCTATTATCAATTAACATTATCTTATATTTTGAAACGGAAAAACAAATTAAGTAATATTATTTTATAATTAAGCTATAATGTAAAGACAAAAATAATATTTAAAAATACATATTAATATTATTATCAATACGCACAACTACCTACATTCAAGAAAGGACGCTTGCTCATTACGAACGCTCCTTAATCCCGTTCAAAATTGAATTATCAAAAATCAGGGTGGGAAACAAAAGTACTGATATTTCAGATGGACATACCTTCATTACTTTTAAAATACATAAAGATTCGGTGAAATAATTATACGTATAATATAACCTAACGGAAATAACCACATTAATTATTTCCGTAACGTAAAGAAAGTAGTTTGGGAGACTAAAGCATTGCAATGCCCTATATTTCATTGACATTACTGACTTTCTGGTTGGGCTGTATGTAGAAAACATTTTGATAAGCCCTGTCGTAGTCTTTTAGGCTAAGTGCAAGAAGAGTAAAACAATTAAACGGGCTATTTAGCGTCCATTTGTTTATTACAATGGACTAAATTTCTGAACAATTTCCAGATACTTGACTCCATAAAGATCTATAAAAAACAATAGATACGCTTTTTAAAAAAATAATGATTCATGCATCGTAGTGAAAATTTATCATTGTTCTGTAATTTATACTGAGAAAGAAAAATTGGTCAGCTTCCACGTATGTTGGTACTAACAAAACATTTTATTCCAAAATGATATTGGCATTGCGCCAGTATTTATCTGTATGCAAAGCCCAATTTATAAATAAAGTCCTTAATAGCAACACAAAAGATATCTGAAGCGCATCTGATCATACGATGCATACAAAGGACGGACTAGTGTTGTGGAATTCTCGAGTACGACTATTTAATAATCATCAAATTAACAATAGTTAACTGTCTTAGTCTTTGTCAAAATCCGCCTTCACTGTAGGTATTTTGCTATCATCTTTCTTCGGGGCGTCTTGACTCAGAGACTGTATACTGACTGAGCCGAGACAGCATGAATACGCTGCTTTGAAAGATATAATTATCATATTACATGACACAGGCTAATTGCAACGAACAAGAATACAGAAGCCAAAACTTGAAGAAGAAGAAAATAGTCAAATGTCAACTGATTTTTTATTTTATTTATTACATAACTAATAATACAATGTTCTTATAACATACAGCCAATTACGGATTTACATTTTATGAACAAGATCCATTTTGGTATAGGAGGGAAAACGAGCTGGGTCACCTAATTATAAGTTCTGCCCATGCTTCCCTGATGAGCATGCCAGTCGCATCGATCGATCGCAATCCTTTTGGCTTTGGTGGTGGAGGAGTCCACTTCATGCCATGTCACCACAAAAATGTGGAAAGCGCTGCCAGCTCAGGTGTTTCCTTCTTTTTATGATCCCGGGTTTTTCAAACGGAGCGTGAAAAAGTTTTTCAGTCAAGAAACTGATCAGCGACTGCGCTTCCTGTCCGCATTGCCGATGGGTCTCACTTCTGGACTCCACTACTACTCATTGTGGGGTCACAATAGGGTGTGGGGTCACAGTGAGTAGTCTTAGCGGAATGAGTAGTAGTGGAATCCAGAGTGCTTAGTACGAGTCTTTTAGCCACATTCGAACGTGTTAACGTTTACAAGCCGACCAAAATGTAAAACTGTTTCATATTGTGAATTTATTAGACGCGTGTTACATATCCAAATTAGCCGGGTTACTCACTTCGAAACGTGAGCAAGTAAGCCGCATAATTTTGATATGCGCGTCGCGTCTTACAAATTCGAACAAGAGAGTTCTTCTCTATTTGGTCGGTTTGTTTACGTCGACATGATCGAATGTGAACAAAAAAACTCGTACTAAGCACTCAGAAGTGAGACGAAGGATGTAGAAGATAAAATCACAGAAGGATATAAAAATAAAGTTGTAGTGAGTATAATGTCCATTGAAGACTCTAGAATTATTGGAAACAACAATACACTGCACAACACTATACCGCCAGCACATCCTTGCCACAATGATGCGGGCAAATTGTTACACAACACAAGCAAATGATCTAGAACGGTAGTTGTTGGTCGTATGATGTCGCGCCATCGGTTACATCACTGCGTTTATCCTGTTGCGAAATAGACATAGATCATTTTGACAGACGCAGTGGTGTGTCATTGGCCTATTTTATCTCAAGGGTCTCGGATTTGAATTTCTCAGCCTGTTTCTGAAACGCATTTTGATTTTAATTCCACATTATGTCTCAAGCTTTCTCTTTTCTTCATTTTTATTTTGACAGTGACAGTTATAAGGTAATGTGTCATTAACTTTAAAAATGCGATTCAGAAATGGCTGTACGCATTAATTTAAATTGACTGATATTTCAGTGTAGTCTGCGAAACGACATGATCGATATTGACTGGGCGACAGAAATGTATAATAATGAATAACATTTCATTTTCGAGATTCCCACCGAGTAGCTGGCTAATACGAAATGTAAAATTAATTTTTTTTAAGACAATTGATTTATTGCATTTATTTCCATGGTCGACCAGACAAGTTCTATATTTGTGGGCGGTACAAAATGTAGCTGGTACATAATATTTTGTCATTGGTATTTATAGATAATTCTCATAATCTCTAAGTCATAAATATTTGACACAGGTCCCATTACTGCCAGCTTCCTACCAAACTGCCCTAACTTTTACTTATCTGACATGGCGAAACTATAGTCCCATGTTTACCCTAAAAAGGTTTTGACTAATTATACATTAGACAGAGATCTTACCAAAATAAAAAAAACCGGGCAAGTACGTGTCAGACCACGCACTATATAGGGATCTGTATTTGCTGTGCTTTGCTTGCCTTCAGATAAGTCCAATACTCCAATATCAAATTCAACATTTGAAAGTTTTGTTTTGATTTTTTTAAGTTCGTCGGCTATTACTCGGTAACTAGTAGAGCCTACTTAACCGTTATAGTTTTCATTGAAGGTTCAACATTTAATCAATACCATGATTTTTCTCAAATTTCTAAACATAAGACTTTCGGAGATAGAGGGGGGGGGGGGGGGGGGGCACCGACCGTGCAAAACGATATTTGACACGATAAATGTAATGTAAATAATTCCGAAACGGATCATTGTATCGAAAAATGATCTTTCCACACCCCAGACAGACGGACATGGCGAAACTGTAAGGGTCCCTTGTAGTTTACTACGGAACCCTAAAAAGATCTGAGTTATGACGGTGCCGTGACATCCTTTGTTTTTATGAAATTATCATGTACACTATGATTAGTGTTAATTTGCGTCTAGATCCTGTAGAAATCCCGTATTCTATGCGATAATTGATATTAAAATTCTCCATCACAAAAGCATCTAAGTTAAGGTATTACTCACAGACAAAAAACACCAGTTCATTCAAATACAACACGTCATTATGTATTTTTCTTTGAAAAGATGTTATTAACACACTGTTGTGATTTTTTGCCGTGTTAATTTAACAATAAGTTTTCTATACGTAATCTTGCTTTTATACGATTGGATAAGTTGAATTGTACTAATTTTAGAAATGGAATACAAGTACAGTCCGCTGCAGAAAAACCTGATGGTCAGGTTGATATTCGATATTTTTTTTATATTCTTGGACGAATCACACAACGCCATCTAGTCCCAAACTAAGCAACTAAGCTTGTATTATGGGTACTAGATTGGTGATAAATATTCTTAATTTTTTTGTAAATAAATATATTTATTATACATAAAAAACACCCAGACCAAGGTTAGGCAAACAGACATGTTCATGCACACAAATGTTTGCCTTGCGCAGGATTCGAACCCGCGGCCCTTAGGATAAAGTGACCATAGCTAGCCACTCGACCACCGGGCCTGTCAAAATGATTGTGTTTGAATTAGCTTATCATACCATTATTGTGGTGACAATGTGGACTTCAACACAATAAAGTGATTTAAATCGATTCATGTTTATTTCATATCGATTTATACTTTCAGACGTTTCTTTAGAGCTTTTGTGCCAAGTATAGTGAATGGAAATATATTTATTCTGAACAATAGTAGATCTATATTTAGAAGGGAGTAAGTAGTAAATATTGATAGAAAAAAATACAGTAAGGTGATAATTAGAAACGGGATCTTTTCTGAATGTTATGATTGTACGTTTCAATTAGTAACATTTTAAAAGCAATGTATTGCAGTTGCGGAATCTGTTGGTAATCTGATGGTGTATACCTTCAAAAACTAAAAACAAAGTTTAGGGTCCATACATTTTACTTAGATCATTGTAGGTATCTGAAGAAGAGACGATTCGAAAGAACTAAAGTATTAGATTTTTACTTCAGTTGGGGTAGAGTCAACTTAAATAAATACATAAATTTTAATAAGTATATAGGGACAAATCACACAGATTGAGCTAGCCCCAAAGTAGTTCGAAACTTGTGTTATGGGATACTAACTTAACGATACTATATTTGATAACAAATATATGCCTACTTACATATATGTATAGATAAACATTCAAGACAGGCCAAGCAGAAAAAGTTTGTTTTTCATCATGCCCCGACCGGGACTCGAACTAAATAAAAACCGGGCAAGTACGTATCGGGCCACGCACAATGTAGGGTTCCGTATTGGCTATGCATTTATTACTTACAGATGAGTACAATGCCATATTCTATGACATTTGTACGTTTTCGTCAAAGAAATTTTACTTCATAAGTTCGTCGGATATTACTCCGTAACTAGTAGTGCCTACTCAACCGTTATAGTTTTCCTTGTAGGTTCACTATATGGACTACTAGCATGAATTTTATTAATTTTCAAAACTCAAGACTTTCGGAGATATAGGTGGGGACCACCGTGCAAAACGAAAATTGAAACGTTAAATGTAAATAATTCGCAAACGGATTATTGTATCGGAAAATGATTTTTCCACACCCTCAATGTTTTTAAGAGACCTATCTAATGATCAAGCGTCTAGGCGCTAGACCGCGGACGGACAGACGGACATGGCGAAACTATAAGGGTTCCTTGTAGTTTACTACGGAACCCTAAAAAAATGCGTATTTTAGAGCGGTAGAGCCAAGGTAGAGCTTATATGAAATGGACTTGTTCGAGAGAAGTACCACCTCTTACAGATTTATCGGCGTGAAGCAGCACATTTCGTTCGGTGAAGGAAAATTCGGAACCTCAAATCATTTCCTATCACCTTATCTCTATATTCCCACCTTCCCTGTAGTGAGCATTGTTGCACCCCTATTGTTGCTTGCTTGTTTGTCTGGCGTATGTCATAAAAAAAACCTGTCCATATTAACACGGTAAGTATTAAAATATCTGCGGTACCTACGGTATCTGCGGTATATGTACGACGTATCTCGCTTGAGTAACTTCATCGTAGCTAAGTTACATAAGATGCTAATCAACATAGTTCCCATGATACGAGTTATATACGTTTTAATTTTTATGATAATTACAGAAAAAAAACTTATTTTTTTATCACGAGAATAGAGCTGCTGATATAGATAACTAGAAAAAAAATATATAATATTTATATACCTAGTATCGTTATAAAATATAGCTTCGACGACGAGCTAACACAAGTTTCGAACTTAATTTGGAGCTGGCTAAATCTGTGTGATTTGTACCCTATATATTTATATTTATAAATGATTTATACCTTTAAAAATGCGTTTCAGAAACTGATTATTGGTCGTTTTATTTTTTTTAAACTACAGTACCTAACAGTTTTCTCTATTGAAAAAAGTTAACATCAACCAAATTTTTTAACTTCACAACGACCGGAACATCTTAAAATCGTACTAAATTGTTAAATTAGTAGCCGTTACGTACTCATTAGTACCTTTTGATGCGAATCTATCAGTGACCCCCAACGCCGCCGCGCCGTCTCATACCGTCATACCCAATTTCCTGCTCAACAAGTTACAAAAACAATAAGTTATTTTACCATCTTCGTTATGACATAACGTGAACTGTTTATCCGGATATCGATAACAAAAACTAGCGAGTACTTATTGCTTTTGAGTTTGACCGGATTCGTAAATAATGCACGATAGTTTTACCCAAGTTTCACTGAAGTCTATTTCTATTACTTGGGGTTTTTTTTTTTTTTTTAATTAATTGAAAAGTTCAGTTCGGGTGTACTAACACCCTTTTCTGAGACACCGGACTGTTGCGGGAGCGTAGGGCTCTCACCGCCAAAAAATTTACAGTATCTGCCTAGGGGCGCCCCAGAGGGGGCTCGAACCTCGGCCTATGGCGACACTGGGGGAAGGCGAACGGATTGGAGAGAAGCGGCCGGGCTATTACTTGGGTAAAAAACGCAGTATTATTTATTCTGAGGCGGCAGATGAAAACAGTGGATCCATAGTTAACTGAACCTATTTATGTAACAAAATCATTGGAGTAAATTATTACAGGTATTCCTCGAAACTTACTAATTGGTATTCAAGCGTAACTAATGAGTCCTAATGAGACCTACTATCTCGAATCGATATATCATGGACATCATATACTTAGATCTAAAGACTTAATATTGGTATTGCGTCAAGTATGTTATGTTGAGAATTTTATTTCAGGAGCCGCTCAATATTCGCTCCAGACACACAAAGTCAAAGTTAAAAATACTTTAGTCTGTGGGTCCTCGCAGGCACTTAAACACGTAATTTACAATGAGATAGTAGGCCTTACCCACACCACACCAGTGTGTTACAGAATTGCTGAATAAGAACTAAGAAGATGTACATATTCAAAATAAGGATTCAAAGTCTAATGTTAGGATCTATTCATTCGATTAGTTTCAAAACAAGTGCATTTACAATGACAATGAGGGGCAAGGAAGGTTGAAATTAGCTTTCAATGGATATAACGTAAATTCGAACATTAACAATGCGGACAAAGAAGTAGAAAAAAACTGTTATTTGTTTAGTACTTATTCTTTTTTTCTAGTATTGACGTAGTAGTACAGTAGAAATTAAATAACTATCAACATTTATTTATTATTATTTAAGTGTGTGAGTTTTCTAAATTTCACATGTCATCCCTAGAAATTGTTAAATACATTGTTATTCGACAATTCATACAGATTGAGCAAGCCCCAAAGTAAGTTCGAAACTTGTGTTATGGGATACTAACTCAACGATATTATATTTTATGACAAATACATATATAGATAAACATCCAAGACCCGAGACCAATCAGAAAAGGTTCGTTTTCCATCATGACCCGACCGGGGATCGAACCCGGTACGTCCTGGGTGGCGGTCTGGCGTGGTAACCATAACGCCACGGAGGTCGTCAAATCATAATGGTGAAAGATTATTTGACGTTTGTCGAGTAGTTTTTCATTTTACATTTATTACAAAAACTATGATATATTGTGGATTAAGTAATAAACCAGACGTGAAGCTACTTTCATTTCAACACGTTCAACATTGCTTTTAACAATTTGAATAATGTCCTTCAATCAAATGATTGAAGGCCGTCGTTTAATGAAGATATCACTTATTCAATTGAGTGTTATGATGTTTCGAAAGAGATTGTTATACGGAGAATACAGCGAGAACACTCTCCTATCTAGTACAAGACTAACTAATAGATTGAAGTCAAGCTACTACAGGTTACTGCCTACTTAAATTTATACTTACCCAAAAATGTAAAAATTTACCACGAGACTCCTTTCATATAGATAATTATTATAAAGAAGAATTTGGCTATCCACGCACACTTGAAAAAAACACTTTTTTAAAATGTCAAACAGTAGACAAACAAGCAAGCGGGCCACCTGATGGACAGCCGCCTATGAACATCAGTAACACCAGGGGCGTTACCAATGCGTTGTCCACCAAGGAGGTTGGAGGAAAGGAAGGTGGAAGAGAAGGGAAAGAAGGTGGATTATCCGTGTCTAATGTATCATTTTTCTCTGTGTGTTACATGTAAGTACTTAAATCATATTTCATCAACTAGTCACTTAGATACTAAGTTGTCCCCGAATGTCCTAAAATTTATGTTTTCATTCTCATGTGTTTGTCATAATCAACTCTATTTGTTCTACTTGTTGTGCTTTTTATTGGTGTCATTTGTGAAATTCGAAAAATATGTAGGTAACCAATCCATCATTATCACATTGGTATAATCATCAACTAAAAAATATATTTTTATTTGTATTGATACAGTGCGTACATGATTCCATGTACACATATTAATCACTGTTGCTCGTTAAAATGTAGCTACAGTTTAAACTTTCTTTTAAAAGTTGTTTAAGATAAATGTTTATTTGCATTACATTTAAGTAACATTGGCCATTAAAATCAGAAAGACGATAATTAAAATCAAATAGACGATATTCGACGAAGTCTTATAATGACGAAGTGACAAAACAGGAATTTGAAACATCGGCATCATTGGCATCAATCACTTTAATCTTAAAGATAATAGACAAGAAAGCCATAAAATTGAATCAATGAAGGCTCGCTCCGTTTTATGGGTTTGGGGACTTTGAGGGAACACAGGCCTGTGTGCTTCGTCGTTTATTTCAGTGAATTTAATTAATTTACATAGCAACTTGGAATGGACTTTATTTTAAGTGTAAAGGTTGAACGAACTGTATGTAATATATCAAACAAGTGTTTACAGGAAAATGACCTAACCCCGAACTTGCTTGTAAGTTGTAAATACCTAAGATACGAAGTAACTAAAAAAAAATGTAGTAAAGGAAAAGAATATAGCCTTTGAAAGAGCACTGTTTTACAATTAATTACCTATCTTCCTATAAAGAAGACGCAGACTATTTAAACAGTTTTAAATTGAAACAACAATAACTTTAGCTAAATTATTCATAAACTGTAAAATACATCATTATTGATAATTTGAATTTAATTACTACAAACTGTACCAATTAAGGGCATTTCCATGCGATATCTGGCCAGCGATTGTTAAATAATTATGACATGGAATTTTCAGATAGATAAATTGGAACAGAGGACTATTCCAGTGAACTCTGATTGTATTGATAAATAGTTATCTGACCAAAGTCGATGGCCTAATTTTGTTGTATTACTAGCTGTTGACAGCGACTTCACTTGCCATTAAATTGTACCTTTACACGGGTCAGCAGTACCCACCACACATTCCTACCGCTGGCGCTATCTCCTGTACAGCCAGAATCACCTCGGACTGAATGAAGCTGCACGACATCCCGCCGGACTTCCCGCCAAGGGTGCTTACATAAAGAAACAGGTTTCCGGTGCAGAAAAATCTGTACGAGACGGTACCGATCGGACGGTACCAACACGCACAGATTTGTCAGTACTGGAAACCGGTTTGTTTATAAGAGATCGCCTTAAGATACATATAAATATAATACCCGCACCGATCGGTACCGACCTGCACAGATTTGTCTGTACCTGAAACCTGTTACTTTAAGTAAACACCCTTAGGAACTACGCGAGAGACAGTAATCTAAGTATATAAAATCAACGCACAGCTCAAACTGCTGAGTCTAGAGATTCCAAATTTCTCAAATTTGTAATGGTACTTAGGTCGTCTAGGGGAGATATACGCAAACGAGTATTTTATTAGTTTTTAAATAAGGCTTAGGTAGGGCAATTTCTGGAATATTTCAATAAGTAGGTACAATGACACTAATCTTACAAATGCTTAAACCATACATTCTGAATCGATTATTTTTTTGGCAGTAAAGTCATAAACATTTCACCAAAAATACTTTGTTATAGTTCATTTAAATATCTAAATAAACAGTATCTAGAGAATTTACATGTACGCAGTTAAATGTAAAAACTGACACCTGTTAGTACAAAAGTTATTCAGACTGATGACGCTTATAATCCTCCCCTGGAAGTTATTGTACGATGGTGGCAGTCCAGCGCTCAATCCAAGGGATGATGACTATGGTAAATGCTTAGAACGGCAAAATTAAGGCTGACGAGGCTGACGATTTTGTATGTAACACGCTCACGACATGTGTACATAACGGCAAATAATTAATAAGTTACATGTAGAATTGTAGATACATATAATAGTTGTTTTAAAATAAAGGTCGTAAGTCGTGAGTGACTGGCTTTCTGTCATCATTTCTTTTACCATTGTTCATTTTGCTTTTGTTTCCGATATGGTACGCTAGATTGTAATCATTATTATCTGAACACTTTGATTAGAAAGTGTCTGTGAAAGGTCTAATCTTTGAATAAACTTTTTTTTATGTTTATGTCTAGAGCAATTAAACACTTAGTTTATTCGGGTTTTATACAGGTATTTTTAGAACTTACTGTTTGACAGGCCCTGTGGTCGAGTCTCGAATAGCAGATGAGTTCGAATCGGATCGCGTACAAGACAAATATTTGTTATTCACTGTCTCTTTGTCTTGGGCTGGATGTTTTGTATTTACAAAAAGATTAATGTTATTTAGTTTATGCTTACTTAGTTTTTACGGCTTTGTGGGAGTCGTCCAACTATATTAATACATTAGCAATAATATTTTGCTATGTCCTTCTCAGTATATCCACGTATTCTTGATAACAAAGTAAACTTTGCCAATATTCTTCTCACGCGCCACACGTATGGCCATTAGATAGGGACGGCACATGCGCAAAATAACGTATTCGTCACATGACAGAGTCGTATAATTGTATTAGAATAATTTAGCGATTAAATGCGTATTAAATATTTTAATTAAATAAGCCGTGGGTTAACTCGCGGCGCAACGAGAGGCGCCGCTGACCAGATGGATAGATTTATATGGGACAGGTCCGGTGACGAAGGCAGAAGCGCGGTGCGCACGGTTCGCCACCTACCCGCGTCTTTACTGTCAATTTTGAATCCGCACCCGCACCCTAATGTTAACCTATATGAAGCTTGATTACAAAAATATTATCTAAGTATATTTCTTACGTTTCACGCCTATTGTTTTTCTTTTATAATAATATGGGTAAAATATGTATTAATTCATGAACATAATCATTCATCATTAATATCTGTCCCTTCAGTTTATATTTTGAAAACGTATAGACTTGTGTAATTTTTTAAAAGAAAGAAAATATTTTTGTTTGATGCTAATTTTCAAAACAAAATGGGATGGGAAACACTGAATATTTATTTGGTTCTAGATTGAAAAATGAAACCTATAAAATACGTCATAGTGTCGTTTATTTGATTCACGATTTCGCCGATTTTCTCAATCGGGGATGTAACTCAGTGGTAGAGTGTCTGCTTCGCATGCTGAAAGTCCTGGGTTCAAATCCCAGCATCTCCACAATAACGAATTTTTTGCTTTAGTTTTCATTTAATTTTAACTTCCCACGACAATTTTTAGTTTAATATTTTTAATTATAAATCATACATTTTTAAAATTACTTCTGTAAATTTTAAAATCGGTTTTTTATCTACGGAGATAATATATTTTATTCTTGACATTAACTTTTAAATGTTTTATTGCAAAGTAAAATATCAATACTTACTTATAGTACATAATGTCTATTATTAAGATTATTTTACTTTTTAATAGTGTTGCGCCATCTACCGGTTGTCGTTTAAGACTATGCAATAAAGCGTGATCTAGTATTACAAGTTGCGAGGATACTCACTACGAAAAGCATGTGCTATTGAGTTATTTAATTATTATACTGTACATACGGCAATGGTAAACTAAACATAGGTAAAAGCATCGATGGGTAAAAGTATATTTGAAAGAAATTAGTACCTATATCAAGCAAGGCATGTATTAAAAAAAATATGTAAGTACTTATTTGCGATATTGTAAAGAGATACTTTTTATCTACGAATAATTTTTATTATGGATCCAAAATCGAAGCGGGAATTGTAAAAGAGTTACTTTTCTAGTATTCGTAGCATAATAGGTCTAAATTACATCCGGGTTGGTGTACAAATCAAATCAAAATCAAAATAGTTCATTTGGAATACATAACAAGGGTTACAAAAACAAAGAACACGATGACATCTGTAGGAGTATAACTGTGACAGATATCAACGCCCTCCCCGAACTCGAAGTGCGCTTCAATTCATCCTAATTTTAAAAATATGTTTTAAATAGTGTTTTGTATGTGTACAATGATATTATTATGGAATGGAAATAATACTTATGTATCTAAGTTATGTATTGCATACTTAATGCATACAAGTATGTTGCATTACGTATTTTTTTACCCAACTCGAAGAGGGTATACTACGTTTCTTTGGACAAAAACTAGTTTTTTTTAACTAAAATTAAATGCATAGTGCATGTGAAGGTAGGAGATTAATTCAAATTCAAAGGTGTCAAGTAAATTTCAAAAATTTAAAAATCGAAAAGGAAATATTATAAACTTAACAGAGGTAACGTCGGCAATGAAAAACAAAATTCAGTTGTAATATTTTAATGAAAATTCAACTAAACGTATAAATCTTATTTATACTTACAATTAAACAAGTAAAATGGTTAAATATTTACATATAGCTGGGGACGCTGGTCGCGCCCCCAAAATTGCACTAACAAAATATGGGGCCCACATGTAGGGCCCGGATATCCCGGTCGTTGGCTGGGATTTTGTATAAAAAACGTTATACATTGATAACTATTGTAAATATAACATTATACTAATGACAAACATAGTTCGATTTATTTGGCGTTAAAGATTTAAGAAGGTACCAGAAACAGCGACTTGCAAGTTTATGGCGCATTAACCTTGACTTGCACCTTTTAAGTTATTAAGTCATTTAATTATAGAGACAGCTTATGACTTAACTGGCTGTAAGTCTCCTGGGAAATATTATAAATTTTAAAAATTTCGAAAAAAGTTTATTATTAAATATCAGCCAACAACCGGGGTCGTTGTTATAACGAGTAAACATTGTGTATAATCAGATATAAGTAACGCAGTCTTAGTACGCCGTGCCGTCACCTATAGCTAGACCGCTCGCTAGTGCTAATACTACGGCGCTACTCGAGTACACGTACTACCCAATATCTAACCTGTATGTACGCGGTTGCCGTTTGTCCGAACAAACTGATATTGTCATTAAAAAGACTATTAAGATTGCATTATATTACCATTTTATCTAGGGCACATGATCAAGGTCTGTTACCTACCATAAGCACGAGTCAACGGCAATCACTATTTTTTGTGTGATTGATAATGATAACTAAGTAAAAAATTGTTTTCAAACACAAATGGAAATGTGTGTAGGTATCTGAGAATAAAATAAACTAAATGAAAGACAATATTTTCAATTCGGCAGAGTACATCTTTTTTTTTCCTTCAGACTTTCACTTTCACTCCCTTCCGAGTTCCGACACAAAACTTCTTCTTCTTCGACTTTTATTCTCTTACACACTGACTGCTGACACTTCCACACACTTCCGACATAAAATACAATTTTTATCCTCTGTCAGCTGACACTTCCACATCAAATCCGCCCCATTCTTCCGACTGGTTCCGACACAATATCGTCTATCATTATTGATTCCGACACAATATCCTCTATCATTATTAACTTTTATACTTATAAAACTAATGTTTAAAAATTAAAACATGAGATTAGTAAAGCTCCATAGGTAACCTTTTAAATACGCTGAACATGATAAAGGATGAAAATTCGCAGTTACTCGTACAAACGTCGAACCAGACTAAACTATCTATAATCTAATAATAAAATGACACTACAATAACTATTGGAAGATAGTAAAAATGGCCTCGCCTATAGATACGAAACGGTAACAATAACTACACTAAGTAATCTAAAAAATGGTTTACACTGAAAGATAATTTGACAACACTCTTGACACCCGATCCCAATAACCAATCTCAAATTCACAAAATTAAATGAAAAAGTCAATTTTACACTCTTGCAATCCACAAAAGTTCTATTGCTTTAAAATCACCATGAATTAGGCTATCGGAATATTTTTCGACGATGTCATTTACAACTAATTATTTAGGAATCCACGCTCAGGTCACCTGATAAACGGCTAACAGTCGCTTAATAAATCGAATCCCAAAAAGGAAGCACAATATTAATTTAGGACTATAGATCCTTTGCTATAATACCCTGTATTTATAAAATATACCCGAAGGCTTATTGCTGTTCTAAAACGATTGTATTGTGCAGTTACAACTATCACACAACTTCAAATTTCCACAAGTTTATTTATTTCGTTCTATTCTAAACGACCGGTCGTTTTGTGATAATTCTGCAATTTCAGTTATGTCGTTATTGATATTACACAATTATTGAAACGATTTATTGCATTGGAATGATACTGTACCCAATAACCATAGTTTACAACTGAAATAGACTAACGGCCTATGCGGTGCGACGCGGATCTGCGACGGACGATCTGCGACGGATTGTCAAATGTACTAAATCCGCGACGAGCGTTCAGTGCAATGCGGCAAGCTAATTACCTAAAATTTAGCAATCAGCGAAAATTGCGCAGTTATCGCGCGTTAGCCGCGCGTTCTGTCAAGATGACGGAGTGCCCGCGTACTTTTGACAATCCGTCGCGGACCATCTCCGTTTTGAATTCGCATCGCACTGCATAGAAATGTAAAAAATGTAAAAAAATATCTGAAAAGATTGGCACATTAAATTGACTGAATAAAATTGACATTTTGGCATCATTGTAAATTGTTTTAGTATTGTCTCAATATCTTTCAGAATAACACCTAATGTTGACTAGACTAGAAATTATGGAGGGACTAGACAGGGAGTTATAAAGGAACTACTGGCCGTGTTCACTCTCGCCTATGTAAAATAAATGGTACTTATACATAACTCTGTGGGTCTCTTCTCGTAACAAAAACAATCAAGATCAATTTTTAAGAGAGGTAGGGCACAGCGGATAATCCGCTCAAATCGGAGCAGCCCGCCTGGGGAAGGACCTTACAGAAGATCGTAGCCAAATAGCATTGGTCTCGGCCATTTTGTGTTCCTACGGTGAGTAAGGTCTCCAGAGTTCTACTTGGGAGGGGGACGGTTGGCAACGCGTTATACCCCCGGTATTGCAAGCGTATATAGGCTACTGGAGATGCTTACCACCAGGCGGGCCATATACTTGTTTGCCAACTTTGTGGCATAAAAATGTGTTATTTCGCTCGTTTTGTATTTTGTATGAGCAAAACAGTGCTCGAGATTGAGACTAGATTTTTAGTGTTTTTAAGAGAATAGACCAGCCGAGATCCTCACAAATATGTGGAATGTCATCCTTGTCTGATGGGATGACGGTCATTATCGTGTCAAACGAACTTATGATTGGTGTAGGTATTACACATGTAACTAAACATATTGCATGTGATTGTTTCCCAGTATTCATAGAAAACATGACTAGAATTCCTAAAAATCACATAGATGCTAAATGCTACGGTAAATAACGCTAAAACGACATTTCTTAAAAATGTTATCTAATTAACTACATAGTGATGATTCACTCTCATGATTCGCTTTTGTTAAAATAACATTTTGACATTAAAATCTTAAAATAAAAATGAACAAAGTAACAACTTTAAACAAAATGTTTAAGTGAACACACTAATCATAATCTTTAATTAACATAAAGTATTTTTAGAAAGAGTGAAAATAATTGAACACTTATAAATACTCTGGTGTCAGTAAACTCGCGATCATTCCAAACAATTTTAAGCCTTATTTTGTGAATCAAACGTCATAATATAAGTTTAGATTTAATCTAGGGCTGGCTAAACTCGAAATTTTAAAGTCGGTCAAAGTGATTAATTAGATTAGATAAAATCTTTGTGAAAAAATTAATAAGCCTAATTCTCGTACGAGTATAATCTCGTTTATCGTGTCACAGATCTTGATAAAGATATAACAGATTGCAATGAATGCTCTAAAAGCAGTCAAATCAAAACCATAATATCCACCTACTTCAGTTGAAAATTTTAAATAATGACAAAAACTTTAACTAAAGTAACAGAAATTGTATTTACACGTTTTGTGATTAGACAAAACTTCAAAACGATAACATAACAAAATACATAGTGCAAGTTGCATACAATTTGAGCAAGTACAATATCTCATAGATTAAGAAGACTTGAGTGAAACGGCCGATTCACTACGGGGAAAAGTTGAAATTAATGGGTCTAGAGCTAAGGGTTCGGCTTGGACACAAACCATTCAAAGGATAGACGTGAAACGCACTATTTATCAAAACAATTTCTTAACACCAGTTTTGAAAGAGAATGAATCCAATGGACAGCCCATTGGAAATGCGGAAGTATCACCAGTTCCCGCAACCCCGCCTCTGTTAAGGCAGAAAAGCTGGCAGACAGTCAGGTTTTTAGTCGGTATGCTCATTGGCTAGGGACAAGAGTCCGGCAGACTCTCGTCGCTTCCCCAAGCGGCATACATTAATGCATTTTCCTGACCATAAACAAAAAAGCCTTTTCCTGACCATAAACAAAAAAAGCCCATGGGATATATTTTCCATCAAATACACGTCTCTTTTATCAATATTTTCCGAATCTGCCACACTGACATAAAACTAGTTTCCATAGTAAATTACGCTTCTTTCAAGACAAACAGTGGGGCAGACATGTTAAAAATTAATAACAGTGCGTCTCAGATCTACATGATATAAATTGTGTGGACGATGCCGTTGTCGCTATAGCGAGTCGAGCCTTGTCCGTTGCACAGCCAGCAATGCCGATTGCTGCTGAAGGCTTTTACGGAGACCCTCCAGGGTCTGCAACACCTGAAAGAAAAGCATCTCTTATAAACGTAATTTAAAGGATACAGACGTATTTTAAATTAAATTTCAACATTTTACGTCTCAATTTATATCTTTTTTCTTCTTCAATTACATATTGACAGCTTGATATTTTATTTAATGTATTATTAACTTTAAACATGTTGTTGTGCAACTGTTTATTATGAAATAACTCAATAGAAAATTCCAACATCTATTATGACATCAAAGTAGGTAATTAGTAAGCATTGACGGGAGATCCTCCGCTAATCAAAGTTAATGAATCATGCCATTGCGTATTTACGTCTTTGTTTACTACGACCGGTGTCATTAAGATAATGCTATCATAACAAATTATAACCGTGTAATAAGTACGTTTCTCATGAACCTAGTTTAATTTATTCACTATTAAAAATCCGGTTCTAGAAAATTTTGGATTTTTGACGACACTTACGTAGTTTTTAAGGTCATGGACTATTAGTTGGTAATCATACTAAGTAAATGAAAGAATGTTCCTACACACACAATACTTTATTCATGCTATATTGTTCTTTGGTTACAATATGAACCTATTTAGCGAATATAAATGTGATGACCTGAAAACCTCCTCTCCTATTATGAATGGCGGTTTTGAACATCTAAAGCGTGGTATATGTGTGTGTCTGAATCCATAACTGATCTTATTCAATTATACCACTTAAGTCACAGACCTTAGATAGAGGCCAAGATAAGATCATCAAGTCAAAGAAGTATCATTGCGAAATCTTCCAATCGTCTCATTCTTGTTAAAACAGAAAATGTGTACGAAGAAGAGACGGTAAATAAATCAAAATGTTTCCAACCCACCTCATCCCTGGCATAGGCCTTCCTCTTAGGCGGTTCTGAATGAGGCCTGTCGCAGTCTAAGTTATGCATGTGTCTCGGTTGCAGAGGCGGAGGTGGTGGAGCGGCGAGCGGCGAGCGCCGTGCGAGGGGCGAAGGCCTGCGCGGGGGCTCCGGGGAGTTCGCGCGCATGAAGTTGGTCAAATGGGTGCGTTCGGGGCTGCGACGGGGGGCTTCGGCCTGGAGGGTTTATACGGGTTAATGCAGGAGGAAATACTCTTTTGCGAAATGTACAAGTCATTGGAAGATATAGGACTTTTGGAAATGTTAGAAAAATAGGAAGGAAGGAAGATATATTGGATTTTTTTAGGAGTGTTAAAAGGATCACTTGAATTGGGAGAGGATGGATGATTTTATATTTATTATTTTAATAAAAATACAATATTTTAATAAAAATATATAGCATTAATGCATTCAAAATAAAAATTTATTGCCCTGATAGATTTGATTAGTAATTCTTTTGATATTTCGTCGATTGGTGGAGACCCAAATCCCAGCAATGAGATGATTGTAGTTAATGATGATGATGATATTATAATAACGAATCTTTTCCATCTAAAACACAAAATAATTTTTTCTACTATCAGTTCAGCGGCTGATATTTACTATAAAGAAGTGTAAAAATCTTAGTACTTGCTACAATAGTTCTATCTAAATAAATAGTCTAATGTTATTACCATACCTCTGTAGCTCTAAGTTCTCTGACTCTAGGGTTATGGGGTGGTTCGAGTGGCGCTCTTGACACGGTGACAAGTAATTTCTCAGCCTCTCGGATAAGCTCTCGGTATTTTCTCTCAGCCTCTCGATCTGCCTCAAGCAGCGGGTCTCGTTCACGAACTGGCGGTGCAGATGGTGCATGGTTTCGTCGTCTAGCACGAGGTGGGGTTGCTCCTGAAAACGATTGACATGTACGTTTCTTAATAGGTTTGTAAGTATGAGTTTATATTATTATAAGTCCAAACCTACAAATATCATATGATATGGATGTCCCTTCTATATTTAGGAATTTAAAATATTATACCGCCTTTCAGACACATTTTGCAACAGTCGAGACCTTCAGCCGAAACAAGAAAAAGCGAGATATTTCCACCCATCCAAATACGGTGTCATTGTTCATCTTGACTGTGGTTGCTGTTGTTAAACTTGCATTTTCCTTTTGCTCTATTTATAATAAAGTAGATATATATACATAAAGAAGGTTTCATACCTGCAGATCGTGGTGGTCTTCTTGGTGGCCTTCTTCGCCTTGCTCTCCTTCTCCCAGGTGATGCCGTCTCATCATCATCTTCATCACCACCATCCAAACCCGTATCACCATCTGAATCTAAATCTGCATCAGATAATATTGCCGTCTCTCTTCCGCGTGGTCTCAAACCCCTACATTCCTCATCGCTTGATGCACCACCACGATGGTATGGTGATCGGTGCGGTTCAGGGGATAGGTGGGGAGACAAATGTGGTGATAGATGTGGTGATCTGTAACACAGAATAGCGGTGATAGGTAAAAATCACGAGATTGTGCGGGCTTCGGAGGACAAGCTGTTGTTGTTGATAAATGACAGTTGTTAAGTAATGTAATTAGCTTGAAAATGACTGCAGTTTGCATTGATTGGAGTATCAGACGAAAGGTAGAAGATTCACATGACGCTATGAGTATGGATAATGTTATTAATGACGAATTCAATTCAAGTACACTTGTAAATAAAGTTTGATAAATTATCAAAAAAGCGCAAGTCGTTGATGAAAATCGTTAACCACGAAGCCTCAAATACTAATCGAAATCGAAAAATATCTTGGGGTTAAATATCGGCTGGTCCTTTTTAGGTAGGCATCATCAGCAAAGAACTCCTCTCAAAATTCCTATGGTAACGAGAACAACGAATTTTATGTGGCGTTCAAATGTGTTTTTTATAATGGTGGACATTAAGTGACCCTGTGTGATTACATTTACATACAAATACGAAAATCTCACAAATGTATTGTTATGCCAAGGCCCTGGTAAGGACAAGACAACATTAAACCTATTACATATTCTAATTATATTACGACGGTGCCTGACATTCGCACCAGACTGACAATCACCTACTGACCTAAAACTTGCATAATCTAATTTCCAGGCTTATTCTTACCTAATTTATACAATTCGTTACATTACTATGTACTACATACGGTAGGTACTATTTATAAATAAATGTAAAAGTTTGGAACTGATAGGTACTTTGACCTGAATTAACAAAGACCTAGAACTAGACATAGACCTAGTATTTGTCAATGGTTCCCGTGCAAGCATAGTAATTCTAGAAAACCCACATCAGCTAGATTTAAACACAAATTGTAAATAGTTTGTCTCGAAAAGGAAATAGAGGATTTGGGATGGCTGGAGTCATGGTCCAGCCAGGCTTTTACACAAAACTGTCCATTTTGTGCGGACTGATGCGGAAAAGCCCCGAAGTAACTAGTAACTAGTAACAGTATTCAAAATTCTCACCTAGATCCATATCTTGCAGGATGAGAGTCTAACGAGTAAGGTGCGTGATGAAGCTGAGGTTGTTGGGGACACTGCAAAGACTGTTGATGGATGAGGTGCGGAGGTCTTCTCCTTGGCGAGGTGGCTCCCAACCAAGGATTCGTTCTGATGCGGCATCGCGGCCTAGGAGATGGAGTGGCACAGATGACTGGTGGTTCGGGAACGCAGCGCCGCGCTGTTACAGTGGAGCGCCTTTGCTGAAATATTATGAAATGTTTATGAATATTGGATGAATTTAATGTAAGTAATTGTATTGTAGGAACTTATGTGTTTATAAGTACATATTTATAACTAACTTATTTTGAGATTTTTTGTATTTAGCCAGATTTGTATGAAAGATTCCTAAGAAAAGGATTTTTTATTGAATAGTTAAATTACTCTTTTAATATGGTAATAATTGCAATCGATAAGGGGCTTGCAGCAGCTACACATTTTCGTGAAAATATAGCCCGTTGTTTACAATCACAATAACAAAATACATTCCGTACATAGTACTCAAAAAGTACATTCCGTAAAATAAGAAAATAATGGTAAAAAAAATATAATATTGAGAAAATTAATGACAAGAACATACAAAGAACAGCTCCATCTAGTGCTAAACTAGGCAAAACTCAGTAGTAAAATAATGACAGTCATACAAGATTTTATTTTTACGTCATATTAAAATTATCCTTTTAACCCGAATATCGACATTTAAATTACCCACAGGAGTAAACCTATCGTAAATTTGAAATGGCTATTGTTGCAGTAGTTTATTGCGAAAATAATTTGATGTGACAAAATAGTACCTACATAAAGGATCGGTTTAATTATGTCCGGTTCTACCCAAGTAATTATACAGAAAATCATTGTTTCCGACCTCATTTACATATAACAAGGCCCAACTGTCCTAATTTACATGGTAAAAATATTTAATAAAGTTTCCTTAATTAGCTGCCTTTTTTGGCGCCAACACAAGACATTTGTAAAATATGTACCTTTGTGCTTTTTATATAAAGCTATTGGGTACACATAACATATTATAAGTACATGCATTGAAGAGATTTATTACATTTATAAATAGTATAATTTACACTAACTACACTATATAAATAAATATATAGGGACAATTAATACAGATTGAGCTAGCCCCAAAGTAAGTTCGAAACTTGTGTTATGGGATACTAACTCAACGATAATATATTTTTCACTTCTCATGCTCAGAAAATGCTTATTTGCGCAGGATATAGGCTGCACAAAATCGCATTTTGTGCACAAGGGCAAAAACGTATCTACTCATAAATGTATCTATATTAAGGCAAAGGAAATGAGCCATACAGCCAAAAACAATAAAAAGTTCAGAGATAGAATTTGTTATTTTATAATATTTACTTTAATTTATTTGCCTTATGTGTTTTTTAAGTCTTAAAAGATATTAAAATTTAAATTAAAGTACGGTACGTTATTTAATTAATTTAAGAAAATTATTTGATTACAATAGTAGATTTTACAACAAGTGCACAAAACGAATCATTTCTATCCGAGACTTTTAGCAGCCCGAGCCGAAGGCGAGGGCTGGTAGTAATGTCGAGGATAGAAATGGTTTTGTGGACGAGTTATAAACTGTGCTTTTCACTTCGATTGCGAGGAAATAAATAAATAAACGCACGAAAAACAAGACCTGTTTCCCCTTTCCCGCCGCTTTTTTTTTAATCTTACGACATTGAAATTAGGCTTGGGCTGCAGACCTATACAGCCTACTATTAAATTAATTTTGGAATAAAATAATTTTCTTAAATTAATTAAATAACCTACCGTACTTTAATTTAAATTCTAATATCTTTTATGACTTAAAAAACACATAAGGCAAATAAATTAAAGTAAATATTATAAAATAACAAATTCTATCTCTGAACTTTTTATTGTGTTTGGCTGTATGGGTCATTTCCTTTGCCTTAATATAGATACATTTATGAGTTTACTTTTCTGCCCTTGTGCACAAAATTCGATTTTGTGCAGCCTATATCCTGCGCAAATAAGCACTTTCTGAGCATGAGAAGTGAAAAATTAATTGAATAGTAGGCTGTATAGGTCTGCAGCCCAAGCCTAATATCAATGTCGTAAGATTTAAAAAAAAGCAGCGGGAAACAAGTTTTGTTTTTTCGTGCGTTTATTAATTTATTTCCTCGCAATCGAAGTGAAAAGCAGAGTTTATAACTCGTCCACAAAACCATTTTTATCCTCGACATTACTATCAGCCCTCGCCTTCGGCTCGGGCTGCTAAAAGTCTCGGATAGAAATGATTCGTTTTGTGCACTTGTTGTAAAATCTACTATTATAACAAATACATATATAGATAAACATCCAAGACCCGAGGCCAATCAGAAAAAGTTCGTTTTTCATCATGACCCGACCGGGGATCGAACCCGGGACCTCCTGGGTGGCGGTCTGGCGTGGTAACCATTACGCCACGGAGGTCATCTAAAAATAAGTTAACAGTAAGTCTAAACTAAATAAATACCACCACAGTAACCACTTGCGCTAGCCTGCTTGTTTGCTTGTCGCATTTCATAAAAAATATTTGTGTGTGTGTAATCTTTGTTTTTTTTTTATTAATAAGGTTCGCAAACTGGTTGTTACAAACCTACAATATATATATACAAACGAAATTTTATTTTTTTATTTAAAAGTTGCAACAACCTACTATGAGCGAACACAGCATGCACATTAGACCCCTTCCACACGCACCCAATTTTTGGGCAATTTCATCTATTCTATTGTCCTGTTCTTGGTGATATCTAAAGAAAAGGACAGGTATACAAATTGGCCAATTAGATTGGGCCGTGGGTGTTAACTTAATTTACAAAAAAAATATACATACATACTTCATTTACAAATGGTTGCATGTTTTACAAAACAGATTCGTTATCCAAACAATATATCCATAAAAGTAAACCCGTTGCCTCTTAAGATAAATTTAATCCCTTCGTTAATAATTAATTTTTAAAGATTAAGAAGATTAAAGAGTCCTTACCTACCTAGCCCTTTGTGAAGTAAAAGGGCTTTTCAAAAATTGCGCTCGGACTCCCTTACGGCAGCCGGGCGCGGTTTTACAAGTAAACTTGTGGGTGTCAGCATAAGTGCTCTCACTTTACGATCACTGCGCACTATGCTCCCCGAGACAAGGAAGTTGGAAAAATAAAAACACTGACTTCGTCATATAAAATCGCCAGCGACAAACCATAGCGCGATTTAAAATGACTACAGCGCCATCTGTTAATACAGTTTTGAACTATAATATTAGTCAATAAAATATTTCATACTAGTGAAACCTGCGCAACTTCGTTTGCGTGTATTTATTTATGCACAGCAGCGCCATCTATATCATACTTTTGGTCATATCCTACGGGAAACGCGTACTTTTCAGGATAAAAAGTGCCCTATATATTAATTCTAGGTATCAGCTACCCACATACCAAATATCATAAATATTGGCCCAGCAACCATTTGAACGTGAAGAAGTAACAAACATACACACAACTTTCGCCTTTATAATAAGTAGCAGTAGGATTTTTTAATCTTAATTTCTTTTTCTAATCTAGAGTTAACTCTAGATTATAGATTATTATATAACTATCTAGAATTAACAATCAATAAATGTTATATTTTAGACAGTGAAAATACAAATCTAATAAACGATTTCTTATTAAAGGCAAAAGCCTTTGGTTTCTTCGGCTTCTAATTTGAATATTAGGGAAATATTGATTTCAAACAAATTGTTTAACTATCGTAGTTAGTTCCGTAGTATAATTACGTAGTACTATTTATTATTCTGTGGTATAGCCAATGAAATAGATGAGCAGTGCTGTAAATATGACTCAAGTTCTCTAAATATTACGTATATGGATAGAAAATATATGCTTCTGTCATTACTCATTTCGTAGTAGCCATAAATCCGAGTTTTATAAATATAAGCTTCCATGCAACTCTAACCTAAAACAATATTTGTTGGTCCAGCTTTATTTAGACCGGCTAAAAGGTCTCGGCAATTATCCGGTCTATTTAAAAATAAACAAAACAAAGAGTAATAAACTTATGGAGTACTCTGATGCAGAGTGTTTTTCTGTGGGGGACGGTTTTTGTGCAACTCGACAACTTGGTTCTAACAAGAACCAAGTTGTCGAGTTGCACAAAATAGAATAGATAGATAGAATATAGAAGAGATATATAGAATATAGAATAGATATTGGCTAACAAGCCAATATCTATTCTATAGGGCTATTTCAATTTAACTTTTTTTTGTTCGTTTGTTGAGTTAGAATAAAAATAAACTTTAAAAAATAATCACACATTCGATAGATAAGAGGAAAAACTATTGAAATACTATTTAAGATTTTTTTTTTTTTATGTTTAATATAAAATACGATCCGTTATTACTATTAAGTTTTAAATAAATGATTACAGAAATCTTGTTTTTCGGAGGGATACCTACGTTCGCCAGATGCCTATAATAGAGAGTCTGAGGTCTCTGCTATTACATACTCTAAGAGCGGGGCATATGAAACAGATCGATACTAACATTGTTAAAAGCTATGCATAGATACCCCAACGAATTATGCTAAAACCGGTATTAATGGAATTTCCGAAACCGTGATTTGCAATATCGCGTGATTAAATAAGAGATTATCAGATTAGAGCATAAAATATTTTCGTTTGTTGATAAACTGCCGATGTCACGGTATAAAGCGGGTTTAACGGCTCCAAAATTGGTTCAGTGATTCAACAGTTTACATAAATTTTATCTGTTTATTTTACGTTAAGCGTTTTATGCAAATTAGGTTTGTCGTGTCAATATTTTTGATAAGATGCAGTGCTAGTAAATAAACTTACACCCACAATGAAGTACATTATGTATGGTACATAAAACACCTTGTTATATTTAAATATATATATGTATTAAGATTATAATAATAATTGTGTGTAAAGTTAAAAAGCAAATAAAAGTCAGTTAAAAATAATATTTCCGTGTATTTAAAGTATAGATTTTACATTCATTTGCCTTTTAAATATAAATCCTGCGGGATTCTCTATAAACTTTCTCATCTGAAATTCCACGGACAAATGTTATAACGACTTCAAAAACATACCTTTGCGGGCTCATGGTAGAGGTGTGTGGTGGGTGGTGCAGGCGGAGGCGGGGGTGCCACAAGCGGAGCGGCGAGCGTAGCGGGCGCCGTACCAGGCGATGTGCCATCCGTGGAATACCCTGTGCTGTATGCACTTTCCGGTGAAGACAAATGCGGTGGAGGTAGCGGACCGAGAGTGGCTGTAGTGGTAGTTGGTCGCGATTGTTTCTGTTTACGTTTCTTGGCTCGCCCCAACTGCGCTTCCATCCATGACTTGAGCCGCGCGCCCAACATGCCGCTGCCGGCACCTGCATTAAAATATAATCTTTTAGCACTTCGTAAAATGAGTTTGGCGATCCTTTTTGGAACGCTTTTCATATTTGGAATGGTTTTCTATGTGTGCCTATAATTTTTTATATACTCGGAGGAGTGTGAAATATAATTATCAGATAAGTAAATACGTCCATTATAATTTTAGGTACCTACGCATACTAATTATACCTCAATTTACAATACCTTATTTTGTATTAACATGGGTTTAATATAACTCCTTATCATTCACTTAACCTTTACAAGTACTAAGTGCCCAACAACAAACATTTAAAAAGCTTTTGGAAACGCATTAAAATTATAGACAAATATACTCTTATGGAAAATAATTTGAAAACACCGGCCTCTGCCAATCCGCATTGTAGCAGCGTGGCAGAGTACGCTCTAGTCCCCTTCGATGGAAGGGAGACCCGTATCCCTGCAGTGGGATGATTATGGGTTGATATAATATGATGACACCCTGTGCTGTGCAAGGAAAAATCTCACAAAAAGAAAATAAAAGTGCTTTGGTTTACCTACACTTGTACACATGTTGTGGTGCTTTGTTTACCAGACGGACTATTTGTTTCAACGTTGAGGTAAAACACGAGACATTTACAGCCATAATTACGAGAATACATCCAGCATACCATACACCCCTCATATGCATAATAAGGCAACACAATAACAACATAGACGCAAACAAAGGATTTTCAGAAAACTGCGTTAAACGTCGCGGCGACAGCACGCCGGAACTATTGTTTCCTCGACGCCTGCTCTACATTTTCCTGTCGTCAAAACTCATGCTTTGATGTGCACAAAAGTAGTGACATGAAATGTTTTACATATAATAGTGACATAAATCGTCTAGTCATTGCATAGAAAAAGCGGTCTCTAAGGCCGCTGTCTTACTGTGAACGTTAAAGCGATTATGTAACAATTTTTACGGTTTAGAAAAGTAGATCCTTTCTCACTAAAACATATTAGAGGTACGTGATACGTGACGTACATTAATGATCGAAATTGTTATAGATATGAAACCTAATTAGAATTTGGTGTCTGGTCATCATAATGCCCTAACAACTGTATATCCAAAATATTTAATCTCTTCTCTTCTCTTGATCTTTAAAGGATCAAACTCTGCTTATTTCAGTCATCAGTTTCTCACGATTTTAGTTATAAAAGTTTTAGTATATTCTATACTCTGGTAGGTTGTAAAAGATAACAATAGTAATAATCAATTAATCTTCTGACAGGTCTGGTGGTCGACTGGCTAGCAATGGTCACTTTATCCCAAGGGTCGCGGGTTCTAATCCTGCGCAAGGCAAACATTTGTGTGTATGAACATGTCTGTTTGCCTTGGTCTGGGTGTTTTCTATGTATAATAAGTATTTATTTACAAAAAAAGTACTTAAGTATTTTTATCAGCAATCTAGTACCCATAGTACAAGCTTAGTTGCTTAGTTTGGGACTAGATGGCGTTGTGTGTAAAAAAATCTTAAATTTTAGTAGTGTGACAAAGTCTAACAACTCTAAGGAATTCTCATTTAACTCATTTAAGAGAGAAAAACACACGATTTTAGTCTCGAACTCTATTCACATGTCGCTATTCGTAAGCGATAAGGCAGATACCTAAAAATGCCACAATACACCACGGGTGCGTGCCCCCGCAGCCGCAGTATCGCCTTTCAAGAAACTCTAGCTCGTAAAAGAGGGCAGTAACCACCCTCCTTTATTTACCATCACTCGACTTTTTTAAATGAAAAGATGAATATTGTAAAGTTTATTTCGTATTATAGGCCCTTGTAGACGAGGGACTATTCTCGTACTTAGATAGAACGTATAAAACCACATTAAATTGTCCTAGAACATGAACTTGATTATTTCTGTCTTGGGATTCTTAGAAAACAGTCCAGTAAAGTTCATATACGCAGGCCTAGTACAATAATCGTTACTATTAGAACTTTGCGGAATAACAAAAATAAATACGCAATAAAGATATAAGAGAGAATATAGCGTTAGTATGTGAAATAATAAATAAGCAATAAGCAACATAGTAGGAGTTCTTTCGTTTCGTCGCTCCATCAATCATCGAGACGAGCGCGCAGCGGCTGTTGATGAAAGCTCCGCACTTTAATATTCCTTTATCTTGAGCTTGCACACTAAAAATAAATGTATGTGTTATCTCAGGCAAGAATTTCTCCTAATGTGTTCCATATTTCAGTTAAATGTTTATGAAATCGTTTAAAGATGTTTATTTACCTGTGTGGTCTTTTGTCATGACCTAATAATATTGTCTTATAGTCCAACAGGCCATATACCCCCATTACGACAACAAAGAATCATTAATATTAATTTACAGTAAGCACCTACCCCTATTCAATCTTATAGGATTATTATTTCAGTAACACATACCTTTTCATATTTCATTATTCATTCAAATATATTGAATAAAAACTTCCGCATGACCACTCAACTTTTCAATCAATCAAAATCACTCAATACACATTTGATTTCGACCCTACGTACATACACGAATCTGTAAGTAATGTTTCGACACCCTTTCCCACCCCAAGCCTGGGAAACGAATAGCTGGAGAAAAGACGCTGGCTTATCCAGTTGGGCGGGGGCAAACTTACGAGATTTAGCTAATATTAGCAATCCATTACCGGGTGGTATAGTACCGCTCTCAGGACTGCGGTGAACAGTGACTTATTGATGAAGTTTATCGATTGCATACTTAATACCAGTAGGATATCTCCCTTTCGTACAGCATCAATGTAAACCAATTTTATATTTTTGATCGTTTTACTTGTAACATTTTTTGTGAAATCCAATTTCTGTTAGATATTGTTTCATTGTTACATAACATACGAAATGTTAAATGTGAAAAAACATAAATGATATTATAACACTGTTACAAATAAATAAAAGTTACCTATGATTAGGAAACAACAAACGATGTTAATAGCTTAGAAAGACCTAGTCTCTGAAGCAATGATTTCATTATATTCTGTTTAAAGCGTTATTTGCAACGAATTTCTCAACGAATACAAAGTGTTTTAGATCAGTAACATTAATAAAATTGTAGACGTATAATTTAAAAAAAATATTTTTTTACGAAACCTGTCTGCAGCTAAGAAACCCAAAATAAATTACTACGAGTAACGTAATAAAGTGAGGATAAAATCGTTACAATACTTCTGAGACCTTTTTCCTGAATAATGAATCGAAAGCAGAGTAATAAATTGTGGTGGCGGGACAAAGGATGAAACTGCGGTTACGAGCATCGTCTCTGTGAAAACCTCACCCCCTACATTCGTCGTCGGTCTAACAATAAAACTGTCTATAAACAAGTCGAAGCTATTTTTTTACGAAAAACTCGATTTTGGTCGCTTGTAATCAAACCTGATTTATATTTGACTTCTTTCTTAGTAAAATTGGTCAAAATTAGATAGAATATGTTTTTATTAGACGACCTCCGTGGCGTAATGGTAACCACGCCAGACCGCCACCCAGGAGGTCCCGGGTTCGATCCCCGGTCGGGTCATGATGAAAAACGAACTTTTTCTGATTGGCCTCGGGTCTTGGATGTTTATCTATATATGTATTTGTTATAAAATATAATATCGTTGAGTTAGTATCCCATAACACAAGTTTCGAACTTACTTTGGGGCTAGCTCAATCTGTATGAATTGTCCCTATTCTCCCTATATATTTATTTATTTATTATTTATTATTTGCAATATACAAACAAAATATGTAAACAATAGACATAAACTTACAGTGCTACTACCTACTACTGTTATATACTACTAGTGTATTGTATATGAAACAAGGCGGCCTTATTGCTAAAAGCAACCTTCCTTAAGTTGTAGCAGAAATAGAAAAATAATGCGAGATTTTTTCTTAAACAAATGGTCTGATGATTGACGTGGCAAATGTTTTCTTGGGATAATGTTACGATAAATGAGCACAAATGTTTTTGCATTTGGTGTAAACAATTTTTCATCGGATATCGGAGGTTTCGTGTTTGAGTTACCGTACCCACGACGAAAAGGAATCCTTAGTAATCACGTTACATTATATTTCGTGCTCATAGTAAGACGGATATTACGTATATAACTTATTCTATGCCTGTGTGGTAGAGGCTTAAGTTTATAACTTAACTTTCATTACTTACATGTTAGTTTAATCTTAGAAAAACATTTTTTCTTCAGCGTTTTTTTTCTTTAGTTTGACAATGACAGCTATAATTTAATGTGTCATTAACTTTAAAAATGCGTTTCAGAAACTAACTGTCTCTATGCTATAGATTTATACATAGAGGTAGAAAAAATAATCATTAGACAAATTCAATAATGCCTAAAACATTGTATACAAACTGATAGGTATGTTTTATACTTAAATATAAAATGATGAACTTTCGCAAACATTTTCGAGACACATTAAAAGCTTCAACCACTTATAAACAGGAAGGCGAACTCGATAAGTTTCTTCGAAACTTGTGAGCGCACAAATTGTTTGCAACTAAAATTAGGGCGACAGAGGATGGTTGAGCCCTTCACGACACTAAACAGTAAACATGTTAAATTATTGTGAATCTACAGAAATTCTCCTTCCAAATTCCTGATACTCTAAAGCAAATCCCATTGTTCACGTTCCCGAACTGATTCCGTTCACGTTCCCAGAATAAAAACTGTTAATACAAGTTATAAACGACAAGTATCAAATTTCCTGCAAATCTATCGGGTCATTTTTGAATGAAAGAGTGACAAACATCCGTAAACTTTTTTTAATAAAGACTAGCTGACCCGACGAACTTTGTTCCACACTTGACAGTGTCCAGTGACGACACAATGCAGGGATACGTTCATAGAGAATGATGAAAGAATATTTTGCACTATGCCGGTACTGTATCGGAACTGTGACTTCACTTATATGTGTGAACCAGCCTTTAGAGGCACTACCCTACCCTACCCTACCCCTATCCTATGTCCTTCTTCTGGTTCTAAGCTACCCTCCACCAATTTTCAGCCAAATCGATTCAGCCGTTCTTGAGTTATAAATAGTGTAACTAACACGACTTTCTTTTGTATATATAGTTATATAGATTAAGGTAGATCCTTAATCTATATATATTTTCAAAGCCTGTCTTGAAATTTTTGATTTCTTCAATACGGTTGTCTTACAAAATGACATAGTTTACTCAAACGCCTTGACTGTCCTTTCTCCAGTTAAAATGTACAAGTAATAACGATTTGTATATCATAATCTAGAATATAAAATATTTATTTCTTTATAATATTTACTTCTACTCTTCGCAGCTTGTAAACTACCTACCATCATTTAGGAAAAATAGCAAAATGTATTAAAATAATGAATTTTCTATGTATCTAAACTACAATGGTACCAATAAATTAGATGCCCCATTTCCGTGCCTTCGAAAATATAAAAAACCGTTACGAAAATTGAACAGCAATCATTTGTATTGGAGAAGCAATCATGAGAACCATCCTAATATTGAACACGGATAAGGGAAGGCAGGTAAAGGAAAAAATAATAAGCTTTGTTGTGGAACACACATAACGGGGCCGAAACGCGAGGGTTCGTACATAAAACCTGTTGCAAAGATCATCTACTTAACATTTTTCCATACTTGGCATGTCCCTGAATAAAACTCATATAGTTTTCACACTTCATAAACATACGCGAAAAATATTTTCTATTTCATCTAACTTGAAGAGTTCTAAACGGGAGAGGGCAATGACTTGCAATGATTTATATTAGGCATTATATGATTTATACGTAGTAAACTAGCTACAGTTACAAAAAATAAGAGTTTGAATAGTACCTATGGAATAGTTTTTTCTTATCGTAGTAACAATTTGCCAATGTCTACGACGTAGGCGTTCGTAGCTTCTCAAGAATAAAGATATGATTTATATCAGATAGGTTCTAACTAAGGGTAGATTGCTAGATTTAGGGAGTGAACCTTTGATATATGATACCAATTTTAGTACCTACGAAATTTTACTATTTTTTTAATAATTTCAAGCAGATGTTCCTATAATTTGATTACTTCCTAACTGTTCTATCAATATGCCAATATGTATGTTTTTTTTTTAAAAAACCTAACACGAACTTTTGTCACAACTCACCCTGTACATGTTGGAAACAAGGCAACATTGAAAAACAAAGGCATAAAGCTACACAAGGCTTAATTAATAAATCAAATATTCATTTATGCAGGATGTCTCCAGTGAAGCAAGGGGAGGAAAAAAATAACGAACCCGGAAGCTATTTTAAACACCATTCGACAATACTGAAATGTTACCGTCCCAATATTTCGCATAATGAGACGATTTGAATTTCTGACTTTTCACTTATTACCCGGGCCTTTCGAAAGAATTGCTTTTCAGCACAAATTATCCCTTTGAAAGGGATGATGAGATGGCTTCCCCCTGCCGACATAATTGCATTAATCTTTGCATTAATCATCTAATTAAAACAAGACTGAACAAACGCGACATTTTACATCGAAATTACCTTGTAATTATCTTTAATGAGTGCTTCAAACTTTTCGGCTCTTTTAAGAACTTAGATTAAACTGAATATGTAAATAAGGTAAAGAAAACATGAGTACTTTTAAAAGTTTTTAATTGGAGCACAGCTATTATTATAAACTCAGTAGAAAAAGTTATGTTACGACGGCAAAAAGTGCAGAATTTATTGTCAACTAGCTACTGTGTAAAAACGGCAAGTAATTTATAACTGTCGATTCTTTATCGGAATAGAATTAGCATGTCATAAAGGCATTACATCCATACCTACTTGTATCAGACGGTACTATCACACCTTGGGGATATGAGTAAAGGATGACATGACAACTCTACCGTGTGTGTGTATCCATACCTTTAGTCACTGTTTATTTACCAATTTACAAAAATAGAAAAAGAGAAATACTTTTTATGAAACGAACAAATCCACTTATTTTTATTTATTTATTTAAGGAGTTTTAAAGTGCACGAAATCCACATTAAATCTTTCTGTTTATGCGTTCTTTAATAACGATCATCACTCAACATGATTGTGTACTGGTATGTCTAGCGATTTGAAAATTACCCCTAAAGAAACGAGGCAGTAGTACTGTACAGCTGTAGACTGTCTGCGGGCTAATTGCGACCGCTTTCAGGCAGCGAGCCTTACAAGAATTGCACAGAAACGAAAAGGAATGAAAGGTTGGCTTGAGCGCCAGACGGCCGGCGATTGTGTGACAAGCTGGAGCAAGCATTTGCCGTAAATGAGCAGTGGGCTTAGACGTCATTATATAATGAATATATGCTTAATTAAGAGCTTGTTTATTCATAACTAGTTGTTTTCTACAATTTTGCCCGCTCTTCATATACGTTGGGCTATTAAATGTAAAAGGAATTTGGAAAGGAATCAATGAAATGAAATCCGATTTGTAAAAAGATTTAAATAAACTCTTCCCTCCTATTATCTTAAATTATCCTAGTTTTAACTAAAACTTGTTTTGTCACTTCAGCACTTTAGAACTTATTGAGACGAGCTACTTTTAGTCGCGTCGATCGGCGTTGTATAGCGATAAAATTTTGTTTTTTCGTTGCAATAAAATTTAACTTCTAAAAGCGGCTAAATTGCCAAACTGAAAATGTTTCGCTAAATAGTTTGATATTTGTATTGTGTGAAGTTAGAAACATATTAATTACTTACAACATATTTTCTGATAGATTCCTATTAGACTATCTGTCAGATAAATTGACAATTGTTGCAATTTCTCAGTTTGTATCTCACTCAGTGAAACATTCTTATGTGTCGTAACTTTTAAGTAAAACAAGCGTGTAGTACAAGTATGCACAATTACAGCCCATTTGCTTTGAAAGCATATGGATGAATTCAGCAAATTTCGCCCCTGAGTGGACTCTCCGACGGATTTGTCTGCGCATAACATTGCGAGGTACTTAACGAAAAACACCTAAGTAATATTTACCCAATGAACTTTTCTTTATTGAACCTTTTTATTTACTTTTTAAATGAAGGAGGCAAATAGTTTTTTTTATTCGAGAAATTCTTTTGAATGAAGTCGACGAGGAAGTGAGGCGCTCCAAGAATATTGTATTAAATTTTTTCTCTTTTAACTGAACTTATAAACATTGTATATGAAAAAATACAAACTTATCACGTTACATCGTGACAATGTGACGTGACGCTGATGTAAGGATTTCCTTTTTTTAACTACGTACCATCGGATTCTCGCGGTTGTGCCAGCTTTTCTTTCTAGTACCTATTTGGGGAATTTTGAGTAAACCACTTACTATCCTACCTCCTTCCCCGGGTCTCAAACTATCTTTATAAGTACCTACTACATTTTATCTTAATCAATCAAGAGTTACTTTCGCATTTTCGATTTTACTGTACTCAAATTGTAAATGCGAAATTCTCGTTCTAACGAGAACGAGGATTAAATACTTATTTCAAAGCTGTTTTTCCGGCGCGTTAATGACTATCATTTTTCGTATCAATTTGATGCGAAAAATGTCAGTCATTAACGACGAATTCAATTGATACTTCTTGCAACGAATGGTGAATTTCAAAAAAAGAATCAAATTAATTTCGTTGCAAAAAGCTTGTGTCGACTAAAAATAATTAACAAAGATTATCAGATCGAACAATTTGCATAATACAGTTTTGTAGGCCTCAAAGGTTTTCGTGGAATATCATAAATGAATTTATCAAACTCTGAAACATCAAAGACCCAAGGGATGCTCAAATCCGCATAGAGCCGGGGGAATCACGTATAACTCAATTTACTATGTCTACGTGATTCTCGCAAACACACGACACGTGCTCGGGTTCAGAACTGACATGAAGGTACTAACTATTTCGCAAACATGGAAATTATGCAAAATTAAACAACCCACGTAAACCAAATACAAAGAAATGGAAATAGGGAAAGCAAAACATTTCATTGCATAAAATAAATCATACGAAAAACCACAATATAAATCGTACCCAATAAAAATCTCTATAATTCAATACTGAAAAGAAACCTTAATAAATCGCCGTGCTTTCGATACAAAGCGTATTAATCTGAATTCAGCACAACCCTTCAAAAGGGATCACTTGGAAGCCTCTCACAGGGGCAGTGGGCTATCGAACGAACCGCTCATTTGTTAGTGCGTCGGGAAGGCAGAGCGGGTATGGATCCACGTGCGGAAATTACGCCTTCCGGTTGTTTTCATAAATTAAAAATTACAAACAATTTTATTTTAAATTGTTTTCTGTGTTTTCATTTATAATTTTAATAATATTTTGGTACTTACAGGGGCGCGCGGTTATGTTGTATGATGATGCTGCAAGCGGACTGTGCCGGGTCACATGCCGGGCGTGGTGCGGCGACGCGCGGTGGGCGCCGACTGACGCACGCGCGCAGCCGCCCTTAGATGCTTGCTACGCGCTACGGCGCTACGGCGGCGGTGCTACAATGGGCGGCATTTCCACCGAACGCGTAGATCTGAAAATTTAATTTCGCTATAGGATAGCTAATTTCCGATTATTACATAAACAAGTCATATTTTTGTCTCTTACTTTTTTTATATGATGTAGGTGACGTTCTGAATGGATTTATTCATTACTACAAATACAAAGTACTTAATTATATAATTAAGAACTTGAAATAAAATATAACACGCAATATAGAATAGTCATTTAATTATCTGTGAAAGAATCTCTAGTAAATATAAATGTCGAAGTAAACAAGGAATCCTTGCAGTTTCGCCGCGCATAATTACAAATCTCGGAAATGGAATGTTCTTCACGAATGGTAGTTCGCGAACTTCTGTGTGACAGAGTGCAGGCCGTAGCTCAATTCTCGTGGCAGCTATTACGTTAATGTGCGGGGGTAGATTTGAACAATAAAAATAAACGTTTACCCACCAGCACCGGGACGACAAAACTCCTAAACGGCCCAACTTCGTTATTCATGTAACGTTATTAAAAACAAACAGGTTTCAGCCGACCTTTTAACTGGAAGTCATAAATTACGAGAGTCTCCTCAAATATTTATGTCTTAAGTACTTTACAGATGAAAAAGTTTCCAGATTGAATTGAAATTATTTATAACTCCCTGGAAGCGGCGCTACGCCAATTTGAAAAGTTTAATGAGCAACAAAACTTATTCATTGCCGCTGAAAGTTATCTATTTTATGTCTAACGTTTTTCCTAGAGTAAACATTTATTTTAATTTAAACAAAACAATTTACGATGGCTCCATCGAGTGTCTACAATAAAATTGAGTGAAGCAGCAATGTGTCTAGCTCTTTTTTTATGTTAAACGGCAGACAAACAGGCAAGTGGGCCACCTGATGGAAAGTAGTCACCGCCGCCTATGGACATTAGCAATAGGTACCAGGGGCACCACCAATGCGTTGCCCACCTCTGACGAGACCGCTAATGTACCTCTTAAACAGTCCCATGTCATAGTCCGAAGGAAACACAGAGGCTGGGAGCTCATTCCACATACGTATAGTCCGAGCGAGAAACGTTCTTTCGAAATTGGGTGAGTCCTTCTATTCCCATTCTTGTAGCAGTCAATGCATTGGTAGAGCTTGGTTTGCTGATGTCATAAAAAAACATTCAAAAGTTTTCACACGTTTTATACATAACTATTTACACTGATTATTAAAATATTTCCATTATTCCATTCTAAATACATATGTTAAAAAGGGCTGAAGATGTAGCTGTATTGATAGGCTGTTTGGTCATGGATCTTTGCCTGTTTGTAAAAAAAAACATAACAATCGTATTGCAGTGAATTATTGCAAGTTTTATTGAATACCAAATTATTCTGTAACACAATTAGATATTTAGAAACTAGGTGTTACAAGTACTTATAACGATTAGAAATATTTTTATTTTATTTATCACAGCTCTGCGTCTTCAACTGGCTACGACAGAAAATATAAACGAAAATAAACGCAAAAATATGCAAAACAACGTCCTGAAAGATTAAATATGTTTGTTATAAGCATGCATGATATATTTTGTGGTGCTTACAGGTGAAAACAACAGGGGTTCTGTCACGTAATACTTATTTATGCCCGACGCACGCATCCTTATCCCATGTCTCAAATATACTGAAGATTCACAGCGTTCCCCAGGTAAAGAGATGAATATTTGAATACGTAAGTATCGGTCATGAAAACTAATAGCGGTAACCACTTAAAGCAACTGAAAACCATGAAATATGTAGTACAATCTTAGTAGAAACTATTTGGAACAAGTTGTGAATAAATTATAAATAATTAATTTACTTGAAAAATTACCAACGTTTTTTGTAAGGAATTTCCAAAAACAATGGTCGGTTCGGAAATTCCTTACCACCTTTGTATATGGCTTTTGTATTTTGTAAAGCTTTAGTATAGTTACAGAAAGCTGCAGCAGACCCCCCAAACGAAGTAAGAATTAGGTTTTTTAGCTAACTTAAGATTTCAAGAAATTTTATCGAATACTAGAAGTAAGTAGGTAACTATGTGTATATCAAAATGTAGATACATTTTATATTTTTAAGCTATTGCATAGCTTTTATCGCGGGCTTTGAGCGCGGCGACCGAATCAAGAAATTCCGTAACGAAAATAAAACCTAACACCCCCCGGCGTTGAAAGCTGTGCATCGTGCGACTAGACGTATCCGTGTAGAGTAGACTAGCTGCTAACTGCTCATAACTGATTCTATCTCTTTTAGACAGGATGCTAGGTGAGACAGCGTGCTTTTTGGCCGCGTCCACGAGTGAGTTCGTGCCCGCGACTATGCAATAGCTTTACCGCGGCAGTCCCCGAGTGCCACACGTTTTTTTTTGTCCAAATAGGTAGGTACATTGAGAATTACTTATATGAGAAGACCTAATTCTTACTTCGTTTGGGGGGTCAGGTTTCTCTGCAGCCTGTCATAAACCAGAGAACGTATCCATAAAGTATATTTATACAAAATCTCAAAAAAAAGTTTTTTGTACGTCCACTTAATTTAAAGACCTATATAAACTCAATTTAACAAAATAAATAGGATTATGGTCTCTGAAATTTAAGGTTCGCGCGTTTTGTGTACCCGCACAGTGAAATTTCTGATAATGTGCGGCCGCTCAAGTGATTAATATGCTCGATGGCGGCCGCGCCGGGCGGTGCGCGGTGGTGTGATGCGCCCTATGAATAAATAAAGGCGCGCCGCACTTTTTAATCATAGAAAAACTGTTATTAAGCACCTATATAGAAAAAGTGGGGCACAAACTGGGAAATTGTAGAAGTTCTACAATTTTAGTATTTAAATTAATAAAAGTAGAAATCGAGTATTTGGCTGGGCTGTATGCGTTTTGTTTCCATTGCCTACCAAATCGAAAAAATTAAAAAGTTGCCTCTGGCTGGCTGCTGTCAAAAAAGTTGAATGAATAACTTTGCGTGGATTATTTTTGTTATTTTATTGTAACACACTTATGTTTTAATTGATTCGCACGTTTTTAACGGTTGATTAATGTGTACAAATTTCGCTTCGGAGAAATTATTACATTGAATGTGGAATTCTATTACTTTATTGGATTAGACTGGCGACAGCTCAATGAACAGCGGTCGTGGACGCGAATTAATGATTTGAATCACAATGAAAGTGCATTTAAAATAGCTCATAGTTGCTGAAGTGTGAAGAATATAGTCTGATTGTCGTGTAGGTGCTTTGTTAGCTCGTCGGAGATGGCGGATAGCGGTTCCTTCGTGGCTAAACCGGCGCGGGGTTGGCTACATCCTGACTCCGTGCTGGCAAGCGATGGAATCACATACGCAGTAAGGGTAGGTATTCCTTTATTTATTTCAACTCGGTATGTACATCCTTGTCATACCGCAGGAAGTCTGTTATGACTGTTGTAAATGATCATACCCTTGAATAGATGTCAATTATTCAATTCAATAAAATTCTTCTATAATTTCAATGTAATAGTAACTGAGTAGGAGTTATAATGTCACTATTTGATCTGAGGATAATCTTTAATATTCATATTATGTAAACACTTTTCTGAGAGTATATTTTTCTCATTCTGCAAAAACTTTACTAATATGAGGTTTGAATGAGTTATGTCATTTAGGAATTCTAAATGTTTTGGTAAACAGTAATATAACAGTGCTTTGTCTCAATTTGTTATCAGGCAGTGAGGTAAATAGTAGCTCTATGTTCTACCAACCATTAATGTTTTGAAAATATTAATATGTACCTAATTGGAAAAAATCGAAATCCTCTTGAATGTTCATAAGCTTTTGAACAAAAAGATTTGTTCAGAAATCAGGAGAATCAGAAAGATTTGTTTATTGTAGTTTTTGAGCCAAATTGTTTCAAATCCTACCTAAGGCATAATTTTTTTAAATATTTTCAAACAAATTCATCAAACTGTTTTTAAAAGAAAAAATTTATTCTGTACATCACATGAAACACAGGACAACAACAGCATTTTACATATAGAAACAGAAAAAAGTACACAAAACAGTTACTCATAATGCAAAATTGTATCATTGAAATAAACTGAAAGAAATATTTAAGTTGCAAGAGATCCTATTCTAATCTATAGTCATTCAACTCTTTAGTCAAACAAGTTCAAACCTTGCATATTGGGATTGGGAGCACCTATTGCTATGTAGTTTAGTGTACAATTTTATTTATTACATCTTTCAGTACATCGGCTGTATGGAGGTGTTGACGTCTATGAAGAAACTTGACTTTGAAACAAGATCTCAGGTTGCCAAGTAAGTTCAAATTTTACTAAATAATATGAACTACAGGAAACTCACCGTTTTACCCTCGCAATTCCATTCTGCCCGTTTTTGGGATTTCCATAACGAAAATTTTCCCATATCCTTCCCTGTCTCCATACCCAGTGGTTTAAGTGTGAAGTTAAGGGACAAACAATGAATTTCCCTGTTATTAATTTTATTATTAGTGTGGATAGTGATGATATGAAAAAAGTTTTATTTCTCTTTAAACTAACATAATATTTATATGAAAACTGTAAATATACAATAAATATATTTTACAGAGAATGTATTGCGAGAGTATGTGCAGCAGCAGGCCTTCGTTCAGCAGACAAGAAAAGGCGGGTTTGTCAGGCAGCCGCTCGGGCATTAGCTGCTCGACCACGGATGGCACATTCTGGAGAAAACGTAGCTCTAACAGTCTCCTCCAGGGCCATAACATTAGCAGCTTTGGAAGGTGGTGAAACAGTAGCACGTCATGAGATGCCACGAGTATCCTTCGCTTCAGGTGGAGATTCAGATTCACTTGATTTCGTAGCTTATGTCGCTAAAACAGCTCCTCCGACGGAATGGAGAGCATGCTACGTTCTAGAGTGTGGCGGCAGATTGGCACAAGATGTTATTGCTACTATAGGACAAGCTTTCGAACTTCGTTTCAAGGAGTTTTTAACAAAACCTTCATTGTGAGTACAACTTTCTTATGGTGATTTTTAATTTTGCTTCATATCCCAGCTTCGAATCCCAGTTGGGTCAGGATGAAAAAGGAACCTCTTCTAATTCTTTGGGTCTTGGTTATTTATCTATATATGTATTTGTTATAAAAATAGTATCGTTGAGTAAGAATCCCATAGAAGTTTCGAACGTACTTTGGGGCTAGCTCAATCTGTGTGTTTTGGCCATATTACTATATCTGTTATATACATATTTATTATTATATCTGTTAGCATGTCCGAAATGTGGCAGACGTCTAATAGAACTTGCGTCTTAGATCTATTTCCTGCCTTTGTAGATAATATGCAAAAAGACAATCATGTAGACACGAAAATTTATTTTATCCTATAGCATTTTATGGAAGGCCAAAATAACCAAAATACGATTTTACGAGAGATAATATGATTTTTTGTAGCAAAAAGTAAAAATATAATATCTTTAAAACTATTACACATTGTCAAAGAGATAACGTTTCAAAGATGACTGTATCAATTATCGTGAGCTACACATGGACTCATAAAAATTGATGATTCATAACATTGAAGTGCTAGTGAATTGGTATGTTAAATAACAGGAAAAATAAAAATGTTTAGCATAGTTTATAAACTTTCTAATAACATTATTTTTGTGTTACGCTATTCGTTATTTATAATACTTATATACCCCAAATTTCAAGCGAAGCCCTCTTTGTTTGTGTGCATAGATACATCGCGACAAACTTTCACAGTATAAAGGTGTAACAGTTTTTTAATACTGAAACTAAGAACCCACTGCGCATTTCTTGATGCATATCATATCACGCAAACCGTTTAGTCCCTCACGGCAATAAGTAGATACATGCAAGTCGTTTTTATTTGATCTCACTGAAGATCTAGGAGTTGATTGCTGAATATAGTATAATATAGTATCTTTTTCTTGTGTCCGGGACCTTCACTTTCGGATCAACGGCCCACGGACACTCCATCTGTTTCAGTCTACATATGGTGACTACTTATGCAAATTCCGATTTTGATCTTTTCTAGTGACCCGCTAACTCGTATGTCCCACCCAAAAACTCAAAGGAGATGGTTAAATAGAATAAACAAAAGAAGGAAAGAGAAGGACATCCTCTGTTTCCTTCTCACAAGAGATATCGGTTTACAGAACTTGATTTCTCATTCAAATACAGTCACCTCATGCGAATTATGAAAAATATTAAAATTATAACATTAGTTTCATGTCAAGACCTGTTCTTCATTAATTAGTATAGATAGACCATGAAGAAATTTTTTAATAAAGATATAAACACATAATACGGTAAATCAACGTAAAATCATCAACATGAAAGCGGTGATATGTCGCTATGTTTCCTTCTGTCTTGTTTCACTTTGAACACTGTAAATTTGACTTTTAACAGGTTAAACGTGAACGGTTCCCGCAGCGCTTGTGCGCCAGAAGCTGCGGCCGCCCTGGAGGAGCGCGACTACTACAACGACATGCCGGACAAGATGCCTCCGGAGCCCGCGACGCATCGCCATCCGCCGCCTCCGCCGCTCGCCTCACTCGCACCAATCTCATCGTACGTACAATTATCATCTTTATAATTATAGCCTTTATTTCAGACAGTATTTTGCTTGCAGTTTCTTAATTATTAGTACTTAACACTATTATTGACAGGCCTCCTCCAATCTTTTCGATTTCTCTCCATCCTTAGCAGTCTTGGTCCATGTCCATGACTCATATATGTTTATTCTGAAAAAATTGGTGCTAATTCTGTTGTACATTTAACTAGACTAAACTAATTTTGACAGGACCAAAGATGTTGTTGTCCTTCCTTGGTTTACAACTAGTGACAAGGATAGCAACACTTCTAGTCCGAATTAGCACCATTGGACGTCAGAAATGTTTAATAATAAAATTATTCATATTAAAGTTTTACTTAATTGTCAATTTTTTTCTTAATTCAGTGTTAGCCTAACTAATCAGTGTTCTAAAAACAATAACTACGCGAAATTTATACGATATGAATGAATTACATTATATTTATTAATATGTGTGTTTAACTGGAATATCCTTATTTCGTATATTCGTTGAGATTTTAAATCCATATTTCGTTTTCTGCAAAAATAATTAACTTTAAAAATAAAAAAAAACCGACTTCATTTATTATTAAATTTAAATGGGACCACCCTTGAGGTATTACCTATAAGCCGAAAAAAGATTTGTTCAAATCGGTTCATAATTGGAGGAGTTATCGCGTAACAAACATAGAAAAAAAAAAACATACGGGTCGAATTGAGAACCTCCTCCTTTTTTGAAGTCGGTTGATAAAATAAATATAAATCTTTACGTTCATTTATTTTATTGTCCTTTCAGATGCGAGGAAAGTGTCAGGCATTATGTGAACCAAACGCCGCCTCCGCGCACTCCGCCCACGGCGTTGCTGCCCAACCACCACACAGACATCTTTGATATGCGTAAGTAGCCTCCTATGGGTCATCCCTAGGCACATACAGTGCTACAAGGCTATTTACGAACGTGGCCGAAATTGGAACTACAACTCCCGTTCATATTGTATGTCACTTTTCGACAGTTCGCCTTTGACAAAATGAAAATGTGCCACAACTGTTACTCACGTTCATAACATTTATTGTACATACAGATGTACAAGGATATTTAATGTCCTTCTACATCTGTACTGTAAATACTCATAAGAAGACTCACTACAAACGTCCAATCAAATAAAATGTCTAAGCTAAATGCATTGTTACTAGACGGTACACTGTTTGGTCGCGCATCGAAATGCTGTCAAAGATATTTATTAAATAGATAGATAAATTTTTTATTTGCATCAGCTAAAGCACACATTACATAAAAAGAAAGAATACATAAATCTCAACAAAAATATACAAAACAAACATAAACAACTGTAACATGACGGCAACAAAAATTGTGTGCGTGTGCCGCAGTGATACAAATATGGGTAATAGCTCAGTGTGTCCGATTGCTCGGAGAGCAAAACACTGCTTTTCAGTTATCACCCACACTGGGCGAGAGGCGCGCAGACGGTACTGACGTAAGCCAAAGACTTTAAGCTGCTCATTAAAATATTGTAAATATTAAAAGTCTGAAAATTGTGTAATAATAATTAATATCCGATTAAACAGTATTGCAGTGATGGAAACTTAAATACATAAACGAAATAAAATGATAAAAATATAAATAATAAAAACATAAATAATAAAAACTGAGGGTACAAGTGTGTTCGAACCACGCATACAGAGCCGCCACCTAGACAACCATAGATCGTCCATATTGTTTTTGATTTTCAAGTAAAAACGACTTCAAACGTGATTTAAAACTATGCTTGGAAGTGACAGATCTAATAAATACTAGCTGTGCTCACGGCTTCGCCCGCGGAAAATTGGAAAGAGGATCGACCGATAAATCAGAATCAGTGACATCTAGTGAAGTTTTGAGGAACTATGAGAGATTATAGATATTTGTAATAATTTTTCCAGAACCATTCACGGCGACGCCCGTGACGTCCTCAGCTGCGTCTTCGTCGTCGCCCGCGTCGGCGGCGTCGCCTCAGGCGGAGGCCGCGCCGCTGTCGGCGCAGGCGCAGGCGGCGCTGCTGGCGCAGGAGCCCTGGTTCCACGGACCTATATCTAGGACCACCGCTGAAAAAGTACCTTTTTTTACATTATAATATGATATATATTTGCATTGACATTCGTTTCAATTCTGATGGTGTGTACAGACTGCTTTAACGTAACATGCAATGTAACACGCAATGAAACAATTTCCCGTATATATAATGATGTGTTCGTGCGCACGAGGCGTCCACACTATGGGCATTTTAGTACTTTTTTTTATATAAATGTGGCAGACAAGCATACAGCCGGCTTGATGGTAAGCCGCCACCGTAGCCTTAAGACGCTTGCAATACCGGAGGTATCAATCGCGCGTTGCCAACCCACATACTGTTTTAGTATGCGTAATCGAAGTTACGCGCGCTTCCGAGGTAATGCGCACACATGAAAACATCATAGCCGTCTGTTCTTCGTGAAATAAAATATCTGTATTATAATACCATATTGAATATACGTTTTATATAATACTAGTAAAATACTCGGAATTTTGAAAAATCCTCTTAGTACACCCCACCCCATAGTTAAATCAGTCAGAACTTTGAATTTTATATAATGATATATAGATTTGTTAAAAGAGTTGTAAGAATAAATGTATTGTCGTCGTTTTGTGCAGCTGGTGGGCGAGGACGGCTCGTTCCTGGTGCGCGAGTCCGCGGCCTGCGCGGGGCAGTTCGTGCTCACGGGCGCCAGAAGGGGCGCGCACAAGCACCTGCTGCTCGTCGATCCTAACGGGGTCGTAAGTACACCCGCTAATATTGTAAAGGTTCTCTCGCTCAAATGGCTGAGACAATTTTTATATTTGGTATGTAGCTGATACCTTGGATTAACACATAGGGTACTTTTTATCCCCGAAAAGAATTTATTCACGTACAATTTGGTCAAAAGTCTGAAAGTCAATGACGCGTTATAAAGTAGATAAACGAAGTTGCGCGGGTTTCGCTAGTCTAGCGATAAAGTAGCGCCGACGCTTGTTACAGTTGGTTATAAAAATAAACATTAATTACGCCACTGTTTACGAATATCATAAATATAAAAAAAATGTTTACGTTCAAACCGCATGTCTGTCACTCGTAAACAAAACGACACGAAGAAAAGCTTATTTTTAATTTTACAATAGTGATAGATATTGCCTGTAGATTGTGTGTAGATGATTAAATTTGAAATAATTTCCATAATTTACAGGTGCGAACAAAAGATAGAGTATTCGAGAGCGTACCACATCTAATCAAGTATCATTGCACCAACGAACTGCCGATCGTATCAGCTGATTCCGCGTTGTTGCTGCGCAAGCCAGTGTTGCGCTCAGACGCCTCCTGAGAAGAAAGTCGTGGGAGGAGGCAAAAGCACAAATAGCCACTCCCCGTAAGGTATAGATAGCTAAAAGTGGTGCCTACCGTTTATAATCTGCATTCATATAGTCTAAACGTGAATTGTGACATGAA